>CM038673.1:678661326-679891206 GCA_021605145.1 Aegilops bicornis | reverse complement strand
CCATCTTTGCATTTATTGCGATTCTTTCTCAGCTATTATTCGAATTGGAATAGTTTTATTACTTCAATGAAATCCATTTATTTTTTTCAAAAAGAAAATAAAAGAAATGTTACGAAGGCATTTTTTCCTGAACTTTTCACAAGAACCTTGTACAATCGACTTCAATGGTTGTGCCAACGTAACTCTAGTGTTGATGAGTACTATAAAGAGATGGAGATTTTGATGATTAGGACAGCGGTGAATAAGCCAGAGGAGACCACATTGTCAAGATTCTTTCATGAGATGAATGAAGATGTGCAAGAAAAGATAGAGATGGTTACATATCAAGATTTGCAAGAACTTGTGCATCAAGCTATTCGTGTAGAGCAGCAGCTGAAGCATCACCAAAATCGCAACCAAACCTATAAATCAAGCACTTGGAGAGGTTCAGTTCGGCGAGAAGTAGATGGAAGCGTTTCTGCAGATTTTCGCTCACGCAACAAGATGACTGCAAAACAAGCTAATGCCTCAAAGATTGAATCTTCCAATACTCCTATCACTCGCATTAGTAATATTCAGTGCCACACATGCAAGGGTAGAGGTCACTTCAAAAAGGACTATCCTAATTTGAAGAAGATGCTGCTCACGAATGATGGATATGTCACTGATGACTCAAGTGACAAACCTAAATCTGAGAAGAAATATACAAAATATTGTACTTTTGGGACCGGAGCACCTCCGAGTTCAGATGGAGGAGATGGTTTTAATCTCATGATTCGCAAAGTGGCTCATGATGATGCTCCTATTGTTGAGAAGGGCTAGTGACAAAATGTGTTCCAATCCATTTGCAAGATCAAGGAAAAAAACGACAAGGTAGTCATCAATGGAGGTAGCTACAATAACATCATCTGTAGTGATCTTGTGCATGCTCTTGGGATATCAACATGGAGGCATCCCTAGCCATATTATGTTAAGTGGTTGAATCATGTTGGTAACTGAAGATTACACATCATGCTAGGGTACAATTTTTAGTAGGAAGTTATGTGGATGAAGTGAAATGTGATGTGGTGCTGATGCAAACTTGTCATCTTCTTTTGGGAAGGCCATGGCAGTTTAATCATGATGCTACTCACCATGGGAGGTATAACAAGTATTTTTTCATGCATCATGGAGTGAACTATGTCTTGAAAACTATGTGGATCAAACACTCAAGATTGAGCAATTCCCAAATGTGAGGAAGCCCAAAAAGAATACCTCAAAATCGAGGACGATTTTGTTTGAAGGAAGGAAGGATGATGTGGACCAGATCATGACCAAGGCATCAAAGAGCGAGGTACATGCTAGCACAAATATTAAACTATTAGAGCAGTCAAAGGAAGACATGTGCAAGACCACAATTTTGGGAGAAATGACACATTAGATTTTGCGCTGCAACTTCCCACCTAAACCTAATTAATTTTAGAAGACTCTAGCACATTTTAGAGTCTGGAAAAGGTGGTCTTTTAAGCCAACTTTCATTTGAAAAAATGGTGCATCATTTGAGGTCTTGAGTCAAAAGTTGTGCAAATTCTGATGCAAGTTGTCCAAGAATTAATTACAGCGCGAGGCTCAACAAGTTTGGTCCTGCTACAGCTTTGAGCTCACGAATTTACCCTTCATTTTGTGTTGTTTTCACACCTAACTAGTAGTTTCTTCTAATATAAGTACTCCCCAGCTGTTCCATGTGAAGGGGATGAGATTTCTGAGTTTACGTTTGTAGACAGCCGGTGAGGTTGTGTTGTGTTGTGTTATGAGCACTAGCTTTGTTGAGTGTTAGCTCGCGCGCGCGCGCGCGTGTGTGTGTGTGTGTGAATTGGAGGGCATGTCCTCAACTCATATGGGATCATTGTGGTTCCCTCTTGTGATTCTACATAGGTTCACAAGTTTCATGGTTCTGGTTGCGTCCTTGTAAACTAAGCTAGTTATCCGCTGCAATTTATTTGAGAGTGTTTCCTCTTATTCTTTGCCATTTGAGAGAGATTGTTGCTGCTCCTTGTGAGTTCTTTGGCACCGTGAAAGATTGTTTCCGTGGTGTCTCGCATCACATAGTATATTTTTATTCCCGTTTTACCTTCTTGTTCTTAGTTTAGTAAACCCTTCTATCTAGTTTCCCTAGTAACTTATAGAGTAGGCTATTTCCAAACTCTAGGTTGGCTGCGTACATAGCTGCATGAAGTGAAAACATAGTTTCAGGGTTTGTGGTGCCTTCCTACCAGCTCCCTGTGGGTTCGACGCTTACTTATCACGAAAGTGCTACAACATCCATGTGCACTGTTGCAGGACATCAAGCATTTTCTGGCACCGTTGTCGGGGAGCATAGCGCTTGGTCATTACTTACCACTCGCACATAGTTTATATTTTTGTTTGTTAATACTTATCTTACTATTTTTCTCATGACCCAGAAATACAATTGCTTTGAGATGTCAATAGGAGACATAGAGGTTGCAATGGAACGATACAATGAACTAATGAGGGTACATGAAGAACATCGGAGTACCAACAAAGGTATTGATATGGGTGAGAAATTTATGGAATTGCTGGTTATAACTAGTGATATCCCTAATGGTTGCATATAGTGCCAATCTCTTCTCCACATGTGCTTTTACTGCAGTGATCACCTTACTCATGTGGTGTTGTTTGCTCTTGGCGGAGAGTACAATGTGAGTATGTTCAACCTCTAGTCTGAAACTCCCCTACTGGCTTATATAGAGTGCGCCAGGTAGGGGTACATAATGGGCTGGTATTAATGCTATTCATGGCCTCGGGTGTGGCCGACTGTTTCTTGAAATTTACTACTTGTAACTATCGTATTTAACTAGATTATACCACCATTGGGTAAGTGTCGCCATTATGACGTCGCGGTGAGAGGAATCCTAGGCAGCGGCCGACCGATGACATAGCCGACTGCTCCCCTCGTCTCTGGTTGAGTGTTTGTCGATCGTCAGTCGGGTGGCCTGGTATCGGACTGTTAGGACTTAGCGCGGTCTCGTGCCACCCTCCTTATCTCTGATGGGCTGATGATAGAACTCCTTGGCACATTACTTTTTGGGTCGTATTTTGTACGAGTCTTGGGCCTAGTGGGCAAATCATATACTTGGGCCTATTCGTATTTTTAATCCCGACAAATATGATACGAGGGATTTTGGCACTAGAATATCCTATAAAAAGTATGCATAAAATCCACTCATCAAGTGGTCGTCTCTTCCGTCCACCCTACAACATGTATAAAGACATTCACATCTACACACATGCACTCACATGCTCATTGATCCAATTAATTCAGAAGTTATTTAGCTGGCCGATATGTATGCATGCATGGCAGGGAGGCGAGAGAGGAGTACGGCGAGGAGAGGGTGAAGTTGGAAAGTATCAAGGGTGCTATCCAAGGGGTTGGGCCTTGAAGCCAAGAGGGCACTGGAGGCATTGGTTTCTCGGGACGGATTCAAGTTGA
Organism: Aegilops bicornis; assembly: GCA_021605145.1. NCBI lineage: Eukaryota > Viridiplantae > Streptophyta > Magnoliopsida > Poales > Poaceae > Aegilops > Aegilops bicornis. The sequence goes on along the minus strand of CM038673.1, from coordinate 679,887,737 downwards.
TCAGGAGGCTAAGACGCTCGTGGAGGAGGCCAGCTACGGGGCCGACACCATGGAGCTCCTTGCATCTCCCTCTTCTCCTCGCGCCTGCACCCCTCTCTCTATCACTGTTCGATTTAATTTCATGTAGGGCAATGGCAGTAGTTTTGTGGAGTTTGTGGCTGATTTACAAATTGAATCAGAGCTTGCCATGCATAGTAGATGACATGACAAATTACCAAGATCATGTAACCACGAATTTACCATGGTTGTTACTATGAAGTTGCCACTTGTCTGATTTTTCACCCATGAAAATTGTCATGTCATAACTTCTTTAATGATCACTTACTATTTTCACCCATGAAGTGTGTTCTATAGTTTTTAGATGGGTTCCTAAATCTAGTGTACAATGGCAACTCCCCGTAGTCATGCCTAGTAACATTATGACTCATTGCACGACAATTTGTATACATAACAAGCTGTACACTTATGTTTTTGGACCCATCTCAAATACATTTTCTCTTTTGATTGGTGAAACTTAAATCACAACAAGGAGAGTACTAACTTTGTAGTTCATATGTATTAATTCTTCTATTTTTGAAAACCTACATGCCTTTTTTTATATAGAGTCTTTTTTATATAGAGATTTTCATATGCGTTGCAGGTCACATCAACCTGATCCGGATGTTCCGGGGGAAACCATAGATCTAGGTCTACCAGATCGGATGATGATGGCTCTTTCAGTGTCGTTCTCCCTCCTAGGGGCATCGTTCTGGAGCAGGTCCTGGCTGGAGGGGACAAGAGGAAGAGCGGTGTTTCATCTTGCCCATTTATGGCGAAGGATCTCGGCGGCGTGGCGCAGTGGAGACTCGGCGCCCGATGCGCGGAGATGGACTCGCGCAGGATGGTGGCGTTGTCTGGCGTCGTGGTGGCGTCGACGGCAGCTAGACCGGGCAAGGTAGATGCAACAGTACAACACTGAGGATGAATTGGTGGTAGGTGTTAGGTTTGGCTGCGAGGTCTGTTTTGTATTAGGCCCAGACTATCAGCATCCCTTCATCTTTTGGATAGGAGTAGCGACAGTTTATTGCCTAGACGGTGGCTTCAGTCTTACTGTTGTATGACTTTGTAAGGTCTTGTGTGAATAATTAATAAAGTGGTTGCATGCATCGTCCAGATGGAGAGGCCGGGGTCCTCCTCCATTTCAAAAAAATATATAGAGATTTTTTCTTCTGTTTTTGCCATGACCTAAATAGAAATGGCACATGAAATTACCATGTCACCAACAAAAAAATTGCCATAACACCTGCAATAAAAGCGCCATGGCACCTACAATGAAAGTTCCCATGGCCTAATCAGACGAAACTACCATGGCATTTGACAATTTTTTGATGTTTCTTGCGAAATTTATGATTTGATGCCATCATAATTTTATGATCTATTCTGTTTGTTTGTCTACTTTGCAGTTGGACTTGTCTTGTTGATGCACTTTTATACATTAAGTAAGGGAAATGCATGCCCTTGTTCATGCATAACTTTTGCGTCCTGTTTGCTACACTAACTACCATGGTTAATTTGATGCTTAGAGACTTCTTCCACTAGATTTTGTAAATGTTGCACGATGCAATGCGTGTTAGCTGTCATAACCTGGTATGATGCAGCAAGATAAAAAAATATTGTGTTTCTCAATTTTTTTTATTACCGAACCACCTGCAAATTCATAAACTTTCGTGTGTTCTTCAAAAATATGGCGATTTTTATATTGTTTTGCCATATTTTATAGATAGTATTTGCCAAAGTTTCGTCATGTTTCAAATGTTAGTTATAGTCCACGACAATAATAAGCGAAAGTGCTCTGACAACCATGGCAATTTTTTGTAAATTAACATGGCATTTTTTATTAAGAGCACCACATTTTTATTATTAAGAGCATGGTGATTTTATTATTATAAGAGCATACCATTTTTTTATTGGTAGGATGATATTTTTAGTGGCATGGTAATTTTAATTTTGAATCACGACAATATATTTTGTGTGGTTTTTTTTTACGAAGAAAATACACAGTATGACGATTTTAATTTTTGAATCATGATAATTTTATTATTAGGAGCATGACAATTTTATTAATAAAAGCATGAAATTTTTTGTATCTATAACATTTTAATGGCATGGCATTTTTAATTATTGAATCATGACATTTTTTCATGTAATTTTTTGTTTTGATAAAGAAACTAAAAAATTTAATACTTTTATCATGGCATTCTACTTTTAAGCCATGTTATTTTTATTGTCTCGATCATGGCAATTTCCTTTTTGTTTTTTAACATTTTCAAATATGAATCATTTCTCATAGCAAAATAAAAAACTTGTGCTATGGTAACTAAATTTTTGTTGTGATGGAAACTCAAATTATGGAACCATGACAAGTTTAAATACATTTTCTTCTGTTTTAAATGTTTTTAGCGAACCATGGCAAATTTATGTACGCATTTGTTTAGTTAAAACACAAACTTGATATCTATGATTTAATATGATGACATTTTTAAATAAAAATACAGTTTTTTGTTCACATGGCAACTAGCAATTTTTGCAATTTCTTTTAATTTTAGATAGCTTTTTTTACGCAAATGTTTTTAGTTAGTTGTGTGTGATGTATACGAATGGGCTTTCTTTGGCCCATTAGTAGAATAGAAATTGTTGAGTAAGATTTTTCATTTTAATCATGCCAAATAGTTTGAAAGTAATTGTGCATAATTCGCATAATAGATCAGACTTTTGGAACGACGACGTTTGTTGGCTTGTTTGGCAAGAAATGGTATGACATAAGAAATTAATCGGTGAGCTAAATATTCAAGAGCAGTAATTGACTCGTTCAATTTATTATTTTATTATTTTTAGTAGTCTAATTGTAGTTTTAGCTTTTTCATTTTGATTTTTTTAGATTTTTTATTTTTTAGATTAAGTTTCGATCTATTCATCAACTGTCAAGGTAGTACAAAGAACATCGAGTAAAAAATATATTTAGGTCCGTAGACTACCTAGCGACGACAACTAGCACTAGAGTGAGCTGAAGGCGCGCCGCCGTCTTCACCCCTCCCTCATCGGAGCGGGGCAAACTTTATTGTAACAGACAATCAAAAGTCGTCGTGCTAAGGCCCCATGGTCATGGGGCCAGTGCACCAGAATAGCAACCGCTACCGATGAAGAGAAGCGTAGATTGAAAGAATCGACCTGTAGACACACAAACACAGACGAACGAAGACAGGTTTCACCGAAGATGAACGGCGACCGAATTCACATTTTTCATTTTGACGAGCCATGCAGCCAAAAATACGATCGGGAATCTATTTTGGTCCAATTGAGGCTAAGATATGTACAAGGAGGACAGCTTCGCTGGGAGGGATTACACCTTGCTAAAATGCCAGACAACTATTCCATAGCTGGCCCTTAACATCTCGTCTCTATGGACCGCTGCACAATTAATCCAGCGGCACATTTTGAAGCTCATAGGCTAGCTAGGTATGGTGTCACCCTGCTTGTGGGGAGACACATTTGGTTAGGGCATCCGCATGATGTTGCTATATTCCTGTATTTTTTCTTGAAAAGGAGGATTATCCTTGGTCTCTACATCAATTGATGCATGCAGTCATATTATTAAATGAAATGATAATAAAGTCATTTTTTCTCGAATATGCATGAGTGTGCGTACCATATATTAATAGAAGGAAAAGGGGGAAGAGCCCCATCCACGAATATTTACATGGCGTTTACAATAACGCGATCCACCGTACGATCTCTAGGTGGATTACTCACCATCTTCCCACCCATCTACTCCTACAGGGAGAATGTGAAGATCAGCGTGTAGGATGCCTGCCTGCTTCCAGATCGCGCCTTCTGATTATATCCTCCGTAGCACATGCCGCACGTCCGGGCTTTTTCCATCAAACACAATTGAATTCCGATGCTTCCACAACTCCCACATGATCAGTACCTGAATGGTGCGAGCAGTCTTGGCATATCTTCCAAGTTGTGTTGCCCGTGTGCTCCACGTCAATAGGTCCTCTCCGTGTGCGATGGTGCAAGGCCGATCATACCCACATTTAGGCGTACCTTTGTCCACACTTCTCTCGCAAACACGCATTCAGTCAGGAGGTGGTTAATAGTTTCGTCTTCTTGATCACAAAAGGGGCAAGTGTCCTGATGTGGAAGTCCTCACCGTGCCAGCCTGTTTGATGTTCACACTCTATCCATAAGTGCAAACATGCAAAGAAGCGGCACCGCAAGGGGGCATTTGGTGACCATGTGAAGCTTGCCGTGGGTGAAACGTGTCGTGTGGCGAACTTAGCCGTGTATGCCGATCTGACCGAAAACTGGCCATCCTTCTCCCACGACCACATTAGTTGGTCCGACCGCTATGCATCCAGGTTCGTTCTTTCCACCTATGTCCAAAGTTGCAGGAATTGGTCTAAATCGCCCTCGTTCATGTCCGGTCCTACATCTCTTGCCCATGTTGCGTGTAATATTGCATCCTCAACTGTTCTGGTGCTCTTCGCCTCCCTCGGTACCTTTGCATATATCTCCGGAGCCAGCTCCTGTAGGCGGTAGCCATTGCACCACCTATCCTCCCAGAATAAGGTCGTCCGGCCGTCCCCGAGAGACGTTCTTGCCGCCGCTTGAAATAGGGCTCTGGCCTCATCTGGTATGTTGAACTTGAACTCTGTCCCAAGGTCTAGTTGTGTCCGCCCGCTGAAGCCACAACCACTTTGCTTGGAGTGCGACATTCATCCACTTGAGATTTGTCACTCCTAGTCCACCTGCCCATCTTGGCCGGCACAACATCTCCCATGCGACCGCACATTTACCTCCACCAGCATTTTCTTTCCCACACCATAAAAAGCCTCTGCATATATTCACCATTGCCTTGATCATTTTTGCTGGCAGTCCCATGGCGAGCATGGAATGCACCGGAATAGCGGACAAGACCCACTGAACTAGGATCATTCTACTGCTCTTGGGCAGTGAGGTTGCCTTCCAAAACGGCAAGCGCGTTGCAAGTTGCTCTACCAGGTCCTGGAACTGCGCTGCACTTTGCTTCCAAATAGAGAGTGGTAGGCCCAGGTATCGGCATGGGAAGGTGGCTGTCGTACAACCCAACATTCCGGATAGCAGTTGCATTTCCTCTAGAGTGCATCTGATCGGTAGCGCAGAGCTTTTCTGCCCCCTGAGACCCGAGGCGTGTCCAAACAAGTCTAGGATCGCTGAGCAAGTCAAGATGTCTTTTTTCCTTTGGCTTCAAGAAGATCATCACGTCATCAGCATACATAGAAATCCGATATTTCAATCCAGTCCTCGCCAGGGGGGCCAGCAAATCCACCGCTGTCACATGTGCAAACAACCTCTGAAGTGGCTCCATGCAGAGTATGAACAACATGGGTGAAAGGGGGCTTCCTTGCCTTAAACCTTGGCAATTGAAGATTGTTTCCCCAGGTATACCATTCACCGAGGTCCTTGTGGGCGGTCGCAAGTAACCCACAGATCTAGGATATACACTTTGAAATCCATCTGCGTCAGCACTTGAAGCAAGAACGGCCATTGGATGGAATCGAAAGTTTTAGATATGTACAGTTTGATGAGAACCGTAGGGTCCTTCAGAGCATGCAATCTGCATGCCGTCCCTTGCACTAACATGAAGTTGTCATATAGGGATCTTCCCCGCACAAACGCACTTTGATGATTTCCCACCAGGAGCGGTAGATCAACTGCGAGTCTGGTGGCCAGTACCTTGTCGAAAATTTTCACTGCTCCATGATTTAGACTGACTGGCCTAAAGTCTTTGATGTCCACCGCTCCCACCTTCTTCGGCAAGAGTGATATCATGGCTTTATTGTTTGCCTGCATCCCCCTCATGTCTCCACAATGGAATTCTTCGAGTGCTCTCATGAAATCTTCCCTGATAATCGTCCAACAAGTTGCGTAAAAACGTCCCGTGATCCCATCCGGCCCTGGCGCCTTGTCCAAGGGAATTGCTTTGATAACCTTCTCGACCTCATGAGCAGAGAGAATGGCGCGTCCACGTGCGCCAGGTCCCTCCTCGACAGCCCCAGCACCTCTAAGTTTAGAGTGCAGCTCCTCTCCGCGACTGACCCCAAGAGTTTCTCATAGTATGCATCTACCGCTTGCGCGATGCTCTCCTGGCCTGTGTGTACATGTCCGTCCGAAGTAAGGGATAGGATCAGGTTCTTCCTCTGTCGATCTCTAGCCTACCGGTGAAAAAAGGCACTATTGGCCTCCCCTCCTTAAGTTGCAGGACCCTGGAGCGCTGGCGTGCGATAGATCGCTGCAGCGAGCAGAGTCTCAGCAGTTTTCTCTTTACTATCTTGTGAAAGCACAAGTGCTCCCTAGGTGGTTTGGTAATTAATGTCAACATATCTCTTGTTGGACTAACACTTTTATCTAGTATGTTTCAGATAAGTTCAACAATGGAGTGGAATGGACTAAAGGATGTGGGAACTCCTTCAAGATACTAAGGACAAAGGATTGGCTCAAGCTTCAAGCTCAAGACTCTTTATTTTACATTTTAGTGATCCAAGATCACATTGAGTCTATAGGAAAAGCCAATACTATCAAGAAGGGATGAGGTGTTGCTTAATGAGCCTCTTGCTTCATGTGCTTAGTGATATGCTCCAAAACCCTCAACTACTTTCCCACTTCCACACATATGACCTAAACCTAAAGTCGAACTCCGCCCTACCGATTCTTTCTATCCGGCGCCACCGAGTTCAGATGTCATAGCCACTGCCACAAACCCTAGGCAAATCGGTTTCACCGATAGGGATTTCGGTCTCACCGAGATGGGATTGTAATCTCTCTGTGTATGTCCATTATCAAAATCGGTCTCGCCGACTTTGTGTAATCGGTACTACCGAGATTAAAATGCAAACTCTCTGGTTAACTTATTATCAAAATCGGTCCCACTGAGTTTGAGTAATCGGTCCAACCGAGTTTGCCTGACCAACTCTCTGGTTAGCTAATTACCAAAATCGGTCCCACCGAGTTTGTGTAATCGGTCTCACCGAGATTACGTTATGCCCTAAACCTAACCATATCGGTCCTACCGAGTTGCATATCGGTCCCAAGAAAACCCTAACGGTCACTAGGTTTACTAAATCGGTCCGACCGAAGTTTGATGATTCGGTCCCTTGAGTTTGGTAAATTGTGTGTAGCAGTTAGATTTTGTGTGGAGGCTATATATACCCCTCCACCTCCTCTTCATTCATGGAGAGAGCCATCAGAACAAACCTACACTTCCAACTTACTAGTTCTGAGAGAGAACCACCTACTCATGTGTTGAGGCCAAGATATTCCATTCCTACCATATGAATCTTGATATCTAGCCTTCCCCAAGTTGCTTTCCACTCAAATCTTCTTTCCACCATATCCAAATCCTATGAGAGAGAGTTGAGTGTTGGGGAGACTATCATTTGAAGCACAAGAGCAAGGAGTTCATCATCAACACATCATTTATTACTTTTTGGAGAGTGGTGTCTCCTAGATTGGCTAGGTGTCACTTGGGAGCCTCTGACAAGATTGTGGAGTTGAACCAAGGAGTTTGTAAGGGCAAGGAGATCGCCTACTTCGTGAAGATCTACCGCTAGTGAGGCAAGTCCTTCGTGGGCGACGGTCATGGTGGGATAGACAAGGTTGCTTCTTCGTGGACCCTTCGTGGGTGGAGCCCTCTGTGAACTCGCGCAACCGTTACCCTTCGTGGGTTGAAGTCTCTATCAACGTGGATGTACGATAGCACCACCTATCGGAACCACGACAAAAACATCTGTGTCTCCAATTGCATTTGAATCCTCCAAACCCTTCCCTTTACATTTTTGCAAGTTGCATGCTTTACTTTTCGCTGCTCATATACTCTTTGCATGCTTGCTTGTTTTGTATCGTGAATGTTAAACTTGTGCCTAAACTCCACTTAAACCTAAAGAAGTTAAAAACTGCAACTTTGATACTTAGTGTCTAATCACCCCCCCTCTATACACCTCTTGTCAAGATCCTACATCTTGCGCAACTCAAATTCTGCATCCGCAAATTCTGCATCCGTGAGAGCTCTAGAGTCCATTGCCGCATCAAGCCGAGAAATTACTTCCAGTGCAATTACGATTTGCAGCCTTATGTTTCCAATCCACTTGTCGCTCCACCGTTGCAGTGCTTTAGCGGTAGCCCACAGCTTCCTGTCAAGCACAGTGTAGGCATTCCCGTCCGAGGCGATCGAGCTCCATGCCGCCTCCACCGTCTCAAAAAATCCGCCCGCCTCAGACCATAACTGCTCCAGAGAAGCTCATAAAATGAGCGGAAGTCGAAATAAAATCTGAAAGACATCACAACCAGCGATAAAGAAATGAAAAATGTCACATCCAGCGATAAAACAACATGCTACGATGCCTACACAATCAATAAAGGCCTAGCTACCCTTTCTTAAAAAAAAATCCAGCGGCTCAACACTCATTCAGGTTTCCACGACGTGCGTGGGTCTCCATTGGAACAAGCGACCAGCGTACAAGGCCACACGTCGGCCGGCGACACGCGGAGCGAAAGAGCCCGGCCGGCGCGCGCCTAGCTCCAGCGCGCGAGCATCCGCGCTTCTTCCTCGCGCGCGCGTACGTCACGCCCACCCAACGCGACGATCCACCACCATGATACGCCTGTCCAATCCATGGATCGGTCTTTTTTCACCCCGAGCTCACATCTCGCGATCGATCTTATCGCCCCCGACGAGCAAGCATATGCTCCTCGAGCGGCTGGGGGTAAAGGCGGGCAGGCAGGCAGCAGGCAACGCGGCCAGCAAAAGCTTGGGGCTGATCTAATGGGGTGACGACGAGAGAAAAGCAGGAAAACACTACCTTAAAACACAAAAGCTGGCTGGCCAGAGGAGATCCCGTCCCGGATCTCTCCGCCGCTGGCTTTGGACGGAGGATCGCGTGATGCTTCTGCTGTGCCTGCCTGCCAATCCGGACGCTACATGTGAAAGGGATGACAAAAATAAATAAATATAACGAAGCTTTTGCGCATGGTCCAGAGCTTTTCCTCGCCCGCGCGCTGTCCGGGGGGACACGGCCCATGTGTGTGCGCCTGCGCCTCCATACTACGTGATCCCGTGCTTTTTGCAAAGCGGGGGGCTGGGGCGGGGCAGCTGGTTGGTTCGTTGGTCAAGAGGATTTCTGGAGGAAAAAGGGACTGGCTGTGGAATTTGATCTCAGCCTCTTATCCGCATCTCGTATCGAACTAAGTTAAAATAGTGGCACTGGTGCAAGGTGCTTTCTCGCGCAAGGGTCAACTCTTTGTACATACATTGCAGGATAAGCCCTGGAATTGTGAGTAGATAATTAGACGAATGACGTGTGTGAACCTAATACTTTTCTTTTCTAAAAACGTACTATCTCTGTCCCGAATTTCTTGTCTTTTAAGTGTTAGAGCATCCATATCTAAACAAATCTATGACAAGTAATTCGGATACTTGGTGTCATTTTTTTTAAACCGCGCGTCTGATCCGAATGTATTTAGGATGTTCACAAGTCATCCCTGATCAATTTTGACATGTATGCGCGGCCGGTTGACAATTGCCACATAGCCATTATTTTGGTAGCAAGCTCTCCTCCCCCAACCCAAAGCATTTTCTTCCGCTAATTTTGTGGCCCTCTCTGTTCCATCCCTTCCACCGCCAATGCATGATTTAATACTTCGCCACCTTGCACATGTGTGCATGCATTACCGTAACGTGCTCTAGTTGATCGACGCTCGCAATGGTCAAAGAACAAGAAGAGTTGTGGTGATCGTGATCATTGAACTAACACACGCGCGCCGATAGCACAATCGACAAGAAAAAGGCAGAGCTCCAAACGAGAGGGGAGAGGGGTCAATCCACCATGCGTGAAGGTCAAAACAGATCAAGGTCGCATAGAACCAAATGCGAACGACTTGAGTGCTTTTAGAACCCACATGTGATATTCTGAAGAAATGGGACTAATTTGACCTCTTCGAAAAAGAATTATGACCCATGAGGAATTTTACTCGTAAAATATTTAGCATTTGGAGAATAGTGCTACGTGAAGCTTCACCTCTACTTTACCATTGATGCCTTCCCCTTTTTTGCCTACCCCACTCGATGGATATATATAACCCAATTATTTGCACTTATTAAGCACTATCCCTTTGAGACGATATACTCCTGCATATGCGAAAATACAATGGTTAACCTGGATGGGCGTGCATTTGAATTGAAAAATAGTCAAATAGTCAAATAATTTTGAAACTTTTTGGTAACACACATGGTCTAGCACAGTACTGACGGTTAAAGTTTTAGGACAAAATGAGTCATGCAGTATTCCGGCAAAATACAATCAAATCAATACTATATAAAAGCTAATATTAGCTGCAATTTTGTTTTCCGCTCAGAATACCTCATAACCCATAGTATTATGCTAGACTATGATTGTCGCAAAAAACCAATTTTAGGAAAAACATTTTTTGCTGAATCGGGTGCGCATAGACCCATGTCCCAAAAATCCACATCACTTTCATATAAACGTTTTTCTGTAGTCAAGATACATTAGAAAAAAAAATACATCTTTATATATCCAATCAAGCTGACAACTACCACTGATTGGATACTTTCCCCACAGACAACAAAAAAACGCCATTACTTGGACTAAACTAAAAGTGGAACACGTCAAATAGCCATAACCAATCACTGCACCATTTCTCGGTAACTTTTGGTACGTACCCCTTATGCCACACTTTATATCATCAAGTCCTTTCCGGCTGTTTCCTCTGATATTCCATAGTCCATACTCCATACCAACCAGTGTACTTAAGTAAAAAATCCTTCCAATTGGGTCCCAGATGCGTCCTGTTGACGTCCACCTACTCGACCATTATGCAAAGAGGCTATGATTAGTGCACCATGTTAAGCCACGTGTCCTGAAAGCTCAAAGGAATCGATTAACTGGCTGCTTAATTGCTTAGCCGGGCACCTCTGCTGAGTAAAAGAATGCCGTCAAAAAAAAAAGGTGAGTAAAAGAGAACATTGTGAGCGGCAAGAGGAGCTCCAATTAGATAGCTTGCAAATAACGTAGCCAAATTTACTTCTTATCAGCTGCTCCCTCCGTTTCAAATTACTCGTCGTGATTTTAGTTCAAATTTAAACTAAAACCCCGACGAGTAATTTGGAATGGAGGGAGTAGTACGTAATTACAGCCCTAGACTTGACTTATAATGTCACGTCAAGGTGATACAAGCATAACTAGTTCATACTTGACTTCTACGTAGTTAGGATGCACGCAACTATGATATGCATAAAATAGAGAGGTAGTATTACATAGCCACTCACGACTATGCCTATGGGGAAAGTCACTATTTTTTACTTCTGATCTCATATGTAGTTATATAACTAGCCGAGTCAATATCTTTTCGGTTTTGGCTAGATGTCGCTTTCATTGTTAAATCCATGTGACTAACTTCACTAACACTATCTACTATTTGTCGTCATCGTGTATATCATGATGTACGCAGCTCTGAATGTTGTTGCAGTGTATTGTATGTGTATGTGTGTTGTGTGAGTCCATAGTTGTTGATCATGCTAATGTTTATGGAGCCCTCTGTCTGTCGATTGAGGGAGCCCACAACAAAATCTACAAAAGAGCATTTTAACACCGCAACAAAAGGTCTCCTCGAGAGAGTTCTCTTGAGAGTCGGTGGCGTTTTCTATGTTCCGAGCCGATCCCCATCCTTCCCTGGCGGCTTCGGCTAGTCGGAGCAAAGGCTGGAAAGGCGCTCGGCTAGTCTGTATATACTAGGTGTGGTTTTAGGTTAGGTCTTGCCTTTGTGGAGTCTGGCACTATGCCGAGGAGTTCGTCGCCGCCGTGTTCGAGCAGCGGGTGGTGGCTTGTGGTGGTGGTGATCCTGTCTGTGTTGTCTGGATGCCAGCCACAGCAGGTAGGATGCGTGTCGCCGACAACTCCAAGAATAAGCTCGGTTGGTTCTCTGACCTGAAGGTGCTCCTCCGTTTCTTCCTCTGCTCGCATGGTCACCATGGTGGTCAAGAAGCGGTAATGGGAGGATGGAGATCCAGGTTGGTTTTGTGCTCATCAAAGAGGCTTTCATGGAGAAGCTACAGCGCACGTAGCTGCGGATGATTGTCGGCCGTCTCCTTCAAGCTTACGTATCTGTTGACCGAATGGAAGTCGTCCTTCTTCTTCCCGGCCATGGAGTCAAAGGGGAGCAGTGCATCTTCTCCACGAAGTTTATGGAGAGGTGCCATGGAGGCTTCGCCGCGCCAAGTGGTGTCGTCCACAGTGACGGTAACGTTGTGCTCGTGCATGAGATGCTAGGGACCCGATTGCGGTTCCCATGGACATGTTGGGGTCCTCTTTGCACAAGTCAGGGACCGGCATGTAATTTCTTGTTTCTTTCGGGTCTTATTGTTAGTTGGCTTGTACTTGTGTTCCGTAAATAAAGCATCGGGGTCCTTCGAGACCCATCCTCTGTTCAAAAAAATGTTTATTCTTAACAAGTAAGTGAAGTTGCAATATTGTAGTATATGATGATGGACGATTTTCATAAGGTATACCCACAACATGGTCATTCACTCGGTTAATTTTTCTCTCTTTTTGGGTTCACTTGCTTGCTTGGTTCATTCACCAACAAGCGGGCTAAGTTTCTTCACCCGCACGCTATGCGTGGGGACACTCCCCATGTGTGTTCCTCCATACTACATGATCCCGTGCTTTTTGCAAAGCAGGGCTCCGTGGCAGCTGGTTGGTTTTTGTTGGTCAAAAGGATTTATCTAGGAAAAAGGAGCGTGAGAGTGTGGATTGGCTGGAATTAGATCTCATGGCTTCTTTTCCGCATCTCGTATCAACAAGTAAAAATAATGGCACTGATGTAAGCTATTTTCTCGCGCAAGGGTCAACTATTTGTACATACATTTCAAAATGAGCACTAATTGTGAGCAGATAAGAGGTATGACATGTGTGAACTAATTTTTTCTTTACGTCAAGTTAGTCTCAATTTTTTTTAAACTGCACATCTTGATCTAAATGTACTTAGGTTGTTCATTGTAGGTCCTAGGCAACCCTAATAAACTTGGACATGCATGTGCGGCTGGCTGAATACCGCAACATAGCCATTATTTTGGTGGCAATCCCTCCTCCCCAACCCAAATCATTTTATTCTAGTTTTGTGGCCCCTCTCTATTCTAACCCTTCCGACACCACTTCTCTAAAGGCAATACATGAGATTTAATACTTCACCACCTTGCACGCGTGTGCATGCATTACCGTAATGTGCTCTAGTCGATTGACACTCGCAATTACCATGGAACAAGTGAAAGAGAAGTGGTGATTGTGGGGAAGGCCGAGCCTCAAACCGGGAAGAAATATAAACTTTCGAGAGGGGAGAGGGTCAACCCATCACGCATGGAGGTCAAAACAGACAAGGATTATAGAGAACCAGCAGCAAACGAGTTGAATAATTTTATAACTGACATATGGTGTTTTGAAGAAATGGGACTATTTTGACCTCTTCAAAAAAAGGACCCTGAGGTATTTAATCGAAAATAATTAGCAATTGAAGAATAGTGCTTTCAGGGGGATGTCTCCGGTTCTTGGCAGAGCTAAAGGTAAATAGCATTTGGAGAATACTGCTATTAGTCATGTGATCGTTTAATAATAAAATGGTAGAAATGTTACGTGCAGCTTCACCTCTAGTTTTACTTTACCCTTGATTAATGCGCTTATGGCATCGCACTCGATGGATATATGTAGTGAAAGCACAAGTGCTTTCTGGGTGATTTTGATAATTAATGTCAACATATCTCTTGTTGAACTAACACTTTTACCTAGTATGTTTCAGATAAGTTCAACAATGAAGTGGCATGGACTAAAGGATGTGGAACCCCTTCAAGATGCTAAGGACAAAGGATTGGCTCAAGCTTCAAGTACAAGACTCTACATTTTATATTTTAGTGATCCAAGATCACATTGAGTCTATAGGAAAAGCCAATACTATCAAGAGGGGATGAGGTGTTGCTTAATGGCTTGCTTGCTCAAAATGCTTAGTGATATGCTCCAAAGCCCTCAACTACTTTCTCACATCCATATATGTCCTAAACCAAGAGTCTAACTCGCCCCACCGATTCTTTCTATCCGGCGCCACCGAGTTCAGATGTCATAGCCACTGCCACAAACCCTAGGCAAATCGGTCTCACCGATAGGGATCTCGGTCTCACCGAGATGGGATTGTAATCTCTCTGTTTCCCTTCATAACGTTTCGGTCCTACCGAGATGAGCGATCGGTCCCACCGAGATTGCAATGTAAACTCTCTGTTTCCCTTTTGTAACATTTCGGTCTCACCGAAATGAGCGAATCGGTCCCATCGAGTTTACCTGACCAACTCTCTGGTTAGCTTATTACCAAAATCGGTCCCATCGAGTTTGTGTAATCGGTCTCACCGAGATTACGTTATGCCCTAACTCTAACCATATCGGTCCTACAGAGTTGTGTCGGTCCCACCGAAAAACCTAACGGTCACTAGATTTGCTGAATCGGTCTGACCGAGTTTATCAATTCGGTCCCACCGAGTTTGGCAAGTTGTGTGTAACGGTTAGATTTTGTGTGGAGGCTATATATACCCCTCCACCCACTCTTCATTCGTGGAGAGAGCCATCAGAACGAACCTACACTTCCAATACGCATTTCCTGAGAAAGAACCACCTACTCTTGTGTTGAGACAAAGATATTCCATTCCTACCATATGAATCTTGATCTCTAGACTTCCCCAAGTTGCTTTCCACTCAAATCTTCTTTCCACCAAATCCAAATCCTGTGAGAGAGAGTTGAGTGTTGGGGAGACTATCATTTGAAGCACAAGAGTAAGGAGTTCATCATCAACACACCATTTGTTACTTATTGGAGAGTGGTGTCTCCTAGATTGGCTAGGTGTCACTTGGGAGCCTCCGACAAGATTGTGGAGTTGAACCAAGAAGTTTGTAAGGGCAAGAAGATCGCCTACTGCATGAAGATCTACCACTAGTGAGGCAAGTCCTTCGTGGGCGATAGACATGGTGGGATAGACAAGGTTGCTTCTTCGTGGACCCTTCGTGGGTGGAGCCATCCATGGACTCGCGCAATCGTTACCCTTCGTGGGCTGAAGTCTCCATCAATGTGGATGTACGATAGCACCACCTATCGGAACCACGACAAAAACATCCGTGTCTCCAATTGCGTTTGCATCCTCCAAACCCTTCCCTTTACATTCTTGCAAGTTGCATGCTTTACTTTTCGCTGCTCATATACTCTTTGCATGCTTGCTTGATATGTATTGTGTTTGTTAAACTTGTGCCTAAACTCCACTCCAACTTAAAAAAGTTAAAAACTGCAACTTTTGGTACTTAGTGTCTAATCACCCCCCCCCCCCCTCTAGACAACTCTTCTCGATCCTTTCATGTAGCCCAATTATTTTGCACTAATTATGCGCCACCCCTTTGTGGCGAATATATATTTGCTACACCTGTGATGTCGTTTTACTATAGCCAAGGAAAATCGGAGAAAAATCAATGCTATAAAATCAAGCTGACAACTACAATTAGTTAGATGCTTTCCCCACAAACAGCAAAAAAAAAACTACCATTACTTGGACTAAAGTAAAAGTGGAACACATCAAATAGTCAGAACCAAGCACCACACCGTTGCTCAGTAACTTTTGGTACGTATCCTTGACGTCACACTTTATATCATTATAAGGCCTTTCTAGTTGTTTCCTCTGGTATTCCATAGTCCATACCACCCAGTGTACTTAATTAACAAATCCTCCAAATTGGGTCCCAGATACGTACTGTTGGCGTCCACCTACTCGAGCAATATGCAAAAAAGCTTTGATTAGTGCACCAGGTTAAGCCACCTATCTCGAAAGCTCAAAGAATCGATCAATTGGTTGCTTTACTTGCTTAGCTGGGCTTGTCAAGGGTCGGAAAAACGTAACAAAATTTACTTCTGATCTGATATGCAATTACGACCATTGCCTTTTCCTTCTGGTAAAAGATTCTTTTATTGACTTATATCATCACATCAAGGTGATACAAGCATAATGAGTTCACACTTGACTTCTGCATAGTTAGGAGGCACACAAGCGTGACACACCCCCAAAAGAGAGGCAATATTACGTAGTCCTTGACGAGTATGCATATGGGGAAGGTCACTATTCTTTACCTCTAATCTCATATGCAGTTATAACACTTGTTGAGTCAAGATCTTCTCTTTTTTGGTTGGAGAAAGCTGACATTGTTAATCCATGTAATTACATCTTCACTAACACTATCCACTAACTGACTTTGTCATGTATATCATGATGTACGTAGTTGGATGTTGTCGCAGTGTACTATATGTATATGCGTGTTGTGTGAGTATAAACTTATTGATCGTGCGAGCGTTTATCCTTAACAAGTAAGTGAAGTTTCAGTATTGTAGTATAAGATGATGGAGGATTAGCATATGGTATGCCGACAACATGGGGGGTGTCATTCACTTGCTTAGTTCATCACATAATCTTTTGATCCTTCCATATAGAGAATTGCTCGCCAACAAGCGGGCACTAAGTTTCTTTTGGATCGGTTTCTTTGAGGTGTTGGAAGCAATGAACGCCATCCATCTGACTTTGCTATATTGGTTTGTTGCCAGTATCGTGAACATCTATGTTAAATTAAAAACAGACCGGATAACCTCCGATCGAAGAGCTGGGTCTTTAGAAGGAGTCGGTTTTAGCTATATATGGGGGCTAATGATATATTTTCCTGCACGAGGCAAGGTGGATCTCATTATTGGATAAGTGTGAACTGAATCGGACATTTCTTCAAGTTGGGTGTTGAACATAAGGTCATTAATGGGCGTGAAATCATGTTCTAGTTAGACTGGTGGCTTGGTCCAAGTCCGCCGAAGGACCGCTAACCACTTATTTGCAACATACTCCCTCCGTTCCACAATACATGCCTTCCATTTGTCAAAATATAAATGTATCTAGACATGTTTTAGTATGTAGGTACATCCATTTTTAAACAAATGGAATTCAAATATTTTAGAACGGAGGGTTTATATAATATAAACCCCTTTATCTGTGAGCCAAGCGTTCAGAGGTGATGGATTCAACTTTTTGGGTCGTGTTTTGACTGGTGAAGATGAGAGAAATGGAGATTGGTTAGGTGGCTGAAAATGTTTCCATCAGCTCACTTCCAATTATTTTTTATAACTGAAGCTCATCCAAGAGAAATCCTTAGTCCATTTTAGGGACGCTTAAATAGTAACCTTCCCCGTCAAGCTTTGCATGGGCAGACGCTGAGAACCAACTTTCCTCTGGCTATCAAATTACTAAATGGCACATCCCATCGAATGGGTTAATTATGAAATGTCACGTCCCATCGGATGGGCGGTGTGAAGTACTATGAACCAACATGAGAATGTGAGCACAATTTCTTTTCCTACCATCTAGCTCATTTTGTGTGGAAGGGCGTCAGCGAGTTACTAGGTTGTGACTGTGATTCGGTTTGTCTTATGGATCTTCTGTCACCATTTTACAGAGCTTATCAGATCAACCTAGACGTATTTTTGTCCGTAAGTTTTGCTATCTACTGTTGATATTTGTGGAATATCCATAACAAAGTTACCATTGAGGAACTTTGCTTCGGCACACCCCGCTAGAAAAGTTTACAAATTCTGATGCGGTTTGAAAGTGAAGATAAGTTGCCCCTTTAATCGAAAAGGGTAACATAATATTTTGTATCCAAATCAATCTATTCAATCAGTTTGATCCGCTGAATAATGTGGCAATGGCCTTTTTAAGTAGCTTTGAGATCTTATAGTATTTAGAAACGGAGGGAGTATCTAATTATAGTACTTGTGTGCATGCGCACGATTGCTAGTATTTGAGGTTACCAACATGTTGTCGTTGAGAGACCTAACTTGAAGGTCTACCACAACTAAAGACCACATATAGAGTATGTGCAAGGAAACGAGCTAGGGCTTGTAGATGCCACATGCATTTGGCGAATAAAAGATCGATCGACGCAAGTAGACATAACGAAACGTGGAGAAAACCCAGCGCCTAATTCAGTTGCCGCAACTCGATCGCCACTCATCCCGAAAGAACCAATCGTTGCACCCGCACATGCTAGAACACACTGAACGGTACGTACCGTTTGCTCGATCGGCGACGTGTGATGTACATACTGATGTACCGATCGATCGCGTCCGGTCACACCACACACACACACCTCCATCTTTAATCAAGCATGATTAGGCGGCTGAAGCTGACACTCCCGGAAGTGCAGCACATCGCCGAGGCCATTGCCCATGCAGCTTTCGTCCAACTTTTTCGATCACCACACACGTATAGACTCCAAGTACCACGCGTACATACGTGTACATACTTGTGCAGTGTATGCTTTAAAATAAAAGTATAAAGATTCATCCATGCCTGCGTACGTAGTTATTTACCACGTGACGCATTAGCGCATTGTAGCCCACTGTGCAAGTGTAAGTGGCATCGTGACAGCAGCATGAACAACAAAACACAAAACCCACACGTAGTCATGTAGCTAGCGGCTGAGACAAGCTCGTGTCCCTCCCGCTGTTGGTCGGGCTAACGTGGCGCGTCGCCCAGCCGCGAGCGAGATCCTGGGTGGCCACGCCGGCGCCGGCGGGTCCCGGCGAGCAGTGGCCTACGGCGCGGCGCCCAGTGGGACGTCCCCACGAGTGCGCGGGCACTGCATGCAGTTGCACCCCAGCCATCGATGCGCAGCATCTCGCGGCCATTACTTCGCGATTAAGCTAAAACGCGCCCCCCACCCCACCCCACCTGGACCTACGCGGGCCCGCGACCCACGTTGCACCAACCGAGCACCCACGCAAAAGGAGGGGGGGCGCCACGTGGGCCCGCATGGGCTTGCATGCCCGATCCGCCGTCCATCGACGCCGCTGGGCTCATCAGCGCCGTCCGCGCCGCGAAGACGGGAGCACGTGGGCAGGTTTATACGGGCCCGGCTGGGGATTGGATACACTGTCACAGCCGTAGAATCTTTACCCGCCGAGAAGAAAAAGGCGGCAACGAAAGCCACCGGGGCGAAGGAAGAAGAAGCCTCACGTAAACGCAGGACCCGCGTGGTGGGTTGCGGGGCCCGCGGCGAGGGAGGCTCGACGGCCCGGCTCGGCCCGCGCCGGGTCTATAAATAGCGCGAGTTTCCTCATCGCTTCTTCCCTTTTCCCCGATCCCTCTCTCAAGTCCCCTAGATTCCCGGAATTACGGCTTTGTCCTTCATTTTGTTGTGGTTGTTAGCGTTAAGTGTCAGGAGAAAGAAAGAAAATGCTGTCTCTGCAGGAGGCGATCGGGCTTGACATGGACGCGATGACGTCCGGGTTCGGGTTCACCCCGTGGGAGGCCGACACGTGCCCCACCCTGGAGGAGCTCATGGCGGCGTCGTCCACTTCGTCCCCCAGCTCGTCCGGCGGGGCGGTCGCGGACCAGGCGGGGATGGTGGAGGACGAGGAGGAGCGCCGGCGGCGGCAGCGGCGGAAGGTGTCGAACCGGCTGTCGGCGAAGCGGTCGCGGGCGCGCAAGCAGCAGCGCCTGGAGGAGCTCCGCGGGACGGTAGCTCGCTTCCGCGCCGAGAAGCGCGAGCTGGCCGCCAAGCTGCACGCCGTGGCGCGGCACGAGCTGGCCGTGCGCCGCCAGAACGCGCGGCTCCGCGCCGAGGCGGCCGTGCTCGCCCGCCGGCTCCGCGAGGCGCGCCGCCTCCTCGCGCTGCAGCGGCTCATGCAGCAGCTCCGGTCGCGTCGCCCGCAGCCGGGCGCTGGCAGCGGTCCGGGTGGGGCCGCTTTCCCGCCGGGGGCAGAGCTGGGGCTGGCTTCCCTCATGACCTACTAGGAGGGAATGAAGGAGGGCGCGGGTGGTCACGACCCATGACCACGGACGGGGTCACATCACGTGTGAAAGTTTTGGAACGGATGGCGACGAGAGTACTACGTGCGTGAATGAACCGGGAGCACTATTGGTGCTTTAAGCAGCCGCATGCCATGCTACACTACTACACTATGCTAGGGACCCGTGCTTATTTTAGTTGACGTGTAGGCTGCATATATATAATTAAGTACTACTACATGAATGAATGGATCATCCGTCATCTGCTGTAAATTGCTAAATGGAAAACTACTGCCGCTTTGGCACCGTACGTGAAGAGCCCGACTGATTCACCGCTCACTCTGACCAAAATGCTCGTCGACATGTGCGCAGGTTGACGTACCGGTCTCTCTGTTTTTAACCTGGATCGTTTAACGTCTGATTGCCGTGAGAGCCTTTAGGCTAAACGGAAAAGATGCACGTCTGCATTTTTTATCCACTGATTCACCGCTCAGCGTACTGCAGATTCACTGTGTGGCCAATGGTCGTCGGCATGTGCGCAGGTTGACGTACCGGTCTCACTGTTTTCCCTCTGCTTATTTAACGGTGCATGACACCACGCCGTCTCTTGTCGATCGTGGGAGCCTTTAGGCCAAACGGAAAAGATGCGCGCCCTCTTTTCTATCGGATATCCTGGCGGGCCATGGTGTAACGTGAGCTTCTCCGCTTTAGTGAAAACAAAGAATAGGCCGTGGTGATAGAATTTGACAGAGACAGATCACTGACTTACTAAGCAAAGGTGGTCGACTGGCCAGCAGCCTTGAATCGAATAAGTAGGGCAAAGGCAAGAGCTTAAAAAGGAGGGGCAAGAGATATGCTAGCTAGAAGACTTGATGTTGCAGTTCAACAGTTGCTTCAAGATTCCATTGATCTAAAGGGTTAGAGCAACTTCAACAGGTCCCTAAACATAGTCCCCAGGCCCCTAAGCTGCTTTTAGAGGTTGGGGCGAAAGAAAGGAAAAGCAAGATACCAAGATCTAGCAAGACTTCCAATTACATCCCCAACAATAGGGAGAAAGATAAAACCTCGGTGCAACGTTGATCGTGCTACCAGCCGCCAACGGCCTCTTTCGCACTGTGGAACCTTCCCTATGCTTCCCTATGCTCTCTATCCTCTTCATCCGACCTCCGTATGCCTTGTAACCATTCCTCGCCCTTCCGTAACCCTAGATATGGATGTCATCGAGCTTGTGTCATGCTGCCACTGCTCCGGCTGCCATCCCACCCTATCGACCCCCTTGGTCATCATTCTCGTGCCCCAATCGACTACCTTCCCTCCCTGGTGTTCGGAATATTTTTTGTAGTCTACTCTCTAGTTCTTTGCGCTTATCCATGGTGTCAATCACGTGTATATGAAGATTGACTCGGTAGGGACCTTCTTATATTGTCTTTTCAAAGAGTCCAACTCTTATACAGATAAGGTTCCTAGTTATTAAACTAGCTTACATGTAGAGTCCAGATCAAACTATCAACCACAATATAGTTTGTTTGTTAACCACAATATAAATACAAACTTTATTGTATTTCATTGATAATCGACCAGATCAAACTATCAACCACAATATTCTGAATATAGTTACAGAACACATAATTCCAACACCTACATGGCCTCACTTGGTTCTAGTGCTTCAATCTACACGACAACGGTCAGAAGGACGGAGATGGGTGGTAAAAAGAAAAAAAAAGAGGAAATTTGAGCCCTTGCAGGTCCCACATGTCATAAGAGCGTAAGGGGTGAAAACCGGGGGAAGGGGGGGGGGGCTTCTTGTTGGAGTTAGAGGCAATTTTTTGGGGCTCAAGAAATGGTGCAACCTCCATCTGATCTACGGAAGCATGAAAATGGGGGCTATTGCTGGGGTTGCTTTCACCGAGTATCCTTAATTACAAAATGGTTAAATATAATTTGTAGGAAGTTGATCTCATATCTAATTAACTTGAACTACTCCAACAAGTGGTATTTCCTAGTTTATTTCTATTTTCCGAAATTGGATTCATTCTGAATTTCGTGCATTCCAACATGATCCTAAAAGCAACACGCAAAACAATTACTAAAAGCATGTCAGTATACAAATCATTCTAACTAAAACCCACTACTAATAGCACAATGCATGTGCGTTGCAACGAAGCCACAAAAAAGTCGAGGAGTTAGGCAATCGACTTATGAGATAACTGAAAGGTGTTTGTATCCCACGACTGTTGCGTTGTTCATGGTTAAAAAAGAGCAAGAAGGCGAGGGAAGATCTACATGCGATGACTGTTGGAGAAACTTAAGCGACGATGATAGGGGCTTTGCAAAATTTGAAGCGAGATAACATTTTAAGTTTTGAAATGTGGGAGGATGTGCATTAGGAAGGAGAGTGCACGAGGTTGATGATCAGTTAGGAGGACGAGGTCCATCGTTGCATCGAAATTAGATTTTGTTTGCTCTTTTATGCTATGATATAGAGCAACAAGAGTTGTTTTGGCAGAGAAACGCTAACCAGGAGGATCGTTTTGAGCTGATGTTTCATTTCCGTATTTGTTATTTGCATCTTTCGTAAGGGTGTTGGCATGAACGATGTATTTGTTTATTTGTGTTAGTTTTATATAGGAGTAGAGGTGTATTCGTTTATATATGCTTCTGGAAAGGTAACTAGCATCACATGTGAGCAAAAATGTATTTGTTTGATTGTGACTTTTACAAGGCTAATGGCCCCACATGTGAACAGTGGCAATGGAAGAAAAATGAATTCACCATCAATTCTGACATAACTTTATAAGAGCATCTAAAGTCGAGCGCCCCAAACCCGCCTCAAACGTCCGGGCGGACAGCCTGGTCATCGCCTCAAACGCCCAACCCAAATATGGGGCGCATATGGGGCGCCCGGGCACATCCGCCACGTCAGACTGACGATGGGGTCCTACAGGAAAACACTCTGAAAGCCGGCGGTCCGAAGGCTGTCTCCTCCGTCGGACCGATGGCGCCGTGTGGAGCCACTCTGGTGGGCTGCGTAGTGTCTAGCCCGGGTATTTAAGCCGACCGCCAGCACTGAACCCCTACCCGTCCACATTTCCCCCCTCACATCTGCCACCACTTTCCACTAGTCGTCCGCCCGCAGTAGTAGCAATGCCCCCACGCCACCGGGTCAGGAGCTACCCATATCTAACGCCCGAGCGCCTGCTGCAGCTCCATGAGCAGATCCAGGCAAGGCGCGAAGCCTGGATCAATGTGGTGCTACCTCCGGACATGGTGAATCCGGAGGAGGAGGAAGTTGGGAGGATGTGGGGGACGCGGATCTGCATGTGAAGCAGCAGGAGATCCTCGATTCCCTCCGGTCGGAATCAGAGGCGGAGGCCAAACGTCACAGTCTGCAAGAGGCAGAGGCAGAGCACCCACGGTCTTTGACGAGATGCTCGTGTCTACGGATAATGACGAGGAGACGGAGCCCTCCCACACGCCCATCTACCAGTCGCCCGGCACCGACGTCGTGGACATCTCCGATGACGAAGTTTAGTTGATGTAGTATGTAGGATTTCTGTAGCATGCTTTATATTGATTTAGGGGATGAAATCGGATGCAGAGGAGCAAATTTGAGGCTTGATCGGCCACTGTTTGAATGCGCATGGTCGCGTCTGCGGGCGTTTGTGAGGTTAGATTTGTTGTCTATGGTTGTAGATGCTCTAAGCACGAGAGATGATTGAGAACCAAAGTACACAGCCATCATGGACTTACCATAGCAATGGCTCTTAAGATGCTTTACCGATGCTAGCAAGTACTCCCTTCGTCTGAAATTACTTGTCGAAGAAATGAATAAAAATGGATGTGTCTAAAACTAAAATATGTCTAGATACATTCATTTCTCCAACAAATATTCCGGACAGAGAGAGTAGTTAAGTGCTAGCTCGAGCTCATATAAACTTGGATGAACAGTAAAATTGAAAATAACTGAAAAAGGAAAAAAAAAACTATTTTTTTTGGTGACAAGCATGATGAATGTTTTGAATGCTTGAAAAGTTCCATCGTGAAATCACATTTTGAAAAGTCATGGAAACAAGAACGACGCTGTAAAATGTTATTTTCAAAGGCATTTTGAAGTGATGATTTATTTATTTTTATCACGACTTCCACAAATATCATTTCATGATCAAATTTTACAAGCACTAAAACACTTATCAGTGTTTATCATAAAATTTTCATATTTTTAAACTGATTTTCATTTTTCCAATTAGTATTTTATTGTTTTATCCCGAGCTCATTTGAGCCGAGGAGCAGAAGAGTGCTTTCGTCGTGTAGCTTTCTGTTCCCTCCGTCGTGTAGCGGCCGCTACCTACGACCCGATTTATGGAGCGCCGTGCCGGAGTACCGACATTATCCGGTCGATACGATCAAGCTGGCGCCACGTACGTAGCCTAATGTCCAGCAGTCTGATCTACTACTAGCTACGACACCCTTTACGATTAAACATTTCGACCCCGTATACACTTCATTTTTTTTCAAAACTATGACGTATTTTGTAGCAATTTCGAAAACTATAGCACATAATGAAAAAAATGCAAAACTATGACCGCTTACCACGCAGCCGAAAAGGTAGTTTCGCCAATTGGCGAAGTAGGTTTTCGCCTTGCCATGGCGAAAAGTGATTGTGGCGAAATGGCTGTTTTCGGTCATTGTTTACCGGAAAGATTTTTTTGGTCTACACTTAGAAAAGTACTTTTTGGTCTACACTAGGCCGAAAAGTACTTTTTGGTCTAGTGTAGGCCGAAAAGTCCCTTGGTTCCACCTTTCCGTTATCTGTTGGGCAATGTATTTTCCCACCAACCCCTTCCCGCCAACCCCTTCCCGCCAACTCTTTCCCGCCAACCCCTTCCCGCAAACCCCTTTCTCCTCTGTACCTATAAAAAACCCTTCAGGCGGAGGTGGATAAGCATTCCAGTTTATTGTAGTCGAGATGTCCCATTATCCATTCGATCGTAGTTTTCACCACAGGATGAGCAGGACTCTTCCGAGTCTAGTTACCGATTTCGGGATGGACAATAGGATAGTTCCATGGGACGAACTCACCGGTAGTGACACCATAATGAATGAGTTGGTGACCAATTACGTGAGTCGGGTGGCACGAAAGGACCTATGAGGAGGTACGTAAAGAACTTCTTAGGTTGCATGAAAGGTGGAAGAAGGTGGTGATGCCAAGAGTGAAACTTTCGAAGGCTTTTCAAAGAAATAATCCATCTTTATGGATTGAGGAGACCCAGACGAAGATGATATCTTCATGCCACCGCTTCCGGGTTACGCATCGTCAAGGGCAAGAGTTCTTCATCGTCCAAGGGCAAGACTTACGCATCCTTGAAGGGCAATAGTTCTGCATCGACGGATGGCAAAAGGACCACATCGTCGAAGGGCAAGAGGGTTGCATCAACGAAGGGGTTGGCGAGGAAAATACATTGGTCAACAGTTAACGGAAAAAAGGTGGCCCCAAGGACTTTTTCGCCTAAACTTGACCAAAAAGTACTTTTCGACCACGATTGACCAACAAGTACTTTTCGCCTACACTAGGCCAAAAGTCCTTTTCGCCAAAGGGTGGCCGAAAACACCCTCTTCGCCAGCTTTGCACCTTTTCGGCCAAGGCATGGCGGAAACCCTATTTCGGCCTAGAGGTGGCGAAAACACCCTTTTCGCCAACACCGCCGACGGGTGCTAGACTTGATATTTCTCCAAAGCATGCTGTAGTTTCCGAATTTGCTTCAAATAACGTGATAGTTTTGAAAAAAAATCTATACACTTGAGCTCGATTGCAGTCTTGACGGGCTTCCCAGTGGCGGTGCCACGTGCGACCACCAAGCCTTTGGAACGAAGGAAATCATCAGGCACGCCGCAGTGCGTGCACGCTTCGCCGGCGACGGACGCGTGCTGATGTCTGGTCTACATGACGAGCTGAGAGCAACTCTAGCAGACCCCGCATCCCGTCGGCCCGCAAAACGCGTTTGCAGTTCACGTAAAACAGCATTTGCGGGTCAGCTTGGGCTAGCACAGATGTAGACCCTCCAAACGGATTTGTAAAAAACATATTTGCTGAATATGTTTTTTTACGGGTCGGCTTCTGCAGGTTCTGCTCTTTGCGCTGCTGCATCTGGCGGATCGTCAGCCCGCAAATATCAAATAGAACATAATTAAACAATAAAAAACAATCTGAATTATTCCAATCAAACATAATACAATAATCATCTGCGTTACAAATAATTATTCAAATAACCATAGCAAACTTAAATAGTGCAATACAAAATTTGTCATGAATACAAATACAAATGAATACAAAAATAAGTCACTATCCAGCCCTTTACCAATGGTGCTCAATGAGATCTTCCTGAAGTTGAAAGCGGGTGTCTGCATTTTCAATCTCTTTGTATGTCTGAAGAAAAGCTCTAATGCGGTTTGGGTCTCTTGCTGGTTTGACACGGCTACCCACATTGTCGTAAAAGAATTCTAAGTTCAATCTTCTCTCATCTTCAAGAATCATGTTGTGCAGGATAACACAACATGTCATTATGTTCTTCAAGGTTTTTTATCCCAAAAATGAGCAGGACCACGGACAATGGCAAACCTAGATTGCAAAACACCGAATGCTCTTTCAATGTCTTTTCGGGCTGCCTCTTGCACCCTTGCAAATTCACATTGTTTTTTTGTTTTGGGTTCTTTGATGCTCTTGACAAATGTGCATCAAGGAGGGTATATACCATCTGCAAGATAGTACCCCTTTGTGTATTCATGCCCATTGACAGTGTAGTTGCAAGCAGGAGCATCACCACTAGCAAGCCTAGCAAACAAATGAGACCGTTGCAACACATTGATATCATTGAGAGTGCCTGACATACCAAAAAAGCAATGTCAAATCCATAAATCCTCGAATGCTACGGCCTCTAGCACAATTGTTGCATCACGAGACTTGCCACAATACATTCCTTGCCAAGCCTTGGGGCAATTTTTTCAATTCCAATGCATACAATCAATGCTACCTAGCATGCCAGGCCAACCTCTCCTCTCATTTGATGCCATCAATTTCTTTGTGTCATCTTCATTGGGTGCCTGAAGATACTCAGGACCGAAGACACGAATGATCACTTCCGCAAATCTACGCACAGACTCAATTGTGCTATCTTCATCAATGCGAAGATACTCATCGGCATAGTCAGCCGGAACGCCATATGCAATCACCCGCATAGCTGCGGAGATTTTTTGATATGCACTAAATCCCTTTAAGCCCGCGGCATTTCTTCTTTGAGTAACATATCGGCAATTTGCCTCGCAAGCTTCAACAATTTTCACAAACAGAGATCGGCGCATTCGGTACCTTCTCCGGAAGAGGTGCGGAGGATATGTAGGATTCTCCGCGAAATAGTCTTGCATCAACATCTCATTCCCAAGATGGCGATTCCGAGGAATGCCCAAACGACCGACAGCCGATCCTCGCCTCCTCTTCCGGTGCTCGTCTTCATGCTCCTTCACGGCAAGCGCCATGACCAATGTTTGCTGCCGGAAGTTCACAAACATGCTCTCAACATCCGAGTCATCCGAATCGGACGAATTGGATAGCAAGAACTTCTCACACGGGGTCAACTCCATCTACACGCACACCGGCACGTCAATCTACTACGCAGCTCACAAAAATCACAAAAAAGGGACTAACCGGTGGCGGCTGATCCCGGGCGGCGACGAGGGGGTGCGCTCGACGGTGGTCGATCCCCGGCGGCTGCGGCGATGGGGGGCGGCTCTTCTTGCCGGATCCGGAGGGGCGGTGTAGTGGCTCGGCGCAGGAGGGTGTGGGGCGGCCCCGGGGCGCGATTCCGCCCGCAGATATGGCCGGAATCGCCAGCGGCGGGCGGGCGGAAGCAAAGGGCGGCGGCGGGCGGGAAGGAGGGGGAAAGCGCACGGGCTGAAATGTCCTTTCCGCCAACTGCTTCTCTCCGATGCAGGGCACCGCAGCCGTGAGGGGGAAACCCGCGTTTTTCCGGGTTGGGGCGAAGAATTTGCTGCGCCCCCCAAAAATTTTTGCGGGCCGGGGCGAGATGCGGGGTCTGGTCCGGCAGGCTTTCCGGTCCGCACCCGCATTTTGGCGGTTATTTTACGGGTCGGGGCGGATGCGGGGTCTGCTAGAGTTGCTCTGAGACAACCCTGGCCGGTAAGCAAAGGGCCGGTCAAGCAGCGCTGGTGCGATCTGCTGGAGCAATGCCGCTTGGGCAAAAGCGTGACCATTGACCAACTCTCCCCTGTTGAAATTTCGTTCATTCGATGCATGACAGAAGGAGTGGCCAACACGAACGATCACTTCCCATTCCTCATCTGGCGAGTCATCAGCTACTCAGCTGCCACCACTTAAAACGGTGCTTGGGTAAGTTATGCATTTCATATTGTTTCTACCGCATCATTGTGTAGTATATGCCGTATCTGACTGTTATTGCGCCTTTTCAGGGCCAAGCCTAGGCCGAGCAAAAAGGCTCGTCTGGATAAAACGGACGACGAAGAGACTGCCCCTGAACCGGACAACGTCCCAAATCTTGAAGCGGCTATCTGTGAAGGAACTCCCAATGATCCGCCACTGCAAGATGACGATTTTGTTACTGAAGAAAGGCCTGTTGACACCTCCTTCCTGGCCGACCAGCCCGAAGCCCAACCGGATTGAAAAATCCACCGGTCCAATCCGGCTGGCGACAAACCGTCCGTCTCTGGTCAAACCGGGTGATACCAAGGGCGATGACGTTGTGATTCGGCTTTGGCCACGGCGAACCGGGTAATCCGGTCGCTTTATCCAAACGATTCGCCAAAGAGGAATTTGCCACTATGAGCAAGGGCAAGTGGGATGTTGATCTAGCAACTTACGCCGCTATGAACCCCCAAGACCTTCATTCTGGCTACTTGAACCGGCTGTATACCAGCCGTGATTATGAAGCTGGCCTGGTGAAGATGATGAAAGAAAAATTCGAGGTAACCTCCATATTCTTTTCCCTCTTGGATATTTTAATTTTTGTTAACTCTCCTAGCCCACAAGGGCCGGTTCAACTTAGTATAGCTAAACCGGGACTTAACATAAACTCAATGCTTTAGAATCCACTGATGTAGCCCCCAAGGGCCGGTTCAACTTAGTATAGTTAAACCGGGACTGTAATTTATATCGCCGCATCAGAACATGTTCGAGCAAATAGCCATTAGCCCCCAAGTGCCAAGTTGAATACTGTATTGAGCTTGGGACTTTGTGCTTTATTGGCAGATGAAGATCAAATATGCATTAGCCCCCAAGTGCCAAGTGTATTCTTGGTTATGCACTTGGGACTTGTAATGAAGATATTTAACATGCTCCCTTTTTGTTGCAGAGTGAGATACGCCAACAAGCCTCACAAATCAATGATCTCCAAGAAAATCTGAAATCTCAACAAGCAGAAACCTCCAAGGCCAAGGATGAGCTGAAAATCGCCTTGACTACCATGGAGCAGCTCAAGGAGTGGTTCAAGTCTGAGCGGGCCGGCTGGGATACTGAAAAGGCTGCTTTAACCAAAAAAGGTTGAAAATGCTGAAGCTGCCCTTAAAACGGTGGTAGATGAGCTGACCAACGTGAAGCGGCAAGTGCATTCCATGACTGCTGCCATCTTTGGTAAGCTTCCTTTGGCTTCTGTGATAATCTTGGCCTTCTTATGATAAGTCCGGTTTGTGATTTCTCTCGTAATGCTGTAGGCACACGCATTGGTCACTTGGGGTCAGATGTTCGGATGAAATTGAAAGCTACCTATACTTTAATAGAGCATTTGTACCTTTGGGCGCAGACGGATCATCTCCACTGCATCACATAACAATCCAGCACCCTCCTTAATTCAAGATACTCTTAGGAGGTTGTCAATGCTTCCCGCCCGGATTGAAGAGCTGAAGAAATCTGCTACTCGAACCGGCGCCATTAACGCCTTAATCCGGGCAAAAGCATGGGTGGCAGATTTCGATCCTGTTGAGGCAGCTCAGGGCTATCCCAGTCTGAAGGAAGACGGTTCAGAGTTCAACGAACATGATCTGAGAGCGATAAACCGGGCGGTGCGCCCTCTGGCTTGCCAATTGGCCGAAGAGGCAAACTTGTCGCATTATCAAGCTCAATATGACGATCAGAACAAACGAGTAGCTGCCCCTATTCCCGAAGCGGAGAACCTGATCCCTCCGATCCATAAGCATACTTACGCTCCTGATATTGAACCATCTTCCCTGATCCATGAGGAGGCTGTCTTTCAAGCTTTAATGGGAATCGACTGGACCACTGTTGACTTCCAAAGAGCTGGGTAGAGATGAAGAGGCTGAAGCGGCGCAGGACGACCCACAACCATCAGACCGGGGCGGCGAGCCAGCATGAACCGGAAGCCGGTTTGAATAGCTGTTTCATTTTATTCCGCCAAGACACAATGATCTTATTTGGGCACCATGTTGCCTTGTAATAGGATAGCCAACACTCTTGCTTTTAATATGCCTTCGTGCATAGGTCTTTGATACTTTTGCTTGAATGATCGAAACTTTCAATCTATAGTGCCTGCAGTCACAAAATCTTAAACCGCCACGGCGGTTTGTGCCGCCAGCCGGCTTGTGACGTCCATATAAATATGAAATGAAATATTGACGTATATAATCAAAATTTGTAATACAAAATACCTGCCATCGCTGGGCATAAAGTTGGCTTAGCCAATCTTGAAGCGGAGGTTGTATAAACCCTTACCGTCAAAGGAGAAAACAGCTCCTGTTATTTATAATGCCGGTTTACCACGTAAACCGTGCCGGGTCATGACAAGCCCCCTGTTACTCCATAATGGGATGTTAACAGAAAAAAGTCAAACCGGTGAAATTATCTCCGGATTAAAAAATGGACCAAATTCCGTCAATTGACAGTTTGAACCGGTTTAAAAATGTTGTCGGTTTAAGAAACGCAACAAAAAATCCAATAATAGTTATGAAAAAACATGGAAGCAAAGGCAATGATAAATCGTTTGCAAAAAGGAAGGCTTTACTGAGCCGATCAGATGGTGTTACCATGGTCGGACACGACCAAGCTCCCTATAAGGTGTAGCCATGGTTCAAGTCAGCCAGGTCCCCAACTGAAACCGTGGCATTATGCCGATCAAGTGGCGTGGCAATGGTTCGGGTTCGACCAAGCCCCAAGTGACTCTATGGCCTTAGGCCGATCAAGAGGCGTGACCGGTTCAGACTTGACCATGTCCCCAAGTGATCTGGTGGCTTTCGCCTATCAAAAGGTGTTGCATTGGTTCGGACACGACCAAGCCCCCAAGTGATATCATAAAGCTTTTGGAAAGCAAACTCAGGGGGTAAACCAGAGGCCGCTTTAAGACAGAACAACTCCATGTAACCACGCATGATGTAATGAGCAGATACCACTGCTTTAGCTGAGGCTCCGGTTTATTACTTTATTTATAATATATACACTTTGTCATAATATGTACATAAGTAGAGCCGATGGCTCGGGTAAAATAAGGTCAAGATGAGCTATGTTCAACGGCTCGTTGGTCTCCTCCTCGATGTGCGTGAGTCTTTATGCTCTCGAATATCGATCGAGATAGTACGACCCGTTGTGCAGATTCTTGCTGACCACAAAAGGTCCCTCCTGTGGTGGAGATAGCTTGTGCATATCGATCTGGTCTTGGATGAGCCAAGCACCAAATCTCCTTCTTGAAAAGTTACAGTTACGACGGCGACTATGGTAACGCATTTAAGATCCTGTTGGTAAATCACCGAGCGGGCAGCTGCTATGTCACGCTCCTCATCCAACCGGTCCATAGCGTCTTGTCGTGCCGTCTCGTTGTCCGCTTCAACATAAGCTGCCACACGAGGTGAGTCATGACGGATGTCACTGGGGAGAACCGCCTCCGCTCCATAGACCATAAAGAACGGTGTGTATCCCGTAGATCTGTTAGGCGTAGTGTTTATACTCCATAACACAGACGGTAGCTCTTCTACCCAACAAGCCGGTGTCCTCTGCAAAGGGACCATAAGCCGGGGCTTGATGCCTCTCAAGATCTCTTGATTAGCCCTTTCCGCTTGACCATTGGACTATGGGTGAGCTACTGAAGAAATGTCAAGCCGGATGTGCTCACGTTCGCAGAACTCCTTCATGGCACCTTTGGACAAATTGGTCCCATTATCTGTGATGATACTGTGTGGAAAACCAAACCGGAAAATCACCTTTTTGATGAACTGAACCGCCGTGGCCGCATCACACTTGCTAATGTGTTACGCCTCTACCCATTTTGTAAACTTGTCGACCGCCACCCGAGGGTGGGTCTTCTTGTCCTTGGACCTTTTGAAAGGCCCAACCATATCCAGCCCCCAGTTGCAAACGACCAAGTAATTGGAATCATCCTCAATTCTTGGGCGGTACATGAGCACGTCTGGAAAACTTTTGGCAACCATCACATCGTCTGACCAGATCTTCCGCATCAGCATGAGCAGTCAACCAATAGAAACCGTGGTGGAACGCTTTAGCCACCAAGGATTTTGAACCGGCGTGGTGAGCACAATCTCCTTGTGGATCTCACGCAATATTTCACAGCCTTCCTCGGGGACACACAACGTTGAAACGCATACGACACCTTAATCGCAATGATGCAATTCGCCATTAACAATGGTCATAGACTTGGATCGCGAACTATCTGCCGCCAACGTCTCATCTTACGTAACTTCGCCCGGTTCATGTAATGCAAGATAAGGAAGCGCCCAATCCGGAGTGACGTGAAGAGCTGCTACCAATTGGGCCTCCGGATCAGGAATAGCCAAATCCGCTTCACGGGGAGCTTGACCGACGGGTTGTGCAGCACGTCGAGAAAAACATTAGGCGGGACCGGTTTTGCGTTGAGAGCCCAACCGCTTAAAGCGTCCGCCGCTTCATTCTTCCGACGGTCCACGTGGTCCACACGATAGCCCTTGAAATGACTGCGACAATATCCACCTCACGCATTTATATGCAGCCATGAGTGGGTCCTTTGAATCCCAAGTGCGGACACTGTTGAGCCACTAGGTCCGAGTCACCGAAGCACTTAACCCGGCTTAGATTCATCTCCTTAGCCATCCGGAGACCATGGAGCGAGGCTTCATACTCAACTGCATTGTTAGTACAAGGGAACATTAAGCGGAGAACGTAACAAAACTTGTCACCTCGTGGGGAAGTTAATACGACTCCAACCCCCGAGCCCTCCAATTTCCTGGATCCGTCAAAATGGATGGTCCAATATGTATGATCCGGCTTTTCTTCAGGTGCTTGCAACTCCGTCCAATCATTAATGAAATCCACAAGTGCTTGAGACTTCACCACCGTCCGAGGCACGTACTTGAACCGTGCGGCCCAAGCTCTATAGCCCACTTGGCAATCCGCCGATCGCTTCCGATTACGTATGATATCGCCTAAGGGAGCGAATCGACCACCGTGATGGGGTGCCCTTGGAAATACTGCTTGACTTCGCCGCCATAAAAACTCCATATACCAGCTTACGCCAATGCGGATACCTTTGCTTAGATTCGATAAGTACCTACTGATATAATAAACCGGACGTTGAACGGATGCTCCTTCCCGCCTCCTTCCGCTCCACCACAATGGCCACGCTGACCGCCACGGCATTAGCGACAACATATAGCGAAGCGGCTCCTTGTCAATGGGAGCGGCGAGCACAGGCGGGTTGGCCAATTGCCGCTTTAAGTCCTCCAACGCTTCATCGGCGGCCAGACTCCAGACAAACTGATTTGTCTTTTTCAGCATCTGGTACAAAGGGATGACCTTCTCTCCAAGGCGGCTGATAAACCGGCTCAGCGCGGCAATCCGGCCTGCCAAACGCTGAACATCGTTAATGCACTTCGGTTTAGCCAGGGAGGTAATAGTCGTAATCTTCTCCGGATTAGCTTCAATTCCTGTTGGACACGAAAACCCAATAACTTGCTGCCGGAACACCAAAGACACATTTGGCGGGTTGAGCATCATTTTGTAAACCCGCAGGTTGTCAAAGGTTTCCTTCAAATCGTCAATCGGTGTCTCCTTCTCCTTGACTTGACCACAATATCATCCACATAGGCGTGCACATTACAGCCCGATCTGTTTATCACGAGCAATTACGTACATACGCGTTGATAAGTTGCTTGGGCGCTCTTGAGCCCAAAAGGCGTAGATACATAGCAGAAGGCTCCCAAGGGAGTAATAAACGTCGTCTTCTCCTGGTCCTTAATTGCCATCTTGATCTGATGATACCCAGAATACGCATCCAAAAAGCTCAAACGCTCACAACCCGCAGTGGCATCAATAATCTGGTCAATGCGGGGGAGGGCAAAAGGATCTGCTGGACAAGCCTTGTTAAGATCTGTGTAATCCACACACATGCGCCAAGTGCCGTTTTTCTTAAGAACCAGCACCGGATTAGCAAGCCACTCTGGATGGAAGACTTCAACAATAAAACCAGCTGCTAAGAGCCTGGCCACCTCCTCTCCAATGGCCTTACACCTTTCTTCATTAAACCAGCGGAGAAACTGCTTCACCGGTTTGTACTTGGGATCAACATTAAGAGTGTGCTCAGCGAGTTGCCTCGGTACACCTGGCATGTCAGAAGGCTTCCATGCAAAAATGTCCCGATTCTCACGGATGAACTCGATGAGCGCGCTTTCCTATTTCGGATCCAAGTTGGCATTGATGCTGAACTACTTGGACGAATCGCCAGGCACGAAGTCAACAAGCTTAGTCTTAGCTGCCGATTTGAATTTTAGGGCCGTATCATGCTCTGTAGTTGGCTTCTTCAATGGAGTCATGTCCGCCGGATCAACATTGTCCTTATAATACTTCAGCTCCTCGGTGGCACAAACCGACTCTGCGTAAACGCATCACC
The DNA here is from genome assembly GCA_021605145.1 of Aegilops bicornis. Taxonomy (NCBI): domain Eukaryota; kingdom Viridiplantae; phylum Streptophyta; class Magnoliopsida; order Poales; family Poaceae; genus Aegilops; species Aegilops bicornis. The sequence goes on along the minus strand of CM038673.1, from coordinate 679,852,889 downwards.
TTCCTCACATTCCAAAGCGATCTTGCGGCTCCCATGAACCGTTATTGTCCCCTTGTGACCCGGCATCTTGAGCTGCAAATAGATATAACAAGGCCGTGCCATGAACTTGGCATAAGCGGCCGCCCAAATAGGGCGTGATATGGACTTTGGATTTTTACCACTTCAAGCGTCAATGTTTCCGATCCGAGTCATATTCATCACCAAAGGCCACTTCCAGAGCTATTTTACCAACCGGATATGCTGACTTGCCAGGTACCACACCATGGAACACTGTATTGGATGGTTTGAGATATTTATCTGTTAATCCCATACGACGGAAGGTCTCATAGTACAGGATGTTAATGCTGCTCCCTCCGTCCATGAGCACCTTGGTGAAATTATAACCTCCCACCTGAGGTGCCACCACCAGGGCTAGTTGACCCGAATTGTCAACCCGGGGAGGATGATCCTCTCTACTCCATACAATGGGCTGCTCTGACCAGCGTAGGTAATGAGGCACGGCCGGTTCATGATGTTATTTGCCGCTCGAAGCTTCGGTCTCGCTTCTCTAAGCTGGTGGTGAAGACATGGTACGCCCACTATTCAAGCTGCTTTGGGCTGCTCACGATTACCCATTTGCTGCTTCTTTGGTTGTAACCACCTTGGTTATTCTGATTGTTCTGATTTTTATGTCCGCCCGGATTACCATTAAATCCTGAACCGGAATTTCCTCCACCGTAACACGGCCCGGATCCTGAACCGCCGCCGGAACCTTGATCATACCGGAAAGCATTAGAACTCTTGAACTCCTGCATAATGTAGTAATCCTTCCAGAGGTGGTTTGCTGGCGTCTCCTTCGTCCCATGCTTCGGACAGGGTTGATTCAACAGATAATTCAAGCGGTCCGGATTGGGATTAGGCGCTCCACTTCGATCTGACTGTTTACCCTTGCGCCGCTGGCCCTTGTCCTGTAGCGTTGGTGTTGGCTCTGAAGTCCATGTTGCCATTCGCCTTACGCTTGCCTCCACCATTACACGCCGAGTGATGTTGCTTTGGCCCTTGGAGTTCTTGTTCTTCCTTCCCTTCCCTGTCTCATCATCGTCAGACTCGGGATCCTTGGTACTATCAGAATCAACATACTTCACTAAAGCGCCCATGAGAGTGCCCATGTCATTACAAAACCGCTTCATGCGCCCCAACTTCAACTTTAAAGGCTTAAACTGGCAGTTACCCTCCAGGGTTAAGATCGCAGAGTCAGCGTTGATCCGTCCGACGAGTGCAAGATTTCAAACGCGGCGTACCCAATGGGTTGTTGACTCCTTCCCCACGGACACAAGCCGCCAAGTCCACTACGGACATGGGCTGCTTACAGGTATCTTTGAAATTCTGGATAAACCGGGTCCATAATCGGGCCCATGAATTGATAGGATTGGGTGGCAAGCTCTTCAACCAAATGCACGGTCGTGCCTTCGAGCATCATGGTGAAGTACTTTGCACACGCGGCCTCATCCACATCCAGCATCTCCATGGCCATCTCATAACTTTCTATCCATGCTTCTGGAGCTAAATCGGCAGTGTAATTTGGCACCTTGCGCGGACCATTGAAGTCTTTGGGCAAGCGCACATTGCGTAAAGCGGGGACGAGGCATGGCACCCCCAAAGAGCTAGAGGTAACCCCAGGCTCGACCGAGATGGTCGGACGAATCGGCGTAAGCTGATAAGCTGATCTTTGTCTTTGCTAACTCGGCCTCCCTGGCGCTCGGGACGGTCCACCACCTCTGGCGTTATCGACGCCACCTGCCGGGTTGTTGCCACAGGCGCACCACGCCGTGCATTACTTGAATCGGCCGGTTCATCCACGTGCCTGCTATAGCTCCGGCTTGGGCGGGGGTAGAGTGGATCCGGTCGCTGTCACGATATGCTTCTGTTGGACCAAAGCTGTCCTAAGGAGCTCCTTTACCCGTGGCGTCTCTTCACTGTGGTGAATCGCCTTCAATTGGAATAGCCTCCAACCGTGCATAAGCGCAACAAGGTTATCCATCGGGTTGGAGTAGTGACCGGAGGTGTTTGCACAGCTGAGGCGACCGCATTATGGCGAGTAGATCTATTAAGCAGGGCTGAACCGGCGCGCCGGTCCCAGGTGCTTCCGCCCGGTTTACCACCGGTGGATTACTGGTTCCCGCTCCGGGGGTGCTGAAGAGGTCTCTTCCCTCGAAAACTGAAGGCAAACGGGATATGTATTTCCTCTTCATGACTTCATGTGACGCGCTCTAATCCAGCATGAGCCTATAAGCCTGCGCATCTAAAGCGGCCCGCTCTGCCGTCATCCTGGCGTCTGCTAGATCCGCTTTAGCCTGAGTGATTTGTTCCTTCACCTTCGCAATCTTCGCGTTATGAGCGTCCTGGTCCGCCGGGTTAACCTCTGCCATGAGCGTAGCCAACGCATCGAACAGATCTGATAAAACTTGAGCCGGCGGGCGCACAGAGCCTCCTGCCCCGGCAGCCGTCGCCGCTGTTGAACCGGCAATCATTGCCGCAGTGGTCGAAGAGTGAAGTACTTCTTGTGTGCCGGCCATGAATATTCCAACCCGGTTGGGCAGATCGGAGGGGTCCGGAATACTGTCACCATCGGAACAGCCCCCAATCCGACCGTCTTATAGCTGATATAGAGATTCAGTTTCTCTGGTTGACGACTCATCGTCAGAGTAGACGACGGTCTCGCCACCAGACTCTGATCCGTCCTCATAACTTCCTCCGTGGATGACTCCCACAAAGGCACGCTTCACGGCCGGTTTAACACAGGCGGATCTCAGACGCTGAGCCGTCTCGGCGAGGTCGGTGCGGATGTCGGCTCGGGCCTGGTTCACCAATCTTGCCGATGAAAGCGTGTATGCCACCAAAGGGGACCCGGTACCCGTACTCAATCGAGCGGCCTCGGGGCCCCAGCCTGCATCGTCGATGTAGAGCTTGCCGCTGACGACTCTTGGTCATCCGCCCACAAAGCATAGCCTTGAGTCCTTGAACTTGCCCTCCAAGATCATCAAACCATCATGCGATAGCCCCACGGTGGCGCCAAGCGTAAATGGTTTTGTCACGGCAGATGTCCTCATGAAAGGACTTAGTCGTGGAGCCATTGCTACGGGTTAACTTGAAGGGGTTAAAGCGGACGCAAAGACACAAGAGTTATACTAGTTCGCCCCTTCGATGAAGGTAAAAGCCTACGTCTAGTTGTGATGGGATTGATGTGGTCTCGATGACTAGGGAGCAAAATAAGCCGCCTAGGCCTCGAGTTGTTGTTGTCTGTCCTTGAACCGCCCGGGTCGTCCCCTTATATACACGGGTGGCGCCCGTCGGTTGAAGAGTCCCAATCACGGTTCATACCGTATCCGGGTTGGTCTCTCTCTATTCCTAACTTACAATACAAGTTTACATACCGGGCGGTTTACGGCTACAAGTTCTAAACCGACTACAGGACTTGGGCCCTTACTTTATGCCTCTTGGGCTTTTACACTGTTGAACTACTGATGAAGTTAACCCGGCCCAGATAGGCCGGTTTACGCCCAGTAGTAATATCCCCAACACCATCCTTTAGTCGCCTTGTTGCTCTGAATCCGACATCTCATGCTACAAATACATCACAACAAAGGACTGGATAAACAGAGTTTTTTTAATGTTACATAGCAACTCATACTTCATTTGACAAAGAAACAAATAAATAAGATTTGTAAACCAGCAAATTGGAATCGAGCATAAATTGCACATAAGCGAAGGAGAATGTACCAAAAACAACATTGTTGTCATATAATAGTTGCAAGCCTTCATTTTATGAGTAGATTGATTATTGACAGGTTTAATTATGTGGAGCAAAAATATAAGTTAGTATAGAGTCTGGTATTGCACATCAATGGATCAAATGCTTTTTGTTATGTCTCATACGATGAACAGTTTGGAAAAAATGGAAGACTTGAAAGTTTTCTATTTAGTATTTACAACTACTATAATAATGTACTTCCCCCATCCCAAAATAAGTGTCTCAACTTTAGTACAAAGTTGAGACACTTATTTTGGGACGGAGGGCGTAGCTAAAGAGAATATACATCTAGTTCTAATATTACTATTTTTATATAGCTAGAAGAATACCTTTGTGCTATTTGATTTAAACCAAAAGATATCAGATTATTTAAAAAAACATCTACATCACCTTCATGATGCCTTTTCAATATAAACTACACAAATTGTTTCAACTCGTTACAAATGTAATGTGCTCTTCAAGGTGAAAAAAATATAAGATGTATGTACTTATTCCTTATATTGTAGCACTTGTTTGTTATTACGAAAGAGTTGTTCATTCCTTCCCAAAATACTTAGCGGACATCCGCCAAGATGTCCGAGCCATGTATAATACACATGGTTGTCTTAAGAAAGTCTTGAAGTTGGTTTTTTGTTATCCTCCAAAAGATAGAGAGTATTGCACACTGTACTTCCCTTCAGGGAGAAAATAAATGAATAGAGAAGCCATCTCCTCCAGCCTGGAGATCTTTTCAAGCACAACCTCATACTTCTCCTGCAAAACAGATTCATAGTTCAAACATCTAACTTTGTTATGCATGCAACTACTCAGTACAAAAACGATAATTGAGCCTGAGAAGTCCGCTCCAATTTCAGTACCTTCAGAACAACACTTCCACGTCCAGCTAGTTGATGTCTCGGTTCACTCCATACAATGAGAAATGATAAACTTGTGTCACATTTACTGCAGATTAGAAATCAGATAATGCAAGAAAACATTCACATCAAGGAAACCATTAGTAAATCAAAATATAAACATATGTGCACATCTCATTTTTCTAAGTTATGATAATATCTCGGATCGATAGTCTTGTAAGAATAGCAGTTTCCATCAAGCATCAAGTAAACAATTTGTGAACAAGTATCAAAGAGCAAGATTAACATGTAGCAGACAAATTCAGTTGCATTACTTGATTTAACAACATTCCAAGGCATCAATACAATAGCAACTCTGTTTGACAGTACAAGCTTTAGTCTACTATTTTTATAGAAATGATGTGGCCAAAAATAGAGAATATCAACAGCTTCTAAAGGTCTATGAGACCATATAGTCTGATATGCTCATATAATCTAGTTGCAACTAATATATGATTACATCAAAATATATCTGAATTTAGGTTCAGTTTTACCTTGAATTTGGAGAGCATACGGGTGGTTTATCATTTACAGATTAAGAAAATAAGGGATAGTTATAAAATTAGAATGTACCATTTGGAGCATTAGGCTTTCAACTTGGTACAGAAACTCAAACTGATCTAACATTGTAAGCCACGCTGAAACTTGATCTTCAAAGCATCAGGCTAAGCACTCTTTGGAACAACTTATTAACTGCGAAAACTTTACCCATATAAATCTGTGAAAAAAATAAAAGTGCTCTTGTTAGGATAATTGTTGGGGAACGTAGTAATTTCAAAAAATTTCCTACGCACACACAGGACCATGGTGATGGCATAGCAACGAGAGGGGAGAGTGTCTGTCCACGTACCCTCGTAGACCGAAAGCGGAAGCGTTATAACAATGTGGTTGATGTAGTCGTACGTCTTCACGATCCGACCGATCCAAGTACCGAACGTACGGCACCTCCGAGTTACGCACACGCTCACTTCGATGGCGATCCCGGGCTCCGATCCAGAAAGCGTCGGGGATGAGTTCCACAAGACGACGGCGGCGTGGTGGCGATGATGATGCTCCACCGACGCTGGGCTTCGCCTAAGCTCCACGACGATATGACTTCTCCGGTGCAGGGCTTCGCCTAAGCTCCGCGACGATATGACCGAAGTGGAATATGGTGGAAGGGGGCACCGCACACGGCTAAGGAACGATCCGTAGATCAACTTGTGCGTCATGGGGTGCCCCCTGCCCCCGTATATAAAGGAGCAAAGGGAGGGTGCGGCCAGCCCAAGGGGGGCGCGCCTGGAGGTGTCCTACTCCCACCGGGAGTAGGACTCCCCTTTTCCTAGTTGGAATAGGATTGGGGAGGGAAGAGAGAAGCGCCGCCCCCTCTCCTTGTCCTATTCGGACTAGAGGGGGAGGGGGCGCATGGCCTGCCCTGGCCGGCCCTTCCTCTTCTCCCTATGGCCCATCAAGGCCCATTGACCCCCCGGGGGGTTCCGGTAACCCCCCGGTGTTCCGGTAACTTCCTGTTTTCATCCGGAACCTTTCCGAAGTCCAAACATAGGCTTCCAATATATCAATCTTTATGTCTCGACCATTTCGAGACTCCTCGTCATGTCCGTGATCACATCCGGGACTCAACAACCTTCGGTACATCAAAACTTATAAACTCATAATGAGCGCCATCGAAGCGTTAAGCGTGCGGACCCTACGGGTTCGAGAACTATGTAGACATGACCTAGAACCATTCTCGGTCAATAACCAATAGCGGAACCTGGATGCCCATATTGGTTCCTACATATTCTCTGAAGATCTTTATCGGTCAAACCGCATAACGATATCGTTGTTCCCTTTGTCATCGGTATGTTACTTACCCGAGATTCGATCGTCGGTATCCAATACCTAGTTCAATCTGGATTCGGTAAGTCTCTTTACTCGTTCCGTAATACATCATCTCACAACTAACTCATTAGTTGTAATGCTTGCAAGGCTTATGTGATGTGTATTACCGAGAAGGCCCAGAGATACCTCTCCGACAATCGGAGTGACAAAACCTAATCTCGAAATACGCCAACCCAACAAGTACCTTTGGAGACACTGTAGTACTCCTTTATGATCACCCGATTTACGTTGTGACGTTTGGTAGTACCAAAGTGTTCCTCCCAGAACGGGAGTTGCATAATCTCATAGTTACAGGAACATGTATAAGTCATGAAGAAAGCAATAGCAACATACTAAACGATCAAGTGCTAGGCTAACGGAATGGGTCAAGTCAACCAGATCATTCTCCTAATGATGTGATCCCGTTAATCAAATGACAACTCATGTCTATGGTTAGGAAACATAACCATCTTCGATTAACGAGCTAGTCAAGTAGAGGCATACTAGTGACACTGCTTTGTCTATGTATTCACACATGTATTATGTTTCCGTTAATACAATTCTAGCATGAATAATAAACATTTATCATGATATAAGGAAATAAATAATAACTTTATTATTGCCTCTAGGGCATATTTCCTTCAGTCTCCCACTTGCACTAGAGTCAATAATCTAGTTCACATCGCCATGTGATTTAACATCAATAGTTCACATCTATATGTGGTTAACACCCATAGTTCACATCGACATGTGACCAACACCCAAAGGGTTTACTAGAGTCACTAATCTAGTTCACATCGCCATGTGATTAACACCCAAAGAGTACTAAGGTGTGATCATGTTTTGCTTGTGAGATAATTTTAGTCAACGGATTACATCACATTCAGAGCCGTATGTATTTTGCAAATATTCTATGTCTACAATGCTCTGCACGGGGCTACTCTAGCTAATTGCTCCCACTTACAATATGTATCCAGATTGAGACTTAGAGTCATGTGGATCAGTGTAAAAAGCTTGCATCAATGTAACTCTTTACGACGGGCTCTTTTATCACCTCCATAATCGAGAAATATTTCCTTAGTCCTCACTAAGGATGTTCTTGACCAATGTCGATGATCTACTCCTAGATCACTATTGTACTCCTTGCCAAATCTCGAGCAAGGTATACAATAGGTCTGGTACATAGCATAGCATACTTTATAGAACCTATGATCGAGGCATAGGGAATGACTTTCATTCTCTTTTACATTTTACTGCTTTGTGGTCGGGATTTGAGTCTTACTCAATTTCACACCTTTGCAACACCGGCAAGAACTTTTCTTTGACTGTTCCATTTTGAACTTCTTCAAAATCTTGACAAGGTATGTACTTATTGAAAAACTTATCAAGCGCTTTTTGATCTATCTCAATAGATCTTGATGCTCAATTTGTACGCAGCTTCACCGAGGTCCTTCTTTGAAAAACTCCTTTCAAATACTCCTTTATGCTTTGCGAGAATAATTCTACATTATTTCCGATCAACAATATGTCATTCACATATACTTATCGAGAAATGTTGTAGTGCTCCCACTCACTTTCTTGTAAATACAGGCTTCTCCAAAAGTCTGTATAAAACCATATGCTTTGATCACACTATCAAAGCGTTTATTCCAACTCGGAGATGCTTGCACCAGTCCATAGATGGATCGCTGGAGCTTGCACATTTTGTTAGCTTCTTTAGGATTGACAAAACCTTCTGGTTGCATCATATACAACTCTTCTTTAATAAATCCATTAAAGAATGTAGTTTTGACATCCATTTGCCAGATTTCATAAAATGTGCCAATTGCTAACATGATTCGGACAGACTTAAGCATCGCTACAGTTGAGAAAATCTCATTGTAGTCAACACCTTGAACTTGTCGAAAACCTTTCTGCGACAAGTCGAGCTTTGTATATAGTAATACTACTATCAGCATTTGTCTTCCTCTTGAAGATCCATTTATATAATATGGCTTGCCGATCATCGGGCAACTCCATCAAAGTCCACACTTTGTTCTCATACATGGATCCCATCTCAGATTTCATGGTCTCAAACCATTTCGCGGAATCTGGGCTCATCATCGCTTCCTCATAGTTCGTAGGTTCATCATGGTCTAGTAACATGTCTTCCAGAATTGGATTAGCTTACCTCTCTGGTGCGGTTTGTACTTTGGAAGACCTACGAGGTTTTGTAGTAACTTGATCTGAAGTTTCATGATCATCATCATTAGCTTCCTCACTAATTGGTGTAGGAATCACTTTGGAACTGATTTACGTGATGAACTACTTTCCAATTCGGGAGAAGGTACAAATTACCTTATCAAGCTCTTACTTTCCTCCCACTCACTTCTTTCGAGAGAAACTTCTTCTCTAGAAAGGATCCACTTTAGCAACGAATAACTTGCCTTCGGATCTGTGATAGAAGGTGTACCCAATAGTTGCCTTTGGGTATTCTATGAAGACGCACTCCTCCGATTTGGGTTCGAGCTTATCGGTGAAAACTTTTCACATAAGCATCACAACTCCAAACTTTAAGAAACGACGACTTAGGTTTCTTTGTTAAACCATAGTTCATACGGTGTCGCCTCAACGGATTTAGATGGTGCCCTATTAAGCGTGAATGCAAATTGTCTCTAATGCATAACCCCAAAGCGATAGTGGTAAATTGATAAGAGACATCATAGATCGAACCATATCCAATAAAGTGCGGTTATGACTTTCGGACACACCATTATGCTGTGGTGTTCCATATGGCGTGAGTTTGCGAAACTATTTCACATTGTTTCAAATGAAGACCAAACTCGTAACTCAAATATTTATCTCCACGATCAGATCGCAGAAACTTTATTTTCTTGTTACGATGATTTTCCACTTCACTCTGAAATTCTTTGAACTTTTATGTTTCATCAAGTAGATATACCCATATCTGCTCAAATCATTTTGTGAAGGTCAGAAAATAACGATACTTGCCACGAGCATCAACACTCATTGAATCGCATACATCGGTATGTATTATTTCCAATAAGTCAAGAGCTTGTTCCATTGTTCCGGAGAAGCGGAGTTTTAGTCATCTTGCCCAAAAGGCACGGTTCGCAAGCATCAAATGATTCATAATCAAGTGATTCCAAAAGTCCATCGGCATGGAGTTTTCTTCATGCGCTTTACCCCAATATGACCTAAGCGGCGGTGCCACAAATAAGTTGCACTATCATTATTAACTTTGCATCTTTTTGGTTTCAATATTATGAATATGTGTATCACTATGATCGAGATCCAATGAACCATTTTCATTGGGTGTGTAACCATATAAGGTTTTATTCATGTAAACAGAACAACAATTTATTCTCTTACTTAAATGAATAACCGTATTGCAATAAACATGATCAAATCATTTTTATGCTCAACACCAAATAACACTTATTTAGGTTCCACACTAATCCCGAGAGTATAGGGAGTGTGCGATGATGATCATATCAATCTTGGAACTACTTCCAACACTCATCGTCACTTCCCCTTCAACTAGTCTCTGTTTATTCTGTAACTCCTGTTTGAGTTACTAATCTTAGCAACCTAACGAGTATCAAATACTCAGGGGGCTACTATAAACACTAGTAAGGCACACATCAATAACCTGTATATCAAATATACTCTTGTTCACTTTGCCATCATTCTTATCCACCAAATATTCGTGGCATTTCCGCTTCCAAAGTGACCATTTCCTTTGCGGTAGAAGCACTTAGTTTCAGGCTTTGGTCCAGCTTTGGGCTTCTTGGCGGGGCGACAACTTGCTTGTCATTCTACTTGAAGTTCCCTTTCTTTCCCTTTGCCCTTTTCTTGAAACTAGTGGTCTTGTCAATCATCAACACTTGATGCTCTTTTCTTGATTTCTACCTTCGTCGATTTCAGCATCACGAAGAGCTTGGGAATTACTTTTGTCGTCCCTTGCATATTATAGTTCATCACGAAGTTCTACTAACTTGGTGATGGTGACTAGAGAATTACATCAATCACTATCTTATCTGGAAGATTAACTCCCACTTGATTCAAGTGATTGAAGTACCAGACAATCTGAGCACATGCTCACTAGTTGAGCGATTCTCCTCCATCTTTTAGCTATAGAACTTGTTGGAGACTTTATATCTCTCAACTCGGGTATTTGCTTGAAATATTAACTTCAACTCCTGGAACATCTCATATGGTCCATGACGTTCAAAACGCGTCTTTGAAGTCCCGATTCTAAGCCGTTAAGCATGGTGCACTAAACTATCAAGTAGTCATCATATTGAGCTAGCCAAACGCGTTCATAACGTGCATCTGCTCCTGCAATAGGTACATCACCTAGCGGTGCATCAAGGACATAATTCTTCTGTGCAGCAATGAGGATAAACCTCAGATCACGGATCCAATCCGCATCATTGCTACTAACATCTTTCAATACAATTTTCTCTAGGAACACATATAAAAACATTGGGAAGCAACAACGCGAGCTATTGATCTACAACATAATTTGCAAAATACTACCAGGACTAAGTTCATGATAAATTTAAGTTCAATTAATCATATTAAAAACTCCCACTTAGACAGACATCTCTCTAGTCATCCAAGTGATTACGTGATCCAAATCAACTAAACCATGTCCGATCATCACGTGAGATGGAGTAGTTTCAATGGTGAACATCACTATGTTGATCATATCTACTATATGATTCACGTTCGACCTTCGGTCTCCGTGTTCCAAGGCCATATCTGTTATATGCTAGGCTCGTCAAGTTTAACTCGAGTATTCCGCGTGTGCAACTGTTTTGCACCCGTTGTATTTGAACGTAGAGCCTATCACACCCGATCATCACGTGGTGTCTCAAAGACGAAGAACTTTCGCAACGGTGCATACTCACGGAGAACACTTCTTGATAATTTTAGTGAGAGATCATCTTATAGTGCTACCGTCAATCAAAGCAAGATAAGATGCATAAAGGATAAACATCGCATGCAATCAATATAAGTGATATGATATGGTCATCATCATCTTGTGCTTGTGATCTCCATCGCCGAAGCACCATCATGATCACCATCGTCATCGGCGCGACACCTTGATCTCCATCGTAGCATCGTTGTCGTCTCGCCAACTATTGCTTCTACGACTATCGCTGCCGCTTAGTGACAAAGTAAAGCAATTACATGGCGTTGCATTTCATACAATAAAGCGACAACCATATGGCTCCTGCCGATTGCCGATAACTTCGGTTACAAAACATGATCATCTCATACAATAAAATATAGCATCACGTCTTGACCACATCACATCACAACATGCCCCGCAAAAACAAGTTAGGCGTCCTCTACTTTGTTGTTGCAAGTTTTACGTGGCTGCTACGGGCTGAGAAAGAACCGTTCTTACCTACGCATCAAAACCACAGCGATAGTTTGTCAAGTTGGTGCTGTTTTAACCTTCGCAAGGACCGGGCGTAGCACTTTCGGTTCAACTAAAGTGAGAGAGACAGGACACCCGCCGGTCACCTTTAAGCAACGAGTGCTCAAGCGGTGAAACCAGTCTCGCGTAAGCGTCTGGCGTAATGTCGGTCCGGGCCGCTTCATCTCACAATATCGCTGAACCAAAGTATGACATGCTGGTAAGCGGTATGACTTATATCGCCCACAACTCACTTGTGTTCTACTCGTGCATATGACATCAACGCATAAAACCAGGCTCGGATGCCCTTTGTTGGGGAATGTAGTAATTTCAAAAAATTTCCCTCGCACACACGGGACCATGGTGATGGCATAGCAACGAGAGGAGAGTGTCTGTCCACGCACCCTCGTGAGACCGAAAGCGGAAGCGTTATAACAACGCGGTTGATGTAGTCAGACGTCTTCACGATCCGACCGATCCAAGTACCGAACGACGGCACCTCCGGAAGTTCGCACACGCTCAGCTCGATGGCGATCCCCGGGCTCCGATCCAGAAAGCGTCGGGGATGAGTTCCACAGCACGACGGCGCAGGACGATGATGATGCTCCACCGACGCAGGGCTTCGCCTAAGCTCCGCGACGATATGACTTCTCCGGTGCAGAGCTTCGCCTAAGCTCATGACGATATGACCGAAGTGGAATATGGTGGAGGGGGGCACCGCACACGGCTAAGGAACGATCCGTAGATCAACTTGTGTGTTATGGGGTGCCCCCTTGCCCCCGTATATAAAGGAGCAAAGGGGGGGTGCGGCCAGCCCAAGGGGGGCGCGCCTGGAGGAGTCCTACTCCCACCGGGAGTAGGACTCCCCCCCCCTTACCGAGGTGGAATAGGATTGGGGAGGGAAGAGAGAAGGCGCCGCCCCTCTCCTTGTCCTATTCGGACTAGAGGGAGGGGCGCGCCTGCCCTGGCCGGCCCTTCCTCTTCTCCCTATGGCCCATCAAGGCCCATTGACCCCGGGGTTCCGTAACCCCGGTGTTCAGATAACTTCCTGTTTTCATCCGGAACCTTCCAAGTCCAAACATAGGCTTCCAATATATCAATCTTTATGTCTCGACCATTTCGAGACTCCTCGTCATGTCCGTGATCACATCCGGGACTCGAACAACCTTCGGTACATCAAAACTTATAAACTCATAATGAGCGCCATCGAAGCGTTAAGCGTGCGGACCCTACGGGTTCGAGAACTATGTAGACATGACCTAGAACCATTCTCGGTCAATAACCAATAGCGGAACCTGGATGCCCATATTGGTTCCTACATATTCTACGAAGATCTTTATCGGTCAAACCGCATAACGATATCGTTGTTCCCTTTGTCATCGGTATGTTACTTACCCGAGATTCGATCGTCGGTATCCAATACCTAGTTCAATCTCGTTCTTGGTAAGTCTCTTTACTCGTTCCGTAATACATCATCTCACAACTAACTCATTAGTTGTAATGCTTGCAAGGCTTATGTGATGTGTATTACCGAGAAGGCCCAGAGATACCTCTCCGAGCAATCGGAGTGACAAAACCTAATCTCGAAATACGCCAACCCAACAAGTACCTTTGGAGACACCTGTAGTACTCCTTTATGATCACCCGATTCACGTTGTGACGTTTGGTAGTACCCAAAGTGTTCCTCCGTAAACGGAGTTGCATAATCTCATAGTTACAGAGGAACATGTATAAGTCATGAAGAAAGCAATAGCAACATACTAAACGATCAAGTGCTAGGCTAACGGAATGGGTCAAGTCAATCAGATCATTCTCCTAATGATGTGATCCCGTTAATCAAATGACAACTCATGTCTATGGTTAGGAAACATAACCATCTTCGATTAACGAGCTAGTCAAGTAGAGGCATACTAGTGACACTCTGTTTGTCTATGTATTCACACATGTATTATGTTTCCGGTTAATACAATTCTAGCATGAATAATAAACATTTATCATGATATAAGGAAATAAATAATAACTTTATTATTGCTTCTAGGGCATATTTCCTTCAATAATCCCCATACTACAACAGTTTGGTGAAACAAAGGGATATGCTAGAGAGAGAAGGTTCAAAAGAAGCACAGATTCACCTGGGACTTAGACCTTTCCTCCTTTGAGTAGGTAGTAGGTACTATATCAGTCTACACACTCCAGTGAATTATCGATGGTGAACATGTCCTCTAGTGTAAACCTCCCTAGCAATCAGCTCATAACCGGAAAACAACCCCTGACGGCCGACACGACCTCCAACACCAATGCAGACAGGATTGATCAGCTTAACCAAAATCGTCAAGAACTAATGCGTAATACTAATTCCTAATGTCGCATGATTGCGGCTGGAGTTATACACTTCGTTTAATTGGACAATACCTACACAATGACATTGTTCAGAAATCAAAATCGTGTACACGGAGATGCGATGGAATGGGTCACAAAACAACTGATTCCGTTGATTTCTCCTTGTCGATGATGGTGGAGATTAACCCAATCTCCTGTTACAGGAAGAAAAAATTGCTCCTGTCAAAAACATTTGTTCAAGTTAAAGGTGGCTTTTGGAAAGTTGGGTTCATGCATTATACCAAAAGGTTGCCCTGGTAGTCCCGAGAGTCTTTTCAATTTGAGGTTTAAGTCCCAGTAACCCGCCAATTTAAAGCATAGCTGAAGAGATAACTCACCAAGCAAGATATGTATCTTTGCTTTTGCAACATATAGACATCTTGATGGTGTACCCTCCATGCATACAACATGCCACACCAGCTATTTGATGCTAATACTTCCACATGCCTACTTGACCTCGGAAAAATATCTATATCTTGTGGAGAACATTGCAGCGGTAGCATTTCAAGCCTTTGAATGAAGTAAGAACGGCTCTACCAACAGATATGTATGAAAAGTACAACTCAATTATCAAACATAAACATCCAATGCAGTACTATCTAGCACAACCGTGCGGCAATTCAGATACACAAGGGCGTTTAATATTGGCTGGTACCGGGCAATCCGTGAAGAATGACTCTCTCAAAGCAATAACCAAACGAGCAATGCAGATAACTTGACAGTGCTTATAATATGGTATTGCACTTACTTTCTTCCACTTTTGTGCGACGGTTAGGGTACTACACTAATCCGTGAAGGTCGAAACGTTGTTCAAACATGTTCTGCAAATTAAAGAACAAAGCACCCATACAATAAAACCAAACCTGGGTAATATGATGAGCATTCAGTTCAAAACCCTTGTTGGAGACTGACGGGTCACTGAGGTGCTTGCATTGTTCCACCTGCTCACACGCATGCCTCTCATCCCTTATCTTTTCCCTGCCAAATCACAGATGAACGGTGATGGTCGAGGAGAGCAATGAGGCAAATCATCACGAACACAAGGCAAAGCAACCCACCCACATCGCCGCCGCCGCCGCCCCTCGGACCTCGACGCCGCAGCCCTCTCACTCATCTACCACACTCCGCCATCATTAGCTAGCTAGCTCGGCAAAGTTCACTCTCACCACATTAACCATGCCACGGAAGTAAGATTAGTTTATCGATCCCGCCCACGGACGCTGAGGAGGAGCCGCGACCGGGTCGGCACGAGACGATGGCGTCGATGAAGGCCGCCACGATGGCGCCCGTGCGTGTCCTTGTCGTTGGCGCGCAGTACCACTGACATCTCCTGCAGCCAGCCCAGCCACCGGCCCGTGCACGGCCACCATCTCCTCAGACGACGCCGGAAGTCCCGTGACGGGTCCGCCGACTTCGAACGCATACGGCCAGCCGTCGCCGAACGCCTCCGCTGGATGAAGGAGGCAGATCTTCGCTGCCACCACCTCCTCCCTCCGTACGGCGACCGGGTGTGATGGAGACGATGGGGGCGTGGGTGGCAGAGCTACGCCGGCTGCCGCGTGTGATGAAGAAAGCTCCTCCTAGGCGCGTCCCCTCCGCCTGCGGCGCCGGCATCTGGGTCAGACGACGACAGAGAGGAGATGGAGGCGGCCAGTGTCTCCATCCTACGAGATGGCTAGTGGCGGCGACTGTGAGAGGGGTGGAGTGAGTGCGAGATGACGGGGGGAAGGGGGCGATGGCCGGCGGCGGCGACGACTGCGAGAGAGAGAGAGAGAGAGAGAGAGAGAGAGAGAGAGAGAGAGAGAGAGAGAGAGAGAGAGCGAGAGAGAGAGATGCGAGGAGAGGTCGAACCCTACGCGTCTCTTCGATTGGGGCGAGGGCAGCGAATCGGGAAAGGGCACGTTCCACCGGCCTAGGTGAAATCCCAAAATTGCCCTCGACGGGGTGCTGTATTAACCGGCGGTGGCAGCAGATATTTACCGCGAGGTGAAACTGTTCATTGCTACAGGGGCTCGGTTATGATCCGGCGACCCAGATCATCCGAGGGCTCGATCCAACGGACAAGAACGCATCAAGCAAACGGATCGGACGGCCAGAATCGACTAAACTCTGAGAGCGCCCGGGAGTGACCGTCATCCTTATTTCTGGATTGGAGCTGCTATTGTTAGGTGCTTTTGAGAATCCAATAACTCAATCTATTCTATTTCTCTCTGCACTTGCATCTAAGCACTATGACAAAGCCTAATTTCTCATCAAAATAATTCAGATCATTATGTTTCAACCACACATAATTCGACATAATTTCTCCACAATTTTAGATTTTAAATTCAAAAATTCAAATTCAAGCATAATATAAAATGCATAAAGTAGTATAAATTAAGCATGAAGAAGTTCGTTGCCCATGGAGCTGCCACAGATGCCCAACAAGGTCATCATAAAGTTATCATTTTCCACAGGGTCGGTTTTCATTCTTGAGAGGTGCCGCAGGCTTCACATGTGTGTGTCCCTTATTCTCATAGATGTCAGCAAGCTGTGACTGCACATTACTGTAGCATAATTACTGGGAATCTAACACACCCTATGCACATAACATTATCATGCAAACACAGGAACACTGTAACAAGTGATAGCAGCAATGTTCTGTATCAGTACAACCACTGCTGTAGCAATTTGACATGGTTACCTGGTCTGTCTTCAGATTTCTTTCGGTGTGCGAACTTTACACCTTTTACAGAATAAATACAGCAAGTTTACATACTGAAAACCATAGAGCAAACAACATCATCCAGCTCTTGACCGACAAAACACTGCAGCTATTCCAGTAGAATTGTAATGTAGAAGTGCTGAGTTTTTCAGAAACTCAATAGTTGCCAGGGGCAAAAGACTATCGACCGCATGAGGTGCTATTTTCATATGCAAACACAGTATCACCATCTATAGTGTAATATGTTTCAGCTATAGATTGGAAAAAAATTTCACTATAGTGTAATATGTTTCAGCTATAGATTGGAAAAACAATCACTTGACTACTTTTTCTAGGCTGAAAGAATGGTAAAACCCGACCCATTTCAGTCCATATAGCAAATTCATTCTAGATACTCCCTCCGTCCCAAAATAACTGTCTCAACTTTGTACTAGCTCTAGTACAAATTTGTATTAAGATTGAGACACTTATTTTAGGACGGAGGGAGTATGACTGAACGGAACAAAGCAACGCAAATAGATAAGTAGTCCAGAGCACATAGAAAATATGTAAAGAAAAGGTGATGAAACCCTGATTCCCTGAAAGAGTTACAACTGAAGGACTAACTGTCTCAACTTTGTAATAGCTCTAGTACAAATTTGTACTAAGCTTGAGACACTTATTTTAGGACGGAGGGAGTATGACTGAACGGAACAAAGCAACGCAAATAGATAAGTAGTCCAGAGCACATAGAAAATATGTAAAGAAAAGGTGATGAAACCCTGATTCCCTGAAAGAGTTACAACTGAAGGACTAACTGTCTCAACTTTGTAATAGCTCTAGTACAAATTTGTACTAAGCTTGAGACACTTATTTTAGGACGGAGGGAGTATGACTGAACGGAACAAAGCAACGCAAATAGATAAGTAGTCCAGAGCACATAGAAAATATGTAAAGAAAAGGTGATGAAACCCTGATTCCCTGAAAGAGTTACAACTGAAGGACACCAGGATAGTGCACTTCTCTAGAAATGAATGTTTGCCTTGGTTGCTAGCTTAGAATCTCTTCTATGAAGAAGCATCTTTTTCAAATCTACAAGAGACTGCTAATACAGAAGTTATTTTTGACTTGTAAAATGAACTGAAGTTCTATTCAAAATTTGAAATCAATATAAAATACATACAACTGTGGCTACTATTAAAGGAAAATAGCATCAATTTCATACAGCTCATGGCTCATCAATGATTGATCACAATCACACAAATATTCTGCAGAACTCCAATTTGAGTAAATCTGGATATTTTGAAATGACAATGGCCATCTGCATGTTTACCATCAGACTAAACGCACTTCCATTAACACTTTTTAAGGGAAAACCATCCGGCGAGCATTAAAAATTATACATTGCAAGGTTATGGATAATCATAAATTGACCAGATTCAGTGGAAAACGCCAACAAGACAGTTAAATTATGGTAACTTAAAACAAACACGTTTTCCTCAAAGAGATTATCAAAGCAACTACATCCTTGTCTACTAACTTCCCCACACATCTCACAATTCGCCATATCTCTTTCCCTAACTATACAAAGTGTCATAGTTAGTAAAACAATCAAAAAAAATACCGATGTGAAGTTTATAGTTCTTGTCTGTGAAATACTATAACTTCCACAAGGAGACATGGTGAAGGCCCCTCCAAAGCTCTGTGGATACTGCAGTTTCTTTTCTTCATATTACCATGAAGCCATGTCCAAAAGGAACAGTTTAAAACGGAAGTTAGAGAAACAATATGCAATTAACAAGCAACCAAATCTAACACCAGTATGTCAAAAACTGTTTCTGCAACTGTATCATGTAAACTAAGACGGAGGAACTGAAATCCAATATGTTAGTATTTTATCTTTGGGGGGCACTTTCATGGGACAATGCATCGACATCACTAGAATGATGTTTGTAAGATCCCATTCAATATGTGATACCTACTGCTTCATATATGAATTCTTAGGAATCTCTAGTACACTACACAGGATGGATAAAAGGTTGTCATCACGAATGTACATAGAATTAATATTGAGCTTACTAAAAACTTTGAATCCAAACAAAGCATTCACAAATCCAATTGTGAAATGAGGAGGTTAAGCTATGTTTGACATCATAGAGAACAAAAAGATGGTTGAAAAACAGTTGACGAACATATAATAGATAACGACATGGATAGAAACAAGACAATTAGGGAACAAACCGGAAAAACTTTCGATATTGATGATATCAGCAATGTTATAATGATAAAGATGTCAGTGATACAAATTCCTTCAAACGTACAACACATCTCCATTCCAAATAATCCCGCAAACACACTTTCTCAAGGGCACACCAAATCAACCACTCCCATTACAGCCATGAATAACAACCCCAAACATAAGCCACAATAAAGCCTTGCAACCAAGTTACCCCCTTTCAGCTCTTTTTTAGTTGAATTTACAGTTTTTCAGTACAATTTTAGCTACGGTTTGTACATAAACAATGTGCAAATAATACAAGCCAAAAGCCCCCACCCTGTTGACTGCATGTTCAAGCGGTAACCAGGAATCGAGTTCCATTCAACACATGCAGGCACAGTGTTATGCAGATCGTGGCGACAACCATAGACTTATCACTCATATACCTCATGGCTCGCAGTCCGCTGTCGAACGCGGTGTCCCCACTCTTTCTCGCCCCATCGTGCAGCTTCCACAGCACAAACTCAAGAAATGACCTCACCGTCTCAAATGTCACCCTCCCAGTAACATCAAGCACGAAATTCCTGTTGCTTGGCACTGCCAATGTGCTAGAGACTGTCTCCACCCACCCTTCCCCAGCTCTGCTACTGCCAGTGCCACTTCCATTGCTGTTGCCATTGCCATTGTTATCCAAATTACTATTGGCCTTGGAGATAACTTGGTGAGAGGTCTTCACCAAAGTCTCCACTGCCCCATTGCATACTGAAACAAGCAATTCCTTGACCTTGGCATCGTGGGTTGGATTGGTGAGACCTTCGAAGAGCTGCTCGTAGGTATTGATGTGTATGGTCTTGTCAATGAACACCCCCACGGCGGTGCCGACGAGGACCTCAACCCAGCTGCTAATCGCCTTGTGGCCCTTTCCCGTTGCAACCACGTTGACCCAATCGGGCGATGAGGAGGTCTGCCCGGGAGGAGACGGCGCGGAGTAAAAGGCCATTACGAGGTGGCGTGCGAAGCTCCCGGCGACAGCGGACGCGAGGCGCTCCCCGGAGTCGGAGAAGAGCTTGTCGACGAGGCGGTCCGAGAGGGCCGCCTTGTCGCCGGAGCCGGGCCCGGGGGCGGAGCCGACGCCGCGGAGCACCCCGGCCGCAACGGCCTGAGAGAGCGCGGACACGGTGGCGGAGACCTCGGGGGAGGCGGCGAGCTTGGCGAGCTGCGCGACGCTGCGGGGGAGCTCGTCGGCGTCGGAGCGGACGAAGTCGGCGAGGTCGGAGGAGACGAGGGCGGCCGCGTCGGCGGAGGAGGCGGCGGCGTCGAGGAAGGCCGCGAGGGCCGCGGCGAGGCGGACGAGGCGGCGGCGGCGGGCGGCGACGGCCGGGAGGTGGTAGATCTTGTACGCGCCGTAGGCCGACGCCGTCCCCAGCGCGGCGAGGAGGAGCCAGCGGCGGCGGCGGCGGGAGAAGGCGACGAGGCCCTCCATGGCGGTCGCCGCGCTGGTCAACGGGGCGGCTAGGGTTCGGATGGGGGACGCACGTCGGTGGCGGTGGTGCGGATGAGCGTAGCGTGGAGGACTGCCGTGATGGGTTGGTTGTTACGCGGCGGAGTCGCCGATAAAGATGATGGGTTCCGGTGGGCCCACGGCCGACTGGTTCCCAGCTTTGTGCTCCTCACGAATTCCACTCTTTTTTTTATAAACTCCTTTTTTTCTTTTGCCAGCGTGACGAATTCCACTCACTGTGTAATCACACGGAATATCTATCTTTTTTTTTTAGGGTCACGAAATATCTATCGCCGGGCTTCGTGAGCCGCAATATGGACCATACATGCTTTGGGCTGAGAAAGAGACGTGCAGTTTTTGTTCGGCAACCAAAGATAACGCCTCGTCGCAATAAAAAAAATCGCTGGGCCGATTGCCTCTATGGCTTCCCTTAAAAGAAAAAAAAACTATGTCTCTACATGCAGGCATGCAGCTTTGTAAAACATCATTCCCTAAAAAAAACTTGTAAAACATCAGCTTCTAAGGCATTGATGTGAACATGTGATAAAAAAGAATCTGCCTCTATAGCATTCAGCTTTGTAACATCAAGCCCATACTACTGTTTTCCCCCCTAAAAAGAACATCATACCAATAAATTCTACTCCCTCCGTTCCATAGAGTTTAGTTCAAATTTGGACTGAAATCATGACCATAATTATTGAACAGAGGGAGTATATATAACTAAATAGGTGATCTTTGTTAACTTACTTCTCACCGCATGCAATTATGCATAAAAAAACACAATTCAACCGTCAACCATGTATGAAAAGACCCGCCTCAACATGCAATCATGCATGAAAAACTATTATGCTACTCATATTAAATAAACATTTTATAATTATTAAATAAAAAAGTAATAGATCATATCTAATTTAATTTCAATTCTTGTATTATTAATTAAATTATCATGCTCCAATCACATTTAAATATATTGCAAAAATTCATGCAACAATGTGTGGGATATCATCTAGTTGAATGAGTAGATAACCATTCATTTCTCAAAATGTTTTCCGTGTTCATTTTTTCTGTTTTTGTTTGTTTTCCTTCTTGTGCTTTGAATTTTCACATCATTTTTTTACTAAGTAAGATGGTCTCTAACTTGTATAGTGGGAGATCCACACTAGAAATCAACGCGAGGGCGAGTTGTGCATTTTTTTCTACATAAGGTGGACTATAAGGGTGTGTTTGTAAGAGTTTCACTCACCTTAAACTCCACTCCACCACTAAACTCTAGAGTTGTAAAATATATTTGTCTAACGACCAAGCTACAAATTAATTTAAGTTTTCAAAGGAGATTATAGTGAAAACTCTAAAGTACCCTTCCACCTCCCTCCTTTTTCCTTAGAACCTGGTAATGCATCAGTTCAAGAACCGTTTTATTGATTATTTGATTGTCTTCTCTCTTTCTTTGTTTTGCATCACGTGTTAATGAGTAATGATATTTTTGTATTTCTATATACTAATAATAACAAAGATTATAAATGCAAGAAATTGAGATCTCATAATTTTCTTATGGAACAAATTCGGTTGGGATTCATAGGGTCGCTATAGCATTTCCCATGAATTGTGTATTATAGCATAGGTATATACTATAGCATAGGCATGTGAATTTGACCAATCAAAGAAGCATAAAAAAGACATGTCATAGGTTGGGTCATGTTATATCTCTACTACTATAGAACATAAAATTTTGAATTTTGATTAGCTATCCGCCAGGACTCAGGAGCAATTATAAGCCATTGATTTGCTCAAGAGATGAATATCCACCATTTATTAATACCTAGTCAAAGAGATCTAACGGTTGACATTTCTTGGATTCGTTGTGTACGGAGAGGCGCCAAAGCGAATCCACTATCTTTCTGGAATCCTCTTGGCTCCAAATGGTCCCACACACATGTTGGCCCAAAAGTTCAATGCTTAACAAGCAGAGGCTTGGAAGATCCGGGAAACAACAGCCGGTAAACAATTACCTTTACAAAGCAAAGCACTGAACATTTGTTTCCACCGAACTTTCGAACATAGAAATTTAACAATCCTTCCGATTGAATTTAACACTCAAAAGCATGCATACAACAAAACTAGCAACGTGGTCAGTGTCTGGATAAGCATTTTTTTTCATATGCAAGATGAGTGAAGAACACGTGCATAGCACGTCCCTTCTACTAGTAGATAGTATGTTCGTAAATCCAAAAAAACATCCATTATATCTAATGGCTAATACTCCACTCAAAGTGACTGAAACCCTTGTATATACTCGGGATTATGTAACTAAAGCAGAGCCTTTCATAGAGCATAATAACATTGTTGAGAGTAATATTGCCTTCAACCTACGTGTCAAATGGGACGACAAACCAAACCCTCTTTTACCCTTAGTATGTCTCACAAAATAATTTCATGTCTTGGTGTCACCAAAAATGCTTTGCAAATTGGGACATCCATATGGGGAAGACTAGTATAGGATCAACCTTTTAGGTGAGATCGTAGGATCAACCCAAAAATTCGTATTTAGGCAATCCAAAAAATTCTGAAAATAATTTACAACATACCTGCGGGTTAGGTCTACAACTCCAAAAAAATCAGCTCAAAACTCGATCTACAATTAGAGATAAGAAAAAGACAAATTCGACTATGAATAGTGTCAGCTTTGGGTGAACAGTTTTTGATACTATTCACATCAGGTTTTGTCTTTTTGGTTCTCCGAGTGTAGCTCGAATTAGGAGCTGAAACTTTTGGAGCTTGTACATCAAAGATGGATGAATGTCTCCAAAAAAAATTATAATTTTTGAACATGTTTTGTATCTTCAAAATGATTGATCTCACCTAGGAGCACATCCTATACAAGTCTTCCCCACCTCCATATAGTGCACATCAGTCCGGAAATGCCCTTTAGTGGACATGTGCATCGGTGGACTTAACAAAAACATATTTTCCGAATGCAAAGAAAGAAAGAAATTGTACAAACAGAAATACACATATAACACGTCAAGAAAATGGAGGGTTGTCCACCTGTTGAAGATTGACTAGGTTGGAAGCAATGTCAACCACAATGTCTTATTTGTCAGGGATGGAATGAATGAGAACAATAGAAATTATTGGATGAAAATAAATACATGGGGGCACTTGGTGGGGAAGAGAGTACGCCAATCTTATGAGAGGTTGTGCAGATCCAAGAGGTGTTGTTGGAATAACCAGGCAGTGGGGTACCACTACCACCTAATTATGTGCAATAAACAAACGAGAGTCGATTCATCAAACTTTTGCCTTGCATGTGATGTTAAGGTTGTGACCGAGTAGTCATTTTTCCTTATATTTTTAATTGTGCAGTGTCTGAATGTTTTCTCATGGAGTTATGTACTACAGGTCATAGCGCCAACAACATAAATTCTCTATTGTCATTGTCTTGGTATGATGTGGCTTTGCACTTTGATCAAATGAGAAGCATTCAAGGGATCCATATCTTTGTCTCTGCCTCCGTACTTATCTTGTTCCTGAACCTTTCATATCGTGTGCATTGTTTTCTAGTTATCTCATGTTAGCTTGTTACAAGCTTTCCATGCCATGGATGTTGATTTATCTTAGTTGCATTTCTAGAGAACTTGTAATCTGACAATCTCTAAAAGAAAATATACAGTAATTAAATACAAGAAATAATATCTATTTTCAGATTCAGTTATCATATTATTAATCAAAATACTGATATTCCAACAATATATCTCCACAAATTCCCACAACAACATGCGGGGTGTCACCTAGTTGAATGAGTTAACAATCCGGTGGATTCTCAAAAAGTATTTTTATGTGTTCTTATTTTGTTCTATTTTTATTAGCTTTTCTTCTTCTCCTTTGATTTTTTTCATCATTTTTACCTATGCAAGATGGGCTCTAACTTTTAGTGATGGAGACAACCATCTAAAAATCGATACGAGGGTGAGTTATTTGCGTAATATGGGATTTAGTTATATGTTTGCAAGAGTTTCACTTCACCACAAACTCGACTCCATCACTCTGGAGCTATAAAAATATATTTGGCAAACAATCAAGCTGCATATCCAGGCTCGGAGGAGATTGTAACGAAAAGTCTAAAGTATCCTCTCTCCCCCCCGCCCTCCCTCCCCTCCCTTTTCCTCCAAACTTGGTATTTCACCGGTTTAGGAAATGTTTTATCGATAGCTTGATTGTCTTCTTTCTTTTCTTTGTTGTGCATCATGTGTTAGACATAATCAAGTACATTTTCTATTTTATTTGCTAATGGATAATTCCACTAAGAAATTAGTAACAAGACCACCAAATGAACTAACTGGCAAGAAGAATTGCATATTTAACAAGAGTTTCATCACAAAACCACTTGCATTCTCTTGAAATGAACTATGACCTGTAAAAAGAATTACAAATACCACATGTGTATGGAACAATTGCCAAGAACTCAGTGTTGTAATGATGTTTCTATCAAGGCTAAAATAATTCTCCCATAAGGATGAAATGTGTAGCCAACAACTTTGCATTAGAATGCTTTTATCTACCTTTCGCAAATTTGCAATGCTTCTATCTACCTTATGCAAATTTGTATTACAACACATCTATCTGTGCCTAATTTAAGAATAGAATTTATACCAAAAAAATATAACCAACAAACTAGTGTTACAGTCATGAGAGAAGGAGTAGCAAAACATTTTATTTGACTAACCAACATGTGTATGCACACCATTTACCAACTAATTTATATAACTTCAAGAAGCATAAACCGACAGGAATAGCAATGAAAAACAAAGATATGAGAGGATTAGGCCAGATGACTGTTGTTGGTAGAAGTGGTTGGATGAGTTCTTTATCAATATGTTAGCGAGAAATTCCCGAGCTCCTGGTGGAAGGCCTTCCACATCGAGCTCTAGAACAACACGACGACGGTTCTAATCCGTCGATGATAGGACGACATGTGGTTTGCGAGGTGCTAGTTGAGGGCATCAACCAAGCAACTCGGGAGACATGCTTCTTAGGCACCGGGAGGGTTCACATATGGTAGTGGTGCGGGTACCAAAATGTACAAGCTTCTTGCAAAGCATACAACTTTCTAAATGTATATGGTTATCTCTAGACAAATGGCCTTATACGAATCATATGACGAACTGCCACATGAGTGGATATACAGGAAAGGAATCCAAATATGCCGAATCACTCATGCCATCATCTTCTACATCTAGGTCTCTGTGTTCTACCATCTGGCTTATGTTCTTCATGTATCATTCAGATTTAATGACTCTATGAAATTACGTCGGTACTTCCACATATTATGGGTAATGTAAGAGACATCCCTATTTTCTCCCGGGGATTTTAATTACCGTTGTTTAGCTTTCAGTTAACCTCTGACCATCAAATTAAAAGTGAATAAATTTCCCTCCTCTCTTTGAAAGAAGGGGCGCTTCCGGTTCAAGGAGTGGCACGGGAGAGACGAGGTGATGATAGAGAGATGGCGGCGACCTTAGCGGAGGAGTGGTGGGGGAGAGGCCGCGCATCTTGCGTGCGTGTGTGTGTGTGTGTGTGTGTGTGTGTGTGTGTGTGTGTGTGTGTGTGTGTGTGTGTGTGTGTGTGTGTGTGTGTGTGTGTGTGTGTGTGTGTGTGTGTGTGTGTGTGTGTGTGTGTGTGTGTGTGTGTGTGTGTGTGTGTGTGTGTGTGTGTGTGTGTGTGTGTGTGTGTGTGTGTGTGTGTGTGTGTGTGTGTGTGTGTGTGTGTGTGTGTGTGTGTGTGTGTGTGTGTGTGTGTGTGTGTGTGTGTGTGTGTGTGTGTGTGTGTGTGTGTGTGTTGGTGGGGGAGGGGGTTGTGAGAAGTGAGGGCTTGGGCAGGTGTGTCAAAGGTACCGAGGTACAAAGGTGGATATTTCGAAACATCTTCCAGGATAGACGGATAATGGGGCTCGGCATACTGACTGAGATGATTATTGGTTGATCAATTTTTAAGGTGATGGTTGAAACATTGCTTCATGTCCGGCGTGAAAATCCTTGTTCTGGTCTTTATTTGTCAGGTTCAGTGGCGATCATCTTGTGTCGTTACCTTGTTGAAGATCTTGCCTCATTGCTGACGTACTAGCCTTCAATGGTTGGTTTCAGCAACCAGGATGAAAATTCTTGGCCTGGCCATCAGCCAGACATGGCGACGGTGAGACGAAATCATGTACCCCTTTCTGAAGGCGTTGTTGCGGAAGAAATTGACTTAGTCATAGGTGCTCTATTCTTCCCTTTGTAATGGTTCGACCGAGATTGTCTTTGTTTTGTACTCTATTTAATAATTCATAACAATGGTTGTGTGCATCGCGATGATGCAAAGGTCGGGGGTCAACCTCCTTTCTGGGGAAAAAATAATATGGAGGTACGGGAATCGAGTGGAGTAGGTTAATCATCCTTTTTCTAACTTCACCAAAATGAACTAGCCAACATCTCAACTCCACTTCACCAACATGTGAAGCTAGAGATGTCCAGGACAACTCCGCCTATTTTTCTAATAAAACTGTGGAGTTAAGCTGTCCAATGCAATCTAAGCCGTTGTGGTGGTATTCTCATTCAATGACGTATCTGAACTCAGTAGGATAGATTGTTGGCGTTGGCGTTCTGCTTGGGATGTTGTTTGCATGCTATGATGCAATTATAAGGTACGGAGTCAAAGACGAGAAAAATTGACAAGTTTGACACGTTCATAGACTTATTATGGACTTGATCTAAGCTAAAAAAATGACTTGTGAACTTTGGTGGTAGCAGCGTTGTAAACTAATGCAAACTCGACTGGAACATCAATATAGACCCGAGAGTATCAAATGCCTTCGGGGTGTCAAGACGACTGATGTGACATGGTCCACGTACTGGAAAATCATGTCGCCATTCATCGTGCGCCCGCTACAGAACGGCACTGCCCGCGCTTTCAATCTCTTGTGTGACCGGTGACCCAGCGGTGGGTGGCAAGTTGCAAATATCTATACTGTATGATCATTCCCACATTTCAATGCAAGCAAGAGACAAGAGAATGACCATGGAGCCCATGATTTTTGAAGCATAACCGAGACTAAAACGAAACAAGCAAATTACACATGCATGAATTCCTCCCTGTGTCGTATTTACAAGCTTAAATTCTTCCAAATATAATTGGATCGGAGCAGCATGAACAACTGGGCACGATCACACACGAGAGGCGCCGAGGAGCAGCCGGGACGGCAGCTAGCTCAGCCCAAGGCCGACGCCTTGCTGTGGCAGTGAGACTTCCTGGCCCCCATGGCGCCGCCGGCGTAGCTCTGGCTGCGGGAGTAGAGTTTGGCGCCCGCGGCGGCGGCGAACTCGCACGGCGCGTCCTCGTCGATCGGCGCCATGGACGCCGCTCCCGCCACGCTCTGGCTCCTGGGCACGGCATGGAGAAGGTCGGCCTGCCGCTGCTGCTCGCCGTCGCGCCTCTGCGAGGCCGCGCGGATGAGCTCCCGGAGGTCCTCCTCGCCGCCATAGTCGGCGCCGGAGCCGCAGCTCTGGCTCCTGGGCAGCGGCGCGGGCACGAGCACCGGGTAGGCGCCGAAGGCCGCGTCGGCCGGGACGTAGCGCGCGCACCCCGTGATGCTCCGCACGTAGAAGTCCCGCGCGCGCCCGAACGCCCGCGCCGGCGCCCTCCACAGCCACCGCAGCTTGCCGCTCCCCGGGCTCATGCCACCCGCCCGACCGATCGCTCGACCCACTCTCCCTGCAAGAAACGAACGCTACGCTTGCTCCCCGAGCTACCAGGCGAAGGATCACTCGCTGCCACGGACGCTGTGATGGCAGACAGCACTGGAGGATCAGGTGCGCGGGTTTTTGGTTTAATAAGGTGGGGATGATGGCGATGATGGATTTGGTTGGGTTGGCGTTTCGAGCGTCTCTGGTGGTGGTGGGGTGGCCGCCTTCTTGTACCGGTGGGGAGCCGGGGCCCATGGCGCGCGGGTGTGGATGGTAGGTGACGGGGACGACCTCCGCGCCAGTGCGGAGTGGGCGAAACTGCGCCGCGGTCACCACGGTGGCATCCTGTATTCCTGCCCGCGGCGACGTTGCCGACTCGGCGTTTCGCGTTGGTGCACGTTGTTTTGTCCCGGTCTTCTAGACGGAGCGGGTCAACACAGCACCGGATAGGGGAGTGAGTTGGCGGTGTGACTCAGCCAGCCATAAGGGCATCTCGGTAGTTGGCGCCGGAAGCGTCTAAAAGCGCATTTGGGGTGTGAAATGAAAAATGGCGCAGGGGCGAGTCGGTCCGTCGGCCGGGCCGCAGCGTATTAAAAAAAGGCCGTTCGGCGAAGTTATGATAAAAAATAGTTAAATTTCGGCTAAACATGGTAAATTTTGACGAAATTCGCGCATTTTCATTACATTAACCTAATCTAAAAAAGAAAAAAGGGGCTGAAGTCGTCGCCGCCATCGTCGTCGTCGGTCTTCTCCTCCTTGACACGGGCGCCCTTGCTGGACCCGGCGTCGCCATGGCGGACTGGCGGCGGCGCGTCGTCGTCGTCGTCGTCGTCGCTGTCGCATAGGACGGCGACCCCGTCTTCATCGCGGCCGCGTCGGCGCTCCTCGAAGCGGCCTTGAGGCGGCGTACCGGCGCTCGCCGACTTCTCCCGCCGCCTTCTCCATCACAATGGAGTCTGGCGCGCCCATTCTAGGGCAGCGTCGTCGTCGCCGAACTCCGCCTTCACGGCGCCACCCGGCTCCGTCTTTGGCTTGACGAAGCGGAAGAGCCGACGAGGAGGAGGCGCCCGGCCGCCCTCGTTGATAGCGATGCGGCCGCGAAAGCGCCGGCCGAAGCGGCGACATCGCTGGCTCGGCCTTGACGCCAGCGGGGCCGGAATCTTTGGAGGAGTGCGATGAGGATCGGGAGGAGGAAGAGGAGGAGGAGGACCCGAACCTCCTTGGCGCCCATGGCCCGGCCAGCGTCGGTCTTGCGGCAGAACGCATAGCAATGGTCGTTACCGCCCTCGAGGTACGCCAAAGACGCCCTCGAGTGTCTGCGGGGCGCCCGCGGTGGCGCCCTCATTGTGTTGGGGAACGTTGCGGAAAATAAAATTTTTCCTACGGTTTCACCAAGATCCATCTATGAGTTCATCTAAGCAAGGAGTCATGGGAGAGAGATTGCATCTACATACCACCTTGTAGATCGCGAGCGGAAGCGTTCAAAAGAACGGGGCTGAAGTAGTCGTTCTCGTCGTGATCCTATCACCGGAGATTCTAGCGCCGAACGGACGGCACCTCCGCGTTCAACACACGTACGGAGCGGATGACGTCTCCTCCTTCTTGATCCAGCAAGGGGGGAGGAGAGGTTGAGGAAGATGGCTCCAGCAGCAGCACGACGGCGTGATGATGATGGAGAGGCAGTACTCGGCAGGCTTCGCCAAGCACTCAGCGGAGGAGGAGAGGTGTTGGGAGGGAGGCTGCGCCTTGAAGTGTGTTGCAGCCCTCCCTCGCCTCTATTTATCTGGGAAGGGAGAAGGGGCCCCTCTAGATGGGATCTAGAGGCGGCGGCTGACAAGGAGGGGCTTGCCCCTGCCAAGGGCGCCCCTCCTCAGGGTTTCCCCCAACCCTAGGCGCATGGGCCCTAGGGGGAAGTGGCGCCCCAGCCCACTTTGGGCTGGATCCCTTCCTCATACAGCCCATAAGGCCCTCCGGGAGAGGTGGCCCCTCCCAGTGGACCCTCGGAACCCCTCCGGTGGCCCCGGTACAATACCGATATGCCCCCGAACCTTTTCGGTGACCGTATGATGACTTCTCATATATAAATCTTTACCTCCGGACTATTCCGGAACTCCACGTGACGTCCGGGATCTCATCCGGGACTCCGAACAACATTCGGTAATCACATACAAGTCTTCCTAATAACCCTAGCGTCACCGAACCTTAAGTGTGTAGACCCTACGGGTTCGGGAGACATGTATACATGACCGAGACGGCTCTCCAATAATAACCAACAGCGGGATCTGGATACCCATGTTGGCTCCCACATACTCCTCGATGATCTCATCGGATGAACCACGATGTCGAGGATTCAAGCAACCCCGTATACTATTCCCTTTGTCAATCGGTATGTTACTTGCCCGAGATTCGATCATCGGTATCCCAATACCTCGTTCAATCTCATTACCGGCAAGTCACTTTACTCGTACCGTAATGCATGATCCCGTGACCAGACACCTGGTCACTTTGAGCTCATTATGATGATGCACTACCGAGTGGGCCCAGTGATACCTCTCCGTTATCACGGAGTGACAAATCGATCTCGATCCGTGTCAACCCAACAGACACTTTCGGAGATACCTGTAGTGTACCTTTATAGTCACCCTGTTACGTTGTGACGTTTGGTACACCCAAAGCACTCCTACGGTATCCGGGAGTTACACGATCTCATGGTCTAAGGAAGAGATACTTGACATTGGAAAAGCTCTAGCAAAACGAACTACACGATCTTGTGCTATGCTTAGGATTGGGTCTTGTCCATCACATCATTCTCCTAATGATGTGATCCCGTTATCAACGACATCCAATGTCCATAGTCGGAAACCATGACTATCTATTGATCAACGAGCTAGTCAACTAGAGGCTCACTAGGGACATATTGTGGTCTATGTATTCACACGTGTATTACGATTTCCGGATAATACAATTATAGCATGAATAAAAGACAATTATCATGAACAAGGAAATATAATAATAATCCTTTTATTATTGCCTCTAGGGCATATTTCCAACAGTCTCCCACTTGCACTAGAGTCAATAATCTAGTTACATTATGATGAACCTAACACCCATAGAGTTACGGTGTTGATCATGTTTTGCTCATGGAAGAGGTTTAGTCAGCGGATCTGCGACATTCGAGATCACGTATGCACTTTGCATATTTCTATGTCTCCATCTTGAACATTTTCACGGATGGAGTTGAAGCGATGCTTGATGTGCTGGTCTTCTTGTGAAACCTGGGCTCCTTGGCAAGTGCAATAGCTCCAGTGTTGTCACAGAAGAGTTTGATCGGCCCCGACGCATTGGGTATGACTCCTAGGTCGGTGATGAATTCCTTCACCCATATTGCTTCATGTGCTGCCTCCGAGGCTGCCATGTACTCCGCTTCACATGTAGATCCCGCCACGATGCCTCGCTTGCAGCTTCACCGACTTCGCTCCACCATTCAACATATACACGTATCCGGTTTGTGACTTAGAGTCATCAGATCGTGTCGAAGCTAAGCGTCAACGTAACCCTTCTGACGAGCTCTTCGTCACCTCCATAAACGAAACATGTCCTTTGTCCTTTTCGGTGTACTTCAGGATATTCTTGACCGCTGTCCGGTGTTCCTTGCCGGGATTACTTTGGTACCTTCCTACCAAACTTACGGCAAGGTTTACATCAGATCTGGTACACAAAGATGGCATACATAATAGATCC
Source organism: Aegilops bicornis (assembly GCA_021605145.1). Classification (NCBI taxonomy): domain Eukaryota; kingdom Viridiplantae; phylum Streptophyta; class Magnoliopsida; order Poales; family Poaceae; genus Aegilops; species Aegilops bicornis. The sequence continues at coordinate 679,820,675 of CM038673.1, read as the reverse complement.
TATGGCGAGGCATAGGGGATGACGCTCATCTCTTCTTTATCTTTTGCCTGGTGGGACATTGAGCCGAGCTCAATCTCACACCTTGCGATGCAGGCAAGAACCCTTTCTTGGACTGATCCATCTTGAACTTCTTCAAAATCTTATCAAGGTATGTGCTTTGTGAAAGACCTATGAGGCGTCTCGATCTATCCCTATAGATCTTGATGCCTAATATGTAAGACTTCTCCAAGGTCCTTCATTGAAAAACTTTTATTCAAGTAGGCCTTAATGTTGTCCAAGAGTTCTATATCATTTCCCATCAAAAGTATGTCATCTACATATAATATGAGAAATGCTACAGAGCTCCCACTCACTTTCTTGTAAACGCAGCTTCTCCATAAGTGCATAAACCCAAACGCTTTGATCATCTCATCAAAGCGAATGTTCCAACTCCGAGATGCTTGCACCAGCCCATAAATGGATCATTGGAGCTTGCATACTTTGTTAGCATTCTTAGGATCGACAAAACCTTCCTTGCATCATATCTGACTCTTCCTTAAGATAATCATTAAGGAACGCTGTTTTGACGTCCATCTCGCCATATCTCATAATCATAGTATGCGGCAATTGCTAACATGATTCGGACGGACTTAAGCTTCGCTACGGGAGAGAAAGTCTCATCGTAGTCAATCCCTTGAACTTGCCGATAACCCTTAGCGACAAGTCGAGCTTTATAGATGGTGACATTACCATCCGCGTCCGTCTTCTTCTTAAAGATCCATTTGTTTTCTATCGTCGCCGATCATCGGGCAAGTCTGTCAAAGTCCATACTTTGTTTTCATACATGGATCCTATCTTGGATTGCATGGCTTCAAGCCATTTGTTGGAATCCGGGCCCGCCATCGCTTCTTCATAGTTCAAGGTTGACCGTTGTCTAACAACATGATTTCCGTGACAGGTTGCCATACCACTCTGGTGTGGAACGTGTCCTTGTGGACCCACGAAGTTCAAGGTAGCAACTTGATCCGAAGTACCTTGATCATCATCATTAATTTCCTCTCCAAGAGGTGTAGGCACCACAGGAACATTTTCCCGAGCTGCACTACTTTCCGGTTCAAGAGGTAGTACTTCATCGAGTTCTACTTTCCTCCCACTTACTCCTTTCGAGAGAAACTCTTTCCGTAAAGGATCCGTTTTGGCAACAAAGATCTTGCCTTCGGATCTAAGGTAGAAGGTATACCCAATGGTTTCCTTAGGGTATCCTATGAAGACGCATTTTTCCGACTTGGGTTCGAGCTTTTCAGGTTGAAGTTTCTTGACATAAGCATCGCATCCCCATACTTTTAGAAACGACAGCTTAGGTTTCTTCCCAAACCATAATTCATACGGTGTCATCTCAACAGACTTAGACGGTGCCCTATTTAAAGTGAATGTAGCTGTCTCTAGTGCGTATCCCCAAAATGATAGCGGTAAATCGATAAGAGACATCATAGATCGCACCATATCCAATAGAGTGCGATTACGACGTTCGGACACACTGCTTATTACGCTGAGGTGTTCCAGCGGCGTGAGTTGTGAAACGATTCCACATTTCCTTAAGTGTGTACCAAATTCGTGACTTAAATATTCTCCTCCACGATCTGATCGTAAGAACTTTATTTTTCGGTCACGTTGATTCTCTACCTCATTCTGAAATTTCTTGAACTTTTCAAAGGTCTCAGACTTGTGTTTCATCAAGTAGACATACCCATATCTACTCAAGTCATCGGAGAGTGAGAACATAACGATATCCTCCATGAGCCTCAACGCTCATTGGACCGCACACATCGGTATGTATGATTTCCAATAAGTTGGTTGCTCGCTCCATTGTCCCGGAGAATGGAGTCTTGGTCATTTTGCCCATGAGGCATGGTTCGCATGTGTCAAATGATTCATAATCGAGAGACTCTAAAAGTCCATCGAATGGAGCTTCTTCATGCGCTTGACACCAATGTGACCAAGGCGGCGATTACCACAAGTATGTGGGACTATCGTTATCAACTTTACATCTTTTGGTATTCACACTATGAATATGTGTAATATTACGCTCGAGATTCATTAAGAATAAACCATTGACCATCGGAGCATGACCATAAAACATATCTCTCATATAAATAGAACAACCATTATTCTCGGATTTAAATGAGTAGCCATCTCGCATTAAACGAGATCACGATACAATGTTCATGCTCAAACTTGGCACTAAATAACAATTATTGAGGTTTAAAACTAATCCTGTAGGTAAATGTAGAGGTAGCGCGTCGACGGCGATCACATCGACCTTGGAACCATTCCCGACGCCAGATCGTCACCTCGCCCTTTGCGGTCTCCGTTTATTCCGCAGCTCCTGCCGTGAGTTACAAATATGAGCAACGACACCGGTATCAAATACCCGGGAGTTACTACGTAGTAATCGGTAAGGTACACATCAATTACATGTATATCAAATATACATTTAGTGTTGCCGGCCTTCTTGTCCGCTAAGTATTTGGGGCAGTTCCGCTTCGGTGGCCCTTCCCTTTGCAATAAAAGCACTCTGTCTCAGGCTTGGGTCCATTCTTTGACTTCTTCCGGCAACTTGCTTACGGGCGGCAACATCCTTGCCGTCCTTCTTGAAGTTCTTCTTACCCTTGCCCTTTTTGAACTTAGTGGTTTTATTAACCATCAACACTTGATGTTCTTTCTTGATTTCAACCTCTGCCGACTTCAAAGATTGAGAATGCTTCGGAATGGTCTTCACCATCCCTGCATATTGTAGTTCATCACAAAGCTCTTGTAGCTTGGTGGGAGCGATGAAGGATTCTGTCAATGACCGCCTCGTCCGGAGGTTTATGTCCACTGGGACAAAGGTTGTGCAACCTGACATTTTGAGTATGTGCTCCTTGTGAACTGTTTTCCTCCATCTTACAACTGTAGAAATTGTCGGAGACTTCATATCTCTCGACCTGGGCATGAGCTTGGAAAACCATTTTCAGCTCTTCGAACATCTCATATGCTCCGTGTTGCTCAAAACGCTTTTGGAGCCCCGATTCTAAGCTGTAAAGCATGCCGCACTGAACGAGGGAATAATCATCAGCACGTGACTGCCAAGCGTTCATAACGTCTTGGTTCTGCAGGATGGGTGCATCACCTAGCGGTGCTTCTAGGACATATTGTTTCTTGGCTGCTATGAGGATGATCCTCGGGTTTGGACCAGTCAATCAATAGTTGCTGCCATCATCTTTCGACTTGGTTTTCTCTAGGAACGCGTTGAAGTTCATGTTGACATGAGCGTTGGCCATTTGATCTACAAGACATATTTTGCAAAAGTTTTAGACTAAGTTCATGATAATTAAGTTCATCTAATCAAATTATTTAATGAACTCCAACTCAGATTTGACATCCCTTTAGTCATCTAAGTGTTACATGATCCGAGTCGACTAGGCCATGTCCGATCATCACGTGAGACGGACTAGTCATCGTTGGTGAACATCTCCATGTTGATCGTATCTTCCATACGACTCATGTTCGACCTTTCGGTCTCCTCGTGTTCCGAGGCCATGTCCGTACATGCTAGGCTCGTCAAGTTAACCCTAAGTGTTTTGCATGTGTAAAACTGTCTTACACCCGTTGTATGTGAACGTAAGGATCTATCACACCCGATCATCACGTGGTGCTTGAAACGATTTAACTTTAGCAACGGTGCGGTTAGGGGAACACTTTCTTGAAATTATTCTAAGGGATCATCTTATTTACTACCGCCGTTCCAAGTAAACAAGATGCATAAAACATAATAAACATCACATGCAATTATATAAAGTAGTGACATGATATGGCCAATATCATATAGCTCCTTTGATCTTCATCTTCGGGGCTCCATGATCATCTTGTCACCGCATGACACCATGATCTCCGTCATCATGATCTCCATCATCGTGTCTCCATGAAGTTGCTCGCCAAATATTACTTATACTACTATGGCTAACGCTTTTAGAAATAAAGTAAAGTAATTTACATGGCGTTCTTCAATGACACGCAGGTCATACAAAAAATAAGACAACTCCTATGGCTCCTGCCGGTTGTCATACTCATCGACATGCAAGTCGTGATTCCTATTACAAGAACATGATTTCATACATCACAATATATCATTCATCGTTCATCACAACTTCTGGCCATATCACATCACATGACAATTGCTGCAAAAACAAGTTAGACGTCCTCTAATTGTTGTTGCATCTTTTACGTGGCTGCAATTGGGTTCTAGCAAGAACGTTTTCTTACCTACGAATAACCACAACGTGATTTTGTCAACTTCTATTTACCCTTCATAAGGACCCTTTTCATCGAATCCGCTCCAACTAAAGTGGGAGAGATGAGACACCCGCCGACCACCTTATGCAACTAGTGCATGTCGATTCGGTGGAACCGGTCTCACGTAAGCGCACGTGTAAGGTTGGTCCAGGCCGCTTCATCCCACAATACCGCTGAAGCAAGATAAGACTAGTAGCGGCAAGCAAGTTGACAAGATCTACGCCCACAACAAAATTGTGTTCTACTCGTGCAATAGAGAACTACGCATAGACCTAGCTCATGATGCCACTGTTGGGGAACGTTGCAGAAAATAAAAATTTTCCTACGGTTTCACCAAGATCCAGCTATGAGTTCATCTAAGCAACGAGTCATGGGAGAGAGATTGCATCTACATACCACTTTGTAGATCGCGAGCGGAAGCGTTCAAAAGAACGGGGTTGAAGTAGTCGTTCTCGTCGTGATCCTATCACCGGAGATCCTAGCGCCCGAACGGACGGCACCTCCGCCTTCAACACACGACGGAGCGGATGACGTCTCCTCCTTCTTGATCCAGCAAGGGGAAGGAGAGGTTGAGGAAGATGGCTCCAGCAGCAAAGACGACGGCGTGATGATGGTGGAGAGGCGATCTCGGCAGGCTTCGCCAAGCACTCAGCGGAGGAGGAGAGGTGTTGGGGAGGGAGGGGCTGCGCCTTGAAGTGTGTTGCAGCCCTCCCTCGCCTCTATTTATAGGGGGAAGGGAGAAGGGGGCCCCTCTAGATGGGATCTAGAGGGGCGGCGGCCAAGGGAGGGGCTTGCCCCCCAAGCAAGGCGCCCTCGTGGTTTCCCCCAACCCTAGGCGCATGGGCCTGGGGAGTGGCGCCCAGCCCACTTTGGGCTGGATCCTTCCTCATACAGCCCATAAGGCCCTCCGGGAGAGGTGGCCCTCCCGGTGGACCCCGAACCCCTCCGGTGGCCCTGCAATACACCGATATGCCCCGAACCTTTCCGGTGACCGTATGATGACTTCCCATATATAAATCTTTACCTCCGGACTATTTCGGAACTCCTCGTGACGTCCGGGATCTCATCCGGGACTCCGAACAACATTCGGTAATCACATACAAGTCTTCCTAATAACCCTAGCGTCACCGAACCTTAATTGTGTAGACCCTACGGTTTCGGGAGACATGTAGACATGACCGAGACGGCTCTCCGGTCAATAACCAACCGCGGGATCTGGATACCCATGTTGGCTCCCACATACTCCTCGATGATCTCATCGGATGAACCACGATGTCGAGGATTCAAGCAACCCCGTATACTATTCCCTTTGTCAATCGGTATGTTACTTGCCGGAGATTCGATCGTCGGTATCCCAATAACTCGTTCAATCTCGTTACCGGCAAGTAACTTTACTCGTACCGTAATGCATGATCCCGTGACCAGACACTTGGTCACTTTGAGCTCATTATGATGATGCACTACCGAGTGGGCCCAGTGATATCTCTCCGTAATATGGAGTGACAAATCCCAGTCTCGATCCGTGTCAACCCAACAGACACTTTCGGAGATACCTGTAGTGTACCTTTATAGTCACCCAGTTACGTTGTGACGTTTGGTACACCCAAAGCACTCCCACGGTATCCGGGAGTTACACGATCTCATGGTCTAAGGAAGAGATACTTGACATTGGAAAAGCTCTAGCAAAACGAACTACACGATCTTGTGCTATGCTTAGGATTGGGTCTTGTCCATCACATCATTCTCCTAATGATGTGATCCCGTTATCAAACGACATCTATTGTCCATAGTCAGGAAACCATGACTATCTATTGATCAGAGCTAGTCAACTAGAGGCTCACTAGGGACATATTGTGGTCTATGTATTCACACGTGTATTACGATTTCCGGATAATACAATTATAGCATGAATAAAGAAAATTATCATGAACAAGGAAATATAATAATAATCCTTTTATTATTGCCTCTAGGGCATATTTCCAACACGCTGTTCTGGCCGCCCGACCACCGCGCCGTTAGTGACGCCAATCGCTCTTCTTGGCGGCGCCGAAATCGCCGCCAGCCGCGTGGTTGTCGGCGGCGTCGGGGAGGGAGAGTTGGGCGTCGGTGAGGACGCATACGATCTCGACCTCCTCGGCAATGCCGGCCGCACGGCGTCAACGGCGGGGAATGGGCACTCCCGTGAGTCTCCACCCGTTGGCCCGGCGCGCATGTCTGGCGGCGGCGGGATGTTCGCCGAACAGAGTCAGACTCTGCTCGGCGGAGCGAACGGCGGCAACCGTTGGCCGCCGCCGTCTCCGGGAAGCGTTACGCCATGGCGGCGGCGGGCTGGGCGGGCTTCGGGAGAGGTAGAGGAGGCTGGCGGCGCCGGGAAAGCGAGGAGAGGGAGGGGCGGGCGGCGGGCTGGTGTGGCACTGGCGAGTGGAAGCGATCGGCTTTATAGCGGGCAGCGCCCGTGTGCAGCGGCGAGGAGGGCGTCGTAGCGCGCCGTCCGTGAAGCGCCGCCCGTGAGGAATCAATGGCAGGCGGCCTTGCCATTGATTATGAACCGAGGCCGTTGGGGGAAGACGAGGCCGCCGGTCAGCCTTGCCATTGATTCCCCGCGGGAACCGAGGCCGCTGGGGGAAGACGAGGCGCCGAGTCACTGACGCAGCTGGCCCGCGTCTTTTTCGCGCCAAAACAGCTCGCCCCGGTGCCCCCGGGCGCCCCCAGCGCCCCGTGTTCGGGCTGGGTCCGCCGACGCTGTTTTTGGCCAAGTAAAAATCGGGCTCTGAGGCGACGTTTTTTTTGCCGTAAAAAAATCGTCTGAGGAGGCCTTCTTGGGGGCGCGGCTGGAGGTGCCCTAAGATCTGGTGCACCGGTGAGACCGTGTGATGATCTTGTGGGCGACTGTGCCTTTCTGGATTTGAGAAAGGAAAAGAAACGCTGGCCTTTTTCTGGCGGAGTTTGACGTGACTGCTTGGATGGTTCCGTTGCCGGGTGTGTTCTCGTGACTGTTTGGCGTCTGGTGGCCATCGTGGCATCGCCGTCGGTGCTTGCAGAATGCGAAAAGATAACGACGAACGGTAATGGATCGCCAATCATGGTTCGTGCTCGTACTATTTTAGAAGATGGGTTCGTACATTACTTTGAGTACATTTCACCTGCTTACAGTCGCTTCCCGGTCTTTTTTCCTCTCTTTTTTCATGGGGAAGAAGCTTCCTTTCAAAATACTCCATTTGTTTCATAATTCTTGTCGTGATTTTAGTTTAACTTGGAAGTAAAACCATGACAAAAACTATGAAACGGAGGGAATAAAATAAATAGGAGATGCATATTGAAGGACCCTTTGAGGCACCACGTTTTAGTAGTTTCTTTTTATTTTGTTGAGCTACACACTCTGAGAACTTCGACTGGCTTGGTCAATCTGATAGCCAGTAATTAATTTTAACTCAACCCTTTTCAGTTTGATAAAAATTTACAGAGAAAAATAGCTGGCATTACTAATAATATGCTACGAATACATATTTTATGACAAATCTTCTTATTATTATGGATGTTTATCCTTTTCTATATATTTGGTCAAAGTTTAAAAGTTTGAATTTGGACAAAACTTAGGATGTCTGTTTTATAGAGTCATATAGTCGCCATGCCGCAAGGGTTTCAACTCTCAAGCCTTAAGTAAGTGTATTCATATTCGGTTAAGAATAACAACATTCAAGGCTAATTATATTTTCTTCACTCAGAATACCATGGGTGTCAATATATCACGAAACTTCACACGAGTGTAGAATGGGCAACTAAGTTTCATACCCCAAAATTTCAGATTTTTTAAAATTTTCCATTTTTTCCCGAATGTACTATTCACATGGGCGTGAGTGGAACCATGTTTATCTTTGTATTTTCAATACAATAGTCATCGTGTATGTTAATTAACTATAAATTTATACTCCCTCTGTAAACTAATATAATATTCAAATACAGACACGAGGGTGTACTTTTGAACAAACATATCATATATTATTGGTCTAGTAGATTGTCAAACTTAAATTTTAAAATAGGTATTAGGCCCTAAATACATAGAGTATAGCTCAATTGCGTTGCGTCCTTCTATTCCTTTTTTCGGAAAAGAACTTACGTTTGTAGACCACATAGCGACGACTAAAAGCACCAGAACAAGCTGAAGGAGCACTGTTGTCATTGCCCCTCCCTCGTTGAAGTCGAGCAAACCTTGTTGAAGTAGACAGTTGAAAAAGTGTCATGCTAAGGCCCAACCTGACCAGCGCACCAGAATAGCAACTGTCGCCGATGAAGAGATGTGTAGATCAAAAGTATCCAATATGTAGACACATGAACACAATCAAACGAATATTGGATCCAAGCAGATCCACAAAAATAAATGCCAACTGAATCCCGCGAGATCCGCCGGAGGCGCACCTTCACATACCCTCCGACAGGGCTAGATGCACCGCCGGGACGGGGTTAGATGAGGACAACTTTAGGCCCATCCCAATGTTCCACCATGTACAGGTGCTAAGGCTGCCATGTTGGCAAAAAAACTGATGTGGCAAGGTAATTAAAGAGAAGAGAGATGAGTGTGGTGATCCCAGGAAGAAACAATGTCAAGCGCGAGAACTAGACAAACACTTAAATGGAAGAATCCCACCAATGCATGAAGAAGTTTAGTTACAAAATCATTAAATGAAGGATGCTTAGCATCAACAAGTTAAGCACCTATGCATTGAAGGCTTTCGTTGCTAAAGTTTTTAATGTGCTTAGCATATCATGTACAAGCACCAATGTATTGGAAGTAGCCTTATTTCATCTTGAAGGAGCCACCGCCACCTCGTTTTCCTGAGCAGGACACAAAACTCTAAGGCTGGTCATAATGGGGAGGAACTTAGGAATAACATCACACGCTCCAATACAACTTTGCTTATGTGGCACATATTTAATGAAGAGAGAGGTGCTTGTGGTAACTAGATAAGAGCATGGTTAATAATATAGCCGGCTGTTGGCTATATGATGTTGCCACGTCACATATAGCCAAACTTATAGTCGACAAGTACAATAGTTGGATATTAATATGTACTACTTTGTTGTTACATGGCCCACCTCCCTCTCTCACAAAGTGCTTAGGAGCACGTGCTGCAGCCGGCTATTAACTAGTAGCCCGCTTCTCTTCTCTCTCCTCTTCTCTTTCTTCCAACTAAGCAAAAATATAATATTTAATGTCTTACAGCCTGCCTACATCATCTTATTGTACTTGCTCTAAGTTACCGGAACATCACACACTTCAAGAAACAATGAGTCTATAACCTAATAAATACATCGTTGCATGGCACTACATAGATGTTCCTACCCACTATGGAGGTAGTAACATAGTCTAGGGAAGTGTGTATGTTACTAGCTTATGTTCTTGCCCATTGTGACCAGCCTAACCAAATAAAAAAACACATAGAACGAAGCCCTCCCACCTCCCTGCACATTCATTAGTGTGTGTGAAGCTTTTTTTTCGGGTACGCATACCTTTTTTTTGTGGGTAGCGTGTGTGAAGCTAATTCACTTGATTATGACTAGCTGAGCACTCTTACGTTGAACTTTTCTTGGCGGGAGAGTTACGTTGAATTCACTCTAAATGTTTCCCTTTTTTTATTCGATCATGTGTATCACGATGCGGCGCGATGGTCCACCAGATTCAATGGAAACAGAACCAACCAGTTCAAACCACTTACAAAAATACTAGTACGTGGTTTTGGTCCTCTATCTACAAGAAACGTGGTTTTGGCAGAATAAATTCTGTCAGAGGCCAAAGTAGTACTATCATTCTGCTAGACGAAAGTGCACGCCGTTGCATTAATTCTGCTGGAATACACCAACCCCTCCAATCATGATGCGAGACCGGGCTCAAACTACAGAAAGATTCAAACTCGAGACCCCGGCCGACGGCCGTAGCGCGTGGGTGACGATAATTTGACGGCGAGAGTCAGGTGACGGGTGTCTCTATCGGTCCGGCGAGTGCCGCCCGCACGTGCCCGGTCCATGACTCCCGTCTCCCGGCACCTTAGCCATAACTGTGGGCGGCTGGGCGGATTCACGGCCGCCGCGCCGCCACCGTCACCACGTCGCGCCGCCGTTCCGCTTATAGAGTGGTAATGTCAACATCAGGTATGGTGATGCCTTGATCCAGCGCGAGCCGGCACGTGGGAAGCATGCAGTTTGATGGAAAACCACGGACGCATGCACTGGGTGCGCTGCGCTGCATGGCCGCGTGGTCACCGGGTGGTGACTCGCTGCTCAGCTGCCGATTTTGACACGACGTGCTTAGATAGTCTAGCTTGGAGAGTCCGCCTTTCAAGCAGCACTGCTTTAGGTAGGTGGCGGATCATCTCGGGTGGTCTGAAAGAGCAGCATTCCACTGCACGTTGCACGCGTTGGTTTCCCGCGCTCACCACCTACATAGCCAGGTTCGTTTTTCATCGGTGTGTGCAGTACGCTTCGTGGAGCTTTCGTACATCCGACGGCTGGAAATTTCTAAAGTCGTGAAAACATATTGAATATGATCTGACAGTCAGCAGCTAGCATTTTTCTTCAGCTAGCGTTGAAAAGAAGTGCTCCTACAGGGGCGACAAATATAGATAGGCCCTGTTCGGATTCCCTACAGCTTCTAACCCCACCAACTTCACAAAAGATTTTGACCTGAACGCTTGGACTCCAAGAAGCTAACTTCTCAAAGTTGAGCACGATCACAGTGCTAAAACCTAGAGCTTAGTCACGTGAGAATAGGATTCTCAAGTTTTTTTCCCCTAGGGCGACCTAGGGTTCCCAAGTTCCTCTCGCGGCGACGCAAGAGTATACCCAGATTTAGTCAAAACTGCGGCAAATCCTTATGTAAAAACTCCAAGCGGAGGGCATCTGGCGGCTGCAGGAGGCGACACCATGGCGGAAAGCATGAAGGAAACCCTGGCGGGCAGCGTTGGAGGCGGCGACGCATCTGGTAACAGCGGCGGCGGGGGTGCGGTACCCCCTTTTGAATCCAATCTTGAAAGTAAGTTCGAGGGCTTGAATCTCTTCGGAGAGGAGGAGGAAGAGTTGGATCTGTCAGGGGAAGTTGAGGGATTGTTGGAAGAGACGAGTTGGTTAGGAGTTTTTAGGGTTCATACCGAAAGGCCGTTCTCTCACGTAGCTCTGTTCAAAGACATGCGTAATGCATGGGCGTCTGCACAGGATGTGATCTTCAAAACGAAGGGAGATAATCGGTTCATCGTTCAGTTCATGTGCCTTGGAGATTGGAATAGGGTTATGAACGGAGGACCGTGGCTGTTTCGGCGGGAGGCTGTGGTGATTGAAGAATACGACGGATTAACTGACGTCTATGAATATAAACTTGATCGCATACCAGTATGTGCAAGGATCAAAGGAATCCCCGATGTAATAATGCAAAAGTCTGCGCTATCAGAGAAAGTAGCAAACAAGGTTGGTGTTAGATTCGATCAAAGTATTTGTGGTGAAGGGCGATAAACCCGCACACGATACACGAGAGCTCGGGTCTTTGTGAAGCTCGATACTCCCTTGGTCCGGTTTGTGCCACTGACCCTGAAAGAGATGAAAAGGTATCCTGTGGAATATGAAAAACTCCCAAAATTCTGCAACTTTTGTGGTTTAATTGGACATGAGGCAACAAAGTGTGGCGATGGAATCCATAGCCCTGAGTCTTGTGAATGGGGAGAATGGCTGCTAGTGCAGTTTGATAATGGTGGTGGACGGGGGAATACTAATATTTCTAGGGGTGGAGGAAGCATGGGAAGAGGAGGGGCCGAGATGGAGGAAGAGGTAACCGGCGAACCAAATGAGCAGGAAGCCGCTGACATGGATCTGGGAGATGCCATCATCCACACGGCACGAAAGAGGCTCATTGGCCAGGATGGAACTCCGGTCAGTACACCTAGCACAGGACATGTTACTGAGAAAATTTTATTGACTGAGAATAACAACAAAGGAGTTGTTGATAAAAGCCAGCTTAGCACGCCGCAGAAAATACATGACAATAAGAGGCTTAGGGCAGGGACAGAGATGGAGAATCATCATGGGAGCAGTTCATCGGCGACCTCCTTCGAGGAGGATCGCCGGAACCAATGAAAATCATAAGCTGGAACTGTCGGGGTCTCCTCGGTGCCCCGACAATTCGTTCGCTCCTGGATATCCAGAGGCGACATAAACCGGATGCATTTTTTCTGTCTGAAACGCATTTGGATGAGGATAAGGCAGAAAGGTTGATGAGAAAGTTGGGCATGGATGAGAGAATTGTGGCACCTTGCTTGGATGGTAGAACGGGCGGTTTGCTAATGGTCTGGAAGAAGGAGGTGAGGATCTACTCCCAGACCACCGCACGAGGAGGGATTGATGTTCATGTGCATGAGACAAATGGAGATATTTGGAGAATGACGGGTATATACGGAGAACCTAGCTGGGAACACAAGGATCGTACATACCAATATATACGAGACTTGCACGCCCAGTCCAGATTACCTTGGGTCATTATTAGTGACTTTAATGAGATCTTATTGTCATCAGAAAAAGAGGGAGGGGCGCCAAGACAGCAAGCCCGCTTGCAAGCCTTCCAGGACGCATTATCAGATTGTGATCTCGAAGACCTGGGATACGTGGGGGATAAATTCACGTGGTTCAGGGGTGGTCTGAAAGAGCGACTTGACCGAGCTGTGACGAACGGCGGGTGGATAGGTATGCACCCATATGCAGGCCTATGTAACTTGGATATGGGCAAATCAGATCGCAGGCCCATAATGCTGGATACAGAGTACCTTGCGGGTGTGGCAGAAGCAAAGCCACAGTACAAAAGGCGATTTGAAGCAAGATGGCTAGAAGAAGAAACGGTGGAAGAGATCATAAAAACAACATGGCAAAGGGCACATCATCGAGGCCTTTATACCAATGTGCATGAGAGAGTGGAAGCTGTCCACCGTTATCTGCATGAATGGGACAGGAAGGTCCTCAAAGGACCTCGAATACGCTTGAATGAAGCTCAAAAGGAGCTGGAAAAACTGATGCAAGTTCCTTTCACAAATGAGGTTCGCTCGAGGCAAAAAGAATTATCAGTATTGATAGAAAACTTGCTAGATCAAGAGGAAATCTTCTGGGCCCAGAGAGGCAACGTTAGATGGCTTCGTAGAGGGGATCGCAATAGTCAGTATTTCCATAATTTTGCCTCTGCTAGGAAGAGGAGGAATCTGATTAAGAAACTGAAGGATAATAATAATGGGTGGGTAGAGGGAAATGATAACCTCAACCCACTTATTTCAAATTATTTCTCTGGCCTCTTTTCTTCTGATGTTACAGAATATGATCAAGGCTTGTTGCATACGGTGAAACCAAAAGTCACTACGCAAATGAACACAACGTTGATGGAGCGGAGGTACGGAAGGCCTTATTTCAGATTGGGGATATGAAGGCACCCGGGCCTGATGGACTGCATGCAATTTTCTTCAAGCGCTTCTGGCACATCCTAGGCGATGAACTTACGGATGAGGTGCTAGAGGCAGTCCACAACAGGAAGATACCGACCGGTTGGAATCAAACTAATATTGTGTTAATTCCTAAGGTTGATAGCCCAGAGGTAATCACTCAATATCGACCTATTAGTTTGTGCAACGATGTCTATAAAATCATATAAAAAATGATTGCAAACAGACTCAAAAAGATACTTCCAGAGGTAATTTCTCCAACACAGAGTGCTTTTGTCCCTGGAAGAATTATAACTGACAATGTGTTAGTAGCTTATAAATGCTTTCATGCAATAAAGAAGAAGACCCATGGATCGAATGGAATTTGTGCAGTAAAATTGGACATGATGAAGGCATATGATAGAGTAGAATGGGGTTTTCTTGAACAAATGATGCTGAAATTGGGGTTTCACTCGGCCTGGGTGGAAATGATAATGCAATATGTCTCCTCAGTGACTTATAAAATAAGGTTCAATGGAGGAAACAGAGGAGATTATACCATCAAGAGGCTTACGGCAGGGAGATCCTCTATCTCCTTACTTGTTTTTGATCTGTTCAGAAGGGCTTTCTAGCTTATTAGCTCATGGAGAAGAAGTGGGTGGCATTGAAGGGATACGTGTTTGCAGAGATGCGCCATCTATTTCCCACTTGCTTTTCGCAGATGATTCATTGATTCTTATGAAAGCAAATGTTCAGAATGCAAACACACTGAAAAGAATTCTAGAAGTTTACTGTGGGAGTAGTGGTCAGTGTGTAAGTACTCCTAAATCGAGTATTTTCTTCAGTCTGAATACAAGTGTGCTGGTTAGAGAGGAGGTATGTGTAAATCTGAATATTCTAACTGAGGTACTAACAGATAAATACCTGGGTCTTCCCACTATTGTGGGAGTTGATAGAAGTGACTGTTTTCAACACCTTATTGACAGAATTTGCCAGAGAATTAAGGGTTGGAAGGAGAAGATGCTCTCAATGAAGGGGAAAGAGATTTTGTTGAAGGCAGTGGCCCAGGCAATCCCCTCTTATGCTATGTCCGTTTTTAAACTCCCCAAAAATATTTGCAAGGCAATTACAGATGAGATTGCAGGTTTTTGGTGGGGGGATAGTGAGGAAAAGAAGAAGATGCATTGGTTTGCATGGTGGAAGTTATGCATCCCGAAGAGTAAGGGTGGATTGGGGTTTAGGGACCTGCACAATTTTAATCTTGCTTTACTAGCAAAACAGTGTTAGCGCTTACTCTAGAATCCCGAATCATTGTGTGCACGAGTTCTAGGTGCTAAGTACTACCCTGATGGAAATATACTCATGGCGGGACCAAAAAAGGGCTCTTCTTTTACTTGCCAAAGTATCGTATCGGGTATACAAACTTTTAAGAGAGGGTGCATTTGGCGGGTGGGTACGGGTTCACAGATAAATATCTAGAATGATCCTTGGATTCCAACTAGTGAAACAAGGAAAATTATAACTCCAAGGGGAGCAACTATGTTGAGCAAGGTGGAGGAATTAATTGATCCCTATACTGGGCAATGGGATGAGAGTTTGATCCGAGATGTTTTCTGGCAAGTTGATGCACACAGAATCTTACAAATACCTCTCCGAGTGCAGGTGATGGAAGACTTTGTATCGTGGCACTATAATCGATCTGGTGTCTTCACTGTACGATCAACCTATCATGTGCAATTCCAACACCAATTTGGAGGCAGGGAGAATCTAAGTGCAGCACAGGGTAGTCGGCCAAATCATATCTGGAAACGTGTGTGGGGATTAAGAATTCCTGGCAAAGTTAAACACTTCGTGTGGAAGGTGATTAGGGGAGTTTTACCATGCTATGGTACCCTTGCAAGCCGCCATATTCCAGTTACGGGACAATGCCCGATATGCCAGACAGGATATGAGGATGCTCAACACTGTTTATTCACGTGTAAGAGGGCGAAGGATATATGGAAGGAGCTGGGACTCGAGGCTGAAGTTCTGCAAGCTGTTGCGGAGTAACGGTCAAGCGCATCCACTCTGGCTACTCTCTTAGAGCGTCACGATTCAAAAAACGCTCTATCAGTGGCCGAATTATCTGCGGTAGCAAGCTGGTATATTTGGTCGCAACGACGACAAATTGTCAAGGGCGAGACAGTCCGACAGCCGCACCAAACCACCATATCAATACGAGTTCTAGCAACAAACTTTACTCGCTCACTAACACCGAACCAGCCGATGACTAAGCGTGATCATATGTGGCACAAGCCGATGAGAGGAGTGGTTAAAATCAATGTCGATGCATCTTTCAGCGCCGAAAATTTGGCTGTAGGCACAGGAGCAGTGGCACGAGATGAGCATGGTGACTTTATAGCGGCTGCTTCTTGGTTCATACCGCATGTGGTGTCAGTGGATGCGGCAGAGATGATTGCTATCCGGAATGGTTTCTATTTGGCTGGCAAGATTGGGTGTAACAGCCTACACATTGAGTCGGATAGTTTAAATGCAGTGTGTGCTCTCAACTCTGAAACTCTCCTGGGACAAGAAGCGGCTATCTTACTAGAGAGCAAAGAGATGGGCCTGGATTATGCGAAATATGAAGTAAGTAACTGCCCTAGGGAAGCAAACTGCGTTGCTGATTGCATAGCTAAGTCATCTCTAGCTAGTAGATCTTCAGAGTTTTGGGAAGGTGCTATCCCAGATTTTATTTCTCAACATGTTGTAAACGATCTTACCATTATGTGAGAAATAAAGTATTACCCTTTCAAAAAAACCTAGAGCTCGGTCGGCCCAGATCCACCGATTGGAAAATCTGGAAGCTGCCCAATTTACAACAACTTACCGCCGCCAAACATAACGGTCTGTTGCCCCTGCTCGAAAAAAAGAAACTATCGCTACCCGAGCAACCCCCCTGCATCGGTACCCCTCTCTCCACGAATTAGTGCACTGGATAGCTCGAATTGGCTGCCTCCAGCCGGCCTAATCTGTGCCGAACATGCCACTACCCTCCCAACTGAGATGCAACACTCGGAGAAGCTACCTATGAAGCCGAACCGTTCTGGATCGCTAATTGAAGCTAGAAGCCACATAGAGAACTTGGATTTGTGGAGTTTTGAGAAGTTGGAGGGGGTCCGAACACACCGTTAGTCTACTTTGGCCACGTCATCAAGCGTCAGCAACAAATATAAGGTAGCAAGGTTCCTTTTATTGGCAAATAAGAAGGGAGAAAGACCGACTGGATAAGATTATCTCTTGTAGATCTAAGATAACAAGACTTCAAAAGGATCCACATACCATGGCAAAACACTAGCATTTTTACTGGCAGAGAGAGCGTGCACCATAGTCGTCGAGATATGTTTAATGTTTTCTTAGGAGAAGGTTTACTAATTTGCTAGGTAGATCTCGCACACCATATTTAGTCCTTGTGAGAATATGGTCGGCCCCTTGTGGGTAGATCTCGCACACCATTTTTATCCCTTGTGAGAATATGGTCAGCCCCCTGTGGGTAGGTCTCGCACATCCTGAGATTTGTTTGGTAGATCTCGCTTACCATTTTCAAGCAGGACATGTGGGTTTTATCCACATCCGACCTAAATCGGGATAAATAGTACTTGAAAGAGCTGTATATCGACTAGAGGGGGGTGAATAGGCGATTTTTATGAAAGTCTTCAAAACATGGAAGTTTCAAAGACAAACGATAGAACCGATCCTATTTATATGCAGCGGAAGGTAGACTACACTAGACAAGCCATAGTCAAGTATTCAATGAAGTGAAAGCACGAAGACTAATAGCCGCTAGGCAGTATGGATCAGGGTGGAAGATAGTATGAAGCCAATCAGAACAAGTAGTCACATAGTGAAGTCAAACAGATAATGCAAGCAGGCAATGAATTCATGAAGACAAATAGTAAGTAAAGAGAAGGGAGAGATAGAACCAGTAGCTTGGAGAAGACAGTGATTTGTTCGACCGTTCGATTCTTGTGACAGGTATGCGTGCAGTTAGGGAGGCTGAGATTTAACTTTCGAAGACCGCGTCTTCACCTTATTCCCTTGAGCTAAGGACACCCAGTCCTCGCCCAATCACTCTGGTAAGTCTTCAAGGTAGACTTCCAAACCTTCACAGACTTCGTTCACGGTGATCCACAATGACTCTTGGATGCTCGAGCGACGCCCTAATTGGAGGATTCACAGTCCTCAAGTGTAACAAGTCTTCAGGTCACGCGGACAGAAAGACTTCAGTGTTGCCTAACACTTTTTGGCTCTGGGTGTTTGGGCTTTGTCCTCGCAAGGATCTCTCTCTCTCAAATGCTTCAGAGGTGGGTTGCTCTCAAACGACAAAAGCCGTGCACTAACTCTGAGCAACCACCAATTTATGGTGTAGGGGATGGGCTATTTATAGACACTAGGCAACCCGACCTGATTTGTCTGAAATGATGCTGGGTCACTAAGGAACTGACACGTGTTCCAATGGTCAGATTTCAAACACACGCGGCAGCTTGACTTGGGCTACAAGTAAAGCTGACTTATCCGCCTCTAGATAAGATTTTCTCTCATTGTCTTCGCTCGAAGACATAGGATTTGGTTGAGCATCACTTCAGTCACTCTGACTTTGTTCACTGGGACCCCACTTAACAGTACGGTGGTTTCTATGACTCAACAAAGACGAAAAGAAATGACGAACAACTAAGTCTTCGTGCTCCATAGTCTTCACGTGATGTCTTCTCATGTCATAGTCTTCAATGTGAATATCTTCACATACCACCTTTGTCTTCAATGTCTTCATACATTTTTAGGGGTCATCTCCGGTAGGTAAACCGAATCAATGAGGGACTACTACCTGTGTTATCCAACAATTCTCACAAACACATTAGTCCCTCAACCAGGTTTGTCATCAATACTCCAAAACCAACTAGGGGTGGCACTAGATGCACTTACAATCTCCCCCTTTTTGGTGATTGATGACAAACTGGTTGAAGTTTTCAACAGGGATAAAAGTATGTGAAATTGTAAAGGATTAAGGTATTGTCTTCATAAGTAGCAAAAGGCTCCCCCTGAAGATGTGCATATAAGTAAATTGCTTTTGGAATGCAAGTGCACATGGCAGGTTGTACTTGTGGAGATCCTCTTCAACTTATGAAGACAATTCATCATGCATGATTTGATATAATGAAGATAATGATATGCATAATGAAAAATGGACGTCTGCAATATGACTTCGTGCGGGATTTATCATCGCACATGCGGAATTTATCATCGCATCACAGAATAGCAAACAAGTAGCAGACGACCATCAAGTTTAAGTGTTACAACTCAAAGAACCAAATGTATCAAAAGCGAGAGTTGTAAACACTAGGCAAAAATATAAAGCAACTGCCCATATGGACCCGCTTGAAGACTATCAACTCATATGCTTCTCCCCCTTTTGTCAGTAAGGACCAAAAAGGTTTGAAGACATAGAGCCTCTACTCGTTCTCAGAAGGAGTAGGAAAAGATGCAGGGTCAGTGTTGGTGTTTGGCGGTGCAGAAGAACTTGGAGTAGTGTCGATACGCGTTGGAGGTGGTGAAGTAGCATCATCTTGATCATCGATCACTCTGGCATTCACCATTGCAGCGGAGGAGGAATAATCAGAGTCTTCAAGAGACGGAGTGCGACGCAAGACATCATTCCTTGGAGGAGTGGAGTCAAACTTGAATCTTTCAGTGAAGCCATTGTCTTGAAGATCTGCTTCAGCACTCAGCAGTGTCAAACTCTTCCAGGACCTCCGACAGGTTTCATGTGTAACAAAGGCATTCTTTGTGGCAAGATTGCGTATGCCAGTAGTGATGCTTATCCTGTTTCTGATGTAGAACAACGAGAAGCTCTCGGTCATTGAGAACACGAGATCGCTTCCGAGGCCTTTGAGCAATAGTACTTTCAGTGGCTTCAGTGTGAGCACGGTGAGGTAAGTGTGTATTGTCAGCCAAAGGATAAACACGAGAGACAGCCTGGACTCCTTCAATGGGCTGTGTGAAGCTTGGTGATCAGCATTGTGAAGACAAACAGGCTCCTTGGCAGGCTCTGGGTATATGGCTTCAACTGACATATCAACCTCTGGCAGAAAGATCAGATGATTGCGTGCAGAGGGCTGATAGTTGACAGCAGAATGTATCTTGATGAGGCGCATGACCCATGGAGCGTAGAACTTAAGTCCAAAGAGATCAGAGCCTGATGCAGCCAACTGTCTGGTAAAGAAGTCTTGATCATTGAAGCTGATGCCGTTGAATATATAAAAGACCAAAGTCTTCATTGATCCTTCAAGTTTTGCTGATGAAGAATGTCCCTTGATAGGCCATAGAGTTCACCTGATGATATGATAAATAGTGCGGGGAAGATACTCGAGGTCTTCGACAAAGAACTCCTTTGGGTAATCAGCGTCACGTGGCAAGGGCTTCATCATGCTCAACATTTGGCTCATGTTGGGCTCTGGCTTCTGAAAGATGCTCTCCAAAGCATAGCGGTGAAGCTGACAAATAGGTTCATATAGTTCTCCTGGAGTGGACAGGCCGGTTAGCTCAATGATGTCAAAAGCTTTCACTTCATGATGAACATTTCCTGTCATCCACTCAAGGATCTATGTCTTCGGATCCCTGTTGTAGCCGCGAATGTGGAGGGTTGCATAGAATTGCAGCAGAAGCTCTTCATTCCAATGCTCCTTATCAGTTACAAAATTCAGCAGACTAGCATCACGGAAGCAGTCAAGGGCTTCTTCAAGGCATGGCAATCTAGGAATGGCTTCACAGTCAAGACGCATATGAGGGAAGATGCGCCCTTGATCATAAAGTACACATGAATAATAACTGCGCTGCTGATAGCTCCATAACCGATCTGATTAAATCCTTGGCTTGGAATAAGGGTTCTTGGCGCTATCAAAGAAAGTGTTGTGCGTAATGAAGCCATTCGCATTGAAGGACCCTGGTGAAGTGGCAGTACCTGGAAATCTGGGCAGTCTTGGCTTTGGCTTCTGGCCCTGAGGCCTGTGCTGAACATGATAATCAAATTGCGGACTAGCAGCAGGAGGAGGAACCAGAATAGGCCATCTGACAGTGACCAGCTGGCCATAGTTGTATGCTTGCTCAATAGTGTGTGGCCTGGGAGGCGGTACAGGAGCAGTGGCAGTGGCAGTGGTAGTGGCTTCAGGCTGCAGATTTGCATCAGGTGCAGCATTGACTTCAGGTGTTATCACTTCGGGCACCATATTGACTTCAGGCGCCACATTAGCTTCATCCATGACAACGTCAAGGCTTCAGTGTTGGTGTTGGTGGCCGCCACAATGTTGTTAACCTCCATTTGAGTAGCTGGAGGGTCAGACACGCTCTCCTCGAGAACAACTTGGTTGGTAGGGGGTGTAGCAACACGTGCTTCTTCTTCTCTTGGTTCTTCTTGGTCATCGGTTGATGCAACCGGAATATCTTCAGCCGCTTTGCCTTCAGACTCAGGGTTGTTCACAGTTGGAGAGGCTTTAGGAAAAACCTGGCGTGAAACAGATTGGTGCTCTTCTCCTTCTGGAACACTTGACAGATTGACCTGAGGCCTTGGTCCTTTGCGAAGCCCGCGGAATGCTGGCGACGCTTGTGGAGATGGAGTTGATTGAGCCATAAAGTCTCCATCTTCAATCACCGGAGTGGTGACTTGAGTTGGGGGAGTAACTGGTGTTTCTGCTTGACGGGGGGAGTCTTGTGGGTGATCAGCCCATGAATCATCCTGAGCAATTGGCGTCAGAGGACGACCAATGCTAATGAGTTTGCTGTTCATGAGAACAGGCGATGATACCACATTGTGTTTGATCTGAGGAAGGACTTCATCATCTTCAACATTGTCTTGGGGACCAATGTCTTCAGCTGCGGTGGGGTTGACAGCTGGAATGTCTTCAGGAGCCTCTGTGGTAGCAGGCTCATGCACAATCAGGCGACGTTCTTGTTGTGCAGATGCAGGACGAGCAACAAAAATTGGCTCGACAACTAGGGGCTCTGTGGGAGCAGCCCGAATTCTCTTCGTCTTTCTCTTCTTGGTTGGAGGAGCATCGTCAGTGGTGTTCTTGGTTTTGCGCTTTCTGGCATCGGCTTCGGCTGCCCTTGTCTTCTTGAGTTCTGAAGCAACTGTGGGGACCTTAGGCTTCGAACCTGTCATGCTGGCAGGGAAGACAATGTGAGGTTCTTCCTGCCTTGATGCTTCAGCTGGGGCCATAGTTGGCTTCTTCTTCTTGGCAGCCATCTTGGGATCGATGCCAGGACGCCCAAGTGCCTTGCGCTTCTCAGCTTCATTGTAAGCTTGAACACACTTGGCATCCAAAATCTTCATGCGCTCACGAGAACCTTTAGCTTCTTCACGCTTCTTGTGAAACGCTTCCTTGAGCTCATGCAGCATGACCTTGAAGTTCTGGACGTCTTGTACGCTAAGCTTGGCCATGTGCTTCTTGAATTGAGCCTTTTCATAATCGATCTTATGCTTCAGCTCAACAATTTTTTGAGCAAGAGCCAGCTCAGGAGCAATGGCTCCATGGAAGGAGACGCTTAGGCCAATGGGAAGTTGCAGATCGTCAAAGCTGAGATTGGGGGTGTCAAACCACTCATCAA
Source organism: Aegilops bicornis (assembly GCA_021605145.1). NCBI lineage: Eukaryota > Viridiplantae > Streptophyta > Magnoliopsida > Poales > Poaceae > Aegilops > Aegilops bicornis. The sequence continues at coordinate 679,798,284 of CM038673.1, read as the reverse complement.
TGAAGTTGTTGAATACTTCCACATCAAAGAGAGGCAAGTCATTGAAGATTTCAGCTTCTTGCTTGCTCTTTATCGGCTGCTCAAGAGCGTCATCAGCAAGATCGTCGTCACTTGATAGATCAATGGCGTCATTTTCATTCCTCAGAACAGCAGCAGGGGTCAGAGCTTGACCAGAACTCTTGACAATTTTCTGTTGAGGCTTCTCTTTCCTCTTCTCAGACTTGGAGATGCGTGAGAGATCTTCGGATTGCACACTTGGTGCAGGAGGAGCAGCGGCCAGAGGCTTCGCTCGCAGAGCTTTTGGTGCAGAAGGTTTCGAAGCCTTTGGTTTCTTTTGCTTTAACTGCTTCGGTGGAGCAGGAGCTTCATCAGAATCAGCTTCATCTCCAGACTGATCCACGACTGCCCCTTGAACAACAATATGAGTGAGAAGACCTTCGAGGTTGTACAAAGGCCCGCCGATATTGGGTTCAACATCACGGGTGCCATCAGCCCGAGGAGCAGATGGACCGGGGTTGAAGTCGAGTCCAAATGCCTTCTTGTTATTCACGGCTGAGTCCTTGGCAAACTTGTAGTTGCGCTTGAACAGATTGTCGTCACGACAGCATAGCAGAGACGACGGGTCGGCATCAGCGGGCTGTGGTCCACGGACCATGCAAGGGTAGAAGCCTTGTTCAATGGCTTCAGATCTGGTCCTGGGTGGAAGATTTTTGTACAGAATGTCTCCCCAGGGTCGCTTGATAGCATTCTTCTCAGCATATTCCTGGGTCACAAACCTGTACTTGTACCATTGTTCTGCCCAATATCTTTGAATCCATTGGATTCGAGTTTTTCGCTGATTGTAGTCCTCGTCTGGATCTGTCTTGTACAGCTCATAGAGGTCAGGAGACAAATCTCTTGAGGTGTCACTACTAGGGAAAAGCCTAGCAGCAACGCGGGTTTTGGGCCTATTAGTAGCACGGGGGCCGGTGCTACTAATAAGGCGCTAGGGCTAACGATATAGCAAGATGGCCTTTGGTGCCGCCCGCGCTACTACTACTACGTCCGTTAGTAGTAGCGTGGGTAAAAACCCGCGCTACTACTACCAGCGCGGTTTTTTTTAATTTTTTCCAAAAAATATTTCGATTTTTACCTAATTTTCAAATTTCTGAATTATTTTAACCTCAAATCTCTAATCGCCCCTCATCGCTGCTCAATTTAATCTCTAATCACCCCTCATCATTCCAAATCATCTAACTTCCTGACAAATCACCCATCCTCTCACTACTCCGGCTGAGCAAGCTTAACTTCCGGGTTCTATTCTCCCTCGTTTCCAAGTCTGCACTTGTTGTTTTCCGACAATAGTAAGATGTCAATCCTATTAACCTCAGGAATTTAGCTTGAGCATGAAGTCACACATTTCACTATTTGAGTTTGAAACTATTGTTCTAAAAAATTAGTAACACTAATATTTCTTGAATAATTAGTTTGACCACAGTTTGACCAGATTTGACCAAAATTCAAAAAAACTAAAATAATTATTTAGTAACACTAATATTCTAGAATAATTAGTTTGACCATTGTTTGACCATAGTTTGACCACACAGTTTGAAATTTTTTCGTTTTTTTCCACTCTAGATCTTAAAAGCCCCGTAACTTTTTTTCTGTTAGGTTTTTGAGGATTTTGAAAATGTTTAACGAAGTTGCCCCAATTAAGTTTGGATGTAACTTTTCGAGTAGATGATTTTTCATATAAAAAACTTTTTCATCCGAGTTAGTATGCAAAAGTTATGCCCATTTTTACAAATTCTCGAGAGATTTTGCAAATAAAGTCGAAATTCATATTTGCAAATTTTCCCAACAACTAGACCACATATCACATGGGAAACTTATTTTCTTTTATTTTTTTGACATTTTCATCATTTTCTTTTATTTTTTTAAAACTGAAAAGGCGATGCACAGGGGGGGGGTAGTGTTTGAAAATGGGACCTTTAGTAGTAGCGCGGTTTTTTACCCCCTCGCTACTACTATGGCACCACTTAGTAGTAGCGAGGGCTAAAAACCAACGCTACTGCTATCAAACTTTCTAGTAGCGAGGTTTTAAAAACCCGCGCTACTACTATGTCATGTCCCGGGGGCACGGTAGAGACCGCTTAGTAGTAGCGAGGGTTAAAAACCCACGCTACTGCTATCAACTTAGTAGTAGCGAGGTTTAAAAACCTGCGCTACTGGTAAGTAGCAGTAGCGAGGGTTTTTAACCCTTGCTACTAGTAACTTTCTGTGTATAGGCTTTTCCCTAGTAGTGTGTTCCCACGACGCTTTCTTCCACCCTTCCTTGCTGATTTTTCTGTTGCCATGAGGTTCAGACTGAATGGCTTCAACACTGTCAAAGGCTTCTGTCTGCTGGTCAGACAGGAACTGGCTTCGGGAGAGTTAATGTGACGCTGTAAGAATTCTGTAAATGAGTGCAGACTATGTGAACCAAGGGATTCTCCCACGGACATGTACCTGGGACAACATTAGAGATGCGAGGGAAGGGGAAGAGGTCATATGCATTCTCAGAAGATTTTGAAGATAAATCAGTTTAGAGGACATTGACCTCATAGCTTGAAGACATTCACTTATATGTTGAGAGTTGGTTCCAGATTTGTACGAATCCAAGAAAAAGTACAAGTGAGGAATCTAACTACTTGTGAATCATAAGTGAATATACTAGGCATAATATGAGATGCAGACAGGATAGATCCAAATTTGTGGAGGCAGAAACCACTTTTGGTAGAAAGGATGAATCTATAGGATCAAAAAGGCGGTAAAAAGAGGGTTTTAATTTACCACACGATGAACTGCTAGACGGAGTAGAAGATGAGGCCGAGCAGTTCGATCTTCCGTGCCCTAACTTGGCGACAGAGGACACCTACGGCGGCGGCGGAGAAGACGATGTCCACGGCCGGCGTGAAGACGGCGTCGGAGAGGTCGCGGCAGCTAAGCGCTTCATCACCGGCGTCATCGAGAGCTAGCGATGGCGCTAGGGTTTTTCGAGGTGGAGAGGTGGAAGAAGTATTTTGACCGCGATTGGATGTGTATTTATAGGGATAGGGACGGCACAGCGCAATTACGCAGGTGCCCCTGGCGGTTCACATCTGAAGGACACGTGTGGGACATGCAACACATAGGGAGTTGTTCCATGTTCCCACGCACGCCTGGACTGTCGGGGTGGTCGTTCCGGCTTCTCCGGGTTTCAGGCAATAAGGATTGAGAATTAAAAACAGATTTAATGTTTGTCTCTGTATCTTACTGGCGACAAGGGCCTTGAGAAGACATTCGACGGTTTCAACAGAATGCATATGATTTGGATAGATAGAATTTGAGGTAGAAAGCATAGAGAGGTTAGGGTCCGATCACATTCACTTAGTTCAAAAGATTAAAACAAGAAGACATAGCTATAAGTGAATGCTGTAGAGGATAGAACACAAGTCTATATATATATCTGAGTAAGACCAAATCGACATTGTGAAGACAAACATGAAGTCAAATCAAAGATGATGATAAATCAAATGCAAAGACATACAAATGTAACACCATGAGAAAAACACTTCAAACAGAAGAATTTGGTGGTGGCGTTACCCACCGTATAGGAAGTATTAGACCCAGACACGGTGCACAATTATCGTGGCACTCCGAAGTCAAATTCCGCATTAATGTATTCACACTTAGAATGTAAGTCTTCATTGATTGAAGATATACTTTACTTCGTGTGTTGCACATCTAAGTCATCAACATGCATAAGTGTTAGGATGTGTGTCTGATCACAAAACATTAGAGGATTCCAAGATATTTAGCTCACACCGCAACTTGCAAAACCTTTTCTCATCCAAGGGCTTTGTGAAGATATCTGCCAGCTGCTCTTCAATGTTGACGTGAATGATATCAATATCTTCTTTCATGACATGATCTCTGAGAAAGTGATGACGAATTTCAATGTGCTTTGTCTTCGAGTGCTGAACTGGGTTGTTGGCAATCTTGATGGCGCTTTCATTGTCGCAAAGAGAGTGGCACATGCTTGAGATGGACACCATAGTCCTTGAGTGTTTGCTTCATCCGGAGAAAATTTGGCGCAAGATCCAACAACAATGTATTCAGATTCAGCGGTGGAGAGTGATACAGTTCTACTTCTTTGAAGACCAACAAACAAGTGATCGTCGAGAAAGTGACATGTGCACGATGTGGACTTGCGATCAACTTTGTCACCAAAGCATAATCAGCATCGAGAATCCAGCTAGATCAAACTCTGAGCCCTTTGGATACCATAATCCTAGTGTTGGGGTGTAAGCCAAATATCGAAGAATTCGCTTCACAGCTAAGTGATGCGATTCCTTTGGTGCCGCTTGGAATCGGGCACACATGCAAATACTAAGCATTATATCTGGCCTATATGCACATAAATAAAGTAAAGAACCAATCATGGAGCGGTATACCTTTTGAACAAAATCTTTACCATTGGCGTCGGGACTCAGATGACTTTTGGTTGGCATTGGCGTCGTGTATCCTTTGCAGTCTTGCATTCCAAACTTATTCAGGCAATCTTTGAGGTATTTCTCTTGAGATATGAAGATGTCGTTGAGTTGCTGACGAATTTGAAGGCCAAGGAAGAACTTCAGCTCACCCATCATGGACATCTGATATTGCTCTTGCATCATGTGACCAAACTCATCACTGTATCTTTTTGTCGGTACCGAAGATAATGTCATCCACATAGATTTGGCACACAAACAGTTCACCACCATATGTCTTCGTGAAGAGTGTGGGATCCAGGGAACCAGGTTTGAAGCCTTTGCTCTTCAGGAAGTCTTTGAGTGTGTCATACCAAGCACGAGGGGCTTGTTTGAGGCCATACAGTGCCTTGTTGAACTTGTATACCATGTCAGGATGTTTTGGGTCTTCAAAGCCAGGTGGTTGTGTAACATACACTTCTTCTTCAATCTTGCCATTGAGAAAGGCACTCTTAACATCCATTTGATATAGAAGGATGTTGTGATGATTTGCGTAGGCTAGTAGAATGCGTATAGCTTCAAGCCTAGCCACAGGAGCAAATTTTTCATCGAAGTCAATCCCTTCAATTTGAGTGTATCCTTGAGCAACAAAACGAGCTTTGTTTCTGACAACTTGACCATGCTCATCTTGTTTGTTGCGATATATCCATTTTTTGCCTATTATGTTGTGCTTGCGGGGGTCAGGACGCTTGACAAGTTCCCATACATTTTTCAACTCAAACTGTTGAAGCTCTTCTTGCATAGCTTGAATCAATTCAGGTTCCATGAAGGCTTCAGCAACTTTCTTGGGTTCAGATATTGAGACAAATGCAAAGTGCCCACATAAATTTGCCAGCTGTGTTGCTCTTGAACGAGTGAGTGGACCAGGTGCATTGATGCTGTCAATTATCTTCTCCAGTTGTACTTCATTTGCAACATGAGGATGAACAGGATGAAGATTTTTCTCTTGCTGATCCTTGTCATCACTTGGAGGATTCTCTTCAGGCTGAGCATTGTCTTCAGGTTGATTTAGAGCAGAAATGATAAGTTCCTCTTCAAGTTGTGCTTCAGATGGTATGATTTCTCAAGTACCCATAAGCTTGATAGATTCACTAGATGGGGCTTCATCTAGCACATTTGGCAGGTGCTCTCTTTGCGAGCCATTAGTCTCATCGAACCGCACATCCACAGTTTCAACCACTTTATAGTGAAAGAGGTTGAAGACTCTGTAGGAGTGTGAGTCCTTTCCGTAACCGAGCATAAAACCTTCATGTGCTTTCGGTGAAAATTTTGAAGTGTGATGTGGATCCTTGATCCAACACCTAGCACCAAATACTCCGAAGTAACTGACATTTGGGTTCTTACCAGTGAGAAGTTCATAGGGTGTTTTCTTCAGAAGCTTGTGAAGATAAACACGGTTGATGACATGGCATGCAGTATCAATAGCTTCAGGCCAGAACTTTCTTGGTGTCTTGTATTCGTCGAGCATCGTCCGAGCCATCTCAATGAGTGTTCTGTTCTTGCGCTCCATGATGCCATTCTGCTGAGGTGTGTACGGAGCGGAAAACTCATGAGTGATTCCCAATGTATCCAAGTAAAGGTCGAGGCCGGTGTTCTTGAACTTCGATGCCGTTGTCACTTCTGATATGCTTGATCTTGACGCCATAGTTGTTCATGGCGCGGTTGGCGAAGCGTCTGAAGACATCCTGCACTTCAGTCTTGTAGAGAATTATGTGCACTCACGTATATCTTGAATAATCATCAACAATGACGAAGCCATAGAGACAAGCAGTAGTAGTGAGAGTAGAGTAGTGAGTAGGGCCAAATAAGTCCATGTGTAGCAGCTTCGAAGGGTTGAGATGTCGTCATGATTGTCTTCGAGGGATGCTTGGCCCTAGTCATCTTTCGACCAGCAGGCCCCACAGATGATCTTTCTTGAACTTTACGCCCTCGATTCCTATGGCGTGCTTCTTCTTTGCGAGAGTGTGCAGGTTCCTCATGCCCGGCATGTCCCGACCTCCGATGCCAGAGCCAGCACTCTGAAGCTTTTGCTAGAAGACATATGGCCATCTGTGGTCCTGCTGAGAAATGAGTTAATTGTACAGAAGTACCACAATTGAGGCATTGGAAGCAGATTGGTACCAAGTTTGGTAATTTTTACGTGTCAGTACCAAGTCTCGGGCTATCCATTACAAAAAGGTCTAAATCACGTATAAGCGTATTGATTGGTGCATCGGCCGCGAGCCCCGCCTGTCGGGTCCCGACGTGGCATTTTCTTTGCATAAACACCCCTCCCTTCCCCCCGCACAGAAAACCAGCCGCAGCAGGGGAGGAAAACCAGTCGTCGCCGGCGACCAGCAGCAGCCACGAGGACCCCTCGCGCCTCCTCCCAAGCTCCCCAGCTCGATCACAAGCACACCGCCGCCTCCTCGTGCCGGGGCTCCTCCTCCCAGCCGCCTCCGCCCGAGGGTCTCGCCGTCCCGCCCCGGCCGTCGCCGTGGCAGCAGCAGCGACGAGGACCCCTTGCCCTCCTCCCGAGCTCCCCAGCTCGCTCATCGGTGCGCCACCGCCTCCTCGTGGCCGGGCTCTTCCTCCCAGCCGCCTCCGCCCGAGGGTCGTGTCGACCCACCGCGCCTCGCCCGGAGCAGCCATCGTGGCGCCCAGGTCCCTCACGGCCTCCTTGTTTCCTCCCTCTCTGTCGTATGAACAGAGGACCAGCGCGCCGCCCTCCGCCCTCCGCCCTTGAAGTCGCCTCCAGATCCATCGGTTCCGCGCCCTTCGCCGCTCCTGTCAGCCGGAGTTGCGCCAAGTCACGACTCCCTACTTGGCTGCAAGCACGCGAGGCGAGGTGGAGGCCGGGGGCGGGGCGGCGGTTACGGGAGGCAAAGAAGCTTGGGCTCGAGGGGCTCCTCCCCTCGATCTAGATCGGGTGTCGCCGCGCGTGGAGACGATGAACAGTAGCGCCGGCGAAGCAAGGGGGCTTTCTGCAAAAAACATGCCACATCGGCACCCGACAGGCGGGCCCTGCTGGTCAGATACCCCGTCAATACGTGTTTATACGCGGTTTAGACCTTTTTGTAACGACTAGCCCAGACTTGGTACTGACATGTAAAAATTACCAAAAGTGGTACCAATCTGCTTCCAATGCCCCAATTGTGGTACTTTTGTGCAATTAACTCCTGAGAAATCTACCATACACAGATCATCTTTCCGATATCCTTCAAAGACTAGAGACTTGTCAGATCCCATTAGAACAAGGCAACGATATTTTTCAAATATCACAATCATGTTTAAGTCACAAAGCATTGAGACAGACATTAAGTTGAATCCAAGGGATTCAACAAGCATGACTTTATCCATGTGCTGATCCTTTGAGATTGCAACTCTACCTAGACCCAATACCTTGCTTTTACCAGTATCAGCAAATATGATGTGACTCTTGTCAGAGGGACGTAAGGTTGAGTCCATGAGAAGACTTCGATCACCAAGCATATGATTAGTGCATCCGCTGTCTATAATCCATTCTAAAGACTTTGGTGTCATACCCTACAGTGCAGTTAGGGGGATAGGCTTCACGAAGAGTATTGTGAAGCATAAACATTTGACGAGCAAGCGGATTATGAAAGCTTAGATCCAAGTGGGGACTGATAGGATGATTGGCAAGCGATTCAGGAACAAAATACATAGTAAGACCATTTGGGCATTTGATCTTGCGCCTATAAGATGTTTTAGGTCCCCAGCAATAGCATCAGACGCCTTTGATTTTCGGCTGGAGACCTTTCCCTGCAAGAGAAAGTTAATTCTTCTTAACCACCCACATCTTCAGGGGTGGCTTAGAATCAATGAGTCTAAGTGCAGCATCTGAGAACTTTGGCTTTGGAGCCCTAGCAAATAGCCTTGCAGGAGGAGAATAATACTCATAAGAATAAGCAGAAAAGTTCTTTGTTCTATGAACATAGCAGTTTGAGGAAACACGCTCATATTCATGGGTCTGAGTATGATTTCCCTGCAAAACATTGGTGTTAGGGTGACTCTGGTGAGTCCTCTGTCTGTATGAAGCCTTAGGACCATATGAAGCCTTTGGTCTAGGGTTTGTCTTCTTCCCAGGTGGTGTCATGACGACATTCACAGGAAGATTCTCAAGACAACTTTTGGGTATCCAGATCTTCTTCATAGGTGGCCCATTCCTGCAGTTAGTACCAATATACCTGGCAAACACTTCACCATTCTAATTCTTAAACAGTTTGTAGTTTGCATCAAAGGATTCATCAATGATAATAGGGTTAGCACAAGTGAAGCCAGATAAGGTAGATGGATCCACTAAAGGTTCCTTTGCAGCAACCCATGTGGTTTTGGGGTACTGCTCAGGCTCCCAGTAAGAACCATCAATATTCATTTTCCTCTCGAACCCAACACCCTCTTTCCTAGGGTTTCGGTTCAGAATCGCTTTTGAGGACATCACATAGTGTCGATGCCCTTTGAGACTTTTATACATCCGGTCTCAAGCAATGTCTTCAACCTAGCATTTTCATCGACAATAGTAGTGGTATCCTCGGCAGAGGGGTTAATTACCACATCGACAATTGAAGATATTGCAACTTGATGGCAGCGATGGGAGAACATTCAGCAACGGATGTAGCGTTATCACGCTCAATGCATTTTAGACATGGTGGTTCAAATCCTTCCTGAGCGGAACTGATCTGTTGAGCGCAGAGTGACTCGTTCTCTTTTTGAAGATCTTCATGAGTCGCTCTCAATTTCTCAAGCTCTTGCTTCCTTTGAAGATAATCGTAGTAAAGCTTTTCATGAGTTGTTGAGAGCGTTTCATGTCGACTTTTAAGTTCCCCGTACTTAACATGAAGATTTTTTATGTCTTCAATTAAGGACTGAGATCGGGTCATTTCTGCGTCCAACAGGTCATCACTTTTGTCTAACAGTTTTTGAATATGTTCCATAGCTTTCTGTTGTTCAGTTGCAATTTTAGCAAGTGTTTTGTAGCTAGGTTTGAATTCACAATCAGAGTCATCTTCACTGGACGTTTGAAAGTAAGCATCGCATGATTTTACCTTGGCACCGCGTGCCATGAAGCAGTAGGTGGGAGCAGAGTCGTCTTTGTCATTAGCATCAGCGTTGGTGACGGAGCCATTGTCTTCACTATTGAAGATGGACTTGGCAACGTAGGCTATAGCTAGAGCCAGACTTGCAACGCCGGAGTCGGACTCCTCCTCAGAATCCACCTCCGCCTCCTCAGAAGCAGACTCCTCTCTGAATCCATCTCCTTGGCAACAAACGCACGAGGCTTGCCAGATGAACTCTTCTTGTGTGATGAAGACTTCGATGAAGACTTGGAAGAAGACTTTGAGGATTTCTTCTTTTTCTTGTCATCAGAATCATATTCCTTGCTCTTCTTCTTCTTCTTCTTCTTATTCTCATTGTCCCATTGTGGACACTCAGAGATGTAGTGACCAGGTTTCTTGCACTTGTGGCATGTTCTCTTCTTGTGGTCATGGGTAGAAGCTTCATCATTTCTTGAGCTGGATCATGAAGACTTTCTTCTTAGTGAATTTCTGAAACTTCTTCACAAGCATAGCAAGCTCCTTTCCAATGTCTTCAGGATCACCAGAACTGCAGTCAGATTCTTCTTCAAATGAGGAAATAACATTTGCCTTCAAAGCGCGAGTTCGGCCATAGTTGGGACCATAGATGTCTTGTTTCTCAGATAGTTGAAACTCATGTGTGTTGAGCCTCTCAAGTATGTCAGACGGATCGAGAGTCTTGAAGTCAGGGCGCTCTTGAATCATCAGGGCAAGGGTGTCAAACAAGCTGTCAAGTGATCTCAGGAGTGTCTTAACGATTTCATCCTTGGTGATCTCAGTGGCGCCAAGTGCCTGAAGCTCATTTGTGATGTCAATGAGGCGATCGAATGTGAGCTGGACGTTCTCATTGTCGTGTCTCTTGAAGCGGTTGAAGAGGTTGCGAAGGACACTGATCCTTTGATCTCTCTGGGTTGAGACGCCTTCGTTGACCTTGGAGAGCCAGTCCCAGATTAGCTTCGACATTTCCAGAGCACTCACACGGCCATACTGTCCTTTGGTCAGATGACCACAGATGATGTTCTTGGCAGTAGAATCCAGTTGAACGAATTTCTTGACATCAGCAGGGGTGACACCTTCACCGGTCTTGGGAACGCTGTTCTTGACGACATACCAGAGATCTATATCAATGGATTCAAGGTGCATGCACATCTTGTTCTTCCAGTAGGGGTATTCAATGCCATCGAAGATGGGGCACGCAGCGGAGACTTTAATTATCCCTGCAGTCGACATAGCTAAAACTCCAGGTGGTTAAACCCAATCACACAGAACAAGGGAGTACCTTGCTCTGATACCAATTGAAAGAGTTGTATATCGACTAGAGGGGGGGGGGGTTGAGGCGATTTTTATGAAAGTCTTCAAAGCATGGAAGTTTCAAAGACAAACGATAGAACCGATCCTATTTATATGCAGCGGAAGGTAGACTACACTAGACAAGCCATAGTCAAGTATTCAATAAAGTAAAGCACGAAGACTAATAGCCGCTAGGCATTATGGATCAGGGTGGAAGATACTATGAAGCCAATCAGAACAAGTAGTCACACAGTGAAGTCAAACAGATAATGCAAGCAGGCAATGACTTCATGAAGACAAACAGTAAGTAAAGAGAAGGGAGAGATAGAACCAGTAGCTTGGAGAAGACAGTGATTTGTTCGACCAGTTCCAGTTGCTGTGACAACTGTACGTCTGGTTAGGGAGGCTGAGATTTAACTCAGAAGACCGCGTCTTCACCTTATTCCCCTTGAGCTAAGGACACCCAGTCCTCGCCCAATCACTCTGGTAAGTCTTCAAGGTAGACTTCCAAACCTTCACAGACTTCGTTCACCGGCGATCCACAATGACTCTTGGATGCTTAGAACGCGATGCCTAACCGGCTGGAGGATTCACAGTCCTCAAGTGTAACAATTCTTCAGGTCACGCGGACAGAAAGACTTCAGTGATGCCTAACACTCTTTGGCTCTGGGTGTTTGGGCTTTGTCCTCGCAAGGATCTCTCTCTCTCTCTCTCAAATGCTTCAGAGGTGGGTTGCTCTCAAACGACAAAAGCCGTGCACTAACTCTGAGCAGCCACCAATTTATGGTGTAGGGGGTGGGCTATTTATAGCCACTAGGCAACCCGACCTAATTTGTCCGAAATGACCCCGGGTCACTAAGGAACTGACACGTGTTCCAACGATCAGATTTCAAACACACGCGACAGCTTGACTTGGGCTACAAGTAAAGCTAACTTATCCGCCTCTGGATAAGATTTGCTCTCATTGTCTTCGCTCGAAGACATAGGATTTGGTTGAGCATCACTTCAGTCACTCTGACTTTGTTTACTGGGACCCCACTTAACAGTACGGTGGTTCCTATGACTCAACAAAGAGGAAAAGAAACGATGAAACAACTAAGTCTTCGCGCTCCATAGTCTTCACGCGATGTCTTCTCATGTCATAGTCTTCAATGTGAATATCTTCACATACCACCTTTGTCTTCAATGTCTTCATACATTTTTAGGGGTCATCTCCGGTAGGTAAACCGAATTAATGAGGGACTACTACCTGTGTTATCCTGCAATTCTCACAAACACATTAGTCCCTCAACCGGGTTTGTCGTCAATACTCCAAAACCAACTAGGGGTGGCACTAGATGCACTTACAGTACTCCCTCCGTAAGAAAATATAAGAGCGTTTAGATCATCAAAATGATGATCTAAACGCTCTTATATTTCCTTACGGAGGGAGTACTATCTTTTTCCAAGAATAAACAACCTAGGCTGATTGTCATTCCTCTATAAAAGAAATTGATTGTCGTCTTCATTAAGATTATGAAAAGGATTTTTCAACTATGTATGGAGAACATACATGTCACCTGCAAAAAATAAATAAAATGAATCACATACCTGCCACATTACAAAGACTTTGTCACTCTCTCAAGTTATGGTCAGACCCTTGCCGCCCAAATCATCATGCCGCCTCCTAAAGCATGAACTATTCAAGTGCATTTTGAGCCATCTGCCTAGCATTCTAGCAGTATCATATTTGTTTTCAAAACCTCTCGCGTTTCTTTCCAACCATATCTTCCTCATACCTACGATTGCAAGGCATGCAAGTACCTTAGTCTTCCTCGCTGACACTATATGTACTAGTGAGTACCGCTAGCCCCTTTTTGTATCAGTGATCGCTGGCACGAGTCTTGATAGACCCTCAGTCTTAGCAGCTTGGACCAAACCTCACGCTCAAAAGGGCAATCAACCATAAGATTATGAATCTCTTCGGTAACTGATCATAGAGAGGACATTGCAATGGTCTCGACATACCTCTTCTATCTAATGTATATGTGGTCCAACATTCATTGGGAAGAACAAGCGAACTTCTCTTTTGGTGGGGCAATGTTCTTCCAGATGAAAGCAGAGTAGGCAAAACTCATGAAGTAGATGCCATAGGGAGAGGGCCGCGAGGGAAAGACATCATCATGACTCGAGAGAGGAGAGGGGCCTGGTTGATCTCCCACCAAAGATTGAGGTATTCAGTCAGCGCTGAGTGGAGGGGGTACCTTTGAAATCATGGTCCATGGGTCGTTGTTAAAGAGCTTCAACCACTGAGTGATATTTTGCGCCTCTCACCCGAGCCAATGAGAATAGTTTGACCATTTATCATCGCAAAATCAAGCCACATAGCCATTGCCCACAATACATCCCACAACCGCCAGGAATAAATCGAGCACCTCTTTGGTGACTGATAACTGAAAACCTTACCAGGGTCGCAACTAAAGTGGTCGCTCCATCTAGCACCATCAACTAAAGCCATTCGATGGAGTCCTCAATTTATTTTCTACTCCCTCCGACCCATATTAGTTGTCGGTCAAACAGATGTATCTAGACGAATTTGATTTCTAGATATATTCGTTGGAGCGACAATTAATATGAAATTGAGGGACTAGTAAGTATACCCTTGCAGGTAGGATTAACACAATTGAACATCGATATTTGGCGGCCACTTGAGCCAATAATTCGTTCCCATTGAAGCAATTTCTCTGATGTTTGCTCCGACACCATCTGTCTTGATTTGTGTATATGTGGCTTTTTCTAGATAGGCCATCTGCTTATTTTATAGGAAAATAGTATGCCATTTTTGTAGTAAAAGAATAGGTGTGTTGTTATGGAAAATGGGGTTCAATTACAAGTCCAACCAGTCCCATGGCCATTGCTCGCATAGACGGTGAATCCTATTCGTCACCTATTACGACAAATTGTTGCCAATTCGCAAAGGAGCCAGCGAAGTGAAGGTGATGTGGGCTGACCCATTTAGCTAGCTACAAAATCCCTTTTTTTCCTTTTTTCTTTATTTACATGCCTTTTCTTTTATTTTTTCTTTTTCTAGAAAATCAAAAAAATGTTTGCGTTTAAAAAATATTCATGTTTTGAAACAATGTTCAGAAATTCCAAAATTTATTCAGATTTTTAAAAGAATGTACGCAATTTCAAATAAAAAGGTCACAAATATTTTTAAAAATGTTAAATATTTAAAAAATTCCTTTTTCCCCAATTTTTTAGAAATTTAAAAGTTTTTTTAAAGTAAACATTTATTTCTTTTAAATAAAATCTTGACTGGCCGAATTATGTATGGGTTGTTCCCTGCCTAAATACGCCATCACCAACTAGGCCTTGTAGCCCACGAGAAGCTAGAACCCGTATAAGGATCCGAATAAAATCACCGGCCCAGACGCAAGATATTTTTTGCCTCTCACTTCACTTGTGCGCCGGACGCGGGCACGACACCTTATCCGGTGCCTCTTTTTTTCGCGCGGGACGAAGCGAGCCAACGATGCGTCGCCACTCCTCCGCGCCTCTCCCACTCCCCCCTCCTCCCCGCCGAGCCAACGGCGGCGGCGATGCCGTCCCCCACGTGCTACCTCCTCCTGCACCCTTCCAGAACTTGCCACCGCCTTCTCCCGCCGTCTCCGCGCCTCTCCGCCCGATGCGCCCGCCTCCGTGTCTCCTGCGACGTGCCGCGGCAGGGGGGTGACGGCCCCAAGCGCGGGGTCATCCCCGCCGGACCCGGAAAGGGCAAGAAGCAGGTCGTGTTCTTCGACGCCGCGCCGCCGGTGGCCCAGCAGGGAGACGGCGAGGATGGGAAGGTGAAGGCGCCGGAGGTGAAGAAGGACGGCGCGGCGCTGCGGACGCTGAGGCGCGCGACCAAGCGGACGCTGTCGGTCCTGTCCAACCTCCCGCTCGCCATCACCGAGATGTTCGCCATTGCCGGCCTCATGGCCCTGGGTAGGGTGCTTGTTCCTCCTTCTGAATCGCGACACCGCGCTGCTGATGTTTGCTCAAATGCTCCCGGGAAGATCGCATGCTTATGTTTTTTGGGATTGCAATGGCAGGCACGGTGATTGACCAGGGAGAGGCGCCGAGCCACTACTTCGAGCAGTTCCCCGAGGACAACCCGGTGTTCGGCTTCATCACCTGGAGGTGGATCCTCACCCCCGGCTTCGACCACATGTTCTCCTCGCCGGTCTTCCTCGGCTTACTCGCGCTCCTCGCGGCCTCGCTAATGGCCTGCACCTTCACCACCCAATTGCCCATGGTGAAGGTGGCCAAAAGGTATGTCCTCTTGATCATGGACTAACAGACTATTCAGAGGATCTATTTCTAATCCCAGGTGCCAACGGTTGCTCATCTTGCAGATGGTCGTTTATGAGTTCAGGAGGAAGCATCAGGAAGCAAGACTTCGCGGAATCTCTTCCCCGCGCATCCATTCAGGATTTGGGGGTCATCTTGATGGGTGCCGGATATGAGGTGATTGTCACCTTCGATGCAATACATTTGCCCCCAAATTGTCGTTCTTCCCTTCTCAGTATGTTACATTAAAAATGTGCTTGATATGTTGCAGGTCTTTACTAAGGGCCCGTCTTTGTATGCCTTCAAGGGCCTTGCTGGTCGGTACGCGCCGATCGGCGTGCACGTGGCGATGATTTTTGTCATGGCAGGTGCCACACTTTCTGCGACCGGAAGCTTTAAAGGCTCCGTCGATGTCCCCCAAGGACTGAATTTCGTCATTGGAGATATCATGAAACCCAAAGGCATTTTCTCCGTCGCGCCGGATGTTTTCAATACGGAAGTCCATGTCAATCGGTTCTACATGGAGTACTATGATAGTGGAGAGGTAACCGCTTTGCTCCGGAGTTTGCTACACTTGTGTGCTCACGTGACACTAGATTGACAGATAAGCATATCTTCTGAATTTGTCAGGTTTCACAATTTTATAGCGATCTTTCACTTTTCGACCTTGACGGCAAAGAAGTAATGAGGAGGACGATCAAAGTTAATGATCCCCTGAGGTATGGTGGGATCACGATATACCAAACGGACTGGGGGTTCTCAGCATTACAGGTGAAGAGAAATGGTGAAGGACCTTTCAACTTGGCCATGGCACCCTTGCAACTGAATGGCAATAAAAAGCTATACGGAACATTCTTGCCACTTGAAGACTCTGATTCTTCAGGTGTCAAGGGAATGTATGTTCAACATTTTCCCTATCCTGAGCTAATAATGTAATTGAGATATTAGCTAGGAGATAATTAACCGCTTTTCTTGATGACTTGTAGATCAATGCTTGCTCGAGATCTTCAGTCTATTGTTTTGTATGATCAAGATGGCAAGTTTGTAGGAGTTCGCCGGCCAAGCTCTAAACTCCCCATTGAAATCAATGGCAATGAAATATTAATTGAGGATGCTATTGGCAGTACTGGCCTGGATCTCAAGGTCAGGACTACAGATTCAGTGTTTCCCTTTTGAAGCCATTTGTGCATGCTGCATGAGTTACTAAAT
Source organism: Aegilops bicornis (assembly GCA_021605145.1). Lineage (NCBI taxonomy): Eukaryota > Viridiplantae > Streptophyta > Magnoliopsida > Poales > Poaceae > Aegilops > Aegilops bicornis. The sequence goes on along the minus strand of CM038673.1, from coordinate 679,781,870 downwards.
GTGTTTTGTATTTTCCTTTCCATCAGACTGATCCAGGAATTCCTATCGTGTATGCTGGATTCGGCGCGCTCATGTTGACAACCTGCATTAGCTATCTTTCACATGCTCAGGTGTGTCCAAGCTTCAAATACGCTACTTCTTTTTTTATGGTTGTCTTCGACAAGCACTGTATTAACTGCTACACATTTATGGTTTAATCTGTTCTTAGTTGTGGGCGCTGCAAGATGGAACTACAGTAGTTGTCGGAGGGAAGTCGAATCGAGCCAAGATTGAATTTTCTGATGAGATGAACCGGTTACTTAATAAAGTACCAGAGTTGGTCAGTGTTGGTGAGAAAACAGTAGATAATAAATCAAGTACTGTGTGAGGGATTCATTTTGCTGGGTTGAGATTGCTAAAGACGCAGGTGTTGGATTGAGGTTGGTTCATAGACAAGTCCCACTGGAGAACAGGAAATCTTACATTCTATTTGGTGATGACAAGTACTGTTGCAATTGGACTGTGTATTCATCATTGAGGCCAAATTTGCTTGCGAGGAAAATGTTGTACATTCTCATGGGTCAATGGTGTTATTGTATCGAAAGGAAACTGATGTTGTCACTGTACTAGGACAGAACAAAGTGGTAAATATAAATTATACCATGAAGTCGAACCATTGGTTCAGTTACTGAACTTTCAAAATTGCTGAAGCATGTGATCTCTTGCTTTCTTTGTTTGGGTATGTGCATGTGAGGAGCTCATGTTTTTTGAGACGCCGCACTCGACATCTTATCATCTAAAGCAAGAGAATTCACGGACGAGCATCGGTGGAGCAAGAGTGGTTCATCCCAGTGGACCAGTTCTGGTTGGACGTGCCACATGGTGAGAATATGTTCAAAGTCTATTTTCCTTCCAAATTTGAGCTCATCTATATGATTCGGATCGACTAGTGCCCATCAACTCCAAACAGGCTGAGTGGATGCAAAAGAAGCTCGTTTGGTGGAACCTTGCTCTGTGAACGCTTGAATCCGCGGTTTATTGTGATGAGTTTAACAGGGATGAGGATGTTGTGATGAGTTTATTGCTCTCAGTGCTTAAATATCAAATTCCAAATCCTTCAAAAGCCTTCAAATTCCTCCACTGTATCTATCTTTGACACTTCATAAGTGCCAAGCTCTTCCAGTCGGAACCGTCGAGCAGTTCATCCAGATATAGTCGTTGCAAACCCTAGCACTTTGGAGGTGCCCAGACCTCCACCTGGAGTAGCCAAGGTATCTGGCAAGCCTTCTATTACCCTCTCAGAATTTCCAAAGCCCCTCGCTCGAAATTTCAAAGTGGCTATAGAGAGTGTGCCATTGGAATTGTCCAAGTGATATGAAATTCGCCACATTTTATACAAGCCGGAGCCCGAGTTGATAACTCCAGAACTTTCGAGTTGTGTTAAAAAGTGTGTAGCAGTCAGATTTCTGGTCCAACCTACATATGCCCCCACTTATCCCATCAGTTCACTCGAAGCAAACTTCAGTCATATCATATATTCTGAGAGAGAATTCCATCTACTTGTGCAGATTTCAAAGGGTTTTCACTCTCTCCAACCATCCAAGCCAATCCTTTGAGATCTAATCCCTCATGCTTGCCCCTCCCACTTCTCCAATCCAAAGTCAAACCTTGTGAGAGTTTGAGTGCAAAAGGAGATTATCTTTTGAAGCACAAGAGTAAGGGATTCATCACCAAGCAACCTCAATCTTATTAATTTTGGAGGGCGTGCGCCTCCTACATTGGCTAGCTAGGTTCTTGGGGGTCTTCGAGTTTGTGAAGAAACCAATAAGTTTGGACGAGCCCGAAGACAGTTTTATGTTATGATCCAAATTCGAGTATAAAGATAAAGGCTAACTTCTCACGAGCGAGCGAAGCTAGGCCCGTCGTCGGTACGAATCAGTATTGACCTAGGTCACCTGTGTTATATATCCTTTGTAAGCCGCCGCACGGGATGAGTTGATCAGTTGTAAATCCGCGACGTTTGTAACCTCCCCCGATATAGCGAAGATTTGCTGGCTGACGCCCATGGTTTTTTCCCCTTCATGTCGGAGGGGTTTTCCACGTTAAATCTCGTGTCTCCTGCTTGTTTTCGTTCTTCATCGTGTTCGACTGTGTGTCGTATCTCTAACAGACAGCCTACTTCATGAAGATCTAACTCGAGTGAGGCTAGTCCTTCGTGAGCGTAAGCCATGGTCGCATAGGTTAGTTTCTCCAACGTGGACCCTTCGTGCATGAGTGTCCTTCATGTACTTGTTCCTTCATGTAATTCGCAACCTGGATACTTTTAATCTTAGATCCTTAGTGGATCCAAGCCTCCATCAACGTGGATGTAAGATAGCACCAACTATCCAAATCATGGAAAAAATCTTCACCGAGCCATTGCATATCTGCAAGTCTACCAGATACTTACACTTTGCATGTCTTTCCTTTCCGCTGCCTATACTCTTGTAGACTTGCATTGGGGTGCTTTATAGACTACCATAGAAAAGCTTAAATTGCAAGGAAACTAAAATTTGGGAAAAGAATCCCTTTCTCTTAGTTGTCCATTCCCCTCCCCTCTAGACATACTTACGATCCTACAATCCACAAGAGAGCAGTTCATCACAATTGGGTTGTGTGGCCGCATATGCTCCAATGCTTCCTTGAGATAGGGAGATGATGGCAAATTTGAACTACATCTACAACTGTAATGATGTAGAGGTTGTGAACATGTTTTGAATGAGAAGAGCCCCTTTTGCACAGCTTGTGAAGATGTTTAGGGAGATGTGATTACTAAAACTAACATCCAGTCCTTTGTGCAAGAGCAAGTAGCAATGTTCCTTCATGTTATAGGTCATAACCAGAGGTTCATAGTGATTCAAATCACATTCAAGAGATTCAATGACACAATATCCTTGTATTTCAAGCAAGTCTTCTATGCTATTGGAGAGGTCAGAGGAAAGATGAGCAAACCACGTACCAATCAAACTCCTTCGAAGATACGAACGGGCTATAAATGGTACACGATTGTATTGTTGTGAACCATACCAGTTTGTTCATGCCATCATAGGATTGTATTGGCGCAATTGATGGTACTCATGTGACTGCTAAAGTGTCGAGGTTACAAGCTGCAACATATGGGGATATAAAGCACTATACCAACCAGAATATGCTTGCTGATGTTGATTTCGATCTCAAGTTCACATATATGTTAGCTGGTTGGGAAGATCAGACCATCATGCAAATATTCTGCTGACAGCATGCCTCGACCTGATGGGATTAATATCCCTGATGGTAAGTTCTACCTAGGAGATTTTGGATATGCATGCTAGCTAGGCATGTCACTCCCATGCATCTTTAAGCTGTCGTCTAGCATCCACTTTTTGCGACCATTCGTTTAATTTCAGGTAACAAGGGCTATTTTCCGTTTAGGGTTGGCTCAAATGGGTTGGATAGGGCTGGAAGTGCTCAAAGAATGCTCAATTTGAACTGCCAAAACGTCTTATATTTAGGAACGGAGGAAGTAGTTGGTTGTGCAAAGGGGGCACAACATTATTTATAGATCTATATCCAAGATAACAATTACACGGTTTTAGTACAACTATGTTGTGTGAGTCAGCAACCATGAGCAGTTCGAGCCAATAACCATGGAGAATATGAGCCATCAATCACAGACCTTTTGGGGTACCATGTTCTAGGAGGTCAACAACCTGGTGAAACCAACTTCAGTAGGGTAAAACAACATCTAGATAGTACAAGCCATAAGCACCGAATAGTCTGCCCCGAGCACTCCTGGGATCACCCATGATAGTTCGGCAAGGGTATCGAGCGGGGCTAGATACTTCCAGAGATAGAGATGGGTTGGACACTCTAAGCTTTACTCGGGTAGCCACCAACCCCCCCCCCCCCTTTTCAGGCCAAGCGGCCACGAACACATAGGTTCAAACAATGCTCTAAATGTTGATGGTTAATGCACCGTTGATCTTACGATATAAGTGGAGCCATGGAAGTATGTAGGGATGGGTGGTTGATCAATTGTAAGTGTAGTGGAATATTTTGCCCAAACTATGGATGTCGTGTTCTCCACAGGGACTAGGCGACGGCAACTATGCTCGGCTAAAGCTAGGTAACACAATTCAGATTATGAATGTAAGTAAATAAACCTAAATTAACAAGGTTGATGACAAAAAAAATGCAAAACATCATAGGGAGATTAAGATTGCAATCACTCTCTTTTTGGTATTTTTGTTATACTTTGGAATTAAAATACTAGCACAGGCTAACGTGAGAAACAAGGAAAACTATAAGACAACAACACATATATGGTCAGCAACTAGTATGGAAGAAAAGAATTAAGATCAAGGGACAAGGACAGAAGTACTTCAAATCAAAAGCATATATATACTCACATGTACATAGCTAACACAGGGACTAAGAATTAAAGATGTTCAAACTACTCACTTGACAGAGAGCATAAACATCACAAAAATAGACAAGCTAGGTTCTTCCAAATCACTAGTTGATAAACAGAGCACATATATTGAACAGTACTACTAGACAAATATGAACAACACATGTCATACAAATCTCAATTCTAAACATTACAAAATATTGAACATTATACTACTCAAGATTACATAAATTTGAGAGAGAGAGAGAAACAGCAGCAGCAAGTTGGGGAAGTTGAGCGGAGGAGGAGCAGCGAAGGGGTTCAGAGAGAGAGAGAGAGACAGCAGGGGCAACAGTAAGTTCAGAGAAGGAGCAGCAGCAAGGTTTAGGAAGAAGAGGCAGCAGGGGAAAGGAGTAGTAGCAGTAGTGTGGAGGCGCAGGGGAGAAGAGAGCAGCAGCAATTTGAGGCGATGGAAGGAGAGAAGCAGCAGTTGGTTCAGAGAAGGCTTCAGCAGAGGCGCAACATGCAGTTTGGAGATGGAGAAGGAGTTCGGGTCTGTGGGGAGCAACAACGGAGGTGAGGAAGAAGAGGGTAGCAGTAGGAGGAGTGGAGGATGGTGTGGTGGCACTGGATATGGTGATGGATGGTGTACGGAGGCGGTGCTGGAGATGGTGATGGACGGCGCGGTGGTGATGCAGCGCTGGCAGCGGCGGGTGGTGGAGATGGAGTGGATGATGGAGTGGTGGATGGATGGATGGCGCTGGGTGCTGGTGGCGCACCTACCACGCTGGCCTGGCCGTGGCGGCGGCCTGAGATGGATAAGAAGGCAGGGGAGGGAGAGAGAAGTGCCAGGCCCGAAGGGGATCGATGGTCGAGGCTAGGGATTTAGATCCCCTCGATCAGATGTGCAATTTTCAGATTGGCCCTCCTGCTTCCTTTCTTTCTTCTCAAGATGATCCTCCAACATTAGCTTGACCCTAGATACTTCTTTTCTTCTCGCTCAGGTCCCTCGTTCTCTCGTTCCAGCCCCAAGTCTCACCGCGTTTGGCAATCGATCGAATCTTGAAGTTTATAGTGCCTTTGCGCACTTCTCTGCAAAATAAACAATTCACTAGTCAACATTCTCTTTTATGATTATCATTCGAATATTCAACAATTCATAGCAAGAATGGATGGATATATCTCAATTAATGGTATATTTGAGCAACAAATAATGTATATGAAATGCGCTTATCAAGTTCCCCCACACTTAAGTCTTTACTTGTCCTCAAGTAAAGGCACATGCAAGAGCGCGATGGTGAATAGTGAGCTGATTAGAGAATGTCCAGTGAAGTAGATCTCCAAACAATGCATGTTTTGGACTTAGCTAGTGAAAATCAATGGTTAAGAGTGCTACAAAGCAATAGGATACTAGTAGACTCAATTATTTTAAACCTTTACAATGATAAAAGTGGATCAACAAGTTCAAATGCTGCTTGTGCCAAAAGGTTCCTAAAGAGAGCATGATCCCGAAAACAAAAAGAACTTAAACTTGTGAACAGATCACTTATTACCAGGAATACAACATTGTGGTTGAACCACTTATTTAATTTGAACAAAGCAATGATAATATTTTATCAGTCTCACCAAAGGAACATACCACCGATCCCGAGAACATGGTATACACCTGGCTCGACCAATTATTAGTTTTTTTGTTTGTCTCCCCAAAGGAACATACCACCGATCCAGAGAACATGGTATACACCTGGTTCGACAATTACATATTTATTTATTAATTACTGCCCAAGCTAACCTGATTTCACATGCCACCGATCCAGGGAACATGACATGCTACTGTAGGCAGTCAGACTTATTATTCATTATAAGATATAATTAAAAAAAATCATTTTTCAAATGAACAAAAACGAGAATCATCACTCATCCATGTCTAGTTCACATGCTATCGATCCAGAGAACATTGCATGCTAATCCATAGTGGTAAGTGATTGCTCTGAATGGGAACACAATAGGCACAAACTCAGCATCTGACACTTAATGATCTAGGTGTATCGAGGTAAAAGCAGAAAATGATTATGTTTTTTAGTGTTCTAGGGATTTGAGCACTCAAAACTAATAGCTTTCACTAATTTCAGCAAAGCAATCATTGTGTAGATCACTAGTTTACAAGGCATTCAACACGAGTTCACATATTCACATCTATCACCCTATGTCGAAGGTAAAATTCAGTGGGACGATATTTAAGAAATTTCTCAAGCGACCCAAATAGCAGTTGATTACAACATGTATAATGTATGATGGTATTCAGATTGGGGTCATGAAATAGCTCACCGGGCTTATATGATGTAGGTCTCGCTCGATCACTCTCACATCCTCGTGCATTGCGACTCCTCTCCTTTTTCTTCCCTATGCAAACTCCAGCTCCTCTCTTCCATATGTGTGCCCCATTGCTTCTCCTCATCGCCATGCTCTGACTCCACCGGGATCCCAAGGGATATCACCTCGAACCTGGTCAACATATGTTGATTCATGCACAAGCAAAAACCTGAAAGAACACTCCACAAAAGAGATGATGCAAGCGGTAGGGATAATACCCTCCAAGTCATCAATCGAGTATCCAATTACATAAGCATAGCTATAAAGCACATGTTTAGGATGGTAGAAATCAGCAAGGTCAATACTAACATGAGGATGATATTTATCATTAAGCTCAAGATTAGTATGGGAATGATATGTTTCATTAAGCAAAGGACTAGCACGAGGAAAGTAATTGTGATCATCATGAATGAGAGCAATGCCACCAACAGTGTATGTATCATCATATCCAAGCAAATGAGTTTTCAAATCAATCTTAAGTGATGGCATCATGTAATGCAAGATAGAAGCAAATAAATCATAAGGACTCATGTCATCAAGAGGATTAGATAAACCTGACACATCAAGCTCATGTATGACAATAGGCCAATGAATCTCAGGTTCTTCATCTTCATCTACATCAGCTTCTTGTACTTCTTCAGGAGAGATAGACATTGAATCTTCAACTTGATCACTTGGGCATTTGAGCTCTGGGTCATCTTGTGCCTTGGCTTCGAGTATTTCTTCTTGGATATGAAGCATCTCTTCCTATGGACTCTCGCTATCTTGCTCAGCTGAATGTGACGGTGTTGGAACCTCACATGTATCAAAGGATATCCCAGAAATACTCAGCTCTAGCTGTGAGGAAATAGTGATGCCAGCGTTGATGTTCTTCTCAATCTTCTTTAATTCTTCCACTAGCTCTTTTCCACTCTTGATGTTCTTCATTTCATCTAGTATCACCGGCCTAATTGGATCATCTTCGGCACTCCAAGTGAACTCGAGACTAAGCAATGTGAGCTTGTCTATATCATCAAAGTCATCTTGTGTGGGCACTTGTGTTTAAGGTGTTGGTTGACTAAATGGAGGACCATTTAACTCCATTGGCAACATCTCCTGGTGTTGAGGTATATGAGTAGGAGGTGAATAGCATTGTTGTGGTGCATAGTTGTTGTTCTCCCCTTCATACCTAAATCCCTGCATATGATTACTAGAAGCAAACGGTGAGATCTCAGGGTTGTTGCTCCTATATGACATATTCGGTTTTTCAGGCCACCCATGTTAGTAATTGTTTTGGTATGAGCTAGGCTGTGGGGCGAAGCTGATGCCGTAACAATCGGGAGAGTGAGAGTAACCATGCTGACAGTCAGCGGGTGAATGGCCCTAAAATCCACAAATATGGTAGGTAGGAGCAACATAAGTATGGCCTCTAGAATAAGGATCATAAGAACTAGGCATATCCTCAAAAACTACTTCTCGCTGCCGAGCTAAATCATCTAATCGATGGGAAATCTTACTTATCAGGTCTTGAATACTTTCCGTGCTGTTTGTACTGTTGCTCGCATAAGCCTGATGATCTGAGTAGAATGCCATTTCCAATAAGACAATTCAGCCTACAAAATGAACTAGAAAAGAAAGAGAAGATAACTAGAACAGTGGTTAGGGTAAGAGATATCACAAATATATGGCACAAAGAGAGAACAAGTAAACCTAGTCTATAGCCAAACAAAATCGCTCGACGCTAGTCCCCGGCAACGGCGCCAAAATGATCGATTGAAAGTGTAGTGAGGTTTTTACGCCCAAACTGTGAGTGTCGTGTTCTCCATAGGGACTTGGCAAGTCAATGATCGTGCTCAGATATAGCTAGGTAACACAATTCAGATTATGAATGTAAGAAAATAAACCTAAACTAAACAAGGTTGATGACAAAGAAAATGCAAAACAGCATAGGGAGATTAAGATTGCAATCACTCTCTTTTTGGTATTTTTGTTATACTTTGGGAATTAAAATACTAGCACAGGCTAACGTGAGAAACAAGGAAAACTATAAGACAGCAACACATATATGTTCAGCAACTAGTATGGAAGAAAAGAATTAAGATCAAGGGACACGAACAGAAGTACTTCACATCACAAGCATATATATACTCACACGTACATAGCTAACACAGGGACTAAGAATTAAAGATGTTCAAACTACTCACTTGACAGAGAGCATAAACATCACAAAAATAGACAAGCTAGGTTCTTCCAAATCACTAGTTGATAAACAGAGCACATTTATTGAACAGTACTACTAGAAAAATTTGAACAACACATGTCATACAAATCTCAATTCCAAACATTACAAAATATTGAACATTATACTACTCAAGATTACATAAATTTGAGAGAGAGAGAAACAGCAGCAGCAAGTTGGGGAAGTTGAGCGGAGGAGGAGCAGCAAAGGGGTTCAGAGAGAGAGAGAGAGAGAGAGAGAGAGAGAGAGAGAGAGAGAGAGAGAGAGAGAGAGAGAGAGAGAGAGAGAGAGAGAGAGAGAGCAGGGGCAGCAGTAAGTTCAGAGAAGGAGCAACAGCAATGTTTGAGAAGAAGAGGCAGCAGGGGAAAGGAGTAGTAGCAGTAGTGTGGAGGCGCAGGGGAGAAGAGAGCAGCAGCAATTTGAGGCGATGGAAGGAGAGAAGCAGCAGTAGGTTCAGAGAAGGCTTCAGCAGAGGCGCAGCATGCGCTTTGGAGATGGAGAAGGAGTTCGGGTTGGGGGAGCAACAACGGAGGTGAGGAAGAAGAGGGTAGCAGTAGGAGGAGTGGAGGATGGTGTGGTGGCGCTGGATATGGTGATGGATGGTGTACAGAGGCGGTGCTGGAGATGGTGATGGATGGCGTGGTGGTTCGAGGTGGTGATGCAGCGCTGGCAGCGGCGGGTGGTGGAGATGGAGTGGATGATGGAGTGGTGGATGGATGGATGGCGCTGGGTGCTGGTGGCGCACCTACCACGCTGGCCTGGCCGTGGCGGCGGCCTGAGATGGAGAAGAAGGCAGGGAAGGGAGAGAGAAGTGCCAGGCCCGAAGGGGATCGATGGTCGCGGCTAGGGATTTAGATCCCCTCGATCAGATGTGCAATTTTTAGATTGGCCCTCCTGCTTCCTTTCTTTCTTCTCAAGATGATCCTCCAACATTAGCTTGACCCCGGATACTTCTTTTCTTCTCGCTCAGGTCCCTCGTTCTCTCGTTCCAGCCCCAAGTCTCATCGCGTTTGGCAATCGATCGAATCTTGAAGTTTATAGTGCCTTTGCGCACTTTTCTGCAAAATAAACAATTCACTAGTCAACATTCTCTTTTATGATTATCATTCGAATATTCAACAATTCGTAGCAAGATGTTGGGGAACGCAGTAATTTCAAAAAATTTCCTACGCACACACAAGACCATGGTGATGGCATAGCAACGAGAGGGGAGAGTGTTGTCTACGTACCCTCGTAGACCGTGGCGGAAGCGATCACAACGTAGAGGAAGTAGTCAGACGTTCTCCTCGCGATCCTGCCGATCCCAGCGCCAAGCACGGCACCTCCGAGTCGATGATGACATAGAGGAAGTAGTCAGACGTTCTCCTCGCGATCCGGCCGATCCCAGCGCCGTTACTCCGGCGCCTCGAGTTCTTGGCACACGTTCAGCTCGATGACGCTCCTCGGGCTCCGATCCGCAAAGCTCGGGGAGAGGGAGTTCCGTCGGCCTGACGGCGTGGTGGACGATCTTGATGTTTCACCGTCGCAGGCTTCGCCTAAGCACCGCCACGATATGACCGAGGTGGAATATGGTGGAGGGGCACCGCACACGGCTAAGGAACGATCTCAAGGATCAACTTGTGTGTTCTAGGGTGCCCCTTCCCGTATATAAAGGAGGGAGGGAGGAGGTGGCCGGCCCAAGGGGGGACGCACCAAGGGAGGGAAACCTACTCCAAGTAGGTTTCCTCTCTTTTCCTTATCTTATTTGGAGGGAAGGAAGGAGTACTAGTATTTAGGAAGTAGTACTAGTAGTAGGAATAGGAAGAGGGGAAGGAGAAAGGAAAGGGGGCGGCCCCCTCCCAAGTCGGATTGGGCTTGGGGGGGCGCCCCCTCCTTGTTCCTTCTCCTTCCTCCTACATGGGCCCAATAAGGCCCATATACCTCCCGGGGGTTCCGGTAACCTCCGGAGCTCCAAACTTCTCGGAACCTTTCCGGTGTCCAAATATATCCGTCCAATATATTAATCTTTATGTCTCGACCATTTCGAGACTCCTCGTCATGTCCGTGATCATATCCGGGACTCGAACAACCTTGGTACATCAAAATACATAAACTCATAATATAACCGTCATCGAAACCTTAAGCGTGCGGACCCTACGGTTCGAGAACAATGTAGACATGACCGAGACATATCTCGGTCAATAACCAATAGCGGGACCTGGATGCCCATATTGGTTCCTACATATTCTACGAAGATCTTTATCGGTCAGACCGCATAACAACATACGTTGTTCCCTTTGTCATCGGTATGTTACTTGCCCGAGATTCGATCGTCGGTATCCAATACCTAGTTCAATCTCGTTACCGGTAAGTCTCTTTACTCATTCCGTAATACATCATCTCACAACTAACTCATTAGTTGCAATGCTTGCAAGGCTTATGTGATGTGTATTACCGAGAAGGCCCAGAGATACCTCTCCGACAATCGGAGTGACAAAACCTAATCTCGAAATACGCCAACCCAACAAGTACCTTTGGAGACACCTGTAGTACTCCTTTATAATCACCCGATTACGTTGTGGACGTTTGGTAGTACCCAAAGTGTTCCTCCGTAAGCAGGAGTTGCATAATCTCATAGTTATAGGAACATATATAAGTCATGAAGAAAGCAATAGCAACATACTAAACGATCAAGTGCTAGGCTAACGGAATGGGTCATGTCAATCAGATCATTCTCCTAATGATGTGATCCCGTTAATCAAATGACAACTCATGTCTATGGTTAGGAAACATAACCATCTTTGATTAACGAGCTAGTCAAGTAGAGGCATACTAGTGACACTCTGTTTGTCTATGTATTCACACATGTATTATGTTTCCGGTTAATACAATTCTAGCATGAATAATAAACATTTATCATGATATAAGGAAATAAATAATAACTTTATTATTGCCTCTAGGGCATATTTCCTTCAGAGTCCCACTTGCACTAGAGTCAATAATCTAGTTCACTCAGTAATGATTCTAACACCCATGGAGTCTTGGTGCTGATCATGTTTTGCTCGTGGAAGAGGCTTAGTCAACGGGTCTGCAATGTTCAGATCCGTATGTACTTTGCAAATCTCTATGTCTCCCACTTGGACTTGGTCCCGAATGGAATTGAAGCGTATCTTGATATGCTTGGTCCTCTTGTGAAATCTGGATTCCTTTGCCAAGGCAATTGCACCAGTATTGTCACGGAAGATCTTCATTGGTCCCGATGCACTAGGTATAACACCTAGATCGGAAATGAACTCTTTCATCCAGACTCCTTCATTTGCTGCTTAAAGCAGCTATGTACTCCGCTTCACATGTAGATCCCGCCACGACGCTTTGTTTAGAACTGCACCAACCGACAGCTCCACCGTTTAACAAAAACACGTATCCGGTTTGCGATTTAGAATCGTCCGGATCGGTGTCAAAGCTTGCATCGACGTAACCATTTACGACTAGCTCTTTGTCACCTCCATATACGAGAAACATATCCTTAGTCCTTTTCGGTATTTCGGGATGTTCTTGACCACCGTCGATGATCCACTCTGGATTACTTTGGTACCTTCCTGCCAAGCTTACGGCTAAGCATACGTCAGTCCGGTACACAGCATTGCATACATGATAGAGCCTATGGCTGAAGCATAGGGAACATCTTTCATTTTCTCTCTATCTTCTGCTGTGGTCGGGCATTGAGTCCGACTCAACTTCACACCTTGTAATCTGGTAAAAACCTTTCTTTGCACGATCCATATTGAACTTCTTCAAAACTTTATCAAGGTATGTGCTTTGTGAAAGTCCAATTAAGCGTCTTGATCTATCTCTATAGATCTTGATGCCCAATATGTAAGTAGCTTCACCAAGGTATTTCATCGAAAAACTCTTGTTCAAGTATCCCTTTATGCTATCCAGAAATTCTATATCATTTCCGATTAATAATATGTCATCTACATATAATATCGTAAATGCTCTGAGCTCCCACTCACTTTCTTGTAAATACAGGCTTCTCCATAAGTGCAGATAAACCCAAATACTTTGATCACACTATCAAAGCGTTTATTCCAACTCCGAGATGCTTGCACCAGTCCATAAATGGATCATTTGGAGCTTGCACACTTTGTTAGCTCCCTTTGGATCGATAAAACCTTCTGGTTGCATCATATACAACTCTTCTTCCAGAAACCCATTCAGGAAAGCGGTCTTTACATCCATTTGCCAAATTTCATAATCATAAAATGCTGCAATTGCTAACATGATTCGGACAGACTTAAGCATCGCTACGGGTGAGAATGTCTCATCGTAGTCAACCCCTTGAACTTGTCGAAAACCCTTTGCGACAAGTCGAGCTTTAATGAACGATAATATTACCGTCGGCGTCAGTCTTCTTCTTGAAGATCCATTTGTTTTCTATTGCTTGCCGACCCTCGGGCAAGTCAACCAAAGTCCACACTTTGTTTTCATACATGGATCCCATCTCGGATTTCATGGCCTCAAGCCATTTTGCGGAATCTGGGCTCACCATCGCTTCTTCATAGTTCGTAGGTTCATCATGATCTAGTAGCATGACTTCCGAGAACAGGATTGCCGTACCACTCAGTGCGGATTTTATTCTGGTTGATCTACGAGGTTCTGTAGTAACTTGATCTGAAGTTTCATGATCAACATCATCAACTTCCTCACTATTTGGTGTAGATATCGCAGAAACTGGTTTTTGTGATAAACTACTTTCAAATAAGGGAGAAGGTAAAGTTACCTCATCAAGTTCTACTTTCCTCCCACTCACTTCTTTCGAGAGAAACTCCTTCTCTAGAAAGGATCCATTTTTAGCAACAAATGTCTTTCCTACGGATCTGTGATAGAAGGTGTACCCAACTGTCCTCCTTTGGGTATCCTATGAAGATACATTTCTCCGATTTAGGTTCGAGCTTATCAGGTTGAAGCTTTTTCACATAAGCATCGCATCCCCAAACTTTAAGAAAGCGACAACTTTGGTTTCTTGCTAAACCACAGTTCATAAGGTGTCGTCTCAACGGATTTTGACGGTGTTCTATTCAGCGTGAATGCGGCCGTCTCAAGAGCATAACCCCAAAACGATAGCGGTAAATCTGTAAGAGACATCATAGATCGCACCATATCAAGTAAAGTGCGATTACGACGTTCGGACACACCATTGCGCTGTGGTGTTCCGGGTGGCGTGAGTTGTGAAACTATTCCGCATTGTTTCAAATGTAGACCAAACTCGTAACTCAAATATTCGCCTCCATGATCAAATCGTAGAAACTTTATTTTCTTATTACGATGATTTTCAACTTCACTCTGAAATTCTTTGAACTTTTCAAATGTTTCAGACTTATGTTTCATTAAGAAGATATACTCATATCTGCTTAAATCATCTGTGAAGGTGAGAAAATAACGATAACCGCCACGAGCCTCAACATTCATTGGACCACATACATCTGTATGTATGATTTCCAACAAATCTGTTGCTCTCTCCATAGTTCCGGAGAACGGGGATTTAGTCATCTTGCCCATGAGGCACGGTTCGCAAGTGCCAAGTGATTCATAATCAAGTGACTCCAAAAGTCCATCAGTATGGAGTTTCTTCATGCGCTTTATACCGATATGACCTAAACGGTAATGCCACAAATAAGTCGCACTATCATTATCAACTCTGCATCTTTTGGTTTCAACATTATGAATATGTGTATCACTACTATCGAGATTCATTAAAAATAGACCACTCTTCAAGGGTGCATGACCATAAAAGATATTATTCATATAAATAGAACAACCTTTATTCTACGATTTAAATGAATAACCGTCTCGCATCAAACAAGATCCAGATTAATGTTCATGCTTAACGCGGCACCAAATAACAATTATTTAGGTCTAAAACTAATCCCGAAGGTAGATGTAGAGGTAGCGTGCCGACCGCGATCACATCGACTTTGGAACCATTTCCCACGCGCATCGTCACCTCGTCCTTTGCGGTGTTCGCAATCTGTAGTCCCTGTTTCGAGTTGCAAATATTAGCAATGTAACCCGATATCAAATACCCAGTGCTACTGCGAGCTCTAGTAAGGTACACATCAATAACATGTATATCACATATACCTTTGTTCACCTTGCCATCCTTCTTATCCGCCAAATACTTGGGGCAGTTCCGCTTCCGATGACCGGTCGCTTGCGGTAGAAGCACTCGATTTCAGGTTTAGGTCCAGACTTGGGTTTCTTCCCTTGAGCAGCACAACTTGTTTGCTGTTCTTCTTGAAGTTCCTTCTTCTTCCCTTTGCCTTTCTTCTTGAAACTAGTGGTCTTATTGACCATCAACACTTGATGCTCCTTCTTGATTTCTACCTCCGCAGCCTTTCGGCATTGCGAAGAGCTCGAGCACAGTCTTTACTAACCCTTGCATATTATAGTTCATCACGAAGCATTTGTAGCTTGGTGGCGGTGATTGAAGAATTACATCAATGACACAATCATCCGGAAGATCAACTCCCGGTTGAGTCAAGTGATTGTAATACCGGACATTACGAGTATGTGCTCACCGATGCACCCATTCTCCTCCATTTTGCAGCTATAGAACTTATTGGAGACTTCATATCTCTCAATCCGGGCATTACATTGAAATATCAACTTCAACTCTTGGAACATCTCATATGCTCCACGACTTTCAAAACGTCGTTGAAGACCCGGTTCTAAGCCGTAGTAAAGCATGGCACGAACTATAGAGTAGTCATCGACTTTGCTCGCCAGACGTTCTTAACGCCGTCGGTTACATCGAAGCAGGCACTGGCACCTAGCGGTGCATCCAGGGCGTAACTCTTACGTGCAGCAATGAGGATAATCTCAGGTTACGGACCCAGTCCGTATAATTGCTACCATCATCTTTCAACTTTGCTTTCTCAAGGAACGCATTAAAATTCAACGGAACAACAAAGACGAGCCATCTATCTACAAGCAGACATAGACAAGCAAGATACTATCAGGTACTAAGTTCATGATAAATTTAGGTTCAATTAAACATATTACTTAAGAACTCCCACTTAGACAGACATCTCTCTAGTCATCTAAGTGATCACGTGATCCAAATCAACTAAACCATAACCGATCATCACGTGAGATGGAGTAGTTTTCAATGGTGAACATCTTATGTTGATCATATCTACTATATGATTCACGCTCGACCTTCGGTCTCCGTGTTCCGAGGCCATATCTGCATATGCTAGGCTCGTCAAGTATAACCTGAGTATTCTGCGTGTGCAAAACTGGCTTGCACCCGTTGTAGATGGACGTAGAGCTTATCACACCCGATCATCACGAGGTGTCTCGTCTCGACGAACTTTGGCATCTGTTCATACTCTGGGAGTACACTACTTGATAATTTTAGTGAGAGATCATCTTAAAATGCTACCGTCAATCAAAGTAAAATAAGATGCATAAAGGATAAACATCACATGCAATCAATATAAGTGATATGATATGGCCATCATCATCTTGTGCTTGTGATCTCCATCTCCGAAGCACCGTCATGATCACCATCGTCACCGCGCGACACCTTGATCTCCATCGTAGCATCGTTGTCGTTTCGCCATCTATTGCTTCTACGACTATCGCTACCGCTTAGTGATAAAGTAAAGCAATTACAGAAGCGTTTGCATTTCATACAATAAGCGACAACCATATGGCTCCTGCCAGTTGCCGATAACTTCGGTTACAAAACATGATCATCTCATACAATAAAATATAGCATCACGTCTTGACCATATCACATCACAACATGCCCTGCAAAAACAAGTTAGACGTCCTCTACTTTGTTGTTGCAAGTTTTACGTGGCTGCTACGGGCTGAGCAAGAACCGTACTTACCTACGCATCAAAACCACAACGATACTTCGTCAAATAGACTCTGTTTTAACCTTCTCAAGGACCGGGCGTAGCCACACTCGGTTCAACTAAAGTGAGAGAGACAGACACCCGCCAGCCACCTTTAAGCACGAATGCTCGTGAACGGTGAAACCAGTCTCGGCGTAAGCGTCTGGCGTAATGTCGGTCCGGCCGCTTCATCTCACAATACCGCTGAACCAAAGTATGACATGCCGGTAGGTAGTATGACTTGTATCGCCCACAACTCACTTGTGTTCTACTCGTGCATATGACATCAACGCATAAAACCAGGCTCGGATGCCCTTTGTTGGGGAACGCAGTAATTTCAAAAATTTCCCACGCACACGGGACCATGGTGATGGCATAGCAACGAGAGGGAGAGTGTTGTCTACGTACCCTCGTAGACCGTGGCGGAAGCGATCTGGCGTAGAGGAAGTAGTCGTACGTTCTCCTCGCGATCCTGCCGATCCCAGCGCCGTTACTCCGGCACCTCCGAGTCGATGATGACGTAGAGGAAGTAGTCATACGTTCTCCTCGCGATCCAGCCGATCCCAGCGCCGTTACTCCGGCGCCTCCGAGTTCTTGGCACACGTTCAGCTCGATGACGCTCCTCGGGCTCCGATCCAAAGAAAGCTCGGGGAGGGGAGTTCCACAAGACGACGGCATGGTGACGATCTTGATGTTTCACCGTCGCGGGGCTTCGCCTAAGCACCACTACGATATGACCGAGGTGGAATATGGTGGAGGGGCACCGCACTGCAGCTAAGGAACGATCTCAAGGATCAACTTGTGTGTTCTAGGGTGCCCCTTCCCCGTATATAAAGGAGGGAGGGAGGAGGTGGCCGCCCAGGCGCACCAAGGGAGGGCGAAACCTACTCCAAGTAGGTTTCCCTCTCTTTTTCCTTATCTTATTTGGAGGGGGAAGGAAGGAGTACTAGTATTTAGGAAGTAGTACTAGTAGTAGGAATAGGAAGAGGGGGAAGGAGAAAGGAAAGGGGGGGCCGGCCCCCCCTCCCCAATTCGGATTGGGCTTGGGGGCGCCCCCTCCCTTGTTCCTTCTCCTTCCTCCTACATGGGCCCAATAAGGCCCATATACCTCCGGGGTTTCGGTAACCTCCGGAGCTCCAAACTTCTCCGGAACCTTTCCGGTGTCCAAATATATCCGTCCAATATATTAATCTTTATGTCTCGACCATTTCGAGACTCCTCGTCATGTCCGTGATCATATCCGGGACTCCGAACAACCTTCGGTACATCAAAATACACAAACTTATAATATAACCGACATCGAAACCTTAAGCGTGCGGACCCTACGGTTCGAGAACAATGTAGACATGACCGAGACATATCTCCGGTCAATAACCAATAGCGGGACCTGGATGCCCATATTGGTTCCTACATATTCTACGAAGATCTTTATCGGTCGAGACCGCATAACAACATACGTTGTTCCCTTTGTCATCGGTATGTTACTTGCCCGAGATTCGATCGTCGGTATCCAATACCTAGTTCAATCTCGCTACGGTAAGTCTCTTTACTCGTTCCGTAATACATCATCTCACAACTAACTCATTAGTTGCAATGCTTGCAAGGCTTATGTGATGTGTATTACCGAGAAGGCCCAGAGATACCTCTCCACAATCGGAGTGACAAAACCTAATCTCGAAATACGCCAACCCAACAAGTACCTTTGGAGACACCTGTAGTACTCCTTTATAATCACCCGATTACGTTGTGACGTTTGGTAGTACCCAAAGTGTTCCTCCGTAAGCAGGAGTTGCATAATCTCATAGTTATAGGAACATGTATAAGTCATGAAGAAAGCAATAGCAACATACTAAGCGATCAAGTGCTAGGCTAACGGAATGGGTCATGTCAATCAGATCATTCTCCTAATGATGTGATCCCGTTAATCAAATGACAACTCATGTCTATGGTTAGGAAACATAACCATCTTTGATTAACGAGCTAGTCAAGTAGAGGCATACTAGTGACACTCTGTTTGTCTATGTATTCACACATGTATTATGTTTCCGGTTAATACAATTCTAGCATGAATAATAAACATTTATCATGATATAAGGAAATAAATAATAACTTTATTATTGCCTCTAGGGCATATTTCCTTCACAAGAATGGATGGATATATCTCAATTAATGGTATATTTGAGCAACAAATAATGTATATGAAATGCGCTTATCAAGTTCCCCCACACTTAAGTCTTTACTTGTCCTCAAGTAAAGGCACATGCAAGAGCGCGATGGTGAATAGTGAGCTGATTAGAGAATGTCCAGTGAAGTAGATTTCCAAACAATGCATGTTTTGGACTTAGCTAGTGAAAATCAATGGTTAAGAGTGCTACAAAGCAATAGGATACTAGTAGACTCAATTATTTTAAACCTTTACAATGATAAAAGTGGATCAACAAGTTCAAATGCTGCTTGTGCCAAAAGGTTCCTAAAGAGAGCATGATCCCAAAAACAAAAAAACTTAAACTTGTGAACAGATCACTTATTACCAGGAATACAACATTGTGGTTGAATCACTTATTTAATTTGAACAAAGCAATGATAATATTTTATCAGTCTCACCAAAGGAACATACCACCGATCCCGAGAACATGGTATACACAGCTCGACCAATTATTAGTTTTTTTGTTTGTCTCCCCAAAGGAACATACCACCGATCCAAAGAACATGGTATACACCTGGTTCGACAATTACATATTTATTTATTAATTACTGCCCAAGCTAACCCGATTTCACATGCCATCGATCCAGGGAACATGACATACTCTTGAGGTAGTCAGGACTTATTATTCATTATAAGATATAATTAAAAAATCATTTTTCAAATGAACAAAAACGAGAATCATCACTCATCCATGTCTAGTTCACATGCTACCGATCCAGAGAACATAGCATGCTAATCCATAGTGGTAAGTGATTGCTCTGAATGGGAACACAATAGGCACAAACTCAGCATCTGACACTTAATGATCTAGGTGTATCGATGTAAATGCAGAAAATGATTAAGTTTTTTAGTGTTCTAGGGATTTGAGCACTCAAAACTAATAGCTTTCACTAATTTCAGCAAAGCAAGCATTGTGTAGATCACTAGTTTACAAGGCATTCAACACTCAGTTCACATATTCACATCTATCACCCTATGTCGAAGGTAAAATTTAATAAATTTCTCAAGCGAACCAAATAGCAGTTGATTACAGCATGTATAATGTATGATGGTATTCAGATTGGGGTCATGAAATAGCTCACCGGGCTTATATGATGTAGGTCTCGCTCGATCACTCTCACATCCTCGTGCATTGCGACTCCTCTCCTTTTTCTTCCCTATGCAAACTCCAGCTCCTCTCTTCCATATGTGTGCCCCATTGCTTCTCCTCATCGCCATGCTCTGACTCCACCGGGATCCCAAGGGATGTCACCTTGATCCTGGTCAGCATATGTTGATTCATGCACAAGCAAAAACCTGAAAGAACACTCCACAAAAGAGACGATGCAAGCGGTAGGGATAATACCCTCCAAGTCATCAATCGAGTATCCAATTACATAAGCATAGCTATAAAGCACATGTTTAGGATGGTAGAAATCAGCAAGGTCAACACTAACATGAGGATGATATTTATCATTAAGCTCAAGATTAGTATGGGAATGATATGTTTCATTAAGCAAAGGACTAGCACGAGGAAAGTAATTGTGATCATCAGGAATGAGAGCAATGCCACCAACAGTGTATGTATCATCATATCCAAGCAAATGAGTTTTCAAATCAATCTTAAGTTATGGCATCATGTAATGCAAGGTAGAAGCAAATAAATCATAAGGACTCATGTCATCAAGAGGATTAGATAAACCTGACACATCAAGCTCATGTATGACAATAGGCCAATGAATCTCAGGTTCTTCATCTTCATCTACAACAGCTTCTTGTACTTCTTCAGGAGAGATAGACATTGAATCTTCAACTTGATCACTTAGGCATTTGAGCTCTGGGTCATCTTGTGCCTTGGCTTCGAGTATTTCTTCTTGGATATGAAGCATCTCTTCCTATGGACTCTCGCTATCTTGCTCAGCTGAATGTGACGGTGTTGGAACCTCACATGTATCAAAGGATATCCCAGAAATACTCAGCTCTAGCTGTGAAGAAATAGTGATGCCAGCGTTGATGTTCTTCTCAATCTTCCTTACTTCTTCCACTAGCTCTTTTCCACTCTTGATCTTCTTCATTTCCTCTAGTATCACCGGCCTAATTGGATCATTTTCGGCACTCCAAGTGAACTCGAGACTAAGAAATGTGAGCTTGTCTATATCATCAAAGTCATCTTGTGTGGGCACTTGTGTTTAAGGTGTTGGTTGACTAAATGGAGGACCATTTAACTCCATTGGCAACATCTCCTGGTGTTGAGGTATATGAGTAGGAGGTGAATAGCATTGCTGTGGTGCATAGTTGTTGCTCTCCCCTTCATACCTAAATCCCTGCATATGATTACTAGAAGCAAACGGTGAGATCTCAGGGTTGTTGCTCCTATATGACATATTCGGTTTTTCAGGCCACCCATGTTAGTAATTGTTTTGCTATGAGCTAGGCCGTGGGACGAAGCTCATGCCATAACAATCGGGAGAGTGAGAGTAACCATGCTGACATTCAGCGGGTGAATGGCCCTGAAATCCACAAATATGGCAGGTAGGAGCAACATAAGTATGGCCTCTAGAATAAGGATCATAAGAACTAGGCATATCCTCAAAAACTACTTCTCGCTGCCGAGCTAAATCATCTAATCGATGGGAAATCTTACTTATCAGGTCTTGAATACTTTCCGTGATGTTTGTAGTGTTGCTCGCATAAGCCTGATGATCTGAGTAGAATGCCATTTCCAATAAGACAATTCAGCCTACAAAATGAACAAGAAAAGAAAGAGAAGATAACTAGAACAGTGGTTAGGGTAAGAGATATCACAAATATATGGCACAAAGAGAGAACAAGTAAACCTAGTCTATAGCCAAACAAAATCGCTCGACGCTAGTCCCCGGCAACGGCGCCAAAATGATCGATTGAAAGTGTAGTGGGGTTTTTACACCCAAACTGCGAGTGTCGTGTTCTCCATAGGGACTAGGCAAGTCAATGATCGTGCTCAGATAAAGCTAGGTTACACAATTCAGATTTTGAATGTAAGAAAATAAACCTAAACTAAACAAGGTTGATGACAAAGAAAATGCAAAACAGCATAGGGAGATTAAGATTGCAATCACTCTCTTTTTGGTATTTTTGTTATACTTTGGGAATTAAAATACTAGCACAGGCTAACGTGAGAAACAAGGAAAACTATAAGACAACAACACATATATGTTCAACAACTAGTATGGAAGAAAAGAATTAAGATCAAGGGACAAGAACAAAAGTACTTCACATCACAAGCATATATATACTCACACGTACATAGCTAACACAGGGGCTAAGAATTAAAGATGTTCAAACTACTCACTTGACAGAGAGCATAAACATCACAAAAATAGGCAAGCTAGGTTCTTCCAAATCAGTAGTTGATAAACAGAGCACATATATTGAACAGTACTACTAGACAAATCTGAACAACACATGTCATACAAATCTCAATTCTAAACATTACAAAATATTGAACATTATACTACTCAAGATTACATAAATTTGAGAGAGAGAGAAACAACAGCAGCAATTTGGGGAAGTTGAGCGGAGGAGGAGCCGCGAAGGGGTTCAGAGAGAGAGAGAGAGACAGCAGGGGCAACAGTAAGTTCAGAGAAGGAGCAGCAGCAAGGTTTGGGAAGAAGAGGCAGCAGGGGAAAGGAGTAGTAGAAGCAGTGTGGAGGCGCAAGGGAGAAGAGAGCAGCAACAATTTGAGGCGATGGAAGGAGAGAAGCAGCAGTAGGTTCAGAGAAGGCTTCAGCAGAGGCGCAACATGCAGTTTGGAGATGGAGAAGGAGTTCGGGTTCAGGGGAGCAACAACGGAGGTGAGGAAGAAGAGGGTAGCAGTAGGAGGAGTGGAGGATGGTGTGGTGGCGCTGGATATGGTGATGGATGGTGTACGGAGGCGGTGCTGGAGATGGTGATGGATGGCGCGGTGGTTCGAGGTGGTGATGCAGCGCTGGCAGCGGCGGGTGGTGGAGATGGAGTGGATGATGGAGTGGTGGATGGATGGATGGCCCTGGGTGCTGGTGGCGCACCTACCACGGTGGCCTGGACGTGGCGGCGGCCTGAGATGGAGAAGAAGGCAGGGGAGGAGAGAGAAGTGCCAGGCCCGAAGGGGATCGATGGTTGCGACTAGGGATTTAGATCCCCTCGATCAGATGTGCAATTTTCAGATTGGCCCTCCTGCTTCCTTTCTTTCTTCTCAAGATGATCCTCCAACATTAGCTTGACCCTGGATACTTCTTTTCTTCTCGCTCAGGTCCCTCGTTCTCTCGTTCCAGCCCCAAGTCTCATCGCGTTTGGCAATCGATCGAATCTTGAAGTTTATAGTGCCTTTGTGCACTTTTCTGCAAAATAAACAATTCACTAGTCAACATTCTCTTTTATGATTATCATTCGAATATTCAACAATTCGTAGCAAGAATGGATGGATATATCTCTATTAATGGTATATTTTAGCAACAAATAATGTATATGAAATGCGCTTATCAGTGGTGCCCGAAGGGATCTCGCCAACGATGAAGGTGGCATGGTGGTTTTACCCAGGTTCAGGCCCCGAATCGGCAATAGTCCTACGTTTTGCCTATCTATCTTTATTGACCAATGAGGATTATAGCAACTCATCTAAAGATCTAGATTGTGCGCGTAATGCTTTCCATATACTGCTTATCCTTTGGCAGGGGATAATGTCCCTTATATAGGCATGCAAAGGCCAGTAGTTTGGAAGCAATATTCAGGGGATATAATACAATTAGGTGATCCACTATTATGGGAAGTATATCTCCCATAATTGTCAAATCCCTGACATAGTTCACATATACTTATGCGCTACGAATGTCTATCAGGTGCATGACTTGGGAATCCTTAGACAAGTAGGCATCCGTACCGTCAGAAAACACCCTGGTGCCCCTATGCATATCCATCACTCTAGGGTTCACACCCCGCATAGTCTAGTGTCCCCTTGTTTCAAATAAAAATCGACTTATGATTTGGTTTGGTTTTTGCCTTTTTGTAGCGATAAAAGATAGAGCAATGACCACTTCTTGTTCACCTTGACAATATCACCAACACACAATATACTTCTAGGAAGCCTAAAGTTTATCTTCTTTTCTTTTTGAGGGGTCGTCGATGAATTACAACATTCACTTGAGATACTAAATCTTGTTCATACACTTAGCACAAACACTACTCTTGTGATTTCTCATCGTTTATTACTAGAATACACTTACGGGCCTCGATGTCTTTAAAAATGTGTACTAGTAGTGGATAATCTCAAAGTTATATAAATGGTTGTTTAAGTTATTAGATGAGAACATGGCGTGGCAAGAGCCATTATGAAACAAATTCTTCCGCTGTAGAACAGTATCACAGCTTGTTCTGAAGCCCTATGATTCCTTCCTAGAAATGACTCAAGTGGGTCAAAGAGGATTTCTTCTACCGTATGATATGAATGGCACTAACAAACGCTTTTGGAACACTCGTGGCTGATTGATTGTCCACTTAGCGAGCAATATCCAACATTGTACAACATTGTTTGGAGAAAACATGTTGAATGTTAACTAGCGGATGCTATAACCGGGGTTTCACTGAATTTTAGCTTTGACAAACACTAACTAGTGAGAATGGACTTCATGGTTAATTTGGTTCAATGGTTAATGTCAGTCAATTTAACATGTTTCGTTGGATGTAGATGTGTTTCGTTGGATGCTCAATGCTTCTCGATTTCCTCGGTCAAACCAACAAAAGCCAACGTGATAAATGAAAACTATCACTTCCTTTATTCGGTAGTATCTATGCAGCGGGCTAATCTTAATGAATAACTTCACTACGTGTAATTGGGGAAACAATTCAAAATTTGTTTCTCGCCTGCCCTTTTGCATGCTTTTGAGGGAGACTGTGTTGAGAAAAAGGGTTTCCCCCCGCTTTGTATTACAAAGCAACCACCGATACATCCACATAGGTGCTGGGGCCGCAGCACAAACGAGCCCAAAAAATAGAGAGAAAGAAAAGAAGAGAAACAAATGCCAACAACGGCAGATCAACGAACGAAGACGACCGGCGACCGCTGGACCCTCCGGAGAAGTACCATCACGTTCGCAGCACCCGAAGCGCCGCGTACCAAGCAACACCTTCAAGAAGGAGGCGACGACGACGCCATTGCTGCCCGGACTAGTCCTAGGGTTTCCCCCGGTATGCGGGAGGCAGTGAGGGGAAGGGGTGTACCCGACGCCCTTCAGGAAGGTCCGGCGGCACCCACAGGTGTCGCCGCGTCGGGGCCGGACGAGCCGCCGGAGATTTCTCCCAACCCAAACCCCCACCACCACCCCGACGAATCATAGTGCACCGCCCATCACGCCGCCCACCAACATGTGCCACCACAGTCACCGAATCAACTTCGCCGTCTCCCTGAGGTCACGGACACAAGACCTGGAGGACGGGAGAAGGGAGAGTGGCCACGGGGGCATCCGCAACATCGCCGACGTGAGGGGACAACCACCACCGCCACCGCGGAGCCGGCCGGACGCACGGACAAGGGGCCTGCCAGGCGCGGAGGCCCGGCCGGAACCAAAAGGGTCCGGACAGCCCCTGCCGTCACGCTGCAGCTCGCCGGCCAACGAAGCCGCCACCGCTCGCAGACGACCACCACTTCACCACCAACCAGGGAGCAGCGTCGCCACGCATCGAGTCGCCGGCCCGCCCTAGCCCAGATGGAGCCCGAAAGGGCCCAGATCTGGGCAGCAGCATGCCACCACCAGCACCGCCACACCGCCCATGATAGCAGCCGCGCCCTACCGAAAGTACCATGAAGCTCGCCGGAATCCCGCCGCCGAACCACACCGCAGCTAGCTGAGCTGCACCGCCGCCATCGGGAGGCCCCCGCGCCCCACATGAGCATGCGGGGAAGGGCAGCCCGCCCATCGGGCCACAGGGCTGGCCAGCCCGGCGGATCCAGCGGGCGGGGAGGAAGATGGACGGGAGGGCGAAGGAGGAGGCAAGGCCTGCCGTCGCCCGGGGGTGGAGGGGCCAGACGGGAGCGGGAAGGAGGGGGAGGGGATGTGGTGGCAGGCCGGCGGGCGGCAGCGAGAGGAGCGGGAGCGTGGGGAACCCTAGTCAGCGGGAGCGAAAAAGTGCGAGTCGCGGGCGGTGCGAAGAGCCCGTCCGAGGCAGACTTTGTTCGTGACTTTTAACCTGCCCTCGCTGATTATTACCTCGAATGTGTTTAAGATAAGAATTGGTTATAGGGCGCAAGCAGACATCTTAAGGTACAAATCCAGGACGCTGTTGTAATAATAGGTTTTCTATTTAAAAAATAGTTCCAAATTTTCATAGGTTACTCACTACAATGTGTGGAGGCATGTGATCCATTGGTCTCTCAGTCTCTCTAGGTGCCACTTGGACGGTAGTTTGGGTTATGTTCAACAAGTTTGAGTAAAGGTCTTGCAATAGGATTAGCGTTGCATGATTCTAATATGTAATATGTTGTTCTTCCCTCTAAGACTAGTTCTCTATTTCAACTTTTTATGGCTTGATACTTTGCAACAATGAAGATAGCTCCGCTTACATTAATCGATGCAGAGTTTCTCTGTTTCCGGGAAAAGAGCTACCGAACGTTTCGATAACATGCTGTAACTTCTGGAGCCATACAGACTCATTGGAAAAATTATAGTTTATGCTTGGTTCTGATGAACCCTCTATCATTATTTCAGTGGTCGGTGTGATGAACTTTGGGGGTATCAACACCTTGTGTTTTGAATGTCAAGTTGGTACCTGACAATCTTCATTCTGGTCAAACTAACGATCGATGCGCATAAACTAGCAAGAAGATTCTTCTAGTGGCAAGCTTCGATGCGGGAACCCAATGATGAGCTTCAGGTGGGTTATTTATCTACCAACTGGCTGATAAGCAGCAGCATCTAGTGCCATCTGCCATGTGGTGGTGCCACACATACATGTGACTTGCACAATTCCTAACTCCCAGCGGTTGATGGCATCCATGAGAGCCACATGGAGGTTCTGCAGTTGCATTGTTGTTGAACCATCGCATTAGAATTTCAGATTTCCCTGCTCCCCAAGCTGCAGTAAGGAGATCTCTTTTGAAATCTCAGTATCCATCTTCTTGTTTTTTTGCCTTCCAAACTTGAAATTTGAAGAAAGCCAGATCAAGAACCACTACTGTGATCGGTTGGTACTATCACTGAACCCATAAGTTTCCAATATTCAAAATCTGCATCGTCCTAACCTCGTGAAAGAAGAGATACTGCTATCTCACTTGCACTTTCCCTGACAGTTTCCGAAGGCCTGCGAACTGCCAAGAGTTAAAATTCTCAGTGGAAGGTGTCTCTCTCAGTTGTCAGTCGCTGAACTGAGGAGAAGCACTAAAGAAGTAGGGCGCTGTCTCGATCGGAGATATCGTTGTTGGTTGGACGGCGGCGCTCGGATCGCGAGCCATGTGATCACGTTGCCCAATGGGGAGAAGCTGACAGTATCTCAGCAAGGCGAGGCAGTTGCCAACGAACTTCTCATCATGACCGGTCAAACGCACACACAAAGATGGCAGCTCCTGCAAATCTGCTCCGGTTTTGGCATCCCAAGCTCCGAGCCGAGCGCCTATAAAAGGAGGCTCGCGGCATGCCTGTTCCTCCACAGCTGCATCAGCATTGCACAAGTGTATTTCTTCAGTGATCTTGTAGCGTTTGTGAGTTGTGACGTACGCAAGGTTCAGTTCATGGCGAACGTGAGCGTCTCGAAGCCGGCGAAGCGCCTGACGGGCAAGAGCAGCTTCAGGCTCGGCCTGCCGCTGCTCTGCGGCCGGTCTGACGTGGCGAGCCCCGGTGCTGCCGCCCGGTCGTCGTCGTCGAGCAGGAGGTCGTCCGGCACCGGCAGCAGCAGGAAGTCGGAGCTGCGCAGGATCTTCCAGCACTTCGACAGGGACAACGACGGGAAGATCTCCGGCGCAGAGCTGAGCGCCTTCTTCGCGTCCATGGGCGACGACCTGACGGTGCCGTCGTCGTCGTCGGGAGAAGGGTACCTGCTGGACTTCGCCGGGTTCGTGGCGCTGATGGAGAGGGGGGAGGGCAGCCAGGAGGAGGACCTGAGGAGGGCGTTCGAGGTGTTCAACGCCGTGGACCAGCCCGCCGGGAGGATCACGGCCAGGGGGCTGCGGCGGGTGCTCGCCCAGCTCGGTGATGACCGGTCCGTCGCCGACTGCGAGGCCATGATACGGGCCTACGACGTCGACGGCGATGGCGGCCTCGACTTCCATGAGTTCCAGAGGATGATGAGCTAGGTAGAGCTGGCTTCATGCCAGTGGTGGTTGTTCATACTCTGCATTGCATCCAGATGAGCCCATGCAGATCGTTACAGATTTGCTGTCTCATCTTGTGTTGTTTGGTGTCTCACAAGTGACACCAGTGTATCAATGAAGCTATACACTTTTATTTTTCTTCGGTATTTTTTGTTTAGAGAAGACTCTGTATTTTTCCAGAGCTTCATCTCTGCAAAATGGCTGTAAGGGAGTGAAAAATGAGAAGTTCCATGAACAAAAACTGACACATTTCACTGTGGTGCACCGTCTGAAATTTTAGATGGGAAGAGCCGAAGAGGTCTGGTCTTCTCATCTGGAAGGCTGAATTAATAACACTGACTTAGCAGGAAGCTGCCAGGTAGCTCAACATTTACAGAATCCCAGGCATATATACTATTGAAGCAAAATTCAGACACTTTCTCTCCCAAATCTTACACAATATCACAATACAAATAATATTTACAATTGCATCACAATCATTCAGTTTCTCTCTACACGTGAGCCGTAATATGTCTGTTGATCCTCTAGCAGAGAGCGTCAAGATAGTCGACCCGATGCCTTCTGTGACACGTACACACAAAACCTAATCATTACTAGTATGTATACGATCGAAACTTCCCCCCTCTACCGTCGCGTCGTCCGCTCGGGCGACTCGGGAGGCAACTAGGGTTTCCTCGCGCCGCCACCCCGTTCCTCCTCCTCTCTACCTTGCCGCCACCCGAGGAGGTCGTCGGGCAAGCCCGCATGGCCGCCGGTGACGGTGGCGGCGGGACCTTGCCGCTCCGTTTCTCTCGCGGAGGGCAGCAGTCGCCGGGGTGGTGGCCCCAGGTGGTGAAGTGACGACGTCTTGACGGAAGGTGTCAGCCGTTGGTGCTAGTGGACATGCCTCTCAGCCGCTCAGGTTGCGAGGCCCTGGTGGTTGGTGGCAGCGGCGGGAGGCCTTCCTCTTCGTCAAATTTGAAGGTACAATACCTTCCCCCAATTCTGGCTCACTCCTCCTCTTTCATCCTAGTGTTCGGCGGCCTTGGATGCCGGCACCCTGACTGCTGGTGAGGTGCTGGTGGCTCAAGTATGGGTCTAGGGAAACCCTTGGCCGGTTGGTCCGGCCTCGGCGGTGGCGACACCCAAGGGCACCGCTTTCCTCCCTGGAGGCGCCGTTGAGGACCCTTCCTTTCCACCCCCTACCTTGCTCCCGAGCAAAAGCTCAAAATCCCCTATGGATTGGGCGGTGTCATCATTGTGCGCATCGTGTTCTCCATGGAGACGGTGCCTGGGGATGTCGTACCTATGGGTGAGTGGTGCCTTGGGGTGGAGGCATCTTGTAGCAGGGTGGTTCTTTCTACGTTGGCGAGCGATGCCATGTTTCTACAAATCTGGCGTCCTCTTTGGTGGTTCTCTTCGGCGTGGTGGTTGCCTTTCTGCCCTAGCAGGTTGGCATCCTCGATCCTGAGTGGTAGCGGAATGGGTTCCCTACCTGGGGGTAGGGGCACAACCACATTGTTGAGTACTCGACTCTTCTCTGTGTCATCTGATTTTGATCTCAGAAGGCTCATTATTGTGGCTTGACCTCGATGCTATTTCTTCATCTTCGTCTACCCCAGGTGTGATGAGCACATGGGTACATCATACATGACATTTCAGAAAAGTGCACAATTTAGTTGGAAAGGATTACTAAGCCGAATCAAGCAAACATATGGCCAAGTGAACGCTAACTTAAGTTCATACCAAATCTTGAACACATGGCTGCACTTTCATCCCCATTGTTGTTGGTTGAACTTAGGTATAACATGGAAGCAATCCAACAACCTATGAGCTCTTGAAGCAACCGCTTTGGAGGAACAAGTTTGGAGAAAACAAGTTTCAAGTGAAGATATGCTGTCAGCTTTTACCTCTGATGTTTTGGTGTGGCACACCCATATGATGGAGAGACGGGGCCATAGGGGTACATCAACAGAAGCTACATCAAATTATCATTCCAATGCAAAAAACCTCACATCATTTGGAGTTGTGAGTCAAAAGTTCTAGTCATTCTCGTGGAAGGTGTCCAGGCTGTCAAGACTTCGCGAATTTCCGAGGAGCTCTGCAACAACTCCCAAAGTTGACTGCTTATTCACCCAAGAAAGTCATGCAAACCTGCTTACTTTTAAAACCATTTTCACACCTAGCTAAGGGGGGTTGTCCCTGCTATAAAATCCCATCTCCCCCATCCTCTAGATAATCTTTTGTCAAACCATTCAGCTACAAGCTTATGCAGCAAGACTGCTAGAGAGATCCGAGAGATCTTGCTACCTTTGCTCTTGTGAGTTCATTCGGATTCGCGAGAAGGAGCCTCTGGTTCCCCCTAGTTCGTGCTCTATGGTTCCGGCCGTTTTGTGTGGATTAGTCCCGGTTTGTGGTTCTGCGATTGTTCGGACAGCGGGTTGGAGTTCTTGTAGCTTCGGTCAGCCATCCCAACGTACGGGTTGCATCCAACCTTGGCAGGTATAAAGCTAGTTATCCCGGCTGCTTGCAGCTAGTTATCTCTTCCGATTCGATCCTACAACGTGAAGATCGGGCCACCCTCGGGCGTGAACTCGTTCATCGGATACCCACCTATCATCTGGCATCAGAGCCTTTGTTGACACGGTAGGATCTGTTATCCAAGTTTATCTTGCTATCATCCCTTTAGATCGAGTGTTTTTCATGCTATATTTTCTGTCCTAGAAGTCCAAAGCCCCACCAAAAATAAATCCAAGCCTTGTTGGTGCTGAGATCTTGTTGTTGCATACCTTGCATGTTCTTCATCTTGTAGATCTACACCAAGTTCATCTTCATAATTGTTTTCAGATTTGGTTGTTGTGCTTTGGAAAAAAGGAGGAAAAAAGTGGCAAAAAAGAATCAAAAAGAGAAAAAAAAAGAGTGGCAAAAAAAGTCAAGAGAGAAAAAGGAAGTGTTGTGTAAGATCCAAATGTTTCAGCTTGGCAGAAAAATTTCAGAAGCTTGTGTGTTGCGTGTTTTTCAATCTTGGTGCAAAGGTGCAGCAGATCTATTTCCATATTTTTCTTGGAATGCATCAACTTGATTTCGGCACAAGCCCCTTTCTGTTTACCCCACCGAGCTCCACCAAAAAACCGAAGCTAGTTCTTTGATCCCTATCTTTCAATCGCTTTAACACATCCGGGAGAAGCACAATCTGATGTGAACTCATAAGAACTTTGGTGAGTAAGAGGTGAGGTTGTGTGATTCCACAAAAATTATCCTATTCCACTTTTTAGCCCCACTAACATGGCAGGATTTGCATCGAGTGTTCATGGACAAAATCAAGGGGAAAAAGACGCCCCGGTCACACGTGCTGAGTTTCTAGAATTACGGAACATTGTTCAATAATATCGAAGGAGGCTTAACGAGCGTCTTCGAGCAAGTTGTGACGAGGTTCGACACCGACAATACCCTGTTTGTCATGAAGTGCAACAAAGAAGGCATGCTCGAGGGCATGATATTGTTGCTCGTGGGCATGTCACTACTACTCAAGAAGTGCGACAAGGAGGACATGCTCGAGGGCATGGTGTTGATGCTGCTCGTGGGTATGTCGCTGCTACTCCTGAAATGCGGCAAGGATGGCATGCTCGAGGGAAAGCTATTGCTTCCCCTAGGCGTGTCACTGCTGCTCATGAATCACAGCAAGGGTGTCATGCCTGACGACAAAGTTATGGCACCCGTTGGCACACCGACGACCCACCGCAAAGCATGACCGTTGTAGATGAACCGACTCCGGTGATTCATAGCCCATGTTTACATAAGAAGCCCATTCCTAATGTTGCCATCTTGACCACCACTACTGTCCCAACATCCAAGAAACATGTCCCACAAATTCCATGTGAGGAAGAGAGTCCACAATCCAAAATTCCACAACTTGAGAGTGATAAGAAAAGCAAGCTGAGTGACTCCACCAAAAGTGAGGAAGAGTATCCACTTTCAAAAATCTCGCCACTTGAGAGTGAAAAGAAAAATGAGTTGAGTGACTCCACCAAATGTGAGGAAGAGTGTTCACTTTGCAAAATTCCATATATTGAGAGTGATAAGAAAAGTGAGTTGTGCGAGTCCTCCAAATCTGAGGGTGAGGTATTGCACCACTAGGTTAGAGAGATGAGTGAACCACAATATAATATACCACATCATCCAAGAGAGGGGATTAGTGAGTTGTTTGAGTCCACCAAACATGAGCTCGATGTGTTTCCCCACAATATCAATGAGATGAGTGATCCACCAAATAAAAGGGTAGAGGATTATTTTGTTACTAATGATTCACAAAATTCTCTTTCTTTCCAATATGTGCAGATGCAAAAATCATACCTTGCTTCCCTCTTTCAAAGGTGGAAGGATGAGATCCAAGAACAAATATGAAGGACATGGAGTAGTACTACACAAGGTGCATGTGTGAAGATTGATTTTCAGAAAGGCATCCAAGTACTCAATGAGGTAAAACAAAAAGGATCTTCCATTTTGATGAAGCCAGAGGTATGCACATACGAACTCTTGAAACATTGGCGAAATGAAATAAGAGAAAAATTATTGGGTACATCCTTCAGCACACCATCAATCCACCAATATAATTTCTTCAACCATGATGGAAAAACAACAGATTTGGGAAACTTGAGATCCACACAAAAATGTTCAACTTTTTCTTTCTCTAGTTATTTTCTAGTGTCCTCGTGCTATAATTTTGTAAACCGAGTGAAGTCAGGGACGACTTTTCTCCAAGAGAGGGAAGATGATATGGACATGCTCATGGTTGGTTATAAATTTGTGCTCCATGGAAATGTTTGCTGGAAGGAACTCCTAAGTCGAACAAAACATCATGTAGAGTCGAGGACGACTGCTTTTCAAGAGAGGGGGAATGATGAGGATATCTCGGTCATTGAAACAACACCAATCATCCCTAGACAAATACATGATCACATGCAACACAATTCTAAGGTGAAAGCTACAAATGAGGATTGCATCATTTCTTTACATGGATATTATCTACTTCCCTTCCACTTATCTTTTGCAGATGAAAGAGAGTCGAGGACGACTCTTCATCAAGGGAGGGAGGATGATGAGCACATGGGTACATCATACATGACATTTCAGAAAAGTGCACAATTTAGTTGGAAAGGATTACTAAGCCAAATCAAGCAAACATATGGCCAGGTGAATGCTAACTTAAGTTCATACCAAATCTTGAACACATGGCTGCACTTTCATCCCCATTGTTGTTGGTTGAACTTAGGTATAACATGGAAGCAATCCAACAACCTATGAGCTCTTGAAGCAACCGCTTTGGAGGAACAAGTTTGGAGAAAACAAGTTTCAAGTGAAGCTGATGCTATCAGATTTTACCTCTGATGTTTTGGTGTGGCACACCTATATGATGGAGAGATGGGGCCATAGGGGTACATCAATAGAAGCTACTATCTTTCCAATGCAAAAAACCTCACATCATTTGGAGTTGTGAGTCAAATGTTCTAGTCATTCTCGTGGAAGGTGTCCAGGCTGTCAAGACTTCACGAATTTCCGAGGAGCTCTGCAACAACTCCCAAAGTTGACTGCTTATTCACCCAAGGAAGCCATGCAAACCTGCTTACTTTTGAAACCATTTTCACACCTAGCTAGGGGGGTTGTCCCTGCTATAAAACCCCATCTCCCCCATCCTCTAGATAACCTTTTGTCAAACCATTCAGCTACAAGCTTATGCAGCAAGACTGCTAGAGAGATCCGAGAGATCTTGCTACCTTTGCTCTTGTGAGTTCATTCGGATTCGCGAGAAGGAGCCTCTGGTTCTCCCTAGTTCGTGCTCTACGGTTTCGGCCTTTTTGTGTGGATTAGTCCCCGTTTGTGGTTCTGCGATTGTTTGGACAGCGGGTTGGAGTTCTTGTAGCTTCGGTCAGCCATCCCCAACGTACGGGTTGCATCCAACCTTGGTAGGTATAAAGCTAGTTATCCCGACTGCTTGCAGCTAGTTATCCCTTCCGATTTGATCCTACGACGTGAAGATCGGGCCACCCTCGGGCGTGAACTCGTTCATCGGGTTCCCACCTATCAAGGTGGCTTTCCCTCTGTGCTAGGTGTCCGTGGGTGGCGGCATTGTAGCTGGCATGGTGTGATTCTTGTTGCATGCAGGTCAGGCGACATGTTCTATCCAAGTGGACGTGAAGCCGGCTCATGTCCAAGCTCTTGGGTGGACGTCTTTTTTGTCTACGGCGCGACGTCCTCGAGCCAGGAAGAGAGGGTAGGGGCCCTTTTCGGCATTTGAGGAGGTAGGAGTTGCCCCTTCTCAGCCCGATGGTATAGACACAATTTTGGTCCTTCCCGTAGCAGTCGGGTTGATCCTCCACAATTTACTATGTTCGGTTGACTGAGGCCATAAGTGTAGTGGGCAACGACATTAGCAAGTTGTGCTCCATTTTCCTATTTTGTGCTTGTTAGTGAGTGTTGCATTGTAAGATGCCCTATCATCCCCTTGTATCTTTTAGTCTTTGTTTGCTATGTTGGTTCTTTGTAATTCCTGGCCGGTTGATGGCTTTGTTAATTCAAAGCCAGGCTCTTCGTGAGCCTTGATTCTAAAAAACTAGTGTGTATACATGTGCATTGCATGTCTTAAATTACAAAGTGGTTTTAGTTTAAAAAATCACAAATGCCATTATGCAAAATGTAGAAATTAAGTATAACAAAAGTACTTATAAGTTAGGACACAATCACACTGATGGTGACACACAGAAGAACTTCAAAGATGTGTTCTACTCTCTCTCTCTCTCATTATCCTAACCAGTCATCTCTCTTAGGCTTAATGTCTCCTCTGCTCCTGAGGCATTAGTTATGGATTTTTCCTTTCCTAGAAAGGATGGGATGTGATGGTTCTAGAATAGGATGGAGGCATCCATGTTTTACTATTCACCACGAATCCAACTGCTTGCATCTGTTACATTTCTAGAATAGGAGCAAACCAATTGTCAGGATTGATCTATAGGTCCAATTCAAAACCGGAACACTATATAGTTGTATACATTATGTAGGAATGAAGTATGTCTACCAGAGGGGGGGGGGGGGGTGAATGGGAGTTTTAAAATTTCTTCGGAAATATTAAAAACTCTCGGAACCTAGCAGCAGAGCGAATGAAAACAATGTACAACGAGTGAATACAAACTAACGAATGGAAACTGAAAGCATGCATTGAGACAAATCACATGATTGAAACAGCTCGAATGTAAAGAGGAGAGGCAGAGGTAACTAGTGATGCTCGATGGCGACAAGGAATTTGGTAGACCAGTTCACCCTTCTGCAAAAGGACTACGTCTGGTTGGAGGGGTTATGATTTAACACAGAAGATAAACTCTATTCGCCCTATTATCCTCGACAATTGGCTCGTCAACCAATGTCGATCACTCATGATAGATACTTAAGGCAATATTCAAACCTTTACAGACTTCTTCTTCGAGAACCACAATTACTCTTGGTCTTTGAAGAAATTGACACCTAACCGTCTAGAGAGTTTGCAGCTCTCAAGAGTAATAGACAAAGCATACTAGACTTAGATTCGAGTGATGTTGAACCACTATCTAATTTTTCGGTTCTGGGGTTTTCTCTCGGTGGATTTTAAACTCAAATCACTCAGGAGAGGGGGTTTCTCAACAATATTCTCACAATCAAACGGAGCAGCCACCAGACAACGCCGGTGCGGGGTGGCTATTTATAGCAGTAGTCTGCCCTGGTGGGAAATTACCATTTTGGATACGCGGTCCAGCCAATGGCCAACCGACATGTTCATAATGGTCGGATTTCAAGAGAAACAGTAACATTACCTGAGGACCAAGTAATGCTAACTCCTCTGTCAGAGACAAATCTCTCACGGCGAAGAAGATCACATTCTCTTGCTGGCAAGTATTTGCTCGGAACACAAAGAGATTTCTCTCGCAACTTACATAGTTCTTGGGTTTAGCATCAGAGAATCAAAGCTTCGAATGCTACACCCCTCTTAGTAGTACGGTGGTCCTATGACTCAACAAAGAGGAGAGAAACAACGAAATAAATGCTACGTCTTCAATTCGTCTTCAATCTTCTCGGTCGCAGTCACTTCCTTCGGACGAGCACCAAACCAATTGCTTCGTGTCAGCAATTTTTGAGGGGTCACTCTTGTTATCATAATCTTCGGTGATAACCTTCACTTCCACGCAGGGGATTATCTTCGGCGTTTGAATTAAACTCCTCTCGACTTGATACGTCTCCAACGTATCTATAATTTTTTATTCTTCCATGCTATTATATTACCTATTTTGGATGTTTTATATGCATTAATATGCTATTTTATATTATTTTTGGGACTAACCTATTAACCTAGAGCCCAGTGTCAGTTTTTATTTTTTCCTTGTTTTAGAGTTTCGTAGAAAAGGAAGACCAAACGGAGTCCAAACGGAATGAAACTTTCGCCATGATTTTTCTTGGACCAGAAGACATCCAGAGGACTTGGAGTACACGTCAGTGAAGGAAATATGCCCTAGAGGCAATAATAAAGTTTTTATTCATATTTCCTTATATCATGATAAATTTTTATTATTCATGCTAGAATTGTATTAACCGGAAACTTAGTACATGTGTCAATACATAGACAAACAGAGTGTCCCTAGTATGCCTCTACTTGACTAGCTTGTTTATCAAAGATGGTTATGTTTCCTGACCATAGACCTGTTGTTGGGGATACAACTATTTGTGTAAGCCGCCCTGGAGGGGCCGGGTTACACAAAGAAGACTCACCAGAAAGAAGCCCAAGGCCAAGCATGAAGATGGCGGTTCAATAAAGGGTTTAAGGCCCACAGGCGACTTAAGGCCCGTTGTAGTAAACTGCCATAATGGCATGACTTGTATAATAAGGTAGATTTAACTAGTCACCGAGCCGGACATTGTTTATAAGCCGGCCGGGACTTCAGAGGCCATGGGCGTCAACCCGTGTATATAAGGGGACGACCTGCTGGCGGCTTAGGGAAAGAAACAACCCATCAAGAGCCGGGCATAGCATATTCCGCTCCCTGGTCATCGAAACATCAAGCAATACCAACCCAACTAGACGTAGGCTTTCCTTCTCCGCAAGGGGCCGAACTAGTATAAGACCTCTCGTGTCCTTTGTCCCGATTAACCCCTTTAAGCTTCCTAGTTGCGATGGCTCCACGACTAAGTCCTTGCACGAGGACATCTGCCGTGACAATTCCACGACATTTTGCACCCACCGTGGGGCCAGCGCACAGTGGATTTGAGTTCTTGAAGGGTAGCTTCGAAGGGCTCAAGGGATACACAGTGGGCCGGATGACCAAGAGTCGTCGCGGCAAGATCTACATCGACAGCGAAGGCTGGGGCCCCGAGGCCGACTCAATTGAGTACGGGTACCGGGTCCCCTTTGGCGGAATCCACGTCTTCATCGGCCAGATTGGTGAGTCGGGCCCTGAGCCGGACAACTGCACCGACCCCGTCGAGACGGCTCTGCGTGCGAGGCCCGCGCGAGTTCAACCCGTCATGAAGCGTGCCTTCGTGGGCTGTGTCCACGGAGAAGAACTTCCTGAAGGATCTAAAGATGGCGGAGAGACGGCCGTCCCATCGGATGATGATTCGTCCGCCGGTTCAACGGATTCTTTGTATCAGGTCCAAGAGGGCATGCTTGGGGGCTATTCTGACGACTCTAGCATTCCGGATTTCTATGAGCCGCCGAGATGGGCAGGAGTCTTCATGGCTGGTACTCAACCCGGTCAAAACTCGACGGTTGCAACAGCAATAATGTCCGGGTCAGGAGCGGCCGGGGCAGGAGGCCCTGTGCGCCCGCCGGCTCAGGTGCTGATGGATCTCATGGATAAGTTGGCCACTCGCTAACCACCACGGTTATTCCCGCAAATCAAGATGAGCATAACGTGGAGGTGGCAAAGGTGCGTGAGGAGATAGCCTCGCCAAGGAGGTCTTGGCAGCCGAGGACACCAAAGTTAGCTACGGAGCGGGCGGCTTTGGACGCACGGGCGCAGCGACTCGGTCGAGGCTTTCCAGCCTTAATATGAGTCTGAACGCATCCAATGAGGTCATGAGAAGGAGACATCAGAAAACCCAGTCCCGTCTGCCTCCGGTTTACGATCCTCGAAATCTTTTCACGACACCCGGAGCTGGTCCTAGCAACCCGCCCGAAGCCAATCAGTTTATGACACCCGGAGCTGGAGGACCGGTTCAGCCCCGAGAGATGGCACCACCTCACGGGAGTATGGCCCCGCCCCGATACATACCAATACCACCGGGTCACTTCTCCAACCCCATGGAGAACTTGATAGCAGCATCGGCGCATCTGGCGGCTCTTCCAGTGGACGGTGATGACCCGACGGCGGTGGAAACCCGGAGGGTCAGAGATCTTATTCAGACGGCCTTGGCGCAGCAGGAGACCTATTCTTACATCAGGGATAGGATTCATTCAACTCCTCAGCCTTGGCTAGCACCTCGTCAAAACCGGAGCCCGAAAGTTGTGGCAGTACATGGAGTCGAAGCTTTATCAAGCAACACCCATCGTCGTAACCAGCCCGGTGGCTATAACCCAGTCCAGGACCGAATGCGTCAGGAGGACGAACGGGCGGCTCAGTTAGCGGCTCAGCAGACGGCATATGAAGGTCTCCCAGAGTATCTGACGAGTTCCGTTGGAGCAGGAGTGGCCACTAGAATCGGTGGTGTCCCTTGTTTGGTGCCGGCTCTGCGGGATGTACGTCTGCCCAAGGATTTTAAGGGACCTCAAAAGGTGCCGAATTATACGGCCGACTTACATCCTGGGGCATGGATCGAAAGTTATGAGATGGCCATGGAGCTATTGGAGGTCAACGATGCAGCAATGGCTAAGTATTTCACCATGATGTTTGATGGAACGACCCGTTCTTGGTTAAAAAGTTTGCGTCCCAATTCCATCAGTTCATGGGCAGAGCTAAAGGCCCGGTTTATCCAGAACTTCAAGGACACTTGCAAGCAGTCTATGTCAATTGTGGACTTGACCAATTGTAGGCAGGAGGAGGGTGAATCCACAACTCATTGGGTGCGCCGGGTCAAGTAAATAATACACTCATCTGATTAAATGGATGCCGGCTCTGCGGTACTTATGCTCCATCAGAATTGTCGCTTTGAGCCGTTGAAGCAGAAGCTGGGGCGCCTTAAGCGTGATTGCAATGATATGGGTACGCTGATGGCAGCCTTAGTCAAATACGCCGATTCTGATAGTACCAAGGATCCCGCGTCTGATGAGGAAAAGACAGGGAAGGGAAAGAAGAACGACAATGGAAAGGGTCAGCAGCATAACCCGGTAAGTCAAGGAGGCAACAAGCGTAAGGCGGAGGGTAACCCGGAGTTTGTGGCCAATGCTAATGCACAAGGTAACAACCAGAAACATAAGGGGAGACCGCCCCCTCGATCTGGCGGTTCAGGCCCATCCCTTGAGCAGATTCTGAATGAGCCTTGCTCGAGACACGGTACTCGGGAGCGTCCCGCCACCCACTTATGGAAAGACTGCGCGATCATGAAGGCTTTCAAGAATTCCAACATGTTTGATGGCAATCACGGATCAGGCGGCGGCTCAGGGGCCGGTGGCTTTCATGGCCCGGGTGGCGGTTCAAGTTCCGGCTTTCAGGGAGGTCAAGGTGGCTATAATCAGCAGCAACCCGGTCAAGGGGGACAGCAGCAGCAGTAGTCAGGTTATCAGAGCCATCCAAAGCAGCTGAATGGCGGGCAATACCATGTGTTCACCACTAACTTGTGCAAACGTGACCAGAAGGTTCATAAGAGGGCTGTGAATTCTGTTGAGCCGGCGGTTCCCCGTTACTTGAGGTGGTCAGAGCAGCCCATCATATGGAGCAGGGAAGATCACCCCCTCCGGGTTGATAACCCGGGTCAGTTGGCCTTGGTGGTGGCCCCTCAGGTTGGTGGATATAAATTCACTAAGGTACTCATGGACGGAGGAAGCAGCATCAATATTCTCTATTATGAGACCTTTCTCGCATGGGGTTGGTCGATAAGGACTTGAGGACGTCCAACACCGTCTTTCATGGAGTGGTACCTGGTAAATCGGCATATCCAGTTGGTAAGATCGAGCTGGAAGTAGCCTTTGGAGATGAATATGATTCCAGGGCTGAGAAACTGACATTTGAGGTAGTCAAAATCAGGAGCCCGTATCACGCTCTGTTTGGACGGCGGCTTATGCCAAGTTCATGGCACGACCGTGTTATGTTTATCTGCAGCTCAAGATGCCGGGTTACAAGGGCACCATCACTGTGCATGGGAGTCGAAAGGTAGCCTTGGAATGCGAAGAAGGCGATGCGGCTTATGCTGAATCTGTTTGTGCTGAAGAGGAGCTGAAGTTTTATCAAAATAATGTTGAACCGGCGGATATGACCTCTTTAAAGAAGCCAACCACAGAGCAAGACTCGGCGTTGAAATTTAAGTCGGCTGTCGAGACAAAACTGGTCGACTTCACTCCAGGCGATTCTTCCAAGCAGTTCAGCATCAGCACCAATTTGGATCCCAAATAGGAAAGCGCGCTCATCGAGTTCATCCGTGAGAACCGGGACATCTTTGCATGGAAACCTTCCGACATGCCGGGTGTCCCGAGAGAACTCGCTGAGCACACTCTTAATATTGATCCGAAGTATAAGCCGGTCGCAGCTTTCTTGACGGTTCAATGAGGAAAGACGGAAAGCTATCGGGGAAGAGGTCGCTCGGCTCTTAGCGGCCGGGTTCATCGTGGAAGTTTTTCACCCTGAGTGGTTGGCTAACCCGGTGCTTGTGCTCAAGAAGAACGGCACCTGGCGGATGTGTGTTGATTACACGGACTTAAATAAAGCTTGTCCAGCTGATCTCTTTGCTCTACCCCGTATTGATCAAATCATTGATGCTACAGCGGGTTGCGAGCGTTTGAGTTTTTTGGATGCTTACTCTGGTTATCAGATCAAAATGGCAGTTAAGGACCAGGAGAAGACGACTTTCATTACTTTGTTTGGAGCCTTCTGCTATGTATCTATGCCATTTGGGCTCAAGAGTGCCCAGGCGACTTATCAGCGGTGTGTACAGAAT
Organism: Aegilops bicornis; assembly: GCA_021605145.1. Lineage (NCBI taxonomy): Eukaryota > Viridiplantae > Streptophyta > Magnoliopsida > Poales > Poaceae > Aegilops > Aegilops bicornis. Next base: position 679,740,419 of record CM038673.1, on the reverse strand, counting down.
TGTCTCCACAATCAGATTGGGCGCAATGTTCATGCTTATGTAGATGAAATTGTCGTAAAGTCCAGAGAGAAGGAAACCTTGATATCTGATTTAAAGGAAACCTTTGATAATCTCCGGGTCTATAAGATGATGCTTAACCCGGACAAGTGTGTATTTGGTGTACCTGCAGGCAAACTTTTGGGATTCCTGGTCTCAAACAGGGGCATTGAAGCTAACCCAGAGAAGATCAAGGCGATTACCTCTCTGGCTAAACCGGCGTGCATCAATGATGTTCAGCGACTGGCGGGTCGTGTTGCTGCTTTAAGCCGATTCATAGGCCGGTTAGGTGAGAAGGCTCTACCACTGTATCAGATGATGAAGAAAACATACATTTTTGTTTGGAGTGAGGCTGCTGATGCTGCCTTTGAAGATTTAAAGAGACAATTGTCTGAGCTACCGGTTCTCGCGGCTCCCATTGATAAAGAGCCGTTGCTGTTGTATGTTACTGCTAAATCACGAGCTGTTAGTGTTGCCATCATGGTGGAGCGTAAGGAGGCTGGCAAGGAGCATCCGGTTCAACGGCCGGTTTATTACATCAGTGAGGTGCTCATAGAGTTCAAGCAGAGATATCCACATTGGCAGAAACTTGTTTATGGGGTGTTCATGGTGTCGGAAGCTAAAGCAAAGATACTTCCAAGGTCATCCTATAAGCGTAGTAAGTTACGCCTTGGGGACATCATCCGTAACAGGGAAGCCACAGACGAGTCGCCAAGTGGGCCATTGAGCTTGGGCCTCACGGTTTGAAGTATATGCCACGTGACTATCAAGTCTCAAGACTTGGTGGACTTTATCAATGATTGGACGGAGTTGCAGGCACCAAAGGAGAAGCCAGATAACACGTATTGGACTATTCACTTCGATGGGTCCAGGCAGCTGGAAGGCTCTGGGCTGAGTCGCTTTTAACTTGCCCCGAGGTGACAAATTTTGCTATGTGCTCCGGCTTATGTTTCCTTGTACTAACAATGCAGCTGAATACGAGGCTTTACTCCATGGTCTCCGGATGGCCAAGAGATGAATTTGAGCCGGGTAAGGTGCTTGGGCGATTCAGACCTCGTCGCTCAACATGTGTCAGACACGTGGGACTCCAAGGATCCCCTTATGGCGTCTTATTGTCGTGAAGTTGATGCGGTGGCCGGGCACTTCAAAAGTTATCAAGTAGAGCACATTGATCGAAGGAAGAATGAGGCGGCTGATGCTTTAAGCCGGCTGGGGTCTCAGCGTAAGCCGGTACCGCCTAACACCTTTCTTGACGCTTTTGCATAACCCTTGCCGAGTGCCTACAGAGGAAGAGCTAGCAGTGCTGCACCGGAGGCATACCGGTGGCGGCTCTCCACGCCATCCCAGATTGGACAATCCCATATTTGGCCTATATGACCCGGGGAGAGTTGCCTGAGGATGAGACCTTGGCAAGACAAATCATCAGGCGATCCAAATCCATGACAATTGTTCATGGCGAGTTGCATCACTGCAGCGTCACTGGGGTGTTTCAACGTTGCGTATTGCCTACGGAGGGTCAGAAGATACTTCGTGAGATTCATGAATGAGATTGCGGTCATCATGCCGGTTCAAAATCTCTGGTGGCCAAGGCTTTTCGTCATGGTTTCTATTGGCTGCCGGCTCATGCTGATGCGGAGGATCTGGTCAGCAAATGTGACGGATGTTAAAAATTCTCACGACGAGCTCATGTGCTGGCTCAAGAATTGAGGATGATTCCAATTACTTGGCCGTTTGCAGTTTGGGGGCTTGACATGGTTGGACCTTTCAAAAGGTCTAAAGATAAGAAGACACACCTGTTGCTGGCAGTGGATAAATTCACCAAGTGGGTTGAAGCAGAGCCGGTCAGTAAGTGTGATGCAGCCACGGCGTTTCAGTTCATGAAAAAGGTGATTTTTCGTTTTGGCTTTCCGCACGGCATTATAACTGATAATGGTACTAATCTCTCCAAAGGTGCCATGGAAGAGTTCTGTCAATGAGAGCACATCCGGCTTGATGTTTCGGCTGTTGCTCACCCTCAGTCTAATGGTCAAGCAGAAAGAGCTAATCAAGAGATCTTGAAAGGTATCAAACCCCGGCTCTTAGTTCCCTTGCAAATAACTCCGGGTTGTTGGGTGGAGGAGTTACCCTACATGCTATCGAGCATCAACACAACGCCTAACAGATCTACAGGTTATACACCTTTCTTCATGGTGTACGGAGCAGAGGCGGTTCTGCCAAGTGATATCCGGCATGATTCACCCCGAGTGGCGGCTTACGTTGAGGCTGATAATGAAAAAGCTCGTCAGGATGCACTTGACTTGTTGGATGAGGAGCGAGACTTGGCAATAGCCCGCTCGGTGATTTACCAGCAAGACCTGCGCCGCTATCATAGCCGTCGGGTTAGAAGCAGAACCTTTCAGGAAGGCGACTTAGTGCTTCGGCTCATCCAGGATCAATCTGATATGCACAAGCTGTCCCCTCCTTGGGAAGGACCCTTTGTGATCAGCAAGAATCTGAACAACGGGTCATATTACCTCATCAATGTTCGAGAGCACAAAGACTCACGTAAGTCGGAGGAAGAGACCACGGCCGTGGAACATAGCTCATCTTCGCCCTACTATACTTAAGCCACCGGCTTTAATATATTTGTTTTTTTCTTTTTAGCAATGTATATATTATATAAAGCAATAAAGCGGGACCTCTTTTCTTTCCACCCTCCAAGTTTTATGTATCTTCTTTACTGTGTGGTGGAAACAACCAACAGGGAGCGGATCATATCTGAATCCGGCTTTCCCTTTGGTCCGGCTTATGATCATATTTGAATCTAGCCATGGTCACTTGGGGGCTTCCTGTTCAAACATAGGTCGTATTCGAACCAAAGAGAACATAGCTGTCGATACCCAATTGATCGGCATACTGACAAACCCACTTGGGGGCTTCTTGATCATATTTGAATCATAGCTTAACCCCTTTGGGTATGACGTGGATCGTATTCGAATCAGCGTCATTAAACAACTCTAATGGTCACTTGGGGGCTTCCTGTTCAAACATAGGCCGTATTCAACCAAAGAGAACATAGCTGTCGATACCCACTTGATCGGCATCGCCAAAGCCATTGGGGGCTATATGATCGTATCCGAATCTTAGCTTCACCCCTTTGGAACGGTTCTACCGATCGTATTCGAATCAGAGGCCTTTGGAAATTAAGTTTACTATTTATTTTACTCTGTAAGGGTAAATAATATTAAGGGTCAGGTAAACATTATATGTGCCAACTTTCAGAAGTTAAGTTTAACTCTCTGCTTTTTGGGATCACATAAACTGGTAAAGTATGTTTCAAATAAGATAGCAGGTATATTATTATGGTCATAATCATAAACCGGCTGTTTTTATGATATTTTGGTTCATACTCCGGGTTATCACTATTCTATATAACTCCAAAGGTGATAAGACGCCAAAGGAATTCTTTTTTTTTATACACAGGATAAAGCAAGAAAGTTTTGGATGTCAAGGAACAATTAACATAAGCCGGAAGTATATAACGATAGCGGCTTGTGACAATATTAAGCACCACAAACATGCACGAAGGCATGACAAAGTTAAGAGGTTTTTCTACCCTATTACAAGACTCCCCGAGTCTGAATAATGAAGCATCATTTTTTTTTCAAAGACATAGCACCAGGCGGGTTACTCCTTTGGTGGGCTTGAAGATTCCGGGTTATCCTTCTGCGCCTCTTCGTCACGCTTTGTCACGGAAGGTTGACGAGGTCCAGTCAATGCCGCTTAAGGCTTCAAATTCAGCTTCATCATCTATTAAACCGCTGGGTCAACTTCAGAGCAAAGGTATGCTTACGAGTTGGAGGAATCAGTCGACGTCATCATAATGAGGAGTTGGAATCCTCCGGTTCTCGTTGTTGTAACCGGTTGATACTTGGTAAGATCAATATCATTGCCAATGATGGTGGCCACAGGACGCACGACTCTCACACGGTGGTGAAGTCTGCATTTCATCGAATCTGAGCCATCCTCCTTCAAGCTAGGATATCCAAGAGCAACGTCGCTGTGTCTAACTCTGGAAGCAACGCCTTGGCCCGGCTTAAGGGGCTATGGCCCGGCTCTAGCAGATGCCCGCCTTAGTTCTGAATCCGCTAGTAACACGGCAAGCCATTTGAGCATATCCTGCAGGAGATAAGGAGCATCATTTGATAAAGCCACAACGGCCAAGGCACGCAGACCCGGTGTATAGCTGTTCCACCAGAGTGTACACCGCCTTAAGCTTGATCAACATATTCTGCTTGAGGTTTGTGCTCCTAGGGCCTGCGTTTATACATATAAGGTAAGCCGGAGATAATAATTGAAATAGTCATCAAAGAAACCATGGTGATGTTCACGATTATACATAGTAACTTCATCAAGATTGCTTTGAGACCATTTGAGATATCTGGCGCTTTAATGACAGCTCGACAGTTGCTTCGGCAAGAGCTGCTTCTCATTGTCTCGGTCCGGGTCACAAGTGAGGCCTTTTCATCTGCCCAGATTTTCTTCTCCGCATCAAAATTCTTCTTCAACTTCTCTTGTTCGGACGCTTGAATGCAAATTTGGAGTTGGCCTTTTGAATTTCAAGTTCTTGGGCTGCCAGATGAGTCTTCAGGTCAGCAATCTCCGATTCAAATTGACTGGTGGAGGCCTGCGTTGATGTCGGATTATAATTAAGGTTATGGTAAGATATCATTAAGTCCCAAGCACTTTGCAAGCAAAGACATTTGACACTTGGGGGCTAATGTATGCTGAAGAAAATTTTAATTTATAATGCTGGATTAAGTATATTAAAGTCTCAAGCACTTTACAAGTAAAGATACTTGACACTTGGGGGCTAATGTGTATCGCACGTTCTAAGGTATCATATTATGATCGGATTAAATATCTTTTCTTTTAAAATGGATGAACTAACAGTAAGCAGGTATCTAAGTCTACAACATATTTATTCATAAGCAGTAGACTTGGGGGCTGGTACAGTAAGTAAGATTCAGGAGAATAGTATGAGTTATACCTCAGAATTGTGTTGTATTTGTTTCACCATGTCAATTTCTAGGTCGCGACTGTTATGCACTTGATTCAGATACCCTGAGACTATATCACCAATGCTTAAGTGAGCATAATCAGCGATGTCCTGTTTGGTCTTCCGGCGTTCGACAAGTTCTTCCTTGGCAGTACATCTGGCAAGGACAGTAGGCCGCCCCGGTTCAACAAACTGACTTTTCAAGATTTCAATCTCCGGGTCAGTCGTCTTTACCGGGCTAGGAATTTCCGGATTATCGGAGCTGTTGAAAGTATCTTCGCAAAGGGTCGAGAAGATGGCGTTGGAATTTCATATGCCGGTTTAGGAGGTGGTTGATGAGTAGAAGCATCGAGGCAGCTGTTCGAGTTCGGCTCGATTGCTACCGGGTCTTCGGATGGCTTATTCTTTTTTGCCCTCTTACTGGGCTTCACCTGCACGCTGTGGACAAAACAGAAGGGTGAGTACAAAATATGAGTAAGGCAAAGCATAAAGATAACAAAGGTATATTACCCAGGGGCAGTCTTGAAAGCCGGCATGTTGGATTGCATAGACTCGCCGGAGGAAGGAGAGGTATCCTGATAATTGGAGTCAGATGAATTGAGAGGTTGACGAATTAAACCCGCCAAAGGATAAACAGAACGTAAATCGGAGATGACCTCAGTCCGACGCTTCGCCACGTCGGGTAAGCTGGAAGAGAGCTCTACATCCTTCTTGGTCCGGATGCGCCTCCGGCTTTCAAGCTGTTGTTGCTTCAAAAGAAATTGAGGATCTTGATAAGCTAGAGGATGTGAAGATCTTACTTTCCGGGTCACCCGTCGGATTTTGTGCTTTGGCAAAGGCTCTGAGTCGGAGGAGATTATAGTTACCTCTTCGCCAGAGCTTGGCTGTTCCCATATCCTCTGAAAGGCGGAAATGTCAATAAAATAATAACAAAGGAGTTAAGAGAGTAAGGGATTACCTCTTCCTCATCTCGAAGAAGAGTCATCCAATTTGAGCAAATCGAGGCGCTGGGTTTCTTCTTCTTTGAAGTTCCCGTCTTGGCGGCTTTCCTTTCAGTTTTCTTGGCTGCCCCGCTTGTTTGGCAGCCTCGTGGTCATATTTGACCTTCCAAAAATTATCACCGCCTGTGGAAAAAGATAAAGAATTATAAGTACAAAGGAGGTAAACATGTTAAGGAATATTTATTAAGATTGGTAACTTAACTGCAGGGCCGGGTTCTTTTGCGTATGGGAAGTAAACCGAAGGCATTGCTAATAACAGTGCCCTCCTTCAAAGATGGATCGGGTTGTAGCATCCACCACATCATCTGGTAGGTCGTTAGGACTATGACGCATTGGCTCGTTCTTTTCGCCTGTATAAGTACACATTAAGCCGGAGCGGCGGTTTAATGGGAGTATTCGCCAAGTGACCCAGACTCAGACCAAATCGATGCCATTTAAACAATTTCCCAAAAGAGCTTTAATCTTCTTGATGGTGGGATTAAGAGGCAGACATTCAACAGCGATCAGTTTATCCGCTAGCGGATGGTTGGACTCAAGGCGCAGGGCGCGAAAGCCGGGCAGAGGCTTCTCATCAGCCGGAGAAGTGTCCTGACAGAAGAACCATGTCTGGTTCCAATCTTTTGGGTGACACGGCAACTCAGCATAAGGAAACAGGCAGTCTCTCCGTCGCTGGATCGAGATATCGCCAAGCTCAAGACTAGGCCCGTTGGCACGTTCATTCTGCCGGTTCAAGTAAAAAAGTTCTCTGAACAAAAGCAGACTTGGCTCCTCTCCCAGGTACACCTCGCAGAATACTTGGAAATTGTAAAGATTTGACACGGAATTGGGTCCAATGTCTTGAGGTCTAAGATCAAAGAAATTCAAAACTTCTCTGAAGAACTTTGAGCCGGGAGGGGCAAATCCTCGGCTCACGTGATCCGTGAAAACTATCACCTCCCCTTCTTTGGGTTGAGGCTTTTCTTCAGATGGGTCAGGAACACGATAGGACATGACCTCCTTTTTTGGCAGATGGCCAGACTTCACAAACTCAGCCAGTTTACTCTTAGTGATCGAGGATGGGACCCGATTGCGAATTACAGGAGCTTTGGTCGCCTTTAGGTGCCATGACAACAGTTGGCCTATTACAAAATAAGAAGTTCCGGTTCAAATTTTAACCCGGGAGAAAATATCCAAATTCTTGAAGGTAGCGGCTACGAAGGGGCCTAATGATATAAGGATAACTGTGCAACAATATTTAAGCCGCTACAAGCATCAAGAGCAGTTCAAAATTTTTAGGCATATGAGAAGTAGGCAAAGTTCACAGATCAGTGTTATTCATTTAAGCCGGACACCTGGACAGTTATGTTTAAGGGCATTTAACAAGAAGAAGTTTTCCGGGTGATAAAAACAGGTTTCATAATCTTCTGCTAAAATTTGAGATCAAATGTCTGTTCTGATAAGAAAGTTTTCTAGACCTAAAAACTGACGCAGATGTGTTCATAGGCTCGAATGAGGCTTTTATACAGAGAAAGGGATCTGCTTTTTATCCAAGACAAGTGCGAAAACAACTACCGCGGCTATTTTATATCATTCTCAGATCGGAAGAGGTATCTAGGAGGAAAACTAACAAGGATTTGGCTCCAATGGTGATGGTATATAGAACAATGTGTGAGATCGAGAACGATGATACATTAGGAAGCTATGGAAAGAGTCACAACATATATGTATACATGGAGGAGCTGGGGCGGGTCAACATGTGGGAGAGATTGAAAGAGGAGAGTGGTGTACAAGGAGACAAAGTGTGTTTGTTTTGCAGTGGGGGTGGTGTGTGAGGTGAGTGTGCGAGAACCACGTAACTAGGGATATAGACGTTTGGGGGCGACGTTTTGTGTGTATGGGAAAGAGACACTCTACATAGTGTGTGTGCTTGGGAAAGAGAGATGCCGGGAGACCTAGATAGAGAGTGGCGGAAGAGATGTGTGCATGCCCAAGAGATAAAGTGATAGAGACCTATATTGCGGTTCGGACTTTAGAAGAGAGAGGGGTGTTAATGTGCTCGTGTGTTGGTGTTTGGGGGAGAGAACGACTTCTGTGTGCGTGGGGGGCGACGAGGGGGGGTGGCTTCAGATAAAGAGTGAGGTGTCTATACTTGAGGGAATTTAGCGTAATTGAGATATACATGGTCAATAGTGTGTGCACTCAAGGTTGATCAATTTGTTTCACAGTTTGGACTATGAGATAACGATACTTTTGAACATGCGTGATATACTTTGATGTACCAGAATTACAAACCTAAGACTGGAATTTTGGAATTGAATCCATCATTAGCTTACGTAATTCATTTAAACGGAGGTACATTTTAAGCCGGGATTTCGTGATTTCAAATTCATATATCAAACCTAGAGATATACACATACGGGCATGTTCAAACTTTATAATCATCCATTTTATTCATACACATACACATTTTTTCTTTTGTCATCATATTTAGGATAAACACATTTGGAATTTCATTTGAATTGGACGATATGATGGTATTTGCTTGAAGTAGCTCAATGATCCATATTTAAATTGAATGGGCAATCTAAGTTTCGAGTTGGAGACACTGATTTTCAAAACTTGCACTTTTTTGCGTTCAAAACAAACAAATTCTCGGCCATGATATCATAGTCGGCCGTACAAGAGCAGAATATAATTTTAGGCACCAAAATCTTTCAAACTTCCCGCTCACATCGAAATATCTCAAGGCCGAAAGTTTAGCCTGCGATATTCCTGTTTTACACTACAACATGAACGGAAAAGGGCTGCTTTGGTAACTCAATTGTTTGCCCCTCTTTGACCCCAACATTCTTCCCCGCAGCCCTCCCTTCCCTCCTCGACTTCTAACCACGGCAAGCCGTTGAATCTAGTCCTCCGCCGCAGCGGTGGACATCACACCCCGACGGATCTACCTTCCGCACCATGGAACCCCCAACTGCCAACTCACCACTTCACCGGAGCCGCTTCAGCGACTGGCTTGTACACCTCTCCAGATCTCCTTGACCGCCATCATGGTCCACTGCACCGGATCTGCTTAACCGGCACCCTCATCCACCACAGTGTAGGCCCTTCACCGACTCCTCGTCTGGCCCCTTCGCTGGCCCTTCATACAAGCCCTCGTCCGCCGCAACAGATCCGCCTCAAAAGCATCGCGGCAACGCTACCATCAAGCCTTCGCCCATCGCACCGACCCGCCCACGGACGCCATTTTCAACTCCACTGGCCCTGCTTTACCGACGCCACAGCCTCATCAGGTTATTTCGATCTGTACTCCTTCGGTTTTTGTCTTTATCATGCAACTGTTCACTTACCACAGATGAGCTTTCTTGTATGTCGACAGACAAGGCAACCGTAGAACCGGAGCCGCTTCAGCGACGACGGCAACCAGCCCAAAATCAACCGCAACGCGAGCACCATCGATGATCCTTAGCTATCAAGTATGCCAACGATACCCATACGCCGCCGAGAATCGGGTACTATTATCCAACGGCCGGCGCCTATGTTCACTTTCTTAGCATAAGCACCGCACCTTTCAATTTCTTCAGGGCATCATTCAGTTTTTCATGAGACGCGTTATTCGCTTGCACAGCAAGGGCCATACTTCTTGCAAAGTGAACATGTTACATGTGCTAAATTACATACCAAAGTGCACATATAGTTAATATGCTTTAGTTTTGTCCTAAGTATTACTGTACTTCCTAGATATCACTGCCTACTATTTTACTTCTTGCATGCTATATTTATGATAATGGTGTTGTTCTGATGCCACCTGTTGGTTCCATCAGACTGTTTCATGTTATCTATGCTTAATTACACATCAGCAAACTAGCATGTGGTTCCGCTGGTTTTTGTTCGTTTTACCCTACATTTTCTGATGCTAGCTATTACATCATCGCTGAGCCTCTGTTCATTAATTTTTTGAGTGTTCTTGATCTTCCCAAGTTGCATGACTAATTTGATGCTTCTATTAATTATGGAGCTGCCAACCCCATCAAGCAAAATATTTGTTCTTTTGGGGCTGGCACCTCGAACAAGCATAAAAATAGAGGGAAGCAGATATATTGTCGTGTATGCACACACCCTTCTTTCATTAGTTTAGATGAACCATTGATGATCAATTCAAACCAGTGCATGTGATTAAAATTAATTTTACCTAAATAGAGGGTGCAGAATAAACTACAACAAGTAGATTTGCAACCACGGGATGCTGACGGTATCTTCAAAGAACATTGCAACAACAGTGAGGCTTCACAGCAACATATGGTAAGCTAGTGTGTTTTAGTACATGTGAAATGTAGTGTGTGTGGGCTGCTTTCTTGGCTTGTGCCCTCAACCTGTAATCCTACATAATAACAAATAGTTCAGTTGTCTGCTTTGCTATATTGCTTGATTCAAATGCTTGTTTGTTACTTGTTACGCTATACCTGAGTTGGCCAATATGTCAGCAGTGCATGATGTACTATCGTAAAGAAATGCATGCCTAGTTCATTTGAGTCCTTAACTTTTCCTCTGAACTTCATCACAAGACTGTCTTCGTACTTTATATGAAGCCACACTGTTAAGTGCTTTCTCAGATTATTTCAACTGCTTAGATGCCTTGGCAACTTAAATATAGCGGTGGTACACTCCCTTTCAACTAGGGATGTCAACTAGGTCCCGGTTAATCCCGATTAAAGTCCACTAGTGGTATGATAGTTCAAAAGAGTTTTGTTTTTTGAGGAAAATGAACCAGGGAGCTAGCAAAAACTAACTAGATGGGACTGGCGGATGTCGTTTATTTGCCACTTACATCCCTAGTTTCATCTTACCATTTTAATTTCTTTCCGGATGATGCTGCTTCGAACCATTTAAATATAGCTTGCCATGCTCGGCAATAATTCGTATGTCATTTACCATGTAAGCTTACTTCCTGGATCATGCGATAACTATCTCTTACTTATGTCCAGTGCAAACCTTTCAGGATGTCGTTCACACTAGGACACAATGTACAACCCCAGAATCTATTTGTGGAAGCAGTGCGCCATCCATGTTACCAGATGGTAGCAATTCAGAGGCAACACCACGGAGAGCAGTCGAGCACAGATATTATAGTTCTTGAGGCTCTACTAGAGGCAGAAAGAGATGGTGTGGCTGCCATGAATGAGGTAATCTCGATCTTGAAGCTGGAAATTATGCAATTAGCTGCACGCATTATGCAAGCAACCCAAGAATTGGAGGAAGTAAGAATGTTACATTTGAAGACGGAGGAGGTCCTGCTGCTTCTGCTATCTGAAGCCTAGGGTAATCCCAGTTCTTCTTTAGATAGCAGTTGAAATTGTCAGTAGATTATTGTACTTGCATGTTGTGTCATGTCTCTGAATGGATTATGTTATAAGACCCCCTATATTGTCCATGTGTTGTAATGATCCGAATTTTTTAGGCGAGGTAATCCTCAGTATTTGTATGATTGACATAAGGTGAACTATTTTTCATGTGAGCATATTGTATTGGATGAAATAACTGTTTGACTCAAAGTGTATCCAACCTACTAAATTCGAAGATCACGACATTTCTAAATCATAATCATATATAAAGGTCGAATAAATCTTTGTTGTGGTTTTGAAGAAATAAATAACAAAACATAGAATTATCTCTAGATATTCGTAATCGAATAAAAGTTGGATTTGGATTTAGTTGCCAGGGCCCAGGGCAAACGTGAATGCTAATTCTCCCAAGTTTTGAACGAATCGGCTAAACACCCAATATCATTTGTGGGCTACCCGAAGCAAGTGTTTGCAAGATGGAAATTAATGTCTACCCCTGACACTTGACATCCTTATCGACCGGATTTAAACTGTTGTCGATAGGGGTAGACTAGTAACTTCAATCAGACATGACACGACGGCCTCTGAGCCCATTCAGACACGGTGGGCGCCAAACGTGGGCGGCAAAACACATTTGATTCAAGCTCGTCCGAAAGACATGTGTCTCTCCCTCCATTTCCCCATTCATCCACGGTGGGCGGCAAAACAAACTCTCTTCGTCCGAAATCGATGTAGGCTAATATTTAAAATAGGGGCAGATGTGTAACTTCCCTCAGACGTGACACAACCGCCGTACCTGTCAGCCCCGTTCATACACCGTGGGCGCCAACCGTGGGCGGCGAAACACCCTCTCCTCGCCCGAAATCGTTACCGGCAAATATTTGGGAGATGCGAGATTACCGTCCTATCCCCAACCGACGTGATGTCCAAAATTTTAAATGGGGGATAAGTTCGTAACTTTCCCATATTTCCGACAAGCGTGTCCCAAAGTTTGAGATCCCCCTCCCCCTCCATTTCCCCATTCATACACCGTCGGCGCCACGACAACCTCCCTACTACGGCCAGCCTCCTCCATCCGCCACCCCATCCTCCACCTTACCGGAGCCGCTACCTGAAAGCACAAGTGCTCCCTGGGTGGTTTTGGTAATTAATGTGAACATATCTCTTGTTGGACTAACACTTTTACCTAGTATGTTTCACATAAGTTCAACAATGAAGTGGCATGGACTGAAGGATGTGGAACCCCTTCAAGATGATAAGGACAAAGGATGGCTCAAGCTTCAAGCACAAGACTCTACATTTTATATTTTAGTGATCCAAGATCACATTGAATCTATAGGAAAAGCCAATACTATCAAGAGGGGATGATGTGTTGCTTAATGGCTTACTTGCTCAAAAGTGCTTAGTGATATGCTCCAAAGCCCTCAACTACTTTCTCACATCCACATATGTCCTTATCCAAAAGTCTAACTCGGCCCTACCGATTCTTTCTATCCGGCGCCACCGAGTTCAGGTGTCTTAGCCACTGCCACAAACCCTAGGCAAATCGGTCTCACCGATAGGGATCTTGGTCTCACCGAGATGGGATTGTAATCTCTCTGTGTATGTCCATTACCAAAATCAGTCCCACCGAGTTTGTGTAATCAGTCCTACCAAGATTACAATGCAAACTCTCTGTTTCCCTTTCGTAACGTTTTGGTCTCACCGAGATGAGCGAATCGGTCCCACCGAGTTTGCCTAACCAACTCTCTGGTTAGCTTATTACCAAAATCGGTCCCACCGAGTTTGTGTAATCGGTCTCACCGGGATTACGTTATGCCCTAACCCTAACCATATCAGTCCTACCGAGTTGCATGTTGGTCCCATCGAAAATCCTAACAGTCACTAGATTTGCTGAATCGGTCCGACCGAGTTTCTCAATTCGGTCCCACCGAGATTGGCAAGTTGTGTGTAACGGTTAGATTTTGTGTGGAGGCTATATATACCCCTCCACCCACTCTTCATTCGTGGAGAGAGCCATCAGAACGTGCCTACACTTCCAACTTACATTTTCTGAGAGAGAACCACACTTGTGTTGAGGTCAAGATATTCCATTCCTACCATATGAATCTTGATCTCTAGCCTTCCCCAAGTTGCTTTCCACTGAAATCTTATTTCCACCAAATCCAAATCCTGTGAGAGAGAGTTGAGTGTTGGGGAGACTATCAGTTGAAGCACGAGAGCAAGAAGTTGATCATCAACACACCATTTGTAACTTCTTGGAGAGTGGTATCTCCTAGATTGGCTAGGTGTCACTTGGGAGCCTCCAACAAGATTGTGGAGTTGAACCAAGGAGTTTGTAAGGGCAAGGAGATCACCTACTTCATGAAGATCTACCGCTAGTGAGGCAAGTCTGTCAGCGTTCTAGGAACGGGGGTCCCCAGACTTGCCTACCTGCGGCCTGCGGCGTGGCTCAAGTGGTGGCCCAGTACGGCCCATCTTCATCAGCACAAGACTCAAGACCCTCGCGAGGGGCCAAGCCTCATGGGCGGATGACGCAAGGCTTCCTCAGGACGGCCTCGCCAGTGTGCTCACGAGGAGGCGGAGAGATCAAGGCAGGATACGTCGCGAGGTGCTCGTGACGCAAGCCATGACGATCGAGGCCAGGCGGGCGCCGGCCTGCGCAGTGTCCTTGTTTCCTCTTTGGTGCAAAGGGGACAAGCGCAGACATGGAGTACCGAGGCATCAGCCAAAGGTTGCCATTTCAGTGCAACGAGACGAAGACCACCGGAGCGGCAGGATGGAGGTCACCGTGGAGCCCAAGACGGCGTCATTACCAGTGCTTTTGGCAGCTGAAGACCAACTTTAGTCAGGATGACTTGTACTAGATGTTCCCCTTCGAAATGGCCGTTGTTGGCGCCCTTCCCGCTCAATATTTGGGGAGAGGCCCAGGGCCTCTATAAATAGAGCTAGCCACCATAGAGTAGAGGCATCTGATAGATCCCTAGCAGAGAGAGAGAGAGGCAATCGAACTCACCCAAGCAGTTCATCGCACCAGCTCAAGAACACCTCTCGCGAGGCCGTTCTTCCCTTGTACTATTCATCATCAGCCCCTGAGGCAATCCACCACACCACACACTGGAGTAGGGTATTACACCACAACGGTGGCCCGAACCAGTATAAATCTCGTGTCCCTTGTGTTGTTCATCCTTTCCAACTTAGATCTCACGAGGCGATCGGTAGGGGAGAGATCTTCGTGCGCACCCCAGTGTTCGAGCCTTAAGGGTCTGCCGGAACCCAACATCCGACATTTGGCGCGCCAGGTAGGGGTGCGCGGGAATCTTCTTTCCTCCGTCCTACGTTCCGTCGCGTCACCGCCTCCATGTGCGGTGACCCGACGGCCAACCCATCCCGCTAGGCGGCATGGCCTGCCCATGTTGTGCCGCCTGCCCAAGGTGACCTCAACCCTGCACCTCAGGCAGCCCGCGCCCCGCAGAACACTGCGGGACGCGGGCGACGCGGCCAGGCGTCCCCTACCCTCACTTCACGGCAAGTACGATCGGCAGAGGGGCCTCAAGCCATGCTGCGGCCACGGCGCCGCACACCCGACGGGAGCAGGCAAACATGAAGGTCGCGCTCAAGGTAGCGCGGGAGCTGCTGCGGTGCAGACTGCAAGAAAGCGGCCGCGACGTGCTGCTGGAGCGTGTCGCCGAGCTCCTGGATGCCGCTGCATCAGGGGCTCCCCCGTTCTGCATCCAACTTCCACCCCAGGCCCCGGGAGGATCACGGGGCGGGTCGATCCGCGCCCACGTGCCCCCGAGAGTGCTTCAAGGCTTCGTCAACACCGGCTTGGCCATCAGCACCGAGCACTAGACAGCACCGGCACCGCCCCTGGTAAGCGAGGGCATGCGCGGTGCTGCCTTCGGCCCCAGCGGGCCACCACCTTACCGTCCCCAATATGGAGCTTCAGGTCGAGCTGCACGGCGTGCGGAGCACCACGGCGAGGCCTTCGGTGTGGCGGCCCCGGAAGCCTATGTGCCCCGCATGGTGGATCGATGGTACACGCTGGAGGAAGACCACGGCTCGTTCCTCGGGTCAGGCTAGGAGGAAGAAGCGCCAGAAGCCGAGCTCTTTCAGGACCTCAAGGGAGCCTCGACAACTACCGGGTACCGCTAATTCTTCAGGAGAAGGCTTATGCTAACCATGGGTCGCAGGAGGTTCAGGTCACCGCAGCGGATGGCTGCCCCAGTGCGGCGACCTCCTTCCCCTCAGGAGGAGGGCACTGGGGGCAGCAGGAAAGGGGTCGGGAGCCAGGCTCCTCCTTGCGGCGCGCGGAGCAAGGTGTTCTTTGGAGGTAGGCCCTCTGCCGGGGAGGTGCCCTGTGGCTCGCCCCGGCAGAGGACCCGTGGTCGTCGGGGGAACCGGCTGGCGCCCTCTTTTCCCCATTGGCGTTGTCCTGGTTTCCGTCGCCACGATGGGGTCAAGGGTGGCGCAAGGCGGGCCCTCATCCGGCGATATGAAGCAAGGTCGGTACTGTGAAGAAGGCCCAAAGTGCTGTGAAGCTCGCCGCTCGTGACACTCTCACGTAATAATGAGTTGGGGTTGTACACGCCCCGTAGTCTCCGGAGAGCCGCCCTCGGGCCTCGGGGGCTCCCTCCCACGCCCAGTGGCAGCACTTAGCTCCACGCTGGTGAGAAGACGTCGAAGACTAGACTAGGTGCCGGACGCGGCCATTTGCCTTGTTTTCTCCTTTCGTGCGAACAAGCTTTCTTGCCTCAGATCTAAGTTGAAGTTGGATTTGTGTTTGTGTATGCGGGAAGGGGTGTTTTGTCTTATTCGCGTGCTTTCTCGTGCTCCTATTTCCACTCAAGTTGGGATTCACACTAGCTGCCTCCCTCTCGCGGGCCCCTCGCGAGTGGGGAGGCCCAAAGACGTGCACCCGCCGTCCCGCGGCCGGTGTTCGCTCCAGCCAGGCTCTCGCCGCATGGTCGAACGGGACCCCAATGGGCCCTCGAATGCACACCACAAGCCCACTCGAGGCACGCCAAGACAAAGGTAAGACCACAACGACCTACTCATCATGACAATCACGGCATCATGCAGGCACTCATCAGGCGTCAATCTTGACAACACATAGGCAACAATTTTCTTACATGAGGGGCTTCCCCTCCCTAAATGCTCTCACGACCCTCAGGGCCACGCCCAAGTCTCTTCCTGCGCAGGGCAAGCAGCGGGAGGAAACACGGGGTCAATCGGACAAATCGCTCGGATAGTGCCGAAGACAACCCCCTCCAGCAGGATTCAGCATAGGAGGATGGAGAAGCCAGCCCTCATGAGAGAGCGGCAGACAGAGAGGTAGAGGACGATAATTACATGCCTCCCTCTGAAGACGAGGCAAGCCTCGACGACTTTAATTTGTCGTTCCCGAGGATCCCGTCGAACAAGAGCGTTTCAAACGCAGGCTTATGGCCACGGCGAGCAGCCTCAAGAAAAAACAACAACAGCTTAGAGCTGACCAAGACTTGCTAGCTGACAGATGGACTGAAGTTCTTGCGGAAGAGTACGAACTCGAACGCCCCTCCAAGAGCTACCCAAAGTGCAGGCTGCTACCGTGATTAAAGGAGGGAGCACCTAAACCTACATCACCAGCGCACGACGCGGCCGACCGGCCACCTCGTGGCCGCGACAGAGAGGCCTCTCGGCCCTCCACTCAAGCCACACCCCGGCGTGGCTCAAAGAATACCAAGGCACTGGGAAATGCGCCAGACCTGCGAGATATATTGGAGGACAAGGCAAGGCAAACAAGATCGATCTACGGATCGCGTGGGCACCCCACGACGCGTGATGATAACCGTCATGCCGGATATGGCAATTCTGGCCGGGCCGAACACAGTAGACAAAGCTCATTGAGCTACATCGTGATATAGCCCAGTACAGAGGCGTCGCACACCCACTATGCTTCAAAGATGAAGTAATGGATCATCAAATCCCCGAGGGTTTCTAACCCGTAAACATCGAATCATACGATGGCACAACAGATCATGCGGTATGGACCGAGGATTATCTCCTTCATATCCACATGGCCCGCGGTGATGATCTACACGCCATCAAATACCTCCCACTCAAGCTTAAAGGACCAGCTCGGCATTGGCTTAACAGCTTGCCAGCAGAGTCAATTGGTTGTTGGGAGGACCTGGAAGCCGCATTCCTCGACAATTTCTAGGGCACCTACGTGCGACCACCGGGCCGATGACCTAAGCCACATAATTCAGCAGCCAGAGGAATCGGCCGGACAATTCGGACACGGTTCCTAACCAAGAAAACCAAATAGTCGATCGTCCGGACGCAGAGGCCCTTGCAGCCTTCAAACATAACATCCGTGATTTAATGGCTTGCCCGGCACCTAGGACAGAAAAGCCAAATCCATGGCAGCCCTCACAACACTCATGACCCGCTTTTGCATGGGAGAAGACAGCTGGCTAGCTCGTAGTAATAACATGACCAAGAGTCCTGGTAATTCGGATACCAAGAACAGCAATGGCAGGTCGCGTCGCAACAAGCACAAGCGCCGCATTAACGGTGATAATGCTGAGGAGACGGCAGTTAATGCCGGATTCAGAGGCTCTAAACCCGGTCAGCAGAAAAAGCCATTTAAAAGAAATACTCTGGGCCCATCCAGTTTGGACCGAATACTCGATCGCTCGTGCCAGATACACGGCACCCCCGAAAAACCAGCCAATCACACCAACAGGGATTGTTGGGTGTTCAAGCAGGCCGACAAGATAAGTGCCGAAAACAGAGACAAGGGGCTGCATAGCAATGACGAGGAGGATCCCGCCACGAACAATAGGGGATGAAGGACTTCCCCACAAGTGTGGACAAGTGAACATGATATACGCAACCCACATCCCCAAAAGGGAGCGGAAGCAGCACTCAGGACGATATGCGTTGGAGCCAGTCGCCCCAAAGTTCAACCCATGGTCCTCCTGCTCGATCACTTTTGATCGAAGGGACCACCCCACTAGCATCCTCCATGGCGAATTCGCCGCATTTGTTCTAGACCCAATCATTGACGGGTTTCACCTCACTAGAGTCCTTATGGACGGCGGCAGCAGCCTGAACCTGCTTTATCAGGATACAGTGCGAAAAATGGGCATAGATCCCTCAAGGATTAAACCCACAAAGACGACCTTTAAAGACGTCATACCAGGTGTAGAGCAGTAGAGGCCAACTGTACAGGCTCAGTTACACTTGAGGTGGTCTTCGGATCCCCGGATAATTTCCGAAGCGAGGAGTTAATCTTCGACATAGTCCCGTTCCACAGTGGCTATCACGCACTGCTCGGACGAACCGCATTTGCAAAGTTCAATGCGGTGCCGCACTACGCATACCTCAAGCTCAAGATGCCAGGCCCTCGAGGAGTCATTACGTTCAATGGAAACACCGAACACTCTCTTCGAACGGAGGAGCATACGGCGGCCCTCGCGGCGGAAGTACAAAGCAGCATCTCAAGGCAATTCTCGAGTCCGGCTATGAAACATCCGGACACCGTCAAGCGTACCCGGAGTAACCTACAACAAGACCGCCTGGCACGTTCCGAGCACGCGTAGCAATGCGGCCCCAACCCCAGCCATCGCGAAATTGCAAAACCAGTACTACGCGTACATAATTACGCTCTGGAAATACCATGGGCATAGGGGGAGGGGCACGACCACGGCATGCCCAAAATACGACTCAACCGCACTAGGGGCTCCCGATTTTGTTATTTTTTTTTCTCTTACTTTCAGGACTCCGCTCTCCGGAAGGCCTGTCCGGCAGTACAATCGCCGAACACACGATGCAACAGCCAGGGAGGCAGAAAGCTACGTCGAGTGTCCAGGTGGTCTCTATAACAAGCAGTATACTTGTTTCACATATCATCCTCAGCTCGCCCCTGGAAGGGGACATGTCAAATAGTCCCATCTCTTGCTTATCGCACTATTTGTATCGTTCTGCTTTTACCGCAGACTTTTCGAATAAACAATACATAACTTTTGTCTATTATTGCATTCCTTTTTTATGTAAATATGTTCAGTTATGACATTATGCAACCGTACACTTTGGTATGGCCTATACACCAGGGGCTTACGTACCCCAGAATATGGTGTGAGAAGTCCGAACACTCTCACGAGTGTGGCACCCCGAACTTATAGCATTATATGCATTGGCTCCAAATCATGTCTTGGGTCAATAGTTGGGTTTGCCCAGCTCCCATGTTTTGGTACCTTACGTTTCTGTTATATTGGCTAAGGTAGCGCTGGGAGAACCACTGTGATTGTGCCCCGGTTGAGCTGGGCTAAGCACCTCAGTGGAGAAAGCTAAAACTGACCGTCATGATAGGGCGAGAGCTGGTCGCTGTTCGAGAGGTTTTCAAGTCCCTAAAGACTTATGCCGCTTAGAGCGATGAGTCGGCTTTGTCCGCCTAGGCGTGGATAGCGCCTCGAACTCGGTCTTCCGAATACTAGGGGCTTCGTGAAATTTAAAATTATAGAATTCTATGGCTAAGTGAGAGTGTTCAAGCATTATAGTCCGATTGCCTTGTTCGTTGTGTTGAGCGCCTCCCTCGAAGGACCCAAGAATGGGAAAAAGAGCGCTCAAGTTTATCCCGAACACCCCAGCACTCGTGGCATGGGGGCAGAAGCCGACAACTCGCCATCTCTCAAATTTAATAAACGGCCGCACAGAAGGTAATATTTTAAATTCAAAAAGCGTTGCTTAGCGCATATGAACAAGTTTTCAGCGCACAGGATAACACGAGCGAGTTTACTCATAAATTACATCCTTGGAACATTCATCTGCCATAAGGCGGGCACCCTTCAGGACGCCCTCATAATACATCTCGGGCTTGCGATGCACCTTGCCCTGTGGTGGCCCACCTGTCACCAGCTTCTCAGCATCCATCTTGCCCCAGTGCACTTTAACACGGGCAAGGGCCCTACGGGCGCCTTCGATGCATACAAAGCGCTTGATGACTTCAAGTCGTGGACACGCATCCGCCAGCCGCCTCACCAGCCCAAAGTAGCTCCTAGGCATGACCTCCCTAGGCCATAGCCAGACTATAAGGCCCTTCATGGCATGTTCGGCCACCTTATGGAGCTCGACCACCGCTTCACCGGTCGTTCATGGGCACTGGGTGTCCGCCTCAAAGATATCGAGACCGTAACACCTTCTCCATCGAGCTCCCTCCTCGGCCCGGTAGCAGCGGCAGCGTCGGACACATCAAGGGGTAGATCTGCGAATGCTCCTGGAGAGCTCCGGACTCAGGTAAGTAACAAGTAATTCACTTTCACATGCTTTCTTTGCATAAAGAATGCCTTACCCGCCTCTATCTTCTTCATCGCCTCAATTTCCTGGAGGGCTGTTTGGGCTTCGGCCTTGGTAGATTTGGCGCTCTCAAGGGCCGAGGCGAGCTCGGACTCTCTAGTCTTTGAGTCAAGCTCCAAACTCTCGTGTTTTTCCACGAGAGCCTGGAGCTCTTTCTGCACCTCCGCCACCCGCGCCTCCTGCTTATCTCGCTTAGTGCGCTCCACAGCCGCATTGTCTTCGGCCTTGGACAGCGCTTCCTTCAGGGTCGCCACCTCGGTTGTGGCCCCTGTAATACTCGCGTTGGTCCTGTCATTTTTTGCAACCACATCTTTTTATATACTTACATAAGGTATTACTTACCTTCCATGTCCTCGAGCTGCTTCTTGGCAAGGCAGAGCTCGTTCTCGGACCGCTCGAGGCTCTGCTTCAATGCATCGACCTCCGCAGTCAAGCAAAGAGAGGTCGGCGCAGCCTGCATTCCCATATTGACATACTTATGTTAGACTCCTGATATCTTTTGGATCCTTAGTTCGGCTTTTCTTTCCGAACACCAAATCGAGCATCAGGGCTACACGCCTATGCGGTAATATTTTACATATCTTAAATACGTACCTCAAAGCTTTGTTAGAAGGTCGGGCACGAAGCCACCAGCCCGCTCTTGGCGGACTGAACCTTCTGGATCACCACACTCATAATAGTGAGGTGCTCCTCGTTGATGGAGGCGCCGTTAAACACCTCCAGCAGATTATCCGGTGCCTCCGGTTGGACGGAGGTCACCGGCGCCGTAGGCTTGCCCTTCTTACTAGGGGGGCGCCTGCCGGACTCCGGAACCACTGAAGGTTCCGTGCGGTGTCCGGCCCAGGGCCGGACTTGGAGCCCGTGGGGGTTTTGTCCCCTTTGCGCCTGGAGTCCGGGAGGTCGCCTTGCGGCGCCTCGAGGACCACCTCCTCCTGGCTTGGACCCTTTTGGGACTCCACCTCGGCATCATCCGCAGCGCGAGGGGAGGAAGCGGCCAGAAGTGAAGTGCTATTCACATCCGACGAGCTCAAGGAGCCGCTCGACGGCAGGCCGACCTGGGCTTGGGGCGGACTGCATGATTATATTCGGTGTCCGAAGATACTGTGCAACAAAGGAACGCCATGAGTTATTCTGGTATCCGGACACTTACGATTTTGCCAGGGGCTTGGCCCTGGATGGCCACTCCTCTTCGCCGTCGTCGGTGTTGGTGGAGTAGTCCGGAGGAAGGGTCCTTCCCTTCTGATTATCCGCCTCTGCTAGCGGCCTTCCTTTCTTCTCTCCCCGGGAGAGACCTCTTTCCTCCTCCTCGTTTTCACGGGAGGAGTCCGCTGAGTCATCGGACGATGAGTCCGACACCACCAGCGCCGGAACTCTTCGAGTTCCCGTGGCCTTCTTCTTGGCCTTTTTCTCCGGCACCACGTCAGGTGCCGGAACCAGCAGCCCCGTCAAGCGGGCGTCCGCTGGGTCTTCGGGCAAGGGAGCCGGACAGTCAATCTACCCGGACGTCTTTTGCCAAACCTGTCAAAGGTAAGAGAGTTTAGATCCCGCATAAAGTCAAACTATGAGAAACAAGTATCCCGTAAAGGGTAAAATAGCTTACCGCGTTGGCTTGATGCTGCCGCTGAATCCGCGATCCTCGGTAGCGGATGCGGGAGCCTCGGCGCTTCTTGAACAAAGCACCTTCCAGCGTCTTCAGACGTAGTGATGAAGAGCCTGCTCAGGGTTCGGTGCTGTGCCGGATCAAACTCCCACAAGCTGAAAGCCCGTTGTTGGCACGGGAGTATCCGGCGGATGAGCATGACCTGGACTACGTTAACGAGTTTGAGCTTGTTGCTCACCAGGTTTTGGACGCAGGTTTGGAGTCCGGTCAGCTCTTCTGAATTACCCCATGACAGGCCCGTCTCTTTCCAGGAGGTGAGCCGTGTGGGGATGCCAGATCGGAATTCGGGGGCCGCTGCCCATTCAGGGTCACGCGGCTCGGTGACGTAGAACCACCCCGATTTCCACCCCTTTATGGTCTCTACGAAGGAGCCCTCAAGCCATAGGACATTGGGCATCTTGCCCACCATGGCACCTCTGCGCTCCGCTTGGCGGCCGCCCACTACCTTCGGCTTGACATTGAAGGTCTTCAGCCATAACCCGAAGTGGGGCTGGATGCAGAGGAAGGCCTCGCACACGACGATGAACGCCGAGATGTTGAGGATGAAGTTCGGGGCCGATCGTGGAAATCCAGGCCGTAGTAGAACATGAGCCCCGGACAAATGGGTGAAGTGGGAAGCCTAGTCCATGGAGGAAATGGGTGAGGAACACCACCCTCTCATGGGGCCCGGGGTGGGGATGAGCTGCCCTTGTCCGGGAGCCGGTGTGCGGCGTCATTGGACAAGTATCCGCTTTCCTCGACTTCTTGACGTGTCCCTCCGTGATGGAGGAGACCATCCACTTTCCTCCCGCCCGGACATGGCTGGAGAAGGTTGAGGTGGGATGTGCGGACTTGGGCGCTGGAGCTCGAAAAGCGAAAATGGATAAGCAAAGGAGGAAGAGGGCGTAGATGAAAAGGTGGATCCTTATCCCTTATATGGGCGCATTTAGACTGCACGTCCCCACCCGCCTGGTAAAACTCGCTTATCTCCCAAGCGCCGTAATTAATGGCACGGTTGGGTTACCCACACCCGTATTGATGAGAATCCCAGAATAAGGGGGACACGATCCGCCCGACAAGACGCGTGCCAAGGAAACCGCCTCGGTAAGTGCAATCGAGGTGGGACAGTAAAAACGATTCGAATAAAGGCTTGGCCGTGGTGTGATGTCACGCTGCGGAATACGTCAGCAGATTGGATTTGTGTAAATATTATTCTCTCTACGATGGTATGTGGAACTTATTTTGCAGAGCCGGACACTATCCTTGTGTTCAAAATCTTCTATGAAGTATTCGGAGGAGGAACCCGCCTTGCAATGCCGAAGACAATCTGCACGCCGGACTCGTCGTCATTGAAGCCTGGTTCAGGGCTACCGAGGAGTCCTGGATTAGGGGTGTCCGGATAGCCGTACTATAACCTTCAAGGGACTCTGGACTATGAATATACAAGATTGAAGACTCCGCCCCGTGTCCGGATGGGACTGTCCTTGGCGTGGAAGGCAAGCTTGGCAATATGGATATGTAGATCTCCTCCCATTGTAACCGACTCTGTGTAACCCTAGCCCTCTCCGGTGTCTATATAAACCGGAGGGTTTTAGTCCGTAGGACGAAAAACAATCATACCATAGGCTAGCTTCTAGGGTTTAGCCTCTCTGATCTCGTGGTAGATCTACTCTTATACTACCCATATCATCAATATTAATCAAGCAGGAGTAGGGTTTTACCTCATTCAAGAGGACCTGAACCTGGGTAAAAACATCGTGTCCCTTGTCTCCTGTTACCATCCGCCTAGACGCACAGTTCGGGACCCCCTACCCGAGATCCGCCAGTTTTGACACCGACACGGGGGCTTTAGCCTCGGGAGTGGTAGGCTACGTTCCCTCGTGAGCGACCACCTCGCGAGTACCGTCAGCTCCGGAGGATGGCGCCTTGGGAGTCCCACGCGACATCAGCACCTCGACGTCAGGCCCCTCGGCTTTCGCCAGTCCTTGCCTCCCTGCAACGACTCCTGAGGTGAGGTCGGCGCGGGCAGCTGGGGGAAGGACCACGGCGACTGGATTCTCGTGAGGTCCCACAAGGTTGGCTGGGGCGCAGCCCCCATTCGTTGAAACGGGGCATCTGCCTCGCGAAGTCAACCCTGTTTTTGCAAAGATACAGCAGGGCGCCCCCATGGCCAGCGCTGCCAGGAGAGGGTTCACCCGTCCGGACTAGCAGCACCTTCTTCAACGTCTCCGGCGCGAGATCCCCTTCCTGGACCCTCATGCGGTCCTGGCGACCGATGTAAGCCCACATTGGGCGGGAGTGGCGCTAGAGAGGAGCGATGCGGCGCCAGAGGAACTCCTTCACCACCTTGGGCGCCGTCACCCCAAGCCCCCTCAACCTCTCGAAGCGATTCCAGATGAAGGCAAGTTGGGGGCTCGTGAGCTCTTCGTGATCCCAACCAGGGTTGGGAATAGCAGGCGGCATTGGGTGCGCAAGCAGGGGCTGGGCACCCCAACGTCCACATACAGCCACCGCTCCCGGAACCCGCTCGCATAAGGTGGGAGGCTAAAATCGACTTCGAGGCGGCCGCCTTCCCAAGACGTTCGAAGCTCACGCTCCCCGAACACTGGGAAGGATCGGTCAAGCGCAGCGTGAAGAAGTGGCGCAGAAGGGAAACGGAAGGAGGAATCCCCACGATGGCCTCGCGGACGAAGGCGAAGACAGCAAGCAGAGCAATGGATTGGGGGCCAAGATGCATCATGTGGACCTTGTAATGGGAAAGCACCGCATTGAAGAAGGCGGAAAAGGGGTGAACCAGGCCTGCCCACAAGGCATCAGCGAAGAATCGGACCTCCGTGACGACCCTGTCGAAGGAGGCGTGGGACGCGGGCCAGACCATCGTCTTCCCGCACGCATTGAACCTGGAGGCAAGCGCGGAGCAGACCTTCTCTAGGGCCTCCAGGTTAAGTATGAGTGATTTGTCGACAGCGGGAGCTGCCGCCGGGGGCGTGCTGGACGTGGGCGCAGGTTTCTTCCCCTTGTCCTTTTTCGTCAGCGCCATAGCAATGGGACGGGGGAAGAGCTCGAGATGGATCAGAGGCGAAAGCAGAGGCCCGAGGAGGAAAGAGGAGCAGGAAGTGCGCAGGCTGCGAAGGGAAGATAACTGTGTACAAATCTCGTGGCCACCCAGCCAGGCTCATAATGAGGGAGTGTGGGGAAGCGGAGACGCCCACGTCCAATCAACCGCCACGCGGCGCTCAAGGCCGCAGGCTGATGGGGCCCATGGTGCTCCGCACTTGCCCCTTCGCTTCTCTGCTAAGCCAAGTCCGAGCGCGCCTTGGGCCCGGGGGCTACTGTCGGCGCTTCGGAACGGGGTCCCAGACTTGCTCGCCGCAGCTGCGG
The DNA here is from genome assembly GCA_021605145.1 of Aegilops bicornis. Lineage (NCBI taxonomy): Eukaryota > Viridiplantae > Streptophyta > Magnoliopsida > Poales > Poaceae > Aegilops > Aegilops bicornis. Next base: position 679,714,661 of record CM038673.1, on the reverse strand, counting down.
CGTGGCTCAAGTGGTGGCCCAAGACGCCTGCCTTCATCAAAGACAAGACTCAAGACCCTCGCGAGGGGCCAAGCCTCGCGGCGCGGACGGCGCAAGGCTTCCTTTGGGACGGCCTCGCCAGGCAGGCTGGCGAGGAGGCGAAGAGATCAAGGCAGGATACCTCGCGAGGTGCTCGTGACGCAAACCATGACAATCGAGGCCAGGAGGGCGCCAGGTAGGCGTCGGCCTGCGCAGTGTCCTTGTTTCCTCTTTGGTGCAAAGGGGGCAAGCGCAGACGTGGAGTACGGAGGCATCAGGCAAAGGTTGCCATTTCAGTGCAACGAGACCAAGACCACCAGAGCGGCAGGATGGAGGTCACCGTGGAGCCCAAGACGGCGTCATCACCAGTGCTTTTGGCAGCTGAAGACCAACTTTAGTCAGGATGACTTGTACTAGATGTTCCCCTTTGAAATGGCCGTTGTTGGCGCCCTTCCCGCTCAATATTTGGGGCGAGGCCCAGGGCCTCTATAAATAGAGCTAGCCACCAAAGAGTAGAGGCATCTGATAGAGCCGTAGCAGAGAGAGAGAGAGGCGATCGAACTCACTCAAGCAGTTCATCGCAACAGCTCAAGAACACCTCTCGCAAGGCTATTCTTCCCTTGTATTGTTCATCATCAGCCCCTGAGGCAATCCACCACACCACACACTGGAGTAGGGTATTACACCACAACGGTGGCCCGAACCAGTATAAATCTCGTGTCCCTTGTGTTGTACATCGTTTCTAACTTAGATCTCACGAGGCGATCGGACGTAGATCGGTAGGGGAGATATCTTCGTGCGCACTGAGGGAGTCTTGGATAAGGGGGTATCCGGACAGCCGGACTGTATACATCATCCGGACTATTGAAGCGTGAAGATACAAGACTCAAGACTTCGGCCCGTGTCCGGATGGGACTCTCCTTTGCGTGGAAGGCAAGCTTGGCGATCCGGCTATTGTGTTTCCTTCCTTGTAACCGACTCCATGTAAACCCTAGCCCTCTCCGGTGTCTATAAAGACCGGAGGGGTTGGTCCTTAGTAGGCCGATCACAATGACAATCATACCATCATAGGCTAGCTCTTAGGGTTTAGCCTCTACGATCTCGTGGTAGATCTACTCTTGTACTACCCATATCTTCAATATTAACCAAGCAGGATGTAGCGTTTTACCTCCATCGAGAGGGCCCAAACCTGGGTAAACATTGTGTCCCTTGTTTCTTGTTACCATCAGCCTTGACGCACAGATCGGGACCCCCTACCCGAGATCCGCCGGTTTTGACACCGACATTGGTGCTTTCATTGAGAGTTCCTCTGTGTCGATGCTGCAAGGCCCGATGACTCGTCTCGTCGTCAGGGACGACATTACCTTGGGGGGGAGCTCTGGCTGTAGGCCAAACTCTCCGGATCGGCGGCTTTATCATGGCCGCCACATCGGCGGTAGAGCCGACGATGACCTCTCAAGTCATTAATCGTAACCTTCGCGTTAGTTCGGAACTTGCCGAACATATGGATCCGATGGAGCTCTCCTCCCTTAATGAGCTCTTGGATCGCATCACCGCTCTGGGAGTCGCTACAGACTATGACCGGATCGGGCTTAATGTCAGGACCCCGATTCAAAGTCACATCGATCTAGCCGGTAACACCTCATATCACTTTGCGGCCTCACGCACGGTATTCCCACGGGTGTCGCCTTACCATGGCCTGGGACCGTTTGCGCCTTTTGGCTCACGTATATGATAGTGTCGCCAGCATCCATATGACAAAGAACCCGGGCCGACATGGCTAGTTGTGAACCCAAAGCGAAACTAACCCATGGGGACAGGCATACATGAATCACATCGAGCATGTCGGTCATCAACGTATGAATTCGGGCTGTAGCACTGGGCTAGCAGGACTCCGGTATCCCGGTCAGAGTAAAGTTAGGGCAGACTCGAATATCACCGCGTGACATTTCGTCAAGGGACAGACATAGGAACGAAGTGAAACACATGCCGCCAGCCAAGTGTCCAAAGCAAGAGTGCTGGGCTAGCAGGGACTCCGTGAACCGGTCAGAAGCGGACTACTATCGCTCAGAAGCACTAGACTACATTTCCCCATATGAGAGGCTGCCAAGGATAAACAACTAGATTGTCGGATCCCACACATACCAAGCATTTCAAACATACACACAATATGCTCAATATGTGTAAATACAACATGGCATCACAACATAACTCTACGACTCAAATATTTATTCATTAGGCTCCGAGGAGCGAGATATTACAAACATGGGTCTCATGACCCAACACTCGTGAGCATACAAGTCAAGGCACAAGCGGAAGCTTAACATGTCCGAGTACGTACATCTATAAAATGAAAAAGGCTGCAAGCCCGACTATCTACCAGATCTCGCCGAGGGCACAAGATTGTAGCTGAGGTAACAAGCTAAACGTCGAGGTCCAAGCGGAACTACTAGCGAGACCGACGCCTCTCTCCAAAACATAAAATAAGCAAACGTGAGTACAATTGTACTCAGCAAGACTTACATCAGAACTAACTACATATGCATCATTATCAAAAGGGGGTGGTGGAGTTTGACTGCAGCAAGCCAGCTTTGACTCGGTGGCTATCCTGAACTATAACTGCAAGTAACTCTTTTGAGGTGACGCACACGAGTCCACATATTCACCATATCAATACACCACTATGGACCCGCTCCGCCTCCTCACGAGAACGCCATCCATAGCACTCACGCTTATATTGCGAATTTTAGAGTATCCACTTTCGCTTGTCTTTGAACTGTTGAGGCATCCTAGAAGTACTTTTCCATGACACGGCTATTCGAATAGATCATATTAACCCTGCAGGGTGTACTTCTTCACACACGCTCACCACTTACCGCCACATACACGACATGTACTCGACAACCTTCAAGCGGAAGCCCAACGTGGGTGTCGCCACAGCCTACCTAAACACTCAAGTCCCTAGTCCAGTTTATCGCCTATTCGGGTTCCATCCGCAGGGAGTCCGCCGAGGTTTCCCATACAGCCCCGAACGATGTGTGCAGGGTTCCCGAGATACCAAACGGGCACTCGGTACATCGCCACGTGCCTACCGCAACACAACCCACCCCTAAGGTCGGGCCATGCATGCCCCCAAAGATACTACAAACACCGTAAACTACTTGCAACTCCTTAACCGAGAACAAGGGTGGTTAAGAAGCCGAGAGGGTCCATTGGTTTCGGGTCCCAATGCGTGGTAGTAACTGCTTCATGGATCACAAACACGTAACTCAGGCCTCGAGGACGGCTGCAATGAGACAACCCACCATGTACTCCTACATGGCCTCTCACCGCTACCTTTACCAAATCGTGTTCACACACTTAGCTCACACACGAGGGACATGTTCACACACCTCAGATTCATTCCCGATGAACCAGACCTGACTCAACTCTAAGCAAGAGGCATGACAAACAAGCATGAATGAGTAGGCACAACAGGCTCAAGCAACTCCTACTCATGCTAGTGGGTTTCATCTAATTCTTGTGGAATGACAGGTCATGCAGAGGATAAAGGGGTTCAGCTACCGCAGCAAGTAACAGATGAATCGTTGTTGTCCTAATGCAATAAAATAGAGCAGAGCGAGAGAGTGGGATTATATCGGAATGAACAAGGGGTTTTGCTTGCTCGCACTTCAAGATAATATAGTTCTTCATCGGTGTCATCGAACAATCGCTTTAACGCCGCTTCATCGAGAGGGGACAAACATCGGCAATCGAGAAAGAACACAATCAATGCAATGCACATTCACATGAATGACATGTCATGTTAAGGTACTGAATTCACCTAATGCAATATCTAGCCAAGTTAATTGAAGTGGAATTCAAACAAGGTTAAACTCCAACTCCAAATGCTAGTTCATAAGTTGCCCTAATCATGATTCATCCTATTCAGTGAGGTTAACTTGTTCAATCATGCATGAAAGTGCCATAAACAGATTCTTCATATTTTTCTGATCATTTTCATATATAAATTATTTCATTCTGAGCTACGGTTGAATTTATATGATTTTTAGAAGTTTGGGGTATTTTCTGAAATTTCCTGAATTAAATTAAATCCAGAAAACCTATTACTGCGGCAGCCGACGCCGCAGACGTCGCCGGTAAACGGGCACGGTCCGGTCAAACCCGACGATGGGTCCCGCGTGTCGTGGTAACTAGTTTAGCTAAAATTTAATTAAAACTAAACCTAATTAGTTAACAGGTTGGGCCCCACCGTCATTGACTCATCGAGTCAACCAGGCCCACCGTGGTCAAAGTCAACGCCGGCTGCTGGCGTCTAGCCGCCGGGCGAGGCCGACGCGGGCGGTGGAAGTGGATTTTGCCATTCCGCCACCAAATTGGTCGTGGAGGCATCTAGGTGTAGCCGGAGTCGAGCCACAGCTCTTGGTGGAGTCGGTTGGGGTCGGGGCGGCCGGAATCGGCGCCGGCGACGACCTAGGCGGCCGCCGGAGTTCGGCCGAAGGCGAACTCGGGGCTAGGGTGTTCGGTGAGGTGCGGGGAGTGCATGGTTAGGTGCGGCGCAGTGCGGTGAGTGCGTTAGACACCGAGAGTTGGCCGGTGGGTGGCCGGGAGCACGTCGGCGACGAGCTCCGCGGCGGTGAGTGCGGTTGAGCTCCGGAGGTCACTACACAGCTCGGGAGCAAGAAAGGAAGGGAGGGAAGGTAGCTAGGCTCACAGTGCAATTCGGAGAAGCACTTCAGTGCGGTCGGGACGGGCCGGAGCGACGACGGCGTTGAAGGGGATCTCCCAGCTGGGATCGGGCGAGGTCGGTGTAGTGGACTCGGTGCACTAGAGCATGCGGGCTCGGCTAGCTCGGGTAGAGGAGGGTGGCGGAGCTCCTAGACACAAAGTGAGGAGGAGCACAGACGGCGGGGAGCGCGTCTACGACGACGGCGTGGCTGCGGTGGCGTCGGCCATGGCTGGGGAGCGCGAGGGGGAGGAGCCGGGGAGGAGAGGAGATGTCCGAGGGGTTCGGGGGAGCAAAGGGGAGCGAACCATGTCGCGGCTGGGTGAGGGGAGCGGCGAGGCGGCGACCAGGTGCGTGGCACCCATGCGGTGCTCGCCGAGCACTGGCTGCAGATGTTGAGCCGAGCCAAGCAGCCATGCTTGTTGGCTGGGCCAGCAGGTCGGCCGGGTAGGTGGCGCTGTGTAAGGTTTCTAATCTGTTTTCTTTTTCTATTTTTCTGCAACTTTGTGGAGTTTTAAAAATACTAAAACAGTTTCAAAAATCACCAAATCGCTTCCTGGTCCATAGTTGGAATATTTCCAACATGAAACATTTCTGTTTGGGAATATTTGGGCATTTGAAATATTTTATATAATTTTAAATGCCAAACTCAAATACTTATGATTTGATTCAAGGACCTTAGGATGACCTAGAAAATTGTGCACCACTTTTGGCAAAGGCTCTGAACCAAAGCAAAGGTGATGAGCATTTTTAAGGGCATTTCAGGTTCATTGAAAATATTTTTAGGTTGAACCTATTTGAATTCCATTTGGTGCTAGGGTTTTGGACATCCCCATTTCAAGTTTCATGAAAATTAAACATGATGCATGGATGCAATGCCACTAGTTACAAGCAAGCTCTAGGGCTGTGATAACTCACCCCACTAAACAAGAATCTCGCCGAGATTCAAGACGTGAGGTAAGAGGAAAAGGGAGGTCACAAAGCTATCACAATCTCCATGATCCATTTGCCCTTCTCGAAGATGTTGATTCACTCCATCATCTTGGTCTTGACGTCTTTGCTTTCGAGAACTTCATCCAACACGACAACGACAAAGAGGAACTCTGCAGGAATCGATCTTCTTAAAGATCGAGCAGCTTAGGATCACTCATCCAGCGAGACATTGAAACATCTCTCGAGCTGCGACACGGAACACATCGAGAGGGATGGAAGAACAACGACGGGGTTTGATTGGTGGGCAACAATTCCACTCTTAGAAAGATGGTGGATGGTGTCAAGGTGGCGAGGAAATATTTACCATGATCCCGTAACGGGGCACCTTGGGAAAGGTGACGTAAAGGACTACTCCCTTAAGTGGCAAAAAGAATTACTTTTGATCTATAGATCGTTGGAACTCTTTATACCAGCCTAAGGCAATCACAATCGATCATTCGAAGGAGTTCGAAAGGATGACATACTCGGACTAGAATGGATGATGTGGACTACCTTGTTGAAGACAACACAATGGATGATTTGCTTATCATCGGAAATGGATGGGACCCATGGTAAGTCAACTTTTGAGGATGATCCTAGACATCAATTACTGAGAGGGACATCCCATGGAAAAATTGGCACAATGGGGTGAAAGCTGGGAACAACATGCAATGTTGGGAAGGTTCCAACCATCACATCCGCCTCGAGATTCAGATCTGGTTGGTGTTAGGATATTCCAGACTCATCGAGTCTAGAAAGAAAAATGAAAGTTTGCAACACAAATCGGCGAGAAGATGTTGCGAGATTCTCGGAATGAACTACGATAGCAAGCTCCAAAACATGAGCGGGTTCTGCTACAAACCCATGAACACGCTGTCCAAGACAAGCATGACCACGTAGTAGTCTTATGATAAAATACTACCGAAGTTCAGGTTGGGAACCATCATCGAGGATAACAAAGTCCTAACATAAGTCATGACTAGTTGTTATGAAGGAACTCCTTCTCCTTGAACAAATCAATCGGTGGCTTGGTGTGCTAGGAACACATATGGAGTGGAGGCGGCCAACCTATCAAACCATAGAGCACTTCGCACGCATGACTGACTTGGGATGGTACCATAGGAAACAAAACAAACCTTTCTCGAATTCATGGCGGCAACTTACACCTAAAGCACATGAATTCGAGGAAGTCACTTCTTCCATCCAAGCATAGGCTTCATGTACGGAACACGAAGGCATTGCTTACAAAGTTTTAAACACTAGGTTGATGTTCAACATGACTCATGGGGGAGACAAAATGCTGCTGATGGGCTCAACAACAACTCATCAGAATTTTCATATCACTGGACTTCCACCATCATGTGAACACGGTGATAGCATTGGTCAGACCAAAAGATGTAATGGTGTATGCTCAAGGGATCAACCACTAGTAGGACAACATTACGAGCATCGTTGGTACTGATTTGATTTGGCGATAGCCCACACTCAAATCAAAGGATTGATAAGACAATAGGTCCAAAGAACTGATCACAGTGGACCAATCGATGAAGATATCATCTTTCTTCAACACACACTACACAAGAATATCCTTCTGAACGAACTAAGTTAGACAAGCTTTTATCTTCCAACTCTCCAAGTTGTTGTCTAGCTTAACCAACTAGCTCGTGGATATCCAACACAGATTCTTGGAGAAAGGGTGGTTCACAAGAAACCAACTTGATCACAAGCTCAACATAACAGTCAGGAAACAACCCGTAACACTTCCAAGAAGATATTTGGAAAGTCACGAACCACCGGTATGTTACTAAGCTCGAGAACAATCTTGCTTTTGAGGGCAGACGATATGATCAAATGAGTGAGGACTTGACAAGATCCTAACTCATAGATCGAAGAGTGCACCAGAACTAAGGACTAGGTAGCACAATCAACCTTAGGATGATGATTTAATAACCAACACGCTAAGAATGAGAATATTGTCCATTTACTACCAAGCAAGGGGTTGCTAGGCGACGAGTTCACACATCACAATTCACTTGTCGGCATTCCGGTTGCATCAACACGGGACCGAGGAATGAATAATGATAGTGAGAAGTATCACTACGCCAAGAATTCATAAAAGAAGGTGCAATTCTCATGACGTTCACGACATAAAGTGGGTAATACTTCAGGTAGAAATGTAATAAAAGCTGAATTGGCATTTTGATCTGCGGAATACAACTGCTTTGACCCAATCCTAGAAATGGATGAGGTACTGGAGTTTGTTTCTCCTAGTCATTCCGGATTAGAATGGCTTGACGGCCACAAGGGTAGTGGCATCGTTGAACACGAATGCATAACTACTCCCCGACTATCAATCGATAGACGAGGGCGAAAAACAATTAAAGAGGAACAACTCGAGGAGCATATAACTTTCTCGAGTTGTGGATGCATAGGTTAGTATGTCGAACCAAGTTCAACAGGTTTCTTCCGGATAACCCATGCAGGAAGTAGAACCGGCAGATTCACAATTATGAATGGAGAACTCCTCAAGAGTACTCGATTGTGATCCTTTAGTTCAGCGAGGAACTTCCGCCATAAGCGGTTCATAGCATTTGGAAGAAGGAAATACCACGGACCTCGAGGATCGTCGTAAGGTTACTAATACCCTAAAGGAACTAGCAAATACTAACAACATGAGGTAGGGTGAATCTCGGGTTCAAGAACCCAGGAATAGAATGCCTACTAACTAATAACATCACGGGATGCTTTCAAGAATAATGGCTTAATCATCACACTTTGGGGATACAAAAGCATTGCTAAATTGCTAGGTGACTTCCTAAACACCTAGGGTCATAATAATAGCTCCAACATCTACGCCGAGGCAGCAAAGTACCTCAACTCACCGATTAGTGTGCTTAATCTGGCCCAGATGAACATTAAAAAAGGAGAGAAGGGATTTGCAATGCATCAGACTATTTAGAGACCTGGGATGACTCGGACAGCATAACGGATGTAAATGCTCAAAATGATTTGAGACATCCTGCAAAAATGGTGGCATAACCACTCAACATCACAATATCAAGGTTCCGAGATCAACAATTATCATACAGAGATAGTAGAAATTGAACCGAGATTTGAAACTATCAATCTTAAAGGTCTATGGATTAGTAACACGACATCCTGATAGATAGATGAGAAGCCTAATTCTTAAACCCCGTAGAAGAGAAGAGAATGACTCAGATTAGAAAGCCATGAGGTATAAGGAGTAAAAAGAGCCTTACGTTCCCTTCCACAATCAATTCCCTTACATAACTAAAGCATTTCTAGACACAACTTCGACCAGTTTGGCTTGGTAATCCTACAGCAACAGCTCGATACCAACGCTGTCAGACCCCGATTCCAAGTCACATCGATCTAGCCGGTAACACCTCATATCACTTTGCGGCCTCACGCACGGTATTCCCACGGGTGTCGCTTACTGCGTGGCCCGGGACCGCTTATGCCTTTTGGCTCACGATATGATAGTGTCGCCAAAGATCCATATGATGTAGAACCCGGGCCGACATGGCTAGTCGTGAACCCAAAGCGGCACTAACCCATGGGGACAGGCATACATGAATCACATCGAGCATGTCGGTCATCAACGTATGAATTGGGTCAGTAATCGGGCTAGCAGGACTCAGATCCCGGTCAGTAGCAGGCTAGGCAGGACTCGAATATCACCGCGTGACATTTCGTCAAGGGACATACATAGGAACGAAGTGAAACACATGCCGCTACCAAGTGTCCAAAGCAGTAGTGCTGGGCTAGCAGGACTCCGGTGAACCGGCTGTAGCGGACTACTATCGCTCAGAAGCACTAGACTACATTTCCCCATATGAGAGGCTGCCAAGGATAAACAACTAGATTGTCGGATCCCACACATACCAAGCATTTCAAACATACACACAATATGCTCAATATGTGTAAATACAACATGGCATCACAACATAACTCTACGACTCAAGTATTTATTCATTAGGCTCGGGGAGCGAGATATTACAAACATGGGTCTCATGACCCAACACTCAGAGCATACAAGTCAAGGCACAAGCGGAAGCTTAACATGTCTGAGTACAGACATCTATAAAATGAAAAAGGCTGCGAAGCCTGACTATCTACCAGATCCTGCCGAGGGCACAAGATCGTAGCTGAGGTAACAAGCTAAACGTCGAGGTCCAAGCGGAACTACTAGCGAGACTGACGTCTCTCTGCAAAACATAAAATAAGCAAACGTGAGTACAATTGTACTCAGCAAGACTTACATCGTAACTAACTACATATGCATCATTATCAAAAGGGGTGGTGGAGTTTGACCGCAGCAAGCCAGCTTTTGACTCGGTGGCTATCCTGAACTATAACTGCAAGTAACTCTTTTGAGGTGACGCACACGAGTCCACATATTCACCATATCAATACACCACTATGGACCCGCTCCCGTCTCCCTACAAGAACGCCATCCATAGCACTCACGCTTATCTTGCATTTTAGAGTATCCACTTTCACTTGTCTATGAACTGTTATAGGCAACCTGAAGTCCTTTTCCATGGACACGGCTATTCGAATAGATCATATTAACCCTGCAGGGTGTACTTCTTCACACACGCTCTCACCACTTACCGCCGTTTACACGACATGTACTGCAACCTTCAAGCGGAAGCCCAACGTGGGTGTCGGCCACAGCCTACCTAAACACTCAAGTCCCTAGTTCAGGTTTATCGCCTATTCGGGTTCCATCCATGGGAGTCCGCCGAGGTTTCCCATACAGCCCCGAACGATGTGTGCAGGGTTCTGAGATACCAAACGGGCACTCGGTACACCGCCACGCGTGCCTACCGCAACACAACCCACCCCTAAGGTCGCTATGCGGCGGCCCCCAAAGATACTACAAACACCAGAAACTACTTGCAACTCCCGGACTGAGAACAAGGGTGGTTAAGAAGCCGAGAGGGTCCATTGGTTTCGGGCCCAATGCGTGGTAGTAACTGTTTCATGGATCACAAACACAGAACTCAGTTCCTGAGGACGGCTGCAATGAGACAACCCACCATGTACTCCTACATGGCCTCTCACCGCTACCTTTACCAAATCGTGTTCACACACTTAGCTCACACACAGTAGGACATGTTCACACACCTCCGATTCATCCCCGATGAACCAGACCTGACTCAACTCTAAGCAGTAGCAGGCATGACAAACAAGCATGAATGAGTAGGCACAACAGGGCTCAACCAACTCCTACTCATGCTAGTGGGTTTCATCTAATTCTCGTGTGGAATGACAGTCATGCAGAGGATAATGGGGTTCATCTACCGCAGCAAGTAACTGATGAATCGTTGTTGTCCTAATGCAATAAAATAGAGCAGGAGCGAGAGAGTGGGATTATATCGGAATGAACAAGGGGGTTTGCTTGCCTGGCACTTCCGAAGATAATATAGTTCTTCATCGGTGTCATCGAACAATCGTTTAACGTCAGCTTCATCGAGAGGGGACAAACATCGGCAACTGAGAAAGAACACAATCAATGCAATGTGCATTCACATGAATGACATGTCATGTTAAGGCACTGAATTCACCTAATGCAATATCTAGCCAAGTTAATTGAAGTGGAATTCAAACAAGGTTAAACTCCAACTCCAAATGCTAGTTCATAAGTTGCCCTAATCATGATTCATCCTATTCAGTGAGTTTAACTTGTTCAATCATGCATGAAAGTGCCATAAACACATTCTTCATATTTTTCTGATCATTTTTCATATATAAATTATTTCGTTCTGAGCTACGGTTGAATTTATATGATTTTTAGAAGTTTGGGGTATTTTCTGAAATTTCCTGAATTAAATTAAATCCAGAAAACCTATTATCATGGCAGCTGACGTCAGCGTGACGTCAGCGGGTCAACGGGCACGGTCCGGGTCAAACCTGACAAAGGGTCCCGCGTGTCGTGGTAACTAGTTTAGCTAAAATTTAATTAAAACTAAACCTAATTAGTTAATGTGGTGGGCCCCACCTATCATTGACTCATCGAGTCAACCAGGCCCACCGTGGTCAAAGTCAACGTCGGCTACCCGGCTGCCTAGTCACGAGGCCGACGCGGCGGTGGAAGTGGATTTTGCCATATTCCGCGACCAAATGGGTCGTGGAGGCATCTAGGTGTAGCCGAGTCGAGCCGCAGCCTCTTGGTGGAGCCGATTGGGGTCTGGGCGGCGGAATCGGCTCCAAATGACGACCTAGGCGGGCCAGAGTTCGGCCAAGGCGAACTTGGGGCTAGGGTGTTCGGTGAGGTGCGGGGAGTGCATGGTTAGGTGCTGCGCAGTGCGGTGAGTGCGTTAGACACCGAGAGTTGGCCGGTGGGTGGCCGGGAGCACGTCGGCGACGAGCTCCACGGCGGTGAGTGTGGTTGAGCTCCGGGAGGTCACTACACAGCTCGGGAGCAAGAAAGGAAGGGAGGGGAAGGTAGCTAGGCTCACAGGCAACTCGGAGAAGCACTCGGTGCGGTCGGGGACGGGCCGGAGCGACGACGGTGTTGAAGGGGATCTCCGACGGCTGGATTCCAAGCGAGGTTGGTGTAGTGGACTCGGGGCACTAGAGCATGCGGGGCTCGGCTAGCTCGGGGTAGAGGAGGGTGGCGGAGTTCCTAGACACAGTGAGGAGGAGCACGGACGGCGGGGAGCGCGTCTACGACGACGGCGTGGCTGCGGTGGCGTCGGCCATGGCTGGGGAGCGCGAGGGGGAGGAGCCGGGGAGGAGAGGAGATGTCCGAGGGGTTCGGGGAAGCAAGGGGGAGCGAACCACGTCGCGGCTGGGCGAGGGGAGCGGCGAGGCGGCGACCAGGTGCGTGGCACCCATGCGGTGCTCGCCGAAAGCACTGGTTGCTCGTCAAGGCCGAGCCAAGTACCATGCCGGGTTGTTGGCTGGGCCGGCAGTGGGCCGGGTAGGTGGCGCCAGGTAAGGTTTCTAATCTGTTTTTCTTTTTCTATTTTTCTGCAACTTTGTGGAGTTTTTAAAAATACTAAAACAGTTTCAAAAATCACCAAACTGCTCCTGGTCCATAGTTGGAATATTTCCAACATGAAACATTTCTTTGGGAATATTTGGGCATTTGAAATATTTTATATAATTTTAAATGCCCAAACTCAAATACTTATGATTTAATTCAAGGACCTTAGGATGACCTAGAAAATTGTGCACCACTTTTGGCAAGAGGCTCAACCAAAGCAAAGGTGATGAGCATTTTGAAGGGCATTTCAGTGTTCATTGAAAATATTTTTAGGTTGAACCTATTTGAATTCCATTTGGTGCTAGGGTTTTGGACATCCCCATTTCAAGTTTCATGAAAATTAAACATGATGCATGGATGCAATGCCACTAGTTACAAGCAAGCTCTAGGGATGTGACACTTAAACCCGACCAAAGGGATATCAGATCCCCGCCGGCCACCCACGAGATGGCGATAGTGGAGGAATCACACACGGACCGCCCCTCGAGTTTGAGGACAAGCTATGTCCAGATTACCGAACCCTGCAAGCCGAATACATGCTCAAAGGAAGACATGACCCAGGTCCCGGACTTGGAACCGGGCATCGGGCCAGAGAAATTAGGCGGCACGCCGGAGACCGAGCCATCAGGGTCGGAGCTTCCCACGCCCCTGGGTGTCAGGTCGGATCAGAATCCGGACTCTGCCAACAACACCCGCCAGGACTTAAACCATCTCTCCCGCATCAGGCAAGAGCCCCAGGAGACCGTACATCACTACTGGGCCAGATTCCTCCTTGCGCTTAACAAGGTCAAGAACTGCAGCGAGGAGGACGTAGTCTTACTCTTCTTCAAGAACTGCACGGACAAAGGACTCCTTAATGCTATAAACCGCCATGACTTAGTACACTTCGCGAATCTGACAATCATAGTACGAAAGTACTGCGCGATGGAAAGCGCCTGGAAAACCCAAACGGAATTTTGCGACAGTACGGCTCTCACCAAGACCTTTGTCTGAACTAAACGGGTAGACTCTCATAAGTCGTCCGATCCCGCCCCCAAGAAACCGAAACATATCTCGGGGCAGGGAACCGTATTGGAAGAATGGCTCAATGGGCCATGTAAACTCCACAACACTCCGGGCACGACACCAACTCATAGCCTTAGAGCATGTTGGATACTCCCGCGGGTCGCAAAAAGCGGTGAGGATCTTCTTGCAAGCTATAAAGCAGAGCAACATCCCTCCAAAGAACACGATGCGGTATTAACAGTCTTCGAAACTTTCAACTCGAACAATAGGCACAAGCGAGCTCATCGAAGCTCCGCCGAAATTTGCCATATGGCAAAAATAAACCCCTGGAACGACACTGCTATAACTTTCAATGCCAGTGATGAACCTCGATTCCAGATTGTCCGGGCACCGGCCGCTCTGGTCCTTAGCCGAATCGTGGACGGCTTCCGGCTCACCATAGTACTCATGGATGGCGGAAGCGGATTAAACTTGATCTATGAAGAAACGCTCAACAAGATGGAAATTGATAAAAGCCGCATTGAGCAAAGCGGCACCACCTTCAGGGGACTCATCCCTCGTCGGGAAGCGAGGTGTGCGGGAAAAATCACACTCGATGTGGTATTCGGCACCCCGGACAATTACAGGTCCGAAGAGATCACATTCCAAGTGCCCCCTTTTAGCAGCGGGTACCACGCCCTTTTAGGGCGGGACACACTTACAAGCTTTCAAGCCATACCCCATTACGGGTACATGAAGCTTAAAATGCCCGGGCCCAATGGAATCATCACTCTAGCCAGTGATCCGGACGTCGCACTCCGCACCGAAAACAAAACCGCAGCGCTGGCCCTGGAGGCATTATCCAAAGCCCTAGCAGCCGAAGAACTAACAACGCTTCGGGCCACCGTGGACAGGGACGAAGTGATACTCGACAAGCGACCCAAGTCCACCTCATTTAAACATGCAGACGAGATAGTCAAATTCCAAGTCCATCCAACGGACCCCATAAAGACAGCTTCCGTCGGGACACAGTTGAGCCCCGCAATGGACGCCGCACTACGAGACATTTTACGCGAGAATTGGGACATTTTCGCCTGGCACCCGTCGGACATGTCAGGCATCCCGCGTAGACTGGCCGAGCATAGCCTTAATATACTAAAGGGATATAAACCTGTCAAACAGGCCCTAAGGCGATTCTCAGAGCCCAAACGACAAGCAATGGGGCAAGAGTTAGCTAAGCTACTCGAGGCCGGGTTCATCAGAGATATTAAACACCCGGATTGGCTCGCAAATTTGGTAATGGTACCAAAGAAGGACAAATCCTGGCGCGTATGCGTCGACTTCAAAGACCTCAACAAGGCTTGCCCCAAGGATCCCTTTCCCCTCCCTCGCATCGACCAAATCATCGATGCCACAGCTGGACACGACTCATTGTTTTCTCGAGCATACTCTGGATACCATCAAATAAAGATGGCAGAGTCTGACCAAGCTGCAACAGCTTTCATAACGCCATATGGCCCTTTTTGCTTCAACACTATGCCTTTCGGGTTCAAGAATGCCGACGCAACCTATCAACGCATGATTCAAACATGCCTGGAAAAAAAACGGCAAAACAGTGAAGGCATATGTGGATGACGTGGTTGTAAAAACTAGACACGTAGAAACTCTCATCGACGACTTGAGGCTTACATTCGTGTAACACCCCAGATGTAACTTTCCATATTTGTAACTCCAACTCTTGCCATTTTCGGCATTGTGATATGATATTCCCTCCGTGGTTGGGTTTTTCTTCATTTTGCATTTTGTCCATGTCATGCTTTTCATATCATGTCATCATGTGCATCGCATTTGCATACGTGTTCGTCTCATGATTCCGAGCATTTTCCCCGTTGTCCGTTTTGCAATCCGACGCTCCAATCTCCCCCGGCGGTCCCTTTTATGTTTTTCCATGTGCGGGTACTAAACCTTCTCGGAATGGACCGAGGTTTGTCTAGTGGCCTTGGTATACCACCCGTAGACCACCGGTCAAGTTTCGGGTCATTTGGAGCTCGTTTGGTACTCCAACGGTTAACCGCACTCTCGCAAAGGCCTCTTTTAAGTTGCAGCCCAACACCCCTCCAAAACAGCCCAATAACCCATCTAAGTCACTTCCATGCTCTCCGTCGTTCGATCACGATCGTGTGGGCGAAAACTACACCTCATTTGGAGTCTCCTAGCTCCCTCTACATACAAATATGTGTCCCTCCCGGATTTTTCGCGCAGTCCAACCCTAGCCATCTTCCTCCTCCCGCAGTCGGACGTGTCCGTTCCGCCGCCGCACGTGTCCAGCCCCGCCGCCACGTCGCTTCGACGAATCGGGGGACGCCACGTCAGCGCCGCCGCCTCCCTCCTCCACTCACGCGCCGCCACCTCATCGCGCCGGTCTCTCTCTCTCCACTCGCCGGCCCTCCCGCCCAGATCGGGGCCCGCTGAGCCCATCGGGCCGGGACGAGCCCGCCGCTTGTCGCCTCGGCGGCCCGTGGCAGCCGGCGAACCCGCCGCCTCGCCGGTCGACTCCACCGAGCCGAGCCGCCTGCCAAGCGCCTCCCGCCGAGCTCCCGTCGGCCAAGATCTCGCCCGCCGCCGGAGCTCGGCCTGCCTCCGCCTCTGGGCCTCTCTTCTCCGGGCCACCCGGCGCCTGACCTCCGGCCGCCTCCGGTGGGCTCGCCATGGCCTCAAGGCCACCTCTCCGCCTCGGCCGTGAAGCCTCGCCACGCCTGGCGCAAGACCTCGCCGCCCGCCGCCTCCCTTCTCCGCCACCTCGATCCACTCCGGCGAGAGCGCCACGCCTCGGGTTCCAGGTAACCCTAGATCGAGGGTTGACCTCAAAAATTGTCTAAGTCCCCGAAGTTTTGATATTTTGTGTCATTTTCGTCATGCTATATCTCTGTCATCGTAGCTCCATTTTCGCTTATAATATGTAAAAATGTTCGCCTCAAAGAGTAGATCATTTCATCTCATTGCATCATTTTCATTTAAGCTCATATTGATGCCAGAAATGCTGTTAGAAGAGGGCTATGTGATGTTAGTTTCTGTTTCTTAACAGAACTTGCACTTTTGTTATTTTTGCCATGATTAATGTGTGCACCCTATGAATTTGAGTCCTACATGTGTTTTGTAATATGCCATGCCATCTTTCCAGGGGTGTATGCCATGTATTTTTGTGATCTATGTGGTGACTAGCACAAGCATGCAAAGTAGGTGTCATGATGTTGCTGATTTCAGCTCTGTTTTGCTGATATTTTGATGCCATGTTAACTTGATGCTACCGAGAGATCCATGCATATTTTGAGATACTTCAGTAAGGATGTTTTGTTAAACATGTCTTTCTCTATCTATCCATGTCCTTGTTTGCAATTATTGAGTACCATAGCTTGAGTCAATCAAGCTCTACTTTTGCTATCAAATGTTTCCTGGAAGATTGTTTACATGTTATTCAATTTTGCCAAGGTTGTTGTGGTTGATCCATGTATGCTATGTTATTGTTCTTGCCATTTATGTCTTATATGTCATGTCTTCTTGATGTATGTATGCTTAGTTTATCATATAAGGCTCTGTAGTGAGTGCATTGAGCTTGTAAACATGCCTACTTGTTATCAGTTTTTGACATGCCATGTTGCTGAATCTGTTAACGAAACTTTCAATATTGACATGGGTGTTACTATATTTTCTGATCCTTTTTGGCTTATGGTCAGTAAGGGACTTTTGTTCTATGATTTGAGTAGATTCATGCCATGCCTTGTTTTTCTATTTTAAGTTCCTGTAGCATGTAGTTTTCTTGCTCTGAACATTGCAACCTGATGCTGTTTTTGCCATGTCCAGCCTGATATTTTGTGCACTTTTGCCATGCTTGTTTGAACCTGTTATGATGTGATTTAGCCGAAGCTAAGTGCTCATCTTTTGTCAAGCATCTTGTGAAGATTACTGCCATATACTTTGTTGATACGTTTGGGTGCAGTAGCTTAATTTCTTGTTGCTTCCTAAGTGGCATCATGCTGTTAATGGCAGATTTGCGCCATTCTTGTTTTGCTTGTCATTTGCAAACCGTGCATCCGATTCCGGTGATCTTTATATCGATTTCAACCGAAATCCTCTCATCTTTCCAGTGGCATACTTGGTTTGCCAAGTTGATGCCTGGTTCATCATTTTCCTTTCGGAGCGCACATACGCATTGCATATCATATCCCGCATATCATGCCATGTTTTGCATCATGTTGATTGTGCATTGCACCGTGATTTATTGTGGTTCCTTTGTTTGTGTTGTTGCTTTGGGTAGAGCCAGGAGACGAGTACGTGAACGAGGAACCTGTTGAGAACGCTTACGAGGATCAAGCTATCGACAACTCGAGAACATTGCGTGCAAGATGACCATACCCTCGAAATCACTTCTATCTTTGCTATGCTAGTTGCTCGCTCTTTTGCTATGCCTATGCTGCGATGCCTACCACTTGCTATGCCATGCCACCCATATTGCCATGTCAGCCCCTAACCATCCTTTCCTAGCAAACCGTTGATTGGCTATGTTACCGCTTTGCTCAGCCCCTCTTATAGCGTTGCTAGTTGCAGGTGAAGTTGAAGTTTGTTCCTTGTTGGAACATGGAGATGTTGTTCCTTTTTGGAACATGTTTACTTGTTGGGGATATCACAATATATATATATATGCTATAATTAATGCATCTATATACTTGGTAAAGGGTGGAAGGCTCGGCCTTATGCCTGGTGTTTTGTTCCACTCTTGCCACCCTAGTTTCCGGCCATACCGTGTTATGTTCCTTGATTTCGCGTTCCTTACACGGTTGGGTGATTTATGGGACCCCTTGACAGTTCGCTTTGAATAAGACTCGCCCAGCAAGGCCCAACATTGGTTTTACCATTTGCCACCTAAGTTTTTTCCCCGGTTTTCGCGAGCCCGAGGGTCATCTTTATTTTAACCCCGGACCAGTGCTCCTTCGAGTGCTGGCCCAAACTAGAGTGCTTTATAGCGCCCTCAAGGAAACTTGAGGTCTGGTTTTAGTTGTAATGGACTGCTCATCCGTGTGCGCCGAGAACGAGATATGTGCAGCTCCGATCGGGATTTGTCGGCACATTCGGGCGGCTTTGCTGGTCTTGTTTTATTGTTGTCGAAATGTCTTGTAGTCCGGGATTCCGAGATTGATCGGGTCTTCCCGTAGAAGGAATATCCTTCGTTGACCGTGAGAGCTTATAATGGGCTAAGTTGGGACACCCTGCAGGTAATATCTTTCAAAGCCGTGCCCGCGGTTATGAGGCAGATGGGAATTTGTTAATGTCCGGTTGTAGAAAACCTGAAGTTGACCTCAATTAAAATACACATCAACCGCGTGTGTAACCGTGATGGTCTCTTCTCGGCGGAGTCCGGGAAGTGAACACGGTGTTGGAGTTATGTCTGACGTAAGTAGTTCAGGATCACTTCTTGATCGCTACTAGCTTCACGACCGTGCTTTGCTCCTCTTCTCGCTCTCTTTTGCGTAGTAGCCACCATATATGCTAGTCGCTTGCTGCAGCTCCACTATACTACTCTGTCCTTCCTATAAGCTTAAATAGTCTTGATCTCATGGTGTGAGATTGCCGAGTCCTCGTGACTCACAGATACTTCCCAAAACAGCTTGCAGTGTGCCGACGATGCCGGGTGTGACTCAACCGAGCTCAAGTGGGAGTTCGACGAGGAACGTGGTCGTTACTATGTGTCTTTTCACTGATGATCGTGAGTGGTGCCCGGTTGGGACGATCGGGGATCTGTGTAGCTTTTGGGGTATCTTTCTTTATTTTGGTTCCGTAGTCGGACCTTGAGTATACTCTGAATGGTGGATGTTTATTTATGTATTGTGTGAAGTGGCATCGTAAGCCAACTATGTATCTCTTTCCCTTATGTATTACATGGGTTGTGTGAAGATTACCTCACTTGCGACATTGCTTTCAATGCGGTTATGCCTCTAAGTCGTGCCTCGACACGTGGGAGATATAGCCGCATCGAGGGCGCTATGTTGGTAATCGAGCCTTCCCGACTTAGGAGCCCCCTACTTGATTGTTTGTGGCGTTGTTGAGTCTAGAATGGAAAAATGTTTTGAGTCTTAGGATTATATATATCGAGAGTAGGATTCTTTTTACTTCCAGTCCCTTCGCCGCCTGTGAGGTATCCTCGACGTAGTGTTTTGACTCTTCTCTCCTCAAATTTCACTAAATTTTTTTAGGATCACGTGGGTATCTTGGAATCGCTCCCATGGTTTTGTGACGAGAACATTGTTCTTGGTGCCTCCCGACATTTAGGGGTTGTGGCGGTTGTCCCGGGAGTTGAGCTCCGAGGTGTTGTCGCCACAATTTTATCGCTGCCTCGAATACCGAGTTTTGCCGACATCGAAATCTCTTTTGTGCAGTTGTTGGTGAGATAACCTCGATAGCCCTGCATCGAGGCGAAAAGGGAGTATTGCCATGACTTGTATAACGGATGTTTTTCGAAGGTCGAGGTACACGATTTCCGAGGATTTCTTGGTTATGTGTTGACGGATGGATACAGTTGGATCTAGGTATTGTTAGTTTGGGTGATATATTTTGTGTCCTGTATCCCCAACACCGCATTGCATAACCGTAAAGTTTCGGGAGTTTATAGGTGGGAATTCTAGTAGCTTACGTGATATCTTTCCGACAGATGTATGATTTGAGATTGGGGTCCAACGTCTAGTGGTCCGCCCATTCACGGTCGACGACAAGGGTCGCGAGACGCCTTAAAGAATCCTTGGCTATGCTGATTCGGGACGCCTTGTTTGTCATTCGTGATGGTTGCTATACGTCAGGTCCGTGTGGGCCCCACCACGTAACACTTTGGGCGTAAATCTCTATCATGTGTTTGTTCCGCTCATTCTAGAAGCCAATCTCTTGTTTTCAGTTGTGATATTCGATTTGTTTCAAAGGCAGATGTTGTTTCCATACCTTTATCTAAGTGGCTTCTCACCTTAATGGACGTGTGATGATTAACTTTGGAATTCATTCGTTCGTTCTTATTCGAATGTTTATTGTGAAGACTATATGTTGCAATTTCTATCCGTTGATTCAACTTATCTATTTGTCTATCAAAGGACTAACGGATGTCACCCTCTTCAGGATGGCTCCGCCAACGCTGCCTGAATCCGGATCGCAATGATGGGGATCGGTCCGAACCCTCCACCTCCACCTCCGCCTCCAGAGGCACGGCAAGCTATCATGGCAGCCACCAATGCCAATGCTCGATGATTTTGCAGCTCTTGCAAGAACGTACTCAAGGGCAAGGCAGTCAAGGAAATCAGGGTCAAGGCAACAATCAGCCGCACTTTGCTACTCTCTACCGGTTCCTCGCTAATCAGCCGAAGTCTTTCGGTTTCGTGTCGAGGCCACAGACGCCGACGATTGGCTTGTGGACATCTGCAAGCATTTTGATTGTAGCAATGTCGGACTGAGGACTTTGTCAAGTTTGCATCGCTTCAACTCAAGGATCAAGCTGCCGAGTGGTACCAAAGAATACAAAGATTCCAGAGGAGGTCGTGTCATTACACCGGGATGAGTTCCGTCGCGATTTCGAGCTCATCACATTCAAAAGTGTTGTTGAGAGCAAGCGTGAGGAGTTCCGCAATCTCAAGCAGGGCAACATGTCTGTCTATCAATACAATATCCAGTTCCTGTAAGCTCGCTTCGTTTTGCTAAGCAAGACGTGCACGATGAAAAGAGTATGATCTATCAATTCAGAGGTGGTCTCGAGAGAAGATCTGCAATTAGCTCTTGTGCTTATTGAGCCAGATAAGAAAGATGATTTCTACAACATGGCACACAAGCAAGAAGCAGCCCAGCTCAAATGTCAGGATTCTAAGAAGAGAAAAAGGGATGCAGATCAGTCTACTTCTTCCTCTCAAGTGGCAGCTAAGCAGCAGAAGTTTTACCTTCCTCCTCCTCCGCTCCGTCGGCCTTTATCGCCAGAAGAACTCGGTGGCCGTGGATCTTCCCACCCACCCAATCCAAGCTATCGTAACAAGTCTAATTCTCAAGCTCCAAGGTCAAGTGCTCCTTACCACCGTCCGCTCTCGAGGTGACTTGCAACAAATGTCACAGAAAGGTCACTATGCGAACAAATGTTTCAACCAAAGGCGCCTTCGCCTCCTCCTCCTGTGAAATCTTCCGGCAATGCAAAGTTGGTCAAGCATAATCCCAAGTCTGCCAAGGTGAATATGATGAATGCAGCTCAAGCAGAGGAATCTTGATGTGATCATGGGTAATCTCTCGATTAATGATATTCTGCAAAAGTCTTATTTGATAATCGGTGCATCTATTTCTTTCATATCAAGACCTTTTGCATCCATGAACAATTTGCATACCGTCGATCCGCCTAAGCCGATAGCGGTTTCCTCTCCGGTTTGTTCATGAATACAAAAATGATGGCTCGGATGTTTCTATCAAGATGGGCAACTATGGATTTCTTTCTTCTCCAATGGTTCTTGGCGACTCGGATATTGATCTTATTCTCGGGATGGATCGGCTTTCTCAAAGACAAAGCTCAGCTTGATTGTGCTGCCTGGGAAATTCAATTGACTCACTCTTCTAATGATGTGATCATCTATGCCGCTCGTGATGAAACCATTCGGTTGTTTTCTCTCAATGAGAAGGGTGAATTGGATGCTATCTCTCAGATTCCAGTCGTTTGTGAGTACCAAGATGTCTTTCCAGAAGAGCTTCCGGGTATGTCTCCTCATCGCCGCTTGAGTTCGTTATCGATCTTGAGCCTGCATCGAACCCGCTTTGCAAGCGCCCATACAAGCTTGGACCTAATGAGCTGAAGGAATTGAAGAAGCAGCTCGATGAACAAGAGCGTCTGGGTTTGATCAGACTGAAGTTCATCTCCTTGGGGTTGTGGGCGTTCTTTTTGTCCAGAAGAAGGATGGCACGGACCGTCTGTAAGGCCGATTACCGTCCATTGAATAAGAAGACAATCAAGAACAAGTATCCACTTCCCAACATCAATGAGCTTTTCGAGCAACTCAAAGGTGCTATGTTGTTCTCCAAGCTTGACCTTCAGATGGGTTATCATCGATTCGCATTCATGAACAAGATATTCCCAAGACGGCATTCGTAACAAGCTTTGGTTCTTATGAATATCTTGTCATGTCTTTCGGCCTCGCCAATGCTCCTCCAACATTCTCTCG
Organism: Aegilops bicornis; assembly: GCA_021605145.1. Lineage (NCBI taxonomy): Eukaryota > Viridiplantae > Streptophyta > Magnoliopsida > Poales > Poaceae > Aegilops > Aegilops bicornis. The sequence continues at coordinate 679,691,722 of CM038673.1, read as the reverse complement.
GATGATGAATTTCATCTTCAACCCCTATACCAATGAATTCGTCTTGGTCTATCTTGATGATATTTTGGTCTTCTCCAAGAATAAGAAGGATCATGCCAAACATTTGCGATTGGTACTAGACAAACTCAGAGAGTATCAATTCTATGCTAAGTTCTCCAAATGTGAATTTTGGCTTGATGAAGTGCTTTATCTTGGTCATATCATCTCCACCAAGGGCATCGCTGTTAATCCCGAGAAGGTGTCCGCAATTGTGAATTGGGAACCTCCTCGAATGTCAAGCAGCTCCATGATTTTCTTGGTCTTGCTAGCTATTGTCAAGATTCGTTGAGAATTTCTCCAAGATTGCAAAGCCTCTTTCCAACCTCCTCCGTAAGCATGTGAAGTATGTCCGGTCTCCACGATTGTGATGTTGCTTTCAATACTCTCAAAGAGAAACTCAGAATAGCTCCCTGCCTTGACTCCTCCCGATGAATCCAAGCCATTTGAAGTTTTCGTGATGCTTCTCTTCAAGGTCTCGGTGCTGTGTTAATGCAAGAGAAGAGGGTTGTGGCTTATACCTCTCGCCATTGAAGCCCAACGAAAAGAACTACCCCACTCATGATCTTGAGTTGGCGGCGATTGTCCATGCATTGATAACGTGGAGACATCTCTTGTTGGGAAGGAAAGTGGACATTTTCACCGATCACAAGAGTCTCAAGTACATTTTCACTCAGCCCAACCTCAACCTCAGTGCACTCGATGGGTCGAAATGATTCAAGAGTACAACCCAAGTATTGAATATACTCCGGCAAGGCCAATGTCATTGCAGATGCTTTGAGCAGGAAGGCTTATCGCAACAGCCTAATCCTCAAGCCCTTCCAACCGGATCTCTGTGAAGCTTTCCGCAAGCTAAATCTTCAAGTTGTTCCTCAAGGCTTTCTTGCCAACCTCATAGTCTCTCCTACTTTGGAAGATCAGATTCGTGAGGCTCAACTTCTGGATACCATGGTGAAAAAGGTGAAACGTGGTATCGACAAGGGCATTTCCAAGTACAAGTGCTTCCACGTTGATGACAAAGATACTCTTTTCTTCGAGGACCGGATTGTGGTTCCTAAGGGTGATCTGAGAAAAGTCATTATGAACGAGGCTCACAATTCGCTTCTATCCATTCATCCTGGAAGTACGAAGATGTACCATGATCTCAAGCAGTCATATTGGTGGACTCGAATGAAGCGAGAAATTGCTCAATTCGTGAATGAGTGTGATGTCCGCAGAAGAGTGAAAGGTAACACCAAAGACCAGCTGGTCTCCTTCAACCTCTTGCTATTCCGTAATGGAAGTTTGATCATATTGAAATGGACTTCGTGACTGGTTTTCCTAAGTCCAAGCGTGGAAATGATGCTATCTTCGTTGTCATTGACAAGCTTACTAAAGTGGCTCATTTTCTTCCTATCAAAGAATCCATCACACAGCTCGGTTGGCAGAGCTATACACCTCCGTGATTGTCTCCTTGCACGGCATTCCACAAGTGATCTCTTCTGCATCGTGGCAGCATCTTCACCTCCAAGTTTTGGGATTCTTTTCGAAGGCCATGGGCACCAACATTCGCTTTCAAAGACAGCTTTTCACCCTCAAACAAGTGGCCAAGTCGAGCGAGTAAATCAAATCCTTGAAGATATGCTCGTGGCTTGTGTCATTTCCTTCGGTATGAAGTGGGAAGATTGTCTTCCATATGCCGAAGTTCTCCTACAACAACAGCTTCCAAGCGAAGTTCGGGCAAGGCCCCATTCGAAATTCTCTAAGGCGTAAAGTGTCGTACTCCTCTCAATTGGTCCGAGACAGGTGAACGCCAACTTCTTGGCAATGACTTGATCACGTATGTAAGAAATGTGCCAAGTCATTCGTGAGAATCTCAAAGCCGCCGCAATCGCGCTTAGAAGAGCTATTATGATGATAAGCACCGTGATGTGGCTTTTGAAATCGGAGACCATGTCTACCTCCGCTCTCCAATGAAAGGCACTCGTCGCTCGGTATCAAAGGGAAGCTTGCCCCTAGATACGTGGGTCCTTTCAAGATAATTGGCAAAAGAGGCGATCTCGCCTATCAACTTGAGCTTCCATCCAACTTTGCAAACGCGTGCACGATGTGTTTCACGTGTCACAGCTTTCGCAAGTGCTTCAAGACTCCTGAACGCACTATCAACTTCAAGAGATTGACCTTCAAGAAGATCTCTCTTATCATGAGCACCCGCTGCTATTCTTGAAGAAACCGAGCGCAAGACTCGCAACAAGTCAATCAAATTCCTGAAAGTGAAGTGGTCACACCATTCGACCGAGAAGCTACCCGGGAGCGCGAGGATCACCTCCGTTCGAATATCCGGAGTTCTTTTCAGTCCTAGATCTCGGACGAGATCCTCTTGTAGTGGTGGAGTGTTGTAACACCCCGGATGTAACTTTCCATATTTGTAACTCCAACTCTTGCCATTTTCGGCATTGTGATATGATATTCCCTCCGTGGTTGGGTTTTTCTTCATTTTGCATTTTGTCCATGTCATGCTTTTCATATCATGTCATCATGTGCATCGCATTTGCATACGTGTTCGTCGCATGACTCCGAGCATTTTCCCCGTTGTCCGTTTTGCAATCCGACGCTCCTATCTCCCCCAGCGGTCCCTTTTATGTTTTTCCGTGTGCGGGTACTAAACCTTCTCGGAATGGACCGAGGTTTGTCTAGTGGCCTTGGTATACCACCCGTAGACCACCGGTCAAGTTTCGGGTCATTTGGAGCTCGTTTGGTACTCCAACGGTTAACCGCACTCTCGCAAAGGCCTCTTTTAAGTTGCAGCCCAACACCCCTCCAAAACAGCCCAATAACCAATCTACGTCACTTCCATGCTCTCCGTCGTTCGATCACGATCGTGTGGTCGAAAACTACACCTCATTTGGAGTCTCCTAGCTCCCTCTACCTACAAATATGTGTCCCTCCCGGATTTTTCGCGCAGTCCAACCCTAGCCATCTTCCTCCTCCCACAGTCGGACGTGTCCGTTCCGCCGCCGGACGTGTCCAGCCCCGCCGCCACGTCGCTCCGACGAATCGGGGGACGCCACGTCAGCGCCGCCGCCTCCCTCCTCCACTCACGCGCCGCCACCTCATCGCGCCGGTCTCTCTCTCTCTCCACCCGCCGCCGGCCCTCCCGGCCCAGATCGGGGCCCGCCGAGCCCATCGGGGCCCGGACGAGCCCGCCGCCGCCCGTCGCCTCCCGGCGCCGCCATGGCCGCCGGCGAACCCGCCGCCCTCGCCGGTCGACTCCACCGCCGAGCCCCGCCGCCTCTGCCGCGGCCTCACGGAGCTCTCACGGCGCATCTCGCCGCCGGAGCTCGCCCGGCCTCCGCCTCCGCCGCCTCTCTTCTCCGGCCGGCTACTGGGCGCCTGACCTCCGGCCGCCCGGTCGCTGCTCATGCCATGTTGGCCGGCCACCTCGCCGCCCGTGGCGCCAGGAGCCTCGCCCGCCCGCGCCTCGCGCCGCCCGCCGGCCGCCTCCCTTCTCCGGCCACCCTGCATCCACTCCGGCGAGAGCGCCATGCCTCGGGTTCCGTGCAACCCTAGATCGAGGGTTGACCTCAAAAATCGTCTAAGTCCCCGAAGTTTTGATATTTTGTGTCATTTTCCTCATGCTATATCTCTGTCATCGTAGCTCCATTTTGCGCTTATAATATGTAAAAATATTCGCCTCGAAGAGTAGATCATTTCATCTCACTGTATCATTTTCATTTGAGCTCATATTGATGCCCGAAATGCTGTTAGAAGAGGGCTATGTGATGTTAGTTTCTGTTTCTTAACAGAACTTGCACTTTTGTTATTTTTGCCATGATTAATGTGTGCACCCTATGAATTTTAGTCCTACATGTGTTTTGTAATATGCCATGCCATCTTTCCATGGGTGTATGCCATGTATTTTTGTGATCTATGTGGTGACTAGCACAAGCATGCAAAGTAGGTGTCCTGATGTTGCTGATTTCAGCTCTGTTTTGCTGATATTTTGATGCCATGTTAACTTGATGCTACCGAGAGATCCATGCATATTTTGAGATACTTCAGTAAGGATGTTTTGTTAAACATGTCTTGATCTATCCATCCATATCATTGTTTGCAATTATTGAGTACCATAGCTTGAGTCAATCAAGCTCTACTTTTGCTATCAAATGTTTCCTGGCAGATTGTTTACATGTTATTCAATTTTGCCAAGGTTGTTGTGGTTGATCCATGTATGCTATGTTATTGTTCTTGCCATTTATGTCTTCTATGTCATGTCTTCTTGATGTATGTATGCTTAGTTTATCATATAAGGCTCTGTAGTGAGTGCATTGAGCTTGTAAACATGCCTACTTGTTATCAGTTTTGACATGCCATGTTGCTGAATCTGTTAACTAAACTTTCAATATTGACATGGGTGTTACTATATTTTCTGATCCTTTTTGGCTTATGGTCAGTAAGGGACTTTTGTTCTATGCTTTGAGTAGATTCATGCCATGCCTTGTTTTGCTATTTTAAGTTCCTGTAGCATGTAGTTTTCATGCTCTGAACATTGCAACCTGATGCTGTTTTTGCCACGTCCAGCCTGATATTTTGTGCACTTTTGCCATGCTTGTTTGAACCTGTTATGATGTGATTTAGCCGAAGCTCAGTGCTCATCTTTTGTCAAGCATCTTGTGAGGATCACTGCCATATACTTTGTTGATACGTTTGGGTGCAGTAGCTTAATTTCTTGTTGCTTGCTAAGTGGCATCATGCTGTTAATGGCAGATTTGCGCCATTCTTGTTTTGCTTGTCATTTGCAAACCGTGCATCCGATTCCGGTGATCTTTATATCGATTTCAACCGAAATCCTCTCATCTTTCCAGTGGCATACTTGGTTTGCCAAGTTGATGCCTGGTTCATCATTTTCCTTTCGGAGCGCACATATGCATTGCATATCACATCCCGCATATCATGCCATGTTTTGCATCATGTTGATTGTGCATTGCACCGTGATTTATTGTGGTTCCTTTGTTTGTGTTGTTGCTTTGGGTAGAGCCGGAGACGAGTACGTGAACGAGGAACCTGTTGAGAACGCCACGAGGATCAAGCTATCGACAACTCGAGAACATTGCGTGCAAGATGACCATACCCTCGAAATCACTTCTATCTTTGCTATGCTAGTTGCTCGCTTCTTTGCTATGCCTATGCTGCGATGCCTACCACTTGCTATGCCATGCCACCCATATTGCCATGTCAGCCCCTAACCATCCTTTCCTAGCAAACCGTTGATTGGCTATGTTACCGCTTTGCTCAGCCCCTCTTATAGTGTTGCTAGTTGCAGGTGAAGTTGAAGTTTGTTCCTTGTTGGAACATGGAGATGTTGTTCCTTTTTGGAACATGTTTACTTGTTGGGGATATCACAATATATATATCTGCTATAATTAATGCATCTATATACTTGGTAAAGGGTGGAAGGCTCGGCCTTATGCCTGGTGTTTTGTTCCACTCTTGCCACCCTAGTTTCCGTCATACCGGTGTTATGTTCCTTGATTTCGCGTTCCTTACGGTTGGGTGATTTATGGGACCCCCTTGACAGTTCGCTTTGAATAAGACTCGCCCAAAGAAGGCCCAACATTGGTTTTACCATTTGCCACCTAAGCCTTTTTCCCCGGTTTTCATGAGCCCGAGGGTCATCTTTATTTTAACCCCTCGGACCAAAGGTGCTCCTTCGAGTGCTGGCCCAAACTAGAGTGCTTTGCAGCGCCCCTCAAGGAAACTTGAGGTCTGGTTTTAGTTGTACGGACTCCTCATCCGGTGTGCCCCGAGAACGAGATATGTGCAGCTCCTATCGGGATTTGTCAAGACATTCGGGCAGCTTTGCTGGTCTTGTTTTATTGCTGTCGAAATGTCTTGTAGTCCGGGATTCCGAGATTGATCGGGTCTTCGGTAGAAGGAATATCCTTCGTTGACCGTGAGAGCTTATAATGGGCTAAGTTGGGACACCCTGCAGGGTAATATCTTTCAAAGCCGTGCTCGCGGTTATGAGGCAGATGGGAATTTGTTAATGTCCGGTTGTAGAAAACCCGAAGTTGACCTCAATTAAAATACACATCAACCGCGTGTGTAACCGTGATGGTCTCTTCTCGGCGGAGTCCGGGAAGTGAACATGGTGTTGGAGTTATGTCTGACGTAAGTAGTTCAGGATCACTTCATGATCGCTACTAGCTTCACGACCGTGCTTTGCTCCTCTTCTCGCTCTCTTTTGCGAAGTAGCCACCATATATGCTAGTCGCTTGCTGCAGCTCCTTTGTACTACTCTGTCCTTCCTATAAGCTTAAATAGTCTTGATCTCGCTGGGTGTGAGATTGCTTTGAGTCCTCGTGACTCACAGATACTTCCCAAAACAGTTGCAGTGTGCCGACGATGCGGTCAGGTGACTCAACCGAGCTCAAGTGGGAGTTCGACGAGGAACGTGGTCGTTACTATGTGTCTTTTCACGATGATCGGTGAGTGGTGCTCAGTTGGGACGATCGGGGATCTGTGTAGCTTTTGGGGTATCTTCTTTATTTTGGTTCCGTAGTCGGACCTTGAGTGTACTACGAATGGTGGATGTTTATTTATGTATTGTGTGAAGTGGCATTGTAAGCCAACTATGTATCTCTTTCCCTTATGTATTACATGGGTTGTGTGAAGATTACCTCACTTGCGACATTGCTTTCAATGCGGTTATGCCTCTAAGTCGTGCCTCGACACGTGGGAGATATAGCCGCATCGAGGGCGTTACAATTCGATAACCTCCGAACATATGACATCAAGTTGAATCCGGAAAAATGCGTCTTCGGAGTCCCCTCGGGGAAACTCCTGGGCTTCATTGTTTCCAATAGAGGAATTGAAGTGAATCAGGCAAAAATCTGAGCTCTGTCACAGTTGGCTATACCAACGGACCTCAAGCACATCCAGAAACTAGCGGGATGCGTGGCCGCTTTGAGCCGCTTTATCTCCAGGTTAGGAGAAAAGGCATTACCCCTTTACCGCCTCCTTCGGCGCACCGAACACTTCGTGTGGACGAACGCAGCCGCGGCCGGACTCGATGAAATAAAAACCTTACTGGCCAGTAATCCAGTCCTAACCGCGCCAAATACCGGCGAGCCTATGCTACTGTACATAGCTGCAACACATCAAGTTGTAAGCGCAGTGCTGGTCATCGAACGAGAGGTGGACGGATACAAATTCCAGCTCCAGAACCGGTCTATTACGTATCCATGGTCCTCACACCCTGCAAATCCCGATACCCACACTATCAAAAAATAGCATACGCGGTCTTCATGGCATCCCGGAAGCTGCGACACTACTTTCAAGAGTGTTCAATTACAGTAGCCTCCGAAGTACCACTCAATGATATCATAAATAACCGCGATGCTACGGGCCGGATGGCTAATTGGGCTATCGAGCTCCTTCCGTTCGACATAATATACAAACCACGGCGGGCCATCAAGTCGCAAGTACTGGCGGACTTTGTCGCCGAATGGACGGAAGCCGAACTCCCTAAAGAGTATGGCGCGTACTCTAACTGGATCATGCACTTCGACGGCTCTAAAATGCTGGCCGGATTGGGAGCAGGTGTAGTCCCGACGTCTCCCACCGGAGACACGGTCCAGTACATCCTCCAAATTTTATATACAGACTCCAACAATGCAGTCGAATACGAGGCTCTGTTGCACGGTCTTCGGATGGCAGTCTCTATGGGCATCCAACGCCTAGAGGTGCGCGGGGATTCGAACCTCGCAATATCACAGATAAATGGAGACTTTGATGCCAAGGATCCTAAAATGGCGGCCTATCTTACTACCGTCCTCAAAATGTCCGCTCGGTTCGAGGGGCTCGAATTCCACCATGTGGCCCGAGAAAACAATCAAGCGGCAGACGTCCTCGCTCGCATCGGCGCTAAACGCGACCCCGTCCCACCTAACATATTCTTGGAAAGGTTGTTCAAGCCATCCGTAGTATGGGAAGGGCCCGGCAATACCAGCACGGACCCAAACACACCCCCAGATTCCGAACCATCAGACACAATTGGAGGCTCTACCACCGAAATAACATCTTCAGCCCACGAAATCATGGCCGTCATCGCCCCGTGAACTGAGCCTTTCTTGGCCTACCTAAATAGGCAGGAACTCCCCGAAGACCAAAATGAAGCACGCTGCATTGTACGGCATTCCAAAGCTTACAAAGTCCATGAAGGGGAGCTCTATAAGAAAAGCACGACCGGAGTGCTCCAAAGGTGCATCTCCAAAGAGGAAGGGCGGCAACTCTTGGCTGAAATCTATGCCGGACTGGGCGGACACCACGCTGCGGCCCGAGCGCTGGTTAGCAAGGTTTTCCGTACAGGCTTCTATTGGCTGACGGCCCGAGCAGATGCACAGGACCTTGTTCAACATTGCGTGGGTTGCCAACTTTTCGCCAATCAGAGTCATATGCCCCCTACCGCTCTCCAAACAATCCCCATAACATGGCCCTTCGTGGTCTTGGGGCTGGATATGGTCGGCCCTCTTAAAGGGGGAGGCCGTAAGAAAAAATACTTATTGGTCATGGTGGACAAGTTCACCAAATGGATAGAAGCTAAGCCAGTCAAAACGGCCGAGTCCGGACCAGTGATAGACTTCATATCCGGGGTCGTACACCGATACGGTGTCCCTCACAGCATCATCACTGATAGTGGCTCAAATTTCACAGCCGACGAAGTGAAAACTTGGTGCGCCAAAATGGGCATTAAGCTCGACTATGCTTCCGGCTACCATCCCCAAACAAATGGCCAGGTCAAACGGGCAAATGGTCTCATCATGAGAGGCATCAAACCCAGACTAGTGCGATCTTTGACAGAGTCAGATATGCACTGGGTCAAGGAGCTCGACTCCGTACTCTGGGGGCTGCGGACCACACCGAATTGCATCACCGGATACACACCATTTTTCATGGTGTACGGGGCGGAAGCAGTACTACCCTACGACATAATACATGATTCGCCACGCGTACGCATGTACGAAGAGAAGGAAGCCGAGTTAGATCGGCATGCCAATTTGGACGCCCTGGAAGAGGAGCGCGATGTCGCAAAAGCCCGTTCCACATTCTATCAGCAGCAGGCTCGACGATATCAAAGCAGAGAAGTGCGGGCCAAAACTTACAATATTGGCGAGCTCGTCCTACGCTTACTGGAGAAGAAGAAGGACAAACTCAAACCCAAGTGGGAAGGTCCCTTCATCATTGACAAAGTTATCACCGGAGGAGCGTACCGCTTATGTAATGCATCCGATAACAGACTCGAGCCGAACCCATGGAACGCGCCGGACTCGGAGATTCTACGCCTAACGCCGAACTCAGTGTTCGTCTCCTTGCTCCCTCTTTTCTTTTTTTTTACTTATGCTCCACCCCATTTTTCCTTTCTCGACCTTTTTTCTTCACACAATGTATTTTATACAGTGCGGACTCCTGGATTACTCTGGCCGCACTATGTGTGTCAGCAATACCTGGGGGCTTCCTATACGGAAGCTAAGAATAATTACTCAAATGGCTTTTTATCCATCACATATGAGTTTCTTTTTCATATGTGCCTTTTCTTCACCATTATATGCATCGATATGACTTAAGATGTGGCCAAGCTGGGTTGCCTGGCTCTTGTATTTATGCCCTATGTTCCTGTTAATTCGGCTAGGGCATAAGGGGAGTACCTCTGCGATTGTTACTGCCGGTTCAGCCAGATGTGTACCTCAGACTGGGTGAAGCCGAAAACTATTTTTTTAAGAGAATATTTGATCGGTGAACAAAAGATGTATTCGTTTATTACAACGTAAATCCCCAGAAGTTTTGTATCCTGTGACATCGTTCGCAGTTCGGGCATGTGCATTGTCGCATGCGTACCTAGGGAAAGGTACCCCTAACGGAACTATTCTCCCTGGAAGATGTTTCTTACTATCCATGTAATATAACATAACTAGTTGGGTACTTGTCTGTTCAAGCACTTATGACCCCTATACCTGGTCTCCATGCATACCTCGGTTTTGTATAACTGAGCGGGTATTCGGACACCCCCCGGACTATAGGATCCGGGGGCTGAAGTGAAAAGGTCCGCCATGACAAATGATTTTAATCCGGCTAGGGGCTTCTTACGCCCATTAAATTACACAGTCACTTGGACTGACTATATTCTTCCTCTGTACCATCCAACAGACTTTCTAGCTTACAATCCTGTTGCGAATACTTAGCGGCTAACGCTACCTGGTCATATACCAGTCTTACGGGAATTTCTTGCCCATCGGGCCCCGCTGGTCCTACTTCGGCCACATGGTTTGGGTCTAGCTTGGTGTAGCGCGTCTTCACCATCGCACAGGCTTCTCTAGCACCTTGCCGGCATGCTGATATCTTCCACAGTCGGAAGCACCGCCGGGTTCCTTCGAGCAGGTCCACAAGCTCCCCCATGCCATTCGGCAGGAGGCTTGATGGCCACAAGGCCTGAGCAATGCCGTTCATCACCCGCCGAGCTCGCTCGTGCAATTGTGACATTTCTTGCAGTAAATCACTTGCAAATGAGGGCACCTCCTCTTCAGAGCGACCCGTTAACATTCCTGCAAGCAAAATTCTTTCAATATACTTCCCCGCCGAACTATCATACAGTTCGTCAGGGCACTCACCATAAATGCCACGTCGCAGCCTTTGGTTTTCCTTCACGGAGTCCGCCAGCTGAGCGCGGACGTCTTTTAATTCTACGTCTAGTCGAATATTGGCATCTTGAAGATTGTTCTTCTCTTGCCTTACTTGCGTAAGGATGCGCTCGCCAGCCTTTAGCTGCCTTTTAAGATGCGAGTCATCATCCGTTACGCCCTCTGGATTCACCCCGGGATTGTCTGCAGAATTTTCTGTTAGACTAGTCATACCAGCCGTTTACTAACTGGTGCATCCTCGTACAAATTGAGACAAATGTTACCAAAGGAGGCCTTCTGGGATTCCTCTAACTTGGCAACCGCGTCCCTCAGCTGGGACTTACATTCCTCCAACTCCTGAGCCAATTGTTCATTCTTATCCACGAGAACCTGTGCACAGGTTGATCCTTCAAACAGTTGTTCCAACTATTTCAAGTCTCAGGGGCTACTGCTATATATACTTATCAAAATTTCTTACCCGTATATCTTTGATATACTGGTTCGTCACCTGGGCAATCCTGCCTTGAGCGGCTCGGACATACGCATCTGCCGAATTGAAGGCATTAAAAGCCTCTTTAGAAAAGATGTTATGCCGAAGCACGGCCCTCCGGCATTGGTGATTCATGGCGCTCTCCACTTCGGAGTTCGTGGCCGAACACATATCCGCATCCTCTGTCGGAGAACTATGCCGTACTGTCACAGTGTCCGCTTCCACCCTCGGAGCCGGTTCTGGAACACGGCTGGTGGAAGCATGATTGGTGGGATCCCCGGATATAGTCCGGCTACTCCTCTTCCTGCCAGACACGAAGGGCGCTGTCATATTTCAAATACTATAATTGCAAGACAGGTTATTACTTTACCTCTACAGCGGTGTGTCCACCCTCACCGCCTTTCTTTTGAGCCTGCCCGATCCGGACGCCTGTGGTCGAGAAGTCCCTAGGGGCTCGGCCCCGCGCTCCGGCCATTGCCCCTGCAAACAGCACGACACCTCAAGGGTGAATCGTAATACCTGAGGGGAGTCCTCTTCAGAGGATAGGGTTTTTTAGTTCGGGCTTACTCGCGACGCAGGGAGCAGTCCGGGATAGTCGGCGGTAAGGGCCACCAAGGCACCATCCCATCTCGCTTGATGAAATACCCCGTTGACGAGCTCCACGGTGATATCCGGATCTCCTTTGAGACCTGGATCTAGGGCCCTTCCGGGGTCCTCTGGCTGCGGGGAGGGGCTGAAGATTCCTTCTACGGCCCTCCTCAGTTCCTGCTCGAAAACATCAATGCAGGCAATCTTAGCCGAAGAATGCTAATAATAAGTGAAACAGGGAGAGGATTGACGACTTACCCATGCTGGGGGGTTGTACATAGAGAATCCTTACCGTATTTTGATGCGGAGGAATTCCTCTTCTTCCCCTTTGTAAAAATCGGACAATATCCTTGCCAAAGCAGTGGCAGAGTCCGGACCCTTACGACCGCAGCGCGTGGCATCGTCTTCCCCGTTGAAATGCCACATGGGCTTCCCCCGATATTGAAGCGGTTGCACTCCCCGCCTTATGCATATTGCCATGACTTCGACTGTCGTCAGTCCGGATTTGGCCAGTAACTTTATCCTGTTCATTAGGAAGTGTATTTCCTTCGTGTCCTCTTCTTGAGGGCCCCAGGGGTGCCAGCTAAGGCGTGCCCTCGGCGGGGCATTACTGAACTTGGGGAGACCTGTCCGGACTGGATCCGCAAGGGGAACGTCATCGATGTAAAACCACTCTGAGGACCAGTTTTCTGGTGCCTTCTCTGGAGTGCCGGACAAGTATACGGTCTCGGCAATGCGCCATTCTTCAGCCCCGCCCACTTGACATAGGGATTCTCCCTGGGTGCGGGGGACGAGGCAGAACAGCTTCCTCCATAATCCGAAGTGTGGTTCACAACCTAAAAATAACTTGCAAAGGGCGACGCACCCCGCTATATGCAGAATAGAGGAAGGAGTGAGGTTGTGCAACTGGAGGCCATAGAACTCTAGGAGTCCACGGAGAAACAGATGGATGGGAAACCCGACGCCCCTCAGCAGATGCGGCATGAGGCATATACGCTCTTCTGGAGAAGGATTTGGAGATCCCTCTGCTTGTTCCCCTCCATCATAAGCGGCTATTCTGGCTCGAACCGGGACCATAAACGCCGGAGGGAGGAACCCTTGGGTTTGTAGCTCTATTAAACAGCTATGACGAACTGAGCATTCTCCCCAATCCCCCGACTTGGAATGAGGAGGGCGAGCAGAAGAGCTGTGACGGCCGGCCATGGTAGAATGGATGTTTGCGGAGCGCTCTGTTGGATGCTAGCTCAGGGAGGGAGAGTGAGGTTTGGATCTGAAAATCCCCGTCCCTTCAAATAGACGGTCAGCCTGGAAGATCGAAGGTGGCAAATGCAAAAATAACTTGACTCTTCGCGTTCGCTCGACACGTGGAAATAGTCACTATTGAGACACTGAAGCCGAGGAGTACAACATTGATGGGATGCGAGACGCTATTCGTCATAACAGGAACTTTGGAGTATTCGGAGGAGGAACCTGCCTTGCAATGTCGAAGACAATACTACGCACCGGACTCATCGTCATTGAAGCCTGGTTCAGGGGCTACTGAGGGAGTCCTGGATAAGGGGGTATCCGGACAACCGGACTGTATACATCGTCCGGACTATTGAAGCGTGAAGACACAAGACTCAAGACTTCGGCCTGTGTCCGGATGGGACTCTCCTTTGCGTGGAAGGCAAGCTTGGCGATCCAGATATTGTGTTTCCTTCCTTGTAACCAACTCAATGTAAACCCTAGCCCTCTCCGGTGTCTATATAAACCGGAGGGGTTGGTCCTTAGTAGGTCTATATAAACCAACTCAATTACAATCATACCATCATAGGCTAGCTCTTAGGGTTTAGCCTCTGCGATCTCGTGGTAGATCTACTCTTGTACTACCCATATCTTCAATATTAATCAAGCAGGAAGTAGGGTTTTACCTCCATTGAGAGGGCCCGAACCTGGGTAAACATTGTGTCCCTCGTTTCCTGTTACCATCAGCCTTGACGCATAGATCGGGACCCCCTACCCGAGATCCGCCAGTTTTGACACCGACATGCACCCCAGTGTTTGAACCTTAAGGGTCTGCCGGAACCCAACATCCGACAAAGTCCTTCGTGGGCGACGGCCATGGTGGGATAGACAAGGTTGCTTCTTCGTAGACCCTTCGTAGGTGGAGCCCTCCGTGGACTCGCGCAGCCGTTACCCTTCGTGGGTTGAAGTCTCCATCAACGTGGATGTACGATAGCACCACCTATCGGAACCACGACTCAAAAATCTCCGTGTCTCCAATTGCGTTTGAATTCTCCAAACCCTTCCCTTTACATTCTTGCAAGTTGCATGCTTTACTTTCCGCTGCTCATATACTCTTTGCATTCTTGCTTGATATGTGTTGTGATTGTTAAACTTGTGCCTAAACTCCACTTCAACTTAAAAGAATTAAAAACTGTAACTTTTGGTACTTAGTGTCTAATCACCCCCCCCCCCCCCCGCTAGACACCTCTTCTCGATCCTTTCAATTGGTATCAGAGCTTTGGTCTCCATTGCTTTGGTTTAAACACCATTGGAGGAAGATGGATGAGTCTACTTTGGGGAGTCTTAGACATAGAGTGCCTATTCTTGATGGAGAATATTTTCATGAGTGGAAAAATGAGATGCTTGTGATTTTGAATCAATATCATTTTAACAACTACATTGCTAGCCCTTGTGCACCTCATGTTGATCCTATGCATCCTACCCTTGATGAGTCAATTGACATGATTTGCAATCTTAGAACTGTTGAACTTATCACTAGAGGCTTGCAGAAACTTGATTAGATGTTTGCCTACTTAAGTGTGCCTACACCTTATGGAAATTTCTTGAGGAACGTTTCCAAACTATTCCTTGAAAAATTTAGATGAAGTTCTCCTTAAGTCTATTGCCTTGAGTAAGATGAATTCCAATGATCCTAGGTTTAGTGATTATCTATTTGAGCTTACAAATCTTATGCGTGCCAAAGGAGATGTTGGAATTATTAGTGATATTGTTTCCGAAGCTATTAAAATTCATAAAGAAGATCATTGTCAAACTCACTCTAACGAATCACCCTCTCTAGGACTTGATCCACCACTTGACGATGTTGAACATGGATACTATGATGAGGATGATGATAGTGACTTTGATCTTGATGATGCAATGAGACACTTTGGTCTAATGGCAAATCTTCGGGGACATATGGCAGGAGGAAAGGAATGGGTTCTTGATAGTGGGTGTACCGATCACATGACCGGAGATAAAGATGTGTTTCGTGAGCTTGCTGAAAACGATGGTCCTCGAAAGTACGTCACTTTCGGTGATAACTCAAAGGGTAAGGTGGTTGGACTCGGTAAGATGGCCATATCACATGATAGCTCCATTCAAAATGTCATGCTCGTTGAATCTCTTGGCTACAACTTACTTTCAGTATCTAGACTTGTTGATTTCGGTTTTAATGTCCTATTTACTGAAGTGGATTGCCAAGTGTTTCGTAGAGATAATCATAAAATGGTCTTTACCGTGTACGAGAGGTGATCTATACATTATTGATTTCACTAAAAAGGCTCAACCTAGAACTTGCTTTATTGCTAAATCCTCTAAAGGTTGGTTATGGCATAGACGATTACGTCATGTTGGCATGCGAAACCTTGACAAGATTATTAAAGGAAATCATATCCTTGGCATTAACGATGTCATATTTGATAAGGATAGACTTTGCAGCGCTTGTCAAGCAGGTAAACAGGTTGGAGGAAAGCATACCGTGAAGAACATCATGACCACAAGGAGGCCACTCGAGCTACTTCACATGGATCTTTTTGGTCCCAATGCCTACAAAAGTCTCGGTGGAAATTCTTTTGGTCTAGCTATAGTTGATGATTTTTCAAGATTTACGTGGGAGTTCTTTCTCGATGATAAATCGCAGGTTCAAAAGATCTTCAAGAACTTCGCTAGGAAGTCCCAAAATAAATTTGAAGTAAAGATCAAGAAGGTTCGTTTACAACGAACGGAGTTCAAGAACGCAAATGTGGATACCTTTCTTGACGAAGAAGGTATTTCACATGAGTTCTCGGCTACGTACACACCTCAACAAAATGGAGTTGTTGAGAGGAAGAACCGGAAGCTCATCGAAATGGCGAGAACGATGCTTGATGAGTACAAGACGCCGAAGCATTTTTGGGCAGAAGCGGTTGAGACAGCTTGTCATGCAACAAATCGCTTGTATCTTCACAAGCTACTCGGCAAGGAGGCATACGAGCTTCTCACCGGTAACAAACCCCAAGTTGGATACTTTCGAGTATTCGGCTCAAAGTGCTACATTCTTGATAAGCATCATCGTTCTAAATTTGCTCCTAAGTCTCATGAAGGTTTCCTACTTGGTTATGGCTCAAACTCTCACACATACCGTGTCTACAACAATTTCACCCGAAAGGTTGAAGAAACGGTAGATGTGAAGTTTGATGAATCTAACGGCTCGCAAGTAGAGCAATTGCCAATTGATGTAGGAGACAAAGACCCCTCGGAAGCAATCCAAGACTTGTCTATTGGCAAGATTCGTCTAACGGAGGTGAAGGAGAGTACCTCGTCCATCCAAGTGGAAGCTTCTACCTCACGACAAGGTGAACCAAGAGTTGATACGGAAGCATCCACAAGTGGGACACACCAAGATGAAGAAAACGAGGAAGTGCACCAAGATGAACGTCAACAGCCTCCTTCTCCACCACGACAAGAGAACGACAACGCCATCAATGAAGAAGGCCAAGAAGAAGAACAAGATGAAGAAGATGTTCAACCAAGACCCAAGCAAAAGCTTTCACGAGTTCGAGCAAGAATTGCTAAAGACCATCCCGTCGAGCAAATCTACAATGATATCCAAACCGGGAGAATCACTCGCTCAAAAACTCGTTTAGCTAACTTTTGTGAACACTATTCATTCATCTCCACCATTGAACCTATGAAGGTTGAAGAAGCATTGGAAGATCCGGATTGGATAAATGCCATGCATGAAGATCTACACAACTTTGAGAGAAATCAAGTTTGGACATTGGTTGAGAAGCCCGACAACAGCCACAACATTATCGGTACAAATGGGTGTTTCGCAACAAGCAAGATGAATATGGACAAGTAGTTCGCAACAAAGCACGTCTCGTCGCCCAAGGCTACACACAAGTCGAAGGTATGGACTATGGTGAGACTTATGCTCCTGTTGCTAGACTTGAGTCCATTCGCATCTTACTTGCCTATGCTAATCACCATGATATCACCTTGTACCAAATGGACATTAAAAGTGCTTTTCTAAATGGTGAAATAGAGGAGAAAGTTTATGTTAAGCAACCTCCTGGATTTGTTAATCCTAAGAAACCTAATCATGTTTACAAACTTCGCAAAGCCCTTTATGATCTTAAACAAGCTCCTAGAGCGTGGTATAAATGCTTGACCAAGTTCCTTATTGAAAAAGGCTTTGAAATTGGAAAAATTGATTCTACTCTTTTTACTAAAAGGGTCAATGGAGAACTATTTGTATGCCAAATTTATGTCGATGATATTATATTTGGTTCTACTAACCCTCATTTTAGTGAAAAGTTTGGGAAGCTAATGTCGGAGAAGTTTGAGATGTCTATGAAGAGTGAACTCAAATTCTTTCATGGTTTGCAAATCAAGCAAACTAAGGAAGGTACCTAGGTCTCTCAAACGAAGTACACCAAGGACTTATTCAAGAAGTTCAATATGCAATAATGCAAAGGTATGACTACACCCATGCCTACTAGTGGACATCTTGATTTGACCAAAGATGGTGAACCGGTCGATCAAAAGGTTTATCGCTTCTATGATTGGTTCATTGTTATATCTATGTGCTTCACGTCCGAAATCATGCTAAGTGTGTGCATGTGTGCACGATATCAAGCTGCTCCTAAAGAATGTCATCTTAAGGCCGTGAAAAGGATAGTGAGATACTTAATCCATACACCAAACTTTGGCATTTGGTATCCAAAGAGGGCCTCTTTCGATCTTGTTGGCTACTCCGACTCGGATTATGCTGGTGACAAGGTTGATAGAAAGTCCACTTCGGGTACTTGTCAATTTCTTGGTATATCTCTTGTATCTTGGTCTTCCAAGAAACAAAACTCGGTATCCTTATCCACCGCCGAAGCGGAATACATTGCCGCTGGTTCATGCTGTGCTCAATTACTTTGGATGACCCAAACTCTTAAAGATTATGGGATATATGTGAAACATGTTCCATTACTTTGTGACAATGAAAGTGCTATCAAGATTTCTCACAATCCCGTGCAACACTCTCGAACTAAGCATATTGAAGTTCGTCGTCATTTCATTCGAGATCATGTTGCTAAAGGGGACATTAATCTTAAGCATGTTCGCACCGAAAAGCAATTAGCGGATATTTTCACTAAACCACTTGATGAGAAAGTGTTTTGCAGGTTAAGAGGTGAATTGAACATCATTGATGCTTCAAACTTGGAGTAGGAACTCCATTGGATTCATGCAAGGCATGAGCCTATGACTAATCCTTGATATTTCTCTTATGATGACTATCTTATTTCTTGGATATATTTGCACCTTGCATGTTATCTGACCCTTGTAGGTACTTGGATGAATCTAAGTCTATGAGATTGCAACTCACTCGCATCTTGAGCAATCTCTACATCACCAAGTCTCTACACAACGGTGGTTGAAGACAAGGAAGCATGGAACCATTCCAACATATCCTTTGACAAATTTATTATTGAACTTCATGATTGTCATTTTAGATACACAAGTGCTCTTCCTTGCAAAAACTAACACATGTAGGTAGATGAACTCAAATTCCAAGTGGTGCTCCCAACTCTTGATGAGCTACATCAACTTTGAGCAACCCACATAAGTTCAACTACATGCTAACGATCAACACCACCACCCAAGGTATGTTATTCCATCTTAGAGAAGCTTTACTCCAAGTCATGAGTCAAGGCAACTCGACAAGATGTGAATACATCAAGATGCTTAAACGAAAAATGGTAACCCCATTTTGAGATTAAACGATGAGTATGACCTATGATCAAGTGATCTCACTTGACTCCTAAGTCAATATACTCTAACATAGGTGACTTTGTCGCCGACCAATTCTAGATGAAGTTCTCTCGTGTATCTTTTCTATGCTCTTGCATTTGTCCCATGCATATTTGTTTCCCCTTTCTATCAAAAAAACGTCATCTAGATTTATTTTCCTTTCTTTTCTATTTGTTCTGCATTCCCTGCATCCAATTCATTGCAAATCTTTCAGTTAATTCCTTGCAAATCCTTGTGAGATCTTACTTGTCTACTGAGCTGAGGTGACAAATGTTTTCTCTGTGATGAACTCGGTCACACCGGTCTATTGTTTTTGGTTCAACCGTGTAAGTGCATCTAGTGCCCCTTTGTGATTTTGGTGGATTGAAGACTTATAGGTTAAGGAACTAATGCGTTTGTGAGTGTACACAGGTCTATAAGTCTATGAGGAGTTTGATATTTACATAGAAAGTCAACCCCTAAAAATAAAGTTCTTCGACTGAAGACTTTGATATTCTGAAGACTTTCTGAAGACTTTGAAAGTGAAGAAATTGGTGTGACCTTGAAGACTTGGTATTCATTTGAGGAACATGAAGCGTGAAGACTTTTGTTTTCGTAGTTTCATTTTCTCTTTCTTGAGTCATAGGAAACACCGCATCGTTAAAGGGGTCGAGGAAATACTAAGGAAAAATTTCCATGTGATGCTCAACTCAAAATCCTATACCTACCAATCCCTTCGAGTGAAGCCTTTGGAAATCTCATACAGCTTCAGTCAATTTCTTCAAAGGATGTAGACGAAGTTCTTCCGTCACGAGGAATTTGTTCTCGACCGAGGAGTTAGGAATTCGCCAAAGGTCAGATTGCCTACACAAAGGAGGAACATGATAGCCCCGAGGAATTTGATAATCAAATTTCCGACTGCTGCTATCTGCGCGCCACCTGTCCCAAAATATCTTATCCACCTAACGGTCATATCATTGAAGGGCATTTATGTCTTATCATGTCGGGCTGCTCCTAGGCTATAAATAGCCGCCCCTACAACCACCGGCTGGTTGGCTGCTCCGAGAGAACTTGACACTTGTCATTTGAGAGCAACCCATCCTCTCGAGGACTTTGAGCGAAAATCATCGAGTGAGGAAAACCCAAAAACCAAACCCCCATAAACCCAAAGTGATTGAGCATCACTGAAGAGATTGATCCTGCATGGATCCGACACTTGTTACCTTTGAAGACTGTGCTTCTTCCAGATGGTTAGGTGTCATGGTCTAGAGCATCCAAGAGGAATTGTGGATCGCCGAGTGACCAAGTCTGTGAAGGTTTGGAAGTCGCCTGAAGACTTACCACGTAGTGATTGGACGAGGTCTGTGTGACCTTAGTTCAAGGAGAATACGGTGAGGACTTGGTGTCCTCGAGCTGCGTGCTTTCGGCCGGGTGTCCGGACTGTGTGTCCTCGAGTTTAAATACTCAGCCGCTCCAACCAGACGCATAACCGAGACAGCAGCTTGAATCTGGTCTACCAAATCATTGTCTTCACCAACCTAACTGGTTCTATTTCCTCAACACTTTCATTTCCTCATTACTGTGTTGAGTGTTTGTTCATATCTGTGTTTGAAGACTTTGACTGAAGACTTTCTCAATTTCCTCAGTTCAATTTCTTCAGTCAGTTTATCTTCATCTTGTGTTATCCTGTGATTACGCTTTCTATACTCTGTGTTTGTCTTCATTTCATCATGATAACCATGCGTGTATTCTGTTATGCTTCTTCTGAGTACTTATTCCGCTGCAAGTAGTTCTTCGCTAAGGAATTTCCTCACCGGCAAATTCCTCAGTGAAGAATTCATAAAAACCGCCTATTCACCCCCCTCTAGTCGATATAACGCACTTTCAATTGGTATCAGAGCAAGGTACTCCCTTGTTCTGTGTGATTTTGGTTTAACCACCTGGAGTTTTAGTTATGTCGACCGCAAGTATGATCAAGGTCTCAGCAGGGTGTCCTACCTTTGATGGGACGGACTACCCCTACTGGAAGAACAAGATGCGAATGCATCTTGAAGCAATTGACAATGATCTCTGGTATGTTGTGGAAAATGGTGTTCCCTCACCACACCTTCTTTGAATGCTGCCGACGTGAAGAGATTCAAGCAACTCGATTCTCAAGCGAAGAATATCATATGTGGCCATCTGAGCAAAGGTCAATATGGAAGAGTGAGTGCTTTGGAAACTGCCAAGCTCATCTGGGAAAGGCTGTCCAAAGTGAATGAAGGAGTCTCAACTCAGCGTGACTCTCGAGTTGATGTTCTTCGGAATCTCTTCAACCGCTTCAAAAGACTCGACAACGAAAATGTTCAACAAACCTTCGATCGCCTCACTGACATCTCAAATGAGCTTCAAGCACTTGGCGCCACTGACATCACCGACCACGAGGTGGTGAAGAAATTGTTGAGGTCGCTTGATTCCTCATTTGATACTCTGGCACTTATGATACAAGAGCGTCGACTACAAGTCACTTGATCCGGTGATATCCTCGAGAGGCTAAATACTCATGAGTTCCAGCTTGCTGAAAAGAGAGATCTCTATGGTTCTAGCTATGGAAAAACACGTGCCCTGAAGGCCAAGGCTGTGTCTAAATCTGAGTGTGAAGACTCTGGTAGTAGCCTTGGAGATCCTGAAGAATTAGGCCAGGAGCTAGCACTGCTCGTGAAGAAATTCTAGAAGTTCTCAAGACGTGGTCGCTTTGGAAAATCCTCAAGAAGCAGTGATTCCTCATCCAAAGGACTATAAGAGAAGACTTTGTCACAAATGCAAGAAACCTGGTCACTACATCCAAGATTGTCCTCGATGGGAAAAGGAATTAAAGAAGAAGAAACACAAGGATTACAGCCTGATGACGCCAAGAAGAAGAAGAAATCATCGAAATCTTCATCATCAAAATCCTCAAAGCCTTCTTCTCACAAGAAGAGCAGCTCCAAAAAGGCTCGGGCATTCATTGGCAAGGAAATGGACTCAAGCTGAACTGAGGAACATGAGGAAGAGGAGGCATCAAGAATCTGAGTCCGGTGTGGCGAGTCTAGCTC
This sequence comes from Aegilops bicornis, assembly GCA_021605145.1. Classification (NCBI taxonomy): domain Eukaryota; kingdom Viridiplantae; phylum Streptophyta; class Magnoliopsida; order Poales; family Poaceae; genus Aegilops; species Aegilops bicornis. The sequence continues at coordinate 679,669,847 of CM038673.1, read as the reverse complement.
TCGCCATCGCTTTCACAAGAAGTCCATCTTCAACTCAAGAAAATGACCTCACCAACAATGCCGATGAAGATAGTGATGACTACACTCCCACCTATTGCTTCATGGCAAAGGGTGCCAAGGTACTCAACTATACCTCCTCCGAATCTAGTGAAAATGAATCGATGAAGATCTAAAGCCCGATTACTCAAAACTTGCTGAAATTGCTGTAAAACAACAAAGGGCTTTGGAAAAGGTTCAAAACATGCTAGATAAGAGTGATGATATGTTAGGTGAAGAAATGGATCGCACTAAAGCCTCGACCGAAAACCTTCAGAGACTTGATCTAGGTTTGATAGCCTTCAAGGTCATCATAACACTCTCTTATCGATCATGAGAAACTTTCTTATGAATTTCTTCAAAGAAAGCAAGACCTTGAGAAGCTAAGAGTGAGTTATGAAGATCTTCGAAGGAGCGCGATTCATTACTTGCTCAACAAATCAAGCTTCTCAAGAAGAATTTGTTCCTCCATGCTTAAAGTGCATTGAACGTGAATCGCTAATTCTTCACCGAATGTTCAAATGCTTCAACTGTTACAAATTCTTCAATTGTCTCTGCTATCACTAATTCCTTATCTCGAGGACATTGCTAGTATCACCGACGATGCAGGGCTGAAGGAATTGTATATGACAGGCATGTACAAAAGCCTCAAAGGGCATCGACTCTTTGTGATGTGCTTAAAAGCAGATCCTCAACAGGAACCCTAGGAAAGAGGGTATTGCCTTTGAGAGGAAACTCAATGCTGATGGAACATATTGGAAGCCCGAGCAAGATCCCAAAACCTCATGGGTTCTGCAAAGGGACCTCCATTGATCCATCTAACTTATCCGGCTTTACATGCGAATCTCCTAATTCTTCCGATGAGTCATTTGACTCCAACTATAAACTGCTCAAAAATCAGAATGGTGAAGTATTTGCTAGATATGTTGGCACTAATCGCAGAACGGTTCCCTATGAAGAAAATCTGGGTTCCCAAGAAGTGCCTTGAAAGTCTTCGTGTGAATGTCCTCATGACACCACCGTGAAGAATAGGAAACCCAGATCAAATTCTTCATATGGACCAAATTCTTCATATGGATCCAAGTCCTCATACGGACCAAATTCCTCGCGTGGATCAAATTCCTCAAAAGGATCAAAGTCCTCATATGATTATCATCGTGCTAACAACTCTGCTTTCGCAGGTAGAGCTAAGGGCTATGAATATGTTCATTATTCTTCAAACCAATATGTTCATAAGTCCTCGAGGAATTTCTCTGCTTATTCATATGCTTACCCTAACCCCTCTTATGTGAAACGAAATGGTTTGGCTTCTATGCCACCATTCTCGTATGGTGCTCGCAGAGTGATGAACTCTTTACCACCCCTTCAGATGTGGGTGGTGAAGAAAAAGAACTAATCTTTTCTGCAGGGTCAGGTCTCCAGACGTGCCTTAACGTCTGAAGAATTTGCTGGGGACCTCGATTTAAATCGCTCGAAAGGACGCAGCTAATCATGATGAAATGACCTTTCATTTCACACGTCCTCATACCGCTTATCTATTAATACCGACCGATGAAATTCATCTCGATGAACTTGATATCATATTCTTCACTGATGAAGTATATGAGATCGTAAGTTGTACTAATTCATCTGCAGGATGATCAACCCAAAGCCACTGAGTGGGTTCTCGATAGTGGTTGTACAAATCACATGACTGGTGACAAGAATCTATTGATGGATGCTCCCTTATCACCGTCACATCTTAAGCATATCATCTTTGGCCGACAAAGGCAAAAGTCGTATTGTCTTGGTAAGGTTGCAATCTCTAAGGATAAACACATGGACAAAGTCATGCTTGTTGAGTCCTTAGGATACAACCTCATGTCAGTCTCAATGCTTTGTGATCTTGATATGGTTGTGATCTTTGGCAAGTATACAGTGTCGTGATTATGGAAGCTGACAATTCCAAAGTCTTCGAAGGCTTTAGGAGAGGAGACTTGTATATTGTTGACTTCTCTACAGGACCACAATCGGCCGTGTGTCTACTTGCAAAAGCTTCAGAAGGCTGGCTATGGCATCGATGACTTGGTCACGCAGGCATGAGGAATTTTCATACGCTTGCAAAGAAGAAGCATGTCATTGGCATTGAAAATGTCAAATTCCTCAAGGATCACTTGTGTGGAGCATGTGAAGCTGGAAAAATGACCAAGGCCAAGCATCCAAATAAGACTATCATGACCACTACTCGTCCCTTCGAATTGCTTCACATGGACCTCTTTGGTCCCAATCATTACTCAGGTGTCGTTAATGATGCATCTCTATATGGCTTTGTTATTGTTGATGATTACTCTCGTTACACATGGGTACACATTGTTACTTACAAAAATCAAGTGCGTGAAGTCTTCAAACAATTTTCCTCGAGGGCTTCAACTAACTTTGGTGTGAAGATCAAACACATCAGAGTGACAATGGAACTGAGTTCAAGAATTCGGTCTTGATGACTATCTTGATGAACTTGGTATTACTCATGAGTTATCCGCTCCTTATACTCCTCAAAGAAATGGCGTCGTGGAGCGCAAGAACAGAACTCTTGTTGAGATGGCTTGCACTATGCTTGATGAATACAAAACGCCTAGTTGTTTTTGGATTGATGCAATTGATACGGCGTGCCACATCATCAACAGAGTATATCTTCACAAATTATTCAAAAAGACAGCCTATGAACTCCTCACTGACAAGAAACCCAATGTAAGTTACTTCAAAGTCTTCGGTGCTAAATGCTGGATTAGAGATCCTCATCACAATTCTAAATTTGCACCAAAACCACATGAAGGTTTTATGCTTGGTTACGGAAAGGACTCGCACACCTACAGAGTCTTCAACATCGCTCTTCACAAGATTGTTGACACTTTGAGATGTGCGGTTCGATGAAACTAATGGCTCGCAAAGAGAGCACCTACCTTCGTGTTAGATGAACCAAAGACCGAGGATTCTATCAAGTTCAAGGCAACCGAGGATGTCATCCCCATCAAGAAACTGCTCAAGAATTCATTCCTGCTCGTGAAGAACGCCGAAATGATGAATCAAGATAATATCAAGACAATGGTGCTGAGGAAAATGATCAAATTCCTTGACGACAACCAGCTCATCCTCGCGTTGCAAAAAGAAGTACAAGTGGAGAAGATCATCGATGACATTAAAGCGCCAGTCCTCTCACTCGCTCAAAAGCTTCACATTTATCTAACTTTTGTGGGCACTATGCTTTCGCCTCTATCACAGAGCCCACTAAGGTAGATGAAGCATTTCGAGCCGGAGTGGATTCAGGCTATGCAAGAAGAATTACATCGATTCGAGCTCAACAATGTCCGGAAACCGGTCAAACGTCCAGATCCTCGCAAGCATAATATCATTGGCACAAAGTGGATCTACCGCAACAAACAAGATGAAAATGGCCTTGTGGTGAGGAATAAGGCACGACTAGTAGCTCAAGGCTACACAGTTGAAGGAATTGATTTCGATGAAACTTTTGCACTGTTGCTAGACTTGAGTCTATTCAAGCATATTACTCGCCTATGCTAACCATCACAATATCACTTTATATCAAATGGATGTGAAAAGTGCATTCCTCAATGGTAAGCTTGAGGAAGAAGTATATGTTGCTCAACCACCAGGTTTTGAAGATCCAAAGAATCCTGACAAAGTCTTCAGACTTAATAAGGCCCTCTATGGTCTCAAACAAGCCCCACGGGCGTGGTATGATACCTTGAAGGAATTCTTCGTGAAGAATGGCTTCACACCCGGTTCACTCGACCCTACTCTCTTTACTAAATCTTATGATGGTGAACTGTTTGTGTGCCAAATATATGTTGATGATATTATCTTTGGTCAGATTGACCAACGTTATAGTGATGAATTTGCCTATATGATGAGTGAAGAATATCAAATGTCTATGATGGGAGAGTTGAAATTCTTCTTAGGTCTTCAAATTCACAACAACACAATGGCATATTCATATCTCAGAGAAATACCTCAAAGATGTCCTCAAGAAATTCGGCATGCAAGATTGCAAAGGCGCTAAAATTCCTATGCCCACAAATGGCCATCTATGCAATCGATGAAAATGGTATTGACTTGGATCACAAGGTATACCGCTCCATGATTGGTTCTTTATTGTACTTATGTGCATCTAGGCCAGATATAATGCTTAGTGTTTGCATGTGTGCCCGATTTCAAGCTACAATCAAGGAATCACACCATAAGGCATGTGAAGCATATTCTTCGATATCTAGCTCACACACCAACACTAGGATTATGGTACCCCAAGGGCTCTACTTTTGATCTCATTGGATATTACGACTCGACTATGCTTTGGTGATCGTGTGGATCGTAAGTCAACTTCGGCACTTGTCATTTTCTCGGACGATCTTTGCTCTGTTGGTCCTCGAAGAAACAGAATCACAGATCACCGCTCATCATGGAAGCTGAATACATTGCTGCTGGCTCGTGTTGTGCTCAATTGTTGTGGATGAAGCAAACTCTCAAGGACTACGGCATCAATATGAAGAATGTGCCTCTCTACTGTGACAATGAGAGTGCCATCAAGATTGCTCACAACCCAGTTCAGCACTCGAAGACAAAGCACATTCAAATTCGGCATCATTTTCTTCGTGATCATGTATTGAAGGGCGACATCTCTATCGAGCACGTGAAGACTGAAGAACAGCTAGTCGATATCTTCACTAAGCCCTTGGATGAGAAGAGATTTAGCAAGTTGCGGTGTGAGCTAAATATCTTAGAATATTATAATGTTCTTTTAAAAAGACACACATCCAAACACTTATTCAAAATTGATGACTTAGATTTGCAACACATGAAGAAACGTTTTTCTTCAATAACTTAATAATATCACTCTAAATGTGAAGAAATTAATGAAGAATTTGATTCTCGTAATCCTACGACAATTGTAATGCTGTGTCTGAAATCATCATTCTTATACGGTGGGTCACGCCACCACCAAAGTTGAAAATCTTCAATTTAAGTTTTTCCTCAGTTTTGAAATTCTTCAGTTTTCAAATTCTTCAACTATTCAAAATCTTCACTGCTTTCCGCTGCCTTTCTTCATTGACTATATATATATGGGTTTATGTCCTCTACAAAGATTCACTTATGGCTATTTCTTCAAGTCATTTTTTCTGCTAAGTGAATGTGATCGGACCCTTCCCCCTCTATGCTATACTCAACCCAATCTATTCACAAATTCTTCATGTGCGTTCTATTTGAAACTCGTTCAAAATCTTCACTGTGTCCTTGTCAGCTGAAGAAATAGCGAACGGAACTTTAAAACTGATCTTATCCAAACTTTCGGTTTTGTCATTAAACTGCTCCGCATCCCACGATGCATTATTTTACTCACCCACAATCAGACACGATCTCCACTACACAAGACGTGGATGACACATGTCGTGAGAAGGGAAATGGTCAGCACGCTCGTCCTAAAACTTCGGCGATCCGCTTTTCACCGTGTCTATAAATACCCTCTTCCCTTCCTCACTTCTTTACTCCGCCGACCTCTCTCTCCCGCTCGAGCTCCTCAAACCCTAGCGCCACCGCTACTCCATCGTCGCCGGTGAGGAAAAGCTTCACTGCCTCGACCTCGTCGCCGTCGTACTCGCGCCAACCGCGGAATTCCTCACTCCGCCGTCGCCGTAGTTGTCTTCCTCCGCCAAGTTAGGGCGTGGAAGATCTGAACTGACGAACTTCCCAACTGTTCTTCCTAGTTCGTCGTGTTCTTCACTTCGGGTAATTAAAAGTTACTTTAATTACTCGCTTTGAATCTCAAACCTTCCTGAAAATCTTCAAAGGTGTTTATTCTTCAAATCTTCACACATATGAACACCTCAAACAAAATATGCTCTTGATTCGTTACTCTAAGCAATGATTTTCTTCAAGATTCCTCAATTGTGTGGATCCTCGATCTGTACAACTCGAACCTAAGAAAAAGAACGCTTAGTGAAATTCCTCAAGGCTCATCTGGTCAAAATCCTCAAAACTTGTTCTTTTTGAAAACCTTCCGAGAACGCATATGACCTCTCCAAATTCCTCGCAACTATACTCTGTTCACATCGCACACATGTCCGTCTTTGAATCACTAGGTTCTCATCAACTTAACTCATTTGCAGCGTTCCTCGAAGAAAAACTGCATACTTCTTCAGAAAACTCAATTGTTCAAATTCCTTAGCTGAAGAATATGGCAGACGGAAAGAAGCAACATAAAGGAGGAAAGAAACCTGAGGTTATGACTGCGTTTGAAATCCCTGAGGAAATCTATGCTGACTATTGCACACCTGATGAAGAAAGCAAAAATCAGCGCAAGGTGCGATTCGGAAGATTGAACGGAGATGGGCACGGGAATGGATGGAATACAGATATGTGACTCCAAAGTACATGAAGAAATTCGCTCTCAATCCTCCATTCCCAAGAGCTCCATTGGCACCTGGCCAAGTAGCTGATCCCACAAGCATCAAATGTGGTGAGGACTTTCCTCAAGAATGGGCTAAGGCCAAGCTAAATTGGCAAGACAAGCCAAGGATGCAGTGAAGAAATTCAATGAGGATTCGCCACTACTATCATGCATCGAGGCTTCACCAAACCGAGGAAATCCATGCCAAAGAAGTCCGCTCATAAGCCAAGTTCCTCAAGCGCCCTCACGGCAAATTTCTCACATCGCTACAGCTCCACCAAAGTCCTCAACAGCTCGTCACAAAGTCCTCAGCCCTCGTGCATCTAGCTACATGTCAAAGGACTGCTGGTTTCTCGATTGCCTCCGGTGTTTCGCCAGCCTCACCGCACCAATTTCATCATCTGGCCCGACTGTACTGAAGATCAAAACAACTGCTGGACGTGGTCCTCGGCCAAGTCCAAAGAAGAAACAAGTTGCATTCCATGTGCCTTCTGATGATGAAGCTTCTGATGAAGAACTTGCGGAAATCATCAGAAATCGCCAAGAAAGGGCCGCTAGAGCCAAAGGCACTTTTGTGCCACTGCTGTTGGATCCGAAGAAAATCCTCGACTATATTGATCTACGCACAAGGATCCCAATACCCCTATGCTCGACTTTCATCCGACTCTGGACAAAGTCATATGTTGACCCATTTCATCGCTGAAGAGAAATGGGAGTTTGAAAAGGCAAGAGAAATCAAGAAGGCTCAATACAGAAAGGAGAAGTTTCTAAAGAAAAATGTTGTCAAAATGACACCTGAGGAATTTCTCAAGCTCCAGACTGAAATTCAAGACCTCAGCAAAAACTCCAATTCTTACTATGCTGATTGGCAAGGAGCCAAGGTCGATTCACAACCCGACGAAGAATCTCACAAATGTTGCAACCCCAACGCAACAGAAATTCCTCGAAGCCGCAGCCTCTACTCACCATTGAAGAACATGCCAAGACGATCGATGATTTTCAGCCCGCCGATGAAAATACAAGTTCCAGGCTGATGACTCAATTCCAAATTACCGAAGAAATTGCTGTGGCATCCACTAGTGGTGCGCTCAAGAATCGAGAAGAAGTCAGGCAACCGTGCATCGCTTATGCTCAAGAAAATCAACCAAATTCCTCAGCTCCTCCTGCGCCAACACCAACTCCAATTCTTCCATCTGCCTCTGATGTGAAGAAAACCAAGGCTGCAGAACGAGCTGTAGTGAAGAAAAGGAAGGCATCAGCTGTGTCACATTCTTCGGCTGCGAAGAAAATGAAGCCAATGACTAGCTCATTTGAAAATCCAATTGATGTTGTTCCGATTTCCTCCATGCCATCAAAGGACCTTGTTCCTTTTGGAGAAGACTATGAGATCCCAATCGGATTCGATGAAGAACATCATTCGCCGCTTCGTCAGAGCAGATTGATGAAGAAATTGAAGTGGACGTAATCCCTTCAACCCCGCCATTTCCTCACTTATGCCTCGGTTCACGGTGAAGAGGCTGGTGTTGAGGAAATTGAAGATGAAGATGTGGATATTGGGTGCACCACACCGGTGATGAATGATGACTTTTGGGAAAGTCTGCATCCCAATACTCCTCTCTTCACCCCGCTCCAACAGATTCCTCACCCCTGCACAAACAGTCCAAATGGACTCAAGAAACTCAACCCACTTTCTCTGTGCATGAAGAAATTCCAGCCACTAGTCTTGATGAACCCTTCACGATCCTTAGACTGCACCTGTTGAGGAACAAGAAATTCCTCAGCCTGAAGAACCTGAACTTGCGATTCCTGAGGTCGTGATGCAACTCGCTGACACTCCACTGCCAAAGCCTAAGAATCCTTTCTCAACAAAGCAAAAGTTCAAGGCTGAAGATTTCTTTGGCGAGCACGTTTTCTTCAAAGATTACAACCCATATGACTCTGCTCGCATAAGGAAAAGGCGCTTTACGGACTGCCACCAAGCCAACTTCTATTCCTCGGTGCTCTTCAACAAGGACAAAATCTTCGATCATGCTCATATTCCTCATGCGGACATGGAGTCTCTGCCAGCTTTGAGCCAGTCCTCGGTGTTCTTCACGACGCAGACTTCTGAATTTATGCAATCGATATATGTGGACCGGAATGAAGAACTAATTCTTCAATTCTATGCAACACCGCACATCACCAGAGACGTCAAGACGTGAACTCATGGGTATTAGATCGATGTCCGAAAATACTCACTACAAGGCACCAAAGAATCGAATTGCTTCGTGCTCTACCACTCAGTCCTCCACTTGATGGTGCACGTTGTATCTATAACGAACCAGAACTTTCAAATCACTATATGCAAGTGCTGATGAAGCCTTTGAAGCCAAGGCAGGCCCCAAGAAGCAAATTCCTCGTCAAGGAATTATTGTATATGCCTCGGACTATCTATCGGATTCTGACGAAGACAATGAGTCCTATCAAAGGCCACGACTCGAATGATGAAGAAGTCGTTGGCATCATGAAGAACATGCTTTTCTACATCATCCATGGAGTTCTCGTCAACTTCCATGATTTCTTCATGAGGACTCTGGCAAACATCGCTATGTCACCATTTGAGCTGAAGCCTTATGCGCCTTGGATAATGAGATTCATCAGGACAAGGTCTTCACTCAATTACAAGGCTGATACTCTAAACCACTGCAGCTACTTGCCCGCAATTGAAGTCCTCAAATGGACATTTACCTCAGATGATGACAAGGGCAAGGCTACTGCTGTGATCGATGAAGGCATCGTCCATTGGATGGACAGCCAAGAAAGCAGCATCCTACTCCACCAATGATGACTCGCCACCCATGACTCTGCCAAATACCTCGGTCCAAGCAAAGTCCTCAAGCTACTACACCTGTGGTGATGACCGATCGTGAGTTACTCCTCGCCTTTCATCGGAAGGTTGATCGCAATCATAAACGGGTCAAGCGTCAGTTTGGTTCAATTCTTCACAACATGACCTCAACACACAATGCAGTGAAGAAAAACCACTACTACCTCCATGAAACCTTCAAACGCACCTGGGCTGTTCTTTCACATGTCTACGATGCGTAAGAATCGAAGACTATGGGACTCAAGGAAGAATTTGACCGGTCCGGACCTCCTCCGAAGAAAAAGAAGGTCAAAGTTCCTTCCTTGGTGGCTGCCTTATTCTTCATCGCGCGACACTGATGAAACTGCAGACTTGGACGACACCGCGGCAGGTCCTACTACAACAACCGACCCCAACAACGCTGGCGCTCCTTCTTCAACTTGAAATTCTTCAGGAGCGTTAGTCCTCAGTTTCGATCCTTTTGGTCATCTGATGACAAAGGAGGAGAAATTTGAGTTAGTCTTCAAGCGGGTCTAGTTTATTGCCTATATACAGTAATTTATTTTTGTTAAGTTACAACTCTCGTTCTTCTGAAACTTTTATTGGATCGAGTTGTAATATTAAACCCGATGGTGCCTTGATACTTTTGATGCATTATGCTCTTGCAATACGCTCTGATTCTCTTGAGCTCCTTGAAAATCTTCATAGCAAATCTACTTGAGCTCTGATACTCTTGATGCGTTATTTTGCATGCTTGTTCCTCATTAATGTTATCGCACGCATGCTGAACTACATCAAGCACCATATTTCATCATGCATTTCAAATTCTTCATATTATATGACAAATGCGTGTATGAATTACAAGATATAGGAGGAGATCTCCATGATTCAACTCTTCAAAATGTGCATTGCCTCAAAAGCAAATTCCTCACTATGCACATCTTCAGGGGGAGTTCTTCTATATCTTGCAATCAAATTCCTCATAATCAGTATTTACACTTCATATGTTTATCCCGTTGAAAACTTAACCTATATTGTCATCAATCACCAAAAAGGGGAGATTGTAAGTGCATCTAGTGCCCCTTAGTGATTTTGGTGGATTGAAGACTTATAGGTTAAGGAATTAATGCGTTTGTGAGTGTACACAGGTCTATAAGTCTATGAGGAGTTTGATATTTACAGAGAAAGTCGACCCTAAAAATAAAGTTCTTCGATCAAGACTTTGATATTCGAAGACTTTCTCAAGACTTTGAAAGTGAAGAAATTGGTGTGACCTTGAAGACTTGGTATTCATTTGAGGAACATGAAGCGTGAAGACTTTTGTTTTCGTAGTTTCATTTTCTATTTCTTGAGTCATAGGAAACACCGTACTGTTGAAGGGGGTCGAGGAAATACTAAGGAAAAATTTCCATGTGATGCTCAACTCAAAATCCTATACCTACCAATCCCTTCGAGTGAAGCCTTTGGAAATCTCATACTGATTCGATCAATTTCTTCAAAGGATGTAGACGAAGTTCTTCCGGTCGCCGAGGAATTTGTTCTGACCGAGGAGTTAGGAATTCGCCATGGCGGATTGCCTACACAAAGGAGGAACATGATAGCCCCGAGGAATTTGATAATCAAATTTACGATCGCTATGTGCTATGCTGCGCCACTGTCCCAAAATATCTTATCCACCTAACGGTCATATCATTGAAGGGCATTTATGTCTTATCATGTCGGGCTGCTCCCTAGGCTATAAATAGCCGCCCCTACAACCACCCGCTGGTTGGCTGCTCCGAGAGAACTTGACACTTGTCATTTGAGAGCAACCCATCCTCCGAGGACTTTGAGCGAAAATCATCGAGTGAGGAAAAACCCAAAACCAAACCCTACAAACCCAAAGTGATTGAGCATCACTGAAGAGATTGATCCTGCGTAGATCCGGCGCTTGTTACCTTTGAAGACTGTGCTTCTTCCAGACGGTTAGGCGTTATGGTCTAGAGCATCCAAGAGGAATTGTGGATCGCCGAGTGACCAAGTCTGTGAAGGTTTGGAAGTCGCCTGAAGACTTACCACGAGTGATTGGACGAGGTCTGCAGGTGACCTTAGTTCAAGGAGAATACGGTGAGGACTTGGTGTCTGAGCTGCGTGCTCAGCGATCGGGTGTCCGGATCGTGTGTCCTCGAGTTTAAATACTCACCGCTCCAACCAGACGCATAACCGAGACAAAGAAGCTTGAACCGGTCTACCAAATCATTGTCTTCACCAACCTAACTGGTTCTATTTCCTCAACACTTTCATTTCCTCATTCTTTGTGTTGAGTGTTTGTTCATATCTGTGTTTGAAGACTTTGATCAAGACTTTCTCAATTTCCTCAGTTCAATTTCTTCACCATTTATCATCATCTTGTGTTATCCTGTGATTACGCTTTCTGTACTCTATGTTTGTCTTCATTTCATCATGATGACCATGCGTGTATTCTGTTATGCTTCTTCTGAGTACTTATTCCGCTGCAAGTAGTTCTTCGCTAAGGAATTTCCTCACCGGCAAATTCCTCGGTGAAGAATTCATAAAAATCGCCTATTCACCCCCCCTCTAGTCGATATAACGCACTTTCAAACCGAATCCTTTTGGTGCAACCGAAGCATAAAACTCGGAGTCACCGATTTCATAGCAGGAAAGACATTTTGCCACTTGTTTCTGCATTCTTTTTGATCCAGCTCCACTCAATGAATCTTGTCCTCTACCAGCATCACATTTACCTTAGTGCTTGCTATGACTCAAGGACCAAACCCATTCACGACAAATTCCAGAAGATCCTTCTTGGAAATTGATGTCTAAGGGGGAGAGAGAGATCACATCAAAGCTTAATCATATCTCTAGGGGGAGAGAATACTCAAGGAGAGAGTAATCTTCAAGGATCCCAGATGCTTGGTGTTCAAGAGGAGAGATGCTACATGTCTTATTGAGGGGAAAGACATGTTCATATGTGCTTATTTGCATCAGCTCTGTTCATTTGTTTCTTTGAGCTCTGATTTTCTGTTCCATATCTTCTCCTAGTATCCCATGATAGATTCAGGGGGAGCAAGACATCTAAGGGGAAGAAATCCTTTAAATTCATTGCACATCTTTACCTTCGGGGACATGTCTATATCCAATGTGGTACTTAGTACTCACTCTCTACATGTCATCCCAGTCTTGGTACTCTTGTGGTTCTTTCTGTTTGCTCTGGCTAGTAAGTGCATCTGTGTTATCTAACCTTATTTTCACAGGTTCATTCCATCCTAAGCCAACTCAAGACCATAAGGTAAGTATATGCATCACAATCATGTGTATGAGGAATTCTTGCTGATGAACATACTGCTTGCAAGAAGGACTCATGAGCATGAAGGTACATTTCCCACATTCACATCTTTTGCTCGATGCATATAGCCAAGATACATGTAACACATTGCCTACTCTGTCATGGTTATGCTCTCACATGCTTCTATATTCCATATTCACATGATTGCATACATGTAGGGGGAGCCTATGCTTGTTACATGTCTTTCCAAAGCTTTACTTTCTATTCTCTATATCTTTATCTAAAGCTTTGATGTATGTTGTCATCAATTACCAAAAGTTGGGAGATTGAAAGCACAAGTGCTCCCTGGGTGGTTTTGGTAATTAATGTCAACATATCTCTTGTTGGACTAACATTTTTACCTAGTATGTTTCAGATAAGTTCAACAATGAAGTGACATGGACTAAACGATGTGGAACCCCTTCAAGATGATAAGGACAAAGGATTAGCTCAAGCTTCAAGCACAAGACTCTACATTTTATATTTTAGTGATCCAAGATCACATTGAGTCTATAGGAAAAGCCAATACTATCAAGAGGGGATGAGGTGTTGCTTAATGGCTTACTTGCTCAAAAGTGCTTAGTGATATGCTCCAAAGCCCTCAACTACTTTCTCACATCCACATATGTCCTAAACCAAAAGTCTAACTCGGCCCTACCGATTCTTTCTATCCGGCGCCAGCGAGTTCAGATGTCTTAGTCACTGCCACAAACCCTAGGCAAATCGGTCTCACCGATAGGGATCTCGGTCTCACCGAGATGGGATTGTAATCTCTCTGTGTATGTCCATTACCAAAATCGGTCCCACCGAGTTTGTTTAATCGGTCCTACCGAGATTACAATGCAAACTCTCTGTTTCCCTTTCGTAACGTTTCGGTCTCACCGAGATGAGCGAATCGGTCCCACCGAGTTTGCCTGACCAACTCTCTGGTTAGCTTATTACCAAAATCGGTCCCGCCGAGTTTGTGTAATCGGTCTCACCGAGATTACGTTATGCCCTAACCCTAACCATATCGGTCCTGCCGAGTTGCATGTCGGTCCCACCAAAAATCCTAACAGTCACTAGATTTGCTGAATCGGTCCGACCGAGTTTCTCAATTCGGTCCCACCGAGATTGGCAAGTTGTGTGTAATGGTTAGATTTTGTGTGGAGGCTATATATACCCCTCCACCCACTCTTCATTCGTGGAGAGAGCCATCAGAACGTGCCTACACTTCCAACTTACATTTTCTGAGAGAGAACCACCTACACTTGTGTTGAGGTCAAGATATTCCATTCCTACCATATGAATCTTAATCTCTAGCCTTCCCCAAGTTGCTTTCCACTCAAATCTTCTTTCCACCAAATTCAAATCCTGTGAGAGAGATTTGAGTGTTGGGGAGACTATCATTTGAAGCACAAGAGCAAGAAGTTCATCATCAACACACCATTTGTTACTTCTTGGAGAGTGGTGTCTCCTAGATTGGCTAGGTGTCACTTGGGATCCTCCAACAAGATTGTGGAGTTGAACCAAGGAGTTTGTTAGGGCAAGGAGATCGCCAACTTCGTGAAGATCTACCGCTAGTGAGGCAAGTCCTTCGTGGGCGACGGCCATGGTGGGATAGACAAGGTTGCTTCTTCGTGGACCCTTCGTGGGTGGAGCCCTCCGTGGACTCGCGCAGCCGTTACCCTTCGTGGGTTGAAGTCTCCATCAACGTGGATGTACGATAGCACCACCTATCGGAACCACGGCTCAAAAATCTCCGTGTCTCCAATTGCGTCTGAATTCTCCAAACCCTTCCCTTTACATTCTTGCAAGTTGCATGCTTTACTTTCCGTTGCTCATATACTCTTTGCATGCTTGCTTGATATGTGTTGTGATTGTTAAACTTGTGCCTAAACTCCACTTCAACTTAAAGAATTAAAAACTACAACTTTTGGTACTTAGTGTCTAATCACCCCCCCCCCCCTCTAGACACCTCTTCTCGATCCTTTCACTACCCCTACCCCGTCATCCACTGCAAGAGATGTACGTCTCTCATCCACGGCACCAGACAAGGATCCTTTCATTGTGTCGTCTCACTTCATTGGCGACGTCGTCCACTTTGCCGTTGCCGCTCCTACGACTGCCTCGTCCACGGCAATAGGATTTATCCCCCAACCCGGCCGTCTGCCATCTAAATTCTTCTTCCCCGCCGCTGACAGCCATCGCACCCGTAGCACCCTCAACGTATCAGCAGGGGCCTACACGGCGTTGCAAGAGAGGTGGTACTCTTCCATATGTGCTTAAGTTATTGATCTCACCTGGAAAATAGATCTTAAATTGTTTACTGTACTTTTCTTGTCCGTACCAAATCGTAGTGGCTAGTTGAATGCAAACATTGGTTGCAAAGTAGCTTTGTCCGGTTTGCACCTTCAGATCCGCCATGTCACGGTCACTATACTCGTAAAGCTTATGGTTTCCCCCCATTATATTCACTACCATCATCATAGGTGCTTCACTGCTTCGTGTCATGCTAGCACTGCTCCTTAAGACCTCAAGCCATCAAGCGAAACAACATGCCACTCATAATTCCAAAGCTTACGTGTTGAAATACGAATCTGATATGATGCTCATATTACTAAAATAGAGAACGTTTAATTGGTCACCTAATGTTCCTATATTCGTTTCGAAAAGCATGTGTGCCACCCTCTGGTCTAGCTAGTTCCACTTTCCTGATTTTACTCTTGATGCTTAGGGTTTTCCCCTTTTATCTACTCTACTATGATCTGCGTAGGTGCTTTCTGTCATACTAGCATTACTCCACCCTTCAAGCTAAACAACACAACACTCAAAATTCCAAAGCTTAATTGTTAAATATGATTGTGATATGATACTGATATTAGTTAATGACACATTTAATTGGTTAGCTAAAGGTCCCACTTGAGTTTCCAAATGCATGTCGCGACATATAGAGAGACAGCAGAATTGCATTTCTTTGTCACTTGTTGACTGTACTTTCTTGTCCATACCAAATCTTAGTTGTTATTTCAAAGCAAATATCGGTTGCTAACAACCCTTTGCGCTGTTTGCAGCTTCAGATCTGCCATCCCACTGCCACGGTCAACACTATACTCATCATGCTTACGGTTTCCCCATTTTATGATGACCACGATCAGCCTACGTGGTTCGGGTCGTAATAGCACTGCTCCACCCATCGAGCTAAACAAGCTTAGTTGTACAAATTCAAATCTGATAGTATGCTGATATTAGTAAAACTAAGAGATGTTTAATTGGTCAGCAAAATGTTCCTACTTTAGTTTTGAAATGCATGTGAGCCACATATGGAGAGACTAGAAGGAATAGTATTTCTCTGTGCGCTCTGGTTCATCATGGGTGGACAACCGACATTGTATAGAAAGACTTGTAATATCTTCAATCTGCTTGCTCTTCTGCTCTTCTTTAAGATGATCCTCTTCTCTTGCGGTCGACTGGTCAGGTCGAGTTATTCTCCCTTAGTATATTTTGTTCTGTCAGGTCAGGTCGACATATTCTTCTTTACTATATGTTGAAGCTGTCATCGGTGAAGTATCATCACTTCTGGAGCTCTCATATTTTGAGTAGTAGGCCACATTATATTAATGCACACACCAAATTACAGCATGCATGGCACCTCTTAGAAGAATTGCAGAGATAGCACAAAGGGGTTTATAGGGAGGAAGTATTGGATTAGAATCACTTCTGCATTACAAAGATAATCTCACTTATTTTTATGTTTTCATGCATGTCAGGTATTGAATGTTATCAAAATGAATATGAGAATGAGCGCACGAGAGGAATATTGCGAAACAATCCACTGGCTAACAAACTTGGCATGGTGGAGGATGGTCTATCTTATTCACCCATCAAGGTGCATGCTCTAACTTGGCAAGGTTGTATTGGTCGCACATATTTTGCATCTGACCCCTTGCATTACTTCTACTTTGTTACACCATCTGCTTAGTTTAAGCATCATATATGAGTATATGCCATACCTATCCATTTTCTGTACCTATTACATATGTCGTCATACTATGTTTTTCTAGTCAAATGTTGTTCTTTCGTAATAGATGTCCAAAAGGAAGAGGGTGATTGCAGATCCTCAAGGAGTAAAAACTAGGTATTTCGAGAAGGTAGTGATGCCTGTTAAATCAGATAGATCAGCAGCCACGTAAAACACAGGCCCAACTGTAATAGACTTTACCCCTACTCCAAAGTGGCCAAACCCCTATTAGAACTATCGACAAATTTCAGTCAGTAATCGTTCTATGATATCAATTCAAAATTTGAACTCCTAAATTTCTGCATGTGCCTTACCTTCTCTCTTGTAAGAAAACTAATTTCAGATGAATCTCCTTGCTCAAAGGATCATAGGATCTCACGACAATCTTTGGGATCTGCATTGCTCTTGTCAGTACCTCTTGCCCTTTGTCAGCATACTTACACTCGTTGCTATTTGATTATGTAGCATCATTGTAAATGTTCGCTTCTTTATCCTCCCTTTGCTTGAATTTATAAGATCTATATTTACTCTTAGATAAATGTAAAATTAACACAATGGTTATGAAGTTTTGGATTGCTCATGTAAGTACATGTTGTCATGTACTCCTCTCAGATCGAATTAATTGTTGATCAATTGGATGTATTTAGAACACAATAGTGCTAGATACATCCATTTGAGCGACAACTAATAACGGACGCTGGTGGTATTACTGTACATGCATCGCGAGATAGTTGATTGTCTAGCATTACTCTGCATCTTATCTGCCCTGCCCTCCACTTTCTCCAAATTATCATATCTACATTTACTCTTACCAAAATGTTGAATAAAGCCAATGCCACTGCACACGTTGATGTCTACATTCCTCTTGTCAGTACCTTTTGCCTAGTAACAATGTACTTAATTTATTGCTATTTGATTATGTATCATCAGTCTGCACCTGAGCTTCATTATCCTCTATTTCTTCCAATATTATTTGATCTATATTTACTCTTTGCAAAATGTAGAATATTGGAAACGCTTATAAAGAATTTTCTTTGGGGAATTTATCGAATTATCTTTCCATCAACATGGAGAAGGGCCTTGTCCAGCCCGTGTTAACATGTAATGTAAGTTCATCCTTCTCAAGCCTTCAAACTTGTTTCTAGTATAGATTTGGATAGGCATCATTTCATCCACTGTTGTTTACATCTGATTGGATGTTTGCAACAACTACCAGTTTTAAATTGTAGTTGTAAAAACATATTCGTTATGCAGAACAGATCCATTTATTTGCTTATATAATTGTGAAACCTGTTACGTGTCTCCTTGTTTCTCTTTCGAGTCGTATCTCTTATGTCGTGCGTAACTTTAGGAAAGATAGTGAGCCAAACCATCTTGAGGACAGCGAGATGACCCCAAGGTCCTGTCTTGATGAAGACAGTGAGTTGAAGCTACTCACCAGCAGGTGTGAGACAACCTCTGTGTAGTCGCTGCCTCAATCAGTTTGACTTCTTCAGTCTCAACTTAAAGCGGAAAGGCTTGCTTCAGCTCAGCTCCGACTTGAAGTCGAAGATGTAATGAAGATGCTGGGGATCGCCTTTGCGCACTATGGTGCCATACAGCTAGGGATGAAGCATCTATCGTTGACACAACCGAGGTCTCATCGACTTGTTCTACCGCTTATGGGCCCGAGCTTGCTGTGTCTAGTGCCTTCAAGTGCTCTCGCTTTTGTATATTCTTTTGTTGGTGCGTTTATATGCACTGGTGGCGACCTTTGATGCCCAGTGTATGTAATCCGCGGTCATGTTGCGCTTTACTATCACCGGTAGCGAACTTTTATTCCTAGTGGATGTAAAGTCGTAATTTCTTTGTTGTATAGTCTAGGTTTATTCTTTGGTAGGTATGTTGTAATTTAGGCCGGAAGGTTCAGTGGATCTCAGTGTTGTCGGTCTTCAGGCCGACCCGTTACTCATATGACCCAAAACATGGGCGCATAATCATCTTGGGCCATTAGCAGGTCTAAACCTATAGTAGTTTCCCGCCTTTAATAGGCCATGGGCTACATATTTACTGTAGTGACACTAGGCTTCCTACGGGCCGTAGAAACAATGTGCCTTCTATGGTCCATAGAAACAATGGGCCTTCTACGGGACGTATCATCAATGGGCCTTAGACGGGCCGTATGATCGATTGGCCAAACATGGTCCAAAAATAGACTGCATTATGGCCGTAAACGGGCTAGAGTTGGAGTCGTCCGTTCATGGGCCGACCATAACGAGTCGTCGTTAATAGGCCATATTTGATGATGCTATGAAAACGGCCCAACGAGTTAACGGGCCACAAACGGGCCGACTGTAACCACGGGCTGAATTTGGCCCACAAGCAGAAAATGGCAGTAACGGGCCGTAAGTAACCGGATGCTGGAAATGAGCCCAAGAATGAATGGGCCCTGAGAAGGCCGAAGATAACATATTGGAAACGCCCAACGGAATAATGGGCCGTTAATGGGTATAAAGTGATACCTTTGTTCATTATGGGCCGCTTTCACCACGGGCCGTTAATGGGCCAAGAGTTACAAAGGGCCTCATATGGGCCGAAAGACGTCATGGGCCATACATGGGCCGGAATTTAAAACGGGCTGGAATTATATTGGACGGCCCAGATGACGCTACTGGGCCTAATTCGCATAGGCCATAAACGGGCCCTAGGTTAGCGGGCTGTAAATGGGCTATCTACGAACAGGCCGTTAACAGGCTTTCCATGGGCCGGCCCGCCACCTTTTTACCAAGTCAAACGGGCCGGCCTTTTCACAGGAATGGGCCTCTATTGGGCCATGCCACATGTCGACGTATCATAGGCGCTTTTGGTCCAATGAGTGGATTACATCTGTCCCAACGGTGAGCCGTCACGTGTTTCCTCCAGCCAATGATGATTTTACACGTGGAAAATCCCCATTGGTCAGGGTTGTTAACGGGTTATCAGATCCAAAACCGGACCCGATAGCTTAACGGCGTTCCGTTACGGTGGATGCCATGTGTCAGTCACCCTTGACGAAAGCACTTCTGTGACGCGCGATTTATCGTCATGGAAGTGGACACTTCCGTGATGATAATTTTGGTAATGTCATGGAACACTTCTACGACAAAGACAGGTATGACTATCTTGATTACATCATAAATTTTTCATGGATGTACATGCATGACAGAAAACATGACCTACTGTGACAAACACGTATCATCACGGAAGTGTATTTTTTTGTAGTGGAGCATGAATTCCCAGAAGGGTTTAAACCTATGAATATCGAATCATACGATGGAACAACCGACCCCGCAGTATAGATTGAGGATTTTCTTATCCATATCCACATGGCCAGCGGTGATGATCTGCATGCCATCAAATACCTCCCACTAAAATTAAAGGAACCAGCGCGGCACTGGCTAAATAGCCTCCCAGAGAACTCCATTGGCAACTGGGAAGACTTGAAGGACGCCTTTTGCGACAACTTACATATATCCGGCCTCCAGACACCGATGACCTCAGTCACATCATCCAGCATCCCGGAGAGTCAGCCAGGAAACTGTGGACTAGATTCTTAATTAAAAAGAACCAAATTGTCGATTGTTCGGACGCCGAAGTTCTCGCAACCTTTAAACATAGCATCCGAGACGAATGGCTCGCCCGTCACCTCAGCTAAGAAAAACTGAAGTCCATGGCAGCCCTTACCACACTGATGACCCGCTTTTCCGCGGGAGAAGATAGTTGGCTTGCTCGTAGAAGCAATAGCACCAGCGATCCGGGCACTTCCGAAGCCAGGGACGGCAATGGCAAGCCATGACGCAATAAAAACAAGCATCAAAACAATAATGAAGGAACCCAAGACACGGCGGTCAACGCCGAATTCAGTGGCTCCAAATCCGGTCAGCGGAAGAAGCCATTTAAGGCAAACAGAGATGGTCCATCCAGTCTAGACAAGATACTAGATTGGCCCTGCCAAATCCATGGCACCCCCGATAAACCGGCCAACCACACTAACAGAAAGTGTTGGGTTTTCAAACAAGCCAGCAAGCTTAATGCCGAACACAAGGAAGGGGCGCTCAAAGTGACAAAGAAGGACGAAGAGACTCTTGACCGAACACACGGGGACAAAAGTAGTTTCCCCCCGAAGTAAAACTAGTAAACATGATATACTTCACGCATATCCCCAAAAGGGAGCGAAGACGCACACTGCGTGATGTCTACGCCATAGAGTCGGTCACCCCAAGATTCAACCCATGGGCCGCCTACCTGATCACTTTTGATTGCAAGGACCACCCAACCAGTATCTGTCATGAAGGTTCGGCCGCTCTGGTCCTCGATCCAACCATTAATGGATTCCATCTCACACGAGTCCTTATGAACAGCGGAAGTAGCATCAATCTGCTTTATCAAGACACTGTTCGCAAGATGGGCATTGATCCTTCAAGAATCAAGCCCATCACAGCTACCTTCAAGGGAGTAATACCCGGCGTAGAAGCTCACTGCACGGGCTCAATCACATTGGAAGTCGTCTTCGGCTCACCGACAACTTCTGAAACAAAGACTTGATCATCGATATTGTCCCGTTCCGCAGTGGCTACCATGCACTGCTCGGGCGGACCGCTTTTGCTCGTTTCAATGCGGTCCCACACTGCCTATTTAAAGCTTAAGATGCCTGGTCCACACGGCGTCATCACGGTCAACGAAAACACAGAACGCTCCCTCCGTACCGAGGAGCATAATGCGGCCATCGCAGCCGAAGTGCAAAGCGGCCCCATCAAGCTGCATATCTCATCAGCCATTAAGCCATCGGCCTTAACTACACAGGGATGGTCAATTTTAAAACTAGATTAGCAGTCCTACCTCCGTCGTTCGCCACATATACCCGCAAAGTTTGTATCGCGCGTGCATAACTATGCACTTAAAATACCTTCGGCGGAGGCACCATACTGATAGGCTTACAATACGGTTCGTTATCTTACAACTTTTTCTCTTTTTTCTAACTATTCCTTCTCTTTTGCCACTGGTTAATCAAAACATGTTCATCCTACGGGCTTACAAGGACTCTATCTGAGCCCGGTTTCATACAAATTACCAAAGATTACTCCTTTTAAGGAACCCTTTTTCGCTAAGGCAAAGGCAGCGCAGACGTGCGACAGGAGGTCCAAAGGATTTTTTGTAGACTGAACATTCTATGTACTACCTATATAGAGCATTTTTGCTCAGCCTCCGACCCCTGACATGTAAAATGGCCTCGGTAGAGGTGTTACAATCTATACAATTATGTTCAACGTATCAATCAGATTCCAGTGAACATAATCCGTCTTCAGTTTTTTATTTTCCTCATAGAACTGTATTTTGCTTCTTCGGTTGTTTAACACACACACCTCGGCATAAATCGCCAGGGGCTCGATACACAACATATGGGTTGCCGAAAAGTCCTAACAGCTCTACAGCATACTTCGGCGTCATGAGTTTGGCATTATATGCATCAGCACCGAATCATGTCTTTGGTAAATAGTTGGGTTGCCCGGCTCCTGTGCTTACTACCTTACGTTCCGTATTATCGTCTAGGGAATAAAGGGAGAACTACTGCGATTGTGTTCCTGGTTCACCTGGTTAAGCACCTCAGTAGAGAAAGCCGAAAACTGGCGGTCATGATGCAGGCTGGTCAACCACTCGGCGACTTATTAGAATCTTTTGCGATTTCTTCCGTATTACACGAAGGACCATTTTCTGGTCACTTATGTAACGCAACCGTATTCGGATAACCGCGTACATATCAGGGGCTACTTAATAGACCCACTGTCAAACTCCTATGGCTAAGTGAAAGTGTTAAAGCCCTATAGTCTGATTGCCTAGTTCGCCGCACTGACGCCTCCTTTACGGACCAAGGCGTTGGGTCAAGTGTGATCCGATGCTATTCCGAACACCCCCGTATTATATGCGAGGGGGCTAAAGCCGACGACTGGCAAACTTTCATATTATTAACAAAATAGCCGCACAGGAGGAAATAACTTTCAAGCAAAGGTATAAAAATAACAAAGCCTTAATGTACCATAATATTGTTCTCACAATTTCGGTACATTTATTCGAATATAACATCTCTCGAGCACTGGCTCTCTATCAAGCGGGCGCCCTCTAGGACATCCTCCAAGTAATGCTCCGGCATGCGATGGTCCTTGCCTCCGGGCGGGCCCTTGGCTGCAACATCGGTGGCCTTCATCTTCACCCAGTACATCTTGACATGGGCGAAGGCCATCCGGGCACCTTCTATACACACCTACCGCTTGACTGCATTGATACGAGGCACTGCCTCGACAAGTCGTTGCACCAAACCAAAATAGCTATTCAGAACGGGTTCAGCCGGACTACGATGTCCTTCATGGAAGCTCTAGACATCTTGTGGAGCTCGGCCCACTGGGCCATTTGTTTGTTTAGCAACACCGGACGCTGTGGTACGTTGAACTGTGACCAGAACAGCCTCTCCGTGGTACGTCCTTCCCGCGATTGGAAGAACTGCGCCGCGTCGGCGACACTCTTCGGCAGGTCCAAAAACGTGTCGGGAGAACTCCATACTTGATTAAGTAGATCATACTTCGGGTCGCCGAACTTAGTCTGTAAAAGAAAGGGCTTACCAGCTGCTATCTCCCCAGCTTGCTGGATCTCCTCTCGAGCCGCTCTAGACTCGGACTGGGCTTCTCTTGCCTCTTGTAAAGCCTTGTCGAGTTCGGCTGCCTTGGCTACGTTATCCTCCTCAAGTGATTTACACTTGCTAGTGGCCTCCTTTAGCTCTTTCTCTAAGATAGACATTCTCTCCTCCTGCTGGTGTCAAGTGGCCTATTCGACCTTCCGATCAGCAGCCGCCTTCTTGGCAGCCGCATTACTCACTCTGGCCTGCTCCTTGGCACGGGCAAGCTCGGCCCGGAGGGTCTCAACCGCGGCAGCACCATCTACAGTTATGCAGGTCACAGTATGTGATTTTCAGCTTCGTGCTCATACTGTTATATATGCATAAGCGGGCTGTCCGAAAACATATAGTGTGCCTCATCAACGAACTTCCATGACAAAATGCTAGTTGCCTCGTAACGCATACACTGGAGCGTTTGTCCCATCGATGAAGACTACTTACTATACGCGTTTTCTGCCTGTTAATAATAGTAATGTCCTCACCAGCTCGCTCAAGTTTCTGCTTTAGATCTGCAATTTCCGCAGCTTGGGCGGTCGCCATTGACGTAACAGCCTGTTTCAAGTCAAATAAGTTACTTCCTGATCACATCTTTTTTATCATCTGATCGCCTCCTTTGGAAACCGACCAGCGAGTCTCAGGGGCTACTATCTATATACAGGTGCATTTTGGCATGAAAAGTACGGCCAAAGATATTACATTGCATACCTCGAAGCCTCTTAGCAGCCTCGTGAAGGCTTCATTCAATCAGAATCCTCTTGACTATCGTACCCATTAAGGTACGATGTTCCGCCGAGATGGATGCACTTTGCAAAGTGCCCATCAGAGTATCCGGCACCTCCGGATTCCTGGAAACTGTCGCGGGAGTGTGGACTCCCTTTGCGGGGCTCCGCTTACTTGACCCTATAGAGTCATCTTTTTTTGTAAACCGGATAGCCCGGGGGCCTCACTATTTGTCCCCGTAGGGGCTGCCCCCCTGGACCCTTGGCGGTCGAAGTATCACCCTCGGGCGTTGTCTTAATTGCCCCGCGATGCTTGATGGTCAGGGGAGATCCTCTGGGACGACACCTCGAAGTCATCTACCCTAAGAGGCGAGAAGGCTTGTGGAGGCGTGTCGCTTTCCATCATCTCCGGAGGCAAGTCCCTCGATGACGAGGATTGTTGCGGAAGATAGCGGGCCGGACTGCAAACATATAGTTTAAAAGTTACCCTTGCAACCCAAATAGAACGGGATATGTCTAAGAGCATCCCTGTTCACTTACGATTCGGCGAGGGGCTTATCCCAAGGGAGATGCTTTGTGACAACGTCGGCTTCCGAACCCGAACCATCTGACGGGGATATCTTACCCCTCTTGGGCGCCTCCACCTCCAAATCCATGGAGGCAGTCCTTTTCTTCCCTGGGGGAGAAGGTATATCATCCTTCTCTTCCCGTCGGTCTTCGTCTTTAGAAGAGGGAGCTTCATTCTCCCCGGACATAGCGTCTTGCATACCTTTAGAGTGGGGGCTGCCTCCGGCCTCTTTGCCTTTGTCCTCCTTCGTAGGCACTTGATACGGCACCGGAGCCAGCATCCTCATCAACACAGGATTAGCTGAGTCTTCGAGAAGTGGATCTGGACACCTGATTCGCTCCGCCTTCTTTATCCAGCCCTGATCGAAGGCAGGTTTCTTAGTACATCACTATGGGATAATAAATCAGACTGCGCTGAACAATTGAATGCTTACCGAGGTTTCCGGATGGTTGCAGTCGAGGCAGATGTCTTCGGATGTGTCCGACCATTGCTTTTGAGTCTTGAAGAGTAATTCCCACATCCCTCTGTGCGTTGTGTTGAAAAATTGTTGAAGGGTCCGCGGTCCTTCCGAGTTAAACTCCCACATACGGAGGGGTCGTCACTGGCACGGAAGGATCCGGCGGACTAGCATTACCTGGATCACGTTAATGAGGCTGATCTCCTTTTCAATGATGTTCTGGATGCGGCCTTGTAGCATCCGCACTTCGTCAACTGATCCCCAATCTAGCCCCTTATTTATCCACGATGCGAGCTGCGATGGAGAGCCGGATTGGAACGCAGGTGTGGTTGCCCATTTGGTACCACGGGGTTCAGTGATATAGAACCACTCCCGCTACCATAAGTTGGTGGCCTCTATGAAGGTGTCTTTTGGCTAAACGACATTGGCGAGCTTGCTCACCATCGCGCCGCTTGTAACATCCCAAATTTCCTATTTGGAATGTTTTACAATTATAGATAAGCATCCTATGCATTCTGTTTGAATTTGATTGTCATTTGAAGTTTCAGAGCAAGTTGAGTTTTGAATTTGAAATTTCAAACTTTGGCATGTGGGAAACAATTCAAAAACTAAGCACGATAAATACTTGATCAAAAGTATGAGAGGAGCAAACATGACACTCCAAAAATATCAGAGGAAACAATGCCAAAAGTTTTGGAATTCAAATCTGAATTTTATTTGAATTTGAAAAATGGATTTTCATAAAGTTTGGATTTTGCCTTTGGAAAAATGTTCAAATGAAAGGGAATATTCCCTGATCATTTTGGTATATATATACCCTATATAAATTATTTCTAGATTTGGTTTTATTTTTGTTTTAGTTTTATTAAAAATAAAAGAAAAACCCAGGCGCCAGCCAGCCACCCAGGCCCGGCCAGCGCCGCCTCACCCCTCGGCCCAGCTTGAGCCCGGCCAGGCCGGCCCAGCAAGCCCAGCCCGGCAGGCCGCCCGGCGCGCACCCTCGCCCGCTTCTTGAAGGCGCTAAGCCTCGGCCACCCGACCCTCGCCTCTCTCCCTCTCGTGACCCGTGGGCCCCGCCTCTCCTTCCCCTCGCCCACGCCACCGACCTCATGGGAGATCCACCGGATCCCGAGCGATCCGGGATCCCAAGCTGACCCCGATGCCCTTCCGAGGCAAGCCCGACCCCCGGGCTATAAAGGGCCGAGCCCCCGCACCCCATTCCCCCCCCCCCCCCGAGAGCTCGCCGCACCCCCTCTTCCTCCCGTTCGACGTCGCCGGAGTCCCGAGCCCTCCCCGCCGCCATTGTTGCCGCCGTCGACGCCCTGGTCCACCCCGACCCCCCCAACACCACCGTACCCGTCCCCGACCCCGTGCGCGTCTTCCCCACGAGTCGCCGGAGCTCGGCTGACGTCCGGACGCCTGAGCACTTCGCCGCCATTGCCGCCGAGTCCGGTAAGTCACCGGCATCCCCTCCACCGTTCGATCCTAGATCTAGGGCTAGGATTAGACACCCGAAGGGTTAGGTTTTAGTTAGAAAACCGGCCGGTCCGATCGGTTTATTTTTAGTTTAGGTTTATTTGTTTAGGCCGGTTCGTTTAGTTTTAAACCTAGGCCCGTTTAGACTAAACTACGCCTAGTGCACAGTATAGGCCTTTTTCTTTTTATTTTGATTTTCTGTTTTAGCCGATTAGTTTCAGTTTTCAAAAAAGTATATCTTTTATTCTGTTTAATATTTTTGAGTGATTTTTTTTATTGGATTGCAAATTTTATGTAGTTTCTGAAACATATATATTTAGCTATGTTAAAAATAATTAAAAATGCTTTAATATTGTTTTAGTCAGAATAGTAAATCTGCTATAACTTGAGTTAGAAAAATTATTTTTGCATGATTCTTTTTGTCCCAACTTTATTTTGACATTGCCAAACCCTAGAAATTAACTTGGGTATTTTAGGATTAATAAATAATTAGTTTTAAGCAGAATCCTATTAATCCTAATTAATTAACTAGTTCCTGTTTTCCTATTAAATTAATTAGTAAATTAATTTATTTTTAACTTGTGATTAGTTATTCTAGGTTAGTTTCTGTCATTCTAGTAGATGAACTTTTATTTATAATTAATAAAAGTTTTAAATTATTTTTCTTAATAAAATTGGATTAGGCCTAAAATGAGTTTTATAATAGCTATTTAATTAATTCTTTTTGCACCTAGTTGCTTAGTGAATCCTTTTCTGTTAAGTTAACCTAAAACCATGATTAGGTTATATTAAGGAATTTTTGTTTTATAAAAACTATTTTTGTTATTGTTTGGAGTAGGGAAAAAACTTTGAATTGGTTTCTTTGAGTTTTTCTTTTGGATTTGGTTTTGATTGTTTTGTTGTGCTATGTTAATATTGTTATCTTGTGTGATCCTCTTGCTTCGTGCTTATTGTGTTATTGTTTGTCTCGGTAGAGTTTGAGTGCTAAGCTTGCTACTACGACTCTTTAGCTTACGAGGATCATCGACAAAGGCAAGTTTTGATCATGTTATTTCTATACCTATGTTTTTGTGCATTAGTAGTTGTCACCACCCCACCATGCATGCAGTAGTGAAATCTTGAAGTCATTAAACTTGAGTACTATCATGTGGTAGGATGAACCAATCCTTGTTACCATGACCGGGACGTAGTAGTTATTTTGCTATGCTCAGAGACGGATTTGGTATGAGTGATATTCATAAGCAAGATGTGAGAGTCAATGATGATGATAACCCCATGAACTACAATGATCAAGATGGACTTGGAAAATCACTACTGGGTGGAGGACGGTTGACGGGCACCTGGAGCACCAGTGGTGGCGGGATGCATGGAGAAGCGCCATGACATCCTGCGGAAAGCTTCACCCAGCCACGAAGAGAAGGATGGATGCCCCATGACCGAAGCTTACGTGCAGCCGCAAGCCATTATGGGCTCTGCTGGGTTGACCCTAGTAGTGACGCTGGTGACGGTACTACGAGAAGTAGACGAGCGGTAGGATTGGATGGGTACGGCGGTGGCGGTAAGAACTCTTTGGAAGACCCTGTTTCATCTAAGTCCCGTCTTCAAACACCATGAAGTGCGAAGACTCTAAAGGAGGGAATGATTCTTATGGGAAAGTCGCAAACCTCTGCAGAGAGTTATAACCTAATCGATTAGCCGTGTCCCCGATTCACGGACATTTGAGCCTCTGGACCTTGGAAGTATTCGGATATCTCAACACTAAAACTAATGAATTAATTTGAGGGTTTATGACTTAATAATTGGGAGCGAGATATTGGTTGGCGGAACCATCTCAATAACTACCAACAATTTGTAGTAATTTGCAAATAAGTCCACTGTAGTAGGATAAAATTGGCTTTTCGCAAAATGATGAAACTTAGAGCTCCACAACCAAAATGCATATAGTGTAGTAACTTTATTATTGTTATTCTTCATGACTTGCCAGCTTATTCCAAAAGCTGACCTACATGGCTGCAACGTATTATGTTGCGTAGATATATTCCGATCGAGAGTGAGGCTACGCTCCGCGCTTGGCGATTGCCCTTTGAGTCGGATGGACTCGCTTTACCTCGACGCTTCCGCAGCATTAGTAGTTTATTTCTCATGAGTTGGCCTTGAGCCGAATTTATTCCCTTGTAATAAAGACTCTGTATGAGAATCGTGTAATAAAATTCAGGTGTGATTGAACTTTGATTACTTTATCGATGTACTGTGAGTACCAGCATGATCTTGGGATGGTACAGACACAGAGACTTGACCGATGTTGGGTCAGGTCGCTACACCGCTGCACTCTACCTGTTCTGCATTGACTACTTTCGGCTTCACATTGAAAGTCTTAAGCCACAGGCCGAAGTGTGGAGCGATGCGGAGAAAGGCCTCACACATGACGATAAACGCCGAGATGTGAAGGAAAGCGTTCGGGCTAGATCATGAAAATCTAGCCTGTAATAGAACATGAGACCGCGAATGAAGGGGTGGAGAGCAAACCCTAGCCCGCGGAGCAAGTGAGGGACAAATACAACTCTCTCGTCGGATTTTGGTGTAGGGATAACCTGCCCTTTTGCAGGCAGCCTATGGGGGATTTCCGCAATCAGATACCTCGCCTCTCGGAGCTTCACGGCGTCCCCCTCAGTGACCGAGGAGGCCACGCACCCACCTTGGGAGTTAGATCCGGACATGATTGGAGGGTTGGGTGGCAGTAGAAGAAGTCGAGACTTGGGCGCTGAAGCTCGAGGAGACACAAGCCTGGGGGAGAAAGACGGGTCTGTACCTCTTTATAAAGGCAATGAATACCGAGTGCCTCCTCATGACCTTAAAAACGCCTATTTCCAAGGAATCATGCAAATGACACGGTTGGGTTACCGACACCTGTATTAATGAGAATCCCGCGATAAGGGGACACGATCTCTGATTCGACAAGACGTGCCAATAAAAACCGCGTCTCGAGACGTGGATCGGGAGGCTAAAAACGGTTCAAAATAATGACCGGGCGGGGATGTAACGTCTCGCCTCGGGGGCTGTTAGCTGATGGGATTTGTTAAATATTATACTCTTTGCGGTTGTGTGTGGTACCTGTTTAACAGAGCCGGACACGCCTTCTGTGTTCGAGGACTGCTTTGAAGTATTCGGAGGAGGAACCCACCTTGCAATGCCGAAGACAAGCTGCATGTCGGACACATCGTCATTGAAGCCTGGTTCAGGGGCTACTGAGGGAGTCCAGGATTAGGGGGTCCTCGGGCGTCCGGGCTATGTGACGTGGGCCCAAGTGATGGGCCATGAAGATACAAGACAGAAGACTCTCTCCCGTGTCCGGATGGGACTCTCCTTTGCGTGGATGGCAAGCTTGGTGTTCGGATATGAAGATTCCTTTCTCTGTAAACCGACTTTGTACAACCCTAGGCCCCTCTGATGTCTATATAAACCGGAGGGTTTAGTCCGTAGAGATAATCATAATCATACAGGCTTGATGTCTAGGGTTTAGCCATACGATCTCGAGGTAGATCAACTCTTGTAATGCCCATATTCATCCAAGATAATCAAGAAGGAAATAGGGTATTACTGTTGGGGAACGTAGCAGAAATTCAAAATTTTCTACGCATCACCAAGATCAATCTATGGAGTAATCTAGCAACGAGGGGAAGGAGAGTGCATCTACATACCCTTGTAGATCGCTAAGCGGAAGCGTTCATGAGAACGGGGTTGAAGGAGTCGTACTCGCCGTGATCCAAATCACCGGAGATCCTAGTGCCGAACGGACGGCACCTCCGCGTTCAACACACGTACAGCCTGGTGACGTCTCCCACGCCTTGATCCAGCAAGGAGAGAGGGAGAGGTTGAGGAAGACTCCATCCAGCAGCAGCACAACGGTGTGGTGGTGATGGAGGAGCGTGGCAATCCTGCAGGGCTTCGCCAAGCACCGCGGGAGAGGAGGAGTACTTGGGAGAGGGGGAGGGCTGCGCCAGAACTTGTGGTACAGCTGCCCTCCCACCCCCCACATATATATAGGGGCAAAGGAGAGGGGGGCCGGCCCCCTCAGATCCAATCTGAGGAGGGGGCGGCGGCCAGGGGGGTTGCCTTGCCCCCAAGGCAAGGGAGGCGCCTTTAGGGTTTCCCAAGCCCTAGGCGCCTTGGGCCTTGGTGGGGCGCACCAGCCCACCCGGGCTGGTCCCTCCCACACTTGGCCCATGCAGCCCTTCGGGGCCGGTGGCCCCACTTGGTGGACCTCGGGACCCTCCGGTGGTCCCAGACATTACCGATAGCACGGAACTTTTTCGGTGACCAAAACAGGACTTCCCATATATAAATCTTTACCTCCGGACCATTCCGAACTCCTCGTGACGTCCGGGATCTCATCCGGACTCGAACAACATTCGGTAACCACATACAAACTTCCTTTATAACCCTAGCGCCATCGAACCTTAAGTGTGTAGACCCTACGGGTTCGGGAACCATGCGAGACATGACCGAGACGTTCTCCGGTCAATAACCAACAGCGGATCTGGATACCCATGTTGGCTCCTACATGTTCCACGATGATCTCATCGGATGAACCACGATGTCAAGGACTCAATCGATCCCATATTCAATTCCCTTTGTCTAGCGGTATTGTACTTGCCCGAGATTCGATCGTCGGTATCCACGATACCTTGTTCAATCTTGTTTCCGCAAGTCTCTTTACTCGTTCCGTAACACATCATCCCGTGATCAACCCCTTGGTCACATTGTGCACATTATGATGATGTCCTACCGAGTGGGCCCAGAGATACCTCTCCGTTTACACGGAGTGACAAATCGATCTCGATTCGTGCCAACCCAATGACACTTTCGGAGATACCAGAGTGCACCTTTATAGTCACCCGATTACGTTGTGACGTTTGGTACACCCAAAGCATTCCTACGGTATCCGGGAGTTGCACAATCTCATGGTCTAAGGAAATGATACTTGACATTAGAAAATCTTTAGCATACGAACTACGATCTTTGTGCTAGGCTTAGGATTGGGTCTTGTCCATCACATCATTCTCCTAATGATGTGATCCCGTTGTCAACGACATCCAATGTCCATGGTCAGGAAACCGTAACCATCTATTGATCAACGAGCTAGTCAACTAGAGGCTTACTAGGGACATGGTGTTGTCTATGTATCCACACATTTATTGCGGTTTCCGGTCAATACAATTATAGCATGAATAATAAACGATTATCATGAACAAGGAAATATAATAATAACTAATTTATTATTGCCTCTAGGGCATATTTCCAACAGTCTCCCACTTGCACTAGAGTCAATAATCTAGTTCACATCGCCATGTGATTAACAGCGATAGGTCACATCGCCATGTGACCAACATCCAAAGAGTTTACTAGTGTACGTAAACTAGTTCACATCATCATGTGATCAAGACTCAATGAGTTACGAGGTTTGATCATGTTTTGCTTGTGAGAGAGGTTTTAGTCAACGGTGCGAACCTTTCAGATCAGTGTGTACTTCGCAATTCTCTGTCATATTGTAAATGCTGCTTCCACGCTCCACTTGGAGCTATTCCAAATGGTTGCTCCACTATACGTATCCGTTTTGCTACTCAGAGTCATTCGGATAGGTGTTAAAGCTTGCATCGACGTAACCCTTTACGCGAACTCTTTATCACCTCCATAATCGAGAAATATTCCCTTATTCTTCTAAGGATAATTTTGACCGCTGTCCAATGATCCGTTCCTGGATCATTCTTGTACCCCTTGACTGACTCATGGCAAGGCACACTTCCGGTGCGGTACACAGCATAGCATGCTATAGAGCCTATGTCTAAGGCATAGGGGACGACCTTCGTCCTTTCTCTCTTTTCTGCCGTGGTCGAGCTTTAACTCTTAACTTCATACCTTACAACTCAGGCAAGAACTCCTTCTTCGACTGATCCATCTTGAACACCTTCAAGATTATGTCAAGGTATGTGCTCATTTGAAAGTACCATTAAGCGTTTTGATCTATCCTTATAGATCTTGATGCTCAATGTTCAAGTAGCTTAATCCAGGTTTTCTATTGAAAACACCTTTCAAATAACCATGTATGCTTTCCAGAAATTCTACATCATTTCGATCATCAATATGTCAACAACATATGCTCATCGAAATTCTATAGTGCTCCCACTCACTTCTTTGGAAATACAAGTTTCTCATAAACTTTGTATAAACCCAAAATCTTTGATCATCCTATCAAAGTGCATATTCCAACTCCGAGATGCTTACTCCGGTCCTTAGAAGGACCGCTGGAGCTAGCATACCTTTTAGCATCCTTAGGATTGACAAAACTTTTACGATTGTATCACATACAACCTTTCCTTA
The DNA here is from genome assembly GCA_021605145.1 of Aegilops bicornis. Lineage (NCBI taxonomy): Eukaryota > Viridiplantae > Streptophyta > Magnoliopsida > Poales > Poaceae > Aegilops > Aegilops bicornis. The sequence continues at coordinate 679,636,919 of CM038673.1, read as the reverse complement.
CGTAAACCGGTAAGGAAACTCGTCTTGACATCCATCTCGCCAGATTTCATAAATGCAGCTAATGCTAACATGATTCCGACGGACTTAAGCATCGCTACGGATGAGAAAATCTCATCGTAGTCAACTCCTTGAACTTGTGAAAACTCTTCGCCACAAGTCGAGCTTCATAGGCGGTGACATTACCGTCCACGTCCGTCTTCTTCTTAAAGATCCATTTATTTCAATGGCTTGCCGATCATCGTGCAAGTCCACCAAAGTCCATGCTTTGTTATGATACATGGATCCTATCTCGGATTTCATGGCTTCTAACCATTTGTCGGAATTTGGGCCCACCATCGCTTCTCCATAGCTCGTAGGGTTCATTGTTGTCTAGCAACATGACCTTCAAGACAGGATCACCGTACCACTCAAGCAAAGACGCATCCTTGTCACCCCTACGAGGTACGGTAGTGACTTGATCCAAAACTTCATGATCACTATCATAAGCTTCGACTTCAATTGGTGTAGGTGCCACAGGAACAACTTCCGTGCCTGCTACACACTTGTTGAAGTGACGGTTCAATAACCTCATCAAGTCTCCACCATCCTCCCACTCAACTTTCCGAGACAAACTTTTCCTCGAGAAAGGACCTGATTCAAGAAACAATCCCTATTGCTTTCGGATCTGAATTAGGAGGTATACCCAACTGTTTTGGGTGTCCTATGAAGATGCATTTTATCCGCTTTGGGTTCGAGCTTATCAACCTGAAACTTTTTCACATAAGAGTCGCAGCCCCAAACTTTCAAGAAACGACAAATTAGGTTTCTCCAAACGGTGTCGTCTCAACGGAATTACGTGGTGCCCCATTAAAGTGAGTGCGGTTGTCTCTAATGCCTAACCCATGAACGATAGTGGTAATTCGATAAGAGATATCATGGTGCGCACCATATCCAATAGGGTGCAACTATGATGTTCGGACACACCATCACACTATGGTGTTCCAGCGGTATTAATTGTGAAACAATTTGCACAATGTCTTAATTGTGTGCCAAAACTCGTAACTCAGATATTCATCTCTATGATCATATCATAGACATTCTATCCTCTTGTCACGAAGATCTTAAACTTCACTCTGAAATTACTTGAACCATTCAATAATTCAGACTTGTGTTTCATCAAGTAAATATACTCAACATCTACTCGAATCATCCGTGAAGTAAGAACATAACGATATTCATCGCATGCCTCAAAGACTCATTGGACTGCACACATCAAAATGTGTTACTTCCTACAAGTTGCTTTCTTGTTCCATTTTACCGAAAACGAGGCTTTCGGTCATCTTGCCCATGTGGTATGATTTGCATATCTCAAGTGATTCAAAATCAAGTGAGTCCAAACGGTCCATCTGCATGGAGTTTCTTCATGCGTATACACCAATAGACATGGTTCGCATGTCTCAAACTTTTCCAAAACGAGTGAGTCCAAAGATCCATCAACATGGAGCTTCTTCATGCGTTTATACCAATATGACTTACATGGCAGTGCCACAAGTAAGTGGTACTATCATTACTATCTTATATCTTTTGGCATGAAAATGTGTATCACTACGATCGAGATTCAATAAACCATTTATTTAGGTGCAAGACCATCGAAGGTATTATTCAAATAAATAGAGTAACCATTATTCTCCTTAAATGAATAAGCGTATTGCGATAGACATAATCCAATCATGTCTATGCTCAACGCAAACACCAAATGATAATTATTCTGGTTTAATACTAATCTTGATGGTAGAGGGAGCGTGCGATGTTTGATCACATCAAAATTGGAAACACTTCCAACACATATCGTCAGCTCTCCTTTAGCTAGTCTCCGTTTATTCCGTAGCCTTTTATTTCGAGTTACTAACACTTAGTAACCGAACCGGTATCTAATACCACGGTGCTACTAGGAGTACTAGTAAAGTACACATTAACATAGTGTATATCCAATATACTTCTATCGACCTTGCCACCTTCTCATCTACCAAGTATCTAGGGTAATGCTGCTCCAGTGGCTGTTCCCCTTATTACAGAAGCACTTAGTCTCGGGTTTGGGTTTAACCTTGGGTTTCTTCACTAGAGCAACATCTGATTTGCCGTTTCATGAAGTATCCCTTCTTGCCCTTGCCCTTCTTGAAACTAGTGGTTTCACCAATCATCAACAATTGATGCTCCTTCTTGATTTCTACTTTCGCGGTGTCAAACATCGTGAATACCTCAAGGATCATCATATCTATCCACGATATGTTATAGTTCATCACGAAGCTCTAGCAGCTTGGTGGCAATGACTTTGGAGAAACATCACTATCTCATCTGGAAGATCAACTCCCACTCGATTCAAGTGATTGTTGCACTCAGACAATCTGAGCACAAGCTCAACGATTGAGCTTTTCTCCCTTAGTTTGCAGGCTAAGAAAATCGTCGGAGGTCTTATGCCTTTTGACGTGGGCACAAGCCTGAAATCCCAATTTCAGCCCTCGAAACATCTTATATGTTTCGAGAAACGTCTTTGTGCCTCTACTCTAAACCATTTAACCGAACTATCACGTAGTTATCAAAGCGTGTATGTCCGATGTTCGCAACATCCACAAACGACGTTTGGGGTTCAGCACACCGAGCGGTGCATTAAGGACATAAGCTTTCTCGTCCGCATAATCGCTACTTTCAACTTTCAACTATATTTTCTCTAGGAACATATCTAAACAGTGGAACTAAAGCGCGAGCTTACGACATAATTTGCAAAAGGTCTTTTGACTATGTTCAAGATAATTAAGTTCATCTTATGAACTCCCACTCAAATAGACATCCCTCTGGTCATCTAAGTGATTATATGATCCGAGTCAACTAGGTCGTGGTCCGATCATCACGTGAGACGGACTAGTCATCATCGGTGAACATCTTCATGTTGATCGTATCTACTATACGACTCATGCTCGACCTTTCGGTCTCTGTGTTCCGAGGCCATGTCTGCATACATGCTAGGCTCGTCAAGTTAACCCTAAGTGTTTCGTGTGTAAATCTGTCTTACACCCGTTGTATGTGAACGTAAGAATCCATCACACCCGATCATCACGTGGTGCTTAGAAGCGATGAACTTTAGCAACGGTGACGCTTAGGGGAGAACACTTCTTGAAATTGTTGTAAGGGATCATCTTATTTACTACCGTCGTTCTAAGTAAACAAGATGCATAAACATAATAAACATCACATGCAATTATATATAGTAGTGACATGATATGGCCAATATCATATAGCTCCATTGATCTCCATCTTGAGGGCTCCATGATCATCATCGTCACCGCATGACACCATGATCTCCATCATCATGATCTCCATCATCGTGTCTTCATGAAGTTGTCTCGCCAACTATTACTTCTACTACTATGGCTAACGGTTAGCAATAAAGTAAAGTAATTACATGGCGTTGTTTAATGACACGCATGTCATACAATAAATAAAGACAACTCCTATGGCTCCTGCCGGTTGTCATACTCATCGACATGCAAGTCGTGAATCCTATTACAAGAACATGATCAATCTCATACATCACATATCATTCATCACATTCTTCTTGGCCATATCACATCACATAGCATACCTTGCAAAAACAAGTTAGACGTCCTCTAATTGTTGTTTGCATGTTTTACGTGGCTGTTATGGGTTTCTAGCAAGAACGTTTCTTACCTACGCAAAACCACAACGTGATATGCCAATTGCTATTTACCCTTCATAAGGACCCTTTTCATCGAATCCGTTCCGACTAAAGTGGAGAGATCGGCACCCGCTAGCCACCTTATGCACCAAGTGCATGTCGGTCGGTGGAACCTGTCTCACGTGGAAATGCGTGTAAGGTCGGTCCGGCCGCTTCATCCCACAATACCGTCGAAACAAGATTGGACTAGTAACGGTAAGCATATTGAACATCATCAACGCCCACAACTACTTTGTGTTCTACTCGTGCAAAGAATCTACGCACTAGACCTAGCTCATGATGCCACTGTTGGGGAACGTAGCATAAATTCAAAATTTTCTACGCATCACCAAGATCAATCTATGGAGTAATCTAGCAACGAGGGAAGGAGAGTGCATCTACATACCCTTGTAGATCGCTAAGCGGAAGCGTTCATGAGAATGGGGTTGAAGGAGTCGTACTCGTCGTGATCCAAATCACCGGAGATCCTAGTGCCGAACGGACGGCACCTCCGCGTTCAACACACGTACAGCCCGGTGATGTCTCCCACGCCTTGATCCAGCAAGGAGAGAGGGAGAGGTTGAGGAAGACTCTATCCAGCAGCAAAGACAACGGCGTGGTGGTGATGGAGGAGCGTGGCAATCTGCAGGCTTCGCCAAGCACCGCGGAGAGGAGGAGTACTTGGGAGAGGGGGAGGGCTGCGCCAGAACTTGTGGTACAGCTGCCCTCCCACCCCCCACATATATATAGGGGCAAAGGAGAGGGGGCCCGGCCCCCTCAGATCCAATCTGAGGAGGGGGTGGCGGCCAGGGGGGTTGCCTTGCCCCCCAAGGCAAGGGCGCCCCTTTAGGGTTTCCCAAGCCCTAGGCGCCTTGGGCCTTGGTGGGGCGCACCAGCCCACCGGGCTGGTCCCTCCCACACTTGGCCCATGCAGCCCTCTGGGGCAGTGGACCCAGTTGGTGGACCAGGACCCTCCCGGTGGTCCCAGACATTATCGATAGCACCGGAACTTTTCCGGTGACCAAAACAGGACTTCCCATATATAAATCTTTACCTCCGGACCATTCCGGAACTCCTCGTGACGTCCGGGATCTCATCCGGACTCGAACAACATTCGGTAACCACATACAAACTTCCTTTATAACCCTAGCGCCATCGAACCTTAAGTGTAGACCCTACGGGTTCGGGAACCATGCAGACATGACCGAGACGTTCTCCGGTCAATAACCAACAGCGGGATCTGGATACCCATGTTGGCTCCCACATGTTCCACGATGATCTCATCGGATGAACCACGATGTCAAGGACTCAATCGATCCGTATTCAATTCCCTTTGTCTAGCGGTATTGTACTTGCCCGAGATTCGATCGTCGGTATCCCGATACCTTGTTCAATCTCGTTTCCGGCAAGTCTCTTTACTCGCCCGTAACACATCATCCCGTGATCAACCCCTTGGTCACATTGTGCACATTATGATGATGTCCTACCGAGTGGGCGGAGATACCTCTCCGTTTACGGAGTGACAAATCCGAGTCTCGATTCGTGCCAACTCAATGACACTTTCGGAGATACGTAGTGCACCTTTATAGTCACCCAGTTACGGTGTGACGTTTGGTACACCCAAAGCATTCATCCGGTATCCGGGAGTTGCACAATCTCATGGTCTAAGGAACTGAGACTTGACATTAGAAAAGCTTAAGCATACGAACTACGATCTGTGTGCTAGGCTTAGGATTGGGTCTTGTCCATCACATCATTCTCCTAATGATGTGATCCCGTTGTCAACGACATCCAATGTCCATGGTCAGAAACCGTAACCATCTATTGATCAACGAGCTAGTCAACTAGAGGCTTACTAGGGACATGGTGTTGTCTATGTATCCACACATTTATTGCGGTTTCCGGTCAATACAATTATAGCATGAATAATAAACGATTATCATGAACAAGGAAATATAATAATAACTAATTTATTATTGCCTCTAGGGCATATTTCCAACAATTACCTCCATCAAGAGGGCCCGAACCTGGGTAAGCATTGTGTCCCTATCTCCTGTTACCTTCGATCCTTAGACGCACAGTTCGGGACCCCCTACCCGAGATCCGCCGGTTTTGACACCGACACCGAGCACCTGATCCGCTCCGCCTTCTTGATGCAGACCTGTTCAGAGGATTGAGTTTTCAGTACACCCCCCCCCCAGATTAATGAACTAAGCTATGTTCGGAAATTTAAACTTACCAGGGTGGCTGGGTGGGTGCAGTCAAGGCCGATGTCCTCGAACGTCTCCGGCCAAGATTCCCGAGCCTTAAAAAGTTATTTCCAAATCTCTTTGTGAGTAGTGCCAAAGAATCGCTGCAGGGTCCACGGTCCTTCCGGATTGAACTCCCACATACGGAGAGGCCTTCACTGGCAGGGAAGGATTCGGCGGACGAGCATTACCTGGATCACGTCGGTGAGACTGGTGTTCTTCTCCATGATACTTTTTATGTGCTTTTTGAAGGAAATATGCCCTAGAGGCAATAATAAAGTTGTTATTTATATTCCTTATATCATGATAAATGTTTATCATTCATGCTAGAATTGTATTAACCGGAAACTTAGTACATGTGTGGATACATAGACAAATAGAGTGTCACTAGTATGCCTCTACTTGACTAGCTCGTTGATCAAAGATGGTTAAGTTTCCTAACCATAGACATGAGTTGTCATTTGATGAACAGATTACATCATTAGAGAATGATGTGATTGACTTGACCCATCCGCTAGCTTAGCACTATGATCGTTTTGTTTATTGCTATTGCTATCTTCATAACTTATACATGTTTCTATGACTATGAGATTATGTAACTCCCGAATACCGGAGGAACACTTTGTGTGCTATCAAACGTCACAATGTAACTGGGTGACTATAAAGATGCTCTACAGGTGTCTTCGAAGGTGTTTGTTGGGTTGGCATAGATCGAGATTAGGATTTGTCACTCCGTGTATCGCAGAGGTATCTCTGGGCCCTCTCGGTAATGCACATCACTATAAGCCTTGCAAGCAATGTGACTAATGAGTTAGTTACGAGATGATGCATTACGGAACGAGTAAAGAGACTTGCCGGTAATGAGATTGAACTAGGTATTGAGATACCGACGATCGAATCTCGGGCAAGTAACATACCGATGACAAAGGGACCAATGTATGTTGTTATGCAGTTTGATCGATAAAGATCTTCGTACAATATGTGGGAGCCAATATGAGCATTCAGGTTCTGCTATTGGTTATTGACCGGAGATGAGCCTCGGTCATGTCTACATAGTTCTCGAACCCGTAGGGTCCGCACGCTTAAAGTTCCATGACGACCGGTATTATGAGTTTATGTGTTTTGATGTACCGAAGGTAGTTCCGAGTCCCAGATATGATCACGGACATGACAATGAGTCTCAAAATGGTCAAGACATAAAGATTGATATATTGGAAGGCTATGTTTGGACACTGGAAGGTTCCGGATGAGTTCGGGCATTTTCCGGAGTACCGGGAGGTTACCGGAACCCCCCGAGGAGTCAATGGGCCTTATTGGGCCTTAGTGGAAGAGAGGAGGAGGCGACCAGGTGGAGGGCACCCCCCCAAGCTTAATCCGAATTGGGGTGGGGGCCGGCCCCCCTTTCCTTCTCCCTCTCTCCCTCTTCCTTCTTCTCCTACTCCAACTAGGGAAGGGGGGAACCTACTCCTACTCGGAGTAGGACTCCACCCTTGGGCGCGCCATAGAGAGGGCCGGCCATCTCCCTCCTCCACTCCTTTATATACGGGGAGGGGGGCACCTCATAGACACACAAGTTGACAGTTGTCTTAGCCGTGTGCGGTGCCCCCCTCCACAGAATTCCACCTCGGTCATATCATTGTAGTGCTTAGGCAAAGCCCTGCGCCGGTAACTTCATCAACACCGTCACAACGCCGTTGTGCTGATGGAATTCTCCCTCGGCCTCAGCTGGATCAAGAGTACGAGAGACGTCACTGAGCTGAATGTGTGCAAATCGCGGAGGTGTCGTGCGTTCGGTACTTGATTGGTTGGGCGCGAAGACATTCGACTACATCAACCGCGTTACTAAACGCTTCTGCTTTCGGTCTACGAGGGTATATGGACACACTCCCCTGCTCGTTGCTATGCATCACATAGATAGATCTTGCGTGATCGTAGGTAAAAAAATTGAAATACTGCGTTCCCCAACAGTGGCATCCGAGCCAGGTCTATGCGTAGATGTTATATGCACGAGTAGAACACAAAAGAGTTGTGGGCGATAATAGTCATACTGCTTACCAGCATGTCATACTTTGATTCGGCGGTATTGTTGGATGAAGCGGCCCGCACCGACATTACGCGTACGCTTACACGAGACTGGTTCTACCAATGTGCTTTGCACACATGTGGTTGGCGGGTGTCAGTTTCTCCAACTTTAGTTGAATCGAGTGTGGCTACGCCTGGTCCTTGTTGAAGGTTAAAACAGCACACTTGACGAAAATTGTTGGGGTTTTGATGCGTAGGTAAGAACGGTTCTTGCTAAGCCGTAGCAGCCACATAAAACTTGCAACAACAAAATAGAGGACGTCTAACTTTTTTTTAGGGCATGTCGTGATGTGATATGGTCAAGATGTGATGCTATATTTTATTGTATGAGATGATCATGTTTTGTAACAGAGTTATCGGCAACTGGCGGGAGCCATATGGTTGTTGCTTTATTGTATGAAATGCAATCGCCATGTAATTGCTTTACTTTATCACTAAGCGGTAGCGATAGTCGTAGAAGCAATAGTTGGCGAGACGAAAACGATGCTACGATGGAGATCAAGGTGTCGCGCCGGTGACGATGGTGATCATGACGGTGCTTTGGAGATGGAGATCAAAGGCACAAGATGATTATGGCCGTATCGTATCACTTATATTGATTCCATGTGATGTTTATCCTTTATGCATCTTATTTTGCTTGATTGACGGTAGCATTATAAGATGATCTCTCACTAAATTTCAAGGTACAAGTGTTATCCTTGAGTATGCACCATTGCTACAGTTCGTCGTGCCGAGACACCACGTGATGATCGGGTGTGATAAGCTCTACGTTCACATACAACGGGTGCAAGCCGGTTTTGCACACGCAGAATACTCGGGTTAAACTTAACAAGCCTAGCATATGCAGATATGGCCTCAGAACATAGAGACCGAAAGGTCAAGCATGAATCATATAGTAGATATGATCAACATAGTGATGTTCACCATTGAAAACTACTCCATCTGACGTGATGATCGGACATGGTTTAGTTGATTTAGATCACGTGGTCACTTAGATGATTAGAGGGATGTCTATCTAAGTGGGAGTTCTTAAGTAATATGATTAAATCGAACTTTAATTTATCATGAACTTAGTACCTGATAGTGTTTTGCATGTCTATGTTGTTGTAGATCAATGGCCCGTGCTACTGTTCCTTTGAATTTTAATGCATTCCTAGAGAAAGCTAAGTTGAAAGATGATGGTAGCAACTACACGGACTAGGTCGGTAACTTGAGGATTATCCTCGTTGCTGCACAGAAGAATTACTTCTTGGAAGCACCGCTAGGTGCAAGACCCGCTGCGGGAGTAACACCGGATGTTATGAACGTCTGGCAAAGCAAAGCTGATGACTACTCGATAGTTCAATGTGCCATGCTTTACGGCTTAGAACCGGGGACTTCAACGACGTTTTGAACGTCATGGAGCATATGAGATGTTCCAGGAGTTGAAGTTAATATTTCAAGTAAATGCCTGGATTGAGAGATATGAAGTCTCCAATAAGTTCTAAAAGTTGCAAAATGGAGGAGAATAGTTCTGTCAGTGCACATATACTCAAAATGTCTGGGTATAACAAGCACTTGATTCAACTGGGAGTTAATCTTCCTGATGATAGTGTCATTGACAGAATTCTTCAATCACTGCCACCAAGCTACAAGAGCTTCATGATGAACTATAATATGCAAGGGATGAACAAAAAAATTCCCAAGCTCTTCGCAATGCTAAAGGTTGCGGAGGTAGAAATCAAGAAGGAGCATCAAGTGTTGATGGTCAACAAGACCACCAGTTTCAAGAAAAAGGGTAAAGGAAAGAAAGGGGAATTCAAGAAGAATGGCAAGCAAGTTGCTGCTCAAGAGAAGAAACCCAAGTCTGGACCTAAGCCTGAGACGGAGTGCTTCTACTGCAAAGGGACTGGTCACTAAAAGCGGAACTGCCCCAAGTATTTGGCGGATAAGAAGGATGGCAAGGTGAACAAAGGTATATGTGATATACATGTTATTGATGTGTACCTTACTAATGCTCGCAGTAGTGCCTAGGTATTTGATACTGGTTCTGTTGCTAATATTTGCAACTCGAAACAGGGACTACGGATTAAGCGAATGTTGGCTAAGGACGAGGTGACGATGCGCATGGGAAATGGTTCCAAAGTCGATGTGATCGCCGTCGGCACGCTACCTCTACATCTACCTTCGGGGTTAGTTTTAGACCTGAATAATTGTTATTTGGTGCCAGTGTTAATCATGAACATTATATCTGGATCTTGTTTGATGCGAGACGGTTATTCATTTAAATCACAGAATAATGGTTGTTCTATTTATGTGAGTAATATCTTTTATGGTCATGCACCCTTGATGAGTGGTCTATTTTTGTTGAATCTCGCTAGTAGTGATACACATATTCATAATATTGAAGCCAAAAGATGTAGAGTTGATAATTATATTGCAACTTATTTGTGGCAATCGCCGCTTGGGTCATATTGGTGTAAAGCGCATGAAGAAACTCCATACTGATGGACTTTTGAAATCACTTGATTATGAATCACTTGGTACTTGTGAACCATGCCTCATGGGCAAGATGACTAAAACGTCATTCTCCAGAACAATGGAGCAAGCAACTGACCAAGCTGAACGTGTGCAGATCACGGAGGTGTCGTGCGTTTGGTACTTGATCGGTTGGATCGCAAAGACGTTCGACTACACCAACCGCATTACTAAACGCTTTCGCTTTCGGTCTGCAAGGGTACATGGACACACTCTCCCGCTCGTTTCTATGCATCACATAGATAGATCTTGCGTGATCGTAGGTAAAAAAATTGAAATACTGCATTCCCCAACACTTTTGGAGCGTCAGCACCTCATCGGATGATCCCCAGTCCAGACCCTTGTTGGTCCACGACGCGAGCCACACCGGAGGTCCAGATCTGAATGCGGGGGCGGCCGCCCAATTGGTGTCGCAGGGTTCGGTGATATAGAACCACTCCTGCTGCCATATCTTGACGGTATCCACAAATGTCCCTTGAGGCCAGGTAACATTGGCAAGCTTGCTCACCATGGTGCTGCCACAATCCACGTGCTACCCGTAGACCACCTTCGGCTTCACATTAAAAACCTTGAGCCATAGGGCGAACTGGGGAGGGATGCGGAGGAATGCCTCACACACAACGATGAACGCCGAAATGTGAAGGAAGGAGTTTGGGGCTAGATCGTGAAAATCTAGCCCGTAATAAAACATGAGACCGCAAACAAAGGGATGAAGGGCAAACTCTAGCCCAGGAAGGAAGTGGGTGATGAATACCACCCTTTCGCCAGGTTCCGGAGTAGGGATGATCTGCTCTGGAGCAGGGAGCCTGTGTTTGATCTCCACAGTCAAGTACCTCGCCTCTCGAAGCTCCTTAATGTCCTTCTCCGTCACGGAGGAGACCATCCACTTGCCTTGAGAACCAGATCCGGCCATGGTCGGAGAGGTTGGTGGTGGTGGGAGAGATTAGAACTTCGATGCTGGAGCTCGAGGACTGGGAGGCGAAGGAAAGAGGACGTGGGAGGCAAAGGTGGATCTTTATCCACTTATATAGGCTATGAATACCAAGCACTCCCCCTCACAAGCCTTAAATTTTGCCTATTTCCAAGGGCTCGTGTGAACGGCACGGTTGGATTATCCAAACCCGTATTGATGAGAATCACGTGATAAGAGGGACACCATCCTTGCTTTAACAAGACATGTCAGTAGAGGCCGTGTCTCGAAACACGAAGCGGTAGGCCAGAAAAATGGTCTAAAATAATAAAGGCCGGACGTAACGTCTCGTCGAAAAAGCTGTCAGTATACATACTTTGTTTTGATTAAGTATTGTGCCTTTGTTGCTAGGGTTGTAATTGTTATACAGTCGGACACAGTTCTTATGTTCAGGATACTGCGTTGGAGTATTCGGAGGAGGAACCCGCCTTGTGATGCGGAAGACAGTCTGCGCGCCGAACACACCGTCATCAAAAGACCGGTTCAGGGGCTACTGAGGGAGTCCTGGATTATGTGGTCCTCAGGCGTCCGGGCTATGTGATATGGGCCGGACTGATGGGTTGTGAAGATACAAGATTGAAGGCCTTCTCCCGTGTCCGGATGGGACTCTCCTCTGCGTGGATGGCAAGCCTGGCGTTCGGATATGAAGATTCCTTCCTCTGCAAACTGACTTTGTACAACCCTAGCCCCCTCCGGTGTCTATATAAACTGGAGGGTTTAGTCCATAGAGGCTAACACAAAATCATATAGGCTAGACATCTAGGGTTTAGCCATTACGATCTTGAGGTAGATCAACTCTTGTAACCCCTATACTCATCAAAGTCAACCAAGCAGGAAGTAGGGTATTACCTCCATTAAGAGGGCCCGAACCTGGGTAAACATCGTGTCCCATGCCTCCTGTTACCTTCGATCCTCAGACGTACAGTTCGGGACCCCCTACCCGAGATCGGCCGGTTTTGACACCGACATTGGTGCTTTCATTGAGAGTTCCATTGTGCCCTCGATAGAAGGTTTGATGGCTCCATCGATCATCTACAACAATGTTGTTCTGGAATTGTTGAGCCATTACTTCCGTACCTCCAGGCCAGAAAAAACTTTGCTAATTTTTGAATGAGGAAGTGTAGTTAGTTGTCCGAGATCATACCTCCCCACTGGAAACTCCAATGGATTTTTTCCTAAATGAAAGTAAACTGAAGCTACGACCAAGTAGAGATAAATGTATTTTATGATTGACAGAGAAGTGCTCTCCAAGAACATTGTTGCTTGGAAGGATAGAGTCTGTATTCTATTTAATAAGGTGGTCTGTTAGCTCTGATATCTTCGAGATTTTCTGTCTAGCACTTCCGAGCTCACATTGCTTGCTTTAGCCAATAGAGTTCCGGTGTAAGTCTTGCACTTTCGGGTCTTATTTTCCCAGTTACCTCCGACCTAGGACTTACCCATTTTGTCCATCATTTTCTTAGGTGCTCTGTCAGCCTCGGTTTCTGAGCATACGATTGTTCAGTGGAAAAAACATGATATCCTTCATCTGGTACCTTCAAACTCGTTTCATCCGATACCTTCAAGTTATCTGATATTCATATGTGTTTCTTGATAGTCCGGTACCTTATGATACTTATGGGCACTTCTGGAGAAGTCTAATGTCCCTAGTACATTCGGGGTCAAACCTCTGTACTCGAGGAGTCGAGGGCACACGCTTTTCAGGCATGAACAACCTGATTTTGGTTTTTCCCTATAGCTAAACCCTAATAACCTTTGAGTGGGTAAGCCGGAAGCCTTTTCCCACGATTTGAGAAGGCTAAAACCCCAACTTTGAGAAAGCCATTTTCCTAGTGCTTTGCCTCTATTGCTTTTAACCTACACATTTGATTCTTGAGAGAGAGAGAAGGGGGAGAGAGATAAGATCCATGGATTTTTATGATTGCTAGTTGATCTTATTTGAGAGTTCATCCAAGTGGCATTGTTTTTCTTATTACTCTTGGAGTGGTGTTCTTCCTAGATGTTTATAACTCACTTGAAAGTCTTCAAGGTTTGCAAGACCCAAGATATGTACAAGGCCGAGGATTGCTATTTTGTGTGAAGATCTACCCTGAGTTAATCCTCGAACTTGGTGGTCACTAATGGTGGGATAGATGTGCTTAGACCTTGGTGGTTGGAAAGCGACCTTTGTGGTCTATGGACTTTATGACCAAATTGATGCCCTTTGAGATCTAGTTTGGATGGCAGAAGGTTATCATACCTTTTCCCCAAGAAGTTACCATTAGTATCGAACCCACGATAGGACGTGCACTAAGACAGAGAGTCAAACAAGTTATTGTTATCGAATTAAATTCATGTTTTAACCCGGCCTTTGACAACCTTTTTGGAAGTAAACAATAATATTGAAATAGGCATGGGTATGAGATCTTACTCTCATAATCGTATACTTGCGCTTGGGATCTCATCTTGATAATAAACAGTCCTGGAAGACAACATTACGATGTGCTTACAATGTGATGAAGTGGGGATGTGCCCAAAGTACGCCATGACCCGTCATGACCTGCATTGAGAGTCAGTTGTCCAATCGATGGCCCTTACTGTCGCGAGGGTTACCTCAGTTATTAAGAATTACTTCAGACAAAAACATTGTGCTTTTAATGACTAAACCTCATTTACCCCAATGAATAGCTATCCACTGTCATACTAATCCTTTCTCTCACTAGTTTTCAAAATGGTGTTCCACACATCCTTGCGTCCTGCCTCCTCTTTGACGGATCTACGGGGTCTTGGGTGCTTGCAGGGCCTTAGAACGAGAAGAAGACAAAACACAACTCTGTTGCAATCGCACACATACAAATAACGTCAAATATGCAAAGTCATTCCAACAATCCCGTTCACAAATACATACGGTTGCAAGGCCTTGCATCAACCCATTGCCTTACCGCATTACTCACACATGATGACCGGATCGCAAGATGAACTCATTGAAGACGACATAAAGATGAATGATTGATTCATAATATGTTTTACAGTAGTATCAATTGCGATGCACCGATTACAAGTATGACTAACTTGAAGAGAATGTCTGCAGTGATGATGGTGGCAGTGGCTATGGAGATGAGATGGGAAATGTTGGTGGCTAGGGTTAGAAGATAGATTCTCGTTCACTGCTTCGCAAATGGTGGTTCTCCTGTTGAGATTCTGACGTGACCTCCTTTATAGAAGTTGTTTGGGTGGACGCCTTGGTGCTGAAGGCATGCGGTACGACCTCTGGTATGAGCGCGTGCACTCATACTATGTGTTATCTTGCGCTTTGGATTGCTTGTAGCGGGTCCTATTAAGTTGCCTTCTTCACCAAACTTTGTATTTTCTTCTATGCAATGATATTATTCCATGTTTGAGATCATCTCCTGTGGAAACATATTGAACAAAGTATTTTATAATTTCTTGCATTCATTAGTCATTAGTATCGATATCGATTCTAACCAGAACTATGACAAAAGTATGAGTTCTTCTAAGGAATAATAAACTAAGGGTACCCTGGTAAAAAATAGAATTAATCAATGGTATTGCTATTACTCTAAAAGAAGAAGAAAAATACTTTATATTAAATGATGACAACAACTTGGACACGGGCTACATAAAATTTGCACTGTTCCACGGTATACAAAAACACACATGTAGCAGTGTAACTTTTAGACAACAATATAAGTTTCACGTAGATTGCACAAACTTCTTGTGCGCATTTGTGTTTATACCTAGTGTTCAAATAAAACATCAATATCAAAGATTAAGTGTCCATGGACAAATCGAAGATGAATTGCATCCCACGTGGTGGTGTTGCCTTCCCAGACTCTCCCCCACTCTCTTCTCTCACAGATGTATACGAGCGCGCACACACGTACACACGTAGCCTAAAACTAGTGCACCTAGCTTTTACGGAAGGCCAGGGCCTAAGGCCATATATTAAGTATCACAGGTCTTTACAAACACATCCATGTAGAAAAATAAAACTATATTCAAATCCTTGGGTGCAGAAGTCTTCTTCCTCCTGCATCCATCGGTGGTCCATCGTGAGCATAGCTCGATGCCGCCTCTGGGCCTCCGCCTCAGCAAAGCAAACTTTTTAAACCCAAAAGCTTGTAGAAGCAATGACTAGGAAGTCGTCGATCTAGACCAAGAGACGCCATCGGCCGTGAACTACGAAGCAAATCGTCATTCCGGAGAATAAAACGTCGATAAGAACGTGTAGAAACTCCAAAGACCACAAAGGTGACCGAATTCGGACGGATCTAGGGAAACCTAAACCAACCGGATCTCAAAAGATCCGTCGAAGACACTGCTCCACATGCCCTTCGCCGGTGATAAACACACCAATGGAACAGGGAAAGAGTGGGGTGAACATTATTCCTACATGGGAACAATGCCGCCACAAACCAAACTTGAAGACTCCCTAAAGAAAACAGAAAAGAAAATGAAAAAATGCCCATGTCGTTGCACGACGGGTCTGCAAACGATGTCGAGCTTGCCGCCATACAGAACCATGCACCGGCTCCCTCTTCTTCGGTGACCTAGCCAGGTTAGCCCGTCGTTGAAGATCACTGCGCTGGATCACCAACGCCGCCATCGATCATCGTCTGCCGACAGTCGCTGTCCACCCACGCACCACTGTGTCGTCCCACCGCAGCCCATCAGTTCCTCCATCCTGAACTTTCGCCTTTTGGTGAGCAGCAACCTCGCCTCCACCACCGCCACCGTGAGGGCTTTGCACGGCGGCGAGAAGAAACGAACACGAGGCGGGGGCTAGGTTAGATCGCCCGCGGGTGGCCTCCTTTCTCGAAGTGGTACCGGAGAAGGCTTTGCAACTAACGCACCTAGCTAGTGCTACATAACCTTAAAAAAAGTTACGGCTACATATTTTCTCGGCCCGAGTTTATCCGCCTCAGCTTTTGAGTCCAAATCTGACCAAAAAATTGACTAACGAAATATAACTTACATGCCACCAAAAGTATATCGTTGAATTCACATTTGAAAACTGTTTTCCATTATATACTTTTTTGATATAGAATTCATAATTATTACTCCCTCCGTTCACTTTTATAAGTCATTTCAAACAACTCAAAATGGGTTGTTTTATACATTGTCTGAAATGTTTTCAAGGTCTTATAAAAGTGAACAGAGGGAGTAGTTAAATTTTGGGTCAAAGTTATGCTCAAATTTTGAGCAGGACTTATAAACCCGAACATGGGTATAAGATGCATATACAGATGCATACACTCACATATACACGTACATATATGTATTCATCTCTATGAACGCACGCACGTAAATCCCATCCCTATGAGAACTTATGGGAGACTAAGCTAGTGGCCTTAAGGTTAACAAAGTCATCAGAGCATCTCCAACAACCACGCTAAATAAGCGTCGCGCCGTAAATTTGTGCTTTTTAGCGCACGCAATCGATATCTGGACTCCAGCGGACGCGCAATAAGCGCGCGCGGCTTATAGAGTTCAGCGCGTGGTCTGAATCGTCATCATGCGTTGTTTATTTGGTGCGCCCTCTTCCGCGCGCCGCACACTCGAGCGTTCACGTCGCACTCTCTTCGCCGTGCCACCTTCGCCCCTTCCTACACCCGCGACCCCTCCACCGCTGCCACCGCCGTAAACCCTAGCGCGGCGGGCTTTGGCTTCGCCTCCGCTGGTGCTCCTCCAAGCACCGGTATCGCGCGCGGCCTTTTCATGCCGCCACGGATGACCTCGGCGGTGGGTGGCGTCGCGCCGGCGCCCGCCGTGAAGCCACGTGCCCCCCTCTCGAAGCTCCCAAATGCGGCGCGGGCGAAGAAGGGCAAGGTATCCGCGAGGAAGAACAAGGCGGCGGACGGCTCCAGCTCCTCTAAGCTGTCGAGGAAGAAGCTTGCCGGGCGTGCGACGGACGCGGCAGCTACCGAAGCGCCGGCGAGCTCACTTGTTGAGCCGGCGGCCGACGCGCACAAGGTGTTCGATGAAATGGCCCAAAAGGTATAAAATTTCGCCAACTTTTTGTTGTTGTTGTTGTTGTTGTTGTTGTTGTTTGAATGCATATATATAGATAGCTTATTTGCTTCGTTGTATATACTTTGCAGTTTCAACGATGAGGCATATATGTCAACTATGGGTGTTGGCTCCAACAATTCTCATTGGTCTCAAACCAATGACATGCATTTCGATGATCATGAGTTCGAGGTGAACGAGGATGGTGAGGGCATCGTCGACGCACCGAAAGGAAGATGAGGCAACTACACCAATGATGAAGACGTCTTGCTATGCAATACTTGGTTGCAAGTGTCGAGGGATCCATCCGTTGGGGGTGGTCAAAGTAGAGATGCATATTGGAACCAGATGAAGGAGCACTTTGATCTACACAACAAGAGTGGAATTGACGCTCAGAATGATCTCTTCGCTCCCGGTGGTCGACTTCCAAACAAAAGGCGGTTGACAAGTTGAACCCAAGTGGCACTAATGATATAGATAGGATAAGTGCCATTTCATCCATGTTCATCATGCTTGTTCTTGGTGTTTGTAGTGCTAACTTGTTTTGTTTTTATGTAGCTCAATATTGCACAAAACTTGTTCAACGGAGAGGAGAAGAAGAGCAAGAAAGGGAGACCATTCACCTTGCCTCATTTCTATGAAGCATTGAAGGATGATGAGAAATGGAAGAAGCGTGATGATACCGATGATGTTGATGAGAGCAACAAACGCAAGAGAACTATTGATTTGGATGAGGAGGAGGAGGCATCAGGCGATGACGGCAAGAGAAGCCCTACACCAAACTCGGTTTCATACTCGAAGCCAAGACGACCGGATGGATGCAAGAAAGACGCAAAAGAAAAGAAGAAGAGGAAAGGAGATGACGAGCTCAAAAATGCTATGGAAGCTATTGTGAAGGCAAGAAAGGAAGCGAACAAGGTGCGGAAGATGGCAAGGAACCAAGATGCCGTGACCGAGGAGAGGAGGTTCGCGACCAAGGAGAGGAGGGTGGCGGCCGAGGAGAGGAAGGTGGCATTGAAGGAGAGGAAGGTGGCCATGGAGGAGCGGACTAGGTTGTTGGAATGGGAGAAGTACTTGTTCTTCATGGACACATCTATCCTTAATGAGGCGCAAAAGGGGTACGTCAATCTTGCCCGTGAAGAAGTCTTGGTCCAAAAAAGAGCCATGATTCGCGGTGGCATGGGCGGCATGGGTGGCGATGGCATGGGCGGCATGGGAGGTGGTGGCATTGGCGGCATAGGTGGCGGTGGCATTGGTGGCATGGGAGGCATCGGTGGCTTCGGAGCTATCATGGGCGGCATGGGTGCCATGGGTGGCTTTGGAGCTACCATGGAGACCACGGGAGGCATGGGTGGCTTCGGAGCACCTCCGGGCGGCATGAGAGGCATCGGTGGCTTTGGAGCTATCATGGGAGGCATGGGTGCCATGGGTGGCTTTGGAGCTACCATGGAGACCACAGGAGGCATGGGTGGCTTCGGAGCACCTCCGGGCGGCATGGGCGGCATGGGAGGCATGAGTTTTGCGTCTCTCATGGGAGGCATGGGAGCACCTCCGGGCGGCATGGGCGGAATGTCTTCCGGTGTGCCTCATACACCTTCGCATGATGCCGTTGAAGATCTTGCCAACACCTTCCGAGCTTCACATGATGATGCGGCGCGCGACAATGAAGAGGAGGAGGAAGAATCGTCTTCGGGGGAGGATGATGAAACCGAGGAAGATGAGGATGAAGACGAGGACGAGACTTGATTGTTGATGGGCCATTCGTTGGTGTGAACTTTTGTGTCATGGACTTGGTTCGGATTTTGAACTTGGTTGGATGATGTTGTGGGCAGAAATTTGAACTTGTGGGCATGAACTTTTATGTCATGAACTTGTTTGGGTGATTTAAATTATGACATGCCTTTGTTTTGATGTTTGAAACATCATCTCGTGTCCAAAATGCAACATATAGCAAGCGTCGGCTGCTCGCGCGCGCTGTTTTTTAGCGCATCTGCTGGAGCTACTCACGCGCGCTAGAATTTACAACGGCCGCTGGAGCAAGCGCTCCTCGCCGCGTTAAAACAGACGATCATCGCGCTGCGAACGCTTTTTTAACGCGCCGCGCGTTGGGCGGCTGTTGGAGATGCTCGGCGTCTCATGGGTACAATCACCCTCGTGATGATCCAACCGCATGTTGACTCTACTCTACTGATCATCCAACCACAAATTGCTGCTCACATAAAACCTTTTTCAGGCAACTGACAAATAGCCGTGCCGTTACAATATACTCCCTCCGTTCGGAATTATTTGTCGCAGAAATGGATGTATCTAGACGTATTTTAGTTCTAGATACACCCATTTCCGAGACAAGTAATTTCGAACGGAGGGAGTAGTATATACTTGGTCCAGATCATTGTGGGCAGGCAGGAGGAGGTCTGAGGAGGGCGTTCGAAGTGTTCGCCCGGCGGCGAGAGGAAACGAACGAGAGGCGGGGGCTAGGTTAGATTAGATCGCCCGCTGAGGGGATCACCATCAGGGGGCTGCAGGCTGCGGAGGGCGCTCGCCCAGCTCGGCTATGGCCGGTCCGTCGACTGCGAGAGCACGGTACGGGCCGCGACGGCGGCGTCAACTTTCATGAGTTCTACACTAGAGGAGGTAATCATCGCAGAAGACTTTTGCACTACGAGCATCCCAGATTATCCATAGGATCGACAGGATTCATCAAAGAAAACCGACAGATTTCGCTGACATGTGCCACCTGAAGTTTGAAACAGGAAGAGGTCTGGTCTCTGACCTGGAGCTGGAAGGCAGAATTAAATAACGCTGCCTTGGCAGGTAGCTCAACATTTGTAGAATCCCAGGCAAGCATGCCGTTGAAGCAAGATTCAAAGTACTCCTCACTCTCCCAAATCTCAGATAATAATATCACAATAGTACGTACTCCTACAGCCCAGCAAAATATTTACAATTGCATCACAAGCATTCAGTTTCTACATGTGAGCCGCAATAATACAGTGTCACCACTACCGCACAACGTTGTACTAGTAACAAAACACAATGCAACAAACTGATGTCTCGTGGCAAGTAAGCAGCACATCAGACAAGACATTCTGTAAGCAGAATTCAGAGAGCTTCACGTATCAGCGAAGAACCGAAGAAGCATCACAAGCACAGCGCACAAACATATTTCAAGCCTCACACAAATCAACTTTATATGTTCTACTTACGAAACGGCGCGCGGTAGCTTCCCTGCGCAAGCCGCCGGAGATCTCAACTCCGACCCGACTGCGACCGGCTCCCATGCTGTTCGACATAAGGCCGCACAAACGTCCTCCTCCACCACACCTCAAAGGCCTTCTGCAGGTTGGGGCAGCTGTTCCCGACCTTGAGGAAGCTCCCAAGCCACGAGAGCAGTATGGTCTGCTGATCCTCCAGCGGCAGCGTCAGGATCGTCGACCCGATCCCTTCCTCGACGACGGACCGGTCGAACGACCGGCAACCGTGCTGCAGCCAGTTGTAGTCATCCATGAGAGGCTGCAGCCAGACATCCAGGAGGAGCTGCCGGGTGTCCTTGGACGGGAGCATCTCCCCTTTCCCAATCGCCACAAAGAGCCTCGCAGTGACGCAGCTCACGAGGTGGCGCGACTTGGTCGGTAGCTTGGGGTGAAGCCCAGCCAGCTCACGTTGGTTAGACCACAAGCCTGCAAATTCTTCTGCAGCATTCCGGCCAGCCAAAATCTCGGTTAACCACAGGAGATTATCCGCTTCGAGCGTAATCTGCCGAAGAATCGGTTCCTTAAGCTCCAAAGACTGCTCAGAGAAATCATTGTCAGATGCTCGCTGAAACAGGGTCAGCAAAGACTCCAGGCAGTTCTGGCAGTAGCTGTAGAGAGTCTCAACACATAGGTCAGCAGAGCTACTGGCACAGCTGCTGCTGCTCTCCTTGAGAAGCTTGAGGACCAAAGACTTCATCTCGCGCCTCCCTCTGTCATCACTGCTTTTCAAGACTAGCTCTATGATACGCACAAACGTGTCGTTTGGTGGGCTCGTTAGGTCGGAGCATACCCTCTTCAGTATTGGGGTGACACCGTAATCCTCGGTCTGAAGATGCCGAACAGATGAGACCACATTCTCCTCTTCTTCCCCGGCCCAAGGGACCGCTTCCAAGTAATTCAAGCATGACAGAACACATGCTCGGAAACCCAATAATTCTGCAACCTGAACAGTATATAAAAATAAACTTAATTACATAGTGAACAGCATAAAAAAGTAGAACAAAAGGTGCATTAGTTCTGAAGATTCCAAGTTGGTCGGTCGTCCTAATTGAGGCACCATGTTGCTAAGGAATGGTCAGTGTCCATGAAGTCATGGGCCTGATTGGTATGATTATCTCAATCTGCACCAATCGGTATATGCAAGCAAGATGTATTATCAGTCGTGGGCTATGCCGTCTTTGCTGACTTACTATCATGGATTGAGTGACACAATGTAATATTTATATAGAAGAAAATACCCCTTTGATAAACAACACGCAACAGACATGGATATAGTACTCGTTACACTTAAAAAATGGCTAGTGGTGGTTCATAATTATATGTTGCTTCCTTAGGTAGACATACCAAGTTAAAAGTTAGCTTTTATCAAGTACTCCCTCCGTCCGAAAATACTTGTCATTGAAATGGATGTGTCTAGATGTATTTTAGTTCTAGATACATCCATTTTCATCCATTTTGATGACAAGTAATTCCGGACGGAGGGAGTACTAGATTTCCCTACACATGACAAGCTTCTAGATTTGAAAGCATTTCGGTGAAGGAAAAAAAGGCCCCCATATTAAGGAAAAATATTGCACTGACTTAAAGCACCAGAAAGAAAACTTAAAGCACCAGCATATGTCAATTCTAACTTTCTTATCTTATCTCTAACAAAAGTGGAAGGCTCAGCTTTTTACCGTTTCTACATCTATACTGGCTAATTATTAAACTACAGAGAGTTAATCAAACTGAAAAAAGGAGATGCAGAGTTAACGTTGAGTAAACCTTCAAGATTCGAAGAACGCGTGGAACACTTTGCTTGATCAACCTCTGCTTGACATCACTGCAGTACATCAAGCCAACAGTCTCAACATAAATCTCCACATCTTCACAATCAGGCACTTCTATGCTAGACACTGGAGATTGCCTTGCTAGCTTATCAGAAAAGAAGGTGCTATTTTCAGCAAGGATGTTCTTGTGCACACTCATCTTCACAGCAACCCCATCCTTGCCATACAGCACAACTCTCAGGTCACTCATCTCAATCTGACCAAACCCAACAGATATCTTATGTTGCTTCGGTGGCCTCTCGCTGGCTACCTTCGGTGGATTGGTGGCGGCATTGTCCGCCGCCGCCGGGCATCTTTGCTCATCTGAATTAGCTCTGGACCTTGTTGGAGTCGAATGTGTTCTCCTCTCCGACGAGATAGTCGGCGCCCTCTGGACCGAGGAGGCCTTTGATGCAGGAGGGGATGCGCCCACTTTAGGCCTTGTCTGCTGGTTTTGGTTCTTCACTGTCTTCTGGAGCACGTTCTGCGATGGGCAGCACCAGAAACCTTCTGGGGTGACAGCAATCGGGACGGTTCTGAACTTTGTCGCTCGGGCATCAAGGCTTCCGACCTTGAACTCTGCCATGCTTGGTAGGAAGCTTATGACCAGTGAGCCCTGGAGGTAGCTGCAGAAACAGCACTAGTTCATAAACCTGAGAATAAGCAACAGACAGGAGTTAGACTGATGAACTGAAGCTGGAACAAACAGTTTTGCTCTGCAAGTAAAGAAGAGAAGATATCATCAATCAAGAAGTAAAGAGAAGGGCAGTTTACAGTATCTTCTCTATGTGCAGTGTGAGTACACCTCCTAGTTCATAGATCACACACACCTACAGATCTCTCTGTTCTTACATTTCAAAGCTAGTACAAATTCCTCTGAATTACAGATAGCAAATCTGAACCAGCAGCAAATGCCATACTACCAGACCAACTCGAAACATTTCTTGAGCCTGAGCTGGCTACATGGATGCCCAATCTTGAGCAAATGGAACAAAGTCACTAAATCAAATCCACCTGAAATTTCCCTAGTTGGCGGCTGCCGGAGACTAATTTCAGGTCAACACGCCGCAAGAGGAACATAATCAAGGTTGTAACGCGTACCTCTCCTGCTCCGCTCCCCAGCACCGCAACCCTCCTCCTCAGGTCCGGCCACGCGCAGACGGCCCCAGTCCTTCACCAAATCAGCAGCCTCAAGCCCTCAACACCTCAGGACATCAGAGACTATCAGAGGCACCGAGCGAATCACCGGGAGGAGCTCCGTCCCTCCCCCGCCACCGCAGCTCAAACGCAGGCAGAAGTGGCAGTACTAAAGAGGAGCAGCCGCGGCATCTAGGCAGGAATGGCTGGAACCTCGCATCATTTCTTTCCCCCCACCCCAAAGCCGACGGGGAAAAGACGGAGCGAAAAGCGGCCACCGAAGGAAGGAAGGAAGGAAGGAAGGGGAATATGAGAGGAAAAGAAAGAGAGAGAGCAGCAAAGCAGGGCCGGCAGCTTCTTTCCGGACGGGCGAGAGCACGACGAGCGGTGTCCCCCCTTTAACCGTCTACGATGATGCCACAGCGGCCATCATGGCACGGGCGCATGGCATGGCAGTCCCCCTCCTCCCCGCTCTGAATCTCCTTGTTCCTCTCCCCTTGTACCCTTGCTTCCGGGCCTCTCCTCCGCTGTCCCACTCCGTGGTTCTTCTTTCTTCCTTTCCTTGGTGGCTGTACTACACTTGTGCAATTCTTTCTTTTACCATACCACGCTGTCCAGTCCAGTCCCCGTCGGTTCTTGCTAGGAGCCTCTCTTTCTCTTTCGCCGCAGGGCCACGGGCAGCGGTCAGTCTGAGTCTGAGTGGTCTGGGACTCCGGTCTGCTGGTGTCTTGTCCGATTTACTCCTCCTTTCGACGTTTAGCCGTTCACTGCTCGCTTCTTGGGCGCTGCAGTGTGCAGCTGCTTTTGTTTTCACCTCGACGTCCCTGGCCTGTGGAAGCGTAATCTATCTTGGGCCTTGGCGTTTGGTTTCGTTTTGCCCTAGGAGACTTTCCATCACATGCACGCCTTGATCTGGCAGCCACCAATACTAGTACGTACTAGGAGGAGTACCTACCCTTGCTTCGCTTTTACCCGTTGAGATTAGCTCTTTACGTCTTTTTTGCTGTAAATCTGTGTAAACGGAATCAAGATGTGCACAAGAAGCTTTTATCATCGCCCTAGGGGTTAGAGCTAGGGATTGTGCCTAACCTAGCTAAGTAGTGTATAATCGTCGATGTACTCCAGTAGGTTAGACCAACTCCACCGCGCGACCCTATCCTGTCCACCCCCGTCGGTTTGGGGTAAAAGTGACAAACGAGACGCCCAGCTGGCCAAGAACGGACTTTGTCCGCTGACCCATGCGCTGCCTAAGTTCTTGCGCTTTTGGGGTGAAACGGACACCACGGAGGCCAAATTCATCGTTTTGACCCTTTTGTGCACGTTTAGTGCATCCGGCCCCTCTTTGGAAAGTTTTTGGATCGACCTTTTCCTACCGCCACCCGATCTGGTAGGCTAGAACACCCTACCGCCACCAGCTCTGGCGGTAGGGACCGGTCAACGCCGACGGCGCCCGTTTACTGGCCGACGTGGATAAGTGGCTACCGCCACGGTGTAGAGTCTAGGTAGCCTCATCACGAGACCGTGGCGGTAGGGTTGTTGAATGCATAAAACCAATGGTGGGGGTTAGGTGGGCCCCACAAGCCACCCATTCGCCCCCAAATCCTTTCTTCCCGAGTGAGCCCTCTCCCCTCTCTCCCCATCCTCGGGCTCCATCAAATTCATCTCCATTGCTTGAGTTTTCTCCGGTGGATTGAGGCCATTTTCATCCCTCAAGGTACCTCACCCACTCTCTTTTTGGTTGGTTGGAATCAACTTATTTGATGGTATTGATTTCTTTTATGCAAACCCTAGTTGTGCTACATTTTGTGTGAAATCAATGGATTTGATGGATGGTAGATCAAGATCTAGGGTTGTATATGTGTGATTGACCATGTGTAGTGTGCTAACTTTGTTGTTTGTAGCTAGATCTATGGTTATTGTTTTGGTTATTTCTAGGGTTAGGGTTAGTGGTAAGCAAAGTCATTTTTTAGTTGTTAGGGTTAAGCCATGATATTTTGTTCTTTAGTTGTTGTTTGTTTTGTTGCTTAAATGTATTGCATAGAGCTTTTATTGATCCATGGGATGCACAATGGATATTGTCCCAATTATGTTGCCGCCTATCTTTGACATTATCTAAAATTTATTTAGATGGGTTGTCTCGTGAATCTCCATTATTTGGATAAGGAGACATTTATGAATGGCAATGACGATGAAGGGGAAGAACACATGGTATTTGAGTATAGCCCAACCTATGAGGATGTAGTTATGAAAGTTAGAAGTTTGTTATATTGGATGGACCCAAGTGATGAGCTTAAACTTATTGGAAGGTATGATGTTGGAGGGGGGGTGAAGTCTCGGTTGAAGAGTATGCCTATCACGTCGGAATTGCATTGGAAGGTGTACAAGGGTAAAGTAGAGCAATCACAAGACAACTCACTTGAATTATTTGCCACCAAGGTTGATGCTCATCTGCTACAAATTGACTTGAACTGCATGCCTCCTCCCCAATACATGATGCTAGGGTGGAGGTGTATGTCCCCAATTCTTGTAGCCAACCACCAAGTAGTCAATCAAATGAAGCGGAGATGAATGATAGAGACATAGTAATTCAAGACCCGGAGATAAATGATATGGCTCATGTTGATGATGATGATGCTTATGCGGAAGAAGAAGAGATTCATTACAATCCAATAGGTAACTTGGATGTCATTGTCCATCAACAAGACATGGATCGTAGCCTCCTTTATAACCATATGTGTGGTTATGGCTCTGATGATGAGGGTCCTGAGGAAGATTTGGACGAAGATGGATTCACGGTGCAAGAAAATCAATTCTTCAAGGAGGTGCACGGCAAGGAAAGAGGACCCCCATTGTTTCGTGATCTTAGCCTTGCCGACCATGCCATTGTTGATGGTGGCATGAGACTAGGGTTGGTTGAACCAACACCGCGTCTTGAGAGTCGGCGATCCAAGGCCCAAGAATGAGGACGAGAATGCTCATTTCAAAAAAGGCATCAAGTTTGGGTGCTTCAAAGAGTTTAAGATGTGGTTGAGTGACTACGCCATTCGGAACCATAGGCCATTTGTTGTTGGTCATTCTAACCAAGAGGTGCGGTACACCGTGAAGTGTGACAAAGAAGGATGTAAATGGAAGGTTCGTGGAAGAAAAATTTATGAAACGGGCAATGGGAGTTGAAAAGTTGTGTAGCTACTCACGAGTGCATACCTCGAGACAAAGTCGATCAAGCAAGGGCCACCGTCAACTCACGTCAGAGTTTCTCGGCTACAAATTATTGAATGAGATATCCCATCACCCAACCGTGAAGGTGAAGTTTTTGATGAGTATTGTTGAAAAAATGTACGGATACAAGGTCAACTATGGGAAGGTATGGAAGGCCAAGTCAAATGCTATTAGGATGTTGCACGGTGATTATGCGGCCGCATACAATATTCTTCCGAGGATGTTGGGAGCCATTGCACATAAGAACCGGGCATGCAGCATGGGGTTGAGGACATTGACGGAGTGTTTCATCGTGCCTTCGGAGTTTTGGGCAATGCATCGAGGCATTTAAGCATTGCCGTCCGGTGTTGTCTATAGATGGCACATTCTTGACCGGCAAATACAAGGGCACACTAATGGTGGCAATGGCTCATTCGTCCAATGATAACGTGTTGCCGGTGGCCTTTGCTTTAGTTCCTTCCGAGCATGACGACAGTTGGGAGTGGTTCATGGGGCATGTGAGGACCAAGGTGATTGGGAAGAGGCAGGTATGCATTATATCGGACCGGCACCATGGCATTCTCAAAGCCATAGAAGTTGTCATTCCTGGGCTTCCAAAGCTTCATCACCGATGGTTCATGAGGCATTTCGTGGCGAACTTTTACCGGCATGCAAGAGCAAGGAGTTTTGCAAAGACCTTACCCATGTTTGTGTGGCATTCACCGTCAGTTCATTCAAAATCCGGTATGACAAACTCTTCAAGGCATTGGCAAAGAACAAAGGTGGAAGAGCATTCTTGGAAAGGAATTATGGGGAGAAGCATAAGTGGTCACGCGCTTACGATGAAGGAGGTTGGAGATACGGTGACATGACGAGCAACATGGTTGAATGCTTCAACAATGTGTTTAAGGGCGTCCGTTCTTTGCCGATGACTGCGATACTGAAATACACTTTCTTCAAGCTGAACGAGTATTTTCTTAGGCATTCCGAAACCACCGCCAAATGGATAGGTGAAAAAAGAGTATCCCGACAAGGTTGATGATTGGTTGAGGTTTCAAGCGGAAGTCCTCGCATCAACAAATCATTAGATTCAGCGACAAAGAAATGATCTATCAAGTGGACGAGCGGTGGCACAACACGAGACGGTGTGGCTTACGGAGGTGTTGCGTATAAGGTGGACCTCAAGAACCGGTGGTGTCAGTGTGAGAGGCCTCATAAGTACCACTGGTCGTGCTCGCATTTGATGACGGCGGCTCCGCTAGCCTGCACCATGGATGTGCTCGGAGCATGCACATCTACGTCACCCGGGCTTGCGCATCCAAGAATGGTGACTAGCTTCCGGCAACGTTTCATGAAACGCTGCAGCAACAACAACAACAAAGAGACAAAGATTTTTAATGCAACGAGTAAGGACTTGTGAAGTAAAACATTTTTAATGCAACAGGTGCTTACTTTCACCGCTTCCCTCAAGGTAGCATCCGACTCCGAGTCCGGGTTTATGGATTAGTGCATTCGAGCCTTCGATGATACTTCTATTGAGCTCAAAAGTCTGAAAATTCAACATAAGCTCAAAAGTTTGCACAATCAAGCTAATATGAATCCACTCTTCAAATAGGTTCACAAGACTTACCACTCTATCAGTCAAGGG
The DNA here is from genome assembly GCA_021605145.1 of Aegilops bicornis. Classification (NCBI taxonomy): domain Eukaryota; kingdom Viridiplantae; phylum Streptophyta; class Magnoliopsida; order Poales; family Poaceae; genus Aegilops; species Aegilops bicornis. The sequence continues at coordinate 679,608,335 of CM038673.1, read as the reverse complement.
CGCATACTCTCTGTGAGAACCTTGTGTACTTCTCACTATGGCGTCATACTCATCGTCTGATTCATTGTTTGCATCATGGTCTGGAAGATCTGCGTCAGTCCACCTTGGCCTCAAACGCACCCGAAATCGCCTCCCATTGTCATACCACTTTAGATGTGTTTCTTTGTAATTCCTCATGTCCGCCAAAGTCATATCCATCTCTCTAGAACCGAGCCTCTGCTCCCACATCTCGACATACCTAGCATGGTGTTGTCCCCACTCAAGCACATTCTGATTATTCTTTCGGTTCTGACTGCAAAGAATGACAACAACAAAGCATAAGAAACAATTTGAAACATTGTGTTGTTGGTTAACATAGCCTCGGTTAGGTAACTCACTTGTGAAGCTCAAGTCCACCCGTGCTTGCTGGCTCCGGTGGGGTGCGTTGCCTCATACCAAATTGTATGGCCACTCTACAGCATAAATGCATATGAGAGGGCACATGATCCGCCAAAGATAGGAGTCCCTAGTGCACATCTGGTTCAATGTGAAACCCCTATTTGCCTCGTAAGGCCTCCAGTTAACCTATCAACGAGATATTAGTTCGGCCAATGCATTTGATGGAAGCTTAGAGAAAATATTGAATCGGTATACTGACGATATGTGAGGCTGTCCATTTCGTTGATGAAATTCTTGTACAAGGACTTGTTCTTGCTTCCAAATATTCTAACCCGTCCCAAGAGAATGCCACGGTGGGGAGTCGAAAAACATCATCTTCTTCATCAAGGCCTACCCACACGTGCGGTGAAGGATGCTTTTCAGACGCCCAACCGCAAACGCTCCCACATCCGCACCGAGAGGCCCCAAATACATCCACCCATGCATGGCCTCGAGGTGGTTTTCCTACATGTGACGCCGAGCTGCAACCCAAAAATCAAACCGGTTAAATGTACTAACATAAGAGTTGGAGGAGTGCTCTTTGTAGGAATTCATGAACATACTACCATGCTTAATGTATATTTGCATAACTTGTTACCCGACGGTATAAGTAGGCGAGCCCAAAGAGAGCCCAGCTGTACTTCTCGTCCGATCGGCCAAGAAGTCAAGAAACATCCAAGGAGCAACGTCTCGAGCAGTCTCAAAGACCACATGTGATAGGAGGTGCCACACGACGCTCGAGCATCTTGCCCACGATCTCCTCATTGGCTTCTTGAGGGCATCCCGACCTATGATGTCGGAGCCAAGGGAATGGGACGCCGTTTGTCCTGTTGTCGATCCTTCCTCAGGCACTAAGAGAGGCCGAGCAGTCACCGATGAGAGCGGTCACCCTCGCACGCCAGATTCTTGCCGTCCACCCGCATAAAGTGAGAGCCTTGCCGTCAATGGGAAGCCCAGTGATCATGGCAAAGTCCTCCAACGTCACCGTTAGCTCGCCACAAGGGAGATGGAAGCTGTGTGTCTCCGGCCGCCAACGATCGACGAGGCGGTGAGAGCTGAATGGCACATCGACGGCGCTGCACACGCTTGAAGAACAAACGGTAGCAGCCCGGCACGCTCAAAGTACGGCTCGTAGCACACGTCATATTGCATCTGGTTTTCCGTCGTGTGGCTCCTAAAGCGGATGACAGCAAGTTTCTGTAACAATTGAGAAAATATGTCAGAAGCTTCCTTCATTTAAAAAGTAGCATGAAAATTGTTACCTCTCCATGCTCGATAGCACGGGCACGATGGTCCTTGTCAAAAACAAGGTCAAGCCCCGTATACAAACGCCCATTGTCCTCATCCTCGGCCATCCTAACAAATATATAATTTTTTCACTTGTTAGGCAACATCGTCTATACATATGAATAAAAAAAACTAAAACCAAACATCTACAATTATAAACTGCAAAATATGAAAATACCATACTATTAGTATGCATTCTCCATCACAGCAAAAAGCATCTATATGAAATACACACATTTTCACACTATGCATTAACCACCTACAAATTTTGCAAAAAAATCATCCTCACAATTTTACAATGCATTAACCATCTAAGAATTTTGCAATGCCTTCATCCTCACAATCTTGCATTCATCATACACAAAAACTTCTAAGAATCATATCCTCACATATATGCATTCACCAACAAAAACTTCATCCTCACATATATGCATTCACCAACATATCCTCACATATCTCGCAATGGTTTCACCCACACATCCTTTCATAAGCCTACTACTAAATCATATACTACTAAACAACTAAAACATCATTAAAAAAAATCTACACCAAAACCTAGGTTGCACCTAGTGCCAAAAATAGCTTCAAAAATAAAAAAGCATTTGGAAAACTGATTGGAGGGAATGGAGGAGCTTACCGCCTCTTCGATTTGCCCCCAAAGCTCCATGAAAATGGTGGAGGGAAGAGGAGATCGAGGGAGGGGATCGGGAGGAGAGAGGCGCGGCTCGCCTCTGTTCGAGTCGAGGCGAGGAGGAAGAACGGGCTGGTAGGGCCCACCCGCGGCCACCAAGCACGGAATTACCTGTTCGGCACCTACCGCCACCCGATCTAGCGGTAGGGGGCAACACCCTACCGCCACTGGCCGTGGCGGTAGCCACTTATCCACGTCACCAGGCAGACGGCGCCGTCGACGTTGATTCGTCCCTACCGCCAGAGCTGGTGGCGGTAGGGTGTTCTAGCCTATCACGGATCGGGTGTAGGAAAAGGGTCAGATCCGAAAAACTTTCCAAAGAGGGGTCAGATGCGGCTAAACGTGCACAAAAGGGTCAAAACAGTGAATTTGGCCCCACGCGGACGCGCGGGTCGTCTGCGCGTGTCCTCCCCTGGCCCGTCCGTCGGTGGCACAAGGCGGGCCTTTTTCTATCCGCCCCCTCCCTCCCTCCGGCCGCACCCCTCCACTCTTCCCCACTCTTCCTCGCCATTGCCAGCACCGCCATTGCGTGCAGGCCAGACGCGAGCTTCGCCTAACCCCTTTCCTCGGCGCCGCCGAAGCTACCCAACCACGGCCACTGGTTTGCGCACCGCCACCGGTTTTGGGGCGGATCCAATGGTCTTGACCTCACCGGTCAGGGAGGCCGGGCAGCCATGGATGGCGGGCACCTCACCGGAACACTGGCCGCAAGGCCACATCTGACGATGGCTCCTCCTCTAGCCGCTTGGATCTGCACCGTCGGTGATCCGCCGCAGATACACGAATGGCGGACGGCCGGGTTTTGCTTGCCCAAAAGCTTCACGGCGCACCATTGACAATCATTAAGTGCGACCAACGCCCAAGGATGGTCGTGGCGCCGCGGTTCATAACGCCGGAACATCCCGGATGGGTGTTCTTCAAGTGCTTAAACGATGGGGTATGCGCTTTTTTTAGCTTCGGTTTGTGCTCTAGATTTGACTAGTTGTGCTAACTTCAATTTTTGTTGTGTAGAATGGATCCAAATTTTGGTATTGGGAAGAAGAGTACATCGATATATTGATAGAGCGAAATGTAGTGCATGTTCGTGCACTTTTAGCTAGCCTAGAGGCTTTAGATGAGACAAGTGCATTTGTTGCTAGATTAGAGGCTAGGCACGATACTACGTGCGAAGAAGCAACAAGGCACGATACTGCGTGTGAGGAATCAACGTCGACTTCTGGCTTGAAGAAGAAAGGAGGGTGCAACGTCGTCCTCCTCCACAGATCAACAATGAGTACATCGAGAAGACCCTAACCCAACTCAAGGGAGCAGTTATGTAAGTTGGGTATCTTCTTAAATGTATTCTTGTGGTTCTTGTTTTCTTTGGGCTTGCTTTACTAATCAAAATATGATGATGTATTTTTCATGTACCAAAAATGAATGATGAAATAAAGTTAAGGATTTGCAAAGAAATATACGCGGACAGGATGGGGCAAATGGATGTGGCACATTGGCCAAGACGACCACCGCATCCCGCGACAGTGCCCGCACATCGATCCCAAATTCCTACCCAAACGAACAGAATCCGGACAAAACGAACGTCCGTTTGGGGTCGCGCGGTGGAGTTGGCATTACAAACGAACATCTATGGAGTAAAGACCACTCTTTCTTGCCGAGAATCTGCAACGGCGAGCAGGGGGACCGGACCCGGACCCGCCTTGAGAGCCGTGGAAACGAAATCCCACTGCCACAGAGACGCTGGCGAGGAGAAGAGAAACCGTACGAGACGAACAGAAATCCAAAAGGTCATCAGAGCCCGTGCCTGGCATCGTTAATTACAACACCCCAGACGGGCTTATGCATAAGCCAAACCCATGTGTGTTATGCTCCAGCGAGTTCAAGATGGGTATTCGGTATTCTGCTTTGGATCGCCAGTCCGCTTCAAATTTCTCAAAGTTGCCCCGCCATTTCTTTTGCTTTTCTTCTTCTTGATTGAACACAGTTTCTTTCAGCCGATGCTCCTTTTGATCCCTTTGATGGTCGTATCTACGACCACGAGAAAGACACGTGTGAATTGACCCGTGTTTTTCTCTTCTTTATTTTGGACTTCTTTATTTGAACATGCCCTCCCTGTAAGTGAGGTCTGTTTCCGACTTTCCGTGATATGTTATGTTAAGCTGAAAACTGGCGACGCTTGCAACTGAGCTCTCACTTTTGGTAGAAATACTCCCTCCGTCCCGCAATATGAAACAGTTTTGCAAGCTTGCAAAAACGTCTTATATTATGGAACGGAGCGAGGGAGTAGTTAGCGAGCAGATCGATCGGTCGATCATGGACAACAAATAATACGAGCACGGTACAGGCCGGTTGGGATATCGATCTATCTACTGCTAGCCCTCATAGCTCAATGCTCAATCTGTCGCGAAAAAGAAAGAGAGGGACTCGACGTTCAACAGTGCACACGTACCGGCCCTCGGCAGTCAACAGTGAACGGGAGTCCGGGCCACGGAGACACCCTGGAGCCGGACGTGACGGAGGCGGCAGCAAGGGCAAGGCAGGGACCGGGGAAATGCCAGGTGCGCTGGCGATCGACGGGCGGGCGAGCAGCCGGCGGTACCGGTGTCGCGTGCCCTCCCGCGCATGCGTGGTCAGTTCACTGTGTGCCCGTGTGCGAGTGTCCCCCTCTCGGCCGTTGCCGGACCCCCTTTGCCCTCCGGCACGCGCCCGTGGCACGGCGCTGCTTGGCTGCTTGCCGCTGGTTTTTGTCGACCGTCATCGCGCGCGCACGCGGCCGGCGTGTACGGCTACGTGCTTGTGCTGCTGCGCAGGGCCACGTACATGCATGCGTGGCGTCGCCGGCTGTTTCCTCTGCACAAGTTTCACGGTCTGCGGCGGCGACCACGGCGGGAGACGAGGCCACAAGGGCATGTTTACATGTACGGGATGGCTTTGCGATTTGCGACCATGCGGCGGCGAACACGCACAAGAATACAAGGTGCCAGTTCGCGGAAACTGTTCTGTGATTTGGATCCGTTTGGTCGTACAGGTAATCAATAAATTCTAGTAAAAAATGCTGGTTATGAGTTAAGGTCGCAAAGATGTATATGGGTTCTGTGGGAAGCATTGTCACAGTCCATTGTCGTCCAGCCCGGTTAGGATACCTGGCTTTCACCCAGGCGACCCGGGTTCAAATCCCGGCAATGGAGGGCAAGTTTTTTTCCCTTTTTCTTTTTATTTACGCTGTTGAACTCGTAACTTTTAACGTCCATAGTCCCGGCCTATAAATCTTTTTGCTCGACTACTAAATATGGACCATTTTTTAACCCAATCTAAGGGCGCACGTTTTGCTACAACTGGGTAGCTAATGTTTTGGGTTATACTCCTGTATCACCATCAGCAAGAAAAACGAAATAAAATTGTCTAGGGCATGCTCGTAACTTTGGCAACTATCCATGCATCACTCTCTTTGGACCCGGATATCGAGCGGAAACCAAATTTAGGCATGGCAAATTGAATACTTTACATGACAAATTGTGTTCGTCGGGTATGCAAGTTTAGGGTGCGTTTGGATCTTAGGCAAGGGCAACTCCTAGCACTAGTAGAAAAAAATGCTTTGGTTCAGGCCGGGTCAGCCCATTAGTCCCGGTTTAGTCCAGAACCGGGACCCATGAGGGCATTGGTCCCGGTTCGTGAGCCCAGGGGGCCGGCCGGGCCACGTGGGCCATTGGTCCCGGTTCGTCTGTACCTTTTGGTCCCGGTTGGTGGGACGAACCGGGGCCAATAGGCTCGCTCTCGCCCACCACCATTGGTCCCGGTTGGTGGCTTGAACCGGGACAACAGGCTGCCCTTGAGTCCCGGTTCGTGCCACGAACCGGGACCATTGAGGTGCCTATATATATCCCTCACCCGCGAGCAGAGCACTCCACTGCTCTGTTTTTCCCTGGCCGGGGAGGGGAGGGCTTTGTGGTGCTCTAGCTCACCTCCTATGCACATAAGGTGTTCGATGAAATGCCCGAGCCACACTAGTTAAGATTTCTCCTCTCGATGCACGACCTCCGAACTCTATTTTTTCTGAGATTTGTCTAGGTTTATATTAGCGGCCCGTCACACCCCGTCCCCGTCTTCACTGTCATCGATTGCCCGCGCTGATCTCGTCGCCGGCACCACCGTGGCGAGCCTCTTGTTCTTATCTTCTTTCTGAAAGAAAAAAATTCTTGCTTTAGATAGATACTTGTCTAATTTTCTTACTATTTTATTGCTTGTTATTATATAGTGCGATGGTTTTGGTATCCGCCTCGGCCCTCGTCCTGCCTCTGATTCGGATGTGGTATATATTATCTTTATAACTATTGGTTCATTTATTGTTTATGAAAATTATGCCGACCAACGTGACATAGATTTTATTTATCTAGGAGGTATGTGAACCGAAAATTCCAACCGACCCTATTGTCAATAGGTTAAATTTAGTTGAAGAAGGAAACAATTTCTTGTAGGAAAAAATAAAAAAAAATTGAAGAGGAGAAGATGATATTGGAGTTGCATGTTGCGGATGTCGTCGATGATCACAAGATCACGATGGATGCAATGCGCTTGAAGATTAGAAAGATTAGAAAATATGCCATTCATACCGAGGCTTGGTATCATTATGCCGTTGGATCAATTGTTACCTTGGTTGCAATTATGATCGCATTTGTTTTCGCATTGAAATGTTTTACATAGTTTCAATGTATGGTTTAATTAATTTAGATGCTCTGGAGAGCTATATGTTGTTAGATGAGAACTATGTATGTACTTTGGTTTTAATGTGATGATGAACTTCTATTAATTTGGTCACTTAATTATCTATTCATGATGTTCTGTAATGGTTTTTAACACACTTAATTATATATAATGCACGCAGATGAACCGGCAATGGATGTATGGTGACGACACACCTCCGAAAGTACATTAAGGGCGTGCATGATTTTCTTGAAGTGGCTGAGGCAAACAAGCGAGAATGGTTTTATGTGTTGTCCATGCCCTAAATGTGGGAATACGAAGTCTTAATCTGACCGTGAAATCCTTCACACCCACCTGCTTTACAATGGTTTCATGCCACACTATAATGTTTGGACGATGCACGGAGAAATAGAGGTTATGATGAAAGACGGCGAAGAAGAAGAGGACGATGACAACTATGTGCCCCCTGAATACGGTGATGCTGCAATGGGGAAGTGCTGAAGATCAAGAGGAACCAGATGATGTGCCCAATGATGCTGCAACGGGGGAAGCGTCTGAAGATCAAGAGGAACCAGACGATGTGCCCGATGATGATGATCTCCGCCGGGTCATTGTCAATGCAAGGACGCAATGCGAAAGTCAAAAGGAGAAGCTGAAGTTCGATCGCATGTTAGAGGATCACAAAAAAGGGTTGTACCCCAATTGCAAAGATGGCAACACAAAGCTAGGTACTGTACTGGAATTGTTGCAGTGGAAGGCAGAGAATGCTGTGCCTGACAAAGGATTTGAGAAGCTACTGAAAATATTGAAGAAGAAGCTTCCAAAGGAAACGAATTGCCCGACAGTACATACGCAGCAAAGAAGGTCATACGTCCTCTAGGATTGGAGGTGCAGAAGATACATGCATGCCCTAATGACTGCATCCTCTACCGCGGTGCGTACAAGGATCTGAACGCATGCCCGGTATGCGGTGCATTACGGTATAAGATCAGACGAGATGACCTTGATGATGTTGACGGCGAGCCCCCCAGGAAGAGGGTTCCTGCGAAGGTGATGTTGTATGCTCCTATAATACCACGGTTGAAACGTTTGTTCAGAAACAGAGAGCATGCCAAGTTGATGTGATGGCACAGCGAGGACCGTAAGAAAGACGGGAAGTTGAGAGCACCCGCTGACGGGTCGCAGTGGAGAAAAATCAAGAGAAAGTACTGGGATGAGTTTGCAAGTGACCCAAGGAACGTATGGTTTGCTTTAAGCGCGGATGACATTAATCCTTTCGGGGAGCAGAGCAGCAATCACAACACCTGGCCCGTGACTCTATGTATGTATAACCTTCCTCCTTGGATGTGCATAAAGCGGAAGTTCATTATGATGTCAGTTCTCATCCAAGGCCCTAAGCAACCCGGCAACGACATTGATGTGTACCTAAGGCCATTAGTTGAAGAACTTTTACAGCTGTGGAATGGAAACGATGTACGTACGTGGGATGAGCACAAACAGGAGGAATTTCACCTAAAGGCGTTGTTGTTCGTGACCATCAACAATTGGCCCGCTCTCAGTGACCTTTCAGGACAGACAAGCAAGGGATACCACGCATGCACGCACTATTTAGATGACATTGAAAGTATATACCTGGACAAATGCAGGAAGAATGTGTACCTGGGCCATCGTCGATTTCTTCCGACCAACCATCAATGTCGAAAGAAAGGTAAGCATTTCAAAGGCGAGGCAGATCACCGGAAGAAGCCCGCCATGCGCATGCGGTGATCACGCATTTGCTATGGTCAATGATTTACACGTAATCTTTGGAAAGGGTCCCGGCGGACTAGCTGTTCCGAATGACGCTGAGGGACAGGCACCCATGTGGAAGAAGAAATCTATATTTTGGGACCTACCCTACTAGAAAGACCTAGAGGTCCACTCTTCCATCGACATGATGCACGTGACGAAAAACCTTTGCGTGAACCTGCTAGGCTTCTTGGGCGTGTATGGGAAGACAAAAGATACACCTGAGACACGGGAGGACCTGCAACGTTTGCACGAAAAAGACGGCATGCCTCCGAAGCAAAGATGAAGGTCCCGCCAACTACGCTCTTATGAAAGAAGAGAAAAAATCTTCTTTGAATGCCTGCCAAGATGAAGGTCCCGACCGCTTCTCGTTGAATATAAAGGGAATAATAAATATGCCAGAGAAAAAGTTTCGTAACCTAAAGTCTCATGATCGCCACGTGATTATGACGCAATCGCTTCCGGTTGCATTGAGGGGGCTTCTACCGGAAAACGTCCGATTAGCCATTGTGAAGCTATGTGCATTCCTCAATGCAATATCTCAGAAGGTGATCGATCCATAAATTATACCAAGGCTAAGGAGTGATGTGGCGCAATGTCTTGTCAGTTTCGAGCTGGTGTTCCCGCCATCCTTCTTCAATATCATGACGCACGTCTTAGTTCATCTAGTCGACGAGATTGTCATTCTAGGGCCCGTATTTCTACACAATGTGTTCCCCTTTGAGAGGTTCATGGGAGTCCTAAAGAAATATGTTCGTAACCGCGCTAGGCCAGAAGGAAGCATCTCCATGGGCCATCAAACAGAGGATGTCATTGGGTTTTGTGTTGACTTCATTCCTGGCCTTAAGAAGATAGGTCTCCCTAAATCGCGGTATGAGGGGAGACTGACTGGAAAAGGCACGCTTGGAGGGGACTCAATAATATGCAGGGATGGATATTCTTGGTCTCAAGCACTACACACGCTTCTACGTAACTCTACCTTGGTGACCCCGTATGTTGATGAACACAAGAACAGTCTGTGCTCCAAACTCCCGGAGCAGTGCAACGACTGGATTACATGTGAACACATCAGGACTTTCAGCAGTTGGTTGAAAACACGTCTCAGAGGTGTCAACACTGTTTGTGATGAGATGTACTTGTTGTCCAGGGGACCATCTTTGACTATTTTGACTTACAAAGGATACGAGATAAATGAGAATACATTTTACACGATTGAACAAGATCAAAAGAGCACCAACCAAAACAGCGGTGTCCGCTTTGATGCAAAGAACCGAGAGGGAAAGGACACATATTATGGTTACATAGTGGACATATGGGAACTTGACTACGGACATGATTTTAAGGTCCCTTTGTTTAAGTACAAATGGGTCAATTTGTCAGGAGGCGGGGTACAAGTAGACCCACAGTACGGAATGACAACAGCGGATCTGAAAAATTTTGGGTACACTGACGAACCGTTCGTCCTAGCCAATGATGTGGCACATGATATTTATGTGAAGGACATGTCTACCAAACCGAGAAAAAGAAAAGATAAGGAAGCGAATACATCATACGATGAGGCCAAAGCGCCACATAGTTCTTTCAGGAAAAAGGGACATCGTGGGAGTGGAGGGCAAGATGACATGTCTCAAGATTATGAAAAGTTTCATGAAATTCCTCCTTCAAAGTCAAGGCTGACCCCAGCAACCTGATAAACGATGAAGATTATCCATGGTTACGGCGCAATAAGCAAATGACACAAGCGAAGAAAAAGTGAAGACTTTCTCCCGCAACTATTATGATGATACCATGCCAACTTTGTAACACACGAGTATGATACCATTGTCCGTTTTGTACATGCACATGCTATGTGGGTGAAATTGTGATACCATGCCAACTTTCAACATTTTCAGAGTTCATTTGAAATGCTTTAATGTCTTATGGTTCGGCCCTCGTAATACCATTAATCCCGGTTCGCTCCTTGTCAACTATGTTCTCACCAAGAACACTCAAGAGGGCAGCCACGTGGGCCATTGGTCCCGGTTCGTCTGGACCTTTTGGTCCCGGTTCCACGCACGAACTGGGACCACGCGTCGCCTCGCCCATGACCATTAGTCCCAAGTTAGTGCCACAGATCGACTAAAGGGTTGGTCCTTGTTGCGGTCGAGTTTAGTCCCACCTCGCCAACCGAAGGGCGCTCACACCGGTTTATAAGCCCTCCTCTCTCGCCTTGTTGAGCTCCTCTCAAAGTGAAAATAGATGCCCTTATACAGGGAATTTGACCTAAATTCATACTGGATTTGTCTGAAATTCATAGAAATTTATTATGAATTTAGGTTGAATTCTCTCTATAGGCGCATCTATGCTCATTTTTTTAGTAAAGTTAATCACAAACTTGTGATTCACACAAATTTCAAAGAATTCAAATTTTAATTATTCAAATTTGAAAACTAATGGCACTAATGTAAAGTTTATAATTTTTCTAAAACTAATGGCACTAACAGGAAGTTTATAATTTTGATGACCTAAAAGCAAAAAGAATTAAAAAATAAAGCAAAAAACAAAACAAAAAAACTGGAAAAAAATATTTTTGTAGTAAAGTTAATGACAAACTTGTGATTTACACAAATTTCAAAGAATTCAAATTTGAAAACTAATAGCAATAACAGAAAGTTTATATTTTTTCTAAAACTAATGGCACTAATAGAAAGTTTATAATTTTTCTGACCTAAAAGCAAAAAGAATTAAAAAATAAAGCAAAAAAACAAAAGAAAATAAATAATGCAAAAAAAAACAAAACATGAAAAAAAACTATTTTTATAGTAAAGTTAATCACAAACTTGTGATTCACACAAATTTCAAAGAATTCAAATTATAACTATTCAAATTTGAAAACTAATGGCACTAACAGAAAGTTCATAATTTTTCTGACCCAAAAGCAAAAAGAATTAAAAAATAAAGCAAAAAACAAAAGAAAATAAATAATGCAAAAAACAAAACAAAAAAACTGGAAAAAAAACTGCCACCTATTGGGCCACCACGGCCTGAATACGACTAGAAACCCAACCTGGGCCAGGATTCAGGCCCGCAGAAGGCCCAATAGGCCCACAAACAACATAGTGTGACATTAGGCCCGTAAGCCTTCATTTGAGAGGAGCTCGAGAGGGCAGCCGCAGTGGGGCTTATAAACCACTCCAAGCCCCTCTCAACTAGCGAGGTGGGACTAAACTTTTGGCATGGCAACAAGGCCTTTGGTCCCGGTTGGTGGCACCAACGGTACTAAAGTGGGCATTGGTACCAGTTGGTGGCACCAACGGTACCAATGCTCATTTAATCCGTTAGTGCCACCAACCGACCAAAGGTCTCTGCTTCCCGCCCTTTGGGTTGCCGAAATCGATTTTGCTCGGTTGGTGGCACCAACCGGGACTAAAGGGGGGCATTGGTCCCGGTTGGTGCCACGAACCGGGACCAATACTTTGTGTATATAAGCAGGACTTAGGAATTTTTCAGTTTCATCAACCATTTGCCCCCAACGACGCCGAGCTCATCGACGCCGCCAGTTGCCCGCAGCCGTGCCGCCGCCACTCGCCGCTGCCGCTCACAAGACTTGCCCCGACGGGTCGCCACCCGCCTCCTCGCCGCCTCGCCCCCACGCACCGCCTCCTCGAGCTCCTCGCTCGACGCTACCGGCGCCCGAGCCTCGCTTGCCGCTGTCGCCGCCTGTCCGCCGCCGCCCTTGCTCGACGGGTCGCCGCTCGTCTCGTCAGCCGCCGCCCATGCGCTCACTCGAGCTCCCTCGCTCGCCACACACGGCCTCGAGCCTCGCTGTCTCCGCCTCGGCCGGGCGCTCGCCGCCTGCCGCCATAGTCATCGCTAGCCGCCAGGTGAGCCGCCACCGGCCTCTGTTTTTTTTTCATTTTTATTAGTTTAATTTTTTTGTTCATATATATATATATAATGTATATGTGTATGTATGTGGCTATGCGACTCTATTTTTTCATTTTTATTAGTTTAATTTTTTTGTTCATATATATATATATATATATAATGTATATGTGTATGTATGTGGCTATGTGTATGTAGATGTTCAAAATGTATAAAAAAATTGTTTAGAGCATGTTTTTGTTCATATATGTATTTTTTTTTCATACGTGTATTAATGTTTTTTCCATATATGTAATTTTTTTAGTTGTAAAAGAGTTAGGAAAATTTAGAATATGCTAAATATATATGTCAAAAATGTCTTTTTGTTCATAGAAAGTTTTTGTTCATATATAGAAAACTTTTATATATGACTATGGATATATATTCGATATATATGAGAAATGATGATCCATGGAAAAGTTCTATATATGCAAAAGTTACATTTTTAGAAAAGTTTTATATATCTAGCTAGGAAAGGGATGAAGAAGAAAAAGAAGGATAGGAAAGAAGAAAATAAGAAGAGGAAGAAAGAAGAAGAGGAGAGGAAGAAGAGGAGAAATAAATAAGAAGAGGAAAAAAGAAGAAAAAGAAGAGGAGAAGAAGAAAGGAATAGAGGAGAAGAAGAATATGCAAATGTTTGTATATTCATATGAACAATGCATTAGGCAAACCTTTACTTTTTTCTAAATTTTCTATTTGAACATTTTTTTTAAAAACAAGCAATAATACTTCATGTATTTTGTCAGAATTTTCTATCGTGCATAGACCGATTTTAGACCACGGGAGCACCCATCACCCCCCTATCGTTGCAAAAGTTGCTAAGTGATATTAAGAAGGAAGAAGAAGAAAAAGAATGAGAGGAAAAAGGAAAATAAGAAGAGGAAGAAAGGAGAAGAAGAGGAGAGGAAGAAGAGGAGAAATAAATAAGAAGAAAAAAGAAGAAAAAGAAGAGGAGAAGAATTCTATTTTCTCTTCTTCTCCTTTATTCATTTCTTCTTCTCCTCTTTTTTTTCTTCTTTTTTTTCTTCAATCTTCTCCTCTATTCCTTTCTTCTTCTCCTCTTTTTATTTCTTCTTCGTCTTCTTATTTTTTTATCGGATATGTCATTGTCGATATACCCCGTGTCCCGATAACTTCAACACGAGGGGGGGGGGGTTCGACCTACCCCCCTCCCCGATAACATTATTTTCCCATGTATGTATGTCGTCGTTGTCGATATAACCCCCTCCCGGATAACTTCGACTGTGATAACTTATACCACGGGAGCACCCCCCGGCCCTCTCGCTCGACCAAAAACTCTCGAGGACACCCAAACCCTAGAAAAAAAAACGATGTCAGTCTCCTACCCCTCCCGCCGCGCCCCTACCCTTGAAGCGTTGCCGAGGCCACCCCAAACCCGGAATAAGCTCGGTCCATGTTTGCCACTAATATATCCACCTGATGTCATGTTTGTGTTATAATTGCCATGTTGTAATATTTGAAGAAACAATGGAGCACATACGAGACGAGGAAGCAGAAGAGGTGCTAGGGGACATAATCTTAGCCGGAGGTGATATCTTGTCGTATCTTAACGACAATGATGGTATGGAAGAACAGGGTGAAGAAGCAGGCTACGGTGATCGAATAATGGAGGAGGAAAGACATGATTATGATGGCTCCGGTGACCCAATGACGGTGCAAGAAGGAGACCTTGATGACGGCTCCGGTGACCGAACCGAGTCCGGCCAGGTATATATATTAGTTAAGCATGTGCTGACTAGCTAATTGATGCATTCATTGTTTTGGTATATGTACACATATTAATTAACTCTCTCTTTCTTCTTTTTTCTAGCCCTCCGGATCGAGCACAACTTCTGTAAAGAGACGAGGCCCAAAGAAAAAGTTGCGCTCGGATGAAAGGTTTGAGATCACAGCAATCGCGCATGACGGCCAACCGATTGAACCCATCCGGACAAAGGAAGCATTTGCTGCTCAGTGCAGGGTTCTTGTTAGGGACAAGATCCCGATCAGCATCCACCAATGGTATAAGCCTAAGAACGAAGACCCCGAGGTGTCTTATGTCAATGATATGCAGAAAGATGATCTTTGGACTGAAATGAAGGCAAATTTCACCCTACCGCCGGAGGAGGATCTGGAGAAGCGGATAAAGAGCAATTAATCAAGTCTCATGCTCTTAAGAAGATGGCATACCTATTCAGGAGGTGGAAGAATGAGCTGAAAAGGTTTGTCGACAAAGAAGAGACACCAGAATTCATCGGCAAATATGAGAAGATCAGAGATCATCGCCCGCATTTGTGGCCCACAAGACATCGGAAAAGAGTAAGAAGATGTCGGCGACAAACAAGCAAAATGCTGCAAAGAAGAAGCTTCACCATCGCGGGGTCGTGGCTACCTCAAAGCCCGACCTAAGTGGGCCAAGGCTGAGAATGATCTGCTTGATAAAGGGATCGAACCAGAGACAATGAACTGGCCAGACCGTTGCCGGACTTGGTTCTTCGGGGTTGGCGGAATCTTGGACCCTGTATCAGGGAAGTGCCTTTGGATGGACGAGCAAATGAAAATACCAGTAAAGAGGCTTCAACACTATATCGATGCAGCGCAGGAAGGGACGTTCATTCCTGACAGAGAGAACAACGAGCTCACAATGGCCCTCGGGAATCCTGAACACCCTGGACGGACACGAGGCACGCCAGGCTCCGTTTCGTGGAAGGCTAGGTTTCCGGACGCAGGCGGTTACAAATGCCAGGAGAGGAGGAAGAAAGTGCAGCAGACCCAACTGCAGGCGCTGCACGCAAGGGTACAAGCGATAGAGGAACGAGAAGCAAATCGCAGCAAACGAACTGCCGAAGCTTCCCCCGAAGCTACCCCGCCATCTCAACGGAGAAGCAGTGTGGCTTCCACCGAGCTGCTTCAGTCAGAGCATGTCTTGACGGCTCTTGCTAGCTACCTCGTGGATGCTATCACGGAGTCTCAAAATTGCCACCTTATGACGCAATGGCAGAACTTAAAAGTCAAGGCGGTTGTCGGCTCTGTTCGACCTCTTGAACCCGGCGCAACTTTGCACTGTCATCCGATTCCAGAAGGATATGCTAGGGTGACGGTGGATGAAATAACGGAGGGATTTGAGGGCCTCCAGCTTGACCACCCTACCGGTGAAGGGGAGACTCGGCTGGGTTACGCTCAAGACTCCATGCCTATGGCGGAAGGAGCTCATCAACCTTCAGGCTGGGCGCCTCCACCTCCTCCTCCTCCTCCCGTGAGTCAGGGCACTCCGCCTCCTCCACTGCCTCCTCCTTGGGCGAGTGACGATCAGGCACTCGGCCTCCTTCTCCGGCGTGGCGGCACTCCGCCTCCTTCTCCGCCTGTCTTGCCGGCCAGGCAGCCAGCCTCCTCCTTCTCCGCCTCGTCAGCAAGGGCGGAAGAGACCCGCCGCCGCTCCGGCTGCTCCTGCGCGTCGTAGTCCTTCTCCTCCGCCTCGTAAGCAAGGAAAGAAGACAGCTGCAACCGCTCCGTCTGCTCTGCCGGTGTCTAGCAGTACAGCCAGAGGCGGGAGGCACTATAGATTCGGTCCTTCTCTGAAGACTCCAGAGAAGTTACCATACGAGAGGACCCCGGAGGAGAACGCGAAGATCGCGCGAGCCAAAGTGACGAACTTCTTTCAAGGGGTGAAAGCAAAGAAACATCCACCTCCGGAGGAGAAGGTAGATCCAGTGAAAGCGAAGCGCACTCTGGCTGCCCTGAGAAAACCACCAAAGTCTCCGCCGAAAGGCAACTATGAGCGCATTATTGGAAAGTGTAGGACTTTGAAGTATGTCTAGAGGGGGGTGATTAGACTACTTGACCAATTAAAAACCTAACCTTTTTCCCAATTTTAGACTTTGGCAGATCTTAGCTATCTTTCAACAAGTCAAGCAATCTTCACACAATTCGAGCAAGCATGCAAAGAGTATATAGGCAGCGGAAATTAAAGCATGCAACTTGCAAGAATGTAAAGGGAAGGGTTTGGAGGATTCAAACGCAATTGGAGACACGGATGTTTTTGTTGTGGTTCCGATAGGTGGTGCTATCGTACATCCATGTTGATGGAGACTTCAACCCACAAAGGGTAATGGTTGCGCGAGTCCATGGAGGGCTCCATCCACGAAGGGTCCACGAAGAAGCAACCTTGTCTATCCCACCATGGCCGTCGCCCACGAAGGACTTTCCTCACTAGCGATAGATCTTCACGAAGTAGGCGATCTCCTTGCCCTTACAAACTCCTTGGTTCAACTCCACAGTCTTGTCGGAGGCTCCCAAGTGACACCTAGCCAATCTAGGAGACACCACTCTCCAAGAAGTAACAAATGGTGTGTTGACGATGAACTCCTTGCTCTTGTGCTTCAAATAATAGTCTCCCCAACACTCAACTCTCTCTCACAGGATATGGATTTGGTGGAAAGAAGATTTGAGTGGAAAGCAACTTGGGGAAGGCTAGAGATCAAGATTCATATGGTAGGAATGGAATATCTTGGCCTCAACACATGAGTAGGTGGTTCTCTCTCAGAAAATGTATGTTGGAAAGCAACTTGGGGAAGTACGAAGGGAAACAGAGAGATTACAATCCCATCTCGGTGAGATCGAGATCCCTGTCAGTGAGGCCGATTTGCCTAGGGTTTGTGGCAGTGGCTATGACAATTGAACTCGATGGCGCCGGATAGAAAGAATCGGTAGGGCCGAGTTTGACTTTAGGTTTAGGTCATATGTGGATGTGAGAAAGTAGTGGAGGGTTTTGGAGCATATCACTAAGCACATGAAGCAAGAGGCTCATTAAGCAACACCTCATCCCTCCTTGATAGTATTGGCTTTTCCTGTAGTCTCAATGTGATCTTGGATCACTAAAATGTAAAATGTAGAGTCTTGAGCTTTTGAGCTTGAGCCAATCCTTTGTCCTTGATATTTTGAGGGATTCACTTTCATCATCCATGCCATGCCATTCATTGAGCTTTCCTGAAATATGTGTCTTGGAATAGCATTAGCTCAATGAGCTATATGTTCTTATGAATTACCAAAACCACCTAGGGATAGTTGCACTTTCAATCTCCCCCTTTTTGGTAATTGATGACAACATATAGATCAAAGCTTCGACAAATGATAATAAGATTGAAAAACATCGTCGCTTTGAGAAGTATGTGATAAGCAAGAGCTCCCCTAAATTTGTGCATATTTTAAGATTTGCTTTGGACTGCAAATGCACAAGGAATTAGGCTCATGGGATACTCTTCCATGTCACATACATCTTGGTGGAGCGCTCAAAATAATAAAGATTGAATACATGCACTCATCACCAAGCACAGTGAATGATCATATAAGGATAAGTAAGATAAGAACATATAACAAGCATAAGTGTAGCTTATGATCAAACACATGATCATCAATGTCTCACAGGTAATAGCATAGTATCTCAAGCAATCAAAAGCAAACAAAGTTCAACCAAGAAGACAAGAGAGAACAAAAGCAAACTCTCTCTCTCGAAGCCTATGATCTATACATTTTTCTCCCCCTTTGGCAACAAGTTACCAAAAAGTTCCTAGAAAATGCATAGGACTATATCGTCTCTCAGGCTTGGTCTTCTGGCGGTGGCGTAGAGATGGCTCCTTGGACGAAGACTTTAGTAGACGTGGTAGGAGCTGAAGTAGTTGGTGCTGGAGCTGGTTGCGCTGGAGCTGTAGCTGGAGCTGATGAAGTAACTCTGGTGACTGGTATTGGCTCTGCAGCTGATCTCTGAGCTCGAGGCACTCTGGCAAATGCATCAGTTGTTGTCCTGCCCTTCCTCTCCTGCATGTCATCCTGTAGCAGCTCCATAGCTGACTGAATCTCAGTTACTTTGACATCAAGATCATAGAATTTTTGTTCCATGATTCTTTCCAGGCTCTCCTGGTTTTGAGTTAGGATGGCCAACCCCTTCTCAATCCGTAGAGTTGACGCTATCAAGTAACCAAGCTGCTCCTGCTTGTTCTTCAAAAAGTACTCAGATGCCTCTGCTAGAGTGGGCATCTTGGCAGCCTTCTCTTTCCTTGCCTTCTCCTTATTCTCTTGAGCTTGTACTGATGATGGTTAATTATCAGTCATGACAACTTGATTGTCCTTAAATTCAGGATAGAGAACTAAGTGTTCCTTATCCAAAAGATACTTCCCTATGCCCATCTTTGAGTTAATCAACTCCTGAATCTGTGGGGCATATCCACAGCTCCTCTTTTAATTCTGCTTTGTCCTCTTGATAGTTTAAACTATGAGGCTCATGACCTTGAATTTCTGGGCACATCAAAAATGTGAAGCAAGTTAATTGCATGCCCTCCGATCATGTTGTGGTCACCTGATTTGGGCAACAGAGTGTGCCTTAGGATCCAGTTGATCATTGGCAGCCCTGACAGAAGAAAATGAACTGATCCAAACTTGAAAGTCTCAAGTGCATCATCAGGGATCTCCTTGTACATCTGTGACATTGAGTTGTGATCCTTCTTCTTCTTGGCATAAATGTCCAAGTCATCTTCACTTTCCTTTGGGGCATTGATCAGACTTGCCCATTCCTCTATGGTTGATTGGTATCTTGTTCCTTCAAACATCCAAACTATCCTGCCATCTGGATAGAAATGTGATGTGGAGTAGAATTGCATAATGAGCTCATCATTCCAGTTTGTGAGCTTCTGCCCAACAAAATCTGCAACTCCACACGCACTGAAGTTGTCATATACTCCAGGATAGTGTTCTTCATTCTCCTGAATGTAGGTCCAGTCGACCCACCTCATATCACATACTATGGGCTTCTTATCCAATAAGATGGTCTCATAGAAGTCCTGCTGCTCCTTGGTGTGGAACCTGTAATCTCTGCAGTCCTTCTCACAGTGGCATATGGATCTGACTCTCTCCATAGCCTCAACCCTAAGTCTCTCTGATCTTCATGTTTTCAGCCATAGGATGAGCATCATTGTGGTCTGGAATCTTGGGTTTGAGCTTCCTTAAGACTTGCCCTTCATCATCTTCCTCGGCTGACAACATCGTGCAACCTTTGGGGCCTTGTTCTTTCGGCAATTTGGTATACTCATGGTATTCCTCTTAGGTGCACTCTTGGGCTTGGGGGCAGCTTTGGGTGCTACTTTGGGCTTTGAAGTGGCAGCCCCTGACTTTATAGCATCACCCATCAGCTTTTGTGCCTTGGGTGTTGGTTCAGCAACCTCTTCTTCCTCTTCTTCCTCCATCATGGAAGGCTTTCCTATTACTACGCCATGGTCTTCTTGACCCTTTCCTTCCTTTTCTTTCCTTCAGCAGCAGCAGGCTCTTTGGGTTGGGATTCCAAAGAAGCTTGAATGGAGACTCTAGCTTTGGACATTGGTTGTCTTCCTGCAGGCCTTTTGATCTTCATCCCTGGCTTAACTACAGTTGAGTTGTACTCCTTCTTGAGCACTTTCTTCTTTGAACTTGCCTCATCCTCAACTGCCACATAGTCCTCATCCTCAGACTCTGAGGTCTTGTTCTTCCTTGTCCTTGTGGCAGCCTTGGGCAAATTGTTGGGAGTGCTTCTGCTCCCCTCATCTGAGCTGCTAGAGGGACTAGTGCCCTCACTCATGTGAATCTGCTCTTATGACTTGTTCTGTCACTTTGGTGCGACATGCTGCACACACATTCTTGACCACGTGAATAGTTATAGATGAGGTAGAGTGGATGAGCATCACAAAATGCAGAGATTTTTGCAAAAGAATGATTCAAAAACTTAGTTTTAGTTTTCCACGAAAGCATTTCGGATCTACCGATTTTCGAACTCGGTGATACCGGGCAGTTTTGGAACCTAAACTAGTGAACTCGGTCGAGACCGAGTCACGATTCTGTAATCGAGACTGCTAGGGTTTCACAAAGTTCTAAAATCGGTCACACCGATTAGCAATTCTCGGTCAGACCGAGACTTACTAGTGCAATGGCGTTAGCCAGATCGGTGGGACCGAGTTTTTCAACTCGGTGGGTCCGAGATAGTTTCGGCGGAAACCTAACCCTAAATTTTCGAATCACACCTATTCTAAGGATTGTTTTGACTGGATAGAGGTGTTTAATTCGTGGCAAGAGACATTATGAACACAATGTGCTGAGAATCAGACGAGGATAGCACTGTGACCGAGTTCATACCCTAGTTCGGCGGTGAACTTGCTACGGCGGCAACGGCGGAGAAGAATTCCGTTGATGGCGGCGGAGACCAGCGACAGGAGGCGGCTGGTGACGAAGTCGACGATCCGGAGACCTAGTAGGCAGAGCGAGCTATGCGCGGGCGAGGAGTTTCGGAGAAAGTTTTCCAAAATTTGCCCGTGAGAATATATAGCCCGACAATTGTCGGTGGGACCGAGTGGAACAACTCGGTGGCACCGAGATGCATAACTGATAGCGATTCTGACAACTCGGTGTGACCGAAAAGTTCAAATCGGTTGCACCGAGATGAAAACCTAGATCGACTTAGTAATCTCGGTATGACCTAAATGGATGAATCGGTCAGACCAAAAATCACAAAGAAGTTTTGGAAGTTTAAGTCTATGTTAATCGGGACTCCGAGTGCTCCTCACACAAAGTGGTTCGAATCTGACTTGATCAAATTTTGTGATGTAGCATGAATAGAGTTTGAGACGAGAAAAACATAGATAGCCAGAGAAGGTTCTTAGGCATTCTTGTCCATCCACTTGGCCAAAGAAAAAGAAGCCAATCAATCAAAACAACAAGCGGATGTCCTCGAATGAGTAAAATATGCAACCAACATGCTCACACAATAAAATGACAAATGAAATATGTGACAAAGCATGCACAACCAATTCTAGCATCTATCAAACATTGGCGATGACTAGGTCATCTATATATGAGTATATTGACTTAGGAGTCAAATGAGAACATTTGATCATAGGTCATACTCATCGTTTTAAGCTCAAGTGGGGTTACCACTTTTACATAAATCATTTATGTGTTCACATCATTAGAGTTGCTTTGACTCAATTCTTAGAGTTAAGCTCCCCCTAGATGTGACATCCCCCCTTAGAGGGATGAACTAACCTTGGGTTTTGTCGATGATGACTTCATGTAGGTGTTGAAGATGTGGATGCTCAATGTTGATGTAAATCCTTTTGGAGCAAACCTTTGGAGTGAGTTGCACTTTCAATACCTACATGGGTTAGTCCCACAAGGAACAAACAAGAATATCCATAGACATAGAGTGATGCTCACACAAAATGATGTCCATGAAAACATTAGGTTACCTTGTCCCTTGCCTTACCAACATGAGGGTTTGTGACTCCTTGAACTAGTGCAAGATATGAAAGGTGGTTGCACTTGTCCTTGCAAAATGATATGAGTGAAGAATGTTGGCGGAGTCACCCTCAAGAACTCTCTAGTTCTTCTTCTTTGGGATCCACATCATCTTGATGGGAATCCTTGGTGTAGTAGTTGTACTTGATGAAGTAGAACTTGGCGTAGTCTTGGGAACCCACTTGACCAAGGCCTTAGGTGCTTCTTCAAATGCATCAATCTCCTCTTGAAGCTTGTCCTTGCCTTTGTTCTTGTGGTCTTGTGGTGGAAGATCACCTTGTGCTTGTGTTCCCTTGAAGGAAGTAGGATCATACTTCTCTTGTTGAGGAACAAACTTCGTCTTGGGTTATTGATCTTCTTCCCACTCAACTCCATTGGCATTGAACTTTCGTTCAAAACCAACACCTTGATTCTTCCGGTGCCTTCCTTGCTTGCGTACAATTTCCTCAAATTGTTTACTCCCGGCAAGGCTCTTGTATACACCTTTCTCTATAATTCCCTTCAATAAGCTGTTTTCTTGCTCAAGTGTAACTTCGCTAAGAGAATCATTAGTGGAATCAAGAGAACTACTAGAAGCAACAATATTGGATTTAGCATTGTTATTGTTACTACTAGAAGAAGAATCTTTCTTGTTCTTGTTACTAGACTTGACTTGAGGCATGTAAGTAGATAAGAGTAAATGCTTGGCAATGTAAGAAGAACTTTTCTTACGGAGATCATCATTGATCGCTTTTAGGAACTCATGCTCTTGCTCAAGATTGAGCTTTTCAAAGCGTAACTTCTCATGAGCCCTTAAAATTTCTCGATGATCTTCGAAGATAGTTTCATGAGCTAACTTAAGAGTGTTTAGTTCTTTAGTTAGAAGCTCAATCTTCTCCTTATCATTGTCATTCGTTTCATCTTGATTAGCATGATTAATTGACGTTTCATCATAGTATTCATCACTAGAGTTGTCAACAAGTAAATCATCATCACCTAGCAAGTCATCTTCATCATTATTAAAATCAACATACTCGGGGTGTGTTACCTTAGGACCTTTGGCCATGAAGCATCTACCAATTCCTTCATTTGGTGATTCAAATATGTCGTAGGAGTTGGTTGACACAAGTGCTAGACCGGCAACACCTTCATCTTGAGTGTATTCGGAGTCGGAGTGATAGCTTCTCTCGGAGTGATTATCGGAGTCGGAGCCGGATACCCATTCACCAACGTGAGCTTGATGTCTTCGTTTTGTGTAGCTCTTTGATGACTTGTCCTTCCTATCCGAATCCTTGCTTCTCCGTGAGGGTCTTCGTTCATAACGATCATCTCTACTCCTTCTCTCTCTTGGTGGTGATTCTTCTCTTCTACTTCTTCTCTTGGGAGAATCTTCTCTTCTTTTGTAGGGTGCCGTACACTCATTGGAATTGTGTCCGGGTCTCCCACAATTGTAGCAGTTGCGCTCTCGACTAGAAGATCTTTTGTCATCGTAGGACCTTGACTTAGAGCTTCTTTCTTTGTTTCTACTCTTGTAGAATTTGTTGAAGTTCTTCACCATTAAGCTCAATTCTTCATTGAAGGTTTGTTTTTCACTTGATGATGTGGGGGCTTCACATGAGGCTTTGTAAGCACCACTTGACTTGTTGTGAAGTTCCTCCTTATCCTTGAGTGACATCTCATGAGCAACAATTCTTCCAATGACTTTCGTTGGCTTGAGATCTTTGTAATTTGGCATCATTTGGATCAATGTGCACACGGTATCATATTTTCTATCAAATGCTCTTAGGATCTTCTTCATGTTGAATCTGTCGGTCATCTCTTCACTTCCTAAGCCGGAAATCTCATTTGTGATAAGAGCAAGCCTAGAGTACATTTCAGCGACACCTTCACCATCCTTCATTTTGAACTTGTCAAGCTGACTTTGGAGCACATCCAAATTGGATTCCTTGACGGAGTCGGTACCTTCATGCATATCAATCAAGGTATCCCAAATTTCCTTTGCATTCTCAAGACGGCTGATTTTGTTGAATTCTTCGGGGCACACGCCATTGAAGAGGATATCACAAGCTTGAGCGTTGTATTGCAGCATCTTAAAATCGTCCGCGCTAGCTTCACGGTTTGGTTCTCTCCCATCAAAGAATTCACCTTGCAAACCAATACACACAATAGCCCAAACGGCGGGGTTATGTCCGAGAATATGCATTTTCATCTTATGCTTCCAACTAGCAAAATTAGTGCCATCAAAGTAAGGAGCTCTACGGTGATAATTTCCCTCGCTAGACGCCATACTCTCCTAGGTTGTGAAACCAAGGCTATGACCACCAAAAGCAATGGAAATCAAAGCAAATGGAGACCAAAGCTCTGATACCACTTGTAGGACCTTGAAGTATGTCTAGATGGGGGTGATTAGACTACTTGACCAATTAAAAACCTAACCTTTTCCCAATTTTAGACTTTGGCAGATTTTAGCTATCTTTGAACAAGTCAAGCAATCTTCACACAATTCAAGCAAGCGTGCAAAGAGTATATAGGCAGCGGAAATTAAAGCATGCACCTTGCAAGAATGTAAAGGGAAGGGTTTGGAGGATTCAAACGCAATTGGAGACACGGATGTTTTTGTCGTGGTTCCAATAGGTGGTGCTATCGTACATCCACGTTGATGGAGACTTCAACCCACGAAGGGTAACGGTTGCGCGAGTCCACGGAGGGCTCCACCCACGAAGGGTCCACGAAGAAGCAACATTTTCTATCCCACCATGGCCATCGCCCACGAAGGACTTGCCTCACTAGCGGTAGATCTTCATGAAGCAGGCGATCTCCTTGCCCTTACAAACTCCTTGGTTCAACTCCACAATCTTGTCGGAGGCTCCCAACTGACACCTAGCCAATCTAGGAGACACCACTCTCCAAGAAGTAACAAATGGTGTGTTGATGATGAACTCCTTGCTCTTGTGCTTCAAATGATAGTCTCCCCAACACTCAACTCTCTCTCACAGGATTTGGATTTGGTGGAAAGAAGATTTGAGTGGAAAGCAATTTGGGGAAGGCTAGAGATCAAGATTCATATGGTAGGAATGGAATATCTTGGCCTCAACACATGAGTAGGTGGTTCTCTCTCGAAGCTGGTAAGTTGGAAGTGTAGGTTTGTTACGATGGCTCTCTCCACGAATGAAGAGGAGGTGGAGGGGTATATATAGCCTCCACACAAAATCTAACTGTTACACACAATTTACCAAATTCGGTGGGACCGAATCAACAAACTCGGTCTGACCGATTTACTAAACCTAGTGACCATTAGGGTTTTCGGTGGGACCGATATGCAACTCGGTAGGACCGATATGGTTAGGGTTAGGGCATAACGTAATCTCGGTGAGACCGATTACACAAACTTCGGTGAGACCGATTTTGGTAATTAGCTAACGGAGAGTTGGCCAGGTAAACTCGGTGGGACCGATTCGCTCTTTCGGTGGGACCGAAAAGTTACGAAAGGGAAACAGAGAGTTTACATTGCAATCTCGGTGGGACCGATCGCTCACTTCGGTTAGACCAAAACGTTACGAAGGGAAACAGAGAGATTACAATCCCATCTCGGTGAGATCGAGATCCCTATTAGTGAGATCGATTTGCCTAGGGTTTGTGGAAGTGGCTATGACAATTGAACTCGGTGGCGCCGGATAGAAAGAATCGGTAGGGCCGAGTTTGACTTTAGGTTTAGGTCATATGTGGATGTGAGAAAGTAGTGGAGGGTTTTGGAGCATATCACTAAGCACATGAAGCAAGAGGCTCATTAAGCAACACCTCATCCCTCCTTGATAGTATTGGCTTTTCCTATAGACTCAATGTGATCTTGGATCACTAAAATGTAAAATGTAGAGTCTTGAGCTTTTGAGCTTGAGCCAATCCTTTGTCCTTGATATTTTGAGGATTCACTTTCATCATCCATGCCATGCCATTCATTGAGCTTTCCTGAAATATTTGTCTTGGAATAGCATTAGCTCAATGAGCTATATGTTGTTATGAATTACCAAAACCACCTAGGGATAGTTGCACTTTCAGAAAGACATTTGTCGAAGCGGGGCGATCGGGAAGTAGTGTCAGTGATCAAAGGATAAAAGAACGACGAGCTGGGAAAAATATTGCCCAGCTCGGTGAACAAGCGAACCAATCGTGCCCCCCGCTCAAGGTGTCTAGCGACATCGTCGCTAATGATCTGAGGATGGTGCCTGGTTATGGAAATCTTGGAGATTACCTGCCCGACGATGTACATTATGATTTCTTGGAGGTGGTACACAGATTTAGTACGGAAGCCTCTCGTCAAAGATGAAAGATCTCTAACAACAATGATGCTAAGATTGCATGATTGGTACATGAAAACCTGCAGAGAGTCCGGGGAGGAATACTTTGACGCCGAGAGTTAGAGAGGAGCATGACCTCGTTGGAATTGAACTGTTGCATGTTCCATTTGAGGAGTTCTTCCAGTTTTCAATCAAAAGGCCCTCGATAAAGCAACGGTCACTTGCTACTGTACGTAAGTAGTACTAATTACATCATTAAGTCTCTCTATATAGGTCAGCTCTTTCATTGAATGTTTTTATAATTATCGTATATATTATGCAGATTGAAGATCACCGAATTTAAGAAAAGATAAGTCAATGATATTGGGTTCATTAACACAAATCTCATAGATGCAACTGAGGTTAAATATCATGCCGAAGATACTGAGGCCAACTTGCTACGATAGTTCGTAGTAAATGAAAACAAAGATATAATACTCTTTCCTTACAACTTCAAGTGAGTGTTACTGTCTTGTGCATATTCGGTTTCCCTTATATATTAGTCCATGTTATAGTAATGTATTGATGAGATGCATGCGTGCGCAGTTTCCACTATATTCTCCTAGAGATTAAGCTTGAGCAGGGACTAGTAACCGTCTTAGACTCGAGACGAAAAGATCCCCAGGAGTATGCGGACATGACTCAAATGCTCGAGAAGTAAGTTAAATAGATCATTATCCACCATATCAGCAACTTTGTTCATTTCCTGATATCAAGTAATTGTTTTCTTTATGCAGCGGGGTTTGGAGAAAATTCACCAAAAAAGCTCCGGGACTGCCGAAGAAGCTGTAATTTAGACACCCGAAAATAAGTACTATAGTAGCATGTTCCACGTGTCTCCTAGTGATTCAAGCGCTAGTTTCATCAATACCATTTGGCATGCTTGCTTATCAGTTTGATTGACCTCTATTTCTTGTAAAGTGGTTGTGGCAGGATCAAGGGAATGATTTCTGTGGATACTACGTTTGCGAGTCCATCCGCCACACGACCTGTGAACGGGGGTACTCTGACGAACAATATGAAGTGCGTAAGCAATAATATTCATAATTTTATTTTATTACCATCATTTGTGTTGAGTTTCATTTATTCATATATATATGTATTGACCCCCTTCTTCAAATTAGATCTTTCGGATGCGGGATGAACTCCTAGCACCAGATAGTATGCGAGCAATTCAAGAGGAATTGGCGGCATTCTTCCTTGACCACGTGATCGCTGAAGACGGAGAATACTATGTGGATCCTGTGTTCATATATAATTAGGAGATTATATTGTAAGAGATAATTATTGTATATATGTAGCTGGTAGTGTCGGATAGATATACGAGAACTTGTTGTTCGACCAATCTCTCGGAGAAGGAGAGGTGGTCGATATCACTTCTCTCTGTATGCATATGTTCATGACGATCTTGTTTCCTTCATTTGCTTACTAGCTAGCTAGCGTGTCTAGTCCTCTCTATACATATATAGTGCAATGGCGTCGACCAATTACGTACAAAAGAGTGGACATCTCACTATTAATTCGCTAGCTAACACAATATATTAAACACCTAAATTACCCCCCCAAAACCCCCAACCCCCCCCCCCCTTTCAAAAAAACAAAAACCCCAGCCCCTGAAAAGCTGGCGCATGGACGCCTATTGGTCCCGGTTGGTGCCACCAACCGGGACCAAAGAACCTCCTGCCTGGGCTCGCCGCACCGGCCACGTGGAGGCCCATCTGTCCCGGTTCGTGTAAGTACCGGGACTAAAGTGCCAGGGCATTAGTAACGACCCTTTAGTCCCGGTTCAACAACCGGGACAAAAGGCCCGTATGTAACGGGACAAATGGCCCCTTTTCTACTAGTGTACCCTTGCCAGGCAAGGATGTTCACTTGGTTAGGAAAATAAAGTGAGCCTCTCATGGCAATTTAGCCTTTAACTGCCAGAAAAACCTTGCTGACGGAGGCGAGCCAATTCGGCTCTCTCGCACTGACAAATACACCATCGTGGGCATCTTTAACAGTTAACACTTTGATTTGGGGTCTTTCCAAACACTAAGCGTTGCTTTTGACAGCTCTAGCCGGAACAGGCTAGATTAACGCTGAGCTAGTAAACCAAACGATCCCTTAGCAGGCCAAAATTTGGGGAAAAATTCAGACTAAGTTTGCTAACAATGGAGGGAAAGTTTTTTTCCTTCTTCTTTTTATTTACGATGTTGAACTCGTAACTTTTAACGTCATAGTCCCGGCCTATAAATCTTTTTGCTCGACTACTAAATATGGACCATTTTTTTACCCAATCTAAGGGTGCATTTTGCTACAACTGGGTAGCTAATGTTTTGGATTATACTCCTATATCACCATCAACAAGAAAAACGAAATAAAGTTGTCTAGGGCATGCTCAAGTTTTGGCAACTATCCATGCATCGCTCTCTTTGGACCCGGATATCGAGCGGAAAACAAATTTAGGCATGTCAAATTGAACGTTTTACATGACAAATTGTGTTCGTCGGGTATGCAAGCTTAGGGTGCGTTTGTGAAGGAAATATGCCCTAGAGGCAATAATAAAGTTATTATTTATTTCCTTATATCATGATAAATGTCTATTATTCATGCTAGAATTGTATTAACCGGAAGCATAATACATGTGTGGATACAAAGACAAACAGAGTGTCACTAGTATGCCTCTACTTGACTAGCTCGTTGATCAAAGATGGTTATGTTTCCTAGCCATTGACATTAGTTGTCATTTGATTAACGAGATAACATCATTAGGAGAATGATGTGATTGACTTGACCCATTCCGTTAGCTTAGCACTCGATCGTTTAGTATGTTGCTATTGCTTTCTTCATGACTTATACATGTACCTATGACGATGAGATTATGCAACTACCGTTTACCGGAGGAACACTTCGTGTGCTACCAAACATCACAATGTAACTGGGTGATTATAAAGGTGCTCTACAGGTGTCTCCGAAGGTACTTGTTGGGTTGGCGTATTTCGAGATTAGGATTTGTCACTCCGATTGTCGGAGAGGTATCTCTGGGCCCTCTCGGTAATGCACATCACTTAAGCCTTGCAAGCATTGCAATTAATGAGTTAGTTGCGGGATGATGTATTACGGAACGAGTAAAGAGACTTGCCGGTAACGAGATTGAACTAGGTATTGAGATATCGACGATCGAATCTCGGGCAAGTAACATACCGATGACAAAGGGAACAACGTATGTTGTTATGCGGTCTGACCGATAAAGATCTTCGTAGAATATGTGGGAGCCAATATGAGCATCCAGGTTCCGCTATTGGTTATTGACCGGAGACGTGTCTCGGTCATGTCTACATAGTTCTCGAACCCGTAGGGTCCGCACGCTTAACGTTTCGATGACAGTTATATTATGAGTTTATATGTTTTGATGTACCGAAGGTTGTTCGGAGTCCCGGATGTGATCACGGACTTGACGAGGAGTCTCAAAATGGTTGAGACATGAAGATTGATATATTTGAAGCCTATATTTGGATATCGGAAGTGTTCCGAGTGAAATCGGGATTTTACCGGAGTACCGGGAGGTTACCGGAACCCCCCGGGGGCTTAATGGGCCTTGTGGAGAAGAGGAGAGGCGGCCAGGGCAGGGCCGCGCGTCCCTCCCCCCTAGTCCGAATAGGACAAGGAGAGGGGGGGGCGCCCCCCTTTCCTTCCTCTCTCCCTCCTCTTTCCCCCTCCACTCCTAATCCAACAAGGAAAAGGGAGGGAGTCCTACTCCCGGTGGGAGTAGGACTCCTCCTGGCGCGCCCCCTCTAGGCCGGCCGCACCTTCCCCTTGCTCCTTTATATACGGGGGCAGGGGGGCACCCTAGAGACACAACAATTGATCGTTTGATCTTTTAGCCGTGTGCGGTGCCCCCCTCCACTATAGTCCTCCTCGATAATACTGTAGCGGTGCTTAGGTGAAGCCCTGCGTCGGTAGAACATCATCATCGCCACCACGCCGTCGTGCTGACGAAATTCTCCCTCAACACTCAGCTGGATCGGAGTTCGAGGGACGTTATCGAGCTGAACGTGTGCTGAACTCGGAGGTGCCGTGCGTTCGGTACTTGATCGGTCGGATCGTGAAGACGTACGACTACATCAACCGCGTTATGCTAATGCTTCCGCTTTCGGTCTACGAGGGTACATGGACAACACTCTCCCCTCTCGTTGCTATGCATCACCATGATCTTGCGTGTGCGTAGGAATTTTTTTGATATTACTACGTTACCCAGCAGTGGCATCCGAGCCAGGTTTTATGCGTAGATGTCATATGCACGAGTAGAACACAAGTGAGTTGTGGGCGATATAAGTCATCTTGCTTACCAAAGATGTCATACTTTGGTTGGCGGTATTGTTGGATGAAGCGGCGCGGACCGACATTACGCCAGATGCTTACGCCGAGACTGGTTCTACCGACGTGCTTTGCACACAGGTGGCTGGCGGGTGTCAGTTTCTCCAACTTTAGTTGAACCGAGTGTGGCTACGCCGGGTCCTTGAGAAGGTTAAAACAGCACCAACTTGACAAACTATCGTTGTGGTTTTGATGCGTAGGTAAGAACGGTTCTTGCTAAGCCCGTAGCAGCCACGTAAATTTTGCAACAACAAAGTAGAGGACGTCTAACTTGTTTTTGCAGGGCATGTTGTGATGTGATATGGTCATGACGTGATGCTAAATTTTATCGTATGAGATGATCATGTTTTGTAACCGAGTTATCGGCAACTGGCAGGAGCCATACGGTTGTCGCTTTATTGTATGCAATGCAATCGCCCTGTAATGCTTTACTTTATCACTAAGCGGTAGCGATAGTCGTAGAAGCATAAGATTGGCGAGACGATAACGATGCTACGATGGAGATCAAGGTGTCGCGCCGGTGACGATGGTGATCATGACGGTGCTTCGGAGATGGAGATCACAAGCACAAGATGATGATGGCCATATCATATCACTTATATTGATTGCATGTGATGTTTATCCTTTATGCATCTTATCTTGCTTTGATTGACGGTAGCATTATAAGATGATCCCTTACTAAATTATCAAAGTATAAGTGTTCTCCCTGAGTATGCAACGTTGCGAAAGTTCTTCGTGCTGAGACACCACGTGATGATCGGGTGTGATAGGCTCTACGTTCAAATACAACGGGTGCAAAACAGTTGCACACGCGGAATACTCAGGTTAAACTTGACGAGCCTAGCTTATAACAGATATGGCCTCGGAACACAGAGACCGAAAGGTCGAGCGTGAATCATATAGTAGATATGATCAACATAGTGATGTTCATTGTTGAAACTACTCCATCTCACGTGATGATCGGACATGGTTTAGTTGATATGGATCACGTGATCACTTAGAGGATTAGAGGGATCTCTATCTAAGTGGGAGTTCTTAAGTAATATGATTAATTGAACTTAAATTTATCATGAACTTACTACCTCATAGTATCTTGCTTGTCTATGTTGATTGTAGATAGATGGCCCGTGCTATTGTTCCGTTGAATTTTAGTGCGTTCCTTGAGAAAGCGAAGTTGAAAGATGATGGTAGCAATTACACGCATCGGGTCCGTAACTTGAGGATTATCCTCATTGCTGCACAAAAGAATTACGCCCCGGAAGCACTGCTGGGTGCTGCGAACTGCCGATGCAATTGACGACGTTAAGAACGTCTGGCAGAGCAAAGCCGATGACTACTCGATAGTTCAATGTGCCATGCTTTACGGCTTAGAACCGGGACTTCAACGACGTTTTGAACGTCATGGAGCATATGAGATGTTCCAGGAGTTGAAGTTAATATTTCAAGCAAATGCCCGGATTGAGAGATATGAAGTCTCCAATAAGTTCTACACCTGCAAGATGGAGGAGAATAGTTACATCGGTGAGCATATACTTAAAATGTCCGGGTATAATAATCACTTGATTCAATCGGGAGTTAACCTTCCGGATGATAGCGTCATTGATGTAATTCTCCAATCATCGCCACCAAGCTACAAGAGCTTTGTGATGAACTATAACATGCAAGGGATGGATAAGACGATTCCCGAGCTCTTCGCAATGCTAAAGGCTGCGGAGGTAGAAATCAAGAAGGAGCATCAAGTCGATGGTCAATAAGACCACCAGTTTCAAGAAAAGGGCAAAGGGAAGAAGAAGGGAACTTCAAGAAGAACAGCAAGCAAGTTGTTTGCTCAGAGAAGAAACCCAAGTCCGGACCTAAGCACGAGATCGAGTGCTTCTACCGCAAGCGGACTGGTCCTTTGGAAGCGGAACTGCCCCAAGTATTTGGCGGATAAGAAGGATGGCAAGGTGAACAAAGGTATATGTGATATACATGTTATTGATGTGTACCTTACTAATGCTCGCAGTAGCACTGGTATTTGATCTGGTTACATTGCTAATATTTGCAACTCGAAACAGGGGCTACGGATTAAGCGGAGATTGGCTAAGGACGAGGTGACGATGCACGTGGGAAATGGTTCTAAAGTCGATGTGATCGCGGTCGGCACGCTACCTCTACATCTACCTTCGGGATTAGTTTTAGACCTAAATAATTGTTATTTGGTGCGAGCGTTAAGCATGAATATTATATCTGGATCTTGTTTGATGCGAGACGATTATTCATTTAAATCAGAGAATAATGGTTGTTCTATTTATATGATTAATATCTTTCATGGTCATGCACCCTTGAAGAGTGGTCTATTTTTGATGAATCTCGATAGTAGTGATACACATATTCATAATGTTGAAGCCAAAAGATGCAGAGTTGATAATGATAGTGCAACTTATTTGTGGCACTGCCGTTTAGGTCATATCGGTGTAAAGCGCATGAAGAAACTCCATCTTGATGGACTTTTGGAACCACTTGATTATGAATCACTTGGTACTTATGAACCGTGCCTCATGGGCAAGATGACTAAACGCCATTCTCGAACTATGGAGAGAGCAATGATTTGTTGGAAATCATACATACGTATGTATGTGGTCCATGAATGTTGAAGCTCGTGGCGGATATCGTTATTTTCTCACCTTCACAGATGATTTAAGCGAGATATGGGTATATCTACTTAATGAAGCATAAGTCTGAAACATTTGAAAAGTTCAAAGAATTTCAGAGTGAAGTTGAAAATCATCGTAACAAGAAAATAAAGTTTCTATGATCTGATCGTGGAGGAGAATATTTGAGTTATGAGTTTGGTCTTCATTTGAAACAATGCGGAATAGTTTCAAGAATCGCGCCACCCTAACACCACAACAGTAATGGTGTGTCCGAACGTCGTAATCGTACTCTACTAGATATGGTGCGATCTATGATGTCTCTTCTTGATTTACCGCTATCGTTTTGGGGTTATGCTTTAGAGACGGCCGCATTCACGTTAAATAGGGCACCATCAAAATCCGTTGAGATGACGCCTTATGAACTGTGGTTTGGCAAGAAACCAAAGTTGTCGTTTCTTAAAGTTTGGGGCTGCGATGCTTATGTTAAAAAGCTTCAACCTGATAAGCTCGAACCCAAATCGGAGAATTGTGTCTTCATAGGATACCCAAAGGAGACTGTTGAGTACACCTTCTATCACAGATCCGAAGGCAAGACTTTTGTTGCTAAATTTGGAATCTTTTTGGAGAAGGAGTTTCTCTCGAAAGACGTGGGTGGGAGGAAAGTAGAACTTGATGAGGTAATTGTACCTGCTCCCTTATTGGAAAGTAGTTCATCACAGAAACCGGTTTCTGTGACACTTACACCAATTAGTGAGGAAGTTAATGATGATGATCATGGAACTTCAGATCAAGTTGTTACTGAACCTCATAGGTCAACCAGAGTAAGATCCGCACCAGGGTGGTATGGTAATCCTGCTCGGAGGTTATGTTACTAGACCATGACGAACCTACGAACTATGAAGAAGCGATGGTGAGCCCAGATTCCATGAAATGGCTTGAGGCCATGAAATCTGAGATGGGATCCATGTATGAGAACAAAGTGTGGACTTTGGTTGACTTGCGGATGATCGGCAAGCAATTGAGAATAAATGGATCTTCAAGAAGAAGACCGACCGATGGTAATGTTATCGTCTATAAAGCTCGACTTGTTGCAAAAGGTTTTCGACAAGTTCAAGGGATTGACTACGATGAGACCTTCTCACCCGTAGCGATGCTTAAGTCTGTCGAATCATGTTAGCAATTGCCGCATTTTATGATTATGAAATTTGGCAAATGGATGTCAAACCGCATTCTGAATGGATTTACGGAAGAGTTGTATATGATGCAACCGGAAGGTTTTGTCAATCCAAAGTGAGCTAACAAAGTGTGCAAGCTCCAGCGATCCATTTATGGACTGGTGCAAGCCTCTCGGAGTTGGAATAAACGCTTTGATAGTGTGATCAAAGCATTTGGTTTTGTACAGACTTTTGGAGAAGCTTTGTATTTACAAGAAAGTGAGTGGGAGCTCTGTAGCATTTACGATATTATTTGTGGATGACATATTCTTTATCGGAAATGATATATAATTTACGTATGTGAGAAAGGGATACTTGAATAAGAGTTTTTCAATGAAAGACCTCGGTGAAGCTGCTTATATATTGGGCATCAAGATCTATAGAGATAGATCAAGATGCTTAATTGGACTTTCACAAAGCACATACCTTGACAAAGTTTTGAAGAAGTTCAAAATGGATCAAGCAAAGAAAGGGTTCTTGCACGTGTTACAAGGTGTGAAGTTGAGTAAGACTCAATGCCCGACCACCGCAGAAGATAGAGAAAAATGAAAGATGTTCCTATGCTTCAGCCATAGGCTCTATCATGTATGTAATGCTGTGTACCGACTTGATGTGTGCCTTGCTATAAGTCTAGCAGGGAGGTACCAAAGTAATCCAGAGTGGATCATCGGGCGGTCAAGAACCTCTGAAATACGAAAAGGACTAAGGATATGTTTCTCGTTTATGGAGGTGACAAAGAGCTCATCGTAAATGGTTACGTTGATGCAAGCTTTGACACTGATCCGGACGATTCTAAATCGCAAACCGGATACGTGTTTACATTGAACGGTGGAGCTGTTAGTTGGTGCAGTTCTAATAAAAGCGTCGTGGCGGGATCTACGTGTGAAGCGGAGTACATAGCTACTTCGGAAGGAGAAAATGAAGGAGTCTGGATGAAGGAGTTCATATCCGATCTAGGTGTCATACCTAGTGCATCGGGTCTAATTAAAATCTTTTGTGACAATACTGGTGCAATTGCCTTGGCGAAGGAATCCAGATTTCACAAGAGAACCAAGCACATCAAGAGACGCTTCAATTCCATCCGGGATTTAGTCCAGGTGGGAGACATAGAAATTTGCAAGATACATACGGATCTCGAATGTTGCAGCCCGTTGACTAAGCCTCTTCCACGAGCAAAACATGATCAACACCAAGGCTCCATGGGTGTTAGAATCATTCTTGTGTAATCTAGATTATTGACTCTAGTGCAAGTGGGAGACTGAAGGAAATATGCCCTAGAGGCAATAATAAAGTTATTATTTATTTCCTTATATCATGATAAATGTCTATTATTCATGCTAGAATTGTATTAACCGGAAGCATAATACATGTGTGGATACAAAGACAAACAGAGTGTCACTAGTATGCCTCTACTTGACTAGCTCGTTGATCAAAGATGGTTATGTTTCCTAGCCATTGACATGATTTATCATTTGATTAACGAGATCACATCATTAGGAGAATGATGTGATTGACCTCACCCATTCCGTTAGCTTAGCACTCGTTCGTTTAGTATGTTGCTATTGCTTTCTTCATGACTTATACATGTTCCTATGACTATGAGATTATGCAACTCCTGCTTCTGGGAGGAACACTTTGTGTGCTACCAAACGTCACAAAGTAACTGGGTGATTATAAAGGTGCTCTCTGGTGTCTCCGAAGGTACTTGTTGGGTTGGCGTATTTGAGATTAGGATTTGTCACTCCGATTGTCGGAGAGGTATCTCTGGGCCCTCTCGGTAATGCACATCACTTAAGCCTTGCAAGCATTGCAACTAATGAGTTAGTTGCTGGATGATGTATTACGGAACGACTAAAGAGACTTCTTTGTAACGAGATTGAACTAGGTATTGAGATACCGACGATCGAATCTCGGGCAAGTAACATACTGATGACAAAGGGAACAACGTATGTTGTTATGCGGTCGGACCGATAAAGATCTTCGTAGAATATGTGGGAGCCAATATGAGCATCCAGGTTCCGCTATTGGTTATTGACCGGAGACGTGTCTCGGTCATGTCTACATAGCTCTCGAACCCGTAGGGTCCGCACGCTTAACGTTTCGATGACAGTTATATTATGAGTTTATATGTTTTGATGTACCGAAGGTTGTTCGGAGTCCCAGATGTGATCACGGACTTGACGAGGAGTCTCGAAATGGTCGAGACATGAAGATCGATATATTTGAAGCCTATATTTGGATATCGGAAGTGTTCCGGGTGAAATCGGGATTTTACCGAGATGCAGGAGGTTAGCGGAACCCCGGGGCTTAATGGGCCATAGTGGGCCTTGTGGAGAAGAGGAGGCGGCGAGGCAGGGCGCGCCCCTCCCTAGTCCGAATAGGACAAGGAGAGGGGGGCGGCGCCCCCCTTTCCTTCCTCTCTCCCTCCTCTTTCCCCCTCCACTCCTAATCCAACAAGGAAAAGGGAGGGAGTCCTACTCCTGGTGGGAGTAGGACTCCTCCTGGCGCGCCCCCTCTACGCCGGCCGCACCTCCCCCCTTGCTCCTTTATATTCGGGGGCAGGGGGGCACCCTAGAGACACAACAATTGATCGTTTGATCTTTTAGCCGTGTGCGGTGCCCCCTCCACCATAGTCCTCCTCGATATCAGAAGCGGTGCTTAGGCGAAGCCACCTGCACCGTAGAACATCATCATCGTCACCACGCCGTCGTCTTGACAAAACTCTCCCTCAACACTTTCAATTTGGATCGGAGTTCGAGGGACATCATCGGGCTGAACATGTGCTAAACTCAGAGGTGCCGTGCGTTCGGTACTTGATCGGTCGGATCGTGAAGACGTACGACTACATCAACCGCGTTGTGCTAATGCTTCTGCTTTCGGTCTACGAGGGTACGTGGACAACACTCTCCCCTCTCGTTGTTATGCATCACCATGATCTTGCGTGTGCGTAGGATTTTTTTTGAAATTACTACGTTACCCAACAATTTGGATCTTAGGCAAGGGCCGCTCCTAGCCTTGCCAGGCATGGATGTTCATTTGGTTAGGAAAATAAAGTGAGCCTCTCATGGCAATTTAGCCTTTATCTGCCAGAAAAACCTTGCTGGTGGAGGCGAGCCATTCGGCTCTCTCGCACTGGCAAATACACCATCTAGGGCATCTTTAACAGTTAACACTTCGATTTGGGGTCTTTCCAAACACTAAGCGTTGCTTTTGACAGCTCTAGCCGGAACATGCTAATTTAACGCTGAGCTAGTAACCAAACGCTCCCTTAGTAGGCCAAAATTTGGGGAACAATTAAGCTAGACTAAGTTTGCTAACAATCGCATCAAGGTGGTTCCAGCACCCACACCACTGTGACCTCATCACCGTGCTCCCCGACAGGTTCTCCAGAGATGGCCTTGATGTCCATGTCGCGAAGTGGAGGTTCAATGCGCATGTTGACACCTCTGCATCCAGAACATTCTGTTGAACGCCTGGAACGACACTGTCGCTGAGCAGGCACTGCCACTCTCATCCTTTTGGGTGTGGTCGACAAACACGTTGGCCGACCCAAAGGTTACCTGGCTAACGGTGGGCAACAACTAGCTGATGGGTGTCTTTGATGGCCTATCCTCGATCGTGGGGAGGTGGGGGCTCCGATGCCGTGACATTGTTCATCTCGATCTCCATGAGGATTTCACCCCCCATGCCAACGGCGTGGTGCCTACCCGCCCTAGCTCATCCCATCAGATTTTACTGACGGCATGGTGTGGTCGATGGGGAGGCACGAATGCGCGATCACAACGAGCCATCGGGCCGCCACCGCAACGACAAAGACAGGCTTAACGACGACCACGACAGAGACGGCAATGCAAGGCCACGATTTAACAAAGAATCATCCCGGGCGCACCCGTATCTTCAGAAGCAGGCCAAAGGAAACAAAAAGGCTCCATGACGCCGATCCTTAGTGGCACGGGCACGAAGACTTACCATCAGAATCGACAAGGTCAGCGGATCCGGCGAGGATGCGGCGGCGATGCAGCGTTGGCCACTTTCGTTTTGGAGTCGATAATGGTCATCCAAAGGTATCGAAATCTTAATGTAAATTTTAGTTATGCTTGGAAATTACGTACTTGGTGAACTTTTATAATAGATTTGATCTTTTCCAAAAAAACTAAAACACATGCAAAGACCGAATCAGTTTGAATTGGCAATTAGGCGGCCATAACTGTGTTCCCTTGACCGCATGCTACAAATCCTCTCCCACAAATTTATTGACTTGAGGCGCCTTGGTTTAAACAAAATCTGCAATTCAGGTTAATCTCGAGCGTTGATTGCCGATCTCTATCCGGAGATGTGCGGTTGGAAGCAGGCTAGATTATAGGTGGCCAAACGGGCCGTGATAGCTGGGCCGGCCCGGTAGCACGGCTGGCACGGCACAACACGTGCTAAACGGGCCAGGCACGACACGACCGCGTGCTAAGCGGGCGACGCACGCACTAGGGCCATGCTCGGGCTGAAGGCCGAGCACGCGGGCCGGCACGACACGGCCTGATTATCTTTTTTGTTTTTTATGTATCTTAATGTGGCCCAACAGGTAAAATTAGGCTAAAAAACGCCAGTGTGCAAAATAGGAGGCAGATTAGCGGGCCTAGCGTGCCTGTGGGCCGGCCCGATTAACATATGGGCCGTGCCTGGGCTGCAGGCTGCAGCACGCGGGCTGGCACGGCACGGCCCGTATAATAATCGTGCCTCGGCGGGCCGGGCCGTGCCAGGCACGATTAGGATGGGCCGGGCCGGGCCGGCCCGTTTGGCCAGCTATAGGCTGGATGAACTAAAACCGACGACCTTCGCACTTAACACTGGCAGAGCGAAAGCTTATCCCCCTCCGGCCGCGGCCTATCCACCCCGCACCCACGCCCAGCAGCCACCGACGCAGGCAAACCATGGCGCTCTCCGTCTCCTCCCTCGCCTCGGCCTTCTCCCACCTCTCTCTACCCTCCACCTCCGCTCCCCACCCGCTCCCTCTCCTCCGCCTCCGCCCATCGCCCCGCCGCGCCGCTCGCCTCGTCCTCTTCGCCTCCGGGGCCGACGCCGCCGAGCCGGTCCTCGAGGCGGAGGCGCCTGCCGCCGACGACGGCCCCGAGGAGGTGCTCGCGGTCGAGGCGGAGGAGGACGCGCTCTCCGGGCTGGCGCTGCGCAAGTACGTGAAGCAGCGGCTGCCCGGGGGGTTCGCCGCGCAGCGGATCACCGCCACGGGCCGCCGGAAGATGGCGTCCGCCCGCGTCGTCCTCCAGGAGGGCACCGGGAAGGTCTTCATCAACTTCCGCGACGCCAAGGTGGTTTTCTCCTTACTCGATTCGATGAATGCACCTCCTGGTTTCACAAACTGCTGCAACATTCTGTGACTCTGAATGTGGCATGGCTCTAGAATTAGCTATCCGTCGAATGCTTGGTTGTCCCCTATGCTTGGTTTTTAGGATACCTGCTCATTGCTAATGTAGTAATCGATCCCAGTCATGTTTATGTTTACAAGTAGTTGAGTACTGGAACATGGGTTGCATTTGATGTTACAGGCTCTGAGATTCTAGTTTGTCAGGTGCTAATTGGTCTGCAAATGTCTGCATTAATTCATTTAGATAGACAACAATGCAGACTTGTCGCAGATTTTAATCTGTTAGGTTAATCAGTCCCTCCTTGTGTTTTTCGTTTGCGGTAATGCATGGCCTAAAATACTATTTGGTCGAAATTGGTGCGGGGATGTTCGGTGGTAAAACACCTCAAAGGGGAAACTTATTTTCAGATGTCATATCAAGCGGAAGATGTGACCGGAGCACTTGACTCTGTGAATAGATTAGCAAAATGAGGGTTGCAAGCTTAACTAGTGAAAGGAGGATTCTGCATTTCACACGGTTAGGATGTCTAATAGCATGTTACTTCTATCCTGTTTATAGTGTTGGATACTCACTTCACTGGCTCTGTTTGCTTCACATTGTTGCCATCACCAAGAATGCAGTTTGGTAACTGATGTTGAATGTGGTTTCCAAATGCCTAAGATTTAGATTCTAGATAGTGAGAATAGTTGAAATCATTGTAACACCTTTGTTCATTTGCTCAAGGACCATGATACGGACACAAGTTCAGTCATCACTCATCAAATTTCATGGAAAAATA
This sequence comes from Aegilops bicornis, assembly GCA_021605145.1. Taxonomy (NCBI): domain Eukaryota; kingdom Viridiplantae; phylum Streptophyta; class Magnoliopsida; order Poales; family Poaceae; genus Aegilops; species Aegilops bicornis. Next base: position 679,567,564 of record CM038673.1, on the reverse strand, counting down.
ATTTTCTCTTTGGCGTACATTACGCGCAGCTATTTGGATGAACGACCAACTATGATGCTGCTAACTTCATTAAGGTTAAACTGTAGCAAAATAGATGGTTTCAGTTGCATATATACTAAATGAGTAAATTATGGTGCTAACCTCATTAAGGCACAGCTTTTCTTTTTCTGTACCTGAGGGAATACATGTAACAAAAATTTGATATATTCAGTCGCTTGTCTGTACTTATATACTTGAAATATGCAGGAGTATTTGCAAGCGAATCCGATGTGGGTGGAGTATTGCAAGATCCCTCTGGTGACTCTAGGGTTCGAGAACAACTACGACGTCTTCGTGAAAGTTCAGGGAGGCGGCCTCTCAGGCCAGGCCCAGGCGATCTGCCTCGGCGTGGCGCGTGCGTTGCTGAAGATCAGCCCTGCCAACAGAGTTCCCCTGAGGTCAGAGGGCTTGCTGACGAGAGACACTCGCGTCGTCGAAAGGAAGAAGGCGGGTCTCAGGAAGGCGCGCAAGCGTCCCCAGTTCTCCAAGCGTTAAGCAGGATACTTCATTGTTGTTAGAGTCATTTCTGCGCCATCTTTCCCCACTTGAAAAAAAAAGGCCCTCTCCTGTCTTTGTTCTGTGCTGGACGCCACAGATTTGTAATATTCGTTTTTCTCAAAGCAATTTTCTTGAGGTTACAGAAGATAGTTTTCTTGAAATCGGTCCGCCAAGTTTGACGAGTGGTTGCTCAAACTCGAAGCACGGCTTTCTCATTGAGTGAGCGTATATGAAGTCATTCGAAAAGCTATCAACATAATGTACATGTCCCCGTGGCAATTCGCAGAGTGATACTCTGTTTTTCTCATGGAGATTTGGAATGAGAACAAATATGTCGCCTCTTGGTATCTGGTTGGACTGCACAACTTCAAATGTCATAATCAAAATTTCTCCCATTTAATTGAATTGTGGTTTTCATTTCAGAAGAGCGAAAATTTTGATGGAGCGGGACAGAGACTGCAGAGAGGAACAGGGCAGTGCGAAGGCAGCAAAGCGACCAGTCCACCACACACACACCGACCGAGCCAAAACCAGGCCCATCACGATTCCGGCACGCGCGGCCTAACCGAGCCCACCACGGAAGCCGAACCCTCTCTCTCCTCGCCGTCCCCAGCTCCGTCCGTCCACCCATGTCGTCCTCGTCGTCGCTGATCCAAGGCATCTCCATCTCGGTCTCCGACGACGACGAGGCCTCCGGCAAGGTCCGCGTTCGCGTCCGCCGCAAGCGTAACCGCCACCCGGTCTCGGCTCACCGCCGCTTCCTCCGCCGCGCCGCGCGGCTGGGGGGCCCGCTCCTCCTCGCCGCCCTCGCCGTTTCCCTCTTCGCCTATGAGTACTACCGCCTCTCCCCGTTCTACTCATCCTCCTCGTCTCCGCCGCCGCCGCCTCCGCAGGCCGCCGGCAACCTCAGCCACGCCGACCACGCCCGGAAGTGTAAGTTCGCGCCTGATAGCTAAACCCTAAATTGGCGTGGATAGAACTGCGTCTTAGTTTAATACTTTTATTTGGTATTTTAATTCGGCGATCTGTAGGTCTGCCTATATTATAATGCCCTGTTCAGTTAGTCTGTATTGTGGTGCTGGAGGTGATACCACAGTATGATGAGCTGACCCATTGACCTGCTTAGCTGTGCTGTAGTTTTATATCCCTGTTATTGAGCGATCTATTTATTCTCTGATCTGAATGATACAATCTGATCTGTTGATCATAGTTTCCCCTGTTTACTGTCTACTTTCAATGCTAGTCAAGAGAATTTATTTTAGGGGCTGGTGTGGGCGTTCAATATGCAAGTTGCCCTAAAGCGTTTGTCTGAATATTAAGGTTATTCAAACTCAAAGTGCGGTGCCGATTTATCCTTCAGCCTTAATACACCTGTACAGCTTGTTATGTGACTTGTCCTGACGCACTAAATTACTCTTGTGGAAGTTATTCATGTACTGAGTAATAGGAAATGTTAGCTACTAACTCTCTTTTGTTTAGCACATGTAAGGTTCTAGCCCATCTTTGATGTTGATTCTTTTGATTTCTTCTGGTATACTATGCTATTTTATTTCCTTTTCTATCTTTTCGACTTCTAGAGTAACGGTGTGATTATTTCTTAGATTAAATATCAGTGTAAATCATTATGACATGTACTTCCTCATGAATTGTGTGTTATATTGACAGCATGCCTGAAGATGCTCGATACTGAGATGCTTCAAAATCTGGAACTTCGTGAACCCCCTGAACAAAATCTGCCAGTCAAGAAAGTTGTGTACAGGTCCAGTCTGCCCCATCTTGAAGATAACATTTCATCCCATATGACGAATTCGCGATTTAATTCATTCACGGGATACCAGACCCTTACTGAAAGAGAAGAGAGTTTCAAGGTTTTGTTCAGGCTCTATATTTCATGAAGTTTTTGAAAATTATGTAAGATATTGGAGTTGCTCTATGAAATATGTGTGTTCTTGTTTAGTATGTGTATAACAATACCATATGTGCAGATAGTAGATACTACATGCTAAACATTGTCAAAAATCAAAATGCTAAATTGCGGAAAATTCTGTGTTAGCTGACATCCTCACTTTTTTTTAACTCTACTAATGCTGCAGCCAAAGGAAACTGCAGCGGTTCACTGTGGCTTCTACAGTGAAAATGGAGGGTTCAGAGTTTCTGATGTAGATAAAGATTACATGAGATCTTGCAGAGTTGTTGTGGCCACTTGTGCGTTTGGTGGAGGGGATGACCTTCACCAGCCTATAGGGATGACAGAAGTGTCTGTCAAAAAGGTTTAGTACTCCCTCCGTTCCTAAATATAAGTCTTTGTAGAGATTCCATTATGAACCACATACGGATGTATGTAGATGCATTTTGAGTGTAGATTCATTCATTTTACTCCGTATGTAGTTCATAGTGAAATCTCTACAAAGACTTACATTTAGGAACGGAGGAAGTACTTCTCTTGCATTGGGTGTTGATGTCTTGAGCTTCTTTCCTGCCTATCCGCTGATACTTGTTGTTTTGCTAGGTATGCTATGTTGCATTCTGGGATGAAGTTACTCTCTCAGCTCAACATGAGGAAGGTAAGAAGATTGATGAAGATCTCAGGATTGGCCTTTGGAGGATCATTCTTGTGAGAGACCTTCCTTTCACAGATCAACGGTTGAATGGCAAAATTCCCAAGGTACCATCTGAAAACCCTGTGCCTTCATTGTCTGGATGAGAGAAAAAATGTTAGTAGAAGCCTCAACATTATGTTTCCAGTATTCATCTTGTTGTACTCTATGTACAGATATTACATTCCATTTTTTCAAGAACAGATATTACATCCTCCCTCTGTAAACTAATATAAGATCGTTTTTACAGAGGGAGTACATTCTATGATCAGTGCATATGATGTCTGTGTGGGGTGAATCCTTTCCGTTAGAAGCTGACTTCCATTTTGATGTTCTATTGTCTTCAGCTGATAAGCCATCGCCTTTTTCCTATGGCAAGATACTCGATTTGGGTGGATTCGAAGTCCCAGTTCCGGAGAGATCCACTAGGAGTCATTGAGGCCCTTCTGTGGCGCTCAAACTCTTCCTTGGCATTATCGGAACATGGAGCTCGGAGCAGCTTGTATGACGAGGGTAACGCGATTGTTAAGAAACACAAAGCAACCCCAGAAGAAGTTAAAATACAGTTGGATCAGTACCGGCAAGATGGCATTCCGGATGACAAACGATTCAACGGGAAGAAAGGTTAGCTTGTAATCCTGACTTGCTTGCCATTGTTCGCTTTTCCCCGTTCTTATCATGCCTTGCATAGTTTTGTTTCTCTAGATTGCACATCAATATCACCACTACTACCTGGCTGGTGTTATGCCCTGCGTAGTGTGCAACATAGATGGCTGGCCCTGGCCATTCATTCCCCATAGGAAAAGTCAGCAGGATGAGCTTAAACGAGAGCAGACATCAATGTCGTATTTGCAGAGCAGGGCATGGGCCTTAGGGTGCTGGGCCAGACACGTAGTGAAAGAAATAAAAATACATCATGTCGTAGTACTCTAGATAACCATGCTTGGTGTTAGTACCTGCGCAGCTGTGATTGTGCAAAAGGCATGAGCTATAAAGGCTGGCCAGTTGCATGCGTTGAGCATAAAAGCTATGGCTCCTTTCCGGCTTTCTGCACCTCAAACAAGTGATACAGGACACGCCATTTTTAGCCCACATGTGGGCTACGTAGAAGAACCAGAAGCACGCTCCAAGCAGTAGTGAACACAATGTTTCGCCCCAAATCATACATGTTTTCGTCGTTCTTGGAGACCTTTGCTGCCAGTGGCCCGGTCCTCTGAACCCCGATAATAAGTGTGGCTCATTCATTCGTTTGCCTTTTTATTCACAGCTCTGGCAGAAGCTTCAGCCATTGTGAGGGATCACGCCCCCTCGACGAACCTCTTCATGTGCCTCTGGTTCAACGAGGTGGTCAGGTTCACCTCCCGGGATCAGCTGAGCTTCCCCTACGTGCTGAGGCGCCTCAGGCTCCCCGGCGTCCACCTGTTCCCGGTGTGCGTCCGCAAGGATCTGGTTAACAGCTTCGGCCATCGGCGCAAGGTGAAGCCCCTTGCCAAGGAGGGAAGATGAGGGTGTTTTCTTGACTGGAATTTGGATAATGGGTAACCTGAATCCGCTCCACCAGCACAGGAAGCGTAGTCATTCTAGTTCTTTTCTTCTTGTTCTGGATTTGCGGTGTAGATGAAACTGACGGAGCGAGAGGAGCAGTCATGCAAAGTTGTTAACTGGTAGTAATGCAGCGCAGAGGAGAATGGCTTTGCCTGATGTTGTTGGAGGCAAATGTATATCGCCAATTTGCCATTCTTACCGGTAGAAACGAAATCAAAGAATTTCGGCTACCCCAAGTCAATGCCTTAATTTTGCCGTTTGTATCATTTCTAGCCCTGTGTGTTTTCTTCTTGATTCTTACCATGGACTAGCTGATTCTCACCCGAAAATTCATGTGCAGCTTTCAGCCGGCATCATTGTCTTTATAGTAGTTTTTTCTTCTTCTCGATTTTGCCCTGTAGATGACGCTGGCATAGAGACAGCAGTCATTCAGGGAACACAGAGAAGAGAATGTCTTGGAGCAACCTTGTTCAAGGAAAGGTGGCTTGCAGAATCCTTGTTTCAACACAAGGTCGTTAAATCTGGCGGGTGCATCATCTTTTTTTTGAGCTCGTACTGGAAACTACAAACTGCGTCTCATGAACTCGAGTGAAATTTCTCTTCATAAACGGCCAAAACCCCACGGTACCGTCCGTCGGGAGCAATTATTCGGCGTTACCTACCTACTGAGGCACGCACGCACCTCTGAACCTCCCTGCCCAACATACGCCGCGAAAGTGCGGCTGCCAGTCGCTGTGCGCGCCAGTGCATCCTCCTCTTCTTTCGTCCGTCGGGTAGGCCCATTGCCCAAGACGTCGACGCATTTACCATCTGGCGCTGCATTGAAGCCCCTGTGCTGTGCCTGTGCGTGCCTCCTGGCCCCGGGTCCGTAGCCAGGTTGGTTGGTGAGGCGACAGTAGCGAAAATGAATGAGCCTGAGCCCTGAGCCTCAACTGGAGCCGCTTGTCTTGTTTCCCCGGGCGGCCCGGCCAGGACCATAGCCGAACGTTTACAGGAGCTTTTTTCGGCCGTACGGCCAGAGCTCGCTGCTGGAGAATGGAAAGAGTGCGGTGCTGTTAAGGTTAAAGTAGAAATTTTAACACGTCGCGTCGTGCGTCCGGCGTGGTTGGTTCCCCTGCGACTGTAGATGGGTCTACTTGCTACGGTTCACCAGGGGCCTCAACAGTGGCTGTTGTGATTGTGGTAGTACTGGTAGGGACGGTGAGGCTGTACTGTACCACGGTGAGGCACGGTTGCACCTGATGATAGTACGTACGACGTTTTCCCTAGACAATTTTTCGTGGGGTTTTTCTTTTCCGGCTAAAACGCCGCTGGCTGCGAGAAGGGAAGCACAAGAGAGGAAACGAGGGCGGCCCCCTCCCTCGTCGCTGCCGTCGAATCCAATGCCACTTACTTGAGAGAGAGAGAGAGAGAGAGAGAGAGAGAGAGAGAGAGTTCGTCCGCCCTCCCATACCGTGTGTGTGTCCCGCCACTTTTTCACATCGCACTGTGTCAACGTAGTAGGAGTATATCTTTCCTTTCTTTGAGAAAGTGTCAACGTAGTACGAGTAGTATCTATCAAGTTCCACCATGGACGGACCCAAACGAAAGAGGTAAAAGCACCCGAGGTACCCTAGCTTGCATGGAATGTGATAATTTAGTCCTAAACTTGCAAAATGCAACTCCATCATACCTCAACTCATACTTGGATGCGACGATTTGATTTACCTATCACAGCGCGACAATTGGCAGCCACGTGGCCGGACCGGTCCTCGCCTGCACTTTTACAAAAAACACCATGCCGTCTTGCCTAATTAACCCGCGTTACAAATCTGTGATGCGATATTGACTGATTCTTGGAAGACTATTGACTGATTTCCCAATTAAGTGCCTATTATTCAGTGATGGATACTGCAAGATGAGAATACAGATACTGTAGAGAAAATTGTTCCCAAAGGGTTCCAAATAGCATGAGGAAACATTGCAACTTATTTGTGATTGAATAGTCTTTTCCACATAAGCAACCATAAAAATGTGTCACATCAGACAGTATAAAGAAACTATGTCTTTTGTAGGCACAAATAGCCTGAGGCCAATACCAACAAACATATCTCAATAATGGAGTGGCATACCACAGCTGGACCTCCTTGGCGAACAAAGAACAGCTGTGTTCAATCTCACGTTGTAATCAAACCGACCAAAACCGATAGAAGGGTGCTAGTTCATTTTTGGTATGTGCAGGCAAGTCGAGTAGCTCTAGCTCAAAACTTTGTATAGGCCGATTTTCACGGGTAGATTTGAATCATTCTTTACCACTTATGAACAAATCATTGACATCTATAGCTCTCATTGAAACACACATGGTAATATATAAAAATACCTTGACACGCTCAAAGTGATGCTCCTGTTGCATTACTTGCTTTAATTCGTCCTCTTGCTTCCGTCTTTCTAACTGTTAACAGCACCACATTAGTCATAAACATATAATATTTTTCAAACACAAACAGACATTTATGATGAAATACATGCAACTTCTTCAGCCCGCCGGCGAGCTTCATCAGCTAAAGCAATTTGACGGGTAACTTTCCAATTTTTGCTTGGTTTGCTTCTCAGCTTCTTCAGCGGCATCACGATGAACCTTAGCAGCATCAAGCAAATGTCTGCAATACTCGAAATGGGTTTCTATTTTCCTCTCATCAAAACCATGGGAATGGTACGTTGATGCAACAGACAACAGACTGAACACTCTAATGGCGTTCTGAAGCTCAGAGACTGTTGCACGAACCTAGAAAAAGAAAGCATGCAGCAAAAATTAGTTCTGTGGTTAGTAAAGAGTACATACAAGATGATAGATTGTCATATCTTAAACAAGAAGGTGGGCGATGGCCTCTAAAAGAAGCGGCCTGTTTAGTGAAGGAAAAAACTGTCATGAGGCTTTTATTCCCTATGATAGAGCTGTAGGCCTGTAATTCATAATACCATCTTTCAGCATATCAGGGTCAGATCTATGCTCCAATAAGTCTATAGATGGGACTACCCCAATTTATATTGCCAGAACATTGCAGTAGTTTTGTCTGCTGTAGCTTGCAGCACGGAAAAGTTTGGTATAGATCTTAACAGGGGACTTGCATTCACACAAGGTAGTGTTTGGATAGGGTCAGGTTGAATGGTTTGCTTCGTCCACCATGGCAAAGACAGTTTTGATTGATCAATGCCACGGCAAATTCAGGTGGAGGTGAGTGCGGGTTGATTTAAGGAAACGGCAGGGGGTTTTGTGCAAAATTGTGTGTGCTGACCGGTCCAGCCAATTGTCGAGTTCTCATTGGCGCAAAATCATCGTCGCGTGAGGTCTGAAGTTGGGGTATGGTGGAGTCAAGTTTTACAAGTTTGGGACTAAATCGTCACATTTTATGCAAGTTTGGGTACCTGCTGTGCTGAAAAGCGTCCGAATCCAAAGCCCGAGCGCCCACGTACGTACTGCACAACGTAGGCGTAGTAGCGTCCTGAATCCTGGCGAATCTCGTTAAATTCATCCCGAAACCCGGCCATCTTTCCGGCGAAAAGACGGCTGGAAGCTCGGGTGTTCTCGTTGCTTTTGCTCTTTCTCTCAATCTTTCTGCCCTTTTTTCCCCTTTGCCAAAATTTCTTTATCAGGTTCGGCCGTGCGTAGCATATACATGAATCTCTGGTTTCGCCTTCCCGCTTTTGTTTTTGAGCTTTCCCCACCTTTTTTTTAACAGGCTTTTCCCACTTTCACTTTCGTTCTTTCGCTTCGTCCTCTCGCTTGGCTTTTCTCCCCTAGCCTCTCTCCTTTGATCTCTTCCCGCGTCGCCTTCCCTTTGGGCCTTCGCCCTTCACACAGGGCCTTCGCCCTTCACAGCGCAAAAGGATTGTTCCGGGGCAGGCGCACGTAGCACTGACTGGCCGCTCGCTTGCACGGGGACGCGCAACCCACGATTCCTGTTTCTAGCGCGCGGTCGCTCGCTGCGGGTTAATGCACGCATGCCATGGCAGCGTTTACCTAGCTACCTTTGGTGCTTTGGCTGCCCGCTTTAAAGCAATGCAGACACTATCAGACATGCTTGTGTTGTGTGTTGGTAATTGTGATAGCTTCTGATTTCTCAAAGGACACTGTACTTATGGTTTTCTGCGTCAAGACCTTCGTCTCCGACATGTTTTCCCCCCTCACTCCCGTAAAATATTTCCGGTAGCTGCATGTTGGGTGTAGTTGCTCGCGACGCGGCCCGGTGCAGCTCTGACTTCTGGCTACTAATGTTTTCCTAGATACTGCTAGTAGTGAACAGCTACTCGCTTGATACTACTAGTGGACTGTATGGAAATAGCAGCCAGTACGAGTTCAGGAGCAGATTAGCGCGGTGATCAGGCAGGACCTTGGTATTAAAATGTGCATGGCATCGTGATAGTGGACCTTGGCGCGCAAAAGGACATCGGATTCGCCTGTCTTTTGACCTCGCAATAAAGAAGGCGCGAGCGGCATGGCGCGACGGCCTAGGAGCGAGCCAACAGCGGGGCAGCGCAGGCGACCTTGGGGCTGGCGAGAGAGACTGATAAAAATTGATGGATTTGATAGAAAGAAAGAACCGGACACTGATCCATCCATCTCATCTCTGCATGCGCAGAACACACATGCATCTTCCCGGATCTCAACAAGATCCATGCAACGCAACGCAACGCAGAACACAGCGAGGCGAATCCATCGTCCATGTGCGGCAGTGCAAAAGGCAAAGCATACTGTAGTCGGAGTAGTAGTACTGGTACTGCCGCTGCTGCTAAGCATATTGTCTAATCCATGTGACGCTTGACACTGGGGAGCAAGCAAGATTCCAAGCCTCATTCGCGGCCCGCGGGCATGTCTGTCTGCGGAGTGCCGACCTATGGCGTCCTTGGGGTCGTCTCTTCTCTGCTATCCCTCAATTATTTTCTGCAAAGGACATGAGATGAGATGAGATGACGGTGGCATCAATTAATGGATTAATCACTGGCTTGTGACTAGTAGCTAGTGGTGGTAGGAATAGTAACGTGAGTGCTTACTCGGGGCTTTGTGTTTGTGTGTATGTGATTGTTAATCATGCGCTGCGGGATCAATCATGGATTGACTTGGACAAGCCATGTGGAGGCTTGTCAAAAGTTGGCAGAGGCAGCAGTCCTACCTCTACCGACGGGGTACTCTACTCTGGCTGCGAGGCTGACCGTCCTCCAGAAGCTCGACGCCATCCGGCCGAATTTCGTGTTTTGACCCTTTTTAAAAGAAAATCGGGATCTGACCCAGTTCGGAAAATTTTCAAGATCTGACCCTTTTGCCTACCGTCAGAGGGCCTGGCGGTAGGATTGCGTCATCGCCATAGCCTACGGCCAGAAGCCACTTGACGGCGATCGACGGCCGTTGGCGTGGAAAGGGCCTACCGCCATCCCACGGCGGTGGAGTTCTGAGCTCACCGCCATAACCTCCTGGCGGTAGGGTCCTGTGTGTTCTAGATAAGGTAGGGAGAGGCTGGATATTCCCTCCTCAACCACTCATTCAAACACATCACCTCTCCACCGAGCTCAACTCTCCCCCTCTTTCTTTGAAGCACAAGAGCCTCCCAAATCTCTCTCATTTGTTTGAGATTTCTCCGTGGATTCTTACCATTTTCATCACTCAAGGTGGCTCTCTCATTTCCCTCATTTTGATTGGTTGATATCTTTGTTTACTTTGCATTTGCTCATTTGATTGCAAACCCTAGCTCATCATTTTCGTGTGGTCAAATCAATTACTATGATCCATTTAGGTTTATGTTTGTGGTTTCCTTATGTATGATGTGCTTAGAATTGCTTGTAGAAAAGTTTGTGTGCCTAGATCTAGTGCTAGTCTTAATGTACATAATGAGGGTTAGGTTATGCTTAAGAAAGCAATTAAAGCTAAGTTACTTTAATAGCAACTTTTCGAATTGTAGGATGGCACCGCTCGCTTTTCTTTGAAACTTCACGAGGCGGCGCGAACCGTGAACGCGAATTGATTGAGAAAAAGATGAACTTGTGGATCGAAGCCATTGATGCGTTGAATGCGGAGTGTAGGGCCTTTTCATATAATTATTTCAATAAAGACCGTTCAAAAATTTTATAACAAAAAGGAGAGGCTGATGAAGAAGCTCAAGACGGCGGAAAAAATTGTAGGAGTGATCTTGCAATGCAAATTACATTGTGTGCGATAACGGCAGAATATCTTTGAGATAGACATGGGCAATCATGGTCGAGGTCATTGATTGGTTAGTTCGCCAACCATTCTCGTCAGATGAGAACCGTGCATCTCGTTGGGCATGGGTCAAAGAAAGAAATGATGTTATTTGTTGCAACCCGGGACCGTGACGCCGCATAGTATTGCATGAGGCTATGTAATCTTTGTCATTTGAACTATAATGACATGTACCCTATGCTTGGTCGTCGTTTGAACTACTATGACTTGTACCCTTAACATTTGAACTCATTAAGAACTTGGTGTTGTATGTCATATCAAGTTACCAAGTGTTGTACTCTACTTAATTTATTTTATGTTTTTGTTTATGTCATCTTGAACCCGTATGTTCATGTAGGATGGACAGTTGATCCATGACTATGAACATAGCGTGTGAGAAGATCATGGCGGAGCGACACCGTTGCTTGAAGAAGGAATGTGAAGCATGGTTGAAGAGTTGTGATGAGGCAAATGCGGCCATGAAGGATTTCAGCAAGTATCACTTTATCGAGGAACCTTATGATGCTAAGGAGAAAAAAGCATTCAAAAGCTTGTGAAGGAGAAAGAGAGGATGCTTGATCACCGCAAGACCGAATATGCTTGCGTACACGCTTTGGCGCTTGAGATTGCGTTCATCGCAAGCAAAGAAGAATTCCGTGAGATGGACTTGAGGAAACCGGGTAGGTCATAGGATGGGCAATCAAACAGTATGCGTGTCGAGAATCCATGCCGTCTTTGCATGGGCTTGGTTCCGTGAAACGAATGGTGTGTTGGGTCATTGGGCAGGATCCACAGACTTTCAACTGAAGCGTAATCAAGGGTGTGACGATCAAATTGAACGTCTGATATGTATGAGGCTTATGTTACCTGTTTAGAACATGCGTCGTCGAGCTTGAACTATTAGTTTGAACTGATGTCATTCGAACCGGGTCATGTTTTAATTAGTTTGAACATGTGCTATTCGTGGATTTAATGAACTATGTTGAGTTGAATTATGTATGTGCTTGCGAGATAGAATTGGGTATATTATGCTAAGATTCGACACATATGGGGCAAAACAGGGGAGAGGAGGGACCAGATCCTACCGCCATAGGCCATGGCGGTAGTGTCCAGCAACCTACCGCCATGGCCTGTGGCGGTAGGGTAGATCCTACCGCCAACGGTCTTGGTTTCTTAAATCACGTAACCATTGCCCCCTACCGCCATGCAACTTTGGGCGGTAGGGTCCAACACCCTACCGCCATGGCCTGTGGCGGTAGGGTCCGTCCTACCGCCAACGGTCTTGGTTTCTTCGTCACGTAACCGTTGCCCCCACCGCCATGCAACTCGGCGGTAGGGTCCAAAGACCTACCGCCATGGCTCGTGGGCGGTAGGGTCCGTCCTATCGCCAACGGTCTTGGTTTCTTCGTCACGTAACCGTTGCCCCCCCTACCGCCATGCAACTTTGGCGGTAGGGTCCAAGACTTACCGCCATGGCACATGGCGGTAGGGGTTCTAACTCCGAAAACAGAGCACTCTGTTCTGTTATATCACACTTCTCTTCACGGCACAACAATTTTTCAATAAGAATCATGACAAATCCCAGAATACACTAACAAACTAAATTCATTCACAACACATTGCAAACATCTTCACACCAAATTCAATACAAATGGCAAATTCATTCACGACAAGTTGACGACACATGGCTTTTTGCCTTAGTACTACATAGTTCATGATAAATTTGGCATGGCTTCATCCGGTTACATGACGAGTCCAATCAAGGCGGCGGCTTTCTTGAGTCATACGGGGCCATTTCCCTTCACATCACGTGCCTCATCCTCCTCTTGTGCCTTGCGAGCTCTTGCAAGCTTTCTTGCCCTCTCCTCCTCATGAGCAAGCTTCGCTTGGCGTGCCCTCTCCTCCTCGCGTTGCTTCCGCTCCATCCTCTCTTTTTGACGATGCTCTTCCTCCAAGCCTCTTTGAAACCTTTCTTCGAACAGCCGTTGGCGCCTAAAACAATCTTCTAATTGGTCCTTTTGGATATCTTTTGGCACTTCATGATCTATCCAGCTGAAGTACTTGCATAGAGGAGGCGGTGACTGCATATAAAACGGATGTTAGTGATGGCACACAGTTGAGAGTAACATGTTACTTCTCTAGCATACCGGTGGAAGGTCATAGGCATTAGTTGGAAGCGCACGATCGTAAGCATAATTGGGGTAAACAAAATATCTCCTTCCTTCGGTCCATGACTTCTTTCGGTCGGTGGACTCCTTCACCTTGCAAACATCTCCACACCAACATGGCGGAATCTTCACATCCTTCTCCTTCACCTTGTCCAAAGATGCGTCCTTCCACTTGTGTGGCATGTCTTCATGGTGAGCACACGGTGGCCTTGTCATGGAACCGGATGAAGCCATGCCCTACAACAAATAAAGATGTTAAGTCTAAATATGAACACATTGACATGTAAAGGGGCAAATATATCAACACATGCATGAACATATTAAAAGTAGTACCATTCACATTATTTAACCATCCGGATTGAGCAACACGTCGATAGGCCTTCCCCTATCAACCCGACGTGTCCTAGAACCACCGGATACATGGCCACGGGCCCCTACAAGGCTAGTCCTTCCTCCACGGCCACGGCTCCCTCCAAGGCTAGTCCTTCCTCCACGGCCGCGGCCCCCTCCAATGTTAGCCCTTCCTCCACGGCCACGGCCCCCTCCAAGGCTACTGCTCCGTCCACATGTTTGACTAGTGCCCGTGTTGGTTCTTTGTTTCTTGCATGTCCTAATGTTGTGTCCTGTGTCATTGCATTCTCCACAATTGTTGTTTTCCGATGGCTCCATGAAATGACCACTACCAAATTGCTTCATTCCGGTGTATCCAGCCAGATCATCCATGTCACTCCGGAATCTCTTCTTTCTTCTTCTTCCCCTCATAGGCACCATGAGTGCGGGATCCGGCACAATGTCCGGCCCAACATACTCAGGCCAATCGTGAGGCATCAAGGAAAGGATTGAACCGAGGCGCCCACGTCAACCTTGTTCTTTCCAATGTAAACTCGTGCAACCGCACCGTTGTGCCATCGGATACGTTCATGTTTCTCACCCGTGTTGCGGTCATCAAATGCGAGCAAGGCCAATGATACTTGTGTGGCCTCTCACACTGGCACCAACGGTTTTTAAGGCGCACCTCGTAAGCAACTCCACCGTAAGACCTACCGTCGCTTGTTGTCCCACCCGGCTCATCGATTTGATAGATCATTTCTTTTTCATTATATGTGATCACTTGTTGTTTGGCAGACTTGCGTGCTTGATGCAACAACCAATCATGAACCTTTAATGGATAGTCCATCTTTTCCCCAATCCACTTGGACGTGCTTGCGAGAATGCTCTAGGAAGTACTCATTGAGCTTGATGAAAGTGTACTTGAGTATTGCGGTCACCGGCAAGGAACGGACACCCTTCAACACATTGTTGAAGCATTCCACCATGTTGCTTGTCATGTCCCCATATCGCATACCTCCTTCATCGAAGCGGCGTGACCACTTTTCCTTCTCCGGAAAGTGCCTAACCAAGAATTCTTTCCCCCCTTTGTTCTTCTCCAAAGCCTCGAGGAGTTTATCATATCGAGTCTTGAATGTGGCGGTGTTGAAAGCAACGCAAACAAGGGTAAGGTCTTTGCAAAACTCCTTGCTCTTGCATGCCCGGTAAAAGTTTGCAACAAAGTGTCTCATGCACCAACGGTGTTGAAGCTTTGGAAGACCGGGAATATCAACGTCTATTGCTTTGAGAATCCCATGATGGCGATCTGATATAATGCATACCTCTCGCTTGCCTATCACCTTGGTTCTCACATGCCCCATGAACCACTCCCAATTATCATCGTGTTCAAGGCACCAAGGAAAATGCCACCGCAACACGTTATCATTTGAAGAGTGGGCCATCGCCACCATCAATGTGCCCTTGTATTTGCCGGTCAAGAATGTACCATCTATAGACAACACCGGGCGACAATACGTGAATGCCTCAATGCATTGTCCAAAGCTCCAGAAGGCACGACGAAACACTCCGCAATTGACTCCACCCGATGGCGCATTCCCGGTTTCGATGAGCAATTGCTGCCAACATCTTGGGGAGAATGTTATATGCGGCCTCATAATCACCATGCAACATCCTAACAGCGTTTGCCTTCGCCATCCATGCCTTCCCGCATTTGACCGGTGTCCGAATTGTTCCTCAATCGAAGACATGAGAAACTTGACCTTCACGATTGGATCATGTGCTATTTGATGCAACAATTTATATCCTAGATACTCCGACGTGAGTTGACGGTGTCCTTTTCTTTGGTCGGCCTTGTCCGGGGTACGACGCGATGTGAGTGCCAACATGACTCTTCAAGACCCATTGCCCGGTTTCTTTGATTTTTCTACCGGACCATCCATTTGCAACCTTCTTTGTCACATTTGACCGCAGGTGCGAAGTTTTTGATTTGAATGACCAACAACAAACGGCCTATGGTTCCTAATGGCATAGTCACACAACCATATCTTGAACTCTATCAAAGAACCAAACTTGATGCCTTTCTTCAAATGAGCATTCTCATCCTCATTTTCTGGTCGAGGATCACTGAATTTGGGGCACGACGTTGGCTCGGACAACCATAATATCATCCCACCATCAACGACTGCATTGTCCGCAAGACTCACATCTCTAAACAAAGGCGGCCCTCTCTCCTTGCCGGTCACCTTCTTGTAGATTTCGTTTTCTTGCGCAAATAACCCATCCTCATCCAACTCTTCCTCCGGACCCTCGTCATCCGAGTTATACCCACACATACGGTTATAAGGGAGGGTACGGTCCATGTCTTGTTGCCGCACAATGACATCCAAGTTACCAATTGGATTGTAATGGATCTCTTCATTCTCCGAGTAAACATCCTCCTCTAGAGGAACAATAGCATCATCATCAACATGAGGAATAGCATCTTCTTCAACCTGAGGAATAGCATCATGACGGAGTACTATGGCGCTAGCGTTGATATGATCTTCATTGGGTTGGCTACTTGGTGGTTGGCTAGAAGAATTGGGGACATACACCTCAAGACTGTCATCATGCATGGGGAGGATGCATTATGTTGAGATCAATTTGCAAAGGAGGAGGAGGATCAACCTTTGTGGCAAAGATCTCAAGAGACTTGTCTTGTGATGCGTCTACTTTTTTCTTGTACACATTCCAATGCAATTGGGAGGTGATGGGCATACTCTTTAATCGGTACTTCACTCCCAATCCAACGTCATACCTCCCAATAAGCTTAACCTCGGCATTTGGGTCATTCCAATGTAAGACGCTTCTCACTTGAACTACAAGATCATCAAAGCTTGGACTTGTGTCAAAAACCATAGCCTCTTCCCCTTCATCGTCATTTCCAAGCATAAATGTCGACTTGTCCAAATAAGGAACATTTACGAGCTTATGCATCTAAGAAAATGGGAAGAATATAATCAATCCATATATGTCATCCAACCAACACAAATGGACAAATGAACGAAATTTTGCATAACTACAATTCATACTAAAGTTAACCTAACAATTAACCACTAACCCTAACCATAACCCCTAACATAACCACTATAACCCTAACCCCCAACATAACCACCAACATAACCACCCAACATCCCTAACCCTAACCCTAACACCAACCCCTAACACAACCACAACCCTAGCCATAAATGCATCATAAATGCACACAACAACATCAACACCTAGGGTTTGCAATAAATTGACCAAATCAACACAAAACAAAGATCTCAACCAATCAAAAGAAGGGGGAATGGGGAGGTACCTTGGGTGATGAAAATGCTCCGGATCCACCGATGAAATCCCAAGCAAATGGAGTGGATCTAGGGGGGTTTGTGAGGGTGAGAGAGGGGGAAGAGGAGCTGAGCACGGGGAAGAAGAGTGGTGGTGGGGCCCACAAACCAGCCCCTCCCCACCTTATCCAGAACACAGGACCCTACCGCCAGAGGTTATGGCGGTAGGCTCCAGTAACCTATCACAGACGGGATGGTCAGAGGCCCTTTTCCACGTCGTGGCTGCCAATGGCCGTCAGTCAAATGGCCTACCGCCGTAGGCTATGGCGGTAGAAGACGCAATCCTACCGCCAGGCCCTCTGGCGGTAGGCAAAAGGGTCAGATCCCGAATTTTTTCTGAACTGGGGTCAGATCCCGATTTTCTTTCCAAAAAGGGTCAAAACACGAAATTTTACCACGCCTTCCATGATTAACTGCAGTCACCAAGAACACTGCCAATTTTGTCCCGGTAGGAATAGGGTCATTTTTTCTATCAGAATTAGTACTGCCCAGTTTTGTCCAAATATGGATCGCAGAAAAAAAAGGGACAACACTGGTAAGTGTTGGATATTTGAGGAATCTTCTATTTAGTTTAATCCCTAAATTCAAATAAATCATGAAGAAAAATAATAAACAAGATGATCAAACGAACAATAGTTCTATGCATAGTAGACATATAATATACGTAGATAAGATGAAAGCAACATGTCCATATCAATTATTATTTTCGCGGAGAAAACTTCCAATGAAGGTAGTACAAAGAACACTAGAAGTAAAACATTAAATCCAGGTTCGTAGACCACCTAGCGAGGACTACTAGCACTAGAGCGAGTCGAAGGCGCGCCGCCGTCATTGCCCCTCCCTCGTCGGAGTCGGATATACCTTGTTGTAGTAGACAGTCGGGAAGTCGTCGTGCTACGCCCCATAGGACCAGCGCATCAGAATAGCAACTGCCGCCGATGAAGAGAAGCGTAGATCAGAACGATCCAACCTGTAGACACACGAACACAGAAGAACGAAGACTGGTTTCACGTGGATCCACCGAAGACATACGCCGATCCAATCCCGCGAGATACGCCGGAGAAAAACCTCCACACACTCTCCGACGATGCTAGAACACCACCGGGACGGGGGCTAGGCGGGGAGAATCTTATTCCATCTTCAAAGAGTCACCGCTACCTCCCCAAACAAGACACAAACCCTAATAAAACTCAGAAGAACTTTAAAGGAAGCTTCAAGCATGATCTCTTCGTGATGCTCCACTTGAACTTGCACACTGCAATATTGACGACGATCACCACTTCATGTCATCCTCCATGGGATGTACGAGATCTTCCTCTTGATGCAAGCCCATGGAAACATACCTAACCTCACACAGAACTCTCATGTAGACCATGGGTTACTACACAAAGCGTAATGAACAATGCTTACCATACCATGGGATCACTTAATCCTTCATGGTACATCTTGTACACTTTGTGTGTTGATCAACTTGATTCACGCTTTGACTTAGTCTTGATCAACCATGTATCATGTCTTCTCTCTGGCCAATCTTTAGATAATTCCTTGAATAACACCTTGGTCATCACATAATCTTCTTGAAACCAACAAGTGGAATTCAAGTAATGCCTATGGACAAACCCTTCAAATATAACTCAAGGCAACCATTAGTCCATAGAGATTGTCATCAATTACCAAAACCAAACATGAGGGCACCATGCTTTTTCAGCTTCTAAGGAGGAGGATGATGCTGAGTATGTGCCAGACCCTGAGCACTCTTCTGGTCAGTCAGGTTCGGTAGCCAAGATCAAATACAAGGTGAAGAAGCTTTTTTGCCTTCAGGTGGATGTTCGACACATGATGTACTTGGCCCATGTGGATGCCAAGAAGGCTCGTCAGCAGAGGAAGGCATGTGTGGAATCATCACGTACACAACCTCACTTGCACCCACAGTTTTTCTTTTCGCAACGTAGGAATCATCTTCTTTTTTCTGTGGAATATGTGGTACCACACAAACGGGAGTACCGCTGGGTACTACCGCGCCTGTACCGCTTGGGGATTCCCGCGCGTGCAACTTTCTGTTGCATGTTTCTATTTCACGGTAGTAGTATGGTAGTACCGCTTGCAGTATTTCCCTTGTGCTACTTTCCGTTTCCTATTTCCTTTAAGAAGTAGTAGAGCAGCATTAGCACGGTAGTAACGCTTGGCATAGTACTGCTGCCCTAGTACCCTCTACTACTACTGCCTCACCTAGACCAGGACCCCTAAGTGGTAGTACCGCTGGAGGTGACGGTAGTACTGCTCTAGAGACACTACCGCTCGTCTACTGTACGTACTTCTGGCATGTGTGTGGTAGTCCTGCCTAAGCGGTAGTATCGCTCCTAGGAGTGGTAGTACCGCTTAGCTACGGGCAGAGGGCAGAAAACGATTGGACCCCCCCACTATATATAGGGGGTCTTCTTCCCCAAGAAGACAAAACTCTTATCCCCCAAGCTCCTTGTTGCTCCTAAACTCATTTTCTCCCGATCTCTCTGTCAGGACCCCGATTCCAAGTCACATCGATCTAGCCAGTAACACCTCATATCACTTTGCGGCCTCACGCACGGTATTCCCACGGGTGTCGCCTTACCATGGCCCGAGACCGTTTGCGCCTTTTGGCTCACGTATATGATAGTGTCGCTAGCATCCATATGACAGAGAACCCGGGCCGACATGGCTAGCCGTGAACCCAAAGCGGCACTAACCCATGGGGACAGGCATACATGAATCACATCGAGCATGTCGGTCATCAACGTGTGAATCCGGGCTGTAGCACTGGGCTAACAGGACTCCGGTAACCCGGGCTGTAGCAGGCTAGGCAGGACTCCAGATGTCACTGCGTGACATTTCCCCGAAGGGACAGAACCACGAGAGCAGTGAAACACATGCTGGCCAGTCAAGTGTCCAGAGCAGTAGTGCTGGGCTAGCAGGACTCCGGTGAACCGGGCTTTAGCGGACTACTATCGCTCAGGGAGCACTAGACTACATTTCCCCATATGAGAGGCTGCCAAGGAAAAACAACTAGATTGTCGGATCCCACACATACCAAGCATTTCAAACATACACACAATATGCTCAATATGTGTAAATACAACATGGCATCACAACATAACTCTACGACTCAAATATTTATTCATTAGGCTCCGAGGAGCGAGATATTACAAACATGGGTCTCATGACCCAACAATACAAGTCAAACACACGCGGAAGCTAAACATGTCTAAGTACAGACATCTATAAATGAAAAAGGCTGAGAAGCCTGACTATCTACCAGATCCTGCCGAGGGCACAAGACCGTAGCTGAGGTAACAAGCTAAACGTTGAAGTCCACGCGGAACTACTAGCGAGACTGACGTCTCTCTGCAAAACATAAAATAGGCAAACGTGAGTACAAATGTACTCAGCAAGACTTACATCAGAACTAACTACATATGCATCATTATCAACAAAGGGGGTGGTGGAGTATGACTGCAGCAAGCCAGCTTTGACTCGGTGGCTATCCTACACTACGACTGCAAATAACTCTTTTGAGGTGGCGCACACGAGTCCACATATTCACCATATCAATACACCACTATGGATCCGTTCCCGTCTCCCTACGAGAGTGCCATCCATATCACTCACACTTATCTTGCGCGTTTTTAGAGTATCCACTTTCACTTGTCTATGAACTGTACAGGCAACCCAGAAGTCCTTTTCCGCGGACACGGCTATTCGAATAGATCATATTAACCCTGCAGGGGTGTACTTCTTCACACACGCTCTCGCCACTTACCACCATGTACACGTGGTATCTCGGCAACCTTCAAGTGGAAGCTGGCGAGGAGTCGGCCACGACCGACTAACCACACAAGTCTCTAGTCCAGGTTTATCGCCTATTCAGGTTCCATCCGCAAGGAGATCCGCCGGGTGTCGCTCACGGACCCAAACGATGTGTGCAGGGTTCCCGAGACACCAAACGGGCGCTCGGTACACCGGGCCACAGTGTATCTACCGCAACATAGCCCACCCCTAGGGTCAGCGCTACGCACGGCCCCCAACACATATCCTACAAACACCAGAAACTAGTTGCAACTCATGGACAGAGATCGAGGCGATTAATGAGCCGAGGGGGGTCGATTTATCGGAACCCAATGTGTGGTAGTAACTGTTTCATGGATCACAAACACAGAACTCAGTTCCTGAGGACGGCTGCAATGAGACAACCCACCATGTACTCCTACATGGCCTCTCACCGCTACCTTTTACCAAATCGTGTTCACACACTTAGCTCTCAACAGTAGGACATGTTCACACACCTCCGATTCATCCTCGATGAATCAGACCTGACTCAACTCTAAGCAAGAGTGGCATGACAAACAAGCATGAATGAGTAGGCACATCAGGCTCAAACAACTCCTACTCATGCTAGTGGGTTTCATCTATTTACTTTGGAATGACAGTCATGCAGAGGATAAAGGGGTTCAGCTACCGCAGCAAGTAATGTATGAATCGATGTTGTCCTAATGCAGTAAAAGAGAGCAGGAGCGAGAGAGTGGGATTGTATCGGAATGAACAAGGGGGTTTTGCTTGCCTCGCACTTCTGAAGATAATATAGTTCTTCATCGGTGTCATCGAACTCATCGTCGGAGGCACGTCTATCGAGAGGGGACAAACACCGGCAACAAAGAAATAAACACAATCAATGCAATGCACAATATGATGCATGATCATGACATGGCAATATGCTGTGATTTAGTCTAATGCAACTAGCAACAAGTTAAATGGAGCTGGTTTGAACACTAGGTTCAAATTCAAACTCCATGTAAGGCATTTCAAATTCCATTTATTCGAATTGTATTATACAGAAACATTAGGTTGTTCAAACATACATGAAAATGGTACAGATGGATAGATTGGATTTTTCTGATCATTTTTCATATATAAATTATTTCAATCTGAGCTACGGTTGAATTTCTATGATTTTTAGAAGTTTATACTATTTTCTGTAATTTCCTGAATTAAATTAAATCCAGAAAATGAGTTATTGCGTCAACATTAGGTCATGCTGACCTCAGCAGATCAAAAGGCGGGTCCAGGTCAAACCTGACCAGTGGGACCCGCACGTCAGTGTAACAGGGCAGGGACAGAGGCTGACTAGTGGGTCCGGGTCAACGATGACGTGGCTTGGTCAAACTGACATGTGGGGCCGACTATATTAATCTAAACTAAACAGGGAATATATCCCGGGGTTAATTAAGGCATGGGGCCCATAGTCAGTGAGGGAGGGGGTTAGTTAGTGGCGTCATTAGCCACTAATGACGGCGCCACGTCGACATGGCCGGAGTTAAGCCGCCGGCGACCACGCGAACGCGGCGGCGACGCTCGGGAACGTGCTACGGGCGGCGGCTGGACGCGCTGGGGGCACCACGAGGAAGCCCTCGCTCACCCACATCCAGGGGTGCACGTAGCTGGGCGCAGGGAGGCCGGGGTCGACGGCGACGACCACTTGGGCGGCGGCCGGAGTTCGGACACGAGCGGGGACGCCGTTGCGGTGGCCGTGGTGATGTGTGTTTAGCACCTACAGCGTCTACGGGGTGCGGTGAGTACGATGGGCGCATGCCCGGGACCAAATGGTCACCGGAGCATCACCGGCGACGAGCGCGGGCGGCGGCGGGTTTCGGTCAACAAGGGGGCGACGGCTACGGCGTGTGAGAGCGAGAACGGAGAGGGGGAGATGGGGCAGGAGCTCACGACGAGTGCAGAGATGTCCTCGACGTGCTCGGGAAAGCTCCAGAGCGAGCGGGGCGGCGAGGCCGATCTCCGGCGACCGAGGAGGGGAAAAGCGTCGGGGCGGCGCTTCGGGGCTCCTCCGGTCACGTGAGCCGTTGGGGAGGACGAGGGAGGCACGGCGGAGCTCGGTGCTGCGTCCATGAGGCTAGGGCTAGCCGGTGGCCATGGTGGCAGTGAACGGCGGCGACGGCAGCGCTCGGGCGCTCGCGGGGGAGGGCGAGAGAGAGGAGGGAAGGCCACTGGAGAGAGGGAGAGAGGTGCGGGGCGGCGCGTGGCGTCGCGCGGGGCATCCAGGCGACGAGGAGGAGGACAGTGGCAGGTGTCGTCGTGGCGCGTGGAAGCAGCTGGCCGGGCATGTGCCTCGCCATCGGGCGCGAGGTGGAGGACAAGGCGGTGGCTGGGCTGGGCTGGCCAACTGGGCCGGCCAGGCCGCACAGGAACGGGCTGCGCAGGGAGGTAAGCGCCATGTAAGTCTCTTCTCCCTTTTATTTTTCTTTTCTATTTTTCTGACATTTGTTTGGTTTAATAAAAATACTAAACCATTTTATTTTCCTATGCCAATTTTTGTAGGGGCTAGTGGCATTATTCGAGAGCTCCTCAATAACTGGCATAATTTTTGGACATATATTATATATATATATATAAAAGTATATATCCAAAGCAATTAATTATTGGATTAATTCCAAATGCCCAAAATAAATACTTATGAGCTCCTAAAATATTGGTTTGATTTTTATCTCTGTCCAATATTTTCAGAGAGCAACATGAGCATTTTCTTGGACCCTTTTGGAGCAATTTTTATTTGGGTCATTTCCAGAAATGATTCTGAGGGTTTCACAAATCCCCAATTCAAATTTAAATGGAATTTAAACATGATGCACACATGACTAGCTAGTCTAGTGCAGGGTAAGGCTAGCGATGACAACTCGCCCCCACTAAACAAGAATCTCGTCCCGAGATTCAAGCGTAGGGTAAGATGAAGGGGAAACACAAACTAACACAGTCTTCACGATCCAAGGTGCACTTCAAAAGAATGTTAATTCGATCATCGTCTGACTCGATGTCTTCCTCTGAGAACTCCAACTAACATGACAAGAAGAGGAAAGGAAAACTCTAGAAGAATCGATCTTCTCGAAGATCGGACAAGTGACGATCAACTCACGGAATGAGACGTAGGAATATCTTTTGAGCTAAGACACGAGACACTTATCGGGGTGATAGGAAATAGGAGGCGGTGGTTCGATTTGGTAGGAAACAATTCCACGCTTGATCATGACGTGGTGAGGAGTTGAGTTGCCATGATATCATAACGAGACATCTTAAGGAAGGTGACTCGCAGAAACATTCCCTTAAGTGGCAAAATAATTACTTTTGATCCTGAGATCATTGAAACTCTTTATACCAGCCTAAGGCCATCACAATAATCATTTGGTGGAGTACTAAGGGATGGTATACTCAGACTAGAATGGATGATGTGGACTACCTTGTTGGAGACAACGCAAGGGATGATTTTTGCTTATCATCGGAGATGGACGGGACCCATGGTAGGACCGCTTTTGAAGATGATCCTGAACAACAATTGCTGGGGTGCAAGCTGGGAACATAATGCAAATGATGGGAATGTTTCAACCATCATATTTGCTTGAGATTCAGATCTGGTTGGTAACAGGACATTTCGCATAAAGCATGTCTGAAAAGGAAAGGTTGCAACACAAATCGACGAGATGATGTTGCGAGATTCTCGGGAGATGGACTATGGTAGTAAGCTCCAAAACATGAGCTGGTTCTGCTACAACATGTGAACATGTTGTCCCAGACAAGCATGACCACGTGGTAGTCTTATAATAAACACTACCGAGTTCAGGTGGGGAACCATCATCAAGGATAACAAAGTCCTTGCATAAGGCATGCTCTTAAGAAGGAACTTCTTCTCCTTGAACAAATCAATTAGTGGCTTGGTGTGCTAGGAACGCATATGGAGTGGAGGCGGCCAACCTATCAAACCATAGAGCACTTCGCACGTGCATGACTAACTTGGAATGATCCCAAAGGAAGCAAAACAAACTCTCTCGAATTCACGGTGGCAACTTACATCATATACACGTGAATTAGAGGAAGTCACTTCTTCCATCCAAGCATAAGCTTCATGAACGGAACACGAAGGCATTGCTTACAAAGTTTCCAACATTAGGTTGATGTTCAACATGAATCATGGGGGAGACAAAATGCTGCTGATGGGCTCAACAATAACTCATCGGAATTTCCATATCACTGGACTTCCGCCATCATGTGAACACGGTGATAGTATTGGTCAGACTAAAAGATGTAATGGTGTATGCTCGAGGGATCAACCACGAGTAAGACAACATTACGAATATCGTTGGTTCTAACTTGATTTGACGGTATCCCACACTCAAATCAAGGTTTGGACAAGACAATAGATTCAACAACTGATCACAGGGACCATTCGATGAAGATATCATCTTTCTTCAACACACACTACACAAGAATATCCCTTTGGAACGAACTAAGTTAGGCAAGCTTTTATCTTCCAAGTCTCCAAGTTGTTGTTTGGCTTAACCAACTAGCTCAGGGGTATCCAACACAGATTCTTGGAGAATGGGTGGTTTGGAGGAAAACCAACATGATCATGAACTCAACATAGCAGTCAGGTGACAACCTGGTGATACTTCCGAGAAGATATTAGGAACATCACGAACCACCGATATATTACTAAGCTCGAGAACAATCTTGCTTTTCAGGGCAAGACGATATGATCAAATGAGCAAGGACTTGACAAGATCCTAACTCATCAATCGAAGTGTGCACCAGGAAAATGGACGAGGTGGCACGATCAACCTTAGGGTGATGATTCAATAATCAACACGCTAAGAATGAGAATATTGTCCATTAACTACCAAGCAACGAGGTTGCTAAGAGTACAGATTTCACACATCACGATTCACTTGTCGGCATTCCGGTTGCGACAACACGGAACCGAGGAATGAGTAATGATGGCGAGAAGTGTCATTGCGTCAAGAATTCATAAGAGGTGGTGCAATTCTCATGACATTCTTGACATAAAGATGGTAACACTCCAGGTAGAACAGAATCAAAAGCTGGACTGGCATTTTGATCTGCGGAATATAACTGCTTTGACCCAATCCTGAATATGGATGAGGTACTGGAGTTTGTTTCTCCTAGTCATTCCAGAATAGAATGGCTTGACAGATCACATGAGTAATAGGCATCGATGAACACGAATGCACAATTACTCCTGACTATCAATTGATAGACGAAGGTCGGAATACAACTGAAGAGGGACAACTCAAAGGAACATATGTTTTTTTTCTAAGTTGTGGATGCATAGATTAGTATGCCGGGCGAAGCTCAACATTTCTTCCGGATAACCCATGCGGAAAGGGTAAAACTGGTAGATTCACAATTATGGATGGAGAACTCCTCAAGAGTACTCTGATTGTGATCCTTCGGTTCAGCGAGGAACTTCTGCCATAAGCGGTTCATAGTATTTGGAAGAAGGAAATACCATGGACCTCGAGGACAAACACAAGGTTACTAATATCCTAAAGGAACTAGCAAACACTATCAACAGGAGGTAACTAGGGTGAATCTCGGGTTCAAGAACTCAGGAATAGAATACCTACTAACTAATAACATCACGCGATGCTTTCGAGAATGGTGGCTTAATCATCACACAGGGAACACAAAACATGGCTAGATTGCTAGGTGACTCCCTAAAACACCTAGGTTCATAATAATAGTTCCAACATATATGCCGAGGCAAGGAGTACCTCAGCAGACGATTAGTGTGCTAATTCTGACCAAAAGGACACAGTGAACAGGAAGGAAGAATTTGCAAATGCATCAGATAGTTTAGAAACCTGGTATGACTCGGACAACATAACGGCTGTAAATGCTCAAAATGATTTGAGACATCCTACAAAATGGTGGCATAGCCACTCAACAACATCATATCAAGGTTCCGAGATCAACAGTTAACATACGGAAGTAGTAGAAACTGAACTAGGGCTTAAAACCAACAATCTTAAAGGTCTATGGATTAGTAACACGTCATCCTGATAGATAGATGAGAAGCCTAGTTCTTAAACCCCGTAGAAGAGAAGAGGATGACTCAGATCAGAAGGCCATGAGGTATATGGAGTAAAAAGAGCCTTACGTTCCCTTCCACAATCAATTCCCTTACATAACTAAAGCATTTCTAGACACAACTTCGACCAGTTTGGCTTGGTAATCCTACAGTCATTCAGGCTCTGATACCAACACTGTCAGAACCCCCATTCCAAGTCACATCGATCTAGCCCGTAACACCGCATATCACTTTGCGGCCTCACGCACGGTATTCCCATGGGTGTCGGCGTTACCATGGCTCGGGACCGTTTGAGCCTTTTGGCTCACGATATGATAGTGTCGCTAGCATCCATATGACAGAGAACCTGGGCCGACATGGCTAGCCGTGAACCCAAAGCGGCACTAACCCATGAGGACAGGCATACATGAATCACATCGAGCATGTCGGTCAGCAGCGTGTGAATCCAGGCTGTAGCACTGGGCTAACAGGACTCCGGGAACCCGGTCAGAAAGGTGCTAGGCAGGACTCGAGATGTCACCGCGTGACATTTCCCGAAGGGAGACGGAACCACGAGAACGAAGTGAAACACATGCCCGGCTACCAAGTGTCCAGAGCATTAGTGCTGGGCTAGCAGGACTCGGTGAACCGGTCAGAAGTGACTACTATCGCTCAGTGGAGCACTAGACTACATTTCCCCATATGAGAGGCTGCCAAGGATAAACAACTAGATTGTCGGATCCCACACATACCAAGCATTTCAAACATACACACAATATGCTCAATATGTGTAAATACAACATGGCATCACAACATAACTCTACGACTCAAAATATTTATTCATTAGGCTCCGAGGAGCGAGATATTACAAACATGGGTCTCATGACCCAACATTCAGAGCATACAAGTCAAACACATGCGGAAGCTAAACATGTCTGAGTACAGACATCTATAAATGAAAAAGGCTGAGAAGCCTGACTATCTACCAGATCCTACCGAGGGCACAAGACCGTAGCTGAGGTAACAAGCTAAACGTTGAAGTCCACGCGGAACTACTAGTGAGACTGACGTCTCTCTACAAAACGTAAAATAGGCAAACGTGAGTACAAATGTACTCAGCAAGACTTACATCAGAACTAACTACATATGCATCATTATCAACAAAGGGGGTGGTGGAGTATGAGCTGACAAGCCAGCTTTGTCTCGGTGGCTATCCTACACTACGACTGCAAATAACTCTTTTGAGGTGGCGCACACGAGTCCACATATTCACCATATCAATACACCACTATGGATCCGTTCCCGTCTCCCTAAGAGAGCGCCATCCATAACACTCACACTTATCTTCGCGTTTTTAGAGTATCCACTTTCACTTGTCTATGAACTGTACATGCAACCCAGAAGTCCTTTTCCGCGGACACGGCTATTCAAATAGATCATATTAACCCTGCAGGGGTGTACTTCTTCACACACACGCTCTCGCCACTTACCACCATGTACACGTCGTGTATCTCGGCAACCTTCAAGTGGAAGCCTGGCGAGGGAGTCGGCCACGATCTGACTAACCACACAAGTCTCTAGTCCAGATTTATCGCCTATTCGGGTTCCATCCGCAAGGAGATCCGGCCAGGGTGTCGCTCACGGCCCCAAACGATGTGTGCAGGGTTCCCGAGACACCAAACGGGCGCTGCAGACACCGGCCACGGTGTATCTACCGCAACATAGCCCACCCCTAGGGTCATATACGCACGGCCCCCAACACATATCCTACAAACACCGAAACTAGTTGCAACTCCCCGGACAGAGAGATCGAGGCGATTAATAAGCCGAGAGGGGTCGAGTTACCGAACCCAATGTGTGGTAGTAACTGTTTCATGGATCACAAACACGTAACTTAGTTCCCGAGGACGGCTGCAATGAGACAACCCACCATGTACTCCTACATGGCCTCTCACCGCTACCTTTACCAAATCGTGTTCACACACTTAGCTCTCAACAAGAGGACATGTTCACACACCTCCGATTCATCCTCGATGAATCAGACACGACTCAACTCTAAGCAAAGAGTGTGCATGACAAACAAGCATGAATGAGTAGGCACATCAGGCTCAAACAACTCCTACTCACGCTAGTGGGTTTCATCTATTTACCGTGGAATGACAGGTCATGCATAGGATAAAGGGGTTCAGCTACCACGCAAGTAATGTATGAATCGTTGTTGTCCTAATGCAGTAAAAGAGAGCAGGAGCGAGAGAGTGGGATTGTATCGGAATGAACAAGGGGGTTTTGCTTGTCTGGCACTTCTGAAGATAATAGTTCTTCATCGGTGTCATCGAACTCATCGTCGGAGGCACGTCTATCGAGAGGGGACAAACACCGGCAACAGAGAAATAAACACAATCAATGCAATGCAAAATATGATGCAAAATCATGACATGGCAAAATGCTGTGATTTAGTCTAATGCAACTAGCAACAAGTTAAATGGAGCTGGTTTGAACACTAGGTTCAAATTCAAACTCCATGTAAGGCATTTCAAATGCCATTTATGCGAATTGTCTTATACAGCAACTTTAGGTTGTTCAAACATGCATGAAAATGGTACAGATGGATAGATTGGATTTTTCTGATCATTTTTCATATATAAATTATTTCAATCTGAGCTACGGTTGAATTTTTATGATTTTTAGAAGTTTATACTATTTTCTGTAATTTCCTGAATTAAATTAAATCCAAAATGAGTTATTAAGGCCAAGATTAGGTCATGCTTACCTCAGCAGGTCAACTGGCGGTCCAGGTCAAACCTGACCAGTGGGACCCGCACGTCAGTGTAACAGGGCAGGGACAGAGGCTGACTAGTGGGTCCGGGTCAACGATGACGTGGCTTGGTCAAACTGACATGTGGGGCCGACTATATTAATCTAAACTAAACAGGGAATATATCCCGGGGTTAATTAAGGCATGGGGCCCATAATCAGTGAGGGAGGGGGTTAGTTAGTGGCGTCATTAGCCACTAATGACGGCGCCACGTCGACACGGCCGGAGTTAAGCCGCCGGCGAGCACGCGAACGTGGCGGCGACGCTCGGGAACGCGCTACGGGCGGCAGCTGGACGCGCTGGGGGCACCACGAGGAAGCCCTCGCTCACCCGCATCCAGGGGTGCACGTAGCTGGGCGCACGGAGGCCGGGGTCGACGGCGACGACCACTTGGGCGGCGGCCGGAGTTCAGACACGAGCGGGGACGCCGTTGCGGTGGCCGTGGTGATGTGTGTTTAGCACCTAAAGCGTCTACGGGGTGCGGTGAGTATGATGGGCGCATGCCCGGGACCAAATGGTCACCAGAGCATCACCGGCGACGAGCGCGGGCGGCGGCGGGTTTCGGTCAACAAGGGGGCGACGGCTATGGCGTGTGAGAGCGAGAACGAAGAGGGGGAGAAGGGGCAGGAGCTCACGGTGAGTGCAGAGATGTCCTCGGCGTGCTCGGGAAAGCTCCGGAGCGAGCGGGGCGGCGAGGTCGATCTCCGGCGGCCGAGGAGGGGAAAAGCGTCGGGGCGGCGCTTCGGGGCTCCTCCGGTCGCGTGAGCCGTCGGGGAGGACGAGGGAGGCACGACAGAGCTCGGGGCTGCGTCCATGGGGCTAGGGCTAGCCGGTGGCCATGGTGGCAGTGAACGGCGGCGACGGCAGCGCTCGGGTGCTCGCGGGGGAGGGCGAGAGAGAGGAGGGAAGGCCACGGGAGAGAGGGAGAGAGGTGCGGGGCGTCACGTGGTGTCACGCGGGGCATCCAGGCGACGAGGAGGAGGACAGGCAGGTAGGTGTCATGGCGCGGATGCCTTGCTGCGCTGCACACGCCTCGCCATCGGGCGCGAGGTGGAGGACGGTGCGGTGGCTGGGCTGGCTGGCCAACTGGCCGGCCAGCCAAGACAGAACGGGCTGCGAGGGAGGTAAGCGCCAGTCAGTCTCTTCTCCTTTTATTTTTCTTTTCTATTTTTCTGACATTTGTTTGGTTTAATAAAAATACTAAACCATTTTATTTTCTTATGCCAATTTTTGTAGGGGCTAGTGGCATTATTCCAGAGCTCCTCAATAACTGGCATACTTTTTGGACATATATTATATATATATATAAGTATATATCCAAAGCAATTAATTATTGGATTAATTCCAAATGCCCAAAATAAATACTTATGAGCTCCTAAAAATATTGGTTTGATTTTTATCTCTGTCCAATATTTTCAGAGAGCAACATGAGCATTTTCTTGGACCCTTTTGGAGCAATTTTTATTTGGGTCATTTCCAGAAATGATTCTGAGGGTTTCACAAATCCCCAATTCAAATTTAAATGGAATTTAAACATGATGCACACATGACTAGCTAGTCTAGTGCAGGGTAAGGCTAGGGATGACACTCTCTCCTATCCATCAAAACTTCTTGATTTTCTAGGGTTTGCTTGAGAGGGCCCTGATCTAAACTTCCACCAAGATATATTTGATCCCCCACTAATCCTTTGCGGATCTTGTTACTCTTGGGTGTTTGGGCACCGTAGACGGAATAGGTCACCTCGGAGCCACAATCCATTGTGGTGAAGCTTCATGGTGGTGTTGGGAGCCTCCAATTAAGTTCTGGAGATTGCCCCAACTTTGTTAGTAAAGGTTTGGTTGCTGCCTTCAAGGGCACCACTAGTTGAATCACGACATCTTGCATTGTGCGAGGGCGTGAGGAGAATATGGTGGCCCTAGTGGCTTCTTGGGGAGCATTGTGCCTCCACACCGCTCCAACGGAGACGTACTTGTTGGGGAACGTAGCATGCAATTTCAAAAAAATTCCTACGATCACGCAAGATTTATCTAGGAGATGCATAGAAATGTGAGGGGAGAGTGTGTCCACGTACCCTCGTAGACCGAAAGCGGAAGCGTTTGTCAGGACCCCGATCCTAAGTCACACTGATCTAGCATGTAACACATCATATCACTTTGCGGCCTCACGCACGGTATTCCCACGGGTGTCGTCTTACCATGGCCCGGGACCGTTTGCGCCTTTTGGCTCACGTATATGATGGTGCCGCTAGCATCCATATGACAAAGAACCCGGGCCGACATGGCTAGTCGTGAACCCAAAGCGGCGCTAACCTATGGGGACAGTATACATGAATCACATCGAGCATGTCGGTCATCAACGTATAGATTCGGGCTGTAGCACCGGGCTAACAGGACTCGGTGAACCGGCTATAGCAGTTAGGCAGGACTCCAAATAGCACCGCGTGACATTTCCCGAAGGCGGACATATAGGCGAAGTGAAACACATGCCGCCAGTCAAGTGTCCAAGCAGTAGTGTTGGGCTAGCAGGACTCGGTGAACCGGCTGTAGCGGACTACTATCGCCGAAGCACGAGACTACATTTCCCCATAGGAGAGGCTGCCAAGGATAAACAACTAGTTTGTCGGATCCCACACATACCAAGCATTTCAAACATACACACAATATGCTCAATATGTGTAGATACAACATGGCATCACAACATAACTCTACGACTCAAATATTTATTCAATAGGCTCCGAGGAGCGAGATATTACAAACATGGGTCTCATGACCCAACACTCGGAGCATACAAGTCAAAGCACAAGCGGAAGCTAAACATGTCTGAGTATAGACAACTATAAATGAAATAAGGCTGAGAAGCCTGACTATCTACCAGATCCTGTCGAGGGCACAAGATCGAAATGAGGTAACAAGCTAAACGTCAAGTCCAAGCGGAACTACTGGTGAGACCGACGTCTCTCGCAAAACATAAAATAGGCAAACGTGAGTACAATTGTACTCAGCAAGACTTACATCGTAACTAACTACATATGCATCATTATCAAAAGGGGTGGTGGAGTTTGACCGCAGCAAGCCAGCTTTGACTCGGTGGCTATCCCGAACTACGATCGCAAGTAACTCTTTTGAGGTGGCACACGCAGTCCACATAGTCACCATATCAATACACCACTAGGGACCCGCCCCGCCTCCCCACGAGAACGCCATCCATAGCACTCACGCTTATCTTGCACATTTTAGGGTATCCACTTTCACTTGTCTATGAACCGATATAGGCAACCCAAGTCCTTCTCCGTGGACACGGCTATTCGAATAGATCATATTAACCCTGCAGGGGTGTACTTCTTCACACACTCTCTCACCACTTACCGCCGTTTACACGACATGTACTCGGCAACCTTCAAGCGGAAGCCCAACGTGGGTGTCGGCCACGACCTACCTAAACACTCAAGTCCCTAGTCCAGGTTTATCGCCTATTCGGGTTCCATCCGCAGGAGTCCGCCGAGGTTTCCCATACAGCCCCGAACGATGTGTGCGGGGTTCCCGAGACACCAAACGGGCGAAGTCGGTACACCGGCCATTTGGTGCCTACCGCAACACAACCCACCCCTACGGCCAGGCTATGCGCCCCAAAGATGTTACAAACACTGAAACTACTTGCAACTCTTGGACCGAGGACAAGAGTGGTTAAGAAGCCGAGAGGGTCCATTGGTTTCGGGCCCAATGCATGCTAGTAACTGCTTTCATGGATCACAAACACAGATCTCAGTTCCTGAGGACGGCTGCAATGAGACAACCCACCATGTACTCCTACATGGCCTCTCACCGCTACCTTTACCAAATCGTGTTCACACACTTAGCTCACACACAGTAGGACATATTCACACCACTCCGACTCATTCCCGATGAATCAGACCTGACTCAACTCTAAGCAAGAGTGCAAGACAAACAAGCATGAATGAGTAGGCACAAAATGGCTCAAGCAACTCCTACTCATGCTAGTGGGTTTCATCTAATTACTGTGGAATGACAGGTCATGCGGAGGATAAAGGGGTTCAGCTACCGCAGCAAGTAACAGTTGAATCGTTGTTGTCCTAATGCAGTAAAATAGAGAAGGATCGAGAG
The DNA here is from genome assembly GCA_021605145.1 of Aegilops bicornis. Taxonomy (NCBI): domain Eukaryota; kingdom Viridiplantae; phylum Streptophyta; class Magnoliopsida; order Poales; family Poaceae; genus Aegilops; species Aegilops bicornis. The sequence goes on along the minus strand of CM038673.1, from coordinate 679,533,977 downwards.
AGTGGGATTATATCGGAATGGACAAGGGGGTTTTGCTTGCCTGGCACTTCTGAAGATAATATAGTTCTTCATCGGTGTCATCGAACAATCGCCTAACGCCGCTCACCGAGAGGGCAAACACCGCAACCGAGAAGGAACACAATCAATGCAATGCACAATCACATGAATGACATGTCATGTTAAGGTACTGAATTCACCTAATGCAAAATCTAGCCAAGTTAATTGAAGTGGAATTCAAACAAGAACAAATTCCAACTCCAAATGTTATTTCATAAATTGCCCTAATCATGATTCATCCTATTCAGTGAGGTTAACTTGTTTAATCATGCATGAAAGTGCCATAAACAGATTCTTCATATTTTTCTCGATCATTTTTCATATATAAATTATTTAATTTGGAGTTGCTGATTAAAAGTTATGAATATTTGAAGTTTGGGGTATTTTACGAAATTTCCTGAATTAAATTAAATCCGTAAAATCAATTATCACATACCGACGTCAGCAGTGACGTCAGTGGTCAACGGGACATGGTCCGTCAAACTTGACGGTGGGTCCCAGCGTGTCAAAGATAATTAGCTTAACTAAAATTAATTAAAACTAATCCTAAATAGTTACTGTGGCCCCACCCGTCATTGACTCAAGAGAGTCAACCAGGGCCCACCGGTCAAAGTCAAAGTCGGCTGTCGGGCTGCCCAGTCAGCCGGGCGAGCGCGGGCGAGAGTGGTTTTGGCCACTCCGGCGACCAAATGGCCCCATGGAGGCATCTAGGAGGAGCCGAGGACCAGCCAAGCTCTTGGTGGAGTTAGTCGGGTCGGGTGTCGATCGCCGGGCGACGTCCCAGGCGGCCGCCGGAGTTAGGCCGAGGTCGAACACGGCACTAGGGAGCACGGGCGAGGCGCGTGGGGTGGCGTTGCGCTCCTGAAAGTGCGGTGAGGGCGGTGGTGGGCTCGGAAGCGAGCGTGCGCGGTTGTGGCCACGGCTACGCCATGGCCGGCGGCGAGGAGCAATCGGCTCCGGTGGAATCAACGGCTAGAGAGGGAAATAGAGCACGGGGAGAGAGGGGTTCGACAGAGGAGCTCACGGCGGGGTCGATGAGTAGCTCAGCGGGCTCGGGGGAGGCCGGACGGCGGTGAATCGAAGGTGAGGTTGCCGGCGGCCGAAGGTTGAAGACGAGCTCGAGGGCGACGCTGCGGGCTTCCGGCGGGGCGTGGCTTAGTGAGGGGGTCGAGGACGGAGTGGCGGAGCTTGTGGGCTAGTCGGGAAGCGAGGGAGGGCCGGTGGTCGCGACAACGACGAGCGGCGGCGACGAGCTCCGCTCGGTGGGAGAGAGAGGGAGCCAGAGGAGGGGATGGGGGCGAGAGAGTGAACGAGGGGGTTCCAGGGGGTGCGTGGCGTCGCGGGAGGCGTCCAGAGCGTCGAGGGGGGGAAGCGGCAAGCAGGAGGTGGCCGCGCGTGCGTCGGGCACACGCCCGCGTCCTCCTGGCGCGGTGGAGAAGACGACAGGAGGCGCCAGGTGGGCTGGTGGGCTGGGCCGCTGGAGCTGGGCCGGTTACAGGTAGGTGGGCTAGGTAGTCCTCTCTCTCTCTCTTTTATTTATTTTAGTTTTCTATTTTTCTGTAGTCTTTAGGGCTTTATTAAAAATACTAATACTATCCCAAAAATCATGAAACTTGTTTCAAGCCCACTGTTTGGAAAATATCCAACGACAAACATTTAAGTTTATGATTATTTGAGCATTTAAAATATTTTATAGTATTTAAATGCCCAAATGAAAATACCATATGATTTAATTCAGAGCCCAAATATGTCAAGGAAAATGTGCATCACCTGCAGTTCTTGTTTACAACATTTCCCATAAATGATGAACATTTTTGAAGGCCATTTGGATTACTGAAAATATTTTAGGTGAACCTAGTGGATTCCTTTAATTCTAGGGTTTAGGCAATCCCCATTTCAAGTTTCTTAAAATTTAAACATGATGCATGGATGCTAAAGCAAAAACAAACAAGGGTTGATCTGGGGCTGTGACAACTCACCCCCACTAAACAAGAATCTCGCCCCGAGATTCAAGACGTGAGGTAAGAGGAAAAAGGGGAGTCGCAAAACTACCACAAACTTCATGATCCATTTGCCCTTCTCGAAAATGTTGATTCATTCCATCATCTTGGTCTTGACGTCTTTGCTTTCGAGATCTTCACTCGACATGACAACAGAAAGAGGGGGAAACCCTACAGGATTTAATCTTCTTGAAGATCGAGCAACTCACAATCAACTCACGGAATGAGAGGGTGAACATTTCGAGTTGAGACACAAGGCACATCGAGAGGGATGGAAGAACAAACGACGGGGTTTGATTGGTGGGCAACAATTCCACGCTTAGAAGGATGGTGGATGGTGTCAAGGTGGCGAGGAAATATTTGCCATGATTCAATAACGGGCACCCTGTGGGAGGTGACGCGAGGAACTATTCCCTTAAGTGGCAAAAAGAATTACTTTTGAATCGAGATCATTGAAACTCTTCATACCAGCCTAAGGCAATTCACAAAGATCGCTTTGGTGGAGTGCAAGGAATGGCATACCAGACTAGAATGGATGATGTGGACTACCTTGTCAAGACAACGCAATGGATGAATTTTGCTTATCACCGGAGATGGATGGGACCCATGGTAAGTCCACTTTTGAAGATGAACCTGGACAACAATTACTGAGAGGGCAGCCCATGGAAATTGGCGCAATGGCGGTGCGAGCTGGGAACAACATGCAACTGTTGGGAATGTTCCAACCATCATATCTGCCTGAGATTCAGATCTGGTTGGTGTTTGGATATTCCAGACTCATCGAGTCTAGAAAGAAAAATGAAAGTTTGCAACACAAATCGATGAGAGGATGTTGCGAGATTCTCGGAAATGAACTACGATAGCAAGCTCCAAAACATGAGCTGATTCTGCTACATACATGTGAGCATGACGTCCAAGACAAGTATGACCACGTAGTAGTCTTATCATCAAACACTACCGAGTTCAGGTGGGGAACCATCATCGAGGATAACAAAGTCCTTGTATAAGCCGTGGTCTTAAGAAGGAACTTCTTCTCCTTGAACAAATCAATCAGTGGCTTGGTGTGCTATGGAATTCATATGGAATGAAGATAATCAGTCTATCAGACCATAGAATACTTCGCACGTGCATGACTGACTTGGAATGATTCCAAAGGAAACAAAACAAACCTTTCTCAAATTCATGGCGGCAACTTACACCTAAAGCACATGAATTCGAGGAAGTCACTCTTCCCATCCAAGCATAAGCTTCATGAACGGAACACGAAGAAATGCTTACACAAGTTTCCAACACTAGGTTGATGTTCAACATGACTCATGGGGGAGACAAAATGCTGCTGATGGGTTCAACAACAACTCATCGGAATTTCCATATCATCGGACTTTCACCATCATGTGGACACGGTGATAGCAATCGGGTCGGACCAAAAGATGTAATGGGGTATGCTCGAGGGATCAACCACGAGTAAGACAACATTACGAATATCGTTGGTTACGATTTGACTTAATAATAGCCCATACTCAAGTCAAAAGATTGATAAGACAATAGGTCCAAAGAATCGATCACGAGGACCAATCGATGAAGATATCATCTTTCTTCAACACAGACTACACAAGAATATCCCTTTGAACGAACTAAGTCGTGCAAGCTTTTATCTTCCAACTCTCCAAGTTGCTGTCTAGCTTAACCAACTAGCTCAGGGATATCCAACACAGATTCTTGGAGAAAGGGTGGTTCACAAGAAACCAACTTGATCACGAGCTCAACATAACAATTAGGAAACAACCCGGTAACACTTCCAAGAAGATATTTGGAAAGTCACGAACCACCGGTATGTTACTAAGCTCGAGATCAATCTTGCTTTTGAGGGCAAGGCGATATGATCAAATAAGCAAGGGATTGAATAATCCTATCTCATTGATCGAAGGGTGCACCAGAAATAAGGACTAGGTAGCACGATCAATCTTAGTATGATGATTTAATAACCAACACGCTAAGAGTGAGGATGTTGTCCATTAGCTGCCAAGCAACGAGTTGCTCGGAGTATTGATTTCACACATCACAATTCACTTGTCGGCATTCCGGTTTCAACAACTCGGAACCGAGGAATGAATAATGATGGCGAGAAGTATCACTGCATCGAGAATTCATAAGAGAAGGTGCAATTCTCATGACATTTTTGACATAAAGATGGTAACATTTCAGGGTAGAACAGAATCAAAAGCTGGATTGGCATTTGATCTGCGGAATACAACTGCTTTGACCCAATCCTAGATATGGATGAGGTACTGGAGTTTGTTTCTCGAAGTCATTCCAGAACAGAATGGCTTGACGGACCACAAGGATAACAGACATCGATAAACAAATGCACACATACTCTTGGTTATCAGCTGATAGAGCATGGTCGGGATACAACTAAAGAGAGCAACTCAAAGGAACATATAATTTTCTGAGTTGTGGATGCACAGATTAGTATATCGAGCAAAGCTCAACATTTCTCCCGGATAACCCATGCGGAAAGGTAGAATTGGCAGATTCACAATTATGAATGGAGAACTCCTCAAGAGCACTCTGACTGTGATCCTTCAATTCAAAGAATTTCTGCCTTAAGCAGTTCATGATATTTGGAAGAAGGAAATACCACGGACATCGAGAACTATCGCAAAGTTACTAGTATCCTAAAGGTACGAGCAACATTATCAACATTAGGTAAGTAGGGTGAATCTCGGGTTCAAGAACCCAGGAATAGGATGCCTACTAACTAATAACATCACGGGATGCTTTCAAGAATAATGGCCAGAAACATCACACTGGGGATACAAAAGCATTGCTAAATTGCTAGGCGACTTCCTAACAACTAGGGTCATAATAATAGCTCCAACATCTATGCCGAGGCAGCGGAGTACCTCAACATACTAATTTGTGTGATTAATCTGGCCCGGATGAACATTAGAAATGGAGGGGAGGGATTTGCAAACGCATCAGACTATTTAGAGACCTGGGATGACTCGGACAGCATAACGGCTGTAAATGCTCAAAATGACTTGAGACATCCTGCAAAATGGTGGCATAGCCACTTAACAACATCATATCAAGGTTCCGAGATCAACAATTATCATACAAAGATAGTAGGAACTGAACTGGGGCTTAAAACCAACAATCTCAAAGGTCTATGGATTAGTAACACGTCATCCTGATAGATAGATGAGAAGCCTAATTCTTAAACCTCAGAGAAGAGAAGAGGATGACTCAGATCGAAGGCCATGAGGTATAAGGAGTAAAAAGAGCCTTACGTTCCCTTCCACAATCAATTCCCTTACATATAACTAAAGCATTTCTAGACACAACTTCGACCAGCTTTGGCTTGGTAATCCCTCTGAGCAACAAAGCCCCGATACCAACGCTGTCAGGACCCCGATCCTAAGTCACACCGATCTAGCATGTAACACATCATATCACTTTGCGGCCTCACGCACGGTATTCCCACGGGTGTCATCTTACCATGGCCCGGGACCGTTTGCGCCTTTTGGCTCACGTATATGATGGTGCCGCTAGCATCCATATGACAAAGAACCCGGGCCGACATGGCTAGTCGTGAACCCAAAGCGGCACTAACCTATGGGGACAAGCATACATGAATCACATCGAGCATGTCGGTCATCAACGTATAGATTCGGGCTGTAGCACTGGGCTAACAGGACTCCGGTGAACCGGGCTGTAGCAGGCTAGGCAGGACTCCAAATAACACCGCGTGACATTTCCCGAAGAACGGACATAGGAACGAAGTGAAACACATGCCGCCGATCAAGTGTCCAAGCGGTAGTCTTTGGGCTAGCAGGACTCGGTGAACCGGGCTGTAGCGGACTACTATCGCCGTAAGCACGAGACTACATTTCCCCATATGAGAGGCTGCCAAGGATAAACAACTAGTTTGTCGGATCCCACACATACCAAGCATTTCAAACATACACACAATATGCTCAATATGTGTAGATACAACATGGCATCACAACATAACTCTACGACTCAAATATTTATTCAATAGGCTCCGAGGAGCGAGATATTACAAACATGGGTCTCATGACCCAACACTCGTGAGCATACAAGTCAAAGCACAAGCGGAAGCTAAACATGTCCGAGTACGCATAACTATAAATGAAATAAGGCTGAGAAGCCCGACTATCTACCGATCTCGCCGAGGGCACAAGATCGTAATGAGGTAACAAGCTAAACGTCAAGTCCAAGCGGAACTACCGGTGAGACCGACGCCTCTCGCAAAACATAAAATAGGCAAACGTGAGTACAATTGTACTCAGCAAGACTTACATCGTAACTAACTACATATGCATCATTATCAAAAGGGGTGGTGGAGCTTGACTGCAGCAAGCCAGCTTTGACTCGGTGGCTATCCTGAACTACATCGCAAGTAACTCTTTTGAGGTGGCGCACACGAGTCCACATAGTCACCATATCAATACACCACTAGGGACCCGCCCCGCCTCCCTACGAGAACGCCATCCATAGCACTCACGCTTATCTTGCACATTTTAGGGTATCCACTTTCACTTGTCTATGAACTGATATAGGCAACCCAGAAGTCCTTCTCCGTGGACACGGCTATTCGAATAGATCATATTAACCCTGCAGGGGTGTACTTCTTCACACACTCTCTCACCACTTACCGCCGTTTACACGACATGTACTCGGCAACCTTCAAGAGGTAGCACAACGTGTGTGTCGGCCACGACCTACCTAAACACACGAGTCCCTAGTCAAGGTTTATCGCCTATTCGGGTTCCATCCGCAGGAGTCCGCCGAGGTTTCCCATACAGCCCGAACGATGTGTGCAGGGTTCCCGAGACACCAAACGGGCGAAGTCGGTACATCAACACGGTGCCTACCGCAACACAACCCACCCCTACGGCCGGCGTGCTAAGCGCCCCAAAGATGTTACAAACACCGAAACTACTTGCAACTCCCTGACCGAGGACAAGAGAGGTTAAGTAGCCGAGAGGGTCCATTGGTTCCGGGCCCAATGCATGCTAGTCACTGTTTCAGGGATCACAACCACAGATCTCAGTTGCTGAGGCCGGCTGCAATGAGACAACCCACCATGTACTCCTACATGGCCTCTCACCGCTACCTTTACCAAATCGTGTTCACACACTTAGCTCACACACAAGAGGGACATATTCACACCACTCCGACACATTCCCGATGAATAAGACCTGAATCAACTCTAAGAAGAATCAGGCAAGACAAACAAGAATGAATGAGAAGGCACAAAAAGGCTCAAGCAACTCCAACTCAAGCTAGTGGGTTTCATCTAATTCTTGTGGAATGACAGGTCATGCGGATGATATAGGGGTTCAGCTACCGCAGCAAGTAACAGTTGAATCGTTGTTGTCCTAATGAAGTTAAATAGAGAAGGATCGAGAGCGTGGGATTATATCGGAATGGACAAGGGGGTTTTGCTTGCCTGGCACTTCGAAGATAATATAGTTCTTCATCGGTGTCATCGAACAATCGCTTTAACGCCGCTCACCGAGAGGGGCAAACACCGCAATCGAGAAGGAACACAATCAATGCAATGCACAATCACATGAATGACATGTCATGTTAAGGTACTGAATTCACCTAATGCAAAATCTAGCCAAGTTAATTGAAGTGGAATTCAAACAAGAACAAATTCCAACTCCAAATGTTATTTCATAAATTGCCCTAATCATGATTCATCCTATTTAGTGAGGTTAACTTGTTTAATCATGCATGAAAGTGCCATAAACAGATTCTTCATATTTTTCTCGATCATTTTCATATATAAATTATTTAATTTGGAGTTCTGATTAAAAGTAATGAATATATGATGGTTGGGGTATTTTCTGAAATTTCCTTAATAAAATTAAAACCAGAAAATCAATTACTGCGTCAGCCTGACGACAGTGGTCAACGGGACATGGACCGGGTCAAACCTGACGGTGGGTCCCAAGGTCAAAGATAATTAGCTTAACTAAAATTAATTAAAACTAATCCTAAATAGTTACTGTGGTGGGGCCCACTGTCATTGACTCAAGAGAGTCAACCAGTGGCCCACCGGTCAAAGTCAAAGTCGGCTGTCGGCGTCTAGCAGGCCGACGCGGCGAGAGTGGTTTTGGCCACTCCGGCGACCAAATGGCTCATGAGGGCATCTAGGAGGAGCCGAGGATGAGCCAAGCTCTTGGTGGAGTTAGCCGGGTCGGGTGGCGGAATCGGGCGCCGAGGACGACCTAGGCAGCCGCCGGAGTTCGCCAAGGTCGAACACGACGCTAGGGAGCACGGCGAGGCGCGCTGGGTGGCGTTGCGCCTCATGAAAAGTGCGGTGAGGGCGGTGGTGGCTCGGAAGCGGCGTGCAGTTGCCAGGCTACGGCCACGCCATGGCCGGGCGGCGAGGAGCAATCGGCTCAGAATCAACGGCTAGAGAGGGAAATAGAGCACGGGAGAGAGGGGTTCGACAGAGGAGCTCACGGCGGGTCGATGAGTAGCTTCAAGGGCTCGGGGAGGCCGGACGGCGGTGAATCGAAGGTGAGGTTGCAGCGGCGGTCAAGGTTGAAGACGAGCTCGAGGGCGACGCTATGGGCTTCGGCAGGCGTGGCTTAGTGAGGGGTCGAGGACGGAGTGGCGGAGCCAGGGCTAGTCGGGGAAGCGAGGAGGGCGGTGGTCGCGGCAACGATTTAGCGGCGGCGGCAGCTCCGCCGGTGGGAGAGAGAGGGAGCCAGAGGAGGGATGGGGGCGAGAGAGTGAACGAGGGGTTCCAGGGGTGCGTGGCGTCATGGGAGGCGCCCAGAGCATCGAGGGGGAAGCGGCAAGCAGGAGGTGGTCAAGGCGTTGGGCACACGCCTGCCCTCCTCGGGCGCGGTGGAGAAGACGATGAGGCGCCTGTGTGGCTGGTGGGCTGGGTCACTGAGCTGGGCCGATTCTGGTGTAGGTGGGCTAGGTAGTCCTCTCTCTCTCTCTTTTATTTATTTTAGTTTTCTATTTTTCTGTAGTCTTTAGGGCTTTATTAAAAATACTAATACTATCCCAAAAATCATGAAACTTGCTAAAGCCCACTGTTTGGAAAATATCCAACAAAGAAACATTTAAGTTTATGATTATTTGAGCATTTAAAATATTTTATAGTATTTAAATGCCCAAATGAAAATACCATATGATTTAATTCAGAGCCCAAATATGTCAAGGAAAATGTGCATCACCTCTGGTTCTGTTCTGACATTTCCCATAAATGATGAACATTTTTTGAAGGCCATTTGGATTACTGAAAATATTTTAGGTGAACCTAGTGGATTCCTTTAATCCTAGGGTTTAGGCAATCCCCATTTCAAGTTTCTTAAAATTTAAACATGATGCATGGATGCTAAAGCAAAAACAAACAAGGGCTGATCTGGGTCTGTGACAGCGTTAGATTAATGCGGTTGATCTAGTCGAACATCTTCACGATACAACCGATCCAAGTACCGAACGTACGACACCTCCGTATTCGGCACACGTTCAGCTCGATGACGTCCCTCAAAGTATTCATCTAGTAGAGGGTCGAGGGAGAGTTCCGTCAGCATGACGGCGTGGTGACGGTGATGGTGATGTGATCCGCACAGAGCTTCGCCTAAGCACTACGATGCTATGACTGGAGGAGTAAACTGTGGAGGGGGCACCGCACACGGCTAAGAGGATTCTTGGTGTGTCTTTGGGGTGCCCCCACCCCCGTATATAAAGGAGGGGAGGAGGAGGCCGGCGGCCAGGAGGGGCGCGCCATGGGGGGGAGTCCTACTTGGACTCCTAGTCCAAGTAGGATTCGCCACCTCCCCCTTTTCCTTTCTCCACCGGAGGAAAAAGGAAGAAGAGGGAGAGAGAGAGGGAAAGGGGGGCGGCGCCCCCTCCCCCTAGTCCAATTCGGACTGCCATGGGGTGGGGCGGCCACCCCTTGTGTAGGATCTTGAGAAGAGGTGTCTAGAGGGGGGGGGTGATTAGACACTAAGTACCAAAGTTGCAGTTTTTAATCTCTTTGGGTTTAAGTGAAGTTTAGGCACAATTTCAACATTCACAATACATAACAAGCAAGCATGCAAAGAGTGTATAAGCAGCGGAAAGTAAATCATGCAACTTGCAAGAATGTAAAGGGAAGGGTTTGGAAGATTCAAACACAATTGGAGACACGAATGTTTTTGTCGTGGTTCCGATAGGTGGTGCTATCGTACATACACGTTGGTGGAGACTTCAACCCACGAAGGGTAACGGTTGCGCGAGTCCACGGAGAGCTCCACCCACGAAGGGTCCACGAAGAAGCAACCTTGTCTATCCCACCATGGCCGTCGCCCATGAAGGCCTTGCCTCACTAGCGGTAGATCTTCACGAAGTAGGCGATCTCCTTGCCCTTACAAACTCCTTGGTTCAACTCCACAATCTTGCTCGGAGGCTCCCAAGTGACACCTAGCCAATCTAGGAGACACCACTCTCCAAGAAGTAACAAATGGTGTGTTGATGATGAACTCCTTGCTCTTGTGCTTCAAATGATAGTCTCCCCAACACCCAACTCTCTCTCACAGGATTTGGATTTGGTGGACGGAAGATTTGAGTGGAAAGCAACTTGGGGAAGGCTAGAGATCAAGATTCATGTGGTTGGAATGGAATATCTTGGCCTCAACACATGAATAGGTGGTTCTCTCTCAGAACTGGCAAGTTGGAAGTGCAGGTTTATTCTGATGGCTCTCTCCACGAATGAAGAGGAGGTGGAGGGGTATATATAGCCTGCACACAAAATCTAATCGTTACACACAATTTACCAAACTCGGTGGGACCGAATCATCAAACTCGGTCGGACCGATTTAGTAAACCTAGTGACCGTTAGGGTTTTCGGTTGGACTGACATGCATCTCGGTAGGACCGATATGGTTAGGGTTAGGGCATAACGTAATCTCGGTGAGACCGATTACACAAACTCGGTGAGACCGATTTTAGTAATTAGCTAACCAGAGAGTTGGTCAGGCAAACTCGGTGAGACCGATTACTCAAACTCGGTGGAACCGATTTTGGTAATAAGCTAACCAGAAAGTTTGCATTGTAATCTCGATAGTACCGATTGCACAAACTCGGTGATACCGATTTTGGTGATGGATATACACAGAGATTATAATCCCATCTCGGTGAGACCGAGATCCCTATCGTGAAACCGATTTGCCTAGGGTTTGTGGCAGTGGCTATGACATTTGAACTCGGTGGCGCCGGATAGAAAGAATTGGTAGGGCCGAGTTTGACTTTAGGTTTAGGTCATATGTGTGGAAGTGGGAAAGAAGTTGAGGTTTTTGGAGCATATCACTAAGCACATGAAGCAAGAGGCTCATTAAGCAACACCTCATCCCTCCTTGATAGTATTGGCTTTTCCTATAGACTCAATGTGATCTTTGATCACTAAAATGTAAAATGTAGAGTCTTGGGCTTGAAGATTGAGCCAATCCTTTGTCCTTAGCATCTTGAAGGAGTTCCCACATCCTTTAGTCCATGCCACTCCATTGTTGAACTTATCTGAAACATACTAGATAAAAGTGTTAGTCCAACAAGAGATATGTTGACATTAATTACCAAAACCACCTAGGGAGCACTTGTGCTTTCAATCTCCCCCTTTTGGGTAATTGATGGCAACATACATCAAAGCTTTAGACAAAGATATAAAGAGTAGCAGGTAAAGCTTCGGAAAGACATGTAACAAACATAGGCTCGCCCTACATGTATGCAATCATGTGAATTATGGAATATAGAAGCATATGAGAGCATAACCATGATAGAGTAGGCAATGTGTTACATGTATCTTGGCCATATGCATTAGAGCAAAAGATTATTAAGGAAAATACCTTCATGCTCATGGGTCCTTCTTGCAAACAGTATGTACATCAGCAAGAATTCCTCATACACATGGTTGTGATACATATACTTACCTTGTAGTCTTGAGTTGGCTTAGGATGGAATGAACCTTCACAAACAAGGTTAGATAACACAGGTACATCTACTAGCCAGAGCAAACAAAAGAAACCACAAGAATACCAAGACTGGGATGACATGTAGAAAGTGAGTACTAAGTACCACATTGGATTAGACATGTCCCCAAGAGTAAAGATATGCAATGAATTTAAATGATTTCTTTCCCTTAGATGTCTTGCTCCCCCTGAATCTAGCGTGGGATATTGGGAGAAGATAGGGAACAGAATCAGAGCTGAAAGATATAAATGAACAGAGCTTAGTGCAAATAAGCACATATGAACATGTCTTTCCCCCAAAAAGACATGTGGCATCTCTCCTCTTGAACATCAAGCATCTGGGATCCTTGAGAAATACTTTCAGTATTCTCTCCCCCTGGAGATCTCTTTCTCCCCATTAATACTCTCTCCCTTCTGGAAGTGATAAGCTTTGATGTGATATATCTCTCCGCCTTTGACATCAATTTCCAAGAAGGGTCTTCTGGAATTTGTTGTGAATGGGTTTGGTCCTTGAGTCACGACACAAAGCACTGGATAAAATTGTGATGCTTGTAGAGGACAAGATTCATTGAGTGGAGCTGGATCAGAAGAAACATAGAACAAGTGGCAAACTGTTCTTCCTGTTGTGAAGTCGGTGGCACCGAGTGGTATGCTTCGGTTGTACCGAGAGGATTCGGCTGGACCGAAAACAACAAATCGGTGAAACCGAGTTCATCACAGAGAAAACACTTGTCACCTCAGCCCACTAGACTAGTAAGATCTCACAAAGATTTGCAAGGAATTAAGTGATGGATGTGCAATGAATTTGATGCAGGAATTGCAAAGCAACTGAAAAAAAGAAAGAAATCTAGATGAAGTTTTTTTTCTTTTTTCTTTTTTATTTTTTTGAAAGGGGAAACAAATATGCATGAGCCAAATGCAAAAACACAAATAAGAACACAAGAGAACTTCTTCTAGAGATGCTCGGTGACAAAGTCACCTATGTTAGAGTATATTGACTTAGGAGTCAAGTGAGATCACTTGATCATGGGTCATACTCATCGTTTAAGCTCAAAATGGGGTTACCATTTTTCGTTTAAGCATCTTGATGTATTCACATCTTGTCGAGTTGCTTTAGCTCATGACTCGAAGTAAAGCTTCTCTAAGATGGAATAACATACCTTGGTTGGTGGTGTTGTCCATGTAGTTGAACTTGTGTGGGTTGCTCAAGGTTGATGTAGCTTATCAAGAGTTGGGAGCACTACTTGGAATTGAGTCCATCTACCTACATGGGTTAGTTCTTGCAAGGAGTAGCACTCGTGTAAAAGAGGATTTAATCATGAAGTTCAATCATTGAGTTTTTCAAAGGATATGTTTGAAAGATTCCGTGCTTCCTTGACTTCAACCACCATAGTGTAGAGACTTGGTGATGTAGAGATTGCTCAAAACGTGAGTGGTTTACAATCTCATGGAATTTGATTCAACCAAGTACCTACATGGGTTAGATAACATGCAAGATGCAAATATATCCAAGATGTAATATATTCATCATAAGGGAGATATCATGGATTAGTCATAAGCTCATGTCTTGCATGTATCCAATGGAGTTTATACTCCAAGTTTGAAGCATCAATGATGTTCAATTCTCCTCTCAACCTGCAAAACACTTTCTCATCAAGGGGTTTAGTGAATATATCCTCTAATTGCTTTTCGATGCGAACATGCTTAAGATTAATGTCACCCTTAGCAACATGATCTCGAATGAAATGATGACGAACTTCAATATGCTTAGTTCGAGAATGTTGTACGGGATTATGACCAATTTTGATAGCACTTTCACTGTCACAAAGCAATGGAACATGTCTCACATATATCCCATAATCTTTAAGAGTTTGGGTCATCCAAAGTAATTGAGCACAACATGAACCAGCGGCAATGTACTCCGCTTCGGCGGTAGATAAGGATACCGAGTTTTGTTTCTTGGAGGTCCAAGACACAAGAGATCTACCAAGAAATTGACAAGTACCCGATGTGGACTTTCTATCAACCTTGTCTCCGGCATAGTCCGAGTCGGAATAGCCAACAAGATCAAAAGAGGCCCTCTTAGGATACCAAATGCCAAAATTTGGTGTATGAATTAAGTATCTCACTATCCTTTTTACGGCCTTAAGATGACATTCTTTAGGAGCAGCTTGATATCTTGCACACATGCACACACTTAGCATAATATCGGGACGTGAAGCACATAGGTATAACAATGAACCAATCATAGAGCGATAAACTTTTTGGTCAACGGGTTTACCATCTTTGGTCAAATCAAGATGTCCACTAGTAGGCATGGGTGTAAACATACCTTTGCATTCTTGCATATTGAACTTCTTGAATAAGTCCTTAGTGTACTTTGTTTAAGACACAAAAGTACCTTCCTTATTTTGCTTGATTTGCAACCCAAGAAAGAATTTGAGTTCACTCATCATTGACATCTCAAACTTCTCCGACATTAGCTTCCCAAACTTTTCACTAAAATGAGGTTTAGTTGATCCAAATATGATATCATCAACATAAATTTGGCATACAAATAATTCTCCATTAACCCTTTTAGTAAAAAGTGTGGAATCAATCTTCCCAATTTCAAAGCCTTTTTCAATAAGGAACTTGGTCAAGCATTTATACCAAGCCCTAGGAGCTTGTTTAAGACCGTAAAGAGCTTTGTGAAGTTTGTAAACTTGATTTGGTTTCTTAGGATTGACAAATCCGGGAGGTTGTTTGACATAAACTTCCTCCTCTTTTCACCATTTAGAAAAGCACTTTTAATGTCCATTTGGTACAAGGTGATATTATGGTGATTAGCATAGGCAAGTAGGATGCGAATGGACTCAAGTCTAGCAAAGGGAGCATAAGTCTCACCATAGTCCATACCTTCGACTTGTGTGTAGCCTTGGGCGACGGGACGTGCTTTGTTGCGAATTACTTGTCCATCTTCATCTTGCTTGTAGCGAAACACCCATTTGGTACCGATGATGTTGTGATTGTTGTCGGGCTTCTCAACCAATGTCCAAACTTGGTTTCTCTCAAAGTTGTGTAGCTCTTCATGCATAGCATTTATCCAATCCGGATCCTCCAATGCTTCTTCGACCTTCATAGGTTCAATAATAGAGATGAAAGAATAGTTTTCACAAAAGTTGGCTAAACGAGTTTTAGAGCGAGTGATTCTCCCGGTTTGAATATCATTGTAGATTTTCTCGACGGGATGGTCTTTAGCAATTCTTGCTCGAACTCGTGAAAGCTTTTGCTTGGATCTCGGTTGAACATCTTCTTCATCTTGTTGTTCTTCTTCTTCTTGATCATTGTTGGCGTCATTGTTCTCTTGTCGTGGTGGAGAAGGAGGTTGTTGACGTTCGTGATGTTCTTCCTCGTTTTCTTCATCTTGGTGTGTTCCACTTGTGGATGCTTCCGTTTCAACTCTTGGTTCACCTTGTCGTGAAGTAGAAGCTTCCACTTGGATAGACGAGGTACTCCCCTTCACCTCTGTTGGACGGACCTTGCCAATAGACAAGTCTTGGATTATACGAAGGGTCTTTGTCTCCTACATCAATTGGCAATTGCTCTACTTGCAGCCGTTAGATTCATCAAACTTCACATCTATCGTCTCTGTTCAACCTTTCGGGTGAAATTGTTGTAGACACGGTAAATGTGAGAGTTTGAGCCATAACCAAGTAGGAAACCTTCATGAGATTTAGGAGCAAATTTTGAACGACGATGCTTATCAAGAATGTAACACTTTGAGCCGAATACTCGAAAGTATCCAACTTGGGGTTTGTTACCGGTGAGGAGCTCAGATCTTGTCTTGCCGAGTAGCTTGTGAAGATACAAGCGATTTGTTGCATGACAAGCCGTCTCAACCGCTTCCGCCCAAAAGTGCTTGGTATTGTACTCATAAAGCATCGTTCTCGCCATTTCGATGAGCTGCCCTGTTCTTTCTCTCAACAACTCCATTTTGTTGAGGTGTGTACGTGTCGAGAACTTGTGTGAAATCCCCTCTTCATCAAGAAAGGTGTCCACATTTGCGTTCTTGAACTCCGTTCCGTTGTCGCTGCGAACCTTCTTGATCTTCACTTCAAATTGGTTTTGGGCCTTCCTAGGGATGTTTTTGAAGATCTTTTGGACCTGCGATTTATCATCGAGAAAGAACACCCACGTAAATCTTGAAAAATCATCAACTATAACTAGACCAAAAGAATTTCCACCGAGACTTCTGTAAGCGTTGGGACCAAAGAGATCCATATGAAGAAGCTCGAGTGGCCTCCTTGTGGTCATGATGTTCTTCACGGGATGCCTTCCTCCAACCTGTTTACCTCCCTGACAAGCACTACACAGTCTATCCTTATCAAATATGACATCGTTAACTCCAAGGATATGATTTCCTTTAATAAGCTTGTCAAGGTTTCTCATGCCAACGTGACCTAGTCGTCTATGCCATAACCAACCTTTTGAGGATTTAGCAATGAAGCAAGTTTTAGGTTGTGCCTTTTAGAGAAATCAACAATGTAAAGATCACCTCTCATTATACGGTATAGACCATTTTAGGGTTGTCTCGACGAAACACTTGGCAATCTACTTCAGTAAATAGGACATTTAAACCGAAATCAGCAAGTCTAGATACTGAAAGTAAGTTGTAGCCAAGAGACTCAACGAGCATGACATTTTGTATGGAGCTATCATATGAGATGGCCACCTTACCGAGGCCAACCACCTTTTACCCTTTGAGTTGTCACCGAAAGTGAAATACTTTCGAGGACTATCATTTTCAGCAAGCTCACGAAACATGTCTTTATCTCCGGTCATGTGATCGGTACATCTACTGTCAAGAACCCATTCCTTTCCTCCTGACACATATCCCCGAAGATTTGCATTAAGACCAAAATGTCTCATTGCACCATAAATATCGAAGTCACTATCATCATCCTCATCATAGTATCCATGTTCAACATCGTCATGTGGTGGATCAAGTCCTAGAGAGGGTAATTTGTTAGAGTGAGTTTGACAATGATCTTGCTTATGAATTCTTATAGCTTCGAAAATAATATCGCCAATAATTCCAACATCTCCTTTGGCACGCATAAGGTCGGTGAGTTCAAATAGACGATCACCAAACATAGGATCACTAGTATTCATCTTACTTAAGGCAATAGACTTATAGAGAATCTCATCTAGATTTTTCAAGGAATAATTTGGAAAGCGTTCCTCAATAAATTTCCATATAGTGTAGGCACACTCAAAAGTAGGCAAGATTCTAATCAAGTTTCTAGGCAAGCCTCTAGTGATAAGATTAACAGTTCTAAGATTTCTAGTCATGTCAATAGATTCATCAAGGGTAGGATGCATAGGATCAACATGAGGTGCACAAGGGCTAGCAATGTACTTATTCAATTGATATTGATTGAAAATTACAAGCATCTCATTTTTCCACTCATGTAAATACTCTCCATCAAGAATAGGCACTCTATGTCTAAGACTCCCTAAAGTAGACTCATCCATCTTCCTCCAATGGTGATTAAACCAAGGCAATGGATACCAATGCTCTCATACCACTTGTAGGATCTTGAGAAGAGGTGTCTAGAGGGGGGGGGGGGTGATTAGACACTAAGTACCAAAGTTGAAGTTTTTAATCTCTTTGGGTTTAAGTGAAGTTTAGGCACAATTTCAACATTCACAATACATAACAAGCAAGCATGCAAAGAGTGTGTAAGCAGCGGAAAGTAAAGCATGCAACTTGCAAGAATGTAAAGGGAAGGGTTTGGAATATTCAAACGCAATTGGAGACACGGATTTTTTTGTCGTGCTTCCGATAGGTGGTGCTATCGTACATACACGTTGGTGGAGACTTCAACCCACGTAGGGTAACGGTTACGCGAGTCCACGAAGGGCTCCACCCACGAAGGGTCCACGAAGAAGCAACCTTGTCTATCCCACCATGGCCGTCGCCCATGAAGGACTTGCCTCACTAGTGGTAGATCTTCACGAAGTAGGCGATCTCCTTGCCCTTACAAACTCCTTGGTTCAACTCCACAATCTTGTCGGAGGCTCCCAAGTGACACCTAGCCAATCTAGGAGACACCACTCTCCAAAAAGTAACAAATGGTGTGTTGATGATGAACTCCTTGCTCTTGTGCTTCAAATGATAGTCTCTCCAACACTCAGCTCTCTCTCTCATAGGATTTGGATTTGGTGGAAAGAAGATTTGAGTGGAAAGCAACTTGGGGAAGGCTAGAGATCAAGATTCATGTGGTTGGAATGGAATATCTTGGCCTCAACACATGAGTAGGTGGTTCTCTCTAAGCTGGTAAGTTGGAAGTGTAGGTTTGTTACGATGGCTCTCTCCACGAATGAAGAGGAGGTGGAGGGGTATATATAGCCTCCACACAAAATCTAACCATTACACACAATTTACCAAACTCGGTGGGACCGAATCATCAAACTTGGTTGGACCGATTTAGTAAACCTAGTGACCGTTAGGGTTTTCGTGGATCGACATGCATCTCGGTAGGACCGATATGGTTAGGGTTAGGGCATAACGTAATCTCGGTGAGACCGATTACACAAACTCGGTGAGACCGATTTTGGTAATTAGCTAACCAGAGAGTTGGTCAGGCAAACTCGGTGAGACCGATTACTCAAACCCAGTGGAACCGATTTTGGTAATAAGCTAACCAGAAAGTTTGCATTGTAATCTCGGTAGTACCGATTGCGCAAACTCGGTGAGACCGATTTTGGTGATGGACATACACAGAGAGATTACAATCCCATCTCGGTGAGACCGAGATCCCTATCGGTGAAGCCGATTTGCCTAGGGTTTGTGGCAGTGGCTATGACATTTGAACTCGGTGGCGCCGGATAGAAAGAATCGGTAGGGCAAAGTTTGACTTTAGGTTTAGGTCATATGTGTGGAAGTGGGAAAGAAGTTGAGGGTTTTGGAGCATATCACTAAACACATTAAGCAAGAGGCCCATTAAGCAACACCTCATCTCTCCTTGATAGTATTGGCTTTTCCTATAGACTCAATGTGATCTTGGATCACTAAAATGTAAAATGTAGAGTCTTGGGCTTGAAGCTTGAGCAAATCCTTTGTCCTTAGCATCTTGAAGGAGTTCCCACATCCTTTAGTCCATGCCACTCCATTGTTGAACTTATCTGAAACATACTAGATAAAAGTGTTAGTCCAACAAGAGATATGTTGACATAAATTACCAAAACCACCTAGGGAGCACTTGTGCTTTCACCTTGCGGCCCTCCTCTCTCCCTAGTAAGGCCCACTAAGGTCCAATATTTCCCCTGGGGGGTTCCGGTAACCCCTCGGCACTCCGGTAAAATATTCGAATCACTCGGAACCATTTCGATGTCCGAATATAACCTTCCAGTATATGAATCTTTACCTCTCGACCATTTAGAGACTCCTCGTCATGTCCGTGATCTTATCCAGGACTCGAACAAACTTCGGTCACCAAAACACACAACTCATAATACAAATCGTCATCGAACGTTAAGCGTGCGGACCCTACAGGTTCGAGAACTATGTAGACATGACCGAGAAACATCTCCGGTCAATAACAAATAGTGGAACCTAGATGCTCATATTGGTTCCTACATATTCTACTAAGATCTTTATCGGTCAAACCGCATAACAACATACATCATTCCCTATGTTATCGGTATGTTACTTGCCCTAGATTGGATCGTCGGTATCATCATACCTAGTTCAATCTCGTTACCAGCTAGTCTCTTTACTCGTTCCGTAATGCATCATCCCGCAAATAACTCATTAGTCACATTGCTTGCAAGGCTTATAATGATGTGCATTACCGAGAGGGCCCAAAGATACCTCTCCGATACACGGAGTGACAAATCCTAATGTAACATCCCAAATTTTCAATTTGGAATGTTATACATAGCTCATCTATGCATATCATATTTTATTGCATCTTTGTTCCGCAATCCTCGAAATCCTAAGCAACTCAAGGACCCTCGGAGAGAGTTGGGGATTTTCCGGTTTTCATATATTATTTTTATCAAATACTGAGAACGAGGATTTTTGATTTTAATTATTCTTCTCTCCGGAAAATATTTCATATTAAAAATAAATGAAGGGAGATAATATGACTTCTCCAAAATAATTGAAATATTGGAGGGAAAATGTTAAAATCATTATTTGGAATTTATTTGGAATTTTATTTGCCCTAGAAAAATTTGCACGTTTTAAAAATTGCATTTTAGGGGCCAAGAAAATGTTCATCTCGTTCTAAATATTCCATTTAGACGGTGAAAATTTATTTTGATATTTTTAGATTTTTATTTTATTTTATAGGAATTTTTATGTCAGCGGAACTATTTTAAAAAAAATTCCTTGCATGGGCCTAAGGCCCACCAGCAGCTGACCCGCCGCCCGTGCACCGCCTCCTCGTCTGCGGCCGTGCTTGCACGGATGCCGAGAGTCCGGCTCGGACTCCTCCCAGGCGCCTCGCCAAGCCAAGCCGCCCCTTTAAATCTCCATGGGAACCCCACCACCACCTTGGCCACGCTTGTGACCTCGCCGCGCGCCGCCCGCCGCCTCGCCGCCGCCCATGCCGTCGCACCACCACCCCGTCGAACCCCGCCGCCCCTCGCTAGCCCAGCCGCCCGCCCGGGAGGGAACCTCATGGAGGTACCGCCTGTCATGGGTTTTTATAGAAAAACCACTTTGGTTTTTTTAGAAAACCCTAGTTTCGTTTTTTTAATAGATCGGTTTTTTTCTCCGGTTTATTTATTTAGCGAGCATTCGCTCGTTCGTTCGTTTTAACGAACACGTTCTTCGTGTAGGTTCAGTTAACGAACGTTCGTTCGTTAAACTGTTCGTCGTTTTTATTTTATCAGATTTATTCCGCGATTTTCCTGATCGCGATTTCTGATCCGATGTTCGAACTAGTATAACTTTTCGCTTGTTTATCGGAATCAGGCGATTCAAGCGCCTGGAGTTTCATCTCGAAACCTTCTTTCCGAATAACCAACTCAAACAAGTTTTTGCCTCTGTAAAATTTGACCCTAGTTCAGATTAGTAAACGGATCTTATTTCTTTCGCCGTTTGAGTTTCGTTGCTCGGTTTGGTTTGATTCTTTTTGCGAACCGGAGTTCTTAAGTTGAACTTTCTGGTCAGCCTCCTTCATTGAAGTTTTTCTTGTGCATCTTTGCCTGTTGCTTATGTATGTTATTGTTTGCTTGCGATAGAATTCCCGAGTCCGGCGTGTTACTACGAGTCTCTAGGATTCCCGGATCGTCAGCAAGGCAAGTAACACTTTGATCATACTCTTTTCATACCCAGTTTTATGCATTAGGTCCAATCCTCAAACATTGCATTGATTAGGATGTCATTAACTTGTGGGTTGGGAAGTAGTAGTTGAGGTAGAACCTATTGCCCTGTTACTATCACACCCTTGGGAGTTACTTCTACGTGTCGCTTATATTGCTATGCTATGCTCGTAGACGTGCTTTGGGTTTGAGTGTATTCCATGACAGACGTGAGATTGTTAATTAATGGTTTAACTTAAGGTGGCAACTTTAATACACATCTGGGTGGATTGAGGCACCTGGGGAACCCAGTGTTGTCTGTTTTATCTTCGAAATCCCGGGTACCCGTGTGATCTTCCTATGGACCGCCACCCAGGCTCAAAGGGAACTGAGTTTATTCATGCTAGAAACTTCCGTGTGTAGCCACAAGCTACTATGGGCTCTAGCATAGTTGAGTAAGTTACGTGAAGCTCTTGAAGAGGTAGATCAGCAGGTAGTGGGTTTTGTAGGTTTGGTATGGTCTACCCGGAGTAGAGAGTTAATGTTTCTGAAAGACTGTGTCTCGGTCATCCGGTTCTCAAACACCATGTAGTGCGAGAAATCAATGGAGGCGATCGAGTCTTGTGGGGAAAAGTGCATAAACCTCAGAGAGTGTACAATCTAATCATGGTTAGCCGTGTCCCGGTTATGGACAATTCTGAGTATCTAGTACTTGAGTATTCGCATGTATCTCATCACTCTCGATTAATATTCTTTGGGATGTTAATAACCTTAATTGGGATTGAGTTGGGGTTATACCTTCTCAATGATGTTTCAACCACCATGATAGTTAAAATAAAGTATATTCCTTTGTTGTAGGGAAAATTTGGCTTTTCGCAAAACTATAACCATAGAGCTTTCCACCAGCCAAATATTGCATGTAGTGATAGTATTATTCTTGCTCTACTGTGTTATATTGCCAGCATATTCCATGTGTTGACCCATTTTCGGGCAGCAACGTATTATGTTGCAGACTTTTCAGAAGAGGAGTATGGTTCGATAGGTCGTTGTCGTGCAGCTCAGCTATGCCGTTGGAGTTGATGGACTCACTTTATCTTCCAAGCCTTCCGCTGTTATCGCATTAGATGGCCTTAAGCCATATTATTGTAATAAGTTCTTTTCTGAGACATTCGATGTAATAAGTGTGTGATTGCTACTCAGTTATAAATCCTTCGAGTCTTGTGTGTGTCAAGACATTACCGATCCAGGATGACACTTTGAAACACGTAGACTTGACCATCTGAGGTCGGTCGCTACAAGATGGTATCGAGCACATCTTTGAGTGTAGGACACGACCACTAAGATGAACCATAGGTCACTCTTCTCTACTCATTTCTGACTTCTCTCCATTTTTCCACTCTTTAGGATGACGGAGATGAAGAACAAGTTTGCACAACCGGATGAAGACACACCTTTTGGACGCCACTTGAAGGAAGTCACTAGGTACTTGAACATTGGAATACCAAGCTTCACCGGGACGTACAACGCCACTTTACCAGAAGAGGAGCGCTGGATGATTCAAGTACAAGTTCCAGGAAGGACGTTCTCACCAACTTCTAAGCCCATAGAGTTTTCTTTCGAAGCACCCACCTGGAGTCTTGGCAAGAGTATGGCAGCTCACATTACCATGGGACGTATTGGAGAAGTCTACAACAGGGAGCTTAAAGACACCATCTACCAAATATGTGGGCGCCGAGACGAGCAATGGGAAGTAAATCAGCACCAAGAAGGATAGATCCATTGCAGCTTTCATCCAGGAGCTAAACCAGCACATTCGGCGTCAGGAGAACCAGATGTGCGCAAACATGATGGAGTTGAAGAAGGCGAAGACAAGAATCATCGAGCTGGAGGAAGAACTCAAGTTTACATGCGATGGATATGAGGAGGAAATCAAGATACTACTGGAGAAGAACGACGATCTAGTCAAGAAGATCGGAGTATTCATGGGAGGATCCGCACCGGAAGAAGAGGAAGAAGATCCCACTTGCCCGGATAACTACATCATCATCGACGACACCGGTTCCGATCCAAGTGAGGATGACTACAAAGATGAAGCTGGACCTGACATCATGGAGTCTTCCACCGATCAAAATTTCTAGATGACCACCATATATTAGTAGTATTCCCCCATGTAACTAGTAGTAGTTGAGCACTTTTGCGATAGTCCTAGATCGTTTGTATGCCCTTGCTTGATTGATTGAGTGAAATGATTGTGTTTGCCTCATATGCATATGGGTAGTGTTTTCTCACTAGACCTTTTTTCTATTCTAAATCTCTTCCATCTAAACCCTCAGATGCCTCCGAGACGTGACACCGGTTTTGTTTTCCCACCGGAGCTCACCCTGTTGATCCAGCAGCAAAATGCCTTGATGCAATTGCTAGTCCAGAACCAGGGCAACAACAACAACAATAACAACCCGCCGCCAGTGGACAATTTAGCACGTTTCCTAAGGTTACAACCGCCGGTGTTTTCCAGTAGCACCGAGCCAATAGTTGCTGATGATTGGCTACGCCGTATTGGAAGGGAGTTAACCACCGCAGGATGCACAGATGCTGAGAAGGTGCGCTTTGCCGCACATCAATTGGATAGACCAGCAGCCGCATGGTGGGAGAATTACACAGCTACTTTTCCTATAGCCAATGTCACTTGGGACCAGTTTCAACAAGCTTTTCGCACGGCCCATGTCTCAACTGGAGCCATGCAGATGAAGAAGCGTGAGTTTCGCAACTTACACTAGGGGAACCGTACTGTGGCCCAGTACGTGGATGAGTTTAGCAAGTTATCACGCTATGCCCCTGATGATGTGGCCATAGATGCCGCGAAGCAGGAGAAGTTTATGGAAGGGCTGAATGATGAGATGAGTATGCAGTTGATGGTGGCAACTTTCAACAACTACCAGGAGTTGGTAGACAAGGGCCTTGTGATTGAAGGAAAGCAACAGCAAATTGAGAGCCGTAATAGGAAGTATGGACAAGGGAAGTACAACTCAGGAGCTCACCAGAAGCCTCGCTTAACCCCGAACTCGGGAGGACTTATTCATAACCATGGAGGTCATAACCATACTGGAGGAGGATCACATAACCAAAATGGTGTGAAGAATGGGAATGGGAACGGAGTCAATAACAATCAGAACCGCTCTAACCCATCTACACCCGCCAAAAGAGACCTTGTCAAGTCAATTGCTTTAAGTGCGGGAAGACAGGGCACTATGCCAATGACTTCCCTGAAGGGAGGAATGGAAACGGAAATGGGAGCGCTGGGAAGAAGCCAAATCCATTCAACAAAGGACAAGTGAACCACGTTAACGTGGAGGAAGTTGAAGAGCAACCAGACGCGGTAATAGGTAAGTTTTTGGTTAAGTCATTTACCGCTCTTGTTCTTTTCGATATTGGTGCATCGCATTCATACATATCAAGGGGATTTGTGGATAAGTTTAAGCTACCAACCCAAACCCTTAGGACCCCTCTTTTAGTGAGCTACTTTGGAGGCGAGT
This sequence comes from Aegilops bicornis, assembly GCA_021605145.1. Taxonomy (NCBI): domain Eukaryota; kingdom Viridiplantae; phylum Streptophyta; class Magnoliopsida; order Poales; family Poaceae; genus Aegilops; species Aegilops bicornis. The sequence goes on along the minus strand of CM038673.1, from coordinate 679,509,086 downwards.
ACATGGCTAGCCGATGGTGCAGCCAGATACCCCTAACCATTGGCACACATGTTTTTCCGTCTGACCTAATTATCTTGGAGTCGCAAGGATTGGATGTGATATTAGGTATGGACTGGACGTCGAAGTATGGGGGAAGCATTGACTGTGCTAGCAAATCAATTTATCTTACCACTCCGGAGGGAAAAAGGATTAAGTATGTATCTAGGCATGTGCCTAGGAGAAGCCAAGTGAATGCCCTCACGGGAGTTGTTCAGGAGGAAGTGCCTGTAGTGAAAGATTTTCCGGATGTTTTCCCAGAGGAGTTACCAGGCATGCCACCGGATCGAGACATCGAGTTCCTGATAGAGCTATTGCAGTGCAGGGGCCAATATCAAAGAGACCCTATCAGATGCCCGCAAATGATCTGGAGGAAATTAAGAAACAGATCAAGGAGTTGTTGGAGAAAGGTTATATTCAAAGGAGTTCATCACCTTGGGGAACACCAGTACTTTTGGTCAAGAAGAAGGATAAATCCCTGAGGATGGTCGTTGATTACCGAGCCTTGAACGAAGTAACGATAAAGAACAAGTATCCCTTACCGATGATTAACGATCTGTTTGATCAATTGCAAGGAGCTAAGGTGTTTTCGAAGATTGATCTACGATCAGGATACCATCAGTTGAAGATTCGGGAGAAGGATATACCAAAGACAGCATTCACCACGAGGTACGGATTATATGAGTATACGGTCATGTCGTTTGGACAGACTAACGCCCCGGCCTATTTCATGAGCATGATGAACAAGGTGTTCATGGAGTATTTGGACAAGTTTGTTGTGGTGTTTATTGATGATATTATGGTATACTCGAAAAACGAAGAGGAGCACAAGGAGCATTTGCGTTTGGTTCTCGAGAAACTCAGGGAACACTAGTTATACGCCAAATTCGGCAAGTGCGAGTTTTGGTTGAAGGGAGTTGGATTTCTTGGGCATGTTATATCAGGAGAAGGTATAGCAGTAGATCCCAGTAAGGTTCATTCAGTCACTGAATGGTTGGCACCCACTTCAGTTGGCGAGATCCATGATTTCCTTGGACTCGCAGGATATTATCGGAGATTCATTGAGAATTTTTCCAAGATTGCTAAGCCAATGACTGAGTTGTTGAAGAAGGATACTAAGTTTAAATGGACAGAAGATTGCGAGGCAAGTTTTCAGGAGTTGAAGAAACGTTTGACTACAACCCCAGTGCTAACATTGCCAGATATACATAATGAGTTTCAAGTGTATTGTGACGCCTCACGCTTGGGACTGGGATGTGTGCTTATGCAGGACGGAAAGGTTATTTCGTATGCCTCACGACAACTGAAGCCTCATGAGTTGAACTATGCCACGCATGATTTGGAGCTAGCAGCAGTAGTGCACGCATTGAAGACTTGGAGACATTATCTTATTGGAAACCGTTGTGATATGTACACGGATCATAAGAGTTTGAAGTACATTTTCACTCAAAAGGAGTTGAACCTTAGGCAGAGGAGATGGTTGGAACTTATAAAGGATTACGATATGAAGCTGCACTATCATCCAGGAAAGGCCAATGTCGTAGCAGACGCTTTGAGCCGGAAGAGTTATGCTAATATCCTTGAAAGTAAAGGATTGCCAAAGGAGTAAGCTGAGGATATCATGGAACTTCGGTTTGAGATTGTCCCAAGAGGTTTCATTGCAACAATGGAGGTTCAGTCGACATTGTTGGACAAGATTCGAGAAGCTCGGAAAGGAAGACAAAGAGATTGCCGAGATAAAAGAGAAGATGAGCAAAGGTAAAGGCAAAGGTTTTCGCGAGGATGAGCATGATACCTTGTGGTTTGAGGACCGAGTTTATGTGCCCAATAACCCGGAGATCGGGAAGTTAATACTTCAGAGGCCCATGACTCACCATACTCGATACACCCGAAACACCAAGATGTATTTGGATTTGAAGGAACGTTTACGGTGGACTGGTATGAAGAAGGATATTGCCGAGTACGTGGCCGTATGTGATGTATGTCGAGAGTGAAGGCGAGCATCGAAGCCAGCAGGGACTGTTACATCCTATGCCGATACCGAATGGAAGTGGGATAAACTTGGCATGGACTTTATCACCGGATTACAGAACTAAAGCAGGATATGACTCAATATGGGTAGTAGTGGATCGTTTGACCAAAGTAGCTCACTTCATCCCGGTGAAAACAACTTATACAAGTGCAAAGTTGGCCAAGATATATATGTCGAGGATCGTATGTTTGCATGGAGTTCCGAGGACCATTGTATCGAGATAGAGGAACACAATTTACTTCAAAATTTTGGCATCAGCTACACTGCACCTTGGGTACCAGATTGGAGTTCAGTACCGCATTCCACCCGCAGACGGATGGACATACAGAGAGAGTCAATCAGATTCTAGAGGACATGTTGAGAGCTTGTGCGCTAGATTATGGCTCTAGTTGGGATGACAATTTTCCTTACGCAGAGTTCTCATACAACAACAGCTACCAGGCCAGTTTGAAGATGGCACCGTTTGAAGCTCTATATGGACGCAGATGTAGAACACCTCTGATGTGGGATGAGGTAGGAGACCGTCAGTTGTTTGGACCAGATTTGATCAAAGAATCAGAGGAGAAGGTTAAACTGATCCGAGACAGATTAAAGATTGCTCAGTCCAGGCAGAAGAGTTATGCAGATTCAAAACGCAAGGAAGTAACCTATGAAATTGGAGACAGAGCCTATCTGCGAGTATCACCCTTGAGGGGAGTGAAACATTTTGGAGTTAAGGGAAAACTAGCTCCAAGATTTGTAGGACCGTACCGTGTTTTGGAGCGGATGGGAGAAGTTGCCTACAAAATTTGGAGTTACACGAAGGATTGTCGGGAGTTCACGATGTGTTCCATGTATTGCGATTGAAGAAGTGTCATCTTTGAGATGGCCGATATACCATTAAGAGATCTGATTGCCTGGAGGCGATTCAGTTGGATAGTAATCGACCTATGAGGAGAAGCCAGTAAAGATTCTTGACTTTGACAGCCGAGTCACTCGCAGCAAGGTTATCAAGTTTTGCAAAGTTCAGTGGAGCCACCATACCGAGGAAGAAGCCACCTGGGAACGAGAAGAAGATGATATTCGCAAGGACCATCCGCACCTATTTTCTAGCCAACCCGAATCTCGAGGACGAGATTCATCTTAAGAGGTGTAGGTTTGTAACATCCCAAATTTTCAATTTGGAATGCTATACTTAGGTCATATATGCATATCATATTTTATTGCATCTTCGTTCCACAATCCTCAAAATCCTAAGCAACTCAAGGACCCTCGGAGAGAGTTGGGGATTTTCCGGTTTTCATATTTGATTTTTATCAAATACTGAGAACGAGGATTTTTATTTTAATTATTCTTCTCTCCGGAAAATATTTCATATTAAAAATAAATGAAGGAGATAATATGACTTCTCCAAAATAATTGAAATATTGGAGGGAAAATGTTAAAATCATTATTTGGATTTTATTTGATTTTATTTGGAATTTTATTTGCCCTAGAAAAATTTGCACATTTTAAAAATTGCATTTTAGGGGCCAAGAAAATGTTCATCTTGTTCTAAATATTCCATTTAGACGGTGAAAATTTATTTTGGTATTTTTAGATTTTTATTTTATTTTATAGAAATTTTTACATCGCTGGAACTATTTAAAACAAATCCTTGGATCGGGCCTAAGGCCCACCGGCAGGCAACCCGCCTGCCAGCCTTGCCTCCCCTCATGGCCGTGCTTGGCACGGACGCCGAGGAGAGTCCGGCTCGGACTCCTCCCTGGGCGCCCCCTCGCCCAAGCCAAGCCCCCTTTAAATCTCCGCCACGGAGCCCACCACTTGACCCCAGCCGTCGTAAGCCAGCGCCTCGCCGCCGCCGTCCACCACCACCCGTCGCCGTCGCACCACCCACCCGTCGCCGTAGCCCGCCGCCTCGCTAGCCCCACCGAGCCGCCCGCCCAGCCGAGGGCCTCACGAGGTGCTGAGTCGCCGTTTTTTTTAGAAAACCCTAGTTTCTTTTTTTAATAGATCGGTTTTTTTCTCTGGTTTATTTATTCAGCGAGCGTTCGCTCGTTCGTTCGTTTTAACGGACACGTTCTTCGTTTAGGTTTAGTTAACGAACGTTCGTTTGTTAAACTGTTCGTCGTTTTTCTTTTTATCGGATTTATTCCGCGATTTTCCTGATCGCGATTTCTGATCCGATGTTCGAACTAGTATAACTTTTCGCTCGTTTATCGGAATCAGGCGATTCAAGCGCCTGGAGTTTCATCTCGAAACCCTCTTTCCGAATAACCAACTCAAACAAGTTTTTGCCTCTGTAAAATTTGACCCTAGTTCAGATAAGTAAACGGATCTTATTTCTTTCGCCGTTTGAGTTTCGTTGCTCGTTTTGGTTTGATTATTTTTGCGAACCGGAGTTCTTAAGTTGAACTTTCTGGTCAGCCTCCTTCAGTTGAAGTTTTTATTGTGCATCTTTGCCTGTTGCTTATGTATGTTATTGTTTGCTTGCGATAGAATTCCCGGAGTGCGAAGCATGTTACTACGAGTCTCTAGGATTCACGGATCGTCAGCAAGGCAAGTAACACTTTGATCATACTCTTTTCATACCCAGTTTTTATACATTAGTTCCAATCCTCAAACATTGCATTTATTAGGATGTCATTAACTTGTGGGTTGGGAAGTAGTAGTTGAGGTAGAACCTATTGCCCTGTTACTATCAAACCCTTGGGAGTTACTTCTACGTGTCGCTTATATTGCTATGCTATGCTCGTAGACGTGGTTTGGGTTTGAGTGTATTCCATGACAGATGTGAGATTGTTAATTAATGTTTTAACTTAAGGTGGCAACTTTAATACACATCTGGGTGGATTGAGGCACCTGGGGAACCCAGTGTTGTCTGTTTTATCTTTCGAAATCCCGGGGTACCCGTGTGATCTTCCTATGGACCGCCACCCAGGCTCAAAGGGAACTGAATTTATTCATGCTAGAAACTTTTGTGTGCAGCCACAAGCTACTATGGGCTCTAGCATAGTTGAGTAAGTTACGTGAAGCTCTTGAAGAGGTAGATCAGCAGGTAGTGGGTTTTGTAGGTTTGGTTCGATAGGTCGTTGCCGTGCAGCTCAGCTATGCCGTTGGAGTTGATGGACTCACTTTATCTTCCAAGCCTTTCGTTGTTATCGCATTAGATGGCCTTAAGCCATATTATTGTAATAAGTTCTCTTCGAGACATTCGATGTAATAAGTGTGTGATTGCTACCCGTTATAAATCCTTTGAGTATTGTGTGTGTCAGCATTACCGATCCAGGGATGATACTGAAACACAGAGACTTGACCATCTGAGGTCGAGTCGCTACACCTAATCTTGATCTATGCCAACTCAACAAACACTTCCGGAGACACCTGTAGAGCATCTTTATAATCACCCAGTTACGTTGTGACGTTTGATAGCACACAAGGTGTTCCTCCGGTATTCGGGAGTTGCATAATCTCATAGTCAGAGGAATATGTATAAGTCATGAAGAAAGCAATAGCAATAAAACTAAACGATCATAATGCTAAGCTAACGGATGGGTCTTGTCCATCACATCATTCTCTAATGATGTGATCCCGTTCATCAAATGACAACACATGTCTATGGTCAGGAAACTTAACCATCTTTGATTAACGGGCTAGTGAAGTAGAGGCATATTAGAGACACTCAGTTTTGTCTATGTATTCACACATGTACTAAGTTTTCGGTTAATACAATTCTAGCATGAATAATAAAGATTTATCATGATATAAGGAAATATAAATAACAACTTTATTATTGCCTCTAGGGCATATTTCCTTCAGTCTCCCACTTGCATTGGAGTCAATAATCTAGATTACATAGTAATGGTTATAACACCCATGGAGTCTTGGTGCTGATCATGTTTTGCTCGTGGAAGAGGCTTAGTCAACGGGTCTGCAACATTCAGATCCGTAAGTATTTTGTAAATCTCTATGTCTTCCTCCTTGACTTGATCGCAGATGGAATTGAAGCATCTCTTGATGTGTTTGGTTCTCTTATGAAATATGGATTCCTTTGCCAAGGCAATTGCTCCAGTATTGTCACAAAAGATTTTTATGGGACCCGATGCTCTAGGTATTACACCTAGGTCAGATATGAACTCCTTCATTTGCTGCTTCCGAAGCAGCTATGTACTCCGCTTCACACATAGATCCCGCCCCGACGCTCTGCTTGGAACTACACCAACTGACAGCTCCACCATTCAATATAATTACGTATCTAGTTTGTGACTTAGAGTCATCCGGATCAGTGTCAAAGCTTGCATCGACGTAACCATTTACGACAAGCTCTTTGTCAACTCCATAAAAGAGAAACATATCCTTAGTCCTCTTCAGGTATTTCAGGATGTTCTTGACCGTTTCTAGTGATCCACTCCTGGATTACTTTGGTACCTCCCTGCTAAACTTATAGCAAGGCACACATCAGGTCCGGTACACAGCATTGCATACATGATAGAACCTATGGCTGAGGCATAGGGAATGATTTTCATTTTCTCTCTATCTTCTACAGTGGTCGGGCATTGAGTTTGACTCAACTTCACACCTTGTAACACAGGCAAGAACCATTTCTTTGACTGGTCCATTTTGAACTTCTTCAAAACTTAATCATGGTATGTGCTTTTAAAGTCTAATTAAGCGTCTTGATCTATCTCTATAGATCTTGATGCCCAATATATAAACAGCTTCACCGAGGTCTTTCATTGAAAAATTCTTATTCAAGTATCCTTTTATGCTATCCAGAAATTCTATATCATTTCCAATCAACAATATGTCATCCACATAATATTAGAAATGCTACAGACCTCCCACTCACTTTCTTGTAAATACAGGCTTTTCCAAAAGTCTGTATAAAACCATATGCTTTGATCACACTATCAAAGCGTATATTCCAACTCCGAGATGCTTGCACCAGTCCATAAAAGGATTGTTGGAGCTTGCACACTTTGTTAGCGCCTTTAGGATCGATAAAACCTTCGGGTTGCATCATATACGACTCTTCTTTAAGAAATCCATTAAGAAATGCAGTTTTGACATCCATTTGCCAAATTTCATAATCATGAAATGCGGCAATTGCTAATATGATTCAGACAGACTTAAGCATCACTACGGGAGAGAAGGTCTCATCGTAGTCAACTCCTTGAACTTGTCGAAAACCATTCGCAACAAGTCGAGCTTTGTAGACAGTAACATTACCATCAACGTCAGTCTTCTTCTTGAAGATCCATTTATTCTCTATGGCTTGCCGATCATCAGGCAAGTCAACCAAAGTCCATACTTTGTTCTCATACATGGATCCCATCTCAGATTTCATGGCCTCAAGCCATTTCGCGGAACCTGGGCTCATCATCGCTTCCTCATAGTTCGTAGGCTCGTCATGGTCTAATAACATGACTTCCAGAACATGATTACCCTACCACTCTAGTGCGGACCATACTCTGGTTGACCTACGAGGTTCAGTAGTAATAGTAACTTGATCTGAAGTTTCATGATCATCATCATTAACTACCTCACTAATTGGTGTAGGAATCACTGTAATTGATTTATGTGATGAACTACTTTCCAATTCGGGAGAAAGTACAATTACCTCATCAAGTTCTACTTTCCTTCCACTCATTTCTTTCGAGAGAAACTCCTTCTCTTGAAAGGATCCATTCTTAGCAACGAATAACTTGCCTTCGGATCTGTGATAGAAGGTGTACCCAACAGTCTCCTTTGGGTATCCTATGAAGACACATTTCTCCGATTTGGGTATCTTATGAAGACACATTTCTCCGATTTGGGTTCTAGCTTATTAGGTCGAAGCTTTTGTTGGGGAACGTAGCATGCAATTTCAAAAAAATTCCTACGATCACTCAAGATCTATCTAGGAGATGCATAGCAACGAGAGGGAGAGAGTGTGTCCACGTACCCTCATAGACCGAAAGCGGAAGCTGTTAACACGGTTGATGTAGTCGAACGTATTCATGATCCAACCGATCCAAGTACCGAACGTAAGACACCTCCGTGTTCAGCAAACGTTCAGCTCGATGACGCCCCTCGAACTCTTGATCCAGCAGAGGGTCGAGGGAGAGTTCCGTCAGCACGACGGCATGGTGACAGTGATGGTGATGTGATCCGTGCAGGGCTTCGCCTAAGCACTACGACGCTATGACCGGAGGAGTAAACTACGGAGGGGGCACCGCACACGGCTAAGAGAATTCTTGGTGTGCTTTGGGGTGCCCCCTGCCCCCGTCTTGAAAGGAGGGGAGGAGGAGGCCGGCCAACAAGGGGCGCGCCAGGGAGAGGGGAGTCCTACTAGGACTCCAGTCCTAGTAGGCCTCCCCTTTTTTTCCTTCTTCCGGAGGGGGAAAGGGGGAAAGGAGAGGGAGTATGAGAAGGAAAGGGGGGCGCCGCCCCCTTCCCTAATCCAATTCGGCCTCTTCCTTTGTGGGGGCGTGCTAGCCCCTTGTGGGCTGGTTAGCCTCCCTCCTATGGCCCATATCTTTCCCCGGGGGGTTCCGGTAACCCCTCCAGTACTCCGTTATGTACCCGATACACTCCGGAAACCTTCCGGTGTCTGAATACTACCTTCCAATATATAATCTTTACCTCTCGACCATTTCGAGACTCCTCGTCATGTACATGATGTCATCCAGGACTCCGAACAAACTTCGGTCACCAAAACACATAACTCATAATACAAATCATCATCGAACGTTAAGCGTGCGGACCCTATGGGTTTGAGAACTATGTAGACATGACCGAGACACATCTCTGGTCAATAACCAATAGCGGAACCTGGATGCTCATACTGGTTCCCACATATTCTATGAAGATCTTTGTCGGTCAAACCGCATGACAACATACGTCATTCCCTTTGTCATCGGTATGTTACTTGTCTGAGATTCGATCGTCGGTATCATCATACCTAGTTCAATCTCGTTACTAGCAAGTCTCTTTACTCGTTCCGTAATGCATCATCCCGTAACTAACTCATTAGTCACATTGCTTGCATGGCTTATAGTGATGTGTATTTCCGAGAGGGCCCAGAGATACCTCTCCGATACATGGAGTGACAAATCCTAATCTCGATCTATGCCAACCCAACAAACACCTTCGGAGACACCTGTAGAGCATCTTTATAATCACCCGGTTACTTGTGATGTTTGATAGCACACAAGGTGTTCCTCCGGTATTCGGGAGTTGCATAATCTCATAGTTAGAGGATATGTATAAGTCATGAAGAAAGCAATAGCAATAAAACTTAACGATCGTTATGCTAAGCTAACAGATGGGTCTTGTCCATCACATCATTCTCAAATGATATGATCGCGTTCATGAAATGACAACACATGTCTATGGTCAGGAAACTTAACCATCTTTGATTAACGAGCTAGTCAACTAGAGGCATACTAGGGAGACTCTGTTTTGTCTATGTATTCACACATGTACTAAGTTTCCGGTTAATACAATTCTAGCATGAATAATAAACATTTATCATGATATAAGGAAATATAAATAACAACTTTATTATTTCCTATAGGGCATATTTCCTTCAGTCTCCCACTTGCACTAGAGTCAATAATCTAGTTCGCATCGTCATGTGATTTAACACCAATAGTTCACATCTTTGTGTGATTAATACCCATAGTTCACATTGCCATGTGACTAACACCCAAAAGGTTTACTAGAGTCAATAATCTAGTTCACATCTCTATGTGATTAACACCCAAAGAGTAATAAGGTGTGATCATGTTTTGCTTGTGAGAGAAGTTTAGTCAACGGGTTTGCCATATTCAGAGCCGTATGTATTTTGCAAATTTTCGATGTCTACAATGCTCTACATGGAGCTACTCTAGCTAATTGCTCCCACTTTCAATATGTATCCAGCATAGGACTCCGAGTCATCCGGATCGGTGTAAAAGTATGCATTAACATAACTCTTTATGATGAACTCTTTATCACCTCCATAACCGAGAAATATTTCCTTAGTCATCTTAGGTAAATAAGGATAACTTTGACCGCTGTCCAGTGATCCACTCCTGGATCACTATCGTACCCCCTTGCCAAACTCATGGCAAGGTACAAAATAGGTCTGGTACACGGCATAGCATACTTTATAGAACCTATAACTGAGGCATAGGGAATGACTTTCATTCTCTTATTTTCTGTCGTGGTCGGGTTTTGAGTCTTACTCAACATCACACCTTGCAACATAGGCAAGAACTCCTTCTTTGACTGTTCCATTTTGAACTACTTCAAAATCTTGTCAAGGTATGTACTTATTGAAAAATCCTATCAAGCGTCTTGATCTATCTATATAGATCTTGATGCTTAATATGTAAGCAGCTTAACCTAGGTCTTTCTTTTAAAAACTCCTTTCAAACATTCCTTTATGCTTTCCAGAAAATTCTACATCATTTCCAATCAACAATATGTCATTTACATATACTTATCAGAAAGTTTGTAGTGCTCCCACTCACTTTCTTGTAAATACAGGCTTCTTCGCAAGTCTGTATAAAACAATATGCTTTGATCATCTCATCAAAGCGTATATTCCAACTCCGAGATGCTTGAACCAGTCCATAGATCGATCGCTGGAGCTTGCACACTTTGTTAGCACCTTTAGGATTGAGAAAACCTTCTGGTTGCATCATATACAACTCTTCTTTAATAAATCCATTAAGGAATGCAGTTTTGACATCCATTTGCCAGATTTCATAAAATGCGGCAATTGCTAACATGATTCGGACAGACTTTAAGCATCGATACGAGTGAGAAAATCTCATCGTAGTCAACACCTTGAACTTGTCGAAAACCTTTTTGTGACAATTCGAGCTTTGTAGATAGTATCAGTACTATCAGCGTCCGTCTTCCTCTTGAAGATGCATTTATTCTCAATGGATCGCCGATCATCAGGCAAGTCAATCAAAGTCCATACTTTGTTCCCATACATGGATCCTATCTCAGATCTGATGGCCTCAAGCCATTTATCGGAATCTGGGCTCATCATCGCTTCCTCATAGTTCGTAGGTTCGTCAGTGGTCTAGTAACATGACTTCTAGAACACGATTACCATACCACTCTGGTGCGGAACATGCTCTGGTTGACCTACGAGGTTCGGTAGTAACTTGATCTGAAGTTTCATGATCATTATCATTAGCTTCCTCACTAGTTGGTGCATGCATCACTGGAATGGTTTCTGTGATGAGCTACTTTCCAATTCGAGAGAAGGTACAATTACCTCATCAAGTTCTACTTTCCTCCCACTCACTTCTTTCGAGGGAAACTCCTTCTTTAGAAAGGATCCATTCTTAGCAACAAAGATCTTGCCTTCGGATCTGTGATAGAAGGTGTACTTGTCGGTGTCAAAACCGGCAGATCTCGGGTAGGGGGTGCGAAGCTATCTGTCTTAGGATCGATGGGTAACAGGAGACGAGGGACACGGTGTTTTTACCCAGCTTCGGGCTCTCTTGAAGAGATAATACCCTACATGCTGCTTTTGATTGTATATGATGTATATGATTACAGAGTTGATCTACCTCGAGATCATATGTTGTGGTCTAAACCCTAGAGGTATGATGAGTAATGTCATAATCATCTATCGACTAGCCTGGCCTCGGCTTATATAATGTACCGGAGGCCTAGGATAACAAGAGTCCTAGTCGAATACGTTGGTGGAGAGGAGTCATTGTCTTGATCATCAAGTCTTGTGGAATCTTCCTCGTGTGCGGCATGGGATACCCGAAGTGGCCCATGAGTGAACCGCCATGGGGGTCCTCGGCCCGATCCAGCTGGTCGGGAGACGACGTGGTGAGTAACCCCTAGTCCATGACATCGTCAGTAGCCCCCTGAACCGGTCTTCAAGTTGGGGACGCTCCTCGATTCTTCCGAGTTGTTCTTCATCTTCGGTCGTCGGTCTTGAAAACTGGTTCAACAAATCTTCTTATCTTCGATCTTGAGGATCGCCGAAGTAATCCAAAGAGTTTACATGTCTGGTATCCGAGGAGCCCCATTAAGTTATCGGCCTTTATCAATGCCTTGTTATTTTTACGCCCACCTCGGGTTTGAAGTGTTTCCCGTGCGGTAGTGTCCTCTCGCGTCCGAGCTCCAACACCGGACTGCATTTGAGGTATCTTTTGCAGCCGAGCACCAATGCCGGACCGCTTCCGAGCTCCAACGCCGGAATGTATTCGAGCTCCAACGCCGGGCTGTATCCGAGGTGTTACAAATTACCTTGGTCTTGAAAAAGTTAAAAGGGTTCAAACGGGCTTAATGCCGGAGATGCCCTCTATGGAGCCAGCCACTTGCAACCAAGCTTTATGCCGGACTGCTTCCGAGGTATGTTTTGCGGTCGAGCACCAACGCCGGACTGTATCCGAGGTAGTGCACCACCTCGAGCATGGGCTGATTGTTATGAATTTAATTTCCGAATTGTGCTATGTATTCTCTACCGAGATGTATAGCCAGTTGCCCTCAAGGTGCGTGTTGGCCTAATATCCTGGATGCACCTGAAGGATAGAATCAAACCGCTGACCCTAATAGCCCCTGAGACTCTGGTCGATTCGTAAAATCAGTCTGAGGATCAATTCCCAGCTCGGCAGCATACTTAGGAATAGAAACGCGGTATAATATATTAGAGGAAATTGTGATCAGCGAACGGGCCCTTGAGAGAGGGTCTTGAGAAGTTGCCATAATATATTAGCTTGATGCCGGATAGGTCCAGATGGTACCTATTGTTGTCCGAAGACGCATTTGCCCATAGTTCGGTCAAGCTGAACACTAAGCACTTTGAATTTTCTACATTGAATAGGCAATACAGTAGCCCCCGAGACTTTGGTCGGGTGGCAACACCAGATCAGGGGATCAATGTGCCCCTTTAATATTTGTAAATAATAAGCGTGAAGCCCAGTAGCCACTGAGCCTTAATGTGGGCATGGGTGGCCGAATTAAGGATCAATATCCGTGTGACAGAAATTTTTGTTGTGTTTAACACAAAGTTCCCAGAAAGAGATTAAAGATCTCATAAAGGAGTTAGAGCTAATGAAAGCTGAGCTCGCCAAGTTCGGCCTTAAGGGGCTAAATAGATAGGAAATCAATGCCAATAGGGAACTATGAGAGCGTTATGTCAGCTGCTCAGTTGTCTCAAAGAGACTGTGCCATTGACTCTTTAAAAGATTGGCTGTGGAAAAATGATTTTTTTCTCACAATTTATGTGTAATGATTCTATGTACCCAAGTACTTTACATCATTAATGCTCGGATCCGCATTGTACAAAACTTTGTTGACCGACCATTGGCTTCAACCTCCTCGGCCAGTAGCCAGGGAGTGTTTGCCCTAGTTTTTCAAGGCTTTATGAGGGCAAAGATTTGTGGCAAACGAGGCACTCCGGCCATACGATTTTATAAACAAAGGTATGCGGAGAGATATGTTATATGAAGAAACATCTTCCAAAGAAAATAGTGCCGCTATCGTTTCCTTTCTTTGGGTTGGCATGCTGATCATGATCATCAAAACCTCAACTCCGATCAATGCGGGAGGAAAATATTGAGGATTTAGTTTGGGAAAGTTCCCGAACTATGTGGTCTTTAGCGAACCTAAATTTTCACTTCCGTCATTGCCGACCAATTATATTCTTTAAGATTGCTAGCTTTCGGCTTCACCCAGTCCGAGGTACTAACTCGGATGACCCGGTAGTAACAATCACAGAGATGCTCCCTTTACTGCCTAGCCGAACATCGGGAACGTAGGGTAAGCACATGAGCCAGGCAACCAGCTTGGCCAAAAACTTATGTCAAATTGATGCATATTTATGGCTTTATAACGATGATTACGGAGGGCAGCCCTCGTATATTAAATACAAACGCTGATGATATGTTTATTTTTTACTCTGTTTGTGACCGTTTATCAGTTGAAAGTGGCCCATCGTCGGCTTCCACCCCTTTGTAGATGCTACGCAGGGTGTTTCCGCAATAACAAAACAACCCTTAGCTGACGTCTCGGTGCCCGACGGCGGTTGCGTTAGCGGAAACGAGGCACTCGGATATGCATGCTTTATAACTTTCACTTAGTCATAGGAGCTTAAAGTTGGGAGGCCAGTTACTAGCCCTCGGTTAGTGTTCGGCGACAGCCGAGGTCAAGCCGTAAACATTTCGGTCAATGTTATGAACGGCCCATCATTTAACATGGGGTGACTTCTATTGATCTTTATAGTTTAACACAGTCATCGGATCGCTGACCAGTTTGCAGTTATTGTGAAAGTCAGTTTTTGGCTTTCTCCACTCAGGCGCTTTAACCATGCGAGCTGGAAGCACAATCCCAGTGGTTCTCCCTTTGCACAACTAGCCGAACAAAGCAGAATGTAGGAGGCAAGCATAGGAGCCGGGCAACCCAACTATTGACCGAGGACACAATTCGAAACCGATGCATATATAGCAATATCCGAGAATGTTTTTGCCGAATCTCTAAAGGTGTCTGGCGTTGCACTACGAGACTTATGCTGGAAACACACAAATAGTTTAAAAGTGCCATAGGCTTGGAAAACCAAAAAACATCAGTAAAAACTTCACGCCCGAACAAAATCAAGTCATTTGGTGCCTATCCGAAAATTGGACTTAAAAAAATTATGCTTCCGTCGTGCTTTAACATGACACATCCGATCTCAAGACTTCGAGTGGGTCAGCCTTTGGCTTCAACCTCCTATCCCAAAGGCGGAGTGCTTCTCAGGCCAGTTTAGTGAACTAAACTCGAGCGGCTTTAGAGAGAAACCAGGCTATCCGGCTATTGACCACACACTCGAGTCAAGGAAGGAGTGATAGAAAAAGACTTTGCAACGAACAAGAAGAAAACACATTTATTATAAAACGACTCATATAAAATTTTAAGAGCCCCCAGTTAACATGGGAAAGGAAGTGTTTTTAACAAACAACGTTTGTGAGTATGGTCGAACCGAACACAAATTTAAAATATAATACTTTGAGCATGAAAGCGACTTAGCTGGTTAATGTGCTCGGCATTGATGACGCGGTCCGAGCTTGGTGCGGGACAAGGTTCGAGCCCCCAGGCTGGTCCTGAGGTGGCCGAGCGGAGAGCTCGGCCCTCCGAAGTGGCGACATAGCACAGCCAATGTGGCGAGGTGGAACCCCCAGTCCGACTGAGGCGACGGAGCAGGCCGGCAGTATGACGCCAAAGTCCCCAGCGTGTTAATGAAGTGATGATGAAGCCCTGGTCCAGACGAGGTGACGTGGTACGTCAGTATGCCGAGGTGACAACGCTGCCCAACCTGGATCATTTATCTGTGCATAGAAAATAGTGCAAGCCGGAGATAATAGTAATAATAATAAAATTTTAAAAAAATCATAGCATAATAATTTATGCAGAATGAGTAATAAGAGAAGTATGGCCCGTGTGCCGAACACTCGATGAGGTAGAACTCTCTCAGCGATGCCGAAGTCCCTGAGGCAACCGAACATGTTGGCATGGCAATTCGACCAACAAGGTGATCACACGAGCCAATTTACTCCGATTGGGACGATGATGTCGGCTTGCCGAAGTGACCGTGTGATGCAGTCAAAGTCGATGACCTACACATGTAAAATAGTGCAGTCCAAAAATAATAATATAAATATATATAAAATCCTTGCATAATTGATTTTTGCAAAAAAAATATTTAAAGAGATGTGGCCTGGCGCCGAAGTCAATCTAGATGCAGGGTGTCGGCGTGACGCGGTGAAGGCGTGGCAAAGCCTGAATTCACAGGCCAGTCCGAGTTCCGGATGCGGCGTTCGCCGAACTGTATACGGAAACCGACCGAACCACCACGCGGCCGTCGTTAATGCGGCCACCATTTGACAGACCTGTGTACAGATGATGGAACAAACCAGAGTAATAATTCCTCAGGAAAAATAAACCCATGAAAGAAAAATTACTAGGATTAATAGCACCTGGTTTATCTGTTGTAGCAATATGAAGAAAGGTTACTCCCAAAATTGGGACTCGATTCACACACTCATTGCCTGATGGGCGATGAAGCGACGGCATGGCGATGCTGGCAAAGGTTGGCTCTTCGAGGCAAAGCCCCCGGTCCTGCTAACGTGACGAAGCTGGTCGGCTGGTGACGTTGAAGTCTCTGGAGTAGGCTAATGAAGAGATGGTGGCGAAGCCCACGGTCTAGGCCGAGGTAACGGAGCGGGTCGGTAAGGAGACATGGCAGCTGCCATGCCAGCCAAGGTGTTGGAGCAGTTCGGCATGATGGACATCAGGTTGAAGAAGCAATAGTGTGGCCATGATGATAACCCACAAGGATAGGGGATCGCAACAGCTTTCGAGGGTAGATTATTCAACCCAAATTTATTGATTCGACACAAGGGGAGCCAATGAATATTCTCAAGTATTAGCAGCTGAGTTGTCAATTCAACCACACCTGGAAACTTAGTATCTGCAGCAAAGTGTTTAGTAGCAAAGTAATATGATAGTGGTGGTAACGGTAACAAAAGTAAAGACAGCAAAAATAATGTTTTTGGTATTTGGTAGTGATTATACTTGATAACAACGGAAAAGTAAATAAGCGAAGACCGGTATATGGAAAGCTCGTAGGCACCGGATCGATGATGGATAATTATGCGGGATGTGGTTCGTCATGTATGATCATAACATAGGGTGACACCGAACTAGCTCCAATTCATCAATGTAATGTAGGCATGTATTACGAATATAGTCATACGTGCTTATGGAAAAGAACTTGCATGACATCTTTTGTCCTACCCTCCCGTGGCAGCGGGTCCTATTGAAAACTAAAGGATATTAAGGCCTCCTTTTAATAGAGAACCGAACAAAGCATTAGCACATAGTGAATACATGAACTCCTCAAACTATGGTCATCACTGGGAGTGGTCCCGATTATTGTCACTTGGGGTTGCGGATCATAACACATAGTAGGTGACTATAGACTTGCAAGATAGGATCAAGAACTCACATATATTCATGAAAACATAATAGGTTCAGATCTGAAATCATGGCACTTTCGGGCCCTAGTGACAAGCATTAAGCATAGCAAAGTCATAGCAACATCAATCTCAGAACATAGTGCATACTAGGGATCAAACCCTAACAAAACTAACTCGATTGCATGATAAATCTCATCCAACCCATCACCGTCCAGCAAGCCTACGATGGAATTACTCACGCATGGCGGTGAGCATCATGAAATTGGTGATGGAGGATGGTTGATGATGACGACGGCGACGAATCCCCCTCTCTGGAGCCCGAGCGGACTCTAGATCAGCCCTCGAGAGGTTTTAGGGCTTGGCGGCGGCTCAAGATCGTAAAACGCGATGATTTCTTCTCCTGATTTTTTCACCCGAAAGCCAATATATAGAGTTGGAGTTGGCTTGGAAGGTGTCGAGGGCCCACGAGGTAGGGGGCGCGCCAGAGGGGGGGCGCCCCACCCTCGTGGACAGTGGTGTGGGCCTGGTCTTCATCTTTAAGCGAGGATTTTTTATTATTTTTTATAAGACATACCCTGGAGTTTCATGTAATTACCAGAACTTTTGTTTTTCGCATAAAACAACATCATGGCAATTCGGTGAAAACAGCGTCGATCCGGTTAGTTCCATTCAAATCATACAAGTTAGAGTCCAAAACAAGGGCAAAAGTGTTTGGAAAAGTAGATCTGACGGAGACGTATCAACTCCCCCAAGCTTAAACCCTTGCTTGTCCTCAAGCAATTCAGTTGACAAACTGAAAGAGAAAAAGAAAAAACTTTTACAAACTCTGGTTGCTCTTGTTATTGTACCTATGTCAAGCCGACATTCAGGTTTTCAGCAAAGATCATAACTAACCACATTTGCAATAACTCCTAGGTCTCATGTTTACTCATATCAATAACATAATTAGCTAGCAAGCCATAATAATAAATCTCGGATGACAACACTTTCTCAAAATAATCATAATATGATATAACAAGATGGTATCTCGCTAGCCCTTTCTGAGACCGCAAAACATAAATGCAGAGCACCTCCAAAGATCAAGGACTGACTAGACATTGTAATTCATGGTAAAAGAGATCCAATCATAGTCATACCCGATATAAATTAACAATAATGAATGCAAATGACAGTTGTGCTCTCCAGCTAGTGCTTTTAATAAGAAGGTGCTCACTCAACATAAAAGTAAATAGATAGGCCCTTCGCAGAGGGAAGCATGGATTTGTAGAGGTGCCAGAGATCGGTTTTGAAATAGAGATAAATTATATTTTGAGTGGCATACTTTCATTGTCAACATAACAACTAAGAGATGACGATATCTTCCATGCTAAACAAATTATAGGCGGTTCCCAAACAGAATGGTAAAGTTTATACTCCCCTCCTCCACAAGCATCACTCCATGGCTTGCTCGAAACAACGAGTGCCTCCAACATTCAACGGGTCCTAGGGGGAGTTTTGTTTGCAATTATTTTGATTTAGTTTGCATAAAGCATGGGACTGGGCATCCCAGTGACCAGCCATTTTCTCGTGAGTGAGGAGCGGAGTCCACTCCTCTTGAGGATAACCCGCCTAACACGGAAGATAAGGGCAGCCCTAGTTGATATATGAGCTATTCGAGCGTGCAAAACAGAATGTTTATTTGAAGGTTTAGAGTTTGACACATAAAATTTTACTTGGAACGGCAGGTAGATACCGCATATAGGAAGGTATAGTGGACTCATATGGAACACCTTTGAGGTTTAAGGAGTTTGGATGCACAAGCAGTATTTCCCGCTTAGTACAAGTGAAGGCTAGCAAAAGACTGGGAAGCGACCAACTAGAGAGCGAGAACAGTCATGAACATGCATTAAAATTAATAAACTTTGAATACAAGCATGAGTAGGATATAATCCACCATGAACATAAATATCGTGAAGGCTATGTTGATTTGTTTCAACTACATGCGTAAACATGTGCCAAGCCAAGTCACTTAAATCATTCAAAGGAGGATACCACCCCCTCATACCACATCACAACCATTTTAATAGCATGTTGGCACGCAAGGTAAACCATTATAACTCATAGGTAATCAAGCATGGTACAAGCAACTATGATCTCTAATTGTCAATCCAAACATGTTTATTCATAATAAGCTGAATCAAGAACGATGAACTCATCATATTTACAAAAACAAAAGAGGTCGAGTTCATAACAGCTTTTCTCATCCTAGTCAGTCCATCATATATCATCATAATTGCCTTTCACTTGCACGACCGAACGTTGTGAATAATAATAAGAGTGCACGTGCATTGGACTAAGCTGGAATCTGCGAGCATTCAATAAACAGGAGAAGACAAGGTAATATGGGCTCTTGGTTAAATCAACAATGATGCATATAAGAGCCACTTCAACAATTTAATCATGGTCTTCTCCTACTGACCCCCAAAGAAAAGAAAAGAAAAAAAACTATTTACACGGGAAAGCTCCCAACAAGCAAAAGAAGAACGGGAAATATTTTTGGGTTTTCTTTTTAATTACTACAGCAAGAAAAATAAACTACTACTAATTTTTTTTCTTAAGGTTTAATAGACACACAAGAAGAAAGCAGGAAAAAGGAAATAAACTAGCATGGATATTACAGTGAAAGAGTATGAGCACCGACATCTAGCAATGAGTGTGTGTGAACATAAATGTAATATCGGTGAGAAATACGTACTCCCCCAAGCTTAGGCTTTTGGCCTAAGTTGGTCTATTGCCAGGGATAGCCTGGCGGATACCCGTAGGTGTAGCTGGGGTCATACTGCGATGAAGAATAGTTGGGATCATACTGTGATGAAGAGGACTCTGACTGCCACTGGCTGGCAACCGCCTCCGGATCCCAAGAATAAACAGACTGTCGTGGAGGCTCATCTTGTGGTTCTGGTTCCGGGGCTGGTGCAGGATTCCGATAGGCTTGAACGGCCGCCCACGGAACAAGGTGAGGACCTGCAGACAAGTTAAACAAAGAGGGAGCAGGCAAAGTAATAGGCTCAGGGTGATGTTTATCAAAGTACAATTTATATTTAAGCTCCCCTTCTTTGCTCTTAACAAGAAATTCATGCGCTAGCATACTCTTATAATTTAGATAAGCACTGGGCAACAATGTTTCTTCTTTCTCCAAATGCCTAATAGGTATGTCAAAATGTGCAGCTAGGCGCGAAGCATAAATACCTCCAAAAATGGGGCCTTTAGTACGGTTCAAACTTAACCGTCTAGCAATAATTCCGCCCATACTAACAGTGTTGTTGCGGTATAAACCATGGAACAAAATGATAATATCAGGAACACTAAGGTTACCACAGCCTCATGACCAATCAAGCAATGACTAGCAAATAAGGCAAAGTAGCGTAAAACAGGAAAATGTATGCTAGTAACTCTTGCATCAGAAACCTTCCTGGTTTCTCCCACAGTGATAGTGTTAATAAAAGCTTCTACTTCATTACGGTGTGGTTCATCCAAGGTACCCTCAAAGGGTATTTTGCAAACCTCGCAAAATTCAGCTAATGGCATCTTCTTAACGTCATATAAATGAAACTCTACTGATGGAGGTGATTCCTTAGGGAAAAAGTAGAAGTTTTGCACAAAAGTTTTTGTGAGTAAGAGATACTGATGACGTTGGTCGCGGAGGAAGTTGGTGAGGCCAGCATTCTCAATCAATAAATAAAAATCTTCATAAATTCCTGCTCTTCTCAAGAAGTCATCGGAACGCCATTCACTGCAATGGGACCTCCAGCGGTCTTGAGGCAAATTGTATTTGGGCTTCTGTGCTTCTTTCTTTTGTTTTCCTTCGAGCTTCGGCTCGACGAGCCCCTCAAAAGTCTCTTCATTGTTTTCTGAAATAATCTGAAATTTTTAGTAACTTCAAACAAAAGTGAACCAACTTCAATAAAATTGATAGCAACTACTCCTACAAGTGCCTAGAGCCTATATCAAGCATTAGAACTACTTGGAACCATATAAATTTGACATGCAAGATCAAGAACATGGTCACCTATGCAGCACAAATTTGCAAAGAATAAAGCACTAGAACAAAAACTAATTGGACCAATGGAGGAGTCACATACCAAGGAACAATCTCCCCAAGCAGTTTTGAGAGGTGCTTTGAGCAAGGAGATCGAAAATCATAGCAAAAGTGATTTGGAACTCGTGCTTGAGTTGGTTTTTCGGGTTTGTGTGAGGCAGAGGAAGAAGATGGAGTGCAGGGATAAGCGGAGGAGGGCCACCGTGGGCCCACGAGGCGTGGGGCGCGCCTCCACCCTCGTGGCTGTGTGGCAGCTCCCCAAGGTGATTTTTGCACTATAAATCGTCAAATATTCCCGAAAAAAATCATATTAAATTGGAATGGCATTCTGAGGACTTTTATTTTCGGGGTATTTTTATATTGTACGGATAAGTCAGGAGACAGACAGAAAAATACTATTTTACTTTATTTCTACTAAATAACATTAAATATAAAGAGGGTACACAAGGTTGTGCTTCTAGTTTCATCCATCTCATGCTCATCAAAAGGAATCCACTAACAAGGTTGATCAGGTCTTGTTAACAAACTCATTCCGACTAACATGGAATCGGAGAAATTTCGAATAACACTAGGTTACCTCAATGGGGATATGGACATCCCCAATAATAAGTATATCATATTTCTTCTTGACGGTAGGGAGAGGAAATTCAAAACCTCCAAATATAATCGATGGAATTTTTCCAATAGAATTGATACTATAAACTTGAGGTTGTTTCTTCGGAAAGTGTACCGTGTGCTCATTACCATTAACATGAAATGTGACATTGCCTTTGTTGGAATCAATAACAGCCCCGCAGTACTAAGGAAAGGTCTTCCAAGAATAATAGACATACTATCATCCTCGGGAATATCAAGAATAACAAAGTCCGTTAAAATAGTAACATTTGCAACCACAACAGGCACATCCTCACAAATACCGATAGGTATAGCAGTTGTTATCAGCCATTTGCAAAGATATTTCAGTAGGTGTCAACTTATTCAAGTCAAGTCTACGATATAAAGAGAGAGGCATAACACTAACACCGGCTCCAAGATCACATAAAGCAGTTTTAACATAATTTCTCTTAATGGAGCATGGTATAGTAGGTACACCTGGATCTCCAAGTTTCTTTGGTATTCCACCCTTAAAAGTATAATTAGCAAGCATGGTGGAAATTTCAGCTTCCGGTATCTTTCTTTTATTTGTAACAATGTCTTTCATATATTTAGCATAAGGATTCATTTTGAGCATATCACCAATCGCATACGCAAAAAGATGGGTCTAATCATTTCAGCAAAGCGCTCAAAATCATCATCATCCTTTTTCTTGGATGGTTTCGGAGGAAAAGGCATGGGTTTCTGAACCCATGGTTCCCTTTCTTTACCATGTTTCCTAGCAACGAAGTCTCTTTTATCATAATGTTGATTCTTTGATTGTGGGTTATTAAGATCAACAGCAGGTTCAACTTCTACATCATTATCATTAGTAGGTTGAGCATCATCATGAACATCATCATTAACATTTTCACTAGGTTCATGTTCATTACCAGATTGTGTTTCAAAGATCATACATAGAGATATCATTTGGATTCTCGTGTGGTTCAGCAATAGGTTCACTAGAAGTTTGCAAAGTCCTATCATTTTTCTTTTCTTCCTTTTAGAAGAACTAGGTACATCAATATTATTTCTCTACTGAATCTTGCTCGATTCTCTTAGGATGGCCTTCGTGATACAAAGGTTCTGAGTCATTCTACCAGTTCTAGTAGCCACTCTAACAACATAATCATTTTTCTTACTATTCATTTCATCAAGCACTTCTTTCTGAGCTTTAATTACTTGTTCTACTTGAGTGGTAACCATAGAAGCATGTTTGCTAACAAGTTTAAGTTCACCTATAATATTAGCCATATAATCACCCAAGCGTTTAATCATATAAGCATCTTGTTTTAATTGTCTACCAAAATAAGCATTAAAGTCATCTTGCTTAAACTTAAAGTTATCAAACTCATCCAAGCAATGACTAGCAATTTTAGTAGGAGGGACTTCAGCTTTATCATATCTATAGAGAGAATTTACCTTTACTACCTGTGTCGGGTTATCGGGATCAGGAGGTTCTTCAATAAGTAATGGATCAATGTCATAAGTTTCTTCAACAGGCGGCAGATTAAGACCATGTATTTCTTCAATAGGAGGTAAATTCTTAACATCTTCAGCTTTAATACCTTTTTCTTTCATAGATTTCTTTGCCTCTTGCATATCTTCTGGACTGAGAAATAGAACACCTCTTCTTCGGAGTTGGTTTAGGAATAGGCTCAGTAATTGGCTCTGGAGCTGGCTCAGGAGGTGCCCAATTATTTTCATTTGTCAACATATTATTCAATAGAATTCAAGCTTCATCGGTGTTCTTTCCCTGAAAAGAGAACCAGCACAACTATCCGGTAATCTCTGGAAGCATCGGTTAGTCCATTATAAAAGATATCAAGTATTTCAGGTTTCTTAAGAGGATGATCAGCAAAGCATTAAGTAACTTGAGAAGCCTCCCCCAAGCTTGTGGGAGACTCTCTTCTTTAATTTGCACAAAGTTGTATATTTCCCTCAAAGCAGCTTGTTTCTTATGAGCAGGGAAATATTTAGCAGAGAAGTAATAAATCATATCCTGGGGACTACGCACAACCAGGATCAAGAGAATTAAACCATATCTTAGCATCACCCTTTAATGAGAACGAAAATATTCTCGAGTATATAAAAGTAGCGCGATCTCTCATCATTAGTAAACAGGCGACTATATCATTTAACTTAGTAAGATGTGCCACAACAGTTTCAGATTCATAGCCATAAAAGGATCAGATTCGACCAAAGTAATTATATCCGGATCAACAGAAAATTCATAATCCTTATCGGGAACACAAATAGGTGAAGTAGCAAAAGGTGGTCATGTTTCATTCTGTATCTAAGAAATTCTTTACTCCATTTAACTAGCAGCCTCTTAAGTTCATATCTATCTTTACAAGCAAAAATAGCTGCAGAAGATTCCATATCAAAAACATAACAGGCATATTTTCATCATCACTTTCATCATCGTATTCAAATTCAATAATTTCTTTCTCTCCAGCCCTAGCAATTTGTTCATCTAGAAATTCACCAAGGGGCACAGTAGTATCAAGCATAGAAGTAGTTTCATCATAAGTATCATGCATAGCAGAAGTGGCATCATCAATAACATGCGACATATCGGAATGAATAGTAGAAGCAGGTTTTGGTGTCGCTAGCTTACTCATAATAGAAGGTGAATCAAGTGCAGAGCTAGATGGCAGTTCCTTACCTCCCATCGTAGTTGAGGGATAAATTTTTGTCTTAGCATCTTTCAAGTTCTTCATAGTGTCCAGCAGATATAAATCCCAAGTGACTCAAAGAATAGAGCTATGCTCCCCGGCAACGGCGCTAGAAAAAGGTCTTGATAACCCACAAGTATAGGCGATCGCAACAGCTTTCGAGGGTAGAGTATTCAACCCAAATTTATTGATTCGACACAAGGGGAGCCAAAGAATATTCTCAAGTATTAGCAGCCAAGTTGTCAATTCAACCACACCTGAAAACTTAGTATCTGCAGCAAAGTGTTTAGTAGCAAAGTAATATGATAGTGGTGGTAACGGTAACAAAAGTAAAGACAGCAAAAATAATGTTTTTGGTATTTTGTAGTGATTGTAACAAAGAATAACGGAAAAGTAAATAAGCGAAGACCAGTATATGGAAAGCTCAGAGGCACCGGATCGATGATGGATAATTATGGGATGTGGTTCGTCATGTAATGATCATAACATAGGGTGACACGGAACTAGCTCCAATTCATCAATGTAATGTAGGCATGTATTCCGAATATAGTCATACGTGTTTATGGAAAAGAACGTGCATGACATCTTTTGTCCTACCCTCCCGTGGCAGCGGGGTCCTATTGAAAACTAAGGGATATTAAGGCCTCCTTTTAATAGAGAACCGGAACAAAGCATTAGCACATAGTGAATACATGAACTCCTCAAACTATGGTCATCACCGGAGTGGTCCCGATTATTGTCACTGGGGTTGCGGATCATAACACATAGTAGGTGACTATAGACTTGCAAGATAGGATCAAGAACTCACATATATTCATGAAAACATAATAAGTTCAGATCTGAAATCATGGCACTCGGGCCCTAGTGACAAGCATTAAGCATAGCAAAGTCATAGCAACATCAATCTTAGAACATAGTGGATACTAGGGATCAAACCCTAACAAAACTAACTCGATTACATGATAAATCTCATCCAACCCATCACCGTCCGGCAAGCCTACGATGGAATTACTCACGCATCGGCGGTGAGCATCATGAAATTGGTGATGGAGGATGGTTGATGATGACGACGGCTGACGAATCTCTCTCCGAGCCCCGAGCGGACTCCGGATCAGCCCTCCCGAGAGGTTTTAGGGCTTGGCGGCGGCTCAAGATCGTAAAACGCGATGATTTCTTCTCCTGATTTTTTCTCCCGAAAGCCAATATATAGAGTTGGAGTTGGCGTCGGAAGGTGTCGAGGGGCCCACGAGGTAGGGGCGCGCCAGAGGGGGGCGCCCACCCTTGTGGACAGGGTGTGGGCCCCCTGGTCTTCATCTTTAGCGAGGATTTTTTATTATTTTTTATAAGACATCCCGTGGAGTTTCAAGTCATTCCGAGAACTTTTGTTTTCTACACATAAAACAACATCATGGCAATTCTGCTGAAAACAGCATCATTCCGGGTTAGTTCCATTCAAATCATACAAGTTAGAGTCCAAAACAAGGGCAAAAGTGTTTGGAAAAGTAGATACGACGGAGACGTATCACATGCCGACGTTGGTCATAACTTGTGACGCGGTCAAAGCCGGATTGATGACGTGACCGAGCGACGATGTCGGCGCGCCTGACCCATGCAATCTGTGGGGCGATGGTGTTGATACTGGGCTTAGCGATTCCGAACTCTTGCTCAGCTTGCCGAGCTGATGATCCTATAAGGTTGGGCTCGGCTCGATGAAGCGACGATCTGTCTAGCGCAGGTCGGCAGACGTGGAGTAAGGGCTGGTCCAGCGTGACGGTGAAGATTACCTCCGAAAAGGAGCAAAATTTGTGAGCATGTGTTCGGAAACAAAACACAATACCCTACAAAAAGATTCTTCCAAAAAGGTTGTCCAATATCCCGTTCATGAAGAAAGATGAACTCAGGTCGGATTCGTATTCGCGCAGAAAACATATCCGGAAAGTGATGCACTAATCGGAAGGTTCCCGGAGTTTGGACGGTCGGATCGAGCTGAAATTTTGAGAGGTGGTAGATATAGGAATTCCACAGGCGATCAACGGTTGGATCTTCCAAAGGACGTCCGAGTTAGACGCTGGACTCCTCGCCCTAAACACGTCTAGATTCGACAAGGCTCCGGTATATCGTAGATCCTGGAGATTCCTCCATCGAAACGCGATGAAATTTTACAGGGTTGTTATATACTCAATTCCGCACTATGCCACCAAAGCAATCATCAAACCGACGCTCGAGGAGGCGGTGACGATGGATACAAGCTTGAAAAATAGCACGGTCGCACGAAGGCAATGTTGACATTGAGCCCCCGGGCTCCATGGATGATTCCTCCATGATCTTTATAGAGATTGGAGTTGATGATGAGGAGGACATATGTCCGATCTTGACAATCCGAAGAGGAGCCTGGTCCTCGGCCCAGCCAAGGTGACCAGTCAAGCCCGTGATGAAGACGCCGACGTTGCAGTTCATCTAGAGACCAGCCATTGATCCATTGCCGATCACACATCGGAACTCTCACTGAATGCACCATTGTCGGTGTCAAAACCGGCAGATCTCGGGTAGGGGGTCCCAAGCTCAGGGGCGGAGCCAGGATTTGGGCATTAGGGGGGCAAAGGAGATAACGATAGTACATGCAAATTTTTGCTTAAATAGACACCTAAATGTGTGTTGTTTTATATTAGAAGAAAATTTTGAGAATAAAGTGTCATAATGTATCAAACTGACTTATCAAAACATAGTAATACATTTTTGGCAATTCACAAAAGGGCTTCCTTTCTACAGGATTAAAGTTAGGTCTACTAGCAAGATCATCAAACAATAAGATAATCTCATCCGATTGAACTTTGGAGCTATTTATTTTTCAGTGAAACCCCAATATCCTAAATTGACCAATGCAGTCAGCCCTGCTTCCATCGAAATAGAAGAACAGGGTGCAGACGACGTTCAATAAAAACAAAAATGCCAAAAGGAAGCGTGAGGAGGAAACAACAGCTAATATTTACTCCCTCCATTCCTAAATATAAGTCTTTGTAGAGATCCCACTATAAACCACATACGGATGTATATAGATGCATTAGTGTAGATCCACTCATTTTGCTCCGTATGTGGTCCATAGTGAAAACTCTCCAAAGACTTATATTTAGGAACAGAGGGAGTATTACAAGCAAATACCAGGAATCATCTCCCATATGACTGAAAAACACATCTAGTAATTTGAACTACTTAATCAATAGTCTGAGATGCAATCGCTGCCATACCTTTATACTTCAGCGTTTGCCACAGGATCATCACCACGGATTAGACTTCAGCATTTGCGGACTAGATCATCGCCGCTGCAGGATCTGCAAAGGTAGAGACGGGGGCTTGCCGGCTAGCACGCCGCCACGGCGGTGTCGTCCGTCGATCGGCTAGGGCGACCAGTGGTGGCTAGCAGAAAATCATGATCGATCTGGATTCTGAACGACTTGGAAGACAGGAAAGTTGGATTAATATTATCCACGATGGACTAAATACGGGACATGGGCTATGATTGGGCTTGGGTACGTAGACGCAAGGCTTGGGAAATCAATTCACTGATTGGGCCTTCATATCAGTACTAGTTGAACAGTACTTAAGGAATAAAATCTACGACCATTAGTATGTAATATATACTAGGATTTGTATTAGTATCTGCTCCGATTCATTGAGGGGGGCCGATCGTTGGGGGTATCTAGCCCCTGCTCGCCCCATGTCTCTGCCCCTGCCCAAGCTATGTGTCTTAGGATCGATGGGTAACAGGAGACGAGGGACATAGTGTGTTTACCCAGCTTCGGGCTCTCTCGAAGAGATAATACCCTACATGCTGCTTTTGATTGTATTCGATGTATATGATTACAGAGTTGATCTACCTCAAGATCATATGTTGTGGTCTAAACCCTAGAGGTATGATGAGTAATGTCATAATCACCTATCGACTAGCCTGGCCTCGACTTATATAATGTACCGGAGGCCTAGGATAACAAGAGTCCTAGTCGAATACGTTGGTGGAGAGGAGTCCTTGTCTTGATCTTCAAGTCTGGTGGAATCTTCCTCATGTGCGGCATGGGCTGCCCGAAGTGGCCCATGAGTGAACCGCCATGGGGGTCCTCGGCCCCATCCAGCTGGTCGGGAGACGACGTGGTGAGTACCCCCTAGTCCAGGACATCGTCAGTTTCTTTTTGGGTTACATGAAAGTTGCTCAGATCGATGAGACGAATCTGGATACACTCTCCGTTCATCCGTCACATGCCCCTAGCATAGCTAACATCGAACTTTTCCCCTTCGGTTCGTCTGTCCGAAAATGCCTAACTCCGGGAAAACTTTCCGGATGTTATCCCCCTTCACCGGTATCGTGTAGCACCACGTTAGAACACCCCTAGCCCTGCGTGTTACCACCGTCATGCATCTGTTTGCATTATATTTACTGTTTCTTCCCCCTCTTCTCTCCGGTAGACCCCGAGACCGTTGTTGATGTCCCTGTGATCGACTACGTCGATGACGACCCTTCTTCCCTTTTAGCGGAGCTTCCAGGCAAGCCCCCCTTTGATCATACCGATATCGCCCATTCCATTCTCTCATGCTTGCATTAAATTTTGCTACTGTTATTGTTTGCTCCTATTCTAATGCATAGCCTGCTGTTGTAACCTGCTCATTGTACCTTACCTGCTTATCCTAAACTGCTTAGTATAGGTTGGTTAGTGATCCATCAGTGACCCCCACTTGTCCTTGTTGCCCCTGCTTCATCATCGATGCATCGATCAACGTGATCGATGGCCAGAGCCCGACACCTCACATCACATCACGCCCCTTTAGTTGCTCGACTCTGCAGAGCTACTATCGAGTGCCGAGGGTGATCCCTCATAATGCACTCCTGATGATAATTCTGTAGCGTAGCTATTCGGTCGTGGTCAACGGGGGTGGTTCCTCTTTCACCATTCCCGATACGGCTCTGTCATGCAACACCTCAAGTGTGAACCTCGAGGGTGGATCCTCTTACGTTCACCTTGATGATTACATCGAGTGGAATCCTCCGTGGGTGATTCCTTGGGTTTTCCCCTTGATGTTTGGACACACGGTTACCTTGAATTTACTTGAGACCATTGTTGAAGTCGGGTCGGCCCTGAGGGGTACCCGCGAGTTGATGTGAAAGTCGGGCGGGCCCATGGAGCACCCGCGAGTTCTCTACGTGGCACGGCCGGGCAGTCTGGGCCCTTGCCGTAAGTCCATGAGACGGGGTGACGGGGTCACATTATCGTGAGTCTCTGCTCGTCTTCGCGAGCCCCCAATGCACTAACAGGTTTGGGTATTTGTTCTGAGTTGGCCTTTGGCCTTTACGCACTAACCACCACGCGAGAATAGATATGGGCCTCGACGTCATGGTATCAGCCGAAGCTTTGTCAGATGTCCAGTTCAGCATTGTGGCACGATCGGATGGTGCCATCCACTACACGGGTGGTGCTGGTATCCACCCTGCACACAACGACCCAGAGTGCAACGGGCGATGGTCCCAGACCCCGGAGTGCTTAGGATGTAGACCAGCGGGGACCTCTCTACTGAGCCTAGGTAGGGCTGCGACATGTTGATCTTCCGAGGCCGGGCATTGACCCAGAAAAGTGTGTCCGGCCAGAGTGATCGAGCGTGTTGGGTAACGTGGTGCACCCCTGCAGGGAAGATATATATTTGAATACCGTGTCCACGGTAATGGACATTCAGACTTGTATCCTGATCTTATATAACTAGAAATGGATAGTTGAGATATGTGATGGATATGTGGCTCCGGGATTGCTTTCTCGTAGGGAGTCGAGAAAGGATCTCTGGGCGTTGATACTACAACATGTTTGTTAAATATAAACTGCTATTCTTTACTCTTCTACATGCTGCAAGATGCTTGGAGCTGCTTGAAGATGCTAGTCTTTGATAGGCTAGGCCTTCCCCTCTATTCTGGCATTCTGCAGTTCAGTCCACAGATACATCCCTTCCATTTGATACCAATGCATACTTAGTATAGATATGATGCTTATGAGTACTTTGGATGAGTACTCATGGTTGCTTTACTACCCTTTTTCCCCTTCCTTCTTCTTTCCAGTTGATGCAACCAGATGGTGGATCCCTGGAGCCAGATGCCACCGCCGATGAATACTACTACATGGAGGCCGCCTAA
Source organism: Aegilops bicornis (assembly GCA_021605145.1). Lineage (NCBI taxonomy): Eukaryota > Viridiplantae > Streptophyta > Magnoliopsida > Poales > Poaceae > Aegilops > Aegilops bicornis. Next base: position 679,478,524 of record CM038673.1, on the reverse strand, counting down.
GATCAGGAGTAGTTAGGAGGTCCCAGGCAGGAGGCCTTGCCTCTTCGATCGTTGTTGCTTTTGTGCTAGCCTTCTTAAGGCATCCTTGTTTAACTAATGTTTGTACTCAGATATTGTTGCTTCCGCTGACGCTTGTGTCTCGAGCTTTTGTATTCGAGCCCTCGAGGCCCCTGGCTTTTAATATGAAGCTTGTATTATTTTGATTTGTGTCTAGAGTTGTGTTGTGATATCTTCCCGTGAGTCCCTGATCTTGATCGTACACATTTGCGTGTATGATTAGTGTACGGTCGAATCGTGGCGTCACACACCGTCAGTACCCAACAGTTTATTTTTGGGTATCCTATGAAGATGCACTTCTCTGATTTGGGTTTGAGCTTATCAGGTTGAAGCTTTTTCACATAAGCATCGCAACCACAAACTTTTAAGAAACGACAGCTTAGGTTTCTTGCCAAACCACAGTTCATACGGTGTCGTCTCAATGGATTTAGATGGTGTCCTATTTAACATGAATGCAGCTGTCTCTAATGCATAACCCTAAAACAATAGTGGTAAATCTGTAAGAGACGTCATAGATTGCACCATGTCCAATAAAGTACAGTTATGATGTTCAGACACACCATTACGTTGTGGTGTTCCAGGTGGTGTGAGTTGTGAAACTATTCCACATTGTTTTAAATGAAGACCAAACTCATAACTCAAATATTCACCTCCACGATCAGATCATAGAAACTTTATTTTCTTGTTACGATGATTTACCACTTGACTCTAAAATTCTTTGAACTTTTCAAATGTTTCAGACTTATGTTTCATTAAGTAGATATACCCATATCTGCTCAAATCATCTGTGATGGTTAGAAAATAACGATACCTGCCACGAGCCTTAACACTCATCGGACCGCATACATCAGTATGTATTATTTCCAATAAGTCAGTTGCTCGCTCCATTGTTCCGGAGAACGGAGTCTTAGTCATCTTGGCCATGAGGCATGGTTACATAAGCATCAAGTGATTCCAAAAGCCCATCAACATGGAGTTTCTTCATGCGCTTTACACCAATATGACCTAAACGGCAGTGCCAAAAATAAGTTGCACTATCATTATTAACTTTGCATCTTTTGGCTTCAATATTATGAATATGTGTATCAATACAATCGAGATTCAACAAAAATATGCCACTCATCAAGGGTGCATGACCATAAAAGATATCACTCATACAAATAGAACAACCATTATTCTCTGATTTAAATAAATAACTATCTCGGATTAAACAAGATCCATATATAATGTTCATGCTCAACGTTGGCACCAAATAACAATTATTCAGGTCTAAAACTAATCCCGACGGTAGATGCAGAGGTAGCGTGCCAACGGCGATCACATCGACTTTGGAACCATTTCCCACACGCATCGTCACCTTGTCCTTAGCCAATCTTTGTTTAATCCGTAGCCCCTATTTCGAGTTGCAAATATGAGCAACAGAACCAGTATCAAATACCCAGGCGCTACTACGAGCATTAGTAAGGTACACATCAATAACATGTATATCAAATATACCTTTCACTTTTCCATCCTTCTTATCCGCCAAATACTTGGGATAGTTCCGCTTCCAGTGACCAGTCCCTTTGCAGTAGAAGCACTCAGTTTCAGGCTTAGGTACAGACTTGGGCTTCTTCCCTTGAGCAGCAACTTGCTTGTTGTTCTTATTGAAGTTCCCCTTCTTCCCTTTGCCCTTTTTTCTTGAAACTAGTGGTCTTGTTAACCATCAACACTTGATGCTCTTTCTTGATTTCTACCTCCGCAGCATTTAGCATCGCGAAGAGCTCGGGAATTGTCTTATTCCATCCCTTGCATATTATAGTTCATCACGAAGCTTTTATAGCTTGGTGGCAGTGATTGAAGAACTCTGTCAATGACACTATCATCAGGAAGAGTAACTCCCAATTGAGTCAAGTGGTTGTGGTACCCAGACATTCTGAGTATATGTTAACTGACAGAACTATTCTCCTCCATTTTGCAGCTATAGAACTTATTGGAGACTTCATATCTCTCAATTCGGGCATTTGCTTGAAATATTAACTTCAACTCCTGGAACATCTCATATGCTCCATGACATTTGAAACGTCTTCGAAGTCCTGATTCTAAGCCGTAAAGCATGGCACACTGAACTATCGAGTAGTCATCGGCTTTGCTCTGCCAGACGTTCATAACGTTCGGAGTTGCTCCTGCAGTGGGTCTTGCACCAAGCGGTGCTTCTAGGACGTAACTCTTCTATGCAGCAATGAGGATAATCCTCAAGTTACAGACCCAGTCCGTGTAGTTGCTACCATCATCTTACAACTTAGCTTTCTCTAGGAACATATCAAAAAAATAAATGGGGAACTACATCGTGAGCTATTGATCTACAACATAATTTGCAAATACTATCAGGACTAAGTTCATGATAAATTAAAGTTCAATTAATCATATTACTAAAGAACTCCCACTTAGATAGACATCCCTCTAGTCATCTAAATGATCATGCGATCCATATCAACTAAACCATGTCTGATCATCACGTGAGATGGAGTAGTTTTCAGTGGTGAACATTTCTATGTTGATCATATCTACTATATGATTCATGTTTGACCTTACGGTCTCAGTGTTCCGAGGCCATATCTGCATATGCTAGGCTCGTAAAGTTTAACCCGAGTATTCTGCATGTGCAAAACTGGCTTGCACCCGTTGTATGTGAACGTAGAGCTTATCACACCCGATCATAACATGGTGTCTCGGCACGATGAACTGTCACAAGGGGATAGTGTGTCCATGTACCCTCATAGACCGAAAGCGGAAGCGTTATGTTAATGCGGTTGATGTAGTCGAACGTCTTCACAATCCAAGTACCGAACGTACGGCACCTCTGTGTTCAGCACACATTCAGCTCGATGACGTCCCTCGAACTCTTGATCCTGTAGAGGGTCGAGGGAGAGTTCCATCAGCACGACGGCATGGTGACGGTGATGGTGATGTGATCCGCGCAGGGCTTCGCCTAAGCATTGCGACGCTATGACCGGAGGAGTAAACTGTGGAGGGGGCACCACACACGGCTAAGAGAATTCTTGGTATGCTTATGGGTGCCCCCCTACCCCCGTATATAAAGGAGGGGAGGAGGAGGCCAGCCAATAAGGGGCACGCCACGGATAGGGGAGTCCTACTAGGACTCCAGTTCTAGTAGGATTCGCCCCCCTTTTTTTCCTTCTTCCGGAGGGGGAAAGGAGAGGGAGTAGGAGAAGGAAAGGGGGGCGCCGCCCCCTTCCCTAATCCAATTCGGCCTCTTCCTTTGTGGGGGGCGTGCCAGCCCCTTGTGGGCTGGTTAGCCTCCCTCCTATGGCCCATATGGCCCATATCTTTCCCCGAGGGGTTCCGGTAACCCCTACGGTACTCCGGTATGTACCCGATACACTCCGGAAACCTTCCGGTGTACAAATACTACCTTCCAATATATAAATCTTTACCTCTCGACCATTTCGAGACTCCTCGTCATGTCCATGATCTCATCCGGGACTCCCAAAAAACTTCGGTCACCAAAACACATAACTCATAATACAAATTGTCATCGAACGTTAAGCGTGCGGACCCTACGGGTTTGAGAACTATGTAGACATGACCGAGACACATCTCCGGTCAATAACCAATAGCGAAACCTGGATGCTCATATTGGTTCCCATATATTCTACGAAGATCTTTATTGGTCAAACAGCTTGACAACATACGTCGTTCCCTTTGTCATCGGTATGTTACTTGCCCGAGATTCGATCGCCGGTATCATCATACCTAGTTGAATCTCGTTACCGGCAAGTCTCTTTACTTGTTCAGTAATGCATCATCCCGTAACTAACTCATTAGTCACATTGCTTTCAAGGCTTATAGTGATGTGCATAACAGAGAGGGCCGAGAGATACCACTACGATACATGGAGTGACAAATCCTAATCTCAATCTATGCCAACCCAACAAACACCTTCGGAGACACCTGTAGAGGATCTTTATAATCACCCAGTTACGTTGAGACATTTGATAGCACACAAGGTCTTCCTCCGGTATTCGGGAGTTGCATAATCTCATAGTGAGAGGAATATGTATAAGTCATGAAGAAAGCAATAGCAATAAAACTTAACGATCATTATGCTAAGCTAACAGATGGGTCTTGTCCATCACATCATTCTCTAATGATGTGATTTCATTCATAAAATGACAACACATGTCTATGGCCAGGAAACTTAACCATATTTGATTAACAAGCTAGTCAACTAGAGGCATACTAGGGACACTCTATTTTGTCTATGTATTCACACATGTACTAAGTTTCCGGTTAATACAATTCTAGCATGAATAATAAACATTTATCATGATATAAGGAAATATAAATAACAACTTTATAATTGCCTCTAGGGCATATTTCCTTCAGCTTTTTCACATAGGCATCACAGCCCCAAACTTTAAGAAACGACAGCTTAGGTTTCTTGCTAAACCACAGTTCATATGGTGTCGTCTCAGCGGATTTAGATAGTGCCCTATTTAACGTGAATGCATCCGTTCTAAAGCATAACCCCAAAACGATAGCGGTAAATCGGTAAGAGACATCATAGATCGCACCATATCTAATAAAGTACGGTTACGACGTTCAGACACACCATTTCTTTGTGGCGTTCTAGGTGGCGTGAGTTGCGAAACTATTCCACATTGTTACAAATGAAGACCAAACTCATAACTCAAATATTCACCTCCATGACCAGATCATAGAAACTTTATTTTCTTGTTATGATGATTTTCCACTTCACTCTGAAATTCTTTGAACTTTTCAAATGTTTCAGACTTACGTTTCATTAAGTAGATATACCCATATCTGCTCAAATCATCTGTGAAGGTCGAAAATAACGATACCGCCATGAGCCTCAACACTCATCGGACCGCATACATCAGTTTGTATTATTTCCAATAAGTCAGTTGCTCGCTCCATTGTTCTGGAGAACGGAGTCTTAGTCATCTTGCCCATGAGGCATGGTTCGCAAGCATCAAGTGATTCCGAAAGCCCGTCAGCATGGAGTTTCTTCATGCGCTTTACACCAATATGACCTCAATGGCAGTGCCACAAATAAGTTGCACTATCATTATTAACTTTGCATCTTTTGGCTTCAATATTATGAATATGTGTATCACTACAATTGAGATTCAACAAAAAATGACCACTCATCAAGGGTGCATGACCATAAAAGATATTACTCATATAAATAGAACAACCATTATTCTCTGATTTAAATGAATAGTCGTCTCGCATCAAACAAGATCCAGATATAATGTTCATGCTCAACGCTGGCACCAAATAACAATTATTCAAGTCTAAAACTAATCCCGGAGGTAGATGTAGAGGTAGCGTGCCGACGGCGATCACATCAACCTTGGAACCATTTTCGACGCGCACCATCACCTCGTCCTTAGCCAATCTTCGTTTAATCCGTAGCCCCTGTTTTGAGTTGCAAATATGAGCAACAAAACCAGTATCAAATACCCAGGCGCTACTACGAGCATTGGTAAGGTACACATCAATAACATGTATATCAAATATACCTTTCACTTTGCCATCCTTCTTATTCGCCAAATACTTGGGGCAGTTCCGCTTCAAGTGACCAGTCCCTTTGCAGTAGAAGCACTCAGTTTCAGGCTTAGGTCCAGACTTGGGCTTCTTCCCTTGAGCAGCAACTTTCTTGCTGTTCTTCTTGAAGTTCCCCTTCTTCCCTTTGCCCTTTTTCTTGAAACTAGTGGTCTTGTTAACCATCAACACTTGATGCTCCTTCTTGATTTCTACCTCTGTAGCCTTTAGCATTGCGAAGAGCTCGGGAATTGTCTTTTCCATCCCTTGCATATTTTAGTTCATCACGAAGCCTTTATAGCTTGGTGGCAGTGATTGAAGAACTCTGTCAATGACACTATCATCAGGAAGATTAACCCCACCGAGTCAAGTGGTTATGATACCCGGACATTCTAAGTATCGTTCACTGACAGAACTATTCTCCTCCATCTTGCAGCTATAGAACTTGTTGGAGACTTCATATCTCTCAACTCGGGCATTTGCTTGAAATATTAACTTCAACTCCTGGAACATCTCATATGCTCCATGACGTTAAAAATGTCTTTGAAGTCCTGATTCTAAGCCGTAAAGCATGGCGCACTGAACTATCGGGTAGTCACCTGATACGTCTCCAACGTATCTATAATTTTTGATTGCTCCATGCTACTTTATCTATTGTTTTGGACTATAATGGGCTTTATTTTCCACTTTTATATTACTTTTGGGACTAACCTATTAACCGGAGGCCCAAAGTAATTGCTGTTTTTTGCCTATTTCAGTGTTTCGAAGAAACGGAATATCAAACGGAGTCCAAACGGAATGAAACCTTCGGGAACGTGATTTTCTCACCGAACGTGATCCAGGAGACTTGGACCCTACTCCAAGAAGTGCCAAAGGCGGTCACGAGGGTGGAGGGCGCCCCCCTGGGCGCGCCCCCTGCCTCATGGGCCCCCTGACGCTCCACCGACGTACTCCTTCCTCCTATATATACCTACGTACCCCCAACAGATCAGGGACGAAGCCAAAAACCTAATTCCACCGCCGTACCTTCCTGTACCCACGAGATCCCATCTTGGGGCATGTTCCGGAGCTCCACCGGAGGGGGCATCCACCACGGAGGGCTTCTACATCAACACCATAGCCCCTCCGATGAAGTGTGAGTAGTTTACTTTAGACCTTCGGGTGCATAGCTAGTAGCTATGATGGCTTCTTCTCTCTTTTTGGATCTCAATACAACGTTCTCCCCCTCTCTCGTGGAGATCTATTTGATGTAATCTTCTTTTTGCGATGTGTTTGTTGAGACCGATGAATTGTGGGTTTATGATCCAACTTATCTATGGAAAATATTTGATTCTTCTCTGAATTCTTTTATGTATGATTGAGTTATCTTTGCAAGTCTCTTGAATTATCCGCTTGGTTTGGCCAACTAGATTGGTAGTTCTTGCAATGGGAGAAGTGCTTAGCTTTGGGTTCAATCTTGTGGTGTCCTTACCTAGTGACAGAAGGGGTTGCAAGGCACGTATTGTATTGTTGCCATCGAGGATAACAAGATAGGGTATTTATCATATTGCATGAATTTATTCCTCTACATCATGTCATCTTGCTTAAGGCGTTACTCTGCTTTTTAACTTAATACTCTAGATGCATGCTAGATAGCGGTCGATGAGTGGAGTAATAGTAGTAGATGCAGAATCGTTTCGGTCTACTTGTCTCGGACGTGATGCCTATATACATGATCATTGCCTAGATATACTCATAACTATGCTCAATTCTGTCAATTGCTCAACAATAATTTGTTCACCCACCATAGAATATCTATGCTCTTGAGAGAAGCCACTAGTGAAACCTATGCCCCCCGGGTCTATTCTCATCATATCAATCTCCATCACTTTATTTACTTACTTTGCTTTTACTTTTCACTTTGCATCTTTATACCAAAATACCAAAAATATTATCTCTATCAGATCTCACTCTCGTAAGTGACCGTGAAGGTATTGACAACCCCTAATTGCGTTGGTTGCGAGTAGCTATCGTTTTGTGCAGGTACGAGGGACTTGCGCGTGGCCTCCTCTTGGATTGATACCTTGGTTCTCAAAACTGAGGGAAATACTTACGCTACCGTGCTGCATCATCCTCTCCTCTTCGGGAAAACCAACGCAAGCTCAAGTCGTAGCAAGAAGGATTTACTGGCGCCGCTGTTTGGGAGGCTTACGCAAAAGTCAACATACCAAGTACCCATCACAATCCCTATCTCTCGCATTACATTATTTGCCATTTGCCTCTTATTTTCCTCTCCCCCACTTCACCCTTGCCGTTTTATTCGCCCTCTCTTTCCCAATCTCCTCCTCTTTTTCCCTTTGCCTTTTGTTTGCTCGTGTGTTAGTTTGCTTGTTTGTCGTAATGGCCCTACTTAAATCTAGTGATCTTCACCTTAAAAGGCTAGAGGAGGTCGAAAACAATGTCAGGAAGTTTATGGTTTTGCAATTTGAGCATAATAATTTCTTTAGAAACGAGCTTAAGGAACAAAAGAGTTTTATGAGTTATATGAATAAACAGCTCGATGATATGTCTGAAGAATTTGATGGTATAAGAGCCCAAATCGCTCGTCTTGAAAAGATGACCGCTGAAATTTCGGATATGCAAGCCACCTTAGTCAATAAGATGGCCGCTAAACCGGATTCCTATGAAAATCAAGATGAAGATCTAAAAGTTATTGATGTGTCCCCTATTAAATCTTTGTTTTGCAATATGAATCTTGATGAAACTGAATATGATCTTCCTTTACCTAGAAGGCGTTCTAAGAATTCGGAGTTTTTAGATCTTGATGATGAAATTGATAAAAGTGGGATTGAAAGAAATAAAAATCAAGATATTGCTAAACCCACTATTTTGGATCTCAAGGAATTTAATTATGAAAATTTCTCTTTAATTGATTGTATTTCCTTGTTGCAATCCGTGTTAAATTCTCCTCATGCTTATAGTCAAAATAAGGCTTTTACCGAACACATTGTTGATGCCTTGATGCAATCTTATGAAGAAAAGCTTGAGTTGAAAATTTCTATCCCTAGGAAACTCCATGATGAGTGGGAACCTATTATCAAAATTAAAAATAAAAATTATGAGTTTCATGCTTTGTGTGATTTGGGTGCTAGTGTCTCTACTATTCCCAAAACTTTGTGTGATTTGCTAGATTTCCGTGATTTTGATGATTGCTCTCTAAACTTGCATCTTGCGAATTCCACTATTAAAAAGCCTATGGGAAGAATTAATGATGTTCTTATTGTTTCAAATAGGAATTATGTTCCCGTAGATTTTATCGTTCTTGATATAGATTGCAATCCTTCATGTCCTATTATTCTTGGTAGACCTTTCCTTAGAACGGTCGGTGCAATTATCGATATGAAGGAAGGAAATATTAGATTCCAATTCCCTTTAAAGAAGGGCATGGAACAATTTCCTAGAAAGAAAATAAAATTACCATATGAATCTATCATGAGAGCCACTTATGGATTGCCTACCAAAGATGGCAATACCTAGATCTATCCTTGCTTTTATGCCTAGCTAGGGCGTTAAACGATAGCGCTTGTTGGGAGGCAACCCAATTTTATTTTTAGTTTTTTGTTTTTGCTTCTGTTTAGGAATAAATAATCCATCTAGCCTCTGTTTATATGTGGTTTTATGTTTTAATTAGTGTTTGTGCCAAATTGGACCTATTGGATCTTCTTGGATGATAGTTATTTGATCTTGCTGTAATTTCCAGAATCTTTGTGCTCAGTGCCCGAATTGCTAAAAATCACCAGAACGTGATAAAATACTGATTCCAATTGCTTCTGATCAATAAACAAATTTTCCAGGTCTTCTAATTTTGGTAGAATTTTTTGGGTTCCAGAAGTTTGCGTTAGTTACAGATTACTACAGACTATTCTGTGTTTGACAGATTCTGTTTTGTGTGTGTTGTTTGCTTATTTTGATGAACCTATGGTTAGTAAAATAGTTTACAATCCATAGAGAAGTTGGAATACAGTAGGTTTAACACCAATATAAATAAAGAATGAGTTCATTACAGTACCTTAAAGTAGTCTTTTGTTTTCTTTCTCTAACGGAGCTCACGAGATTTCTATTGAGTTTTGTGTTGTGAAGTTTTCAAGTTTTGGGTGAATTCTTTTGATGGATTATGGAACAAGGAGTGGCAAGATCCTAAGCTTGGGGATGCCCATGGCACCCCCAAGATAATCCAAGGACACCAAAAGTCAAAGCTTGGGGATGCCGGAAGGCATCCCCTCTTTCGTCCACTTCCATCGGTAATTTACTTGGAGCTATATTTTTATTCACCAACATGATATGTGTTTTGCTTGGAGTGTCTTGTATTATTTGAGTCTTTCCTTGTTAGTTTACCACAACCATCCTTGCTGTACACATCTTTTGAGAGAGCCATATATGATTTGAAATTTGATAGAATACTCTATGTGCTTCACTTATATCTTTTGAGCTTGATAGTTTCCTCGTAGTGCTTCACTTATATCTTTTTGAGCGTGATAATTTTTGCTCTAGTGCTTCACTTAGATATTTTAGAGCACGGTGGTGGATTTTTTTAAGGAAACTTGATCTCTCATGCCTCACTTATATTATTTTGAGAATCGTTAATAGCATGGTAATTTGCTTAATGTTAATATACTTGGTATTCAAGATATGTGAAACTTTTCTTTTGAGTGCGTTGAATACTAAGATAAGTCTGATGCTTGATAATTGTTTTGAGATATGGAGGTGATAATATCAAAGTCATGCTAGTTGGGTGATTGTGAATTTGAGAAATGCTTGTGTTGAAGTTTGTAAGTCCCATAGCATGCACGTATGGTTAAAGTTATGTAACAAATTTGAAACATGAAGTGTACCTGGCTTGTGCATCCTTATGAGTGGCGGTCGGGGACGAGCGATGGTCTTTTCCTACCAATATATCCCCCTAGGAGCATGCATGTAGTACTTGATTTTTGATGACTTCTAAATTTTTGCAATAAGTATATGAGTTCTTTTGACTAATGTTGAGTCCATGGATTATACGCACTTTTACCTTTCCGCCATTGCTAGCCTCTTGATGCCGTGCATTGCCCTTTCTCACATTGAGAGTTGGTGCAAACTTCGCCGGTGCATCCAAACCCCATGATACGATACGCTCTATCACACATAAACCTCCTTATATGTTCCTCAAAACAGCCACCATACCTACCTATTATGGCATTTCCATAGCCATTCCGAGATATATTGCCATGCAACTTCCACCATCATCATCATGACATACTTTACTTTTGTCATATTGCCATTGCATTATCATGTAGTTGACATCGTATTTGTGGCAAAGCCACCATGCATTATTTTTCATACATTTCACTCTTGATTCATTGCACCATCCCGGTACATCACGGAGGCATTCATATAGAGTCTTATATTGTTCTAGTTTCGAGTTGTAATCCTTATGTTGTAATCAATAGAAGTGTTATGATCATCATTATTAGAGCATTGCCCAAAAAAAAGAGAAAGGCCAAAAAAGGCCCAAAAAAAGAAAAGAAAAGAAAAGGGCAATGCTACTATCTCTTTTTCCACACTTGTGCTTCAAAGTAGCACCATGTTCTTCATGTAGTAGGTCTCATATTTTCTGCTTCAAAGTAGCACCTTGTTCTTCATATATTGTGCTTCAAAGTAGCACCATGTTTTTCATATAGTGAGTCTCACAAGTTGTCTTTCTATACTAGTGGGAATTTTTCATTATAGAACTTGGCTTGTATATTCCTACGATGGGCTTTCTCAAATGCCCTAGGTCTTCATGAGCAAGCAAGTTGGATGCACACCCACTAGTTTTCTTTTGTTGAGCATTTATAGCTCTAGTGCATCCGTTGCATGGCAATCCCTACTCCTCATGTTGACATCAATTGATGGGCATCTCCATAGCCCGTTGATTATCCTCGTCAATGTGGGACTTTCTCCTTTTTTTGTCTCCACACAATCCCCATCATCATACTCTATTCCACACATAGTGCTATGTCCATGGCTCACGCTCATGTATTGCGTGAAGGTTGAAAAAGTTTGAGATTATTTAAGTATGAAACAATTGCTTGGCTTGTCATCGGGGGTATACAAGTTGGGAACATCTTTGTGTGACGAAAATGAAGCGTAGCCTAACTATATGCTTTTGTAGGGATGAACTTTCTTTGGCCATGTTATTTTGAGATGACATAATTATTTTGATTAGTATGCTTGAAGTATTATTATTTTTATGTCAATATGAACTTTTGTCTTGAATCTTTCGGATCTGAATATTCATATCACAATTAAGAAGATTTACATTGAAATTATGCCAAAGTATCACTCCGCATCAAAAATTCTCTTTTTATCATTTACCTACTTGAGGACGAGCAGGAATTAAGCTTGGGGATGCCTGATACGTCTCCAACGTATCTATAATTTTTTATTGCTCCATGATACTTTATCTATTGTTTTGGACTATAATGGGCTTTATTTTCCACTTTTATATTACTTTTGGAACTAACCTATTAACCGGAGGCCCAACCCACAATTGTTGTTTTTTGCCTATTTCAGTGTTTCGAAGAAACGGAATATCAAACGGAGTCCAAACGGAATGAAACCTTCGGGAACGTGATTTTCTCACGGAACGTGATCCAGGAGACTTGGACCCTACTCCAAGAAGTGCCAGAGGCGGTCACGAGGGTGGGGGGCACGCCCCCTGCCTCGTGGGCCCCCTGACACTCCACCGACGTGCTCCTTCCTCCTATATATGCCTACGTACCCCCAACAGATCAGGGACGAAGCCAAAAACCTAATTCCACCGCCGTACCTTCCTGTATCCACGAGATCCCATCTTGGGGCCTGTTCCGGAGCTCCACCGGAGGGGGCATCCACCACGGAGGGCTTATACATCAACACCATAGCCCCTCCGATGAAGTGTGAGTAGTTTACTTCAGACCTTCGGGTCCATAGCTAGTAGCTATGATGGATTCTTCTCTCTTTTTGGATGTCAATACAACGTTCTCCCCCTCTCTCGTGGAGATCTATTTGATGTAATCTTCTTTTTGCGGTGTGTTTGTTGAGATCGATGAGTTGTGGGTTTATGATCCAACTTATCTATGGAAAATATTTGATTCTTCTCTGAATTCTTTTATGTATGATTGAGTTATCTTTGCAAGTCTCTTCGAATTATCCGTTTGGTTTGGCCAACTAGATTGGTAGTTCTTGCAATGGGAGAAGCGCTTAGCTTTGGGTTCAATCTTGCGGTGTCCTTACCCAGTGACAGAAGGGGTTGCAAGGCACGTATTGTATTGTTGCCATCGAGGATAACAAGATGGGGTATTTATCATATTGCATGAATTTATTCCTCTACATCATGTAATCTTGCTTAAGGCGTTACTGCTTTTTAACTTAATACTCTAGATGCATCCGGATAGCGCTCGATGAGTGGAGTAATAGTAGTAGATGCGTAATCGTTTCGGTCTACTTGTCTCGGACGTGATGCCTATATACATGATCATTGCCTAGATATACTCATAACTATGCTCAATTACATCAATTGCTCAACAAGAATTTGTTCACCCAATCGTAGAATATCAATGCTCTTGAGAGAAGCCACTAGTGAAACCTATGGCCCCCGGGTCTATTCTCATCATATCAATCTCCATCACTTTATTTACTTACTTTGCTTTTACTTTTCACTTTACATCTTTATACCAAAATACCAAAAATATTATCTCTATCAGATCTCACTCTCGTAAGTGACCGTGAAGGGATTGACAACCCCTAACCGCGTTGGTTGCGAGTAGCTATCGTTTTGTGCAGTGCACGAGGGACTTGCGCGTGGCCTCCTCTTGGATTGATACCTTGGTTCTCAAAACCGAGGGAAATACTTACGCCATCAGGTTGCATCATCCTCTCCTCTTCGGGGAAAACCAACGCAAGCTCAAGACGTAGCATCACCAACTTTGCTCTACCAGACGTTTATAACATGCGGAGTTTCTCCTGCAATGGGTCTTGCATCTAGTGGTGCTTCCATGACGTAATTCTTCTGTCCAGCAGTGAGGATAATACTCAAGTTACGGACCGAGTCCGTGTAGTTGCTACCATCATCTTTCAACTTACCTTTCTCTAGGAACGCATTAAAATTCAAGGGAACGGTAGCACGGGCTATTGATCTACAACAACATAGATATGCAAAAACTATCAGGTACTAAGTTCATGATAAATTAAAGTTCAATTAATCATATTACTAAAGAACTCCCACTTAGATAGACATCCCTCTAGTCATCTAAATGATCACGTGATCCATATCAACTAAACCATGTCCGATCATAATGTGAGATCGAGTAGTTTTCTATGGTGAACATCTCTATGTTGATCATATCTACTATATGATTCACGTTCGACCTTTTGGTCTCAGTGTTCCAAGGCCATACATGCATATGCTAGGCCTGTCAAGTTTAACCCGAGTATTCTGCACGTGCAAAACTGGCTTGCACCCGTTGTATGTGAACGTAGGGCTTATCACACCCGATCATCACGTCGTGTCTCTAAGACGCATTTAACTGTAGCAACGGTGCATACTTAGGGAGAACACTTATACCTTGAAATTTAGTGAGGGATCATCTTATAATGCTACCGCCGTACTAAGCAAAATAAGATGCATAAAAGATAAACATCACATGCAATCAAAATATGTGACATGATATGGCCATCATCATCTTGTGCCTTTGATCTCCATCTCCAAAGCACCGTCATGATCTCCATCGTCACCGGCTTGACACCTTGATCTCCATCGTAGCGTCGTTGTCATCTCGCCAACTATTGCTTCTACGACAATCGCTACCGCTTAGTGATAAAGTAAAGCAATTACATGGCGATTCCATTTCATACAATAAAGCTACAACCATAAGGCTCCTGCCAGTTGTCGATAACTTTTACAAAACATGATCATCACATACAACAATTTATATCTCATCACGTCTTGACCATATCACATCACAACATGCCCTGCAAAAACAAGTTAGACGTCCTCTGCTTTGTTGTTGCAAGTTTTACGTGGCTGCTATGGGCTTCTAGCATGAGCCGTTCTTACCTACGCATCAAAATCACAATGATTTTTCGTCAAGTGTGTTGTTTTAACCTTCAACAAGGACCGGCCGAAGTCAAACTCGATTCAACTAAAGTTGGAGAAATAGACACCCGCCAGCCAACTGTGTGCAAAGCACGTCGGTAGAACCAGTCTCATGAACACGGTCATGTAATGTCGGTCCGGGACGCTTCGTGCAACAATACCGCCGGATCAAAGTAAGACGTTGGTGGTAAGCAGTATGACTATTATCGCACACAACTCTTTGTGTTCTACTCGTGCATATCATCTATGCATAGACCTAGCTCGGATGCCACTGTTGGGGGAACGTAGCATGCAATTTCAAAAAATTTCCTACGATCATGCAAGATCTATCTAGGAGATGCATAGCAATGAGAGGGGAGAGTGTGTCCACGTACCCTCGTAGACCGAAAGCAGAAGCGTTAGATTAATGCGATTGATGTAGTCGAACGTCTTCACGATCCAACCGATCCAAGTAGCAAACATATGGCACCTCCGTCTTCAGCACACGTTCAGCTCGATGACGTCCCTCGAACTCTTGATCCAGTAGAGGGTCGAGGGAGAGTTCCGTCAGCATGACGCCGTGGTGACGGTGATGGTGATGTGATCCGAGCAGAGCTTCGCCTAATTAAGCACTACGACGCTATAACCGGAGGAGTAAACTATGGAGGGGGGCACCGTACATGGCTAAGAGAAATCTTGGTGTGTCTTTGGGGTGCCCCCCGCCCTCGTATATAAAGGAGGGGAGGAGGAGGCCGGCGGCCAGGAGGAGCGCGCCATGGGGGGAGTCGTACTTGGACTCCTAGTCCAAGTAGGATTGCCCCCCCCCCCCTTTTCTTTCTCCACCGGAGGCAAAAGGAAGGAGAGGGAGAGGGAAAGGGGGGCGCCACCCCCTCTCCCTAGTCCAATTCAGACTGCCATGGGGGGGCACCCCTTGCGGCCCTCCTCTCTCTCCACTAAGGCCCAATATTTCCCCCGGGGGGTTCCGGTAACCCCTTTGTACTCCGGTAAAATATCCGAATCACTCGAACCATTCCGATGTCCGAATATAACCTTCCAATATATGAATCTTAACCTCTCGACCATTTCGAGATTCCTCGTCATGTCCGTGATCTTATCCGGGACTCCAAAATTTCGGTCACCAAAACACACAACTCATAATACAAATCGTCATCGAACGTTAAGCGTGCGGACCCTACGGGTTCGAGAACTATGTAGACATGACCGAGACACATCTCCGGTCAATAACCAATAGCGGAACCTGGATGCTCATATTGGTTCCAACATATTCTATGAAGATCTTTATCGGTCAAACCGCATAACAACATACGTCATTCCCTTTGTCATCGTTATGTTACTTGCCCGAGATTCGATCGTCGGTATCATCATACCTAGTTGAATCTCGTTACCGGCAAATCTCTTTACTCGTTCTGTAATGCATCATCCCGCAACTAACTCATTAGTCACATTAGATGCAAGGCTTATAGTGATGTGCATTACCGAGAGGGCCCAGAGATACCTCTCCGATACACGGAGTGGCAAATCCTAATCTTGATCTATGCCAACTCAACAAACACTTTCAGAGACGCCTGTAGAGCATCTTTATAATCACCCAGTTATGTTGTGACGTTTGATAGCACACAAGGTGTTCCTCCGGTATTCGGAGTTGCATAATCTCATAGTTAGAGGAATATGTATAAGTCATGAAGAAAGCAATGGCAATAAAACTAAACGATCATAATGCTAAGCTAACGGATGGTCTTGTCCATCACATCATTCTCTAATGATGTGATCCCGTTCATCAAATGGCAACACATGTCCATGGTCAGGAAACTTAACGATCTTTGATTAACGAGCTAGTCAAGTAGAGGCATACTAGGGACACTCAGTTTTGTCTATGTATTCACACATGTACTAAGTTTCCGGTTAATACAATTCTAAAATGAATAATAAACATTTATCATGATATAAGAAAATATAAATAACAACTTTATTATTGCCTCTAGGGCATATTTCCTTCAGTACTTCCCCTAAAGAAAAGGAACGTTGGTAACACATCCTCATCTTTACCGACTCCATTTGTGATTATCTCCTACCTTTACTTTATGCAAACTACTATTGTGTTGTATCCTTTGCCTGCTTGTGTTGGCTTTGTTGGTACCTAGTTGCATATCTGGACAACCTATTTTTTGCTAAACCTTATTTGTTAAGAAAAGCTAAAAATTTGGTAGTTGCCTATCCCCTCCCCCCTAGTGAGCCATATCGATCCTTTCACCAACAATGTTCACATCTCATGGTATTACAATGTGGAGATTCAATCTTAGAAGACAACAATGGAGGAACGTTAACATGACTAGACAAATATATATCCTGCTGAGATATCATTGTTAAAGTGAAAGCTAACTACTGCTCGATTAATACCAAGACTCTTAAGTGTTTTTTCATGAGGGGTTCACCAAGTTGGCATGTATCTGATCTACCTTAAAGCATAACTTCTTTCATATCATTTGTCTCAATGTCTGAATGGCGAGTACGTCCTGTTTCCACACAATCCACCTGGGTTTGATTCTGCCCGCCTACCTAACAACTAAATTTAAGGGAGGGAACTTCTCCCATTAGCCGCGTTTTTTGTCTCAATATCTGAACTGAAGATATGGCTCCATATTAGTACCACACATGTTTTTTTTCATCGGCCACTCTCCCGATGATAAGGAAAAGACCCCCAATTACCACAACCCCTTTGACCTCAAGCATGCACCTAAACAGACTCAAGGCTCATTTATTTTACAAGATTTTCAAATTCGTAAAAACTATGAAAGTAAGGGATTAGGGTGTCCTACTCACTCCAATAGTGTTTTTTTTTTTCATGAGGTGTCACCTAGTAGTAAGAATCAAGAAACCAATTTAAGATGGACACATCCAAATGAATCGAGTACTTCCATAATCATGACACTAATGCTAAACATAGAAAAAAACATGGATAGATATCCCATATGATTCCTTTAAGAATTCTCCAAACTCTAGAGTTTGAGAAGGTCCATACACCACTATGAAGTCTGAATCAAGTTTCGTCTATGTCCAAGCTTAGTCTTTACTAGTAGAGGCTAACACACACTTTCTCGCTCCATTCTCCACTCTTAGTATAGTCTTTTTTTTTCTCTAGCAGGTTATTATGGTTGGTTGTTTCGTTTTCATTTCATCTGCGTCGGCTTGGATTTTAATTATGCTTTGCTGTTTTTTTTTCTAAATCATGTTGGGGTGCCGCCAGAGATGTATATGTTCTGAGACGAGAGTGGAGTTGTTCATCGCGTGGTTGTGGTGTTCTAACATATTTTAGCCTTGGTGGTAGCGTGGTTGTGTGACCCTTTGATAGCTCCTATTCCACACTCAAATGATGGAATTGTTCCTATAACGTTCACATGGATGGGCCCATGAAGCTCCTGCTTGCTCAACTCGATTATCTACTTCACTCGCTAGCTTAGCATTTCCTTCCGCTCGCTCCACTACTATCTTAGAAAAAATCAACTATCTTTTAAAAAAATCCGTTGAATAAAAAACATCTACATATTTTAAAAATTATTGATTTTTTAAACATATCTAGCTCATGGTTATCCTCTTCATCAATCACAGACAGAAGTTCATCTATTTGCATTTTTTTTGAAAAAAAAATAGGCTTCTATGCCGCTTTATATATAAAGCAACATCCAAACAAAATACACGATTGAATGGTACTGTTGAGGTAGCCCTCGTACAACGATGGTTCCAGAATAATCGGATCACGCAGAAACTTTGCTACCAAAAAAAAAGAGAAACTGAGTACAACGACACGCTACACACTAAAACACCTAGGCTCCACAACAAGGGAGAACAATGCTAAGCGTCGCCACTGTCGAGTCTATATAGGAGAAATGCCTGACCACTACGGCGACGTCTTCAGGAAGATAGGGTCGCCCGCAAGCGTCGTCATCGTCGGCGACAAAGCGCGGAGCTTTCGCTCGGTGGCTCCTATGCACCACCCCGAGGTCTTCAGGACAGGCTGGCTTGCCGAAATTTGTTCTCCGGAGGTTATTGCACGTGTTTTTACCTATTTCCTTCGTAAAAAAACTTTTCTCGTGGCAAAGTTTTAAAGCCACATCCTCCCTTTTTTTCTGCTCGACATTTTTACGCTATCTCTGCCCTAAACCACAGGTACGGACGTGTTCATGTGTGTACAACACAACGCAACCAGCCCCGAGTTCGAAAACGCAAACACCCGAAAGCCATACGCCGACGGTGTACAGCCACCCCGTCCACAGAAAACCAGCGAAAGCCCCAAAGTTTCACCTTTTCCCCGGCCACTTTCCCGTGCACGGCCTCACCCGCCTGTCCTACCCTCCCCACGCCCCACAAATCCCATGCGCCCCGCCCCGTCCAAGCCGCACCAGCAAACCGCTCGCCGCCACGCAGACCGGGCCTTATTCCCGCGACACGCCGCGCCGCTCCCCGGAGCGCAGGACAAGCGCTCCCCGGCCGCCGCCGCCGCCTTTTGAGATGTAAAGACGGCGACGCGCGCCGTGCGTGCGTGCACGGAGTGGTTCAGGTCTAGCCGTTCCGGTAGGCCTACGAAGGAACGAAGGGGCGCCAACAAGGGGAAGCGCCAACGGGAGAGGGGCTCGCCCCTTCGCCAGCTTTCGGCCCTTTTGAGATGAGACGACGGCTTTGCTTCCATTCTTTTCGGGTTTGCGCCCCTAAAGAAGCCCTAAACATTCTTTTGGACAAATGCGGCCTTGTCTTTGATGGTTGTTTGTCTTTGTTTTCATTGATGTTGTTGTAGGGTCTGCCATTAATCGATGTGTAGTGCTACGAGTATATACTAGCACCACTAGTCTAGGTGGAGCTTACGTTGGATGCCGAGTGGGGATGTGATCTTGGCTTTTCATCTTTTACCTTTTTAGATTAGAGAAGAGGTGCTTTGTTGGTTGAGGGTTATTTTGGACATGCCAGATGGCAGAAATGTTGACATTCTGGTCTAGTGGTGCTTTTATCTTGTTTGTCAAACTTGATGGATGGATCTGTTGTGGAAAATGACACATTTTCTAGCGACTGATGAAGGTTGTTAAGCTACTTGGTAACCATGTAATCATATCATTTGCCGGCCTGTCAAACCGCAGTCAAACTGCAGACCTCATATTCTCATATCATTTGCTGCCCCGTCACTGTCACTGAAACCCAATTGCAGGGGGAATCAAGAACATCAACCGTACGCAGATTTTTGAAGACCAACGTCAGCACCTACAAACCCACCTGCTCCTCCATTAACAACTCCTAAGGTACACACCGTCCACCACCACCCTCCAAGCTCTAGCGCATACACCGCCCCAGCCCGGCCCAGTACACACGACACACTGCTGCGTTTTGGCCTATCTCCTATCGTTTCGGCGTCCCCATCACCAGTCATCGCCCGTCATCAAACTGTTGCGACGCAGAAATCCCTCCCTCAAGTTCGGTACGCATCGTACGAGCAACGATTAATCAAACCCGGCGTTTTCTTGTCAGATTAGCAGGCAGCGTTGGCTGGACTAGGCGCCGGAGGCAGCGGCCAGCGATTATCACTGGTTAATCTAATGCATAAAGCTTACTCCCACATGCGTCATGTCTCAGAACCCAGCAGCACTGTCACCGGATCACGGTTGCGGATTACTGTAGCAGAAAGCCTAACACACAAATAATAACCGAGCTGGCATGGTTAGCAGTGTTAAAAAGTTGCCCCTTTCCCCAGTTTTGCAAGCAGCAAGAACGAAGAGGCCGCGAGAGAGAGAGAGGGATATGATATGATATGGTATGATTTTCGCGGGCTTGGCGAAAAGGTGCTGTGGACGGTGAGCTGAGCTGGGCTGAGGTACGTAGTATTTATCCATGGCAACAAGGAAGCAGGGGAAAAGTTGTGCGTGGCATTTTCACGAGGGGTCACAGTCAACGGGAGGCCTTTTTGCTCGCCGGTGTGTGTGAGCCATTGGTGGTGGGTGTGCTGCCAGTATATAAACGTGAAGGCAGGCAGTGGGTGGGTTCTTCTTGCAGAGCAGTTGGAGAGAGAGAGAGAGAAACAGAGGCCTTGCCTGCCTAATTGCTTGCCGCTCCCTCTCTAAAATGGCCGCTGTTCAGTTCAGTTGTTGACCTGAGGACAGCGAGGGAGAGAGGTGGTGGTGGTCTGGTGGATACATAGATCATTTGGAGCTTACTGTCGCCTCGCAAGAAGCCACACTGCTGCACTTGGAGCTCCTCGCTTGCCGCTGCTGGGTTGGTTCCTTCTCCCTCCCTGCCTTGGAGCTCTGACCGCCGACGCCGAGTAAGTTTTGTTTTGTTCTTGTTTTTCCTCTTCTTCTTCTTCCTTGTCTCCCCTGCCCTGGAGCTTCCCCTGCCGCCTGCTTGTAGTTTTGCCGCTGCTCACGGTGGTTTGTGCCCTGCGTTCGTTGCAGTTCTTGGGAGGTGCCGAGCAATGGAGGTGGAGGCGCACGAGAGGAAGGGCCCCCGGGCCTTCGCCAAGGCAATCAAGTCCTTCGGCTCGCACAGGCGTTCCAACAGGTCTGTTCTAAGAGATTTGCTTCTGCCAGCTTCTTTGGTTTTCTTGTGAAGAATTTTCACACCGAGATTCTCCTCCTTGTGGCTTGTGAACGGCAGCGATCTTGACAAGATGTGTGCCAAAGATGCGCTCTACGCTTCAGACAAAACTTTTGGCCAGCCTAAGCAAGCGGTAAGATTTCTCCTCCTCCTGTACTTCAACATTGTACTATTTGCTGCAGTGAAAGCGAGATTGTTTCCGCGGTTTCTTTGATTTTGAGCGACCCTGTTCCGATTCTGTTTACCAGGAAGGAGTGAAGGCCAAGGTGAAGAGCGATTTGAGTAGGGAGGTGCAGCCTGGGAGAGGAGCACAAAGCTCCCTGAGAAAAGAGGTACTAAATCACCGTAAAATTCTACTACTTTCCGTAGATTTGCTGTTGACATCTCGCCTTTGAGGTGTTTTATTTTTTAGTATGGAACCCCATACTTTAATGCAGATAATAAGCTGCATTTCCTTCTTATCCGCGTGCTTGCCAGGCGCTTTTTTCCTTTCAATTTTAGCTGGACAGTAGGTAGCCTTGATGATTTATAGCATATTTTTGCCAGAATATGAAATGACATAGTAGCATCTTTTGTTGAGCGAGAAGTTGCTGAACACTCTCTGTATCTCTGAACTTGGTTGACAAATGTTTCTTCTTCTGTTTCTTGGCTGATGAAGAAAATGTTTCTCTCTATTAATTATCCAATCTCTCACTAGGCTTTTCTTGCTGGTCGCTGCCTTTGCTGATGAATTTTGCCTTTAGTATGGCAGCAGACTCACGTGATTGCCTGATGCAGATTCTTCAACTAGAAAAGCACCTCAAGGATCAGCAGGTGGTGCGTGGCGCCCTGGAGAAAGCCATGGGGCCTGACGCTGCCCCGGTCAACAACCTCTTGCACGAGATGCCAATGCCAAAGGTAGGCCCAAGAACAGCTAGCTGTTCAATGATTTTTCTCTTCCCTGCAACTGCAATGCTCATCAGTTTATTACCTCGATCCCACAGGCCGCCAACGAGCTGATCCGGGAGATCGCCACGCTGGAGCTGGAGGTCAAGAACATGGAGCAGTACCTGCTCACCCTCTACCGGCAGGCGTTCGAGCAGCAGGTGCCTGCATTGTCCCCCCCTGATCGCCGGGAGGCGCTGAAGCCGTCGGTGAGCGCGCGGTGGTCCGGCCAGCTCCGGGAAGCACCCGGTGCCAGGGTCTCTTGCAAGAGCAGAGGTGATGCCGCGCTCCGGTCCAGCTACCCGCCCCCGCCGCCGCCCCGTAAGAAGTGGAATGATCCGTTGATGGACTGCTCTACGTCGGCGTGCTTGGATAGACCGAATGACTCCGATGCGCTCCGCTGCCAGTCTGCGTTGTCGTGCCGTGGCATCTGTTCGTCTAGGATATCGCCGTCGGAGGAGAGCCTTGCGAGGGCCCTTCGCTCGTGCCACTCTCAGCCTTTCTCATTTTTGGAGGTAATGATTTTGTCTAGAAAAAATGATATGCTTATTTTGAGTCCATGTTATGCTGTTACACAATGTAAAGAAAACTTGATAAAGCTTTTAGAATAAGATATTACTACAGTTTTTCCGCAAAAAAGGAAAGATATTACTACAGTATGGTTACCAGTAGTAGATCATAAGAAGTGTGACAGCGATTCAATGATTGAAATGTAGCTACTCTGTGGAGCTGTGTAAGATTCTAAGGTCTAAGCTTCTTTTCATGATTTTGTTGAGCAGGAAGATGCTGCCGCAGCCGGGGTGATCAGCTTAGCAGAGTATCTGGGCACAAATGTAGCTGACCACATCCCTGAGACTCCAAACAACCTCTCCGAGGAGATGGTGAGATGCATGGCAGGGGTATACTGCAAACTCGCGGATCCTCCGTTGGTTCACCACGGCTCCTCGTCTTCTCCGACATCATCGTTCTCCTCAACGAGCGCGATTTCTCCACAGTATGTGGGGGACATGTGGAGCCCCAGTTACAAGCGAGAGACAACGCTGGACTCCCGGTTGATAAACCCGTTCCATGTCGAGGGGCTGAAAGAGTTCAGTGGACCTTACAATACAATGGTTGAGATTCCAGCGATTTGCCGTGATAACCGGAGGCTAAGAGATGTGGAGGATCTTCTCCAGACCTACAAGTGAGCTAAACTCATCCTTATTCTCCAGTGAACGTGAATGTGAATGTTCTGTTCGTCTTTCCATTGTTACTGATTCGGTCGTCTAAATTTATATTTCAGGTTGATACTGTACCGTTTGGAAACCGTTGATCTGAGAAGGATGACAAACGAAGAGAAGATTGCGTTTTGGGTCAACATACACAATGCACTTCTGATGCATGTATTGCTTCTCTCCATGGCCCAAGAAGTTTACTTCTAATTCTTGATACTGTGTCTACTTTTTATTGATGGGATCTCTTTGTGCTACTTTCACAGGCTTATCTCAGGTACGGCGTCCCACAGAACAATCTGAAGAAGTCATCAATACTTGTTAAGGTAAAGAGGATACATCTCTGCCGCAGAATCAATGAAATGTTCCTGCAATAAGATGTACTTATTCAGATGAAGTATCTGATTTCCCTGACATAATGTTTCCATTCACCACAGGCCGCCTGCAAAATTGCGGGACGCAACATCAATGTAGCTCTGATCCAGAACCTGGTTCTTGGATGCAACACGCATTGTCCCGGACAGGTATGTATAGCAAGAATGATAGTGTCGAAAACCCGTTAAAGGCGTAAATGTTTGCACTGTACTGATTACGGGCACGTCGCAGGCATGCTAATTCCATCCGTTTGATCCTTTTAATGCAGTGGCTACGTACTTTGCTTTACCCAAGGATGAAAAGCAAAGCGAGCAAAGCAGGGCATGAGTGGCAAGCCTTTGCCGTTGCGCAATCGGAGCCTCTTTTACGCTTTGCGCTTTGCTCGGGCAGCCATTCTGATCCCGCGGTAAGCGACTGTGCACGCGCTAATCACTGTCATTGTTGCCCTAATCGCTCCTAACGAAGCAAATGCTGCCTTTTTTCCAATCCATACTCATGTGGTTCTTGGCTAGTCTTTAAGCATGCAAAGATTTGGTATGAAAAAGGCGCACGTGTCGTGAGAAAAT
Organism: Aegilops bicornis; assembly: GCA_021605145.1. Taxonomy (NCBI): domain Eukaryota; kingdom Viridiplantae; phylum Streptophyta; class Magnoliopsida; order Poales; family Poaceae; genus Aegilops; species Aegilops bicornis. The sequence continues at coordinate 679,454,114 of CM038673.1, read as the reverse complement.
GATATGATAGCCTGACACAACATTGTCAAAACATGATTATGAAATGAAAACCTTTTGTTGATTAGGAATCTTGATAGGAATCATTCATCATGTTAGGAATCTTTCATCAAAGTACCCCGAGCATAATTACCAGTGGTGCCAAGCCAAGACCCTTTACACACCACCCCTCTTTTTTTGAAGGTGAGGGTGTACACCCCAAAGAGGCTGTTCCAGCAGCTGGAGGCCGCCAAGGAGGAGTTCATCCGGGCAACGGTCGGCGTGTGGAGGGAGCAGAAGATACTGCTGCCGAAGCTGGTGGAGGCGTACGCCAAGGACGTCAAGCTCTCGTCGCAGGGCCTCGTCGACATGGTCCAGCGGTACCTCCCGGAGAGCCTGAGGACGGCGATGCAGCGGTGCCAGCAGCAGGGCGGCCGGTCGAGCAAGATCATCGAGTGGGTGCCTTACAACCTCAACTTCCGGTACCTGATCGCCAGGGACCTCGCGTTCCCTCACCTGAGCTGACCTTGTGAGATGGACTGACCAAGTATATGGTGTATGATAGATCTATTATTAGGTCCAGTGTGGAGTTGTGTATTTTGGCTGGCGGTGTAAATTTTTGTGTAGATGAAAGAAAAATAGGGGAAGAAATTGAGAGGCAAACATGTTTACCTTATCTGCCACGCGCTCTTGCATCATACTTTTGTTTCATGGGCCGGCTCATTTGATGTTCTGGAGCGAGTTTGTTTCATTCTTCTCAGCATTGCAAGTTCTCGCTCTGTGGAGCTGCTGGGCTTTGAGCAGATAACCAAAAGGAGTTTGTACAAATAACTCTCAGCGTTACATTGCTTCAGTAGTTGCATACTGGTCTTCAGTTGTTGTTAATATGCTTTGATTTGCGGAAGATGTGTTTGGCTTCCGGGCTCCATGAAGCTTGGTTTTAAAAGATTCAAAAATCTATTTTTTTTAGGTTACAGAAAATTCTAAAACAAATACACACATGCCTATAGATGTATACTACTACTTGCTGTAAAGTTCATGGAGAATTTTTTTTTTGCGAGCTGCACAAAAATAGTAAAATCATGTATTTATAGCACATGTGCCATTCACTATAGAAGTACATGATTTTAATATATTTTTTGTACAGCTCACATCAACATCTAATGAAATCCCACCTGATTTTAGAACACAGGAATCCTATAATAATTGCCTTTGGATGGTGCATAGCAAAGAAAACATAGAAATTTTAGAAGATTTAGAAGAAAAAGTAAAGACATAGAGTGAAGATGTATTGGACTTCTAAAAAACGATGGGACCCCAACCCTATGATCCAAAGGGCTTTCACAGATTTCCCCCCCTAAGATTCACATCCTAAAATATTCCTAACAAAAATTCTTCAATCCAGAGAGGCTCGAACGGCTCGTGAATTCTATGCACGTGGATTCTCTCACTTAACTACTCGCATGCATGTGGGTCCAGCAACAAATTCATGCAAATTTAAACCAGCAAATTGTTTAATCAAGTCACGCTCGGCCATGATTAAGATGCGGGTACTGCAGCAATTTTTCTCTCCTTTTCCCTTTTTTGATGTTACTTTTTATTTCTGTTTTCAAAAAAATGTTTAGTTAATTCTAAAAAGCATACATGTCTTTATGAAGGCTCACATCTATTTTAAAAATATTCACACTATTTGGAAAACTTTATTAATTAAAAAAGTGTTCTAATTTTTTAAAAAGTTCGTGCCTTTAAGAATTTTGCCATGCATTTAACTGTTTTTTGATATAATTGTAATATAAATCACGTATTTTCATTATTCATGTATTTTTTGAAATATTCATTCCATTTTTTTTCAAATACTTGAAAAAATTTGGTATAATATTAAATGCGGCGCCATTTGGTGTAGTGCGCTATTTTTTACCTTGATATTAGTACGTGCATGATTTTTAGAAAACAATTATTTTTTGAAAAATAATGCCACATTTATTGAAAATATTCACGATGCTTACAAAATCCTCATGTAATTGTCTTAAAACCATGTTACTTTTAAGAGTGTAAAAGAAAAGTAGATGAAAAAACAGGAAAAGCAAAATTAATAAGAAAAAAACCAAGAAATGAAATGAGATAAAATAGAGACACAAACCGCCCCGATGAAAAACCGAAAGCCGACGACCGTGTTGTCCCCTAGTACTGGTCTTCGGACCACACCCGAATGCACGAGGCATGACCGAATGCACGAGGGATGACCGAATGCACGAGGGATGATCGCGTGCCATTGCCCGCAGAAATAGAAAACCAGGGGTGCGGCTATGTGCCGGCTATTGCGAGGCACAAGGATGCCTCACCTAATAAGCGCCTTTACTGGACCATCCAAGTAGGCGTTGGCTCGTGCCGCTGGCGTAACCCGCATTTCTCGTTTTCATCTTTTTTAAAATTTTATTTATACATTATATTAAATGGACAATTTTTGAGAATTCAAATTTACTTAAGAAATTAAAAAACACGAATTGGAAAAATTGTTAACATAGTATAAAAAATGTTAGCCCAAGTTTAAAGATGTTGAAAACTTTAAAAAAATGTACATGACAATGTAAAATTGTTCCCAGATTTCAAAAAATGCATGTGATTGTCTCTAAAAATATGAACAGTGAATAAAAATGTTTTCATAATGTAAAAAAATGTTTCATGGCGCTAAACAAATGTACGTCACATTTGATGGAGATATTCCCGTGTTTTCAAAAAATGATTCATGACATTTAAAAAAGTGTTATATACAAATGAAAAAAAGTTTTCGTAGATTAAAAACATGTTTATTTCCAGTAAAAAATGTTTTGTGGTATTTCATAAATATCCACGTCTTTCCAAAAAATGTCCTTGAAATTTTGAAAAGTGTTTATGCAATGCAAAAAAATGTTCGCGAATGCTTATTCTCATTTTAGACATCTAAAGATTGTATTTGAAAAAATGTTACCATGTTTCAAAAAAGTGTTTGAAACATGTATTTTAAAAAATGTACATGTATACTTGAAAAAATTCGAACAAGTGCCGGAAAAATGTTTCACATGTGCTCTAAGATTGTACATTTCATAATGGGAAGACATGTGTTTTTTTTGCCGATGAAGAGGGATTTCTCATTAATCATGGAGGCTTCTCAGCCGGAGTCAATTTTACAATGAGGACTAATCCCGAGTGCAACCAAACAGCGGTGCGGGGAGTGCTCCTACCATACTTGGCGAGCTCATGACTAACTTTGTTCTACGAATGACAACAAAGATTAAAAGAGACCTCTCAATCCTCCATCGCTACTAGTCTCTTGATGTCCTCAATAACTATGCGATGGACACTGCCTTTGCACAGTCAAACTCGACTATAATGAGTGTGTTCGTCCGGTAGAGAGCCAACTCCAGGCCCTCCCGGCACGCCGCTAACTCTGCCCCGAGCGCATTATCGCATGCTCGTATCTCTCTGCAGGCAATAAAGATGATCTTGCCTTGAGAATCTTGAAGGACCACGCCCCCTCCAGCCACTCCTGTCGTTGGGATGAAACTCCCATCTGCATTAAGCTTGGTACTGCCAGGTGCCGGAGCGGCCCAACCACGCTCTTTCTTGGGAGGCGCGTGCTGTGTAGAGCGCATCAGTGGTGTATTAAGCGCCATTTTACCCTTGGCCACATCTCCATTAGGGTATTGTTGCAGGCATAAAAGTGAGTTGATATACCCCTGAAGGAAGCGTCGAGATACTTTTGTGGGCGGGGGTTTCTTCTCGTGTGTTATTTCATTCCGCATATGCCAAATCCTCCACATCACCATGAGCACAATCATCCGTGCCACCTCATCCAGCGGCTCCAGGAGTGTGTAGAGCCACTCCGGCCAACGCTCCGGGTGGCTTCAACGCTTGGTATAGACCAATCCAAGGCTACCGCATTCCATAGTTCCTTCGCTACCGGACACCTGCAGAATGCACGTAACCCATCGTCTCGTTCCACACCACAAAGGGTGCATATATTAGTGATCTCGAGGTGTCGGGAGAATTTGTTTGCCCATGTAGCAAGTGAATTTGTAACAACTCTTCAAGCAAACACGCGTACCTTCGGGGGAGCAGGGCACCCCATATGATCTTCCAGATGGCGCGACGACCATCCGGTGCCCTGCTCGTGGCTGAAGCCGATGGACGCTCGCGCTCGTCCATGGCAAAGCGATAGGCGGATCGAACGGTGAAGATACCGTTCTTCTCCGGAGCCCATGCGATCATGTCGTCGATGACGTGTGATGAAGTGCATATACTGGCGATCGCGTCGACATCTGCAGGCAGAAAGTGGCGCCGGAGCAGATCCATACGCCACGTCCCATTCGGGCCAAGGAGCTCGGACACCCGCTGAAGCCTGCATGTGCCCTGGAGGGAGACAGGCTGGCGCGACGGTACCTCGGTATCCACCGATCCCGCCAGATGCGGATGGACTGGCCGTCCCCGACCTGCCAGACGATGCCCTTCTTTAGTAGCTCCAAGCCATACTGTATGGCCTGTCACGTTGGAGAGGCATTTCCTGAGAATACCGTGACCTCCAATCTTCCATCTGGGTAATACCTAGTTTTCAGCACCTGCGCTCATAAACTACTAGGCTTAGTAAGCAGCCGCCACGCCTGGCGAGCAAGGAGAGCCTGGTTAAAACACTCGGAAACTCTGAAGCCCAGATCGCCCTTCGTTTTATGAGCTAGGATTTTCGGCCATGCCATCCAATGAGTTTTCCTCTTGCCTTCGGCGGAATCCCACCAAAAGTTCCTTACCGTCCTGTTGAGGTCATTGCAAATAGACATCGGCAACTTGAAAGCTTCCATAATGTACGTGGGATAGCTTGGGAAACTTGACAGCTTCCATAATTTTTCCCCACGAGCGAGAGGGTGTCGCCCCAAGCAATGGTTCTCTTCAGCAGACGGGACTGCAAATTCTGAAATCCCCCCCTAGACATACGACCTTCCGATGTGGGAGTCCAAGATACTTGTTATTGTTTCAATATGTAAGACAGCGCACACCTTCTCCTAGTCCACAGTGGCACATGAATTAACAAACAATGTGCTACACTTGGCTGGGTTAATACACTGGCCTGTAGCTTTTTCATACGTATTCAGCCCCTCCTGTACTTTCAACGCTTGCTTCTCTTTAGCCTTGAAGAAGAGCAATGTGTCATCTGCAAACAAAAAGTGAGAGACACCATAAGACAGATTTTTAGCGGAGTGTAATCACCTTTGCTTTCCCCATCCTTCAGCAAAGCAGAGAGCCCATCAACCACAAGCAGGAATAAAAATAGGGAGAGAGGATCACCTTGCCGTAACCCACGCGACGGTGCGAACGAATCCTAGAGGGTTCCATTAAATTTCACTGTGTATCTCACCGAGGTGACGCATGCCATAATCTAGTCCACCCAACGGCGAGCAAAACCCATCTTTTGCATCATTCGCTCGAAGAAGATCCAATCAACTCTGTCATAAGCTTTGGACAAATCCAACTTATAGGCGCAAAAACTATTATCCGGGTCCTTCTGTTGCTGTATATAGTGGATGCACTCAAACACAATTAAGGCATTATCTGTAATCAGTTGGCCAGCAACAAATGCACTTTGTTCTGGGGAGATAATATCATCAAGGATAGGGCGCAAGCGATTTACCAGACATTTTGAGACCACCTTATAGATCATGTTGCATAAACTGATAGGCCGAAACTTAGTCAGTTTCTCCAGATTATCCACCTTGGGGATGAGAACTATGGCATTGTCATTCACCCCATTCGGCATCACTCTCGTCCGAAAAAACTCTTTTACGCCTGCAATTACTTGGTCCCTCATCACCGCCCAGTTTCTCTGAAAGAAGCGAGCAGGGAACCCGTCTGGTCCTGGCGGCTAGAAGGGGCCAATCTGAAACAAGGCGTCCACAATCTCCTTGTCCGAGAAATCTAGGCAGAGAGCATCATTCACGAGGTCGGTAACACGAGGATTAATGAGATCAATCACAGGGTCTGCACATAAAGAATCATCAGCTGAAAACAAGTCCGCAAAATAAGATGTAACCATGCCTGCCATAGCCTCATGATCCCTATGAATGACACCTTCCACACCCATTAAGGATTTGATGCGATTTTGTCGGGCGCGCCAAACGACCTTCCTATGAAAGAAATGTGTGTTTCTGTCTCCTTCCTTCAGCCATGCAACCCGTGATCGTTGCATCCATAGCATCTCCTCCCGGTACAAGAGTTCATTCATCTTGTTAGTTGCTTCTCTGATCTCCTTGCGATCTGCATTCCTGGACATAAGCTCCTTCAGGCGAGATGAGACTTGTTAATTTCCTTGATAACATTACCAAACTTTTTCCTACTTCAATCATGCAACTCTTTCATCAAGTTTCCTAGCCCATAGGCAATTTCACCAAGGTTAAGCATAGATCCCAATTCAGTCCAAGTGTTCATAATTACCTCCGGAAGCGTGGGATCCCTCTCCCATATAACCTCATGTTGGCGACACCTCCTCCCTTGATCCTGTCTTGGATCCTCTCTCGAGCAACGTAGCAGAATTGGTACGTGGTCCGAATTAGGAGCCACCAGGTGCTCCACCTCCGCATGTGCGAACAAATCTCGCCAGGAGTTATTTGCCACGGCCCAGTCTAGGCGAACCTTGACATTCTCCCGTCCACCACGTCGGTTACCATATGTATATCTTTTGGTTTTTCACCGGTCTTCCTTAGCGTTTGGACCAAAAAAATCGACTTTGCACGTAAAAACGCACTTTTTTCTTCCGTGAAAGGCATGTTTTTGCTTCCGCGAGATGCACGGACGTGCCTCTCGGAAACGGAAAAATTCTATTTTTTTTTCTTCCGCGAGAGGCTCGGTTTTCCTTTCGCGAGAGGCATAGTTGTGCTCTCGCGAGAGGCACGGCCGTGCCTCTCGAAAACGGAAAAAATGCGTTTTCTGTTTTTTTCCTTCAGCGAGAGGCACGGTTGTGCTTTCACGAGAGGCACGACCGTGCCTCTCGTAAACAAAAAAAAAGCATTTTTTGTTTTTTTCTTCCGTGAGAGGCACGGTTGTGCTTTCGCGAGAGGCACGTCTGTGCCTCTCGGAAACAGAAAAAGCGCGTACTCTGTATTTTTTTGCTTCCGCGAGTGGCACGTTTTTGCTTTCGTGAGAGGCACGACCGTGCCTCTCGGAAACAGAAATATGTGTTCTCTATTTTTTCTGCTTTCCCGAGAGGCACGGTTTTGCTTTCGCAATAGGCACGGTTTTGCTTTCGCAATAGGCACGGTCATACCTCTTTCGAAAAGCGAAAAAAACCATGCTCCTGGTTCTGTTTTTTGTCTGGGTTTTTTCGTGAAAAAAAGTTCATCAAAACTTATCAACATGGGATCTAATTTTGAAGACCTCGACGCGAGGAATCCAACGGTAAAATCGGTTCGAAATTTGGACGTACGGTTTAAAGATAAAACATTTTGAATAAACCGATCTAAAAAGAAATTATTCTTCGGTGCACAAGCATACGCAATGCGACCACTCATTTGTCATAACCTGAGGAGGTGAGAGTGATCTTTGCAAGGAAATATTCCTCAATTAGTGATTTCGCCTTTGTCGCCAACTAGGTGTTCCGGCGCACATGCAGCCGCGCACTTGGGCCCGGCCGAAAACAGTTGCCTGGTGCTGCGGCTGGTCGCAGTTGACCGGTGAACTGCTGAGTTACATTTTCTTGTTAATTCGACAATGTGGATTAAATTTCCAAAAGAAGTTCATAAATTAGAAGAAAAAATCATCAGATTTTAAAAAGTTCATGAAATTTGGAAAAAGTTCATTGAAATATATTTTTTATCGAATTTGAAAAGAGGTCCATCAAATTATAAGAATACTACATCAAATTTTGAAAAAAGTTCATTGAATTCAAAAACAAGTTCATCGAATTTGAAAAATTCACTTAATTTGAAAAAAAATCATTGATTTTGAATAAAAGTTCATCAAATTAGAAATAAGTTCATCAATTTTGAAAAGTTTCATGTTTAAAAAAATGCCAAATAGAAAAAAATCATCGATTTTGAAAAAAACATCAATTTACAAAAGAAATGTGCATTTAAAAAAAACAAAAAGGAAAGAACAGAAAAAAGGAAAAAAGAAAACCTGAATAAAGCCGCCCCAGAAATGACCAGCGAACCGGGAGAAAACCAATTTGGGAAGCTTCCCAAAACCGGAGGATTCCGGCGACTGAGGTGAACAATAAAAAAACAAGCTAGAAAGCACTAGTTGTTCGATGGCGTAGTGGTTACTGTCGTTGGCGCTGAAGGAACTGACCGCGCGTTCGAAGTCTAGCGAAACGACCTATATCAGGTACCTAAAGCACCAAATAGGAAGCGTCGTTCGATGCTCACTGCGTCAGGAAGTCGGGCAAGCACAACAGAGTGGGTGCGCTTCAGGTTTTCTCCTTTTGATTTTTTAGCAACAAACCCGGCTGCTGAATTTAATATAAAAATTACATACCATAACAAAAATTTCAACTATTTTAAATCATTGTTTTTTTGCTTTATAAAAAATGAAAGTCACAAATTGAAAAAACTTGTTTGTTTGAAAAAAAATCAAGTTAAAAATGTTCTTATTTTCTTAAGAAAAGATTTGTGATATACATAAATGAATGTGTTTACAAAACATGTTGTCAAATTTAAAACTTGTTCATATATTTTCGAAAATATTTTTTGAAAAATCTTCCTTAATTTAGGAAAATTTCAAATATTTTAAAAATGTTCTTATATTATGTTTTCTTTCTCTATTTTCGAAAAATATTGAATTCTAAATGTATTCATTTATTATTTGAAATTTTCGAGAATTGAAAAACGAAAATGTAAATGAAAATGCAAGAATAAAAGGGAGAAAATGGGATGAACCTGCATAAAATGATAAAAATGTCAAAGAAAAAATCAGAAGTAATTGATCAAACGAATGCAGGAAAGAAACACACAAACAACCCAAGATAAACCACCCAGGAAGGAAGAAAATCACGACCCGAAGGAAAACCGGTTCCCTACAACACTCCCTTGTCATCTAGTTGCGCTGGCCCATTGGAGCGATGTTTGTTTCTTTGCTCACAATATGATGCATTAAGCGTGGAATAGCACAAGGAAACAACAATACAGAAGCTGGTGTGAGTGACTACCTCTTGTTTCCATGGGTATGAGTCATGTATTTGGTAGACGTTTCTCAAAAAGAAAGAATTTGGTATACTTTTGCAAAATGAAATAAGCAGGCTGCTAACTACTATTTCCGAATTGTGGACCCCGAGGAAGCCTAGCTTATCACAAAATTTAGGGATAATTAATTTGGTGCCCTAGTTGTGTCCACTCGGCGGGTTTGCCCTTAGTTTTAAAAACCCTCGATTTTGGCCAAGCCTGTTTGCTCCTCTTATGAATTTGCCCTTCCGCCACGCTTAGTCCGCTTAGTGTCGTTTGACCATGTGTTGACCGTCTATGGACTTTTCGATGGACCATTTTGCCCCTCCTTTCTTACTCTCTTAGCAGACACTTCCAAGTGGGACCATCACCGAAAAAACCATCCCATATTCTCTCTTCCTTCTCTCCCGCTTGGCCAAACCCTAGCCCCAGATCCCATTCCTCTCTCTCAAATCTTAACCCCTCGTGTGGAATTGTCACGGCAGATGTCCTTAGTGTTAGGACTTAGTCGCGAGGCCAACGCATCTATGTGGTAGCTTGAGAGGGGTTGAGCGGACGAGACGCGAGGTTTTACCTGGTTCGGCCCCTCACGGTGGAGGTAAAAGCCCACGCCCCGCTTCATTGATATTGATGATGATGATCACGGTTACAAGAGTGCTCTAACTCGAGAGCTATTGTCTAAACCTAACTTGTCCAACTTGTGGAACTTGTCCTCTTTAGAGCCCCGCCCTCCTTATATATGTTGAAGGGCGGGTTACATGACTAGTCCTATTAGGATTAGGACTAGTCTATCTCTAATACAAACCGGATACAAGTCCGTGTCTTAACTCCTTGTAAGACAAATATTCCTTATGTCTTTCCTCTTAAACCGCCCACCGTAGTTGAACCGCCTTTCATGAACCGCCATGGGCCACCGGTCTTGTTGCTCCTCGACCCGCCGGATTACCAATGAACCGTGAAACCGCCGGGTCGCCAAGTGAACCGCCAAGTGTCACTGGTTCTTCAGTAAACCGCCAAGTTCGCCGGTTTATACTTCCGGCCGGTTTACGCCGCGGGGTATATCCCCGACAACCCCCGTGCACCACCCTCAGTGCTCTGCCACCATGGTTTGGCGCAAGGCCACAGCGCAGCCAGCCACGCCGGCGCCCGCGTGCGGGTCAATCCAACCGAGCTCGTCGGTGGCCAACCGAGCTCGTTTTCTCCTTTTGATTTTTTAGCAACAAACCCGGCTGCTGAATTTAATATAAAAATTACATACCATAACAAAAATTTCAACTATTTTAAATCATTGTTTTTTTTGCTTTAAAAAAATGAAAGTCACAAATTGAAAAAACTTGTTTGTTTGAAAAATATCAAGTTAAAAATGTTCTTATTTTCTTAAGAAAAGATTTGTGATATACATAAATGAATGTGTTTACAAAACATGTTGTCAAATTTAAAACTTGTTCATATATTTTCGAAAATATTTTTTAAAAAATCTTCCTTAATTTAGGAAAATTTCATATATTTTAAAAATGTTCTTATATTATGTTTTCTTTCTCTATTTTCGAAAAATATTGAATTCTAAATGTATTCATTTATTATTTGAAATTTTCGAGAATTGAAAAACGAAAATGTAAATGAAAATGCAAGAATAAAAGGGAAATGGGATGAACCTGCATAAAATGATAAAAATGTCAAAGAAAAAACCAGAAGTAATTGATCAAACGCATGCAGGGAAGAAACACACAAACAACCCAAGATAAACCACCCAGAAAGGAAGAAAATCACGACCAAGGAAAACCGGTTCCTACAACACTCCCTTGTCATCTAGTTGCGCTGGCCCATTGGAGCGATGTTTGTTTCTTTGCTCACAATATGATGCATTAAGCGTGGAATAGCACAAGGAAACAACAATATGAAGCTGGTGTGAGTGACTACCTCTTGTTTCCATGGGTATGAGTCATGTATTTGGTAGACGTTTCTCAAAAAAGAAAGAATTTGGTATACTTTTTGCAAAAAATGAAATAAGCAGGCTGCTAACTACTATTTCCGAATTGTGGACCCTGAGGAAGCCTAGCTTATCACAAATTTAGGGATAATTAATTTGGTGCCCCTAGTTGTGTCCACTCGGCAGGTTTGCCCTTAGTTTTAAAAAACCCTCGATTTTGGCCAAGCCTGTTTGCTCCTCTTATGAATTTGCCCTTCCGTCACGCTTCCGTCCAGTTAGTGTCGTTTGACCATGTGTTGACCGTCTATGGACTTTTCGATGGACCATTTTGCCCCTCCTTTCTTACTCTCTTAGCAGACACTTCCAAGTGGGACCATCACCGAAAAACCATCCCATATTCTCTCTTCCTTCTCTCCCGCTTGGTCAAACCCTAGCCCTGCATCCCATTCCCTCTCTCAAATCTTAACCCTGTCGTGGAATTGTCACGGCAGATGTCCTTAGTGTTAGGACTTAGTCGCGAGGCCAACGCATCTATGTGGTAGCTTGAGAGGGGTTGAGCGGACGAGAGACGCGAGGTTTTACCTGTTCGGCCCCTCACGGTGGAGGTAAAAGCCTACGTCCTGCTTCATTGATATTGATGATGATGATCACGGTTACAAGAGTGCTCTAACTCGAGAGCTATTGTCTAAATCTAACTTGTCCAACTTGTGGAACTTGTCCTCTTTGGGGAGCCCTGCCCCTCCTTATATATGTTGAAGGGGCGGGTTACATGACTAGTCCTATTAGGATTAGGACTAGTCTATCTCTAATACAAACCGGATACAAGTCCGTGTCTTAACTCCTTGTAAGACAAATATTCCTTATGTCTTTCCTCTTAAACCGCCCACCGTAGTTGAACCGCCTTTCATGAACCGCCACCGGGCCACCGGTCTTGTTGTTCTCCTCGACTACCGCCGGATTACCAATGAACCGTAAACCGCCGGGTCGCCAAGTGAACCGCCAAGTGTCGGCCGGTTCTTCAGTAAACCGCCAAGTCCGCCGGTTTATACTTCCGCCGGTTTACGCCAAGGGTATATCCTCGACATTAGCCCCAAGTTTAGCTTGGATTTATCCATGGTAAACTTATGCTGCAAAATAAACACCGTAACAAATTTGGCAGGTTGTGCTCCGGTTAAGAATTCTTGTAGACCAAAGACCGATCATCCTTAAGTCCTTGTCATTTCCTCCTTCTAGAAAATCCGGGTCAATAACCAGCTTCATACTCAAATTGCTGATGTTGGCTTCTTATAGAACAAATATTGTGAAGAATAATCCACTTGAGTCGGCTTCCAAAGCGCCGGTTTAAGAAATATTGGTCTTGAAATACTCATATGATATTCAACCAGTGTAGCCCCCAAGGGCCGGGTCATTATGAAATAATGAGCAGGGACTTAATATATACTTCAATGAAAATAACATCATATGATGTAACCCCCATCATGGGACTTGAATCCACGTCCACAAGGTTAAGAGCCCTGTGCTTTACCAACTGAGCAGTGGACCCTTCAATATAATGAATAAAAAACTTTGTACCTTCAACTGTTGACAGGAGCAATTGGTAGCCCCCAAGGGCCGACTCATTATAATGTGATGAGTCGGGTCTTCAATAATATGAGCAAAAAATTACTTTGCATTAGCCCCCAAGTGTCATGGTGCATGCTTGCAGCGACATGAGACTTGCATATTTGATATAATCTCAACTTAAATAATGTAGCCCCCAAGTGCCGGGTCGTAAGCCTGCAGTGACTCGGGACTATTCCCTCCATTGTAGAATAAATCATACCCATTGATGAAATAATAGCCATTATACTTGAAGCGACTTTGAAAACCTTAATCATAATATTGGTTATTGATAACCATAATAAAAATCTAGCCATGTTGGCTTATTCAAGATAATATAATCTGGTATGAAAAACCTTATTCATTCAATATCATAATGAAAATTCAGCCAAGTTTGGCTATTTGAATAATATAACCTAATGATTTATAAGCGCATGATTCCAATGGCGCAATTCAAATATGTAATGGCGATTTATAGTCCAAAGCCGTGCCGGGTTAACAAACACCGGATAATTTCTTATCATATCTTTGGCGACTTATCGCCTTAAAGCCAGCCGGTTTAATAAACACCGGATAATTTATCATCATGATTTATTCAACTTTGTCTCTGATACAACAAGTTTAAAGTGTCCTGGCGGTTTATCACGGACGGGTCATAATGCCCAACATATAACCCAGGTTTATAACCAAGGCTGCACTTAAGAATAATCAATGAAATATATCATACCTGTGATATTGAATCACATCGTAGGTTTACCAACTTTTTGTAGTAAGGGTGATAACCCCAATCTTGAGTAATGATAACTCCTTTCATACTGTGCCGGTTTATGATAAAACCGTACCGGGTTGTGATAAACACCGGTTTAACCATATATAATACTGGCGACTCGTAGTCAAACCGCATCGGGTTAATAATCGCCGGATCATAATTAGTCATGTATCGACAACTTGTAGTTGAAAGTCAAGCCGGGTTAATGAACACCGTTTTACTCCATAATAAGATGGTAACATAAAATCAAACCGGTCATATAGTCTCCGTATTAAGATTTGACCGTGTTCCGCCAATTTGTAATTGATAGTCGAACCAGATTAACAATGTCGGTTTAAAAACGCAACAGAAGTAAAAGTTCTTTAGCAAAAAAGAACAGAATTCAAGCAAAGGCAAAATCAAACCATTGCAAATGAGGCTTTGAGCCGATCAAGAGGCATTACCATGGTCGGACACAACCAAGCCCCCAAAAAGGCGTAGCTATGGTTCGAGTCAGCCAGGTCCCCAAATGATGCTTTGGCATTACGCCGATCAAGAGGTGTAGCTATGGTTCGGGTTCGACCAAGCCCCAAGTGATGCTGTGGCCTTAGGCCGATCAAGAGGCGTGATCGGTTCAGACATGACCATGTCCCCAAGTGATCTGGTGGCTTTCGCCTATCAAGAGGTGTTGCATTGGTTCGGACACCACCAAGCCCCCAAGTGATATTGTGGCATTGCGCCGATCAAGAGGTGTGACTATGGTTCGGATACGACCAAGCCCCCAAGTGATCAATAATATGATAAACCAACAAGGCATGATACCCATGTTTGAACCGCTGGCGTCATGGCAGCAGGTCCTCTTTGGCACCTTTAACTTTTGCAAGAGATAAATCCTTCTTGAACCGGATGTTAAACCGGATATTGAGAGCTTCAAAGCTTTGTGGAGACATCTTTCCTTGAACCGGATTTTAAACCGAATCTTCATTTTCACCGGAAATTTTCTCGACGGCCTTTAAACTCGAACTTGCGAGAAGTTAATTCCTTTTTGAATCGGAAATTCTTAAACCGGATTTGAGCACTTCAGAGCTTTGTGGGAGAATAGATTTCCCTTGAACCGGATTGTAAACTGGATATTTGAGAGCTTCAGTGAGACTGACTTCCCTTGAGCTGGATTTTAAACCGGAATCCTTTCTGATGACCCGGGACTTCTTCATTGAGCCGGGATTTTGTAATCGCTATATACTTTCTAAGCCGGAAATTTCTGACGGCCTTTAAATTTTCATCAATATAACAGGAGCCTCCGGACCGGGTTATCTTTCCTCCAATGATCCTAGGATTCTTAATTTCGCCAAATCGGCAAGATTTGCCGAGTCATGTCATTGTAGCCCCGAGTCTCAAAGGTGACTCGAGGAGTTGGCTTGAGACTCTCCATATGTGACCGTGATGTAAACCGCATAAGTTGTATATCATTGGTGTTGATAGCCCGATGTGAATCCACGTAAGATTGAGGTGATCAAGGGTTATAAATGATCCCGTATGAGCCATGTCAAGAACTTGGACAATGTCTCCTTCCAACTGGCGATTTGAAGTTAATCAAACTGTAGTGGCGGCGATTTCAGCGCCTGCCCATTGAACCATCCAGTGCGGGCGGCGGTTGATAGTATATGATAATTTGTCTTTATTTTGTTGAAAGAAAACCGGGCTACCCAAGCTGTGACTTGCTCATGCAGACAGGTGCGGCCTGGTATGTTGATGTAGACCAGGCCGCGAGAGACGGACGGCAAAGACGACCGCAACATCAGAGGCGACTCGGATAGATGAGTCGGCCGCGACATTGCAAACCGGTGCGAACGGGGAAAATCGGCACCGGTGTCATAAACCAGCACAGACGGTTGAGTTAATCAAACTGTAGTGGCGGCGACTTGCTCACGTTCATTCATCAGGTGGCATGACCCGGACGAAACGCCAGTGCAGAATGTTGCTAGCACGTGCTCCGTGCCCGTCATATAACGCCTCATTTGTAATGAACAATTGTCCTGCGTCAAAAATATCACATGCCAAAGTAATTGTTCCTTGACAAAAATAATATGCACTAATAAAATAGGCTTTAGATGGATATCACCTGATATGTTAGGTCAGAGTCATCCACCGCGGAGTTGATGATCACCGCGGTGATGCTGAAATCAATCATGGACAAGTCGCCTAGACGAGAAGACGGATGATCCGGCCGTGGTGTTGTAAACCGGTGCGGATGAGCAAGTTGTCCTCCGTATTGTAAACCGGTGCGGACGCATGAACCGGTGGCCAGGGCGGACGGGCTCAACGTAACATGTATGTAGCACCAAAACATGGCAACACCTTTCTTTGATAGCATTTTGAGATGTCAGGCCCTGTCCTTAATTTCAACAGCAAATTCATCACAATGACGTGGGTATGCCTCATGGCTATCCAGCGGCTCTGTGGGCAGCTCCGAGCGAGGCCAAGCAGTCGTCGACCAAACCGGCGCGAAGCGAGCCATGGCGCAGGGGTGCGGTGATTCCAGCGAGGCCCGAGTCCGCGACCACGTCTCCCTCCGGGTCGTTTTTTGTTTGACTATCCCCGATTCGTGTCTGCCAGGTCGTGACCCCCTGCCGACTGATTTTCTGGCTTCACGTGCGTGTACGTGGTAGTGCTACTTAAACTCCAGAGCAATTAGACCTCAATCCTTGTGCAAACATTAGTGGCCCTCTGGGATTTCACGTGGAGTAGTCTTCAATTAACGTTTATAGAGCGCTAGTGAATCGTTCCAACAAACAATCAGACTGCGTTAGTGGCGTTGCAGCTTTGTTGTAGTACTTCAATTCCGATCTGATGTCTGACACAAGTAGTCCCAGCCACGCCTGCCTCGGGACTTGTTTGGTGTATACGGTGGTTTGTACGATCTGTGCATACGGGCCGCAAAGACAATTTTTGTCGGTCTCGAAACCCACGATCGCAATCGCAAAAACTGATTTTGATTCGGATTCAACACATCGCGTCGCGTCGGCGAGATACACAAGAACGCAAAACCTTAAATTTCCTGATGAACTTGCAGTCCATGTATATCCCAGCGAGGAAGCAGGGGCTTGACCCGGCGGCGTTTCAGCAAATTTAACAGAGGCTCTTGCTCCAAGGGTCACCGCAACGGTAGGTCACAACAGCCATATTTTCAATGCAGTATATACCGATTTGTTTTTTGACTCGACGGATTGCCGGATCATGATCAACCGTCGCACTGCACGCATCCCTAATTTTTATCAAATACAGATCTCGCGGGTTGCAAACGTAGACCCTTCCAAACTGATTCTTCTTCATCCGAAAATTTACAAACTTCTCGACCTTTGGGAGAGATCCCTCCAAGAACTCATCACCACCGCGCGCTCGCCCCACGGTGGGCGCCAACTGTCGTGGAATTGTCACGGCAGATGTCCTTAGTGTTAGGACTTAGTCGCGAGGCCAACGCATCTATGTGGTAGCTTGAGAGGGGTTGAGCGGGACGAGAGACGCGAGGTTTTACCTGTGTTCGGCCCCTCACGGTGGAGGTAAAAGCCTACGCCCCGCTTCATTGATATTGATGATGATGATCACGGTTACAAGAGTGCTCTAACTCGAGAGCTATTGTCTAAACCTAACTTGTCCAACTTGTGGAACTTGTCCTCTTTGGGGAGCCCTGCCCCTCCTTATATATGTTGAAGGGGCGGGTTACATGACTAGTCCTATTAGGATTAGGACTAGTCTATCTCTAATACAAACCGGATACAAGTCCAGGTCTTAACTCCTTGTAAGACAAATATTCCTTATGTCTTTCCTCTTAAACCGCCCACCGTAGTTGAACCGCCTTTCATGAACCGCCACGGGCCACCGGTCTTGTTGCTCCTCGACCCGCCGCCGGATTACCAATGAACCGTAAACCGCCGGTCGCCAAAGTGAACCGCCAAGTGTCGTTGGTTCTTCGTGTAAACCGCCAAGTTCGCCGGTTTATACTTCCGCCGGTTTACGCCAAGGGTATATCCTCGACAACCCCGTGCACCACCCTCGGTGCTCTGCCACCATGGTTTACGCGCAAGGCCACAGAGCAGCCAACCACGCCGGCAAGGGTTGATCCAACCGAGCTCGTCCGATGGCCAACCGAGCCTGCTTTTCTCCTTTTGATTTTTTAGCAACAAACCCGGCTGCTGAATTTAATATAAAAATTACATACCATAACAAAAATTTCAACTATTTTAAATCATTGTTTTTTTGCTTTATAAAAAATGAAAGTCACAAATTGAAAAAACTTGTTTGTTTGAAAAAAAATCAAGTTAAAAATGTTCTTATTTTCTTAAGAAAAGATTTGTGATATACATAAATGAATGTGTTTACAAAACATGTTGTCAAATTTAAAACTTGTTCATATATTTTCGAAAATATTTTTTAAAAAATCTTCCTTAATTTAGGAAAATTTCATATATTTTAAAAATGTTCTTATATTATGTTTTCTTTCTCTATTTTCGAAAAATATTGAATTCTAAATGTATTCATTTATTATTTGAAATTTTCGAGAATTGAAAAACGAAAATGTAAATGAAAATGCAAGAATAAAAGGGAGAAAATGGGATGAACCTGCATAAAATGATAAAAATGTCAAAGAAAAAACCAGAAGTAATTGATCAAACGCATGCAGGGAAGAAACACACAAACAACCCAAGATAAACCACCCAGAAAGGAAGAAAATCACGACCCGAAGGAAAACCGGTTCCCTACAACACTCCCTTGTCATCTAGTTGCGCTGGCCCATTGGAGCGATGTTTGTTTCTTTGCTCACAATATGATGCATTAAGCGTGGAATAGCACAAGGAAACAACAATACAGAAGCTGGTGTGAGTGACTACCTCTTGTTTCCATGGGTATGAGTCATGTATTTGGTAGACGTTTCTCAAAAAAGAAAGAATTTGGTATACTTTTTGCAAAAAATGAAATAAGCAGGCTGCTAACTACTATTTCCGAATTGTGGACCCTGAGGAAGCCTAGCTTATCACAAAATTTAGGGATAATTAATTTGGTGCCCCTAGTTGTGTCCACTCGGCAGGTTTGCCCTTAGTTTTAAAAAACCCTCGATTTTGGCCAAGCCTGTTTGCTCCTCTTATGAATTTGCCCTTCCGTCACGCTTCCGTCCAGTTAGTGTCGTTTGACCATGTGTTGACCGTCTATGGACTTTTCGATGGACCATTTTGCCCCTCCTTTCTTACTCTCTTAGCAGACACTTCCAAGTGGGACCATCACCGAAAAAACCATCCCATATTCTCTCTTCCTTCTCTCCCGTCGGTCAAACCCTAGCCCCAGATCCCATTCCCTCTCTCAAATCTTAACCCCTGTCGTGGAATTGTCACGGCAGATGTCCTTAGTGTTAGGACTTAGTCGCGAGGCCAACGCATCTATGTGGTAGCTTGAGAGGGGTTGAGCGGGACGAGAGACGCGAGGTTTTACCCAGGTTCGGCCCCTCACGGTGGAGGTAAAAGCCTACGCCCCGCTTCATTGATATTGATGATGATGATCACGGTTACAAGAGTGCTCTAACTCGAGAGCTATTGTCTAAACCTAACTTGTCCAACTTGTGGAACTTGTCCTCTTTGGGGAGCCCCGCCCCTCCTTATATATGTTGAAGGGGCGGGTTACATGACTAGTCCTATTAGGATTAGGACTAGTCTATCTCTAATACAAACCGGATACAAGTCCAGGTCTTAACTCCTTGTAAGACAAATATTCCTTATGTCTTTCCTCTTAAACCGGCCCACCGTAGTTGAACCGGCCTTTCATGAACCGCCAGTCGGGCCACCGGGTCTTGTTGCTCCTCTGACTACCGCCGGATTACCAATGAACCGTAAACCGCTGGTCGCCAAAGTGAACCGCCAAGTGTCGTGGGTTCTTGAGTAAACCGCCAAGTCCGCCGGTTTATACTTCCGCCGGTTTACGCCATGGGTATATCCCCGACATTAGCCCCCAAGTTTAGCTTGGATTTATCCATGGTAAACTTATGCTGCAAAATAAACACCAGAACAAATTTGGCAGGTTGTGCTCCGGGTTAAGAATTCTTGTAGACCAGCACCTGATCATCCTTAAGTCCTTGTCATTTCCTCCTTCTAGAAAATCCGGGTCAATAACCAGCTTCATACTCAAATTGCTGATGTTGGCTTCTTATAGAACAAATATTGTGAAGAATAATCCACTTGAGTCGGCTTCCAAAGCGCCGGTTTAAGAAATATTGGTCTTGAAATACTCATATGATATTCAACTGTGTAGCCCCCAAGGGC
Organism: Aegilops bicornis; assembly: GCA_021605145.1. Taxonomy (NCBI): domain Eukaryota; kingdom Viridiplantae; phylum Streptophyta; class Magnoliopsida; order Poales; family Poaceae; genus Aegilops; species Aegilops bicornis. The sequence continues at coordinate 679,434,374 of CM038673.1, read as the reverse complement.
CGGGTCATTATGAAATAATGAGCGTGGACTTAATATATACTTCAATGAAAATAACATCATATGATGTAACCCCCATCATGGGACTTGAATCCACGTCCACAAGGTTAAGAGCCCTCGTGCTTTACCAAGCTGAAAGCAAAGGACCCTTCAATATAATGAATAAAAACTTTGTACCTTCAACTGTTGACAGGAGCAATTGGTAGTTCTCAAGGGCCGACTCATTATAATGTGATGAGTCGGGTCTTCAATAACATGAGAAAAAATTACTTTGCATTAGCCCCCAAGTGTCATGGTGCATGCTTGCAGCGACATGAGACTTGCATATTTGATATAATCTCAACTTAAATAATGTAGCCCCCAAGTGCCGGGTCGTAAGCCTGCAGCGACTCGGGACAATTCCCTCCATTGTAGAATAAATCATACCCATTGATGAAATAATAGCCATTCTTGTTGAAGCGACTTTTGAAAACCTTAATCATAATATTGGTTATTGATAACCATAATAAAAATCTAGCCATGTTGGCTTATTCAAGATAATATAATCTGGTATGAAAAACCTTATTCATTCAATATCATAATGAAAATTCAGCCAAGTTTGGCTATTTGAATAATATAACCCAATGATTTATAAGCGCATGATTCCAATGGCGCAATTCAAATATGTACTGGCGATTTATAGTCCAAAGCCAGGCCGGGTTAACAAACACCGGATAATTTCTTATCATATGCTGGCGACTTATCGTCTTAAAGCCAGGCCGGTTTAATAAACACCGGATAATTTATCATCATGATTTATTCAACCTGTCTCTGCATACAACAAGTTTAAAGTGTCCTGGCGGTTTATCACGGACGGGTCATAATGCCCAACATATAACCCAGGTTTATAACCAAGGCTGCACTTAAGAATAATCAATGAAATATATCATACCGTGATATTGAATCACATCGTAGGTTTACCAACTTTTGTAGTAAGGGTGATAACCCCAATCTTGAGTAATGATAACTCCTTTCATCTTGTGCGGTTTATGATAAAACCGCATGCGGGTTGTGATAAACACCGGTTTAACCATATATAATACTGGCGACTCGTAGTCAAACCAGACCGGGTTAATAATCGCCGGATCATAATTAGTCATGTACTGACAACTTGTAGTTGAAAGTCAAGCCGGGTTAATGAACACCGGTTTTACTCCATAATAAGATGGTAACATAAAATCAAACCGGGCAGATAGTCTCCGGATTAAGATTTGACCGTGTTCCGCCAATTTGTAATTGATAGTCGAACCGGATTAACAATGTCGGTTTAAAAACGCAACAGAAGTAAAAGTTCTTTAGCAAAAAAGAACAGAATTCAAGCAAAGGCAAAAATCAAACCATTGCAAATGAGGCTTTGAGCCGATCAAGAGGCATTACCATGGTCGGACACGACCAAGCCCCCAAAAAGGCGTAGCTATGGTTCGAGTCAGCCAGGTCCCCAAATGATGCTTTGGCATTACGCCGATCAAGAGGTGTAGCTATGGTTCGGGTTCGACCAAGCCCCCAAGTGATGCTGTGGCCTTAGGCCGATCAAGAGGCGTGACTGGTTCAGACATGACCATGTCCCCAAGTGATCTGGTGGCTTTCGCCTATCAAGAGGTGTTGCATTGGTTCGGACACGACCAAGCCCCCAAGTGATATTGTGGCATTGCGCCGATCAAGATGTGTGACTATGGTTCGGATACGACCAAGCCACCAAGTGATCAATAATATGATAAACCATCAATGATTGATACCCATGTCTGAACTGCTCGTCATGGCAGCAGGTCCTCTTTGGCACCTTTAACTTTTGCAAGAGATAAATCCTTCTTGAACCGGATGTTAAACCGGATATTGAGAGCTTCAAAGCTTTGTGGGAGACATCTTTCCCTTGAACCGGATTTTAAACCGGAATCTTCATTTTCAGCCGGAAATTTTCTGACGGCCTTTAAACTCGAACTTGCGAGAAGTTAATTCCTTTTTGAATCGGAAATTCTTAAACCGGATTTGAGCACTTCAGAGCTTTGTGGGAGAATAGATTTCCCTTGAACCGGATTGTAAACTGGATATTTGAGAGCTTGATGAGACCGACTTCCCTTGAGCTGGATTTTAAACCGAATCCTTCGATGACCCGGGACTTCTTCATTGAGCCGGGATTTTGTAACTGTCATATACTTTCTAAGCCGGAAATTTCCTGACGGCCTTTAAATTTTCATCAATATAACAGAGCCTCCGGACCGGGTTATCTTTCCCTCCAATGATCCTAGGATTCTTAATTTCGCCGAAACTGGCAAGATTTGCTGAGTCATGTCATTGTAGCCCCCGAGTCTCAAAGGTGACTCGAGGAGTTGGCTTAGACTCTCCATATGTGACCGTGATGTAAACCGGCATAAGTTGTATATCATTGGTGTTGATAGCCCGATGTGAATCCACAGAAGATTGAGGTGACTGCGGCGGGTTATAAATGATCCCGTATGAGCCATGTCAGCAACTTGGACAATGTCTCCTTCCAACTGGCGATTTGAAGTTAATCAAACTGTAGTGGCGGCGACTTGTGCGCCTGCCCATTGAACCATCCAGTGCCGGCGACGGTTGATAGTATATGATAATTTGTCTTTATTTTGTTGAAAGAAAACCGGGCTACCCAAGCTGTGACTTGCTCATGCAGACAGATGCGGCCTGGTATGTTGATGTAGACCAGGCCGCGAGAGACGGACGGCAAAGACGACCGCAACATCAGAGGTGACTCGGATAGATGAGTCGGCCGCGACATTGCAAACCGGTGCGAACGGGGAAAATCGGCACCGGTGTCATAAACCAGCACAGACGGTTGAGTTAATCAAACTGTAGTGGCGGCGACTTGCTCACGTTCATTCATCAGGTGGCATGACCCGGACGAAACGCCAGTGCAGAATGTTGCTAGCACGTGCTCCGTGCCCGTAATATAACGCCTCATTTGTAATGAACAATTGTCCTGCGTCAAAAATATCACATGCCAAAGTAATTGTTCCTTGACAAAAATAATATGCGCTAATAAAATAGGCTTTAGATGGATATCACCTGATATGTTAGGTCAGAGTCATCCACCGCGGAGTTGATGATCACCGCGGTGATGCTGAAATCAATCATGGACAAGTCGCCTAGATGAGAAGACGGATGATCCGGCCGTGGTGTTGTAAACCGGTGCGGATGAGCAAGTTGTCCTCCGTGTTGTAAACCGGTGCGGACGCATGAACCGGTGGCCAGGGCGGACGGGCTCAACGTAACATGTATGTAGCACCAAAACATGGCAACACCTTTCTTTGATAGCATTTTGAGATGTCAGGCCCTGTCCTTAATTTCAACAGCAAATTCATCACAATGACGTGGGTATGCCTCATGGCTATCCGGTGACTCTGTGGGCAGCTCAGGCGAGGCCAAGCAGTCGTCGACCAAACCGCGCGAAGCGAGCCATGGCGCAGGGTGCGGTGATTCCAGCGAGGCCCGAGTCCGCGACCACGTCTCCCTCCGGTCGCTTTTTTGTTTGACTATCCTCGATTCGTGTCCGCCAGGTCGTGACCCCCGCCGACTGATTTTCCGGCTTCACGTGCGTGTACGTGGTAGTGCTACTTAAACTCGAGCAATTAGACCTCAATCCTTGTGCAAACATTAGTGGCCCTCTGGGATTTCACGTGGAGTAGTCTTCAATTAACGTTTATAGAGCGCTAGTGAATCGTTCCAACAAACAATCAGACTGCGTTAGTGGCGTTGCAGCTTTGTTGTAGTACTTCAATTCCGATCTGATGTCTGACACAAGTAGTCCCAGCCATGCCTGCCTCGGGACTTGTTTGGTGTATACGGTGGTTTGTACGATCTGTGCATACGGCGGCTGCAGCACAATTTTTGTCGGTCTCGGAAACCCACGACTGCAACTGCAAAAACTGATTTTTGATTCGGATTCAACACATCGCGTCGCGTCGGCGAGATACACAAGAACGCAAAACCTTAAATTTCCTGATGAACTTGCAGTCCATGTATATCCCAGCGAGGAAGCAGGGGCTTGACCCGGCGTTTCCAAAGAAATTTAACAGAGGCTCTTGCTCCAAGGGTCACCGCAACGGTAGGTCACAACAGCCATATTTTCAATGCAAGATATACCGATTTGTTTTTGACTCGACGGATTGCGGATCATGATCAACCGTCGCCGCACGCATCCCTAATTTTTATCAAATACAGATCTCGCGGGTTGCAAACGTAGACCCTTCCAAACTGATTCTTCTTCATCCGAAAATTTACAAACTTCTCGACCTTTGGGAGAGATCCCTCCAAGAACTCAACACCACCGTGCGCGGGCCCCACGGTGGGCGCCAACTGTCGTGGAATTGTCACGGCAGATGTCCTTAGTGTTAGGACTTAGTCGCGAGGCCAACGCATCTATGTGGTAGCTTGAGAGGGGTTGAGCGGGACGAGAGACGCGAGGTTTTACCTGTGTTCGGCCCCTCACGGTGGAGGTAAAGCCTCACGCCCCGCTTCATTGATATTGATGATGATGATCACGGTTACAAGAGTGCTCTAACTCGAGAGCTATTGTCTAAACCTAACTTGTCCAACTTATGGAACTTGTCCTCTTTGGGGAGCCCTGCCCCTCCTTATATATGTTGAAGGGGCGGGTTACATGACTAGTCCTATTAGGATTAGGACTAGTCTATCTCTAATACAAACCGGATACAAGTCCAGGTCTTAACTCCTTGTAAGACAAATATTCCTTATGTCTTTCCTCTTAAACCGCCCACCGTAGTTGAACCGGCCTTTCATGAACCGCCACCGGGCCACCGGGTCTTGTTGCTCCTCTGACCCGCCTGCCGGATTACCAATGAACCGTAAACCGCCGGGTCGCCAGTGAACCGCCAAGTGTCAGCGGGTTCTTCAGGTAAACCGCCAAGTTCGGCCGGTTTATACTTCCGGCCGGTTTACGCCGCGGGGTATATCCCCGACAACCCCCGTGCACCACCCTCAGTGCTCTGCCACCATGGTTTGGCGCAAGGCCACAGCGCAGCCAGCCACGCCGGCGCTGCGTGGTTTGATCCAACCGAGCCTGCCGGTGGCCAACCGAGCTCGTTTTCTCCTTTTGATTTTTAGCAACAAACCCGGCTGCTGAATTTAATATAAAATTACATACCATAACAAAAATTTCAACTATTTTAAATCATTGTTTTTTTGCTTTATAAAAAATGAAAGTCACAAATTGAAAAAACTTGTTTGTTTGAAAAATATCAAGTTAAAAATGTTCTTATTTTCTTAAGAAAAGATTTGTGATATACATAAATGAATGTGTTTACAAAACATGTTGTCAAATTTAAAACTTGTTCATATATTTTCGAAAATATTTTTAAAAATCTTCCTTAATTTAGGAAAATTTCATATATTTTAAAAATGTTCTTATATTATGTTTTCTTTCTCTATTTTCAAAAATATTGAATTCTAAATGTATTCATTTATTATTTGAAATTTTCGAGAATTGAAAACGAAAATGTAAATGAAAATGCAAGAATAAAAGGGAGAAAATGGGATGAACCTGCATAAAATGATAAAAATGTCAAAGAAAAAACCAGAAGTAATTGATCAAACGCATGCAGGGAAGAAACACACAAACAACCCAAGATAAACCACCCAGAAAGGAAGAAAATCACGACCAAGGAAAACCGGTTCCTACAACACTCCCTTGTCATCTAGTTGCGCTGGCCCATTGGAGCGATGTTTGTTTCTTTGCTCACAATATGATGCATTAAGCGTGGAATAGCACAAGGAAACAACAATACAGAAGCTGGTGTGAGTGACTACCTCTTGTTTCCATGGGTATGAGTCATGTATTTGGTAGACGTTTCTCAAAAAAGAAAGAATTTGGTATACTTTTTGCAAAAATGAAATAAGCAGGCTGCTAACTACTATTTCCGGATTGTGGACCCTGAGGAAGCCTAGCTTATCACAAAATTTAGGGATAATTAATTTGATGCCCCTAGTTGTGTCCACTCGGCAGGTTTGCCCTTAGTTTTCAAAAACCCTCGATTTTGGCCAAGCCTGTTTGCTCCTCTTATGAATTTGCCCTTCCGTCACGCTTCCGTCCAGTTAGTGTCGTTTGACCATGCGTTGACCGTCTATGGACTTTTCGATGGACCATTTTGCCCCTCCTTTCTTACTCTCTTAGCAGACACTTCCAAGTGGGACCATCACCAAAAAAACCATCCCATATTCTCTCTTCCTTCTCTCCCGTCGGTCAAACCCTACCCCAGATCCCATTCCCTCTCTCAAATCTTAACCCCCGTGCACCACCCAGTGCTTTGCCACCATGGTTTGGCGCAAGGCCACAGCGCATGACCGACCACGCCGGCGCCCGTGAGTCAATCCAACCGAGCTCGTCGGTGGCCAACCTCGTCGAAGTAAGCACTTGGTCCGGTGAGCTCCTCCTCGACCAGTCTTGTTTTCTTCCTGCTCTCTCTCTCTCTCTCTAAACTCACCTCATTCTTTTCTACGCCATGAGGAACCGACGACCGCCGTTTCTTCACCACCATCGCAATGCCATCGCATCCACTGGTTGCCGCCGCCGCCATGGACTCGGCCTCTAGATCCAACTTTGTCCTCGAGGATCCGCCCGCCATTGCTTCGCCGGAGATCCCCAACGTCTGCTACTACCAATGACATTCCACGCATCGAGCTCCAGATCCGGCTGTCCTCGCCGGATCTTGTCATCGCCGCAGACCGGAGATCCCCGATGCCCTCTACTTCCAGCGCCATCCTCGTGATCAAGTCAAGGCTCGAGCTCATCCTCCTTCTTTCTTCTCGCGAGGAGGATTTCATGAGCTCCGGCTAGAGATCTACAATGGTTGCGTCCATGTTGACCCTCCTCCATGCCAACATTGGCCAGCCTCCACCGACGCCTCACTGCCCAGATCCACAAATACCGAGGAAGGCCGGTGGGATCCGGTTAGTGATGGGGCCACCGATCTCGTCGGTGGCCAATTTAGGCGGCGGCCGGGGACCCACGACGGCGAGAGATGGTGGAGGAGGGTGGCACGCACCTTCCCCGGGCCTCCTTCACATCGCTGCGTGGCGGTGGCCAGCGCTGGCGAGCTCAAGCCGATTCCATTTGCTCCGGCGAGCCCATCCTCATCGTACACAGGGCGTCCTTTAAATTGCGGGTTAAATTGTTGACTTACGTTTTTTAACACTTGACATAATGTAATTAGCTTGTATAGCTGGCAACTATGGACTGATGATTAAATATATTCGAGATGAGACCGACCTTAACTAGGAGTACTGATTTGTGTTAATTAATCGTGTTTTAATTAGTTTATGCGGTGTTAATTATCGCTTTGAAAAAGTAATTCAAAATTGATATTATGTTTACAACATGGCAGTGTCCATTAGAGATATTTGGTCCATTGCGGGTCCCACATGATAGTGAGAAGAGAGAGAGGAGAGAGGGATGTTTTCTGAGTGATGGGTCCCACTTGGAAGTGTCTAGTGAGAGAGTGAGGAAACAGGGGCAAATATGTCCAATGAAAAGTCCATAGACGGTCAACACACGGTCAAACGGCACTAACTGGATGGAAACGTGACGGAAGGGCAAAACCATAAGAGAAGCAAACGTGCTTGGGCAAAATCAAGGGTTTTTGAAAACTAGGAGTAAACCTGCCGAGGGTGACCCAACTAGGGGTATAAAATCAATTATCCCCAAAATTTAAGGCTTTGGGGCCACTGGCTATCAGATACAAAGACACTCAATGGTCTCAAAGACCAAGAGCTTGCTGGGACTAATCTTGTTTCATGTGGGCTACTCGTTCTATCAACTCCGCCCGCTTCTCTTCACTGTGCACACCACGGGTAATCTCTATTTGACAGATTTTGCGTCAAATTGTCCGAGTCTTCGCATAACTGATCGTCCGAGCAAGCAACATATGAGCAACCCATTTAGCATTTACATGAATTTGATTTAAGGAACTTTTCATAAGATTGTTGACCAGTTTTAGGTTCCGGTCTAGCTTTCTAAAAAAGATATCTGATTTTTTATTTCCTTTTTTCAAAATGTTTCGAAAATTAAAAATGTTCATTTTTTAAAATGACCGGAATTACAAATACATTGGGATTACAAAAAAATGTTTGCATTTGAAAAATTGTTCCTCTTTTTCAAGAAATGTTCATGTTTTCCAAAATTTTTGCAATAAAAGATTTTTTGGCGTTTTAAAAAAGAATACGCATTTTCAATTATTCATCTTTTCATTTTTTTCCTTTTATAAGAAAATCTTCATGTCTTGCCAAACTGCTCAGAAATATAAAATTGTTCAGGTTTTCCAAATTTTTTTTTGGAAAAAGTGAATAAGCGGAAAACCGCGTGCTACAGTGTTCGCCTAAAGTTCTCCGAGTTGATGCACTGCCTCCGAGTCGATAAGGTAGGTAGTGAAAGAAACACGAATCAGAGAACCGGAAAAAGATAGTCGCTTAATGGACCGGCCCGTTCCGTCGTGCGGTGTGCATTTGGCGGTCTATTTGACGAAGAATGCGTCATATGAGGAAGCAACTAGTTAACAAGCGCTTCTTCGGGAGCCTCGCAACGATTAGCGTCACTTGGCGCGCTTTCAGCCATTCGCCACGTGTCGCGCTCTGGACGTCTCCTTTGGATTTTTATTTTTATTTTTTCGCACGCGTTTTCGGCTTTTTAAACGGTTTTTTTTCTGGTTTTTTTTGACATTTTGGTCTTCCCCTGTCTTTCTTAGCTTTTCGATCAATTTTTTTTTTCGAAAAACGTGTTTTCTTTTTTTTTCCTTTCGCGCAAGTCACGATTTTTCTTCCGCGAGAGGCACGGTTGTGCTTTAACGAGAGTCACGGCCGTGCCTTTCGGAAACGAAAAAAAACATGTTTTTCTGTTTTTTTCTTTCGCGAGAGTCACTGTTTTGCTTTCGCGAGAGACACGGTTGTGCTTTCGCGAGAGTCACGGCTGTGCCTCTCGGAAAGAAAAAACAAAACACGTTTTCTGTTTTTTTTCTTTCGTGAGAGTCACGGTTTTGCTTCCGCGAGAGGCACGGTTGTGCTTACGCGAAAGTTACGGCCGTGCCTCTCGGAAAGGGAAAAAAAATACGCGTTTTCTATTTTTTTCCGTGAGAGTCACGGTTTTTCTTTCGCGAGAGGCACGGTTGTGCTTTCGCGAGAGTCACGGCCGTGCCTCTCGGAAACGGAAAAAAAACGCGTTTTCTGTTTTGTTTTTCCTTCCATGAGAGTCACGGTTTTGCTTTCACGAGAGCCACGGTTGTGATTTGGACGCATGGTTTAAAAGATAAAACGTTTTGAATAAACGGATCTACGAAAAAAGGGAAAACTCGCAGGTTGCGACAAGTGGCGTGCTGCATGTGCGCCACTTGTTGCGACCTGGAAAAGTGGAGAGTTCTTTGCAATGAGTACTCCTTAATTAGTGATTTTGATCATATGATCGCCATACATTTCCTGTTTTTATGAGACATGTCGACAGGAATTTCCTGTTTGACGCTTCAGGCGCTGTTACTGTGCATGTCCACCCCCGGCCCCCATTTTTTTTGTTTTTCAGTCCAAAAAAGGCTACTGGAGTGAATCGAACCTACATCAACACACACTGTAGTAACACACTGTAGATTACTTGCATCTTTTTTCTTCTTTTCTTTCTCGTTTTTCTTTTTTCTTTGTTCTTCTTCCTGGCCCAGTGAACTATTTCTTCAAATCGATGAACTTTATTCTCAAAATTAATAATTTTTTATTCAAATTGATGATTTTTATTAAATCAATGAACTTTTTTTAGAACCTGTGTTTTTTGGAAAAATCCATCAACTTTTTTTAAATTCAATAAACATTTTTCAAATATATATTTTTTTTTTCAAATTCATTAACTAAATTTTTGAACATTTTTTCATTCACCAATTTTTTAATTTTTATGATTATTTTATTTTTTTTCCTGTTTTGTTTTTCGAAAGTTAATGTGGTCGAGCTGATCAGGAATGTGATCGAGCACTCGCCATGTACATCGGCTGGCCCAGGAGTGATGGCGTGTGAGCACCAGGAAGCTTCACTGACGCTGAACGCGCCGTATAAGAGCTCCCAGATCGCAAAACACGAGGCGGAGGTTATGTTCCTTGGGGCTTTCTGCTTTTTGGGTGTCTTCTCATTCTTCTTTGGCGCCTGTGAGGACTACTGTTCCTCGCCTGCAGCCGGGAAGTGCCGCTATATTGATCGGTGAGCTGCCCATTAAGCATTTCCACACCATGTATAGTTTCCTAACAGATCGTCTTGCTTCATTACGTTCGGCTCTCCATAAAACCAGCTTCGCCCTGTACGTTTTCTCTAGTTTAGAAAAAATATCCCATTATTTCTTTAGATTTTTGTATGTCTGCTCTTTTTTGCAATTCATATAATGTGCATGAATATAAAAAGTTCCCCATCATTATTTAAATGTTTATCAGAAAAAAATATAATTTTTAAATGGTCATAAATTTGGAAGTTTTGAATTTTTGAAAATATAGGCTATTGTGGAAATTTTTCAGAAATTTTAAACAATGTTAAAAAGTGTATTAAAATGTTTGTGAATATTAAAATATTTGTGATATTATTTTATTGACAATTTACTAAAGAAAGATGAATTTGAGTAAATCTCAACGAATTCAAAAAAGGAAATATAATAAAAATGAGATAAAAAAATAGATAGAGAAAAGGAGAACACAATAAATATAAAAAACATTAAAAATAGTAAAGTATATGGAAACGTAAAAGATAACAATATTATAAAAGAAAAATGCATTAAAGAGGGAAAACCGGGAGAACCTTCCAAAAAACAGAACCAAATGCTGCTCCCGAACCTTCTAGTTGGGCTGGCCCATCGCCCGTACACGTTTTTGTACGTGGGAAGGAGTAGTCGGAATTTCCTATTTGCCGCTCTTTGCGGCAAGTAGTCGTCCGGACGCACAGGCAGATCGACGAGCGCCTTAGGATGGGCCGGCCCGTTCAACGTTAAAGCGAATCCGGTTTTGAGAATCTTCTAGGTGGTTCCCAGCCGGTTTTTCTGGTTTTGGGAACCTTCTAGAAGGTTCCTGAACCGGTTTTTCTATTTCCCCCTTTACCTCTTTTTGTTTCTTTTTTACTGTTTATTTCTCTTTTTCATTTTAATTTAATTTTTCCTTTTTCTTTTTCTGTTTTCCTTTTTATATTTTTTTTCGTTTTTTATGTTTCTTTTTTTTTCTGTTTTCTGCTTCTTTTTCATTTTTTCGTTTTTGTTTTTCTGTTTTCAAAGTTATTTGCATTTTTTTCAATTTTTTTTGTGTTGCTCACAATTGTTCAAAACTTAACAAAATGTTCTCATTTTTCAAATTTTGTTCAGCTTTCAAAAATTGTTCAAAACATTAAAATGTTCTCATTTTCAAATTTTGTTCAGCTTTCAAAAAATAATTGTTCAAAACTTCACAAAATATTCTCCATTTCAATTTTTGTTCCTGAATTGAAAAAATGTTCATGCTTTCAAAAAATTGTTCAAACTTAAAAAAATATTCTCATCTTCAAATTTTGTTTCTCTTTTCTTTTTGTAGTTTCTGTTTCTTTTTTTAATGTTTTTTCACAATTTCACAACTTTGCAAAATTTGTTCGCAAATTAAGAATAACTTTCGGTTTTTCAATTTTTGTTCGTGAGTTTCAATAAATGTTCCTATTTCAAATTTTGTTCACATTTTTCAAAAAATGTTCGTGTTTGAATTTTTTTTGTAAGTTTCGTAAAATGTTCCCATTTCAAAAATTTGTTCATATATTTCAATTTTTTTTCACGAGTTTTAAAGAATGTTCACATATTTCAAATTTCACTTTCTTTTTGTAGTTTCTGTTTCTTTTCTTGATGTTCTTTTTCAAAATTTCACAACTTTACAAAATTTGTTCGCAAATTTAAGAAAAATGTTCGTTTTCAATTTTTTTCATGAGTTTCAATAAATGTTCATATTTAAAAAAAAATTGCATTCGCAATATGTTTAGGAATTTCAAAAAGTGTTCCAGCTTTCCAAATTTGTTCACAAATTTATAAAATGTTCATGTTTTCAAATTTTGTTCACAAATTGAACAATGTTCATAAATTCCATAAATTTGTTTGGGAGTTTGAAAAAGTGTTCCTGTTCGAAAATTTGCTCGAAAATTTCAAAAAATGTTCATATTTACAAGTTTTGTTGGAAGTTTCGAAAAATGTTCTGTTTCCAAAATTGTTTGCAAATTTTTTAAAAAAGTTGTTTTTTTTAAATATTTCTGGAATTCAGAAATTCTTCACGTGGAAAAGTTGTTCGTGTTCCCAAATTTTGTTTTGAAATTTGAAGAATTGCTCCTGTTCAGTTTTTTGAGTGGTTTAAAAAATGTTTTCCGTTCTAAAAAATATGTTCGCGTCTCCAAAATTCATTTGTGTGTTGAAAAATGTTTTAGTTTTCTCAAAATTTGTGAAAAAAAATAATGTTCGCATTTGATAAAGCATTCACGTTTTGTTTTTGAAAAAATTGTTTTGTGTTCGAATTTTTTAAAGATGTTCGGATCGGCGTTTAAATTTTCTTAAGATTTTGCTCGACTGCTTGACGCAGAGAGCGTCACATAGGAGCTCTCGAAGTATTCCCCGATACAAGTGGGGAATATGCCCGATACAAGTGGGGAATATGATTTTTCTGATACTAGCTGAGGGTGTCCTGGACTAGGGGGTGTCCGGATAGCCGAACTATCATCGTTGGCCGGACTCCTAGACTATGAAGATACAAGATTGAAGACTTCGTCCCGTGTCCGGATATGACTTTCTTTGGCGTGGAAGGCAAGCTTGGCGATGCGGATATGTAGATTTTCTACCATTGTAACCGACTCTGTGTAACCCTAACCCTATTCGGTGTCTATATAAACCGAAGAGTTTTAGTCCATAGGACGAACAACAATCATACCATAGGCTAGCTTCTAGGGTTTAGCCTCTCTGATCTCGTGGTAGATCTACTCTTGTATTACCCATATCATCAATATTAATCAAGCAGGAGTAGGGTATTACCTCCATCGAGAGAGCCCGAACCTGGGTAAAAACATCGTGTCCCTTGTCTCCTGTTACCATCCGCCTAGACGCACAGTTCGGGACCCCCTACCCGAGATCCGCCGGTTTTGACACCCACATTGGTGCTTTCATTGAGAGTTCCTCTGTGCCGTCGCCGTCAGGAAGGATGCCTCATCCCGTCTTTAAAGACGATACTATCGCCAAAGGAGCCTTGGCCCCTGGTCAGACTCTTCGGTTAGGTGGTTTTCTTATGACCGCCAGCTCGCCATCGCTACCGACGATGACTTCTCGGGTCATCGAAACCAATCTTCACGTCAACTCGGAACTTGCCGAGCAGTTAGATCCGATCGAGCTCTCCTCCGTAAACGAGCTCTTGGATCGCATCGCCGCACTGGGAATCGCCACAGACTACGACCAGATCGGGCCTAAAACTGATCTGAGAGAGATTAACTCTCCCTAAGCTACCCATCATGTTGCTGTGATAGAGGAGCAATACGGCGATTCTTCTTCTATCTTAAGGACTAACTACGTCCGGATTCCCGATCCCTCCATGCCGGATTGCCGCAGAGGGACGGATGTCGATCAAGCCCTGAACTTAAAGTCAGGCGGCGGGTTGGATTCATTGGATAGCATTCAAAATCCAAACTTCCAAGTTCGAAACTTCTCGACCTCGAGTCTTAAATTGGACGGGGTTCCGGATCTAGTTCCACCCGCCCACCCAAACATTAGCGATCTATCCCGAATTCGCAAGAGCCCGCTAAAACAAGACATCACTATCGGGCGATTCCTCCTGGTTATAGACAGGATAAAGGACTGCCGAGAGGAGGACGCAATCTCATTTTTCTGCAATAATTGCACGGACAAGGGAATCCTAAACGCCATAAGTCATCGCGAAATTACACGCTTTGCTGACCTGGTGACCATAGTACAAAAGTACTGTGCAATGGAGAGTGCTTGGAAAACCGAAAGTAAATTTTGGGATAATCCGGCCCCGAATACAACCCTAGTCCGAAATAAAAGGGTGCATCATCACCAAGCACCTGGGTTATACATCAAAAACCAAAAACCCCCTAAAGGGCACGGAACCGTACTGGAGGGTTGGCTAAACGGACCCTGCAAAATTCATAGCACAGAGGGCGCCACTCCAACTCATAGCCTTCGAGCATGTTGGATATTATGGCAGGTGGCCAAAAGTGGCGAAGAGCTTCTAGCCTCAGAATCCCAGCCCAGCAACACCAGTACGGTATTAATAGTCTTCAAGACTTTCACATCAAATAACATGCGGAAACGAACACTCCGCAACCTTGCCGAAGTCTACCAAGTAGCAACAATAAATCCATGGAGTGACACGGCTATTACCTTTAATGCCGATGATTTAACCTAAATTCGAACAGCCCGAGCACCGGCCGCATTGGTCCTCGGTCCAATAGTGGACGGCTTTGCCTTTACTAAGGTACTCCCGGATGGCGGCAATGACTAAACCTCATCTACGAGGAAACCCTACGAAAAATGAAAATAGATGGAACCGCATTGAGCGAAGCAAAGACAACCTTTAGAGGAATAATCCCTAGCCGGAAGCATGCTGCAGACAGAAAAATCACACCGGACGTAGTGTTCGCTCACGGACAATTACAGTCCGAGGAGGTCACATTTCAAGTGGCCCTGCTCAAAGAGCGGATATCACGCTTTATTAGGGCGAGAGGCATTCACAAATTTTCAAGCTATACCCCATTATGGGTACATGAAGCTTAAAATGCCCGGACCTAACGGAATCATCACTCTCGCTAGTGATCCGAACATAGCACTCCGCGCCGAAAACAAGACAGCCGCACTCGCCCTCGAGGCACTATCCGAAGCCCTAGCGGCCGAGGAACTCACTGCGATGCGGTCCACGGTGAACAGGGATGATGTAATACTTGATAAAAGATCCAATTCCACCTCTTTTAGACCAGCGGATGAAATAGTCAAATTCCAAGTCCACCCAATGGACCCTGCAAAGACGGCCTCCATTGGGGCACAATTAAACCCTGATGTAGACGCCGCACTACGAGAATTTCTACGAGAAAACTGGGACATTTTTGCTCGGCACCCTTCGGACATGCCAGGAATCCCACGCCGCTGGCCGAGCACGCCTAAATATCCTAAAAGGATTCAAGCTACCAAACAGGCTCTTCGGGCGCTTTTCAACCCAAGAGACATGCCATGGGAGAGGAGCTAGCCAAACTTCGGAAGCCGGATTCATCGGAGATATAAAACATCCGGACTGGCTAGCAACTGGTGATGGTACCAAAGAAGGATAAATCCTGGCGCCTATGTGTTGATTTCAAAGACCTTAATAAGGCTTGCCCAAAGGATCCCTTCCCCCTCCTCACATTGATCAAATTATCGACGCTACAGCAGGACACGACTCATTGTGCTTCCTCGACACGCATCTCGGCTACCACCAAATCAAGATGGCGGAGCTGCATCTAAGCCGCAACAAAGATTCATCACTCCAGACGACCCATTCTGCTTCAACACAATGCCCTTCGGGCTCAAAACCACCGGCGCAACATATCAGCATGATTCAGACATGTCTGGCAAACCAGATCGGCAAAACAGTGGAAGCATATGTAGATGACGTGGTCGTCAAATCCAAGCATGTCGAAACTCTAGTAGACGACTTGAGGCTCACATTCGACAATCTTCGAAAATATGACATTAAGCTCAATCCGGAAAAATGCGTCTTCGATGTTCTAGCCGGAAAGCTCTTGGGCTTCATTGTGTCCGGTAGAGGAATTGAAGCAAACCCAGCCAAGATCCGAGCTTTGTCACAATTGGATATTCCAAAAGACCTCAAGCAAATACAAAAATTGACTGGATGCGTAGCGGCTCTAAGTCGCTTTATTTCCCGTTTGGGAGAAAAGGCGTTACCCCTTTACCGCCTCCTCCGGCGCACCGAGCACTTCGAGTGGACGGATGCCGCCACGGCCGGACTCGAAGAAATAAAAGCCATATTGGCAACAAATCCGGTCCTGGCCGCGCCCAACATGGGCGAACCAATGCTATTATATATCACCGCAACACATCAAGTTGTTAGCGCGGTGCTCGTCGTCGAACGAGAAACGGACGGACACAGGTTCCCTCTTCAAAGACCGGTTTACTACGTGTCCACTGTCCTAACTCCATGCAAGTCCCGGTACCCACATTATCAAAAGATAGCATACGCGGTGTTCATGGCATCCCGGAAGCTGCGACACTACTTTCAAGAGTGTTCAATAACGGTAGCCTCCGAAGTACCTCTTAACGACATTATAAACAACCGCGACGCGATGGGCCGGATTGCTAAATGGGCCATAGAGCTCCTTCCATTCGACATAACCTATAAGCCACGACGAGCTATTAAGTCACAGGTTTTGGCCGACTTCGTGGCCGAATGGACCGACGAACTCCCTAAAGAGTACGGGCGCATACTCCAATTGGATCATGCACTTTGACGGCTCCAAAATGCTGGCGGCACGGGCTGGCATTGTCCTGACGTCCCCAACCGGGGACACAGTCCAATACGTCCTTCAGATAATGTATACGGACTCCAACAACGCAGCCGAATACGAGGCCCTTCTCCACGGCCTCCGGATGGCAGTCTCCATGGGCATTAAACGCCTAGAGGTGCCCGGGGATTCGAACCTCGCGATATCTCAAATCAACGGAGACTTTGATGCCAAAGATCCGAAAATGGCAGCGTACCGCAATGCGGTCCTAACAATGTCAGTACGGTTCGAAGGGCTCGAATTTCATCATATAGCCCGGGATAACAACCAGGCGGCGGACGTATTGGCACGCATCGGCGCAAAACGCGATGCTGTCCCGCCCAACATCTTCCTGGAACGGCTGTTCAAGCCATCTGTACTATGGGAAGGGGAGTCCGGCAATAACAATCCGGACCCAACCGCACTGCCTGACACCGAACACTCTGACACAATCGGAGGCTCTGCCAACGAAATAACACCCTCCTCCCACGAAATAATTGCGGTCATCGCCCCGTGGATGGAACCATTCCTAGCCTACCTAACTAGGCGGGAACTCCTCGAAGACCAAAACGAGGCTCGCTGCATAGTACGGCGATCCAAAGCCTATAAAGTCCATGAGGGAGAGCTTTATAAGAAAAGCACAACAGGAGTCCTTCAAAGGTGTATCTCCGAAGAGGAAGGGCGAAACCTCCTGGCTGAAATTCATGCCGGACTGGGTGGTCACCACGCCGCAGCCCGGGCCCTTGTAGGCAAGGCCTTCCGTACAGGATTTTATTGGCCAACGGCCCGGGCAGATGCGCAGGATTTAGTCCAACGATGCGTCGGTTGCCAGCTTTTTGCTAACCAAAGCCACATGCCACCCACCGCCCTCAAAACTATACCCATCACCTGGCCGTCATGTCCGGGGCTTGACATGGTTGGACCCCTTAAGGGAGGAACCCACAAGCAAAAATACCTATTGGTCATGGTGGATAAATTCACCAAATGGATAGAGGCCAAGCTCGTTAAAACGGCGAATCCGGGCCGGTGATAGACTTCATATCGTGGGTAGTGCACCATTACGGCGCCCCCACAAGATTATCATCGATAACGGCACCAACTTCACGGCCGATGAGGTCAAATTATGGTGCAAAAACATGGGCATCAAGCTCGATTACGCCTCAGCCTATCACCCTCAAACCAACGGTCAAGTCGAGCGAGCAAACGGTCTAATCATGAGCGGCATTAAACCCAGACTAGTGCGGTCCCTCAAGGAATCTAACATGCCTGGGTTGAGGAGCTCGACTCCGTACTCTGGGGGCTGCGGACCACGCCGAATCGTACTACCGGATTCACACCATTTTTTATGGTGTACGGCGCAGAGGCAGTCTTGCCCTGCGACATAATGCATGACTCACCTCGCGTGCACATGTATGAAGAAAGAGAAGCCGAGCTCGATCGGCAGGACAGTTTGGACGCATTGGAGGAGGAGCGTGACATGGCAAAAGCTCGTTCCGCATTTTATCAATAGCAGGCTCGAAGATATCAAAGCAGGGAAGTACGGGCCAAAGCTTACAACGTTGGCGAACTAGTTCTACGCCACGGACAAGAAAAAGGACAAACTCAAGCCCAAATGGGAAGGTCCCTTCATCATCGACTGTGTCCTCGACCGGGCAGAGCATACCGTCTCACAAACGCATCGGATAACCGACTCG
The DNA here is from genome assembly GCA_021605145.1 of Aegilops bicornis. Lineage (NCBI taxonomy): Eukaryota > Viridiplantae > Streptophyta > Magnoliopsida > Poales > Poaceae > Aegilops > Aegilops bicornis. The sequence goes on along the minus strand of CM038673.1, from coordinate 679,416,114 downwards.
AGCCGAACCCATGGAACGCAGCCCGTCTCACGAAGATTCTACGCTTAAGCGCCGGACTCGAGTTCGCCTCCTTCCTCCGTCCCATATTTTCTATTTTTGCTGTCTTTTATTTCTCTCCTTCCTCCTCCTTCTTTTTGAAGCCTTTAGAGGCTCGCTTATGCATTGTTCACATTACACTTGATGCGCTTATCCGCGCCATTATACCTGGGGCTTCTTTAACATAAGCTTATTTATACGGGCTTTATGTCAACACATGTGCCACACTTCCGCATGTACCTTTTATTCACCATTATATGCATCGATATGACTTAAGTTTTGGCCAAGCTGGGTTGCTCGGCTCGTGCTTACCCCTACGCTCCCGATTGTTCGGCTAGGTGGTAAAGGGAGCACCTCTGCGATTGTTACCGCTGGTCACCGGACGTGTACCTCAGACTGGGTGAAGCCGAAAGCTAAGCGTTCTTAAGGGAATATTCGGTCGGTGAACTAAAAGATGATTTTTATTTTTCATTTATCTGCCCCAGATGCTTTTCTCGCTTTTTCACGGTCCGACATGCACTTTAGGGCATGCCTCCTGAGGAAAGGAACCCCTAACGGAACTATTCTCCCTGGAAGATGTTTCTTACTAACCATGTAATATAACATAACTAGTTGGGCACTTGTCTGATAAAGCACTCATGACCCCTACGCCTGGTCTCCACGCATACCCCGGTTTTTCCATAACCGCGAGGGTATTCCGACACACTCCTGACTATTTGTTCCTGAGGTTGAAGCGAAAAGGTCCGCTACGACAAACGATCTACAATCCGGCTAGAAGGCATTTTACATGTCATTTTAAATTACATAGTCAAATTGACTGATTGTATTCCTCTTCAATGCCGTCTAATAGGCTGTCTAGTTTACGCCTTGTTGGGAATACTTTATGCCAACTCTACTTGGCCGTACACTAAGCTCACAGGATCTCCTTCCGTCGGGCCCCACAGGTCCGACCTCGGCCATATGGTTTGGGTCCGCCTTACCGTGTGCAGCGTCTTCACCATGGCCTGTGCCTCGGGCGCCTTTGACGACTAGCCGATATCTTCCATAGCCGGAAGCGCCGCCGTGCTCCCTGAAGCTTCTCCGCAAGCTCTCCAAGGCCTTCGGGTAGGGAGATAGATGGCCACAAGGCCTAGGCGACGCCTTTCATCACTTGCCGAACTCGTTCATGCAGTTGCAATAGCTCGGGAAGAAGGTCACCCGTAGAACCGGGCATTTCCTCTTCAGGACGACCCGTGAGCATACCTACAGACATAACTCTATTAATTGACTTCCTCGCCGAACTCTTTTTCAAAGTTCGCTCAAGCACTTATCAGAAATGCCGCGACGAAGTCGCCGATTCTCCTTCACGGAGTCGCATACAGGGCACGAACATCTTGTAGTTCCTCCCCACCGGGTGTTGGCATCTTGGAGATTATTTTTCTCTTGCCTCACCCTTGTAAGCACATTCTCGCCGGCCTTCAATCGGCGCAAGAGCTGTTGCTTGTCCGGATCTAGTCCGGCGCCATCTGCAATATTATTGTCAGATTTACACACACGCCGCACTTCACAAACTATTTATCTTTTGAAGCATATATTACCAGAGGGGGTCTCTGTGGCTCCCCCGGTAGCGGCTAGTGCGGCCTCAAGTTGGGCCTTGCATTCTTCAAGCTCCTGAGACAGTCGGGTATTCTTTTTTGTAAGATCCTGCATACCAAATGATCCTTAAATCTCTAACTGTTTGAAGTCTCGTGGGCTACTGGCATATATAACTGTCAAATTTCCTCACCCGTATGTCCTTTACATACTGCTCCGTGGCTCTGGCTAGACCATCTTGAGCGGCACGGAGGTGCGCATCTCCCGAATTGAAGGCATTCAAGGCCTCTTGGGAGAAAACTGCGTCACGAAGAACTGTCCGGCGGCGCCTGTGATTCATGGCGCTCTCCACCTCGGAGTTGGTGGCGGACAATCTGTCGGCATCCTCTGTCGGAGGAGCATCCGACGCACGCCTCGTGCTCGCCTCTGCTTCTGGACCCGGCTTTGGAGCCTGGTTGGCGGAGGTTCGATTGGCAACCTCTCCGGACTCAGTCTGGCGAGCGCTCTTCTGAAAAGAGCACCAGTGTTAGTACGCCTTCCAGGAATCAATCCTGGGAATATGGTGACGCGTTATAACGTTGCGGCGGAGTTTCGATCCGGACCGCACTTCTTTTTAGCCTGCGGGGCCGTACTGCCCCTTGTTGCCTAGCCGCCGCGGGCTCGGCCTCCTGCCTCGAAGGCACCCCATGCGAAACACCGTCAAATACGTGGTGATTAGAAAGAAAGCACGGGTGGGTCATGGTATCCGGACTTCGGTCACGGTTACCTGGGAGGCCGGAAATAATCCGGGGTAGTCGGCCGTAATGGCAACCATAGCATTGTCGATGCTAAGTTGGTGGAACACCCTGTCGATCAGCTCCACCTTTATATCCGGGTCCTCTTCGGAGGCCGAATCGAGGGACCGTTCCGGATCCTCGGGTTGTGGGGGAGGGCTGTGTATCTTATCCACGGCCCGGCGCAGTTCCTGCGTAGAAACCATGAAATAAGATATTTAACCACAGGAACATGGATCGGACAAGCCACGAAGATATTTGCTTACCCAACTTCGAGGATTATTCGAAGAAAACCCGCTTGGATCGACGCGAGAAAATCCTCCTCTTCCCCTTTGTACATGGCGGACAAGGTCTTCACCAGTTCGGTGACCGATCCCGCCCTTTGCGGCCATGTCGGGTGGCATCGTCCTCCCGTTGAAGTCCCACATGGGTGGCCCCTATATTGGAGCGGCTGCACTCCCTCATAATGCAGGTTGCCATGACTCCAATCATGGTCAATCCGGCATGAGCGATAATCTTATTCGGCTCATCAAGTAAAGGACGCCCCGGTCATTTTCCTCCTGGGGCTCATGGGCGCCAGCTTAGGCGCTTCTTTAGAGGAGCGTTGCTAAACTCCGGAAGGCCGATCCGAACAGGATCCAGTAGCGGGACGTCCTCCATGTAAAACCATTTCGAGGGCCAGTCTTCAAACGCCTTCTTTGGGGTTCCGGATAAGTATCCGGTCCCGGCGATGCGCGATAGTTCGGCTCCGTCCACTTGATATATTGACCCTTCGTGAGAACGAGGCACAAGGCAGAACAATCTCTTCCACAGAGAGAAATGGGCCTCAACGCCCAGGAACAGCTCGCAAAGGCCCACAAAGCCCGCTATATGCAAGATGGAGGCAGGAGTAAGGTTGTGCAGCTGGAGGCCGTAGAACTCCAGAAGCCCCCGGAGAAACGGATGGATTGGAAATCCGAGTCCTCTCATTAGGTAAGAGACGAAGCATACCCTCTCTCCCTTAGAGGGATCGGGGACGCTCTCCGCCTGCTTCCCGCCCTTATAAGTGGCGAGTCTGAAACGCACCGGAACCAAGAAGGCCGGGGGAAGGAATCCCTTGGTTTGGAGCACCACCAATTATTTGTCAAGGGATCGAGCATCTCCCCAATCTTCGGCTGGGGGGCTGGGAGCGCGAGACGAGGAGCCGCGACCGTCCATGGTGGAATGGGTTTTTTGTCAAAGGCGCTCCGATGAAGGCTCATGAAGGGAGGATGGTGTGATCCGGATCTGGATCCCCGTCTCTTTTATAGACGACTCATTTGCACAGCAAGGGGGTTAAATGTAAAGATACCCTAACTTTTCACATTCGTTCGACACGTGGAAGATGGCCATTATTGGGTGTGGAAGCCGAGAGGCGTGATATTCACAAGAAAGCCGGACACTATTCAACACATGATTCGGAGGAGAACCCGCCTTGCAATGCCGAAGACAATCAACACGCCGGACTTATCATCATTGAAGCCTGGTTCGGGGCTACCGAGGAGTCTGGACTAGAGGGTGTCCGGATAGCCGAACTATCATCGCTGGCCGGACTCCTAGACTATGAAGATACAAGATTGAAGACTTCGTCCCGTGTCCGGATAGGACTTTCCTTGGCGTGGAAGGCAAGCTTGGCGATGCGGATATGTAGATTTCCTACCATTGTAACCGACTCTGTGTAACCCTAACCCTATTTGGTGTCTATATAAACCGAAGGGTTTTAGTCCGTAGGGCGAACAACAATCATACCATAGGCTAGCTTCTAGGGTTTAGCCTCTCTGATCTCGTGGTAGATCTACTCTTGTATTACCCATATCATCAATATTAATCAAGGTGAGTAGGGTATTACCTCCATCGAGAGGGCCCGAACCTGGGTAAAAACATCGTGTCCCTTGTCTCCTGTTACCATCCGCCTAGACGCACAGTTCGGGACCCCCTACCCAAGATCCGCCGGTTTTGACACCGACACTAGCCCTAACTCAAACTATAGATGGCCAACAGGCCTTTGCTTCACGGGCCGACAGCGAAGCATGTGTGCTCGGCCTGTATCAGCCTAGCCCAATATGTGGCAAAACCGGACGTGCCTGGCTAATTTTTTTTAAATAATGCATTTTTTATTAATTTGCACAAATATTATGCAGATATTTTTATTTTCGAAAATATTACCCAATCAGCCAGCAGCAGGCCGACTAAGCCTAGTCAGCCAGCAGCGGGCCGACAGGTGGCCACTCGGCCACATGCAGGCTGACTATTGGCCGGGCCACGTCGCTTCTGTCATTTGTCGGGCGCTGGGTCACGGCGCCCTAGTCGGCCAGTCGACCGATCGGTCACTGCTGGTCGACAGTGGAGCGGCCTCATACCGCCTCTTTTCTCCTTCTCCTTCTCCTTTCCCTTTCTTCCACCGCGCACATCTCTCTGTTCTTCCTTCCTCCTCTCTCTTACACGAAATAGCTCCAATTAATATACCAAAATGACCCGGTTTTTTGCAGATTTGGCGCCGTGAATGGGTTCTACATAGTTAGGGGAGCCAAAAGAGACCTCAATCTATTGATGGGGTAGCTTGTGGTGGTCGTGGTGAGCATTTTGTTGGAACATTTTTTCAGCTCATTGGTGGAGGTTGCGACGGCGGTGGAGGTGGTGGTGGTGAAGCTGGGGCAGTGTGGTGGAGGTGAAGCTCCAGTAGTTCGGTGAAGTTTCCGGCTCCGGTTCTGGTGATTGAAGGCCACCGTTCGTCGTTCGCACGCACGCTTCAAGGGTATATTTCAACAAATATTTTATTTTTTGAAGTTGCGTGCAATTATTGTTATTTGCTCCGGTAGTAAACGTAAATATTTACGTGGTCGTGGTGAGCATTTTATTTTCCGGTTCCGGTGGGCGATTGTTGTTATTTGCTTCGGTAGTAACGTAAATATATTTAGATGCCAACTAATTAGTTGCGCCGGTAAAATCCGTAATATATGTAGATGTCAAACATTTAAATCTATCAATATTTGTAGTTACTCCGACAAATATTCGTAATATATTTGTAGGTGTGTGAATTGTATTAGTTGCTCTGTTAATATTCCGTAATATATGGCTAGCTAATATATATACATGTCTAATATTTAGTAGTGGGGGTATTTTAAGTTGTTGCTTAATACTTGTCTTTCATTATTGAAAAAAATTAGGTGAGCCGAGATGTCTGATGTAGTGAAGTTCATATTTTACTACGGTCCTGGTACTGTCCAAACAACTGAGATGGGAGCTGATCTGAGAGCATTTACTCACATAGAGGCGCCAACGAGCGCACCTCAAACATGGTCTGTCGGTCAGTTGAAAGAATGGATTGCGGCAAGTTTAGGGCTTGATACTGAAACACACACCGTCGGTGTTCATGCATTGTGGACACAGTCAAGTTCAATAATTTACTTTTATTTGAGGCCAATAGAGCGAGACTCCGATTGGGTGTGGTGGTTACAATGTTGTGAACACAGGGGATGCAATCCTATTGCCTTAGTCCTTCCCATCGTGAAGGAATTCACTGCACATGAAGGCGAGGGTGGTTACGATCCTGGGCAGAGCAGTGGAGGGAGGCAGTTATCTATGTCAAATGCTGGAGATGATGGTTACGAACCAGGATAGAGCAGTCACGTAGAAGGAGGAAATGTTGATGGTTATGAACCAGGGCAGAGTAGTCAGGTAGATGGAGGAAATGCCGATCGTGATTACAGTGGCAAGGTGGACGCTAACGAGGTAGATGGGCACATGCAGGACCAGATGGAAGAAGAAGACACCGATGTTGATAGGGGTCATGCCGATGATTCTGACGAGTCGGATGAAGAAGAAAATGAGAGGAGGTCCCGAATCCTGCATCATGGAATCATGACTTCTCATCTGCAATGATCGTGAACGATGGACATGATTCAGCCTGGCAATATCACCGGAACAATATTGCAACATGTGTTATGTATCCCAACAAGCAAGCCCAGAAGGATGCAATAATTAGTTGGGCAATGTCCACGCAAAGGGTTTTCATAGCTCAGGTGTCCAGTCAGAAATTCCTGACAACGGTATGCAAGAACGCAGATTGTCCCACCAGGGTGCACGGCTTTCTCCCTAAGAATGGCACAAGTTGGGTGATCAGTGACTTAGTTAATCACACTTGTCTTATTCCCTGCATCCCTCAAGATCATGCCAACCTTTCGTCGACGCTTATTGCGCGGTTGTTTTATGATGAGATAGTGCAGGGCAAAGCTATGGAAGTGAAGGCAATCCAAACAAAAGTCTTCGTCAGGTTCAAGTACAGGATTTCTTATGGCAAGGCTTGGAGGGCTAATCATTCGGCTCTTGAGAGGAGATTTGTTTCTTATTTTGATGCATATGACTCTGTTGTCCAGCTCCTCCACACCCATAGCAATGGAATCCGTGCACCTATACCGATATCCAAGACCTATTCATGCCAGAGTTCCCAACTGTGAGGGTGCTGCATCGTCTCTTCTTCTCTTTCGGTGTATGCATTGAAGCTTTCAGGCATTGCCGACCGGTGATATGTGTTGATGGTACTTTTCTCACGGGCAAGTACAAGGGTCAGATCCTAACAGCCATAGGCCAAGAAGGCCAAAATCAAGTTGTCCCACTCGCATTTGCTTTTGTGGAGAGTGAGAACATTGAAAGTTGGACATGGCTCTTCAGGCAGTTGAAAATATCAGTTGTGAAGGAGAAGCCCAATGTGTGCATCCTTCATGACAGGCATGCAGGTATACTCAGTGCGATAAGGACACTGACAAACCCATGCCCTGAGGAACAAGTTCCATGGCAGGACTTGCAAAGTCGTCGGTGCATGCGCCATCTGGGGGCTAATTTCTTCTCGCAGTTTAGAAATAAGAACCTTATGAACCTGTTCAAAAAACTCTGCAAGCAAAACCAGTTATGGAAGTACAGTTTGATACGCGATAGACTTAATGTGTGCACGCAGAGACACGTTAGGGATAGGAAAGCTGCAGGAGATGCAGCGGTGAGGGCACATGTTGAAGCAGTAGCTGCACAGTTGGCAACAGGAACAACGGCCGTGGAGGAGGAGCCTGTTGGGCTATGTGACCTGCCAGGCTTTGACCCACCTGGTACTAGGAGAAGGCTCGGGAGGTCGATTAAAACCTTCCAGCAATGGATAGAGCATGAGCCTCTGGAGAGGTGGTCTTTGCTACATGACACACATGGAGCAAGGTACGGTGTCATGACAACGAACCTCGCGGAAACATACAACTTTGTCCTCAGAGGAAGCCGGGCATTGCCACTTACATCCATTGTTGAGGGTATTTTCTATGGCACCGTGAAGTATTTCAGAGATAGACGTCAAAAAGCAGAGCAACATATCTTGAAAAACCCAAATACACATTACTGTAAAAGAGTCATGAAGTACATGGACAACAAGATGCAAAAAGCTAGGTCACACACTGTAGTCGCCATCGGTAATCAAGAAAGAAGGTTTGAGGTCCGCTTAACCAACAACAAATTCGGATGTGCAAATGAGTTGAGGACGCATGAGGTGAAAATTGGTAATGAAGCCTGGACAACGTGTGAGTGCACATGCAACAAACCGAAGTTGCTTCACCTCCCTTGCTCACATGTACTTGCTGCTTGCGGGCAGCTTGGAATGGACGCAATATCATTTGTGTCTCCATTTTTTCTGAAAGAGTCTGTCCTCAATACCTGGATAGGTGAGCTGATGGGTTTTCGATCAATGGGTAACTTCAACAGCGTCAACCCCGCTGAAAGGTGTTACATTCCAAACCCAGAGCATATGCGTACAAGTAGAGGCAGACGGCAGTGTCAGCGCATCCGGAATGATATGGATGAATCTGAAGCAGGAGGTCCGACTAGGCAATGCATTCTATTAGCGCGGAACAGGTCACTCGGAGCCTGGGGGCCTACTTAATGTGGCTTTTCGGCAAGGTGATGTTCATAGAAAACCATATCACCACTATTAGCGCGCTCTACATCCCTATGGCACTCGAGATAGCGAGCGCTCAGACGGCGGATCTGATCAGACACAAGAGTTGGGGTTCGGCGGTCTTAGCGGCTACATACCGAGGTATTTGCAACGGTTGCCAGCTTACATCAAGAAAGCCAGCCCTTCTTGGATGCCCTCTATTCCTACAGTTGTGGTCATGGGAGAGGTTATCTATATAGGGCGACCAGATGTACGTGTTAATCAGCCTATAGATGCCATGTTTGATGCTGACGGCATCGACATGCCTACTTTTGGTCTGTGTTGGACACGTCGCGAGGTATGTATCGTGTTATAGTTTAATGCAACTTTTGTGTACACCAGAGAAAATTCAATGCTAGCGGCTACTAACATTTGTTTTCTGCAGAGACGCTTTGCTAGTGATCAGACCAGGAAGGCATACACGGCATTGAACGAGTAGTTTTATACGTACACTGGGGTCATCTGGCAGCCCTACACGAAAGCAACCATAAATGCAAGATACCCTGGTGGTATATCTGTGCTACGCACAAGGGACCGAGATTACCGGATGACGAAATCGAAGATCATCTTCAATGTCTTCGTCGAGGAGATGGCACAACAGAGGGTTATGAGCCAATTTGGTCTTCTGCAGTTGGAGCTACCTCCCCCTACAGAGAACCCGGTGCCAGCACACATCCATAGGTATTAACCAGTTTTTCAATGTTGCATTATCTTTCATAGTACTCAATTCGGAGCATTAGGTAATTGTTGAACACACACCACAATTTTAGGACGACAAGGAAGGGCATGACCAGGACAAGCTATTTGGTGACTAGTTAGACTAGAGCCGTATGTTATCGAATGGGAGACAACAAACACACATCTATGGCACGAGAATCACAATTTTGATCTCAATGAATTCAATCTCTATTTGCAACGCTACATGACCGGAACACGGTTACGCATCGTTGAGCACTCTCACCCAGAGGAGATACCTGATCCTACTCTGTTGGATATGTACCCGAGCTATGATACTTCGGGCTCTAGGCATTATTGTAGGATCGAAAGTATGTCTAGAGGGGGGGGGGGTGATTAGACTACTTGACCAAAAAAATCTAGCCTTTACCCAATTTTAAGTCTTGGCAGATTTTAACAACTTTGCACAAGTCAAGCAATCAACCTACACATGCAATTCTAAGAGTATAGCAGCGGAAAGTAAAGACATTGCACATGAAGGTAAAGGGGTGGAGTATGAGGGAGCAAACGCAATGTAGACACAGAGATTTTTTATCCATGGTTCTGATAGGTGGTGCTATCATACATCCATGTTGATGGAGACTTCAACCCATGAAGGGTAACGGCTGGCGCGAGTCCACAGAGGGCTCCACCCACGAAGGGTCCACGAAGAAGCAACCTTGTCTATCCCACCACGACCATCGCCCACGAAGGACTTGCCTCACTAGGGTAGATCTTCACGAAGTAGGTGATCTCCTTGCCCGTACAAACTCCTTGGTTCAACCCCACAATCTTGACGGAGGCTCCCAAGTGACACCTAACCAATCTAGGAGACACCACTCTCCAAAGGTAATAGATGGTGTGTTGATGATGAACTCCTTGCTCTTGTGCTTCAAATGATAGTCTTCCCAACACTCAACTCTCTCTCACAGATTTGGATTTGGTGGAAAGATGATTTGAGTGGAATGCAACTTGGGGAAGGCTAGAGATCAAGATTTATGTGGTTGGAATGGAATATCTTGGTCTCAACACATGAGTAGGTGGTTCTTGCTCAGAAAATGAATGTTGGAAGTGTAGGCATGTTCTGATGGCTTTCTCCACGAATGAAGAGAGGGTGGAGGGGTATATATAGCCTCCACACAAAATCTAACCGTTACACACAAATCACCAAACTCGGTGGGACCGAATAATGAAACTCGGTCAGAACGGTTTAGTTCAAAATGTTAACGTTAGGCTTTTCGGTGGGACCGACATGTCAACTCGGTGGGACCGATTTCATTAGGGTTAGGGCATAACATAATCTCGGTGAGACCGATTACACAAACTTAGTGGGACCGATTTTGGTAATAAGCTAACCAGAGAGTTGGCCAGACAAACTCGATGGGGCCGATTCGCTCATCTCGGTTGGACCAAAACGTTACAAAAGGGAAACCGAGAGTTTGCACTGCGAACTCGGTGGGACCGATCGCTCATCTCGGTTGGACCGAAACGTTACAAAGGGAAACAGAGAGTTTGCAATCCCATCTCGGTGAGACCGAGATCCCTATCGGTGAGACCGAAGTGACTAGGGTTTTGTGGCAGTGGATATTGAAAGTGCAACTATCCGTAGGTGGTTTTGGTAATTCCTAACAACATATAGCTCATTGAGCTAATGCTATTTCAAGATTAATATTTCAGGAAAGCTCAATGATTGGCATGGCATGGATGAGAAAAGTGGACCCCTCAAAATGCTAAGGAAAAAAGGATTGGCTCAAGCTCAAAGCTCAAGACTTTACATTTTCTATTTTAGTGATCCAAGATCACATTGAGTCCATAGGAAAAGCCAATACTATCAAGGAGGGATGAGGTGTTGCTTAACGAGGCTCTTGCTCAAAATGCTTAGTGATATGCTCCAAAGCCCTCATCTACTTTCTCACATCCACATATGACCTAAACCAAAAGTCAAACTCGGCCCCACCGATTCTTTCTATCCAGCGCCACCGAGTTCAGATGTCATAGCCACTGCCACAAACCCTAGGCAAATCCGTCTCACCGATAGGGATTTCGATCTCACCGAGATGGGATTGTAATCTCTCTGTTTTCCTTCGTAACGTTTCGGTCCCACTGAGATGAGCGATCGGTCCCACCGAGATTGCAGTGTAAACTCTCTGTTTCCCTTTCATAACATTTCGGTCTCACCGAAATGAGCAAATCGGTCCCACCGAGTTTACCTGACCAACTCTCTAGTTATCTTATTACCAAAATCGGTCTCACTGATTTTGTGTAATCGGTCTCATTGAGATTACGTTATGCCCTAACCCTAACCATATCGGTCCTACCGAGTTGCATGTCGGTCCCACCGAAAATCCTAACGGTCACTAGATTTGCTGAATCGGTCCGACCGAGTTTATCAATTCGGTCCCACCGAGATTGGCAAGTTGTGTGTAACAGTTAGATTTTGTGTGGAGGCTATATATACCCATCCACCTCCTCTTCATTCGGAGAGAGAGCCATCAGAACGAACCTACACTTCCAACATACATTTTCTACGAGAGAACCACCTACACTAGTGTTGAGGCCAAGATATTCCATTCTTACCATATGAATCTTGATCTCTAGCCTTCCCCAAGTTACTTTCCACTCAAATCTTCTTTCCACCAAATCCATGTCCTGTCAGAGAGAGTTGAGTGTTGGGGAGACTATCATTTGAAGCACAAGAGCAAGGAGTTCATCATCAACACACCATTTGTTACTTCTTGGAGAGTGGTGTCTCCTAGATTGGCTAGGTGTCACTTGGGAGCCTCCGACAAGATTGTGGAGTTGAACCAAGGAGTTTGTAAGGGCAAGGAGATCGCCTACTTCGTGAAGATCTACTGCTAGTGAGGCAAGTCCTTCGTGGGCGACGGCCATGGTGGGATAGACAAGGTTGCTTCTTCGTGGAATCTTCATGGGTGGAGCCCTTCGTGGACTCGCGCAGCCGTTACCCTTCGTGGGTTGAAGTCTCCATCAACGTGGATGTACGATAGCACCACCTATGGGAACCACGACAAAAACATCCGTGTCTCCTATTGCGTTTGAATCCTCCAAACCCTTCCCTTTACATTCTTGCAAGTTGCATGCTTTACTTTCCGCTGCTCATATACTCTTTGCATGCTTGCTTGAATTGTGTTAAGATTGCTTGACTTGTCCAAAGTTGCTAAAATCTGCCAAGAACTAAAATTGGGAAAATGATAAGTTTTATTTGGTCAAGTAATCTAATCACCCCCCTCTAGACATACTTTCGATCCTACAAGTGGTATCAGAGCTTTGGTCTCCATTTGCTTTGGTTTCCATAGCTTTTGGTAGTCATAGCCTTGGTTTCACAACCTAGGAGAGTATGGCGTCTAGCAAGGGAAATTACCACCCTAGAGGTCCTTACTTTGATGGTACTAATTTTGCTAGTTGGAAGCATAAGATGAAAATGCATATTCTTGGACATAACCCCGCCGTATGGGCTATTGTGTGTATTGGCTTGCAAGGTGAATTCTTTGATGGGAGAGAACCGAACCGTGAAGCTACTGCAGAAGAGTTGAAGATGCTGCAATACAATGCTCAAGCTTGTGATATCCTCTTCAACGGATTGTGCCTCGAATTCAACAAAATCAGCCGTCTTGAGAATGCAAAGGAAATTGGGATACTTTGATTGATATGCACGAAGGTACCGACTCCGTCAAGGAATCCAAGTTGGATGTGATTCAAAGTCAGCTTGACAAGTTCAAAATGAAGGATGGTGAAGGTGTCGCTGAAATGTACTCTAGGCTTGCTCTATCACAAATGAGATCGCCGGCTTAGGAAGTGAAGAGATGACCGACAAATTCATCATCAAGAAGATCCTAAGAGCATTGGACGGAAAATAAGATACCGTATGCACATTGATCCAAATGATGCCAAATTACAAAGATCTCAAGCCAATGGAAGTCATTGGAAGAATTGTTGCTCATGAGATGTCACTCAAGGATAAGGAGGAGCTCCATAGCAAGTCAAGTGGTGCTTACAAAGCCTCATGTGAAGCTCCCACATCATCAAGTGAGAAACAAACCTTCAATGAAGAATTGAGCCTAATGGTGAAGAACTTCAACAAGTTCTACACGAGTAGAAGCAAAGAGAGAAGTTCCAAGTCAAGGTCCTACAATGACAAAAGATCTTCTAGTTGAGAGCGAAATTGCTACAATTGTGGAAGACCCAGACACTATTCCAATGAGTGTACGACACCCTACAAGAGAAGAGAAGATTCTCCAAAAAGAAGAAGTAGAAGAGAAGAATCACCATCAAGAGAGAGAAGGAGTAGATATGATCGTTATGAACGAAGAACATCCCGAAGAAGCAAGGATTCGGAAAGTAAGGACAAGTCATTGATACATCCATTTTGCATCATGCTTTTATATCGATATTTATTGCATTAGGCTGTTATTATACGTTATGTCACAATACTTATGCCTATTCTCTCTTATTTTACAAGGTTTACATAAGGAGGGAGAATGCGGTAATTTGGAATGGAATTTGGAAAAGGAGCAAATATTAGAGACCTATTATGCACAACTCCAAAAGTCCTGAAACTCCACGGAATATCTTACAATAAATAATAAAAAATCCTCGCCAAAGATGAAGGCCAGGGGGCCCACACCCTGTCCACGAGGGTGGGGGGCGCGCCCCTACCTCGTGGCCCCCCTGGCGGCCCTCCGATGCCCATCTTCTACTATATGAGGTCTTTCGTCGAGGAAAAAATCATAAGCAACCTTTCGGGATGAAACTCCGCCGCCACGAGGCGGAACCTTGGCGGAACCAATCTAGGGCTCCGGCAGAGCTGTTCTACCGGGGACACTTCCCTCCGGGACGGAGAAATCATCGCCATCATCATCACCAATGCTCCTCTCATCGGGAGAGGGCAATCTCCATCAACATCTTCACCAGCACCATCTCCTCTCAAAACCCTAGTTCATCTCTTGTATCCAATTCTTGTCTCCAAGTCCGGGATTGGTACTAGTAGGTTGCTCGTAGTGTTGATTACTCCTTGTAGTTGATGCTAGTTGGTTTATTTGGTGGAAGATCATATGTTCAGATCCTATATCCATATTAATACCCCTCTGATTATGAACATGAATATGCTTTGTGAGTAGTTACGTTTGTTCCTAAGGACATGGGAGAAGTCTTGCTATTAGTAGTCATGTGAATTTGGTATTCATTCGATAGTTTGATGAGATGTATGTTGTCTATCCTCTAGTGGTGTTATGTGAACGTCGACTACATAACACTTCACCATTATTTGGGCCTAGAGGAAGGCATTGGGAAGTAATAAGTAGATGATGGGTTGCTAGAGTGACAGAAGCTTAAACCCTAGTTTATGCGTTGCTTCGTAAGGGGCTCATTTGGATCCATATGTTTCATGCTATGGTTAGGTTTACCTTAATACTTTTGTTGTAGTTGCGGATGCTTGCAATAGAGGTTAATCATAAGTGGGATGCTTGTTCAAGTAAGAACAACACACAAGCACCGGTCCACCCACATATTAAATTATCAAAGTACCTGATACGTCCATCTTGCATCATGCTTTTATATCAATATTTATTGCATTATGGGCTGTTATTACACATTATATCTCAATACTTATGGCTATTCTCCCTTATTTTACAAGGTTTACCATGAAGAGGGGGAATGCTTCAAGAATGGAATTCTGGAAAATGAGCAAACATTGGAAACATATTCTGAACATCTCCGAAAGTCCTGAAACTCCACGAAACAACCTTTTGGAATTTATAATAAATTATGAGCAAAAGAAATAGGCCAGGGGGCCCACACTGTCCGAGAGGCAGGCGCTCCCCTAGGGTGCGCCCCTATCTCCGGGCCCCCTGATGGCCTCCGGTGACCATCTTCGCTATATCATCACTTTTACCACAGAAAAAATCGGGGCAAGCTTACGGGACGAAACTCCGCCGCCACGAGGCGGAACCTTGGCGGAATCAATCTAGGGCTCATGGCGAGCTGTTCTGCCGGGACACTTCCCCTCAGGAGGGAAATCATCGTCATCATCATCACCAACGCTCCTCTCACCGGGAGAGGGTAATCTCCATCAACATCTTCACCAGCACCATCTCATCTCCAAACCCTAGTTCATCTTTTGTATCCAATTCTTGTCTCCAAGTCCGGGATTGGTACTAGTAGGTTGCTAGTAGTGTTGATTACTCCTTGTAGTTGATGCTAGTTGGTTTATTTGGTGGAAGATCATATGTTCAGATCCTTTATGCATATTATTACCCCTACGATTATGAACATGAATATGCTTTGTAAGTAGTTACGTTTGTTCACGAGGACAAGGGATAAGTCTTGCTATTAGTAGTCATGTGAATTTGGTATTCGATTCAATATTTTGATGAGATGTATGTTGTCTAGCCTCTAGTGGTGTTATGTGAACGTCGACTACATAACACTTCACCATTATTTGGGCCTAGAGGAAGGCATTGGGAAGTAATAAGTAGATGATGGGTTGCTAGAGTGATGAAGCTTAAACCATAGTTTATGCGTTGCTTCGTAAGGGGCTGATTTGGATCCATATGTTTCATGCTATGGTTAGGTTTACCTTAATACTTTTGTTGTAGTTGCGGATGCTTGCAATAGAGGTTAATCATAAGTGGGATGCTTGTTCAAGTAAGAACAGCACCCAAGCACCGGTCCACCCGCATATCAAATTATCAAAGTACCGAACGCAAATCATATGAATGTGATGAAAACTAGCTTGATGATATTCCCATGTGTCCTCGGGAGCGTTTTTCCTATTATAAGAATTTGTCCAGGCTTGTCCTTTGCTACAAAAAGGATTGGGCTACCTTGCTGCACTTTATTTACTCTTGTTACATGTTGCTCACTACAATTTACCTTATCACAAAACTATCTGTTACCACTTATTTCAGTACTTGCAGAGATTACGTTGCTGAAAACCGCTTATCATTTCCTTCTGCTCCTCGTTGGGTTCGACACTCTTACTTATCGAAAGGACTACGATAGATCCCCTATACTTGTGGGTTATCAAGACTCTTTTCTGGCGCCGTTGTCGGGGAGTGTAGCGCTTTTGGTGAGTGGAACTTGGTAAGGAAACATTTATATAGTGTGCTGAAATTTTCTGTCACTTGTCACTATGGAACTTAATCCTTTGAGGGGCTTGTTTGGGGTATCGTCACCCCAACCAGAAGAGCAAAGAGATGCTCCTCAACCTACTGAACCTTATGAAAATATCCACTTTGAGATTCCTTCAGGTATGATAGAAAAACTGCTAGCTAATCCTTTTGCAGGAGACGGAACATTGCATCCCGGTTTACACCTTGTCTTTGTGGATGAAGTCTGTGGATTATTTAAGCTTGCAGGTATTCCCGATGATGTTGTTAAAAGGAAGGTCTTCCCTTTATCTTTGAAGGGAGATGCATTGACATGGTATAGGCTATGTGATGATACAAGATCTTGGAATTATAAGCGATTGAAGTTGGAATTTCACGGAAGTTCTATCCTATGCATCTTGTTCATCGTGATCGTAATTACATATATAATTTCTGGCCTCGCGAAGGAGAAAGCATCGCTCAAGCTTGGGGGAGGCTTAAGTCAATGTTATATTCATGCCCCAACCATGAGCTCTCTCGGGAAATGATTATTCAGAATTTTTATGCTCGGCTTTCTCTTAACAATCGCAACCTGCTTGATACTTCCTGTGCTGGTTCTTATATGCGGAAGACTATTGATTTCAAATGGGACTTATTGGAAAGAATTAAATGCAACTCTGAAGATTGGGGTTCCGACGATGGTAAGGAGTCAGGTATGACACCTAAGTTCGATTGTGTTAAATCTTTTATGGATACCGATGCTTTCCGTGGATTTAGTGCTAAGTATGGACTTGATTCTGAGATAGAAGCTACTTTTTGTGAATCTTTTGCTGCTCACGTTGATCTCCCTAAAGAGAAGTGGTTTAAATATAATCCCCCTGTTGAAGTGAAAGTAGTTGCACCTATTACAGTCAAAGAAAAGACCATTACATATAGTGATCCTATTATTCCTACTGCTTATGTTGAAAAACCTCCTTTTCCTGTTAGGATAAAAGATCATGTTAAAGCTTCGACTGTTGTTCGTAAGAGTAATACTAGGACTTATACACCTCCTGAGCAAACTAATGTTGAACCTGGTATTGCTATGATTAAAGATCTCTTGGATGAGGACTTAGATGGGCATGTTACCTCTTTCGTGGGTGAAACTGCTAATATTGCTAGACCCGATACTAAGACACGTAGACCTGTTGTAGGCATGACTGTTATTTCTGTTAAAATAGGAGATCATGCTATCATGGCTTATGTGATATGGGTGCCAGTGCTAGTGCAATACCTTATGAAGTTATGATCTATATAAAGAAATTATGCATGATATTGCACCTGTTGAATTGGAAGACATTGATGTCACTATTAAGCTTGCTAATAGGGACACCATTAAACCTATTGGGATTGTTAGAGATGTTGAAGTCTTGTGTGGGAATATTAAATACCCTGCTGATTTTCTTGTTCTTGCTTCCCCACAGGATGATTTTTGTCCCATTATTTTTGGTAGACCTTTCTTGAATACTGCTAGTGCTAAGATTAATTGTAAAAGGAAGGTAGTCACTGTTGGCATAGATGGTATGTCTCATGATTTTAATTTTGCTAAGTTTAGTAGACAACCTCGTGAAAGGGAACCATCTAGTAAAGATTAGATTATTGGTCTTGCTTCCATAGCTGTTCCTCCAACTGATCCGTTAGAACATTATTTGTTAGACCATGAAAACGATATGTTTAAACAAGAACCTGTGCTGAAACATAACCTTCCCGTTGAAATTCTTGGGGATCCCCCTCCACCCAAGGGTGATCCCGTGTTTGAACTCAAACCTTTACCTGATAATCTCTAGTATGCTTATCTTGATGAAAAAGAAATATACCCTGTTATTATTAGTGCTAACCTTTCAGAGAAAGAAGAAGAAAGATTATTGAAAACTCTAAAGAAGCACCGGGCTGCTATTGGGTATACTCTGGGTGATCTTAAGGGCATCAGTCCCACATTATGTCAACACAAAATTTCGGTGGAGAAAGATGCCAAACCAGTTAGAGATCCTCAAAGACGATTAAATACCAAAATGAAGGAGGTGGTAAGAAAGGATATACTAAAGCTCCTTGAGGCAGGTATTATTTATCCCGTTGCTGATAGTGAATGGGTAAGCCCTGTCCATTGTGTCCCTAAAAAGGGAGGTATTACCGTTGTTCCTAATGATAAAGATGAATTGATCCCACAAAGAATTATTACAGGTTATAGGATGGTAATTGATTTTCGTAAGTTAAATAAAGCTACTATGAAAGATCATTACCCTTTACCTTTTATTGATCAAATGCTAGAAAGGCTATCCAAACACCTGTGTCAGCAAATGATCAATCTAAAACTACTTTTACTTGCCCTTTTGGTACTTTTGCTTATAGACGTATGCCTTTTGGTTTATGTAATGAACCTGCTACCTTTCAAAGATGCATGATGGCTATATTATCTGATTTTTGTGAAAAGATTTGTGAGGTATTCATGGATGACTTCTCCATCTATGGATCCTCTTTTGATGATTGTTTGAGCAACCTTGATCGAGTTTTGCAGAGATGCGAAGACACTAGTCTAGTCCTGAATTGGGAAAAGTATCACTTTATGGTTAATGAAGGCATTGTCTTGGGGCATAAAATCTCCGAGAGAGGTATTGAAGTTGATAAAGCCAAAGTTGATGCTATTGAAAAGATGCCATGTCCCAAGGAAATAAAAGGTATAAGAAGTTTCCTTGGCCATGCCGGCTTTTATAGGAGGTTCAACATCCCAAATTTTCAATTTGGAATGTTATACATTAGGTCATCATGCATATCATATTTTTCTCGCATTTTCCGATCCTAGAAAATTTCACGCAACTCAAGGACCCTCGGAGAGAGTTGGAAGTTTCATTATTTTCATATTTGGGATTTCTCAAATTTTGAAAATAGGATCATTTGGATTTATTTAAAAATTATCTTCATAAAGTTTTCCTATAAAAATATTAAGAGAGGGAATAATATGACTTTCCCAACATTTAGGAAAAATGAAGATATTTTAAATAAATCAAATTTGGTTTTTGAAAAATTTATTTTGCTTAGGCAAAAATGAGCATTAAAAAATATTATGCATGTTGCAGTTTTAAAGTTCATTTTGTTCGACTCATTTTAGGAGTCGGGAAAATTTGTTTTATTTAAATCGGAGTTTATTTGGTATTTTTAATTCGTTTTGTTTTAATTTAAAAAACGCCCCCTGAGCCAAGGCCAGCCGGCCAACCCAGGCCGACCCGGCGCCCGCCTCCTCTCCCTCGCGCCGCCGCGCCTTGAAAGTCCCTTCGGGAGACGCCTTGCCGGCCGAGTCCGGCTCCGCCCGACTCGGTGCCCCTTCCCAAGCGGAGCACCCCCCTCCTATTTAACCCCTTGGGACCCCTCTCTCCTCACCTCGCCCCGTCGCCGCCCCAAGCCGAGCCGCCGCCGTCGCCGGAGCACCCTCCGCCCCTCGTCGCCCCTCCCGACCCGCCGCCACCCGCCGATCTCGCCCGACCACCGGAGCCGCCGCGAGCCCGTGGCGATCACCGGAAAATGGCCGTCGTCATGACCCGATCCGGTTTATTTAAAAAAAAAGGATGTTCGGTTTTAAAAAAAAAAACCTAGATTGGTTTTATTTTTTTCGGTTTTCTTATTTAGTGAACGTTCACCGAATTCGTTCGTTTCAATGAACGCGTTCGTTGGATTAGTTCTGATAACGAACGTCCGTTATTTAATCCGTTCGTCGCTTTTTCTTTTAAATCGGATTTAATCCGTTATTTTTCTCGATTCGATTTACGATCTGATTTTCAAATCTGTTTTATTTCTTGCTCGTTTATCGAATCGGTGATTCAAGCGCTCGAGTTTCAGAACGAAACCGCCGTTCGACTAACCTACTTTCATGGAGTTTTGCTACTGTGAAATTTTGACTTAGTTTCAGATTTGCTAAACCGAGTCGTTCTCTCTCGAGTTCCGACTTTCGATGCTTTATTTGATTCGATTCTTTTGCAACCAGGGTTCTTAAGTTGAACTATATGGTTAGATATTTTATTAGAGATTTACCTGTGCATTATATGAGTACGTATTGTATGCTTGTTGTTTGTCTGCGTTAGATCACGGAGTGCGCCGCTTGTTACTTGAATCTCTAGGACTCGCGGATCATCGGCAAGGCAAGTAACACTTGATCATACCTTTTCTACTACCCAGCTTTTATGCATTAGATCAAACCCTCAAACACTTGCATGTGTAGGATCTAATTAAATTGTGGGATGGGAAGTAGATTGAGGTAGTACCTATTACTGTTTTACTTATGAAACCTTGGGAGTTACTTCTCGTTTGCTTGATTATGCCATGCTATGCTAGTAGACGTGGATTGGGTGAGTGAATATCCATGACAGATGTGAGATTGTTAATTAATGGTTTATCTAAGGTGGCAACCTAAACACACATCTGGGTGGATTGAGGCACTGGTTTCTATCAGGACTTGCCTGTATTTCTTGGACCGCCACCTGTGCTCTAAGGGATCATAAGATTATTCAAGCTGGAAACTTCCGTGTGCAGCCACAAGCCAATTATGGGCTCTGGCGTAGTTGACTAAGTTGTGCGAACTCTTACGGGTAGGCTAGCTGATGTAGGGGATATAGGTTGAGTACGGTCTACCCACATGTAAGGTGCTAGCGCTCGAAAGACTATGTCTCGGTCATCCGTTTCTCAAACACCATGTAGTCACGAGAACCAAGCGGAGGCGATCGAGTCTTGTGGGGAAAAGTCATAAACCTCTGCAGAGTGTATAAACTAATCATGATTAGCCGTGTCCCCGGTTATGGACATCTTGAGTATCTAGTACTTGAATATCATGTGAATCTCAACATGTTATTTCTAATAATAAAGTTATTGGGTTTTAATGAGTACTTTTTAATTGGGATTGAGGATGTCAACCATTCTCAATGTTTAACAACCACCATGATAGTTAAATAAAATTATTCCTTTGATGTAGGGAAAAATCAGCTTTATGCAAAATGTAAATCAGAGAGCCTTACCACCAGCCAAATATGCATGTAGTATAGGCTTGTTGCTTCATTGTTCTCTATGTGTTACATTGCGGCATATTCCATGTCTTGACCCGTTTTGGGCTGCAACTTTTCATGTTGCAGAATTTTCGAATGACAGTAAGGTGTTAGGTCGTGGTTCTATACTCGGTGATGCCGTTGGAGTTGATGGACTCACTCGTTTTCCAAGCCTTCATTGTTATTATTAGATGGCCTTAAGCCATATTATTGTATTAATTTCCCACGTGGACAACGATGTAATAAGTGTGTGATTGCTACTCCGCTATAAATCCTTGAAATCTTTGTGTGGTGTCGACATTCTTGATCCGAGGATGACATCGAGCACGAGCACTAGATCCATTCGGTCCGGTCGCTCTGAGAGAATGGTATCGAGCACACGACCGTAGAGGACACGACCACTAAGATAAAGCCATAGATCACTATTCTCTTCCCATTTTCTAACTCCTCATCTATTCTACTCTCTTTAGGATGAAGGACGCGAAGATCAAGTACACCCAACCGGATGAAGGCACACCTTTTGGATTTCACTTGAAGGAAGTTACCAAATACCGAACATTGGATTACCAAGCTTCACCGGACTTTCAACGCCACTCTGCTCAAGAGGAGCTTTGGAAGAGTCACGCTCACGTTCCTGGAAGGACATTCGCCCCAATCACCAAGCCTATAGATAGTGTTTTCAGTGCACCAACTTGGAGTCTGGGAAAGAGCATGGCAGCTCACATCACCATGGGACGCATTGGAGAAGTTTATCAAGAAGACCTCAAGGACACAATTTCTCTGTAGCGACCAGACCCGAATGGATCTAGTGCTCTGTGCTCAGTGTCATCCCTGGATCAATAATGCTGACACCACACAGTACTTCGAAGGATTTATAGCAGAGTAGCAATCACACACTTATTACATCGTTGTCCACAAGGGAAATTAATACAATAATATGGCTTAAGGCCATCTAATAATAACAGCGGAAGGCTTGGAAAACGAGTGAGTCCATCAACTCCAACGGCATCACTGAGTATAGAACCACGACCTAACACCTTACTCGTCGTCTGAAAAGTCTGCAACATGAAAAGTTACAGCCCGAAAACGGTCAAGACATGGAATATCTTTGGCAATGTAACACATAGAGAACAATGAAGCAACAAGCCTATACTACATGCATATTTGGCTGGTGGTAAGGCTCTACGGTTACATTTTTGCATAAAGCTGATTTTTCCCTACATCAAAGAAATAATTTTATTTAACTATCATGGTGGTTGTTAAACCAAGTTCACCAAGTTCGATGATCCAAGTTCGATGATCCTTCCCTTTGCATTCTGCAACTCCAACATATCATTGCACATCTGGTTCTCCTGGCGTCGAATGTGCTGGTTTAACTCCTGGATAAATGCTGCAATGGATCTATCCTTCTTGGTGCTGACGACGTCCCATTTGTCATCTCGGCGTCCGCAAATCTGGTAAATTGTGTCCTTGAGGTCTTCTTGATAAACTTCTCCAATGCGTCCCATGGTGATGTGAGCTGCCATGCTCTTTCCCAGACTCCAAGTTGGTGCACTGAAAACACTATCTATAGGCTTGGTGATTGGGGCGAATGTCCTTCCTGGAACGTGAGCGTGAATCTTCCAGCTCCTCTTCGTGCAGAGTGGCGTTGAAAGTCCCGTGAAGCTTGGTAATCCAATGTTCAAGTATTTGGTAACTTCCTTCAAGTGAAATCCAAAAGGTGTGCCTTCATCCGTTGGGTGTACTTGATCTTCGCGTCCTTCATCCTAAAGAGAGTAGAAAAGATGAGGAGTTAGAAAATGGGAAGAGAATAGTGATCTATGGCTTTATCTTAGTGGTGGTGTCCTACATCGGCGTGTGCTCGATACCATTCTTCAGAGCGACCGGACCGAATGGATCTAGTGCTCGTGCTCGGTGTCATCCACTGGATCAATGAATTGACACCACACAAGACTTGAAGGATTTATAGCGAGTAGCAATCACACACTTATTACATCGTTGTCCACAGGGAAATTAATACAATAATATGGCTTAAGGCCATCTAATAATAACAGCGGAAGGCTTGGAAAACGAGTGAGTCCATCAACTCCAACGGCATCACTGAGTATAGAACCACGACCTAACACCTTACTCGTCGTCTGAAAATTCTGCAACATGAAAAGTTGCAGCCCGAAAACGGGTCAGCACATGGAATATGCTGGCAATGTAACACATAGAGAACAATGAAGCAACAAGCCTATACTACATGCATATTTGGCTGGTGGTAAGGCTCTCTGATTTACATTTTTGCATAAAGCTGATTTTTCCCTACATCAAAGGAATAATTTTATTTAACTATCATGGTGGTTGTTAAACATTGAGAATGGTTGACAGCATCCTCAATCCCAATTAAAAAGTACTCATTAAAACCCAATAACTTTATTATTAGAAATAACATGTTGAGATTCACATGATATTCAAGTACTAGATACTCAAGATGTCCATAACCGGGGACACGGCTAATCATGATTAGTTTATACACTCTGCAGAGGTTTGCGCACTTTTCCCCACAAGACTCGATCGCCTCCGCTTGGTTCTCGCACTACATGGTGTTTGAGAAATGGATGACCGAGACATAGTCTTTCGAGCGCTTAGCACCTTACATGTGGGTAGACCGTACCAACCTATATCCCCTACATCGCCTAGCCTACCCGTAAGAGTTTGCACAACTTAGTCAACTACGCCAGAGCCCATAATTGGCTTGTGGCTGCACGGAAGTTTCCAGTTTGAATAATCTTATGATCCCTTAGAGCCCGGTGGCGGTCCAAAGAAATACAGCAAGTCCTCGATAGAAACCAGTGCCTCAATCCACCCGGATGTGTGTTTAGGTTGCCACCTTAGATAAACCATTAATTAACAATCTCACATCTGTCATGGATATTCACTCACCCAATCCACGTCTACTAGCATAGCATGGCATAATCAAGCAAACGTGAAGTAACTCCCAAGGTTTCATAAGTAAAACAGGTAATAGGTACTACCTCAATCTACTTCCCATCCCACAATTTAATTAGATCCTGTGAGATGCAAGTGTTTGAGGGTTTGATCTAATGCATAAAACTGGGTAGTAGAAAAGGTATGATCAAGTGTTACTTGCCTTGGCGATGATCCGCAAGTCCTAGAGATTCAAGTAACAAGCGGCGACTCCGTGATCTAACGCAGACAAACAACAAGCATACAATAAGTACTCATCTAATGCACAGGAAATCTCGAATAAAAGATCTAACCAGATAGTTCAACTTAAGAACCCTGGTTGCAAAATAATCGAATCGAATAAAGCATCGAAAGTCGGAACTCGAGAGAGAACGACTCGGGTTAGCAAATCTGAAACTAAGTCAAAATTTCACAGTAGCAAAACTCCATGAAAGTAGGTTAGTCGGAACGGCGGTTTCGTTCTTAAACTCCAGCGCTTGAATCACTGATTCGATAAACGAGCAAGAAATAAAACAGATTTGAAAATCAGATCGTAAATCGAATCAAAAAATAACGGATTAAATCCGATTTAAAAGAAAACGACGAACGGATTAAATAACGGACGTTCGTTAACAGAACTAATCCAACGAACGCGTTCATTTAAACGAACGGGTCGGTGAACGTTCACTAAATAAGAAAACCGAAAAAAATAAAACCAATCTAGTTTTTTTTAAAAAAAACCGAACATCCTTTTTTTTAAATAAACCGGATCGGGTCGGGCGACGGCTACCTCCGGTGATCGCCGGCGGGCTCTGGCGGCGGCAGCTCCGTGGTCGGGCGAGGTCCGTGGTGGCGGCGGGTCGGGAGGGGCGACGAGGCGGCGGGGTGCTCCGGGCGACGGCGGGCGGGCGTCTCGGCGGGGCGGCGGCTCGGCTTGGGGCGGCGACGGGCAAGGGCGAGGAGAGAGGGGGTCCCGGGGTTAAATAGGAGGGGGAGGTGCTCGGCTTGGGAAGGGGCAACGGAGCCGGGCGGAGCCGACTCGGGCGGCGGCGGGCGCTGCCCCCGAGCAGACTTCAGTGCGGGCGGCGGCGCGCGAGGGAGAGGGAGGCGGGCGCTGGGCCGGCCTCGTGGCTGGCCGGGCCTTGGCCTGTGGGGCGCGTTTTTTTAAATTAAAACAAAACGAATTAAAAAAATACCAAATGAACTCGATTTAAATAAAACAAATTTTCCCGACTCCTAAAAATGAGTCGAACAAAATGAACTTTAAAAACTGCAACATGCATAATATTTTTTAATGCTCATTTTGCCTAAGCAAAATAAATTTTTCAAAAACCAAATTTGATTTATTTAAAATATCTTCATTTTTCCTAAATGTTGGGAAAGTCATATTATTCCCTCTCTTAATATTTTTATAGGAAAACTTTATGAAGATAATCTTAAATAAATCCAAATGATCCTATTTTCAAAATTTGAGAAATCCCAAATATGAAAATAATGAAACTTCCAACTCTCTCCGAGGGTCCTTGAGTTGCGTGAAATTTTCTAGGATCAGAAAATGCGAGAAAAATATGATATGCATGATGACCTAATGTATAACATTCCAAATTGAAAATTTGGGATGTTACAAACCTACCCCCTTAAGATGAATCTCGCCCTCGAGATTCGGGTTGGCTAGAAAATAGGTGAGGGTGGTCCTTGAGCAAAACTTCCTCTCTTTCCTGTGGCTTCATCCTCGGTGTGGTGGCTCCTTTGAACTTTGCAAAACTTGATAACCTTCTGCGGGTAACTCTGCTGGCATAATCGAGAATCTTAACCGGTTTTTCCTCATATGTCAAGTCATCCTTCAACTGAATTGCTTCCAAAGGTGGCACTTGTGTCTCTTAACGGTATCTCTGCTATCTCGGGGTGACATTTCTTCAATCGAGAAACATGGAATACATCATGAACTCCTCGACAGTCCTTCCGTAATTCCAACTTATAAGCAACTTCTCCCATGCGTTGCAAAATCTTATACGGTCCAACGAAACGTGGTGCTAACTTTCCTTTAACTCCAAAACGCTTAACTCCTCAAGCGGGGATACTCGAGATATACTGTCTCCAACTTCATACTCAATCGCTGGCGCTTTGAATCGGCATAGCTCTTTTGTCTAGACTGGCTACCTTGAGCCTGTCTCGAATCAACTTAACTTTCGTTCGGACTCCTTAATCAAATCTGGTCCAAACAACGGCGATCTCCAGTTTAGGTCCCATAACAACGGTGTCCTGCACCTTCTTCCATACAAAGCCTCGAAGGTGCCATCTTCAAGCTGGTTTGGTAACTGTTGTTGTAGGAAAATTCTGCATCTGACAAATTGTCATCCCGGCTAGATCCATAATCTAGGGCACAAGCTCTCAAAGATATCTTCCAAAATCTGATTGACTCTCTCGGTCATCCATCGATGCAATGGGTGAAAGGTCATCTTGAATTCCAATCGGGTTCCCAATGTTTCATGCAATCGGTTCCAAAATTTCGAGGTAAACCGGGTTCCTCTATCTCGATACGATGCTCCTCGAACTCCGTGTAAGCACACAATTCTGGTCATGTATATCTTTGCCAACTTAGCACTGCTATAGGTGGTCTTGATCGAATAAAATGAGCTACCTTTGTTAAACGGTCGACTATAACCCAAATCGAGTCATATCCTCGAACGAGTCTTTGGCAATCCCGTGATAAAATCCATGCCTAGTTTATCCCACTTCCATTCGGGTATCGGCAATGGTTGTAACAATCCTGGCTTCGATGTTACGCCTTTACCTTCGACATACATCGCAAACTGCTACATACTCCGCAATATCCTTCTTCATTCGGTCCACCTGAAAGTATTCTTCAAATCCAAGTACATCTTGGTATTTCACAGGTGAATCGAATAGGGTGAATCATGAGCTTCTTGTAAAATCAACTTCACGATCTCCGGTCATTGGGCACATAAACACGGTCCTCAAACCATAGGGTATCGTGCTCATCCTCACGAAATCCTTTAGCTTTTCCTTTGCTCATTTTCTCCTTTATAGAGGCAACTTCCTTATCTCGCCTTTTGGGCTTCTCGATTTTGTCCATCGGCGTTGATCGAATCTCCAATGCTGCTACATAGCCTCTCGGAACTATTTCCAAACATAGCTCTCGAAGGTCCTCGGCTAACTCCTTGGGTATTCCTCCCATCATTAGAGTATTGACGTGGCTCTTACGGCTCAATGCGTCTGCTACGACATTAGCCTTCCCGGGTGATAATGCAATCTCATGTCATAATCCTTGATAAGCTCTAACCATCTCCTTTGTCGGAGATTCAATTCCTTCTGTGTGAAGATGTACTTCAAACTCTTGTGATCCGTATATACTTCACAATGATTTCCAATGAGAAAATGTCTCCACGTCTTCAGGGCATGCACAACGGCTGCTAACTCCAAATCATGAGTGGCATAGTTCAACTCATGGGGCTTAAGTTGTCGTGAAGCATACGAAACAACTCTTCCTTCCTGCATAACCTTGCTCCAAGTCCTCGGCGTGAAGCGTCATAATACACCTCATAATCCTTAGTCTGATCTGGCAATATCAAAACTGGTGAGGTAACCAATCTTTTCTTCAATTCCTGAAAACTTGCCTCACAGTCCTCAGTCCATATAAATTTGTTCTCCTTCTTCAACAATTCTGTCATAGGCTTGGCAATCCTTGAGAAATTCTCAATGAACCTTCGGTAGTATCCTGCGAGTCCAAGGAAACTCCGAATCTCTCCAACTGTCGTTGGTGTTTCCCATTTGGTTACGGTCTTAACTTTTGTGGGGTCAACTGCTAGTAGCGACCAGACCCGAATGGATCTAGCGCTGCATCAAAGTGTCATCCTGGATCGAATGCCGACACCACACAAGATTGAAGGATTTATAGCAGAGTAGCAATCACACACTTATTACATCGTTGTCCACAAGGGAAATTAATACAATAATATGGCTTAAGGCCATCTAATAATAACAATGGAAGGCTTGGAAAACGAGTGAGTCCATCAACTCCAACGGCATCACCGAGTATAGAACCACGACCTAACACCTTACTCGTCGTTCAAAAATTCTGCAACATGAAAAGTTGCAGCCCAAAAACGGGTCAAGACATGGAATATGCCGGCAATGTAACACATAGAGAACAATGAAGCAACAAGCCTATACTACATGCATATTTGGCTGGTGGTAAGGCTCTCTGATTACATTTTTGCATAAAGCTGATTTTTCCCTACATCAAAGGAATACTTTTATTTAACTATCATGGTGGTTGTTAAACATTGAGAATGGTTGACAGCATCCTCAATCCCAATTAAAAAGTACTCATTAAAACCCAATAACTTTATTATTAGAAGTAACATGTTGAGATTCACATGATATTCAAGTACTAGATACTCAAGATTTGTCCATAACCGGGGACACGGCTAATCATGATTAGTTTATACACTCTGCAGAGGTTTGCGCACTTTTCCCCACAAGACTCGATCGCCTCCGCTTGGTTCTCGTACTGCATGGTGTTTGAGAAACGGATGACCGAGACATAGTCTTTCGTAAGCGCTTAGCACCTTACATGTGGGTAGACCGTACCAACCTATATCCCCTACATCAGCTAGCCTACCCGTAAGAGTTCGCACAACTTAGTCAACTACGCCAGAGCCCATAATTGGCTTGTGGCTGCACACGGAAGTTTCAGTTTGAATAATCTTATGATCCCTTAGAGCCTGGGTGGCGGTCCAAAGAAATCTGAGCAAGTCCTCGATAGAAACCAGTGCCTCAATCCACCCAGATGTGTGTGTGTTTAGGTTGCCACCTTAGATAAACCATTAATTAACAATCTCACATCTGTCATGGATATTCACTCACCCAATCCACGCCTACTAGCATAGCATGGCATAATCAAGCAAACGAGAAGTAACTCCCAAGGTTTCATAAGTAAAGCAGTAATAGGTACTACCTCAATCTACTTCCCAAACCCACAATTTAATTAGATCCTAAACATGCAAGTGTTTGAGGGTTTGATCTAATGCATAAAACCGGGTAGTAGAAAAGGTATGATCAAAGTGTTACTTGCCTTTAGCGATGATCCATGAGTCCTAGAGATTCAAGTAACAAGCGGCGCACTCACGGGTGATCTAACGCAGACAAACAACAAGCATACAATAAGTACTCATCTAATGCACAGGAAATCTCGAATAAAAGATCTAACCAGATAGTTCAACTTAAGAACCCTGGTTGCAAAAGAATCGAATCGAATAAAGCATCGAAAGTCGGAACTCGAGAGAGAACGACTCGGTTTAGCAAATCTGAAACTAAGTCAAAATTTCACAGTAGCAAAACTCCATGAAAGTAGGTTAGTCGGAACGGCGGTTTCGTTACGAAACTCCAGGCGCTTGAATCACCGATTCGATAAACGAGCAAGAAATAAAACAGATTTGAAAATCATATCGAAATCGAATCAGAAAAATAACGGATTAAATCCGATTTAAAAGAAAAAGCATTTAACGGATTAAATAACGGACGTTCGTTAACAGAACTAATCCAACAAACGCGTTCATTGAAACGAACGGGTCGGTGAACGTTCACTAAATAAGAAAACCAAAAAAATAAAACCAATCTAGGTTTTTAAAAAAAAAAACCGAACATCTTTTTTTTAAATAAACCGGATCGGGTCGGGCGGCGGCTACCTCTGGCGGGTCTTCGCCGGCGGGGCTCGGGGCTCGGCGGTCGGGCGAGGTCGGGGTGGCGGCGGGGTCGGGAGGGGCGACGAGGCGGCGGGTGCTCGGGCGACGGCGGCGTCCTCGGCGGCGGGCGGCTCGGCTTGGGGGCGGCAAGGGCGAGGTGAGGAGAGAGGGGGTCCGCGGTTAAATAGGAGGCGCCCGGCTTGGGGAAGGGGCAACGGGAGCCGGGCGAGCCGGACTCGGCTGGCGGCGCGGCTGCCCTCGAAGCGGGACTCGGGCGCTGGCGCGGCGCATGAGGGAGAGGGAGGCGGGCGCCGGGCCGGCCTGGTCAAGCTGGGCCGGCTGGGCCTTGGCCCGCGTTTTTAAACTAAAACAAAACGAATTAAAAAATACCAAATGAACTCCGATTTAAATAAAACAAATTTTCCCGACTCCTAAAAATGAGTCGAACAAAATGAACTTTAAAAACTGCAACATGCATAATATTTTTTTTAATGCTCATTTTTGCCTAAGCAAAATAAATTTTTCAAAAACCAAATTTGATTTATTTAAAATATCTTCATTTTTCCTAAATGTTGGGAAAGTCATATTATTCCCTCTCTTAATATTTTTATAGGAAAAACTTTATGAAGATAATTTTAAATAAATCCAAATGATCCTATTTTCAAAATTTGAGAAATCCCAAATATGAAAATAATGAAACTTCCAACTCTCCGAGGGTCCTTGAGTTGCGTGAAATTTTCTAGGATCGGAAAATGCGAGAAAAAATATGATATGCATGATGACCTAATGTATAACATTCCAAATTGAAAATTTGGGATGTTACATTTGTCTTTGATGATGATTGTGTAGAAGCATTTGAAACACTTAAGAAAGCATTGATCACTGCACCTATTGTTCAGCCACCTGATTGGAATTTACCTTTTGAAATTATGTGCGATGCTAGTGATTATGTCAGACGTGCTGTTTTAGGGCAAAGAGTCGATAAGAAATTGAATGTTATCCAGTATGCTAGTAAGACTCTTGATACTGCCCAGAGAAATTATGCTACTACTGAAAAAGAGTTCTTAGCAGTTGTATTTGCATTTGATAAGTTTAGACCTTACATTGTTGATTCCAAGGTTACTATTCACACTGATCATGCTGCTATTAAATATCTTATGGAAAAGAAAGATGCTAAGCCGAGACTCATTAGATGGGTCCTCTTGCTCCAAGAATTTGATTTGCATATTATTGATAGAAAGGGAGCTGAGAACCCAGTTGCAAACAATTTGTCTAGGTTAGAGAATGTTCTTGATGACCCACTGCCTATTAATGATAGTTTTCCTGATGAACAATTAGCGGTTGTCAATGCTTCTCGTACTGCTCCTTGGTATGATGATTATGCTAATTACATTGTTACTAAATATACACCGCCTAGTTTCACATACCAGCAAAAGAAAAAGTTCTTTTATGATTTAAGACATTACTTCTGGGATGATCCACATATAAGATGGTTTATGGAAAAGCATGTCATCTACCTCTTGAACTTGAACATAAAGCATATTGGGCTATTAAAGAGCTCAATTATGACTTCAAACTTGCCGGTGAGAAGAGGTTGCTTAATATTAGCTCACTTGATGAATGGAGAACCCAAGCATATGAAAATGCCAAGCTTTTCAAAGAAAAAGTCAAACGCTGGCATGATAAGAGGATACAAAAGTGTGAGTTTAACGTAGGAGATTATGTGTTATTATTCAACTCTCGTTTAAGATTTTTTGCAGGAAAACTTCTCTCAAAATGGGATGGTCCCTATGTTATCGAAGAGGTCTATCGTTCTGGTGCTATAAAAATCAATAACTTCGAAGGCACAAATCTGAGGGTGGTAAACTGTCAAAGAATTAAACATTATATTTCAGGTAATCCTATTAATGTGGAAACTAATATTATTGAGACCATAACCCTTGAAGAATACATAAGAGACACCTTCCAGAACGTTCCAGACCCCGAAAGGGCATAGGTATGTGGTACGGTAGGTAAACCGACTCCAAAACAATTCTAATGGCAATTTTTATCAGTTTTGGATTATTTAAGAATTTTAGGAAGAAAGAAGTAGTCCGAAAGGGACACGAGGCTCCCACGAGAGAGGAGGGCGCGCCCCCTGTCTCGTGGGCACCTCGTGTGCCTCCCGGACTCCGTTTTCTTGTGTGTTACGTATTTTTGTCGGTAAAAAACATTTTATATTCTCCCGAAGGTTTTGACCACCGTATCACGCAAATATCCTCTGTTTTCGCTTCGAGCTGTTCGTGTTGCAGATTTGGAACAAGATGTCGTCCCAAGATTCGGAGGGAGAGAGCTACATGGCTGATTACTTAGCAAATCCTAAGGTCTATGGAAATGTGGAGCATGATGGTTGGACCACGGAGGAAGAAGAGGACTATGAACCCAAGGGGAAGGAGGAGACGAGCTCAGATGAAGATGAAGCCCCATTACCTCAACCCGGGGACATGCACGTGGAGTTCAAAAAGTCAAGTCTCCCTGATAGGTTAAAGAAACCAAAGTTCGAGTTTATCCCTTTTCGTCTCTTGCAGGAAAATAAGCAGGACCTATGCAAAAAGATATTAACCCTGGAGTGGGAAATTGATGATCTGAGGGCTCAAAATGGCGTCCTCAAGCGCAAATTAAGGGAGAAGTCTATGCCATCAACTAAGC
The DNA here is from genome assembly GCA_021605145.1 of Aegilops bicornis. NCBI lineage: Eukaryota > Viridiplantae > Streptophyta > Magnoliopsida > Poales > Poaceae > Aegilops > Aegilops bicornis. The sequence goes on along the minus strand of CM038673.1, from coordinate 679,383,516 downwards.
CAACAACACCATCATCAACAACACCACCTCCATCACCTCCGAAGAAATAATCACATGGGTATGGGCACTCCCCTTTGCAACTGCCAAGCTTGGGGGAGGTGCCCCGGTATCGTATCACCATCACACTCCTATCTTTTACGCTTTATTTAGTTCGATCCTTTTAGTAGTATCTTGATCTAGTAGATTAAAGTTTTGATATCAAGTAGTTTTGAGTTTTGCTTTGTGATCTCTTTATGTAAGCGAGCCCGTGTGCTATCTATAATAAAGATTAGTTTTGAGTCAAGGGCTTTGCTATGATGCTATGATCTTGAGAAAGTAGAAAGAATAAAAGAGTTCATATTGATCTTATGGATAGTGATAACTTCACATATAGAAAGTCCGAGGCATAAAAGTTGTTGAGAGTTGATGAACGTAGCCTTGGTCATCGTTGCAATTAATAGGAAGTGATAAGGTAAGAGGGGTTCACATATAAATATATTATCTTGGACATCTTTTATAATTGTGAAGCACTCATTAAGTATGACATGCTAAAAGAGTTGACGTTGCACAAGGAAGACAACATAATGGTTTATGTTTTCCGACATCTCAGTTAAAATATATTGTCATTAACCTTCCAAACATGTTGAGCTTTCCTTTCTTCCTCATGCTAGCCAAATTCCTTGCACCAAGTAGAGATACTACTTGTGCTTCCAATTATCCTTAAACCCAGTTTTGCCATGAGAGTCCACCATACCTACCTATGGATTGAATAAGATCCTTCAAGTAAGTTGTCATTGGTGCAAGCAATAAAAATTGCTCTCTAAATATGTATGACTTATTAGTGCAGAGAAAATGAGCTTTGTACGAACTTGTTGTGGAAGTAATAAAAGTTTTGATCGCATAATAAAGGTCCACATACAAGGGGCAATATAAAGTGACGTTCTTTTGCACTAAGATTTTATGCATCAACCCTAAACGTGCATGACAACCTCTGCTTCCCTCTGCGAAGGGCCTATCTTTTACTTTATGGTTTACTTTATGCTTGATTCAAGGTGATGCTCACCTTTCCCTTTTTATTTTTATCCTTTGGCAAGCCCTTCGTGTTTGAAAGATCATGATACATATATCCAATTGGATGTAAGTTGGCATAGGCTATTATTGTTGACATTACCTAAAGGTGAATACGTTGGGAGGCAACACAATAAGCCCCTATCTTTCTCAGTGTCCGGCTGAAACTCTATAACCACAAGTATTGCGTGAGTGTTAATAATTATAGGGGACTAAGAGATAGTTGAGTATGTGAGCTCGCTGAAAAGCTCTATTATTGACTCTTTCCGATATTACGATAAATTGCAATTGCTTCAATGACTGAGATTATAGTTGTTAGTTCCCAATGAAGTTTTTGAACCATACTTGACATTGTGAATTGCTTATTACTTGAGCATAGGAAATTATATGACAAAATCCATATATGTTGTTGTTATTAGAATCATCATGATGCCCTCATGTCCGTATTTTCTTTTATCGACACCTCTGTCTCTAAACATGTGGACATATTTTTGATTTGACTTCCGCTTGAAGACAAGCGAGGTCTAAGCTTGGGGGACTTGATACGTCCATTTTGCATCATGCTTTTATATCAATATTTATTGCATTATGGGCTGTTATTACACATTATATCTCAATACTTATGGCTATTCTCCCTTATTTTACAAGGTTTGCCATGAAGAGGGGGAATGTCGGCAGCTGGAATTCTGGCTGGAAAAGGAGCAAATGTTGGAAACCTATTCTGCACATCTCCAGAAGTTCTGAAACTCCACAAAACAACTTTTTGGAATTTATAAGAAATTATGAGCAAAAGAAATAGGCCAGGGGGCCCACACCCTGTCCAGGAGACCCCCACAGTGGCGCCGCCTATCTCCTGGGCCCCTGGTGGGCCTCAAAGGCCCATCTTCTGCTATATCATCACTTTTACCCCGGAAAAATCGTAGGCAAGCTTACGGACGAAACTCCGCCGCCACGAGGCGAACCATGGCGGAATCAATCTAAGGCTTCGCGGAGCTGTTCTTCTGGGACACTTCTCCGGAGGGGGAAATCATCGTCATCATCATCACCAAGCTCCTCTCATCGGGAGAGGGCAATCTCCATCAACATCTTCACCAGCACCATCTCATCTCCAAACCCTAGTTCATCTCTTGTATCCAATTCTTGTCTCCAAGTCCGGGATTGGTGCTAGTAGGTTGCTAGTAGTGTTGATTACTCCTTGTAGTTGATGCTAGTTGGTTTATTTGGTGGAAGATCGTATGTTCAGATCCTTTATGCATATTATTACCCCTCTGATTATGAACATGAATATGCTTTGTGAGTAGTTACGTTTGTTCGAGGACAAGGGAGAAGTCTTGCTATTAGTAGTCATGTGAATTTGGTATTCGCTTCGATATTTTGATGAGATGTATGTTGTCTAGCCTCTAGTGGTGTTATGTGAACGTCGACTACATAACACTTCACCATTATTTGGGCCTAGAGGAAGGCATTGGGAAGTAATAAGTAGATGATGGGTTGCTAGAGTGACAGAAGCTTAAACCCTAGTTTATGCGTTGCTTCATAAGGGGCTGATTTGGATCCATATGTTTCATGCTATGGTTAGGTTTACCTTAATACTTTTGTTGTAGTTGCGGATGCTTGCAATAGAGGTTAATCATAAGTGGGATGTTTGTTCAAGTAAGAACAGCACCCAAGCACCGTCCACCCACATATCAAATTATCAAAGTACCGAACGCGAATCATATGAGCGTGATGAAAACTAGCTTGATGATATTCCCATGTGTCCTCGGAGCGTTTTCCTATTATAAGAATTTGTCCAGGCTTGTCCTTTGCTACAAAAGGATTGGGCCACCTTGCTGCACTTTATTTACTCTTGTTACTTGTTGCTCGTTACAATTTACCTTATCAGAAAACTATATGTTACCACTTATTTCAAGATTTGCAGAGATTACCTTGCTGAAAACCGCTTATCATTTCCTTCTGCTCCTCGTTGGGTTCGACACTCTTACTTATCGAAAGGACTACGATAGATCCCCTATACTTGTGGGTCATCAAGTAGGCATATGTCTCATACATAAGTACATAGTCATTTGTCTCATACATAGAATAGACATAAGTCTCATACAAAAGTAGATGGTCATGTATCTACTGATAGATAGAAGCGTCAGTGACGACGTCTGGCCTGGCGGGGAGGCGGATCTACCGGCGACATCCATCCCAACCTGTTGGGTGGCCTAATGTTACGAGGAGGAATCTCTCACTCTTCCTAGTCATGCTGTGTATCCTATGTGGGGCCTGGTGGAGGAGTCGAAAACATGTTCATCCTGTGGGTGTGCTGTGATATCTGATCCTGTATGTTCTCCTCGGGATGTTGATCACTCCCCCATGTATCATGTGATGCCGACATAGACGCCCGATATCCATAGGCTCCTGCATGATGGAACTTTAAGTCATGAAGAATGATGTCGCCTCAACTAATATTGAAAACAATATATATGAAGACACACACCTGCTGGCTGTGACAGCTGCTCTAGCTCAAACACAAAGCTCGACGAGGGACCGTGTTGCTGTGGCTGTGGAGAAAATACGAAGCCCAACGTGGGACCATAGTGCTGTGGGTGCTGCCACGTTGAACTGCCAGGTTGTTCAGGAGGGGGTGGCCTGGTCGTCGACTGATGTGCTAGACGTGGACGTGGTTGATGTCGGTGCATGGAGGGACGCGACTGCTGCTGCTGGTGCTGAACAACATCGCTTCTCCGGGTACACATGATAGCCTCATAGACAACCCGTATTTTGTTCTGCATTCGTTCCAAGAAGGGCTGTAGCACAGGACGGTGGTGAAGAAGAGGTCCAGACGACAGTGATCGTCCAAAGGTGGTCACGTCGTCGTAGAGTTCGTGTGTCAAGGTAGCGTACAAATTTTCATGACGATTATTAAGTATGCACGTCAAAGTATGTGACAATAATACTTAAAGAAAATATATCTTACCGCATACTTGAAAGTGCAACTATCCCTAGGTGGTTTTGGTAATTATTAACAACATATAGCTCATTGAACTAATGCTATTTCAAGTTGAATATTTCAGGAAAATTCAATGATTGGCATGGCATGGATTAGAAATGTGGACCCCTCAAAATGCTAAGGACAAAAGATTGGCTCAAGCTCTAAAGCTCAAGATTCTACATTTTATTTTAAGTGATCCAAGATCACATTGAGTCCATAGGAAAGCCAATACTATTCAAAGGGGATGAGGTGTTGCTTAATGGTTTGCTTGCTCAAAATGCTTAGTGATATGCTCCAAAGCCCTCAACCACTTTCTTATATCCACATATGTCCCAAACCAAAAAGTCAAACTCGGCCCCACCAAAACTTTCCATCTGGTGCCACTGAGTTCATTTGACATAGCTGTAGGATTGAAAGTATGTCTAGAGGGGGGGGGGGAGGTGATTAGACTACTTGACCAAATAAAACTTATCCTTTTCCCAATTTTAGTTCTTGGCAGATTTTAGCAACTTTGGACAAGTCAAGCAATCTTAACACAATTCAAGCAAGCATGCAAAGAGTATATGAGCAGCGGAAAGTAAAGCATTAAGCATGCAACTTGCAAGAATGTAAAGGGAAGAGTTTGGAGGATTCAAACGCAATAGGAGACACTGATGTTTTTGTCGTGGTTCCGATAGGTGGTGCTATCGTACATCCACATTGATGGAGACTTCAACCCACGAAGGGTAACGGCTGCGCGAGTCAACAGAGGGCTCCACCCATGAAGGGTCCACAAAGAAGCAACCTTGTCTATCCCACCATGGCCGTCGCCCACGAAGGACTTTCCTCACTAGCGGTAGATCTTCATGAAGTAGGCGATCTCCTTTCCCTTACAAACTCCTTGGTTCAACTCCACAATCTTGTCGGAGGCTCCCAAGTGACACCTAGCCAATCTAGGAGACACCACTCTCCAAGAGGTAACAAATGGTGTGTTGATGATGAACTCCTTGCTCTTGTGCTTCAAATGATAGTCTCCCCAACACTCAACTCTCTCTCACAGGATATGGATTGGTTAGAGATCAGGATTCATATGGTAAGAATGGAATATCTTGGCCTCAACACAAGTGTAGGTGGTTCTCTCTCAGAAAATGTATGTTGGAAGTGTAGGTTCGTTCTGGTGGCTCTCTCTTCGAATGAAGAGGAGGTGGAGGAGTATATATAGCCTCCACACAAAATCTAACCGTTACACACAACTTGCCAATCTCGGTGGGACGGAATTGATAAACTCGGTCGGACCGATTCAGCAAATCTAGTGACCGTTAGGATTTTCGGTGGGACCGACATGCAACTCGGTAGGACTGATATGGTTAGGGTTAGGGCATAACGTAATCTCAGTGACACCGATTACACAAAATCGGTGAGACCGATTTTTGTAATAAGCTAACCAGAGAGTTGGTTAGGTAAACTCGGTGGGACCGATTCGCTCATTTCGTTGAGACCGAAATGTTACGAAAGGGAAACAGAGAGTTTACATTGCAATCTCGGTGGGACCGATCGCTCATCTCGGTGGGACCGAAACATTACGAAGGGAAACAAAGAGATTACAATCCCATCTCGGTGAGACCAAATTTCCTAGGGTTTGTGGCAGTGGCTATGACATCTGAACTCGGTGGCGCCGGATAGAAAGAATCGGTGGGGCCGAGTTTGACTTTTGGTTTAGGTCATATGTGGATGTGAGAAAGTAGTTGAGGGCTTGGGAGCATATCACTAAGCATTTTGAGCAAGAGCCTCATTAAGCAACACCTCATCCCTCCTTGATAGTATTGGCTTTTCCTATGGACTCAATGTGATCTTGGATCACTAAAATAGAAAATGTAGAGTCTTGAGCTTTGAGCTTGAGCCAATCCTTTTGTCCTTAGCATTTTGAGGGGTCCATGCTACGTCTTGAGCTTGCGTTGGTTTTCCTCGAAGAGGAGAGGATGATGCAGCACAGTAGCGTAAGTATTTCCCTCAGTTTTTGAGAACCAAGGTATCAATCCAGTAGGAGGCCACACACAAGTCCCTCATACCTGCACAAAACGATAGCTACTCGCAACCAACGCGATTAGAGGTTGTCAATCCCTTCACGGTCACTTACGAAAGTGAGATCTGATAGAGATAATATTTTTGGTATTTTTGGTATATAGATGCAAGCTAAAAATAAAAGGCAAAGTAAAAACAAAGCAAGTATAAAAGTGATGGAGATTGATATGGTGAGAATAGACCCGGGGGCCATAGGTTTCACTAGTGGCTTCTCTCAAGAGCATAAATATTCTACGGTGGGTGAACAAATTACTGTTGAGCAATTGACAGAATTGAGCATAGTTATGAGTATATCTAGGTATGATCATGTATATAGGCATCACGTCCATGCCAAGTAGATCGAAACGATTCTGCATCTACTACTATTACTCCACTCATCGATCGCTATCCAGCATGCATCTAGAGTATTAAGTTAAAAACAGAGTAACACCTTAAGAAAGATGACATGATGTAGAGGGATAAATTCATGCAATATGAAAAAAACCCATCTTGTTATACTCGATGGCAACAATACAATACGTGCCTTGCAACCCTTTCTGTCACTGGGTAAGGACACCGCAAGATTGAACCCAAAGCCATGCACTTCTCCCATTGCAAGAACTACCAATCTAGTTGGCCGAACCAAACGGATAATTCGAAGAGACTTGCAAAGATAACTCAATCATACATAAAAGAATTCAGAGAAGATTCAAATATTATTCATAGATAAGCTGGATCATAAACCCACAATTCATCGGTCTCAACAAACACACCGCAAAAAGAAGATTACATCGAATAGATCTCCACGAGAGAGGGGGAGAACATTGTATTGAGATCCAAAAAGAGAGAAGAAGCCATCTAGCTACTAACTATGGACCCATAGGTCTGAGGTAAACTACTCACACTTCATCGGGGAGGCTATGGTGTTGATGTAGAAGCCCTCCATGGTGGATGCCCCCTCTGGCGGAGCTCCGGAACAGGCCCCAAGATGGGATCTCATGGATACAGGAAGTTGCGGCGGTGGAATTAGGTTTTGGCTCCTGTTACGATCGCTTGGGGGTACGAGGGTATATATAGGAGGAAGGAGTACATCGGTGGAGCAACAAGGCCCACGAGTGGGCGCGCCAGTGGGCGCGCCCCCCTCGTGACCGCCTGTTATCCCTTGGAGTAGGGTCCAAGTCTCCTGGATCACGCTCGGTGAGAAAATCACGTTTCGAAGGTTTCATTCCGTTTGGACTCGCTTTGATATTCTGTTTCATCGAAACACCGAAAAAGGCAAAAACAAAGAATTACGGGCTGGGCCTCCGGTTAATAGGTTAGTCCCAAAAATAATATAAAAGTGGAAAATAAAGCCCAATATATTCCAAAACAGTAGATAAAGTAGCATGGAGCAATCAAAAATTATAGATACGTTGGAGACGTATCAGTCCACTTTTCTCATCCATGCCATGCCAATCATTGAGCTTTCCTGAAATATTAATCTTGAAATAGCATTAGCTCAATGAGCTATCTGTTGTTAGGAATTACCAAAACCACCTAGGGATAGTTGCACTTTCAATCTCCCCCTTTTGGTAATTGATGACAACATATAGATCAAAGCTTCGAAAAATGATAATAAGAGTGAAAAACATTGTCGCTTTGAGAAGTATGTGAAAAGCAAGAGCTCCCCCTAAATTTGTGCATAGATTAAGATTTGCTTTGGACTGCAAATGCACAAGGACCATGGGTTACTCTTCCATGTCACATACATCTTGGTGGAGCGCTCAAAATGATAATAATTAAATACATGCACTCATCACCAAGCAAAGTGAATGATCATATGGGGATATAAAAGGATAATGTCATCCAACAAGCATTAAGGTAGCATATGATCAAACACATGATCATCCAAGTATCACAGAAAAGCATAAAGTATCTCAAACAAGCAAATAACAAAGTTCAAACACCAAAAATCAAGAGAGAACAAAGAGCAACACTCTCTCTCGAAGCCTATGATCTATACATTTTCTCCCCCTTTGGCAACAAGTTACCAAAAAATTCATAAAAAATGCATAGTGCTAGATCGACTCTCGTGCTTGGTCTTGGTGGTGGTGTAGATAAAACTCCAAGGACGAAGGCATCAGTTGATGTTGATGGAGCTGGTGGAGTGGGTGGAGCTGGTGGCACTTGAAGGCTGTGGAAGTGCGAGATGAAGTTGCTCGGTGTCTCAGAATCGCAATCGTAGTAGATCTCCGTCCTCTGGGCACTCTAGCAAAAGCATCAGTGGTAGACTTGCCCTTCTTCTCCTGCACTTCATCCTGAAGTTGCTCAACAACCGATCGTATCTCAGTGACCTTCACATCTAAATCATAGAACTTCCGCTCCATGATCCTCTCCAAGCTCTCCTGGTTTTGAGTCAGGGTGGCCAATCCCTTCTCAATCCTCATAGTGGAGGCAATCAAGTAGCCAAGCTGGTGCTTGCTCTTCAGAAGATACTGAGATGCCTTATCAATGGTTGGCATCTTTGCAGCCTTTTCAGTCCTTGCCTTCTCCTTCTTTGCTTGTGCTTGCACAGAAGATGGTTCATTCTCATCCATTACCACAGTGTTGTCCTCAAAATCTGGGTAGATGGGCATATGATCCTTGTCCAAGAGATATGTGCCAGTGCCCATCTTGGAGTTGATTAGCTCCTGGATCTGTGGTGCATACCCACAACTTCTCTTCTGATCTACAGATGTTCTCTTTATAGTTTCCACAATTAGGCTCATGACTTTGAACTTTTGAGGCACATCAAATATGTGAAGCAGGTTAATTGCATGGCCTCTGATCATCTTTTGATCACCTGACTTTGGCAATAGAGTGTGCCTGAGGATCCGGTTGATTGTTGGCAAACCTGACAGAAGGTAATGTACTGATCCAAATTTGTGTGTCTCAAGATCATCATCTGGGATCTCTCTGTACATATGTGCCATGGTGTTGTGATCCTTCTTCTTCTTCTTGGCATAGACATCCAAGTCATCTTAATTCTCCTCAGGAGCATTGATCAATTTTGCACATTCTTCAACTGTTGACTGGTACCTAGTACCTTCAGACATCCAGACAATCCTTCCATCTGGGAAGAAATGAGCTGTGGAGTAGAACTGCATAATAAGCTCATCTTTCCACTTTGTGAGCTTCTGCACAACAAAGTCCTCTACTCCACACGACTTGAAACTATCATAGACTCCAGGATAGTGTTCTTCATTTTCCCTGATGTACTCCCAGTCCACCCATCTCATATCATAGACTATAGGCTTCTTTTCAAGCAACACTGTCTCATAGAAGTCCTCCTGTTCCTTTGTATGGAACATGTAGTCCACAATAGTTCTTCTCCCGACTGCATAGGGATCAGTCAATCTCCACTATCTGAGTCCTGCATCCTTCCTGAGCTTCATGTCCTCAGCTACTGGATGAGCATAATTGTGATATGGAATTTTGGGCTTCAACTTCCTCAAGACATGTGACTCATCGTCTTCTTCTTCTATAGCAGCTTCAGGCACTGGGGCCTTGTTCTTCTCTGCAGCTGGAATATTTCTTGTATTCCTCTTGGGTGCAGCTTTGGGTTTTGGAGCAGCTGCCTTGGGAGCTTCTTTGGGCTTAGATGGAGCAGCCCCTGATCTTATAGCATCTCCCATAAGCTTTTGAGCTTTAGGTGCTGGTGCAGCAACCTCTTCCTCTTCATCTTCCATCATTGAGGGCTTCCCAATTACTCTGGCCATGGTCTTCTTGACCCTTTCTTTCCTTTTCTTCTCTGCCACAACCTGTTCTTTGGGTGCAGATCCCAAAGTTTCTTGAGTGGATGTTCTAGCCTTTGACATAGGAACTCTCTTGGCAGGAACCTTTGTCTTCATTCCTGGCTTAGTGGTAGCAGCTGTGCTATATTCCTTTTTCAGAACTTTCTTCTTTGAGATGGCCTCATCCTCATCAGCCACATAGTCCTCATCCTCAGAATCCGAGGTTCTCTTCTTTCTGGCCCTGGTGGCTGCCTTAGGCAAGTTGCTGGGTGTACTCCTGCTTCCATCATCATAGCTGCTAGAGGGACTAGTGCCCTCACTCATGTGAACTTGCTCCTCAGACATGTTCTCGACCGCCACTCGATCCGACATGATGCAAACACCCATACCTGACCTCGTGAATTGATATAGATGAGATAGATTGGATGAGCATCACAAAGTGCGGAGGTTTTTGCAAAAGAATGAGTCAAAAACTTAGTTTTAGTTTTCCACAGAAAGCATTTCGGATCTACCGATTTGAAAACTCGGTGATACCGAAGCAGCTTTTGGAACCTAAACTAGTGAACTCGGTCAGACCGAGTCACAGTTCGGTGGCACCGAGACTGCTAGGGTTTCACAAAGAATTGAACTCGGTCACACCGATTTGCAATTCTCGGTCAGACCAAGAATCACATGTGCAATGGCCTTAGCCAAATCGGTGGAACCGATTTCAACAACTCGGTTGGTCCGAGATGATTTCGGCAGAAACCTAACCCTAAATTTTCAATCCACAACTAAACTACGGAGTGATTTCGCTGGATAGAGTGATCTCAATCGTGGCAGGATACATGGCAAAACAATGTGCTAGGAATCAGAGTGCGGCGATGGACCTGCTACGGCGGCAATGGCGGAGACGATTTCTGTTGACGGCGGCAGAGACCAGCGGCGGGAGGCAGCTGGCGATGAGGAGGACGATCCGGAGACCCAGGGAGGCAGAGCAGGCTGAGCGCGGGCGAAGGGGTTCGGAGAATTTTTCGAATTTTGGCCCGGGGATATATATAGCCTGACCCTATCGGTGTGACCGAGTGGAACAACTCGGTGGAACCGAGATGCATAATCGCAAGGCTATCGCAACTCGGTGTGACCGAAAAGTTCAAATCGGTTGCACCGAGATTGAAAACCTAGATCGACTGAGTGATGTTGGTATGACCGAAATGGATGAATTGGTCAGACCGAAACGCACAAAGAAGTTTTGGAAGTTTAAGTCTATGACGAATCGGGGACTCCGAGTGCTCTTCGTACAGAGTGGTTCGAAACTGACTTGATCAAACTTTGTGATGTAGCATGAATAGAGTTTGAGACAAGAAAAGCATAGATAGCTAGATAAGGTTCTTAGGCATTCTTGTCCATCCACTTGGCAAAAGAAAAAGGAACCAAACAATCAAAACAACAAGTGGATGTCCTCGAATGAGTAAATTATGCAACCAACATGCTCACACAATAAAATGGCAAATGAAATATGTGGCAAAGCATGCACAACCTCTATCAAGCAATTGGTGATGACTAGGTCATCTATATATGAGTATATTGACTTAGGAGTCAAATGAGAACATTTGATCATAGGTCATACTCATCGTTTAAGCACAAGTGGGGTTACCACTTTTACATAAAGCGTTGTTGTGTTCACACCACTAGAGTTGCTTTAGCTCAATTCTTAGAGTAAAGCTCCCCCTAGATGTGAGATCCCCCCTAAGGGGGATGAACTAACCTTGGGTTTTGTTGAAGATGACTTCATGTAGGTTTTGAAGATGTGGATGCTCAATGTTGATGTAGATCATTTGGAGCAATCCTTTGGAGTGAGTTGCACTTTCAATACCTACACGGGTTAGTCCCACAAGGAACAAACAAAGATATCCATAGACATAGAGTGATGCACACACAAGACGATGTCTATGAAAGCATTTGGTTACCTTGTCCCTTGTCTTACCAACAAGAGGGTTTGTGACTCCTTGAACTAGTGCAAGATGTGGAAGTTGATTGCACTTGTTCTTGCCAAAATGATAAGAGTGAAGTATGTTGGTGAGTCACCCTCGTGAACTCTCTAGTTCTTCTTCTTGGGATCCACATCATCTTGATGAGAATCCTTGGAGTTGTAGTCGTACTTGATGAAGTAGAACTTGATGTAGTCTTGGGAACCCACTTGACCAAGGCCTTAGGAGCTTCTTCAAATGCATTAATCTCCTCTTGAAGCTTATCCTTGCCTTTTTGCTTGTGGTCTTGTGGTGGAAGATCATCTTGAGCTTGTGTCCCTTTGAAGGAAGTAGGATCATACTTCTCTTGTTGAGGAACAAACTTTGTCTTGGGGTATTGATCTTCTTCCCACTCAACTCCATTGGCATTGAACTTTCGTTCAAAACCAACACCTTGGTTCTTCCGGTGCCTTCCTTGCTTGCGTACAATTTCCTCGAATAGCTTACTCCCGACAAGGCTCTTGTAAACACCTTTCTCTATAATTCCCTTCAATAAGCTATTTTCTTGCTCAAGTGTAACTTGGCTAAGAGAATCATTAGTGGAATCAAGAGAACTACTAGAAGTAACAACATTGGATTTAGCATGATTATTGTTACTAACAGAGGAAGAATATTTCTTGTTCTTGCTACTAGTCTTGACTTGAGGCATGTAAGTGGATAAGAGTAAACGCTTGGCAATGTAAGAAGAACTTTTCTTGCGAAGATCATCATCGATTGCCTTTAAGAATTCATGCTCTTGCTCAAGGTTGAGCTTTTCAAAACGTAATTTCTCATGAGTCCTTAAAACTTCTCGATGATCTCCTAAGATAGTTTCATGAGCTAACTTAAGAGTGTTTAGTTATTTAGTTAGAAACTCAATCTTCTCCTTATTATTGCCATTCGTTTTATCTTGATTAGCATGATTAATTGACATTTCATCACTAGAGTTGTTAACAAGTAAATCATCATCACCTAACAAGTCATCTTCATCACTATTGAAATAACCATACTCGGGGTGTGATACCTTTGGACCTTTAGCCGTGAAGCATCTTGCAAGTCCTTAATTTGGTGAATCAAATATGTCGTAGGAGTTGGTTGACACAAGTGCTAGACCGGCAACACCTTCATCTTGAGTATATTCGGAGTCGGAGTGATAGCTTCTCTCGGAGTGATTGTCGGAGTCGTAGCCAGATACCCATCCACCAACATGAGCTTGATGTCTTTGTTTTGTGTAGCTCCTTGATGACTGATGACCCACAAGTATAGGAGATCTATCGTAGTCCTTTCAATAAGTAAGAGTGTCGAACCCAACGAGGAGCGAAGGAAATAATAAGCGGTTTTCAGCAAGGTATTCTCTGCAAGTACTGAAATAAGTGGTAATAAATAGTTTTGTGATAAGATAATTTGTAACGAGAAACAAGTAACAAAAGTAAATAAAGTGTAGCAAGGTGGCCCAATCCTTTTTGTAGCAAAGGACAAGCCTGGAGAAACTCTTATATAAGGAAAAGCGCTCCCGAGGACACATGGGAATATCGTCAAGCTAGTTTTCATCACGTTCATATGATTCGCGTTCGGTACTGATGACCCACAAGTATAGGGGATCTATCGTAGTCCTTTCAATAAGTAAGAGTGTCGAACCCAACGAGGAGCAGAAGGAAATGTTAAGCGGTTTTCAGCAAGGTAATCTCTGCAAGTACTGAAATAAGTGGTAACAGATAGTTTTCTGATAAGGTAAATTGTAACGAGCAACAAGTAACAAGAGTAAATAAAGTGCAGCAAGGTGGCCCAATCCTTTTTGTAGCAAAGGACAAGCCTGGACAAATTCTTATAATAGGAAAAACGCTCCGAGAACACATGGTAATATCATCAAGCTAGTTTTCATCACGCTCATATGATTCGCGTTCGGTACTTTGATAATTTGATATGTGGGTGGACCGGTGCTTGGGTGCTGTTCTTACTTGAACAAACATCCCACTTATGATTAACCTCTATTGCAAGCATCCGCAACTACAACAAAAGTATTAAGGTAAACCTAACCATAGCATGAAACATATGGATCCAAATCAGCCCTTATGAAGCAACGCATAAACTAGGGTTTAAGCTTACATCACTCTAGCAACCCATCATCTACTTATTACTTCCCAATGCCTTCCTCTAGGCCCAAATAATGGTGAAGTGTTATGTAGTCGACGCTTCACATAACACCACTAGAGGCTAGACAACATACATCTCATCAAAATATCGAATCTAATACCAAATTCACATGACTACTAATAGCAAGACTTCTCCCTTGTCCTCAGGAACAAACGTAACTACTCACAAAGCATATTCATGTTCATAATCAGAGGGGTAATAATATGCATAAAGGATCTGAACATACGATCTTCCACCAAATAAACCAACTAGCATCAACTACAAGGAGTAATCAACACTACTAGCAACCTACTAGCACCAATCCCGGACTTGGAGACAAGAATTGGATACAAGAGATGAACTAGGGTTTGGAGATGAGATGGTGCTGGTGAAGATGTTGATGGAGATTGCCCTCTCCCGATGAGAGGAGCTTGGTGATGATGATGACGATGATTTCCCCCTCCCGGAGGGAAGTGTCCCCAGAAGAACAGCTCCGCCAGAGCCTTAGATTGATTCCGCCAAGGTTCCGCCTCGTGGCGGCGGAGTTTCGTCCCGTAAGCTTGCCCACGATTTTTTCCAGGGTAAAAGTGATGATATAGCAGAAGATGGACGCCTGAGGCCCACCAGGGGGCCCAGGAGATAGGGGCGCGCCCTGTGGGGGGGCTCTCCTGGACAGGGTGTGGGCCCCCTGGCCTATTTCTTTTGCTCATAATTTCTTATAAATTCCAAAAAGTTGTTTCGTGGAGTTTCAGAACTTCTGGAGATGTGCAGAATAGGTTTCCAACATTTGCTCCTTTTCCAAATGTAATTCCAAATGCCGACATTCCCCCTCTTCATGGCAAACCTTGTAAAATAAGGGAGAATAGCCATAAGTATTGAGATATAATGTGTAATAACAGCCCATAATGCAATAAATATTGATATAAAAGCATGATGCAAAATGGACGTATCAAGTCCCCCAAGCTTAGACCTCACTTGTCTTCAAGCGGAAGCCGAAATCGAAAAATATGTCCACATGTTTAGAGACAGAGGTGTCGATAAAAAGAAAATACGGACATGAGGGCATCATGATGATTCTAATAACAACAACATATATGGATTTTGTCATATAATTTCCTATGCTCAAGTAATAAGCAATTCACAATGTCAAGTATGGTTCAAAAACTTCATTGGGAACTAACAAACTATAATCTCAGTCATTGAAGCAATTGCAATTTATCGTAATATCGGAAAGAGTCAATAATAGAGCTTTTCAAATGAGCTCACATACTCAACTATCTCTTAGTCCCTATAATTATTAACACTCACGCAATACTTGTGGTTATAGAGTTTCAAATGACATCGAGAAAGATAGGGGCTTATTGTGTTGCCTCCCAACGTATTCACCTTTAGGTAATGTCAACAATAATAGCCTATGCCAACTTACATCCAATTGGATATATGTATCATGATCTTTCAAACACGAAGAGCTTGCCAAAGGATAAAAATAAAAAGGGAAAGGTGAGCATCACCTTGAATCAAGCATAAAGTAAACCATAAAGTAAAAGATAGGCCCTTCGCAGAGGGAAGCAGAGGTTGTCATGCACGTTTAGGGTTGATGCATAAAATCTTAGTGCAAAAGAACGTCACTTTATATTGCCCCTTGTATGTGGACCTTTATTATGCAGTCCGTCGCTTTTATTACTTCCACAACAAGTTTGTACAAAGCTCATTTTCTCTGCACTAATAAGTCATACATATTTAGAGAGCAATTTTTATTGCTTGCACCAATGACAACTTACTTGAAGGATCTTATTCAATCCATAGGTAGGTATGGTGGACTCTCATGGCAAAACTGGGTTTAAGGATAATTGGAAGCACAAGTAGTATCTCTACTTGGTGCAAGGAATTTGGCTAGCATGAGGAAGAAAGGCAAGCTCAACATGTTTGGAAGGTTAATGACAATATATTTTAACTGAGATGTCGGAAAACATAAACCATTATGTTGTCTTCCTTGTGCAACGTCAACTCTTTTAGCATGTCATACTTAATGAGTGCTTCACAATTATAAAAGATGTCCAAGATAATATATTTATATGTGAACCCCTCTTACCTTATCACTTCCTATTAATTGCAACGATGACCAAGGCTACGTTCATCAACTCTCAACAATTTTTATGCCTCAGACTTTCTATATGTGAAGTTATCACTATCCATAAGATCAATATGAACTCTTTTATTCTTTCTACTTTCTCAAGATCATAGCATCATAGCAAAGCCCTTGACTCAAAACTAATCTTTATTACAGATAGCACACGGACTCACTTACATAAAGAGATCGCAAAGCAAAGCTCAAAAGTACTTGATATCAAAACTTCAATCTACTAGATCAAGATACTACTAAAAGGATCGAACTAAATAAAGCGGTAAAGATAAGGGTGTGATGGTGATACGATACCAGGGCACCTCCCCCAAGCTTGGCAGTTGCCAAGGGGAGTGCCCATACCCATGTGATTATTTCTTCGGAGGTGGTGGAGGTGGTGATGATGTTGACTTAGTTTATTGCATAGACTTCTCCCTTAATTTGCACTTGAGGACAGAATTTTGGTCCCCCAAATCATCAATCTCCCACTCCAAGGTTAATATCTTTTTGCATAGGTCCTGCTTATTTTCCTGCAAGAGACGAAAAGGAATAAACTTGATCTTTGGTTTCTTTACCCTATCGGGGAGACTTGACTTTTTGAACTCCACGTGCATGTCCCTGTGTTGAGGTAATGGGGCTTCATCTTCATCTGAGCTCGTCTCCTCCTTCCCCTTGGGTTCATAATCCTCTTCTTCCTCCGTGGTCCAACCATCGTGCTCCACATCTCCATAGACCTTAGGATTTGCTAGGTAATCATCCACATAGCTTTCTCCTTCCGAATCCTGAGATGACATGTTGATCTAAATCCGCAACAGGAACAGCTCGAAACGAAAACAGAGGATATTTGCGTGATACGGTGGTCAAAACCTTCAGGAGTATATATAATGAATTTTTACCGACCAAAATACGTAACATACACGAAATCGTTAGTCCGAGAGGCACGAGGTGCCCACGAGACAGGGGGCGCCACAGTAGGGGGGCGCCTCCTCTCGTGGGAGCCTCGTGTCCCTTTAGGACTCCTTCTTTCTTCCTAAAATTCTTAAATAATCCAAAACTGATAAAAATTGCCATTAGCGTTGTTTTGGAGTCGGTTTACTTACCGCACTCACGCACTCTATGCCTTTTCGCAGTCCTAACATTCGAAAGTGTCTCTTATGTATTCCTCAGGGGTTATGGTTCCAATAATATTAGTTTCAACATTGATAGGATTACCTGAAATATAATGTTTAATTCTTTGACCGTTTACCACCCTCGGATTTGTGCCTTCGAAGTTGTTGATTTTTATAGCGCCAGAATGATAGACCTCTTCGTTAATGTAGGGACCTTCCCATTTTGAGAGAAGTTTTCCTGCAAAAAATCTTAAACGAGAGTTGAATAATAACACATAATCTCCTACGTTAAACTCACGCTTTTGTATCCTCTTATCATGCCAGCTTTTGACTTTTTCTTTGAAAAGCTTGGCATTCTCATATGCTTGGGTTCTCCATTCATCAAGTGAGCTAATATCAAACAACCTCTTCTCACCGGCAAGTTTGAAGTCATAATTGAGCTCTTTAATAGCCCAATATGCTTTATGTTCTAGTTCGAGAGGTAAATGACATGCTTTTCCATAAACCATCTTATATGGAGACATACCCATAGGATTTTTGTATGCAGTTCTATAGGCACATAATGCATCATCAAGTTTTTTGGACAAATTCTTTCTATATCTATTCACGCCTTTTTGCAAAATTAATTTGAGCTCTCTATTGCTCAATTCTACTTGACCACTAGATGCGGGTGATAAGGAGATGAGATTCTATGATTGACATCATACTTAGCAAGCATCTTACTAAAAGCACCATGAATAAAGTGTGAACCACCATCAGTCAGAAGATATCTAGGGACTCCAAACCTCGGAAAAATAACTTCTTTAAGCATTTTAATAGAAGTGTTATGATCAGCACTACTAGTTGGAATAGCTTCTACCCACTTAGTAACGTAATCAACAAAGAACTAAAATATGTGTATAACCATTGGACGCAGGAAAAGGTCCCATATAATCAAAGCCCCAAACATCAAACGGTTCAATAACAAGGGAATAATTCATAGGCATTTCTTGACGTCTACTAATGTTACCTATTCTTTGACATTCATCACAAGATAAGACAAACTTACGAGCATCTTTGAAAAGAATAGGCCAATAAAAACCAGATTGAAGTACCTTGTGTGCAGTTCTATCTCCAGCGTGGTGTCCTCCATAGGATTCAGAGTGACACTTGCGTAGGATTTGTTCCTGTTCATGCTCAGGCACACAACATCTAATAATACCATCTACTCCTTCTTTATAAAGGTGTGGATCATCCCAAAAGTAATGTCTTAAATCATAAAAGAACTTTTTCTTTTGCTGGTATGTGAACTAGGCGGTATATATTTAGCAACAATGTAATTAGCATAATCAGCATACCAAGGAGCAGTACGAGAAGCATTGACAACCGCTAATTGTTCATCGTGAAAACTATCATTAATAGGCGGTGGGTCATCAAGAACATTCTCTAACCTAGACAAATTGTGCGCAATCGGGTTCTCAGCTCCCTTTCTATCAAAAATATGCTACCAAATTCTTGGAGCAAGAGGACCCATCTAATGAATCTAGGCTTAGCATCTTTCTTTTCCATAAGATATTTAATAGCAAAGCATGATCAGTGTGAATAGTGACTTTGGAATCAACAATATAAGGTCTAAACTTATCACATGCAAACACAACTGCTAAGAATTCTTTTTCAGTAGTAGCATAATTTCTCTAGGCAGTATCAAGAGTCTTACTAGCATACTTGATAACATTCAATTTCTTATTGACTCTTTTCCCTAAAACATCACCTACAGCATAATCACTAGCATCACACATAATTTCAAAAGGTAAATTCCAATCAGGTGGCTGAACAATAGGTGCAGTGATCAATGCTTTCTTAAGTGTTTCAAATGCTTCTACACAATCATCATCGAAGACGAAAGGAATATCTTTTTGCAATAAATTAGTCAGAGGCCTAGAGATTTTAGAAAAGTCCTTAATGAACCTCCTATAAAAGCCGGCATGACCAAGGAAACTTCTTATACCTTTTATGTCCTTGGGACATGGCATCTTTTCAATAGCATCAACTTTGGCTTTATCAACTTCAATACCTCTCTCGGAGATCTTGTACCCCAAGACAATGACTTCATTAACCATAAAGTGACACTTTTCCCAATTCAGGACGAGACTAGTGTCTTCGCATCTTTCCAAAACTCGATCAAGGTTGCTCAAACAATCATCAAAAGAGGATCCATAGACGGAGAAGTCATCCATAAATACCTCACAAATCTTTTCATAAAAATCAGAGAATATAGCTGTCGGTGTCAAAACCGGCGGATCTCGGGTAGGGGGTCCCAAACTGTGCGTCTAGGCGGATGGTAACAGGAGACAAGGGACACGATGTTTTTACCTGTGTTCAGGCCCTCTCGAGGGAGGTAATACCCTACTCCTGCTTGATTAATATTGATGATATGGGTAGTACAAGAGTAGATCTACCACGAGATCAGAGAGGCTAAACCCTAGAAGCTAGCCTATGGTATGATTGTTGTTCGTCCAACGGACTAAAACCCTTCGGTTTATATAGACACCGAATAGGGTTAGGGTTACACAGAGTCGGTTACAATGGTAGGAGATCTACATATCCATATCGCCAAGCTTGCCTTCCACGCCAAGGAAAGTCCCATCCGAACACGGGACGAAGTCTTCAATCTTGTATCTTCATAGTCCAGGAGTCCGGCCAAAGGTGATAGTTCGGCTATCCGGACACCCCCTAATCCAGGACTCCCTCAGTAGCCCCCGAACCAGGCTTCAATGATGACGAGTCCGGCGCGTAGATTGTCTTCGGCATTGTGAGGCGGGTTCTTCTCCAAATTCCATATACTTGTCGAATAGTGTCCGGCTTCTGATAAATGTTGCGCTCCTTGGCTTCCACACCCAATAATGGCCGTCTTCCACGTGTTTGAATGAATGCGAAAAGCCAGGGTATTTTTACACTTATCCCCCTAGCTGCGCAAATGAGCCACCTATAAAAGGGACATGGATCTAGATCTGAGTCACACCATCCCCCCTCCGCGAGCTTTCATCGGAGCACCTTTGACAAAAATCCATTCCATCATGGACAGTCGACGCGGCTCCTCCTCTCGCGCTCCCAGCCCTCAGCCTGGAAATTGGGAGAGATGCCCAGTCCCGCATAGCGAGCTAGTGACACTCCAAACCAAGGGATTTCTTCCCCTGGCCTTCATGGTTCCGGTTCGAGCCGGACTTGCCACCTACAAGGGCGGAAAGCAAGCGGAGAATGTCCCCGATTCCTCTAAAGGAGAGCGGGTATGCTTTATCTCTTATCTAGTAAGAGGACTCGGATTTCCAATTCATCCGCTTTCTCCGGGGCTCTTGGAGTTCTACGGCCTCCACCGCACCACCTTACGCTGCCTCCATTTTGCACATCGCGGGCTTCGTGGCCCTTTGCGAACTGTTCTTGGGCGCCGAGGCTCATTTTATACTGTGGAAGAGATTATTCTGCCTTGTACCCCGTTCTCATGAGGGGTCAATATATCAAGTGGGCGGAGCCGAACTAGGGCGCATCACCGGGACCGGATATCTATCCGGAACCCCGAAGAAGGCGTCCGAAGACTGGCCTTCAGAATGGTTTTATATAGAAGACGTCCCACTGTCGGATCCTGTTCGGATCGGTCTCCCGGAGTTCAGCAGTGCTCCTTTGAAGAAACGCCTGAGTTGGCGCCCACGGACCTCCCAGAGGGAAGACGACAGGGACGTCCTTTACCTGATGAGCCGAATAAGATTGTTAGCTCATGCCGGACTGACCATGATCGGCGTCGTGGCCACATGTATTATGCGGGGGGTGCAGCCGCTCCAGTATAGGGGCCACCCCATGTGGGATTTCAACGGGGAGGACGATGCCACCCGTCATGGCCGTAAGGGGCCGGGATCGGTCACCGATCTGGTGAAGATTTTGTCTGCGATGTACAAGGGAGAAGAGGAGGATTTTCTCCGTGTCAGTCCATTGAGCGGATTTTCTATGAACAATCCTCAAAGCTGGGTAAGCGGACATCTCTTTTTGCACACCCGATCTGTATTCCCATGGTTAGGTATCTCATTTTGTGATTTTGACGTAGGAACTGCGCCAGGCCGTGAAAGACATAAACAGCCCGCCTCCACAACCCGAGGATCTGGAACGGCTCCTCGATCCGGCCTCCCAAGAGGATCCGGACATATTGGTGGAGCTGATTGATGGGGTATATCACCAACTGAGCATCGATAATGCCTTGGTTGCCATTACAGCCGATTACCCCGAAATACTTCCAGCTTCGCAGGTAACTGAGACCGAGGTCCCAATACTCTGATATTGACCCATCCGTGCTTATTTTTTATCACAGTATACCAATGGTGTTTCGCAGGGGGTGCCTTCGAGGCAGGAGGCCGAGCCCGCGGCGGCTAGCCAACAAGGGGCAGTTCGCCTCAATCTAAAAAAGAAGTGCGGTCCGGATCGAAACTCCGCCAAGAACGGTATGGCGCGTCACCATATTCCCAGTGATTGATTCTCGGAAGGCGATTAACGCTGGTGCTCTTTCCAGGAAAAAGAGGGCTCGCCGGACTGAGTCCGGAGAGGTTGCCAATCAATCCTCCGCCAGCCAGGCTCCAAAGCCGGGTCCAGAAGCGGAGGCGAGCACGAGGCGTGCGTCGGATGCTCCTCCGACAGAGGATGCCGACAGATTGTCCGCCACCAACTCCGAGGTGGAGAGCGCCATGAATCACAAAGGCCACGACAGTTCTTCGTGACGCATGTTTCTCCCAAGAGGCTTTGAATGCCTTCAATTCGGGAGATGCGCACCTCCGTGCCACTCAAGATGGTCTAGCCAGAGCCACGGAGCAGTATGTAAAGGACATACGGGTGAGGAAATTTGACAGTTATAGATGCTAGTAGCCCCCGAGACTTAAAATAGTTAGAATAAATGATTTAAGGATCATTTGGAATGCAGGTTCTTACCGAAAAGAATACCCGTTTGTCCCAGGAGCTTGAAGAGTGCAAGGCCCAACTTGAGACCGCACTGGCCGCGACTGGGGAAGCCATGAAGACTCCCTCTGGTAATATATGCCCTTCAAAGTAGAAGTAGTTTCGCAAAGTGCAGCGTGTGCATAAATCTGAAATTAACAGTGCAGATAGCGCCGGGATGGATCCGGACAAGCAACAGCTCATGCGCCAGCTAAAGGCCGGCGAGAGCGTGCTTACGAGGGTGCGGCAGGAGAAAAATAATCTCCAAGATGCCAACACCCAACTGGGTGAGGAAGTAAAGGATGTTTGTGCCCAGTTGTCTGACTCCGTAAAGGAGAATCAACGGCTTCATCGCGGCATTTTTAGTAAGTGCTTAAACGAACTTTGAAAGAGTTCGGCGAGGAAGGCGACTAACATAAACATGTATGTAGGTTTGCTCACTGTCGCCCCGAGGAGGAGATGCCCAGTTCTTTGGGTGATCTTCTTCCCGAGCTGCGTCACCGCATTTAACGAAGTTTGGCAGGTGATGAAAGGCGTCGCCTGTGCCTTGTGGCCATCTATCTCCCCGCCGAAGGCATTGGGGAGCTGGCGGGGCGGCTTCAAGGAGCACGGCGGCGCTCCGACTATGGAAGATATCGGCCTGCCGTCAAGGCGCCAGGAGGCTCGGGCCATGGTAAAGACGCCAGACACGAAGGCTGACCCAAACCACATGGCCGAGGTCGGACATTGGGGCACGATGGGAAGGAGATCCTCAGTAAGTTTAGTGTACGGCCAAGTAGAATTGGCCGCCAAGTATTCCCAAAGAAGATCAGAATTAGATAGCCTATTAGATGGCATTGAGGAGGAATACAATTAGTCGAGTTGACTATGTAATTGAATATGACATGAAAAATGTCTTCTAGCTGGATTGTAGATCGTTTGTCGTAGCGGACCTTTTCGCTTTGACCTCGGGACCCAATAGTCTGGAGTGTGTCCGAATACCCTCGCGGTTATGTAAGAACCGGGGCATGCATGGAGACAAGGCATAGGGGTCATTATTGCTGTATCAAACAAGTGACCAACTAGTTATGTTATATTACATGGATAGTAAGAAACATCTTCCAGGGAGAATAGTTCCGTTAAGGGTTCCTTTCCCTGGGAGGCATGCCCTAAAGTGCATGTCCAAACTGCTAAGAAAGCAGAAAATCATCTGGGGCAGATGGATAAATGGTTAAAAATCATCTTTAGTTCACCGACCGAATATTCCCTTAAGAACGCTTAGCTTCGGCTTCACCCGGTCACGAGGTACACATCCGGCTGACCCGGCGGTAATAATCGCAGAGGTGCTCCCTTTACCACCTAGCCGAACAATCGGGAACGAGGGGTAAGCACAGAGCCGAGCAACCCAGCTTGGCCAAAACTTAAGTCATATTGATGCATATAATGGTGAGTAAAAGGTACATGCGGAAGTTTGACACATGTGTTGGGCATGAAGCCCGTATAAATAAGCTTTTGTTAAAGAAGCCCCCAGGTATAATGAGCGCAGACAGCGCGTCAAGTATGTGCGAACAAAGCGCAAACGAGCCTCTAAAGACTTCAAGAAGAAGGAGGAGGAAGGAGAGAACTTCAAGACCGCAACATCGAACCTGTGGTCGGAGGAAGGAGACGAACTCGGAGTCCGGCGCTTAGGCGTAGAATCGTCGTAGACGGGCTGCGTTCCATGGGTTTGGCTCGAGTCGGTTATACGATGCGATTCTCAGACGGTATGCTCCGCTGGTCTGGACCTGGTAGATGATGAAGGGACCTTCCCATTTGGGCTTGAGTTTGTCCTTTTCTTGTCCGGCAAAGCGTAGAACTAGTTCGCCAACGTTGTAAGCTTTGGCCCGCATTTCCTCGCTTTGATATCTTTGAGCCTGCTGTTGATAAAATGCGGAACGAGCTTTTGCCACGTCGCGCACCTCCTCCAATGCGTCCAACTGTCCCGCCGATCGAGCTCGGCTTCTCTTTCTTCGTACATGCGCACGCCGAGGTGAGTCATGCATTATGTCGCAGGCAAGATCGCCTACCGCACACCATAAAAATGGTGTGAATCCGGTAGTACGATTCGGCGTGGTCTGCAGCCCCGTAGTATGGAGTCGAAGCTCCTCAACCCAAAGGCGTGTTAGATTCCTTGAGGGACCGCACTAGTCCGGGTTTAATGCCGCTCATGATTAGACCGCTTTGCTCACTCGACTTGACCGTTGGTTTGAGGGTGATAGGCGAGGCGTAATCGAGCTTGTTGGCCATGTTTTTGCACAATTATTTGACGTCTTCGACCGTGAACATGGTGCCGTTATCGCGATGATACCGTGGGGACGCCGTAACGGTGCACTACACCGATATGAAGTCTATCACCGGCCCGGATTCGCCGCTTTTAACGCTTGGCCTCTATCCATTTGGTGAATTTATCCACCATGACCAATAGGTATTTTTGCTTGTGGGTTCCTCCCTTAAGGGGTCCAACCATGTCAAGCCCCTAGACCGCGAACGGCCAGGTGATGGGTATAGTTTTGAGGGCGGTGGGTGGCATGTGGCTTTGGTTAGCAAAAGCTGGCAACCGACGATCGTTGGACTAAATCCTTGGCTGTCTGCTTTCGGGCCGTCGGCCAATAAAATCCTGTACGGAAGGCCTTGCCTACAAGGGCCCGGGCTGCGGTGTGGTGCCCACCCAGTCCGGCATGAATTTCAGCCAGGAGGTTTTGCCCTTCCTCTTCGGAGATACACCTTTGAAGGACTCCTGTTGTGCTTTTCTTATAGAGCTCTCCTCATGGACTTTATAGGCTTTGGATCGCCGTACTATGCAGCGAGCCTCATTTTGGTCTTTCGGGAGTTCCCGCCTAGTTAGGTAGGCTAGGAATGGCTCCGTCCACGGGGCGATAACCGCCATTATTTCGTGGGCGGAGGGTGTTATCTCGCTGGCAGAGCCTCCTATTGTGTCAGAGTGTTCGGTGTCAGGCAGTGCGGTTGGGTCCGGATTGTTATTTCCGGACTCCCCTTCCCATAGTACGGATGGCTTGAACAGCCGTTCCAGGAAGATGTTGGGCGGGACGGCATCGCATTTTGCGCCGATGCGTGCCAATACGTCCGCCGCCTAGTTGTTATCCCGGGCTATATGATGTAATTCGAGCCCTTCGAACTATGCTGACATTTTTAGGACCGCGTTGCGGTATGCTGCCATTTTCGGATCTTTGGCATCAAGTCTCCGTTTATTTGAGATATCGCGAGGTTCGAATCCCCGCGCACCTCTCTGCGTTTAATGCCCATGGATATCGCCATCCGGAGGCCGTGCGAAGGGCCTCAGATTCGCCGCGTTGTTGGAGTCCGTATACATTATCTCAAGGACGATTGGACTGTGTCCCGGTTGGGGAGACGCCAGACGACGCCAGCCCCAGTGCCGCCAACATTTTGGAGCCTTCAAAGTGCATGATCCAATTGAGTATGCATCGTACTCTTTAGGGAGTTCGCCGGTCCATTCGGCCACGAAGTCGGCCAAAACCTGTGACTTAATAGCTCATCGTGGCTTATAGGTTATGTCGAATGGAAGGAGCTCTATGGCCCATTTAGCAATCCGGCCCGTCACGTCGCGGTTGTTTATAATGTCGTTAAGAGGTACTTCGGAGGCTGCCGTTATCGAACACTCTTGAAAGTAGTGTCGCAGCTTCCGGGATGCCATGAACACCGCGTATGCTATCTTTTGATAATGTGGGTACCGGACTTGCATGGAGTTAGGACAGGTGCACACATAGTAAACTGGTTTTGAAGAGGGAACTGTGGTCCGTCCGCTTCTCGCTCGACGACGAGCACCGCTACCGACAACTTGATGTGTTGCGCGATATATAATAGCATTGGTTCGCCTATATGTTGGGCGCGGCCAGGACGGATTTGTTGCCAATATGGCTTTTATTTCTTCGAGTCCGTCAGGCGTCATCCGTCCCACTCGAAGTGTTCGGCACGGAGGAGGCGGTAAAGGGTAACGCCTTTTCTCCCAAGCGGGAAATAAAGCGGCTTAGAGCCGCTACGCATCGATCAATTTTTGTATTTGTTTGAGGTCTTTTGGAATATCCAGCCAGACAGAGCTCGAATCTTGGCTGGGTTTGCTTCAATTCCTCTACCGGACACAATGAAGCCCAAGAACTTTCCGGCTGGAACGCCGAAGACGCATTTTTCCGGATTGAGCTTAATGTCATATTTTCGGAGATTGTCGAATGTGAGCCTCAAGTCGTCTACTAGAGTTTTTACATGCTTGGATTTGACGACCACGTCATCTACATATGCTTCCACTGTTTTGCCGATCTGGTTTGCGGACATGTCCGAATCATGCTTGATCTGTTGCGCCGGCGTTTTTGAGCCCGAAGGGCATTGTGTTGAAGCAGAATGGGCCGTATGGAGTGATGAATGCTGTTGCGGCTTGGTCTGGCTCTGCCATCTTGATTTGGTGGTAGCCGGAGTACGCGTCGAGGAAGCACAATGAGTCGTGTCCTCGTCAGAAGCGTTGATAATTTGATCAATGCGAGGGGGAAGGGATCCTTTGGGCAAGCCTTATTAAGGTCTTTGAAATCAACACATAGGCACCAGGATTTATCCTTCTTTGGTACCATCACCAGATTTGCTAGCCAGTCCGGATGTTTTATATCTCTGATGAATCCGGCTTCCAGAAGTTTGGCTAGCTCCTCTCCCATGGCTTGTCTCTTGGGTTCTGAAAGCGCCAAGAGCCTGTTTGATCGGCTTGAATCCTTTTAGGGTATTTAGGCTGTGCTCGGCCAGCCGACGTGGGATTCCTGGCATGTCTGAAGGGTGCTAGGCAAAAATGTCCCAGTTTTCTCGTAGAAATTCTAGTAGTGCGGCGTCTACATCAGGGTTTAATCGTGTCCCAATGGAGGCTGTCTTTGCAGGGTCCGTTGGGTGGACTTGGAATTTGACTATTTCATCCGCTGGTTTAAAAGAGGTGGACTTGGATCTTTTATCAAGTATCACATCGTCCCTGTTCACCGTGGAGCGCAAAGCAATAAGTTCCTCGGCCGCTAGGTCTTCGGATAGTTCCTCGAGGGCTAGTGCGGCTGTCTTGTTTTCGGTAGCGGAGTGCTATGTTCGGATCACTAGCGAGAGTGATGATTCCGTTAGGTCCGGCATTTTAAGCTTCATGTACCCATAATGGGGTATAGCCTGAAAAATTGTGAATGCCTCTCGCCTAATAAAGCATGATATCCGCTGCTGAACGGGGCCACTTGAAATGTGACCTCCTCGGACCTGTAATTGTCCGGTGAGCCAACACTACGTCCAGTGTGATTTTTCCTGTGCAGCATGCTTCCCGACTAGGGATTATTCCTCTAAAGGTTGTGCTGCTTCGCTCAATGCGGTTCCAGTCTATTTCCATTTTTCGGAGGGTTTCCTCGTAGATGAGGTTTAGTCTGTTGCCGCCATCCATGAGTACCTTAGTAAGGCGAAAGCCGTCCACTATTGGACTGAGGACCAATGCGGCTGGTGCTCGGGCTGTTCGGAATTTGGGTTAAATCACGGCATTAAAGGTAATAGCCGTGTCACTCCATGGATTTATTGTTGCTACTTGGTGGACTTCGCAAGGTTATGGAGTGTTCGCTTCCGCATGTTATTTGATGCGAAAGTCTCAAGATTAATACTGCATCGGTGTTGCTGGGCTGGGATTCTCGAGGCTAGAAGCTCTTCGCCACTTTTGGCCACCGCCGTAGTATCCAACATGCTCAAGGCTATGAGTTGGAGTGGCGCCCTACGTGCTATGAATTTTGCAGTGGTCCGTTTAGCCAACCCTCCAAGACGGTTACATGCCCTTTAGGGGTTTTTGTTTTTTGATGTTTAACCTGTGTGCTTGATGATGATGCACCCTTTTATTTCGGACTAGGGCTGTATTCGGGGCGGATTATCCCAAAATTTACTTTCGGTTTTCCAAGCACTCTCCATCGCACAAGATTACTTTTGTACTATGGTCACCAAGTCAGCAAAGCGTGTAATTTCATGACGACTTATGGCGCTTAGGATTCCCTTGTCCGTGCAATTATTGCGTAAAAGTGGGATTGCGTCCTCCTCTCGGCAGTCCTTTATCCTGTCCATAACCGTGGAGGAATCGCCCAAGAATGATGTACTGTTTCAGCAGGCTCTTGCTAAATTCGGGATAGATCGCTAATGTTTGGGTGGGCGGGTGGAACTAGATCCGGAACCCCGTCCAATTTAAGACTCAGGGGCCGAGAAGTTTCCGAACTTGGAAGTTTGGTTTTTTGAAAGCTATCCAATGAATTCAACCCGCTACCGACTTTAAGTTCGTGGCTTGATCGACATCCGCCCCTCTGCGGGAATCCGGCATGGAGGGATCGGGAATCCGGACGTAGCTAGTCCTTAAGATAGAAGAAGAATCGCCAGATTGCTCCTCTATCACAGCAACGTGATGGGTAGCCCGGGAGAGTTGATCTCTCTCAGATCAGTTTTAGGCCCGATCCGGTCGTAGTCTGTGGCGACTCCCAGGGCGGCGATGCGATCCAAGAGCTCGTTTACGGAGGAGAGCTCGATCGGATCTAACTGCTCGGCAAGTTCCGAGTTAACGTGAAGATTGGTTTCGATGACCCGAGAAGTCATCGTCAGCGCGGTGGCCGAACTGGCGGTCATCAGAAAACCACCTAATCAAAGAGTCTGACCAGTGGTCAAGGCTCCTTTGGCGATAGTATCGTCTTTTAAGACGGGATGAGGCATCCTTCCTGACGGCGACGGCACAGAGGAACTCTCAATGAAAGCGCCAATGTCGGTGTCAAAACCGGCGGATCTCGGGTAGGGGGTCCCGAACTGTGCGTCTAGGCGGATGGTAACAGGAGACAAGGGACACGATGTTTTTACCCGAGTTCGAGCCCTCTCGATGGAGGTAATACCCTACTCCTGCTTGATTAATATTGATGATATGGGTAGTACAAGAGTAGATCTACCACGAGATCGTAGAGGCTAAACCCTAGAAGCTAGCCTATGGTATGATTGTTGTTCGTCCCACGGACTAAAACCCTTCAGTTTATATAGACACGAATAGGGTTAGGGTTACACAGTCGGTTACAATGGTAGGAGATCTACACATCCGTATCGCCAAGCTTGCCTTCCACGCCAAGGAAAGTCCCATCCAGACACGGGACGAAGTCTTCAATCTTGTATCTTCATAGTCCAGGAGTCCGGCCAACGGTGATAGTTCGGCTATCCGGACACCCCCTAATCCAGGACTCCCTCAATAGCCATCATGCATCTTTGAAAGGTAGCAGGTGCATTACATAAACCAAAAGGCATATGTCTATAAGCAAAAGTACCAAAAGGGCAAGTAAAAGTAGTTTTAGATTGATCCTTTGTCGACCTGTGTATTTGAGAGAAGCCATAATAACCATGTAGAAAGCAATAATGTGTGTGTTTGGATAGCCTTTCTAGCATTTGATCAATAAAAGGTAAAGGGTAATGATCTTTCTTAGTAGCTTTATTTAACTTACGAAAATCAATTACCATCCTATAACCTGTAATAATTCTTTGCGGGATCAATTCATCTTTATCATTAGGAACAACGGTAATACCTCCCTTTTTGGGGACACGATGGACAGGGCTTACCCATTCACTATCAGCAACGGGATAAATAATACCTGCCTCAAGGAGCTTTAGAATCTCCTTTCTTACCACCTCCTTCATTTTGGGATTTAATCGTGTTTGAGGATCTCTAACTGGTTTGGCATCTTTCTCCACCGAAATTTCGTGTTGACATAATGTGGGACTGATGCCCTTAAGATCATCCAGAGTATACCCAATAGCAGCCCGGTGCTTCTTCAGAGTTTTCAATAATCTTTCTTCTTCTTTCTCTGAAAGGTTAGCACTAATAATAACAGGATATATTTCTTTTTCATCAAGATAAGCATATTTAAGATTATCGTAAAGGTTTGAGTTCAAACACGGGATCACCCTTGGGTGGAGGGATCCCCAAGAATTTCAACAGGAAGGTTATGTTTCAAAGACAGGTTCTTGTTTAAGGAACACTTCATCTATTTCTTCCCTTTCCTTCATAAACATATCGTTTTCATGGTCTAACAAATAATGTTCTAACGGATCAGTTGGAGGAACAGCTATGGAAGCAAGACCAATAATCTCATCTTTACTAGGTGGTTCCCTTTCACGAGGTTTTCTATTAAACTTGGCAAAATTGAACTCATGAGACATACCATCTATGCCAACAGTGACAATATTATTTTCACAATTAATCTTAGCACTAGCAGTATGCAAGAAGGGTCTACCAAAAATAATGGGACAAAAATCATCTTGTGGGGAAGCAAGAACAAGAAAATCAGCAGGGCATGTAATCTTCCCACACAAGACTTCAATATCTCTAACAATCCCAATAGGTTTAATGGTGTACCTATTAGCAAGCTTAATAGTAACATCAATGTCTTCCAATTCAACAGGTGCAATATCGTGCATAATTTCTTTATATAGATCATAAGGTATCGCACTAGCACTAGCACCCATATTGCATAAGCCATGATAGCAATGATCTCCTATTTTAACAGAAATAACAAGCATGCCTACAACAAGTCTACGTGTCATAGTATCGGGTCTAGCAATATTAGAAGTTTCACCCACGAAAGAGATAACATGCCCATCTAAGTCCTCATCCAAGAGATCTTTAATCATAGCAATACCAGGTTCAACATTAATTTGCTCAGGAGGTGTATAGGTCCTAGTATTACTCTTACGAACAACAGTCAAAGCTTTAACATGATCTTTTATCCTAACTGGAAAAGGAGGTTTTTCGACATAAGCAGTAGGAATAATAGGATCACTATATGTAATGGTCTTTTCTTCTACTGTAATAGGTGCAACTACTTTCACTTCAATAGGGGGATTATATTTAAATCACTTCTCTTTAGGGAGATCAATGTGAGTAGCAAAGGATTCACAAAAAGTAGCTACTATCTCAGAGTCAAGTCCATACTTAGCGCTAAATCCACGAAAAGCATCGGTATCCATAAAAGATTTAACACAATCAAACTTAGGTGTCATACACGACTCCTTACCATCGTCGGAACCCCAATCTTCAGAGTTGCGTTTAATTCTTTCCAATAAGTCCCATTTGAAATCAATAGTCTTGACATATAAGAACCAAAGACAAGAAGTATCAAGCAGGTTGCGATTGTTAAGAGAAAGCCGAGCATAAAAATTCTGAATAATCATTTCCCGAGAGAGATCATGGTTGGGGCATGAATATAACATTGACTTAAGCCTCCCCCAAGCTTGAGCGATGCTTTCTCCTTCATGAGGCCAGAAATTATATATGTAATTACGATCACGATGAACAAGATGCATAGGATAGAACTTCAGGTGAAATTCCAACTTCAATCGCTTATAATTCCAAGATCCCGTATCATCACATAGCCTATACCATGTCAATGCATCTCACTTCAAAGATAAAGGGAAGACCTTACTTTTAACAACATCATCGGGAATACCTGCAAGCTTAAATAATCCACAGACTTCATCCACAAAGATAAGGTGTAAATCGGGATGCGATGTTCCGTCTCGTGCAAAAGGATTAGCTAGCAGTTTTTCTATCATACCCGAAGGAATCTCAAAGTGAGTATTTTCATAAGGTTCAGTAGGTTGAGGAGCATCTCTTTGCTCTTCTGGTTGGGGTGAAGATACCCCAAACAAGCCCCTCATAGGATTAAGTTCCATAGTGACAAGTGATGTAAAATTTCAGCACACTATATAAATGTTTCCTTACCAAGTTCCACTCACCAAAAGCGCTACACTAAGAACGGGCGCTTTAAAAAGAGTCTTGATGAACCACAAGTATAGGGGATCTTTCGTATTCCTTTCGATTAGTATGAGTGTCGAACCCAAAGTGGAGCAGAAGGTAATGATAAGCGGTTTTCAACTAGGTAATCTCTGCAAGTACTGAAATAAGTGGTAACAGATAGTTTTGTGATAAGGTAAATTGTAACGAGCAACAAGTAACAAGAGTAACTAAAGTGCAGCAAGGTGGCCCAATCCTTTTTGTAGCAAAGGACAATCCTGGACAAATTCTTATAATAGGAAAAACGCTCCCGAGGACACATGGGAATATCATCAAGCTAGTTTTCATCACGTTCATCTGATGCGCGTTCGGTACTTT
The DNA here is from genome assembly GCA_021605145.1 of Aegilops bicornis. Classification (NCBI taxonomy): domain Eukaryota; kingdom Viridiplantae; phylum Streptophyta; class Magnoliopsida; order Poales; family Poaceae; genus Aegilops; species Aegilops bicornis. The sequence goes on along the minus strand of CM038673.1, from coordinate 679,351,224 downwards.
GATAATTTGATATGTGGGTGGACCGGTGCTTGGGTGCTGTTCTTACTTGAACAAACATCCCACTTATGATTAACCTTTATTGCAAGCATCCGCAACTACAACAAAAGTATTAAGGTAAACCTAACCATAGCATGAAACATATGGATCCAAATCAGCCCCTTACGAAGCAACGCATAAACTAGGGTTTAAGCTTCTATCACTCTAGCAACCCATCATCTACTTATTACTTCCCAATGCCTTCCTCTAGGCCCAAATAATGGTGAAGTGTTATGTAGTCGACGTTCACATAACACCACTAGAGGCTAGACAACATACATCTCATCAAAATATCGAACGAATACCAAATTCACATGACTACTAATAGCAAGACTTCTCCCTTGTCCTCAGGAACAAACGTAACTACTCACAAAGCATATTCATGTTCATAATCAGAGGGGTAATAATATGCATAAAGGATCTGAACATACGATCTTCCACCAAATGAACCAACTAGCATCAACTATAAGGAGTAATCAACACTACTAGCAACCTACTAGCACCAATCCCGGACTTGGAGACAAGAATTGGATACAAGAGATGAACTAGGGTTTGGAGATGAGATGGTGCTGGTGAAGATGTTGATGGAGATTGCCCTCTCCCGATGAGAGGAGCGTTGGTGATAATGATGATGATGATTTCCCCCTCCCGGAGGGAAGTGTCCCCGGCAGAACAGCTCCGCCAGAGCCCTAGATTGATTCCACCAAGGTTCCGCCTCGTGGCGGCGGAGTTTCGTCCCGTAAGCTTGCCCACGATTTTTCCAGGTAAAAGTGATGATATAGCAGAAGATGGACGCGGAGGCCACCAGGGGCCCAGGAGAGATATGGGGGCGCATCAGAGGGGGGCGCCCCATGTCTCCTGGACAGGGTGTGGGCCCCCTGGCCTATTTCTTTTGCTCATAATTTCTTATAAATTCCAAAAAGTTGTTTCGTGGAGTTTCAGGACTTTTGGGGATGTGCAGAATAGGTTTCAACGTTTGCTCCTTTCGGCCCGAGAATTCGGTGCCGGCATTCCCCCTCTTCATGGTAAACCTTGTAAAATAAGGGAGAATAGCCATAAGTATTGAGATATAATGTGTAATAACATCCCATAATGCAATAAATATTGATATAAAAGCATGATGCAAAATGGACGTATCACTACTCTTTTTCAGTACTTTGTTATCCAAACTACAACATCATATTTAGATAGAACATAATGCCCGTACAACAAGACAGTACAGACAACTAGATAGATGTACATCTAAATTAAACGGTACGTATGACTTAACTTACAACATACAGCATAAAAACTACATGAAGTCATCATCGTCATCCTCCATCGATGCAGAACTCTTGCCCTTCGATGATGAAGAACTCTTGCCCTTCGACGATGAGGAACTCTTGCCCTTCGACGATGCATAACTATTGCCCTTCGATGATGCAGAACTCTTGCCGTCTTCATCCTCGCTATCGGCACTCCATAAATAAGTATATTTTGCTCCGAAATGTAGGTACCTTCCACGCTTTAGGTATCTTCCATGCAACCTCAGAAGTTCTTTCCATATCTCCTCAAAGGTCCTGGAAGGCCACCCGCACCGACTTAATGTGTGAGCCAGCTCATTCAGTAGGGTATCACTACTGATGAGTTCTTCCCATGGAACTAATATGTTGTCAACCCTAAAATCAGCGGCTAAATGCAACAGACATTCGGACATACTACTGTGAAAACTACGATCAAAAGGATATCCAGACATCTTGGCGAGACTACGAGACTACGCTAGAATGCTTACCAACGTTAGTGCCGAGGGGGTTTTATAGGTTGAGAACACAAAGGAAGGCGGGAACTTCAGAGCGGGAACATATGGCGTGAAATCATCAAGGGAATTACAGAGCGGGAACGAGCAAAGCGGGAGAATTTGGCGGGAACGAGCAAAGCGGGGAAATATGGCGGGAACGAGCAAAGCGGGAAAATATAGCAGGAATGAGCAAAGCGGGATAATTTGGCGGGAAGTGAGGCCCGTGACATAAGCGGGGATCGTACAGGGGCAAAAATGGTGGCATGCACCAGTCGGCCTACAGTTGGCCAATTAGCGCCTATCAGCCTCTGAGATGGCTGGCTGGAGCGATCGGCCCGCATTTGGAGCCTACTCGCGTCTGGATGGTGGCGGAGCGGTCACCGGCCGACGGAGTGGCCCGGTGGCCGACGAATAATCTGCCGGCGACAAGCCGATAGGGCCTCAGTCGGCCTGCCGTGGGCCGACTAGGCCCAGTTGGCCAGCAGCCGGCCGACGGTGTATTATTTTTTAAAATTATATATCGGGCGTAATATTTGTGCAAATTAATTAAAAATGTATTATTTAAAAAAAACCCGTGTCTGAATGTGACACGAATAGGGCCGTTGTTGAGATCCATGTGAGGCCCGCGTGCCGGCACAACACAACACGACCCGTTGATTATGTTTCTTTCTTCAGTTTTTCTCTATTCTTGAACAGCCCCAAAGGCCAAAATTTGTCCCAAAAACAACATAAAAAGCCTAATAGCCGTGGGCCACCAACGCACGTGCCATGTTGGACCGACCCGTTTACTCCATGTGTCGTGCCTAGGTCGCGAGGTGAGGCACATGGGCCAGCACAACAAGACCCATTTATATACAGGCCTCTGGGGATCGTGACGTGCTTGGGCCAGGCCGACCCGTTGGCCACTCCACATGTCAGCTTCTCATGCCCTAAGTATCTCCCTCTCCCTCTGTGGCATCGTCGATCACTCGAGGCCACACGATCTTCAGCCCCTCTATGTAATATAGTTTGCTCGAGTTAATTCTAGGCATCTAAGCTGTTGTGATTTGTGAACTTCAGAATTTGTGATTGATCTGGTGTAGACCCTAATCGGTGAAATTCTTGTTCGGCAAGATGCGTTCACAGTGCTGTATAAGGAGCAAATAGAGGGAGACCGCATTCCGTTGCTTGATATATTCTTGATATATTCCGTTGCTATAAATGCCATTATCCACAGTGCTGTATGTCCGGCATTCCGCATACCGAAGGTACGATTCTTGATATATTCCGTTGCTATAAATGCCATTATCCACTCTCAAAGAAAATGATGATGTTTAGGTAATGATGTTTTTCAAAAAATTACGATAGTACTATAGATTTTGCAAAGAGTTTGCCTCATTTTAAAGTTCCGCACATGCCCTGAATTTTACAGGTTCCGCTTTGATTATGGCACTACTAGAAAAACGGCTATAGCTAAGAGCATCTCCAACAGCCGCCCAATGTGTGGCGCCCAAAAAACGGGTTTACAACGCGCACGTAATTTTTTTAGGGCGCTAGAAGACGTTTGTCCAACAAGTGCAAAAATACGTAGCGCGAGTCCGGTCTCAATCCAAGCGGTCCCATCTGCAGCAGACAAGAGTTTGCGTAGCTTCGACCGGCAGCACTAAATATCTTTGCAGCGATGCGTTTTTAATGCTTGTATGTATTAGTTATAAGCAGCGCTTTTAGGCGGTCATTGGAGACTTCAAATCAGACCCTCGCGCGCTAAAAGCAACTTTTATACCGCGCGTTGCTCCTATAGCGCTTCTGTTGGAGATGCTCTAATATAGACATTAATGGCGCACCAGATATAGGTACGCCATTATTGGCCACATTACTAATGGCGCACCTGGTGTGTGGTGCGCCATTACTAGTTTTGAAAAAAAAAATTAGCAGTGGCGCACCAGGGGATAGTGCGCCATTACTAAGTTGACATAGTAATGGCGCACCTTCACAAAGTGCGTTATTACTATGTGTATGACTGGGTCAAACCTTGGTCAAACTTAGTAATAGCGCACTTTGCATAGGTGCGTCATTATTATGTCAAACTCTGTAATGGCGCACCTATACAAAGTGCGCCACTAACTTTGACTAAGGTTTGACCAAGTCATACACATAATAATGGCGCACTTTGTGAAGGTGCGCCATTACTAAATGCACCCCCTACCTTCTTTTCAGTTTTAGAAAAAATAAAAGAGAATGATGGAAATGTCAAAAAAAATAAAAGAAAATAAGTTTCTCATGTGATATGTGGTCTAGTTGTTGGGAAAATTTACAAATATGAATTTCGACTTTATTTGCAAAATCTCTCTGGAATTTAGTAAAATTGGCATAACTTTTGCATACGAACTCGGATTAAAAAAATTTTTATATGAAAAATCATCTACTCGAAAAGTTACATCCGAATTCAACCAGGGGAACCCCGTTAAAATTTTTTAGAATTCCAAAAACCTAACATAATAAAAGATACGTGGCTTTTAAAATCTAGAGGGGGGGGATGAAAAAAAAATTCAAACTTAGTAATGGCGCACCATTTGCTAGGTGCGCCACTAGTAACAGAAAAAAAAATTGGTTTCAATTTTTTTTGGAAAAATGTTCAAAATATAATACGTAATATGACCGGGAAGTTTGAAATATTTTTTTGAAAATTTCATCACACTCATGAACATGAACAAAGTCCTATACATCAACAAGGTTTAATAGGATTGATATGATAGATATATCAACATGTGCCTGTTAAGTGAGCTGGTGCTGGGGTTGGATAGAACTGAGAAGTTAGGCGTGCTCGGACTGGAGTAGTGTGAGGATGGGTGACCTTCCGAAAAATTTGACCACGGAGTGCGATTTGATTTGAGATTAAGCATATTGACCCGAGATTAAGCCATAGAGACCCGAGATTAAGAAAAAAACAAAAAAATCTGAAAAAAATTGAATTTTTTTTAAAAAAAATTATTAGTAATGGCGCAATTCTATGCGGTGCGCCATTACTAAGTCAGATAGTAATGACGCACTGTTGGACATAGTAATGGCGCACTATGTGGTGCGCCACTATTATCTGGGATACTAATGGCGCACCAGAGGTGCGCCATTACTATTTGTTACTAGTGGCGTGTTAATAGTGGCGCATCTATAATGCACCATTAATAGCAAAAACTGGTGCGCCATTAACAGCCTTTTTTCTAGTAGTGTGGTAAACGTTTTCGTTCGCGCGCCGGCCGAACGCAGCGCCGGTCGAGCGCGAGCCGCGCGATCTGTTTTCAATAGTACGCCTCGCGATCCCTCCGTGCCCAATACAGCTAGGCCCATGAATCGTTTTTTTATCTACGCAACCTTATCCTCTTAACCGTTCATCCTCAACCCTTCCTTCTTCCTCGCAGCAAGCTCTTCTGCGGCTGTCATGGTTGCTACCTCCGGTGACAAGCCAACTCCTCGCAGGCCTCGGCCACGGCCATGACAATGCTGCGCTCCTGACACACCATGGCAGCTGCTGCTGGGGCCGCCGTATCCCGGCGAACCTGTAGGCGAGGCAGTGCAGAACCCGCCACAGCCCCCCGTGTAACGGCGTAGTGTTTCTGCTACTACCAATGACATAAATTGCTACTACTAGCGGCAATTTTTGGTACATTCATTTGTGAAGACGATGCGATCCAGACGACAGACATTTTTTTTGCTGCAGCCGAACAATTTTTTGCTACTACCGACTACAGGATTTGCTACATCATTCATGAAGAAGATGCAATCCTTGACAGTCGCGACAACGTTTTGCTGCAACCATACAGAATGTTTGCTACTACCATAGACAGTAATTGTTACCACCATTCACGGTGGTGACTGGAAATCAGAAAAGTTGCAATCGGCAACGAAAAAAGCTTCAACCGGCTAGAAAAAAAAAAGCTTCGACCGACGATATAGAAAGCTTCAACCGGCGACAGGAAACGCGGAAAGCTACAATCGTTAACACAAAAGCTTCAACGGACGTGGAGTTTCTGCACCCGAGCTCATATGAGCTCGGGTGAACAGTAAAATCGAAAAAAATGAAAAAAAATTCAAAAAATTCCAATTTTTTTTGGTAGAAACATTGACAAAAGTTTTAAGTGCTTGCAAAAATTCGTCATGAAATCACATTTCTAGAAGGCGTGGCAAAAAAAACAAAATCGGTACTCTGAAAATGCTACTTTCAAAAGCATTTTGGAGGCTGAATTTGGTTTTTTTTGTCACGCCTTACATGAATGTGATTTCATGATGAATTTTTACAAGCACTTAGAACTTTTGTCAATGTTTCTCTGGGATTTTTTTTGGAATTTTTTGAATTTTTTTTAATTTTTTTCGATTTTACTGTTCACCGAGCTCAAATGAGCTCGGGAGCAGAAATGCACTTTCGAGCTTCAACCATATATTTCAAAAGCTTCAACCAGAGACCGACGACGAAAAAGCTGCAGCGGCGAGCCGTTGATGCACACGACTGTTTCTATGCACCAATGGTGCTGCGACGGATGCTGGAACTGACATCCCCCACATTGTTGGACCTGGCGGCCGTCATTGCCGCCTTTTTTTGATGCAGCTGGTACCTTTTTTGCTGCAACGGAGACGGCGAGCGGCGACGGCGAGCGGCGACCATGGCGAGCCACCGAAGCGGCGAGGCACGAGCAACGCGGGGTGTGGCAGACGGCGACAGTAGCCAGAGTCAATGATGTGCGGCGTATGAGGAAGACGACGACCGAGTCCACATCGAGCCCGTCTAATACGTGCGTGATCAAGCGGTTCCGCACGCTCCCTGTGGCCCATGCGGGACCGGCCGAAAGTTTCGGCCGGTTCGCCGGCCCCTATTAGCGCCCTTTGATTATTGGCTTGGAACGCGGAGGATTACTCCTGCACATGACAAACATAAAAATGAGGGCACGAGCATTGGGGTGTAGGGCTGTAGCATTGTTGGTCCGGCGGCCAGGTTCTATTCTCCTCTTCTCCTAGTCAGTACTGCTCCTAGTTCTAGTGTTTCAGAATTCAGATTCAGTCAGCTCATGCGTAGGTTCTGCTTTTTTTTTTCCTCAAGTAGTTTCTGCTCTTGAACTGAACTAATGAGTCGAGGATGGGAGCAGCTGGATGGGAGACGTTTTCTAGTGCATACATGTTTCCGGTTACTGTTTCGTTGCTACACAACTATTCTGAATCATATTTCACATGGCGTATCGTTAGCACAGTCAACATGACTGCCTGTTTAAAATGCAAATAACTTTACTAAGCTAGTAAGCTGGCTCCGGGATAAATTTTGTCTAAAGTGGCTTTGTTTTTTTAGGGTTGTCTAAAGTGGCTTTGTTATATTTACATAGCATGAATTTAACGTTTTTATAGCCTGCAGCTATTCTTTAGCAGCTATCATTTAACACTTGAGTTACAGAAAAAGCAAATATACAGGTAAATCGAGCAGTTATTCCTCTACGAAAAATAAGACTGACAACAGAAATACATAATACATAGTTTCTTACTTGCATATTTGTATTTGGTGGAACAACCAGGTTGCTATTTGCTAGTACATGCATGCACTAGAACGACCAGGTTGCTATTTGCTAGTACATGTATGCACCTGAACCAGTTTGCTAGAACGACCAACTTAATAGATTACTAGATTGCTGATCTATTTTTTTTATCTTGTATCACAGATGAAGAAGAAGGGTGTTAACATTGTTGCATTGCGGGAAAGAGCTTCCAAGGCAAATAAAAGAACTTCGACATCTACACCAAATCCTCCTGATGTCGAAGTTGAGAGCAGTATCATTCCTACTACTATCGAGAGCAATCTGCAACTGGCACTTGTGCAAGCACATGAACCTGATGATGGACACATAGAACCTGAGAGTGTAGCTGGCTCCCCAACCCCAATCGTAGAAGATGATGAAGCAAATGATGAAGTTTAGTTTGAAGTAGATTTGGAAGCACTTGAGTCTGATCCTGGGAAACGGATCCCCCATCTCTAGGTACAATGTTGCTATTGCCGTTATGCTAGTGTTGTTTTATTCATATATTGCTAGTGTTGTGTTGTTTGATTCATATACTACATTTAGAGCTATTTTTTTGGATGAATACCCAGCCTTCATTTCCTGGAGCCGCCACTGGCTGTAGGCCAGTAATTGAGCATACGTACTCCACATCATTTATACAGTATTTACATTGGCACATCTGTATGTGCATTCCCTACTTGTTTCTGACGTCTATACTAACAACGTCCAAAACGCAACTATCCCTCTACGATCCAACTCGAGAAACTAATTCCACATATCACTTGTCGCGTCAATCTCCGCGTCTCCGCCGTCCGATCTAACATCAGCGGCTGGGCCACGCATCTCTCGCGGCCAGGCGAGGCAGGGCTATGTGCAAAGATGCCTACTCGCTCTCCATGATGGCCGTCTCGTGCGCTCCGCGGCTCTACTCGCTCTCCATGATGGCCGTCAAGTCAGGCGAGAACCTCGGCGGCGACCTCCCGCCTCGGTAGGCCACCCTCCGCTTCTGCGGCACCGCCGGCTTCACTGCAAACGTGGCCAAGGTTTCGTCCGAGTAGTCCTCCTCCGACGGCGCGAACACGAGCGGCGCCACGGAGCCTCGCCGGCGCCGGCCGCCCTCAGAGGTGGCGGCTTTGACGAGGGCGGCGCTGGCCTTGACGGCGAGTGAGGCCACCTCCTCGCCGGTGAGGCGGCGGTGAAGCATCTCTGCCGGGAGCACGAAGTAGATCTGCCCCGGCTGGAGCTGCTCACCGGCGTCCATCGCCGCGACGGAGCCCTCGAACCCCATCCTGTCGGCGTCGCACAGGAACCACCCCTGCTGGCCCACCTCCTCCAGCGCCATCGCGGGCGTCGCGGGCGGCGAGTACTCCCGGAGCTCGCCGGTGGGGAGCACCACCCTCGCGGTCGCCGGGCCGTCGGCCGCCGCGTTGTACGACACACACAGGCCCATTCCGTCTTGCTCGTCGCGTGTGTGCTGCTGCTGCTTGCTACTGTCTGGTTCTTCTCTTGTTTGCGTTGTTGTTGTGGTAATGTAATGTGGGGTGTGCTCTCTGCTGCCGGAGACGGTGATGGGGAGGAAGAGGTATATATAGCGGAGCGGCAGAGGGAGACGCAGCGGGGAGGCAGATGGAGCGTTGTCCTGTAGCCGGGTGTGGGGGCAGCACAGCCTGGAGGTTTGTTGTGGCCAGCGAATGGCGTGGAGCCGTGGACTCGTCGGGGTTTTCATCGTTTACATCCGGCGCACCGGCCGAACCACGCGCCGGTCACCTTCCACATACGTGCATCTCCTATGGGCCCACACACCTCGTTCCTCTGATTCTTCGTCTCTACCTCACATCGTCTCCCACCTTCAGCACTAGCACAGCTCCTCTCTCTCCCCATCACCCACCATGCTCGCTCAGACTGCTCTCCCTTCCTATCTCACAGGTTTCTCTCTCTACTCCCGCATCTTGCAGGCTACTGTCTATCCCCACCTTGCGCAGGCTGCCAACGAGCCAGTGGTAGCCACTCGTTTTTTTGCTGCAACCACGGTCTCGTCGCACAGCGAGGGTTATAGCCATGGCGACCATGGCGAGGCAGTGCTATGGCCGGCGTTGTGCACTGCTACGACCACAGTGTCGCGGTGCTACAACCGGCGGCTGGCCGTGCTGGAACCGGCTATGCAATGTGCTGGAACCAGGACCAAATTTGCTACATTGCAGAGACTATGTGCTGGGAACCGGCTGTCGGAGTTGCATCCAGCGACATAATTTGCTACATCCGGAATCATTTTTTGCTGGAACCAATCGAGTAACGAGTACGACCATCGGTGCGGCAGAGCTGCAACCAGGGAGAAAAAATGTTACGACCGCTGCTTCAAATCGCTACAGCCGTCTTATTTTTTTGCTGAAAGCAGTTGAGTGTGAGCGCAACGGAGCTGCATCCGGCGACATAATTTGCTACATCTGGCATGGATTTTTGCTGGAGCCAGCACGATCATCGGACGGCCACACGACGCCACCGGAGTTGCTACCACATGCAGCTCGGGATGCTAGCACCGGCGACCGTGGTTGCCATGACCACATCGGTGATACTAGGACAACTCCAGGATTTTTGGGACGGCCGTGCTGCATCGGACACAACAGGACTGCTGGCAAACGAAGGCGAACAATTGAGGGACGAGAGCGGATGGCCGGAGAGCGCGGGCAGCCGGGACAACAAGGGCAGGCGACGCTGGTTATCGGCAAACACGAGCAGCCAAGGACGAGCATAGGCAACGGCAAGCATGGAGTCTGCCATGGACGCAATCGGCTGGTCAACGCGGACGAGATCCAAAGCAGATGCGTGAGGAAACAGAGAAAATCAACGGCAGGACGTGGCCTAATCCTAAGGCTGGGGGCCGACCGGCCGAAAATTCGGCCGGCGCGCCGGCGCTTAGCAGTGGCCACTCGCAGGCGCAGTCAATTGGTCTACTCGGTGAAGAAGATATTTACTCTGATCAAGCTCACGGTGAGCTCCGGCCAACCAGCAAAACCTCACGCGGTTAAGTTGCACAACACACACAGGGCGAGGCACAATCCAAATACTGTCTCCGTTAGGAAATACTTGACGTGATTTTTTTCATTACGTACAGTCAAACACGGCAATGCGTTCTTCATGAGAAATCCAGCAAACAATCTAACATGCAGCTCCTTGGCGCCAGACTGGCATCCAACGGTTGTGAAGAAATTATAGCAACTTAGCAAGGTACTGTGACAAGATCACTAGGTTAATACAAGAACAAACTACTGTTTTGATGGAACCCACCGCAAGTTATGCGGTTGTAAGTGTTAGATACTCTGTAGAAAACATATGACTGAATTGGCACTATAGTCTGTGTGCCATCAAACATCTTGCTGTTTTTTGCAGGGCCATCAACATCATGTTCACAATGTTCAACAAGAAATTTAAACTCTTTACAGTTTATGAAATTATGTGAATACATTATAGGTGTCTTTGGAGAATGTTTTAGATTAATTGTCTCCACAACTCACACAGGTTGTCCAATGTGAAATTCCGAAAGTAAAACAAGCACTATGGTTTGGATAGTGGGTAGCTGATAAACCCATGACCTTCAATATGGAATAAATCGGGGCAATTCTCAAGCTTAATTAAAACATTTTCTTGCCATTGAGTCACTAGTTCTAGAGAAGATCTATCCCTGTCTACTGACCGGTATATAGCATTTGGCATAGTACTAGATTAAACATAAATAACACTATATAAGAAATCATGTGTACATTATTTGCTTAGTACGTTCTATGGGATTAACGATGTAGATTAGCTATGTGATATAGTAGTAGTCTATCAACTATGACCGTTTATTTTGGTTCCTAAACTATAGTCTACAAAACATAATAAGCATAACTCCACATTGTAAGGGTTCTCAGCCGCCAGGGCAAAGAGCCTCGTACCCAATGGCCGCTAGGGTTCCTCCCGCCTCCCGTCGGCGCCGGCGCCGCTCAGCCTCGTCTCCTGTGGCTTTAGGGGCATGGAGGCGTGGTGGATCTCGGCCCTTGCCGGCTGGAGGGCTTCGTTTTTGGATGCTTTTCTGAGCTTTCTTAGGGTTTGTGTCCTGCTCAGACAGATGAGGCATCGACGGCTCTTTGAAGATGGAATAAGATTCTTCTGCCTAGCCCCATCCCGGGGTTGCTTCTAGCATCATCGGAGGGCGTGTAGAGGGTTTTCTCCAGCGGATCTCATGGGATTCAGTTGGCGTTTGTCTTCGGTGGATACACGTGGATCCGGTCTTTGTTCGTATGTGTTCATGTGTCTACAGATTGGATCCATCTGATCTAAACTTCTCTTCAACAGCGGCGGTTGCTGTTGTGGTGTGTTGGGCCTATATGGCTTTAGCATGACGACTTCTCGATTGTCTACTACAATAAGTTTTGCTCGGTTTCAGGGAGGGAGGGGTGATGATAGTGACGCGCCTTCGGCTCGCTTCAGTGTTTGTAGTCGTCGCTAGGTGGTCTACGAATTTGTATGTAATTTTTTTATTTCTGGTATTCATTGTAAAAAAAATATTGATGATGAATGTATTGAAAGTTTTCTCGCTAAAAACATGATAAGCATACCCTTACCTTTAAGGCCCTGTTCGGTACGTAGGAAAATCAAAGGAAAACCCACAGGAAACACATTCCTGTGAAATCGGTGCGTCTTATCCGTTCGGTATGAAGGAATAGGCTCGTTCCAATCTGATGGAAAGTTTCGATCTCCAGCGTTTTTACAGGAAAAAAAGCATCCACCGGGAGCTATTATTTTCGCGTTGGCCCGAGGCACGCAGGGGAAAGGCTGCTGCGAACCATGCATAGTTTGGACCCACATGCACAAGCACGGCAGCTGGTGCTCATCTTTCTAGCATTTAAAAATTACTAGTCCCCCTCCGTTTCAAATTAGTTGACTTCAATTTATCAAAATACAGATGTATCTATACTTGTTTAGCATCTAGATACATCCATATCTAGATAAATATGGGTCGAAGTAATTTGGAACGAAGGGAGTAGATGGGACCAGATGAGCTGATTTCCTCTGTCCCGAACGGCAGTTCTGTATGCAGTACAACGATTTTATTTCCTTTGTTTTGTACCTCTATTCCTTTCCAGTTTCTGGGTTTTTCCCCAATCCTATGCTTTTCTCCCCTTTGTTCCGAACAGACCCTAAATGTGGTTAGATTTACTTGTCTCCAACTCAGTGCAGTTAACCAATGATATGGGTGTGAGATCTAGCACAAGCCAACACAACTAGTAAAACCCTAGTAGTAGCACGGATAATGGGCTTGCAGTAGTGTGGGATGCGCGTGTGCACAGACACACATTGATGATTTTTTAGCTTTTCTGATAGGCTTGCATACAACTCTTTGAACCAGTTCTTTTGGAGCTTATGGCTGGTTGTGAAAATAAAATGTCGCTTCCCCAACTTATACTAGAAGCTCAACCTAAAAATTTATTTTAGAAACCTACTAGTTAATCCCTAATTAGCAGGCTTCTAAAATAAAAATTTAGGTTGAGCTCCAAGAATAAGCTGGGGAGAAGGCATCTTATTTCCACAGCCAACCATAAGACTCAAAAGAACCTAATATATTAGGAATGGGGCTCATTATGTACAAGGTAATCACAACCTAGTATTTTAGGAATTTCATTAGTTTTGTAAATGGACTCGCAAACCTCAACGGAGAGAAAGTACCTTTCTCGTTGAAACGATAAGAGCTTAGCTGCGTGCACGATACAAGCGTGAAGCGGAAGTTTCTGGAATATCCCCTCCCAACGTTTGCGTCTCTGACCTTTTTTCAGTTGCGCGTAGGCCAAAAGCCTTGCCAAAGTTTCATGTACGTAGGCATGTAGCCCCCTGTTCGGGAGCGAGACGTGCGAGGTGGGAGCGCCGGAGCGGCGCCATGCCGCGTCTCGTCAAGGGCCACGGCGGTACGCGTGGCGCGCCCGGCGGAGCAAGGCTGACGGAGTTCACGTGGCCGGCCGCATTGGCCACTGCCCTAATTCGATCCTGTGACGATGTAGTATGTAGACCGTAGCTTGCTACTTCCTCCGTTCTTAAATATAAGTCTTTGTAGGGATTTTACTATGGACCATATACGGATGTATGCAGGCCCGTCGATGAGGGTGGCCAAAGTGGCCGACCGCACAGGGCCTCCAAAATCGCAGGGCCCCGATCGGCGAGAAACTGTCGATCGCCCCCTCAATCTCCGCATAGTCTGCTGCGATCCCTAGAGCCACAACCCTCTCCTGCCCCCCTTGCACGCTCGCGCCGCCTCTACTGCAATCTGCCGCTGGCCGTTGCTCTCCCCTAAATCCAGCTCGGCCTGATTGCTGCTCCTTGCTAGCCCCACCACGCCGTTCCGGCAGGTGCTTCCAGCGTATGCTCGACCTGCCCAGCCCCCTTACTGCTGCTGTAGTGCGCCTTCTCCTGCCTCCCGCTCGCCCAGGACAAGATGCGTCGGAAGCCAAGATGCATTTGAACTGACATATTGCATGTTGATTTCTTAATTGATCTTGTATGTGTTGATTTCCTAATTGATCTTGTATGTGTTGATTTATAAATTGATGCACTTGAACATCGAACAGAATTGAAGTGAAAAAGAATCATTTATCCATTGAACTGAAATTTACCCCATTTTTATTTCAATTTGATTTCATGTTGTAGAAAAACAAGATGATGATATTTTTCAACAATACCCGCTATACATATAGGAGGCATGGACAAAGCAACATGTTGGTCAGGTACTTTTTCGTATCCCACTAATATGCTTTGTCATATTTTATCTATTTTATGCGGTCGTTCAACATCGAGTTTCAGTTCTACTCATATTGTGTATTCGAGCAAATATTTGGATGCTTTAGCATGAGGTATTTCTTGGGTAGGTATAAGACTTTTTCAAGATAGTCCATTAGTTATATGATTTAAAGAAAAATTGGTGCTGTAATTTGAAGTTCGCCCCGGGCCCCCAAATTCCTGAAGACTCATTTTGCTTCGTATGTGGTTCATAATGAAATCGCTTCAAAGACTTATATTTAGGAACGGAGGGAGTAGATACGTACGCGTAGCTTCAGTGAACGGCCACGTTTTGTTTGTGTGCGTGCATGGTTCCGCCATCGTCCGTTGCCCAACGTAATAAAGCGTGGTGGACTCTCGCTGCATCTGTTGGCTCACCCCCCTAAAACCAGACATGAATCGTGCCTGGACACGTCCACCCAGTACTGCATGCGTGTGCACTTCCAGCCTTTCTTTGGTGCCAAATTTTAAACGGGACGAGGGTACGACGTCATGTGTAGAAGCCGCGTTTTTACGTTGAGATTTGAAGAGTCACACGTGCATGCAAATCTACGGGCGTTTCAGTTTAAAGAATAACGTCAAACCACAGAGGCATGTTCTTTTTTTTTTTTTTTGAAACTCACAGCACACTTTATTTAAAGCTCCCAACCAGGGATTTCGTCCGCTAGAACCTGCAAGATACAGTCTGGTGGAACATGCATCCACTCCTTACAAAGATTATTCGACACACACTCTCTCGCTAGCCGATGCGCAGCATTATTTGCCGACCTTCAAACCCATGTAACCTTCCATCTACCCCTTGATTCCAACATATGCTTGACCTCTTCAACAATTGGCCCGACCGGTGATAAATCCTTCTCTTTGTTCTGCAGTTTACCTACAATCTCCCGGTAGTCCATCTCCAGATGGAGGTTTTGGATATTCAGCGCCTGCGCGAGTTGTATTGCTCTTCTGCTTGCCAACAGCTCGACCAGTGCCGATTCTTTGTGATGACTGATCGCATGACAAGCTCCTCCCAGGAACGCCCCTTCCTGATTTCTGAGAACGACTGCTACACCACCCCTATCGCCAACTTTTGAGATCGCCCTGTCCACGTTTGCTTTTACCCACTCATCCTCCGGCGGGCACCACTCCTCCCTCGGGGCTGGGATAGCGAGCTTGCTCTTCTTTCCATGGATAGCTTGCCACTCGCCCATCACTGCTAAAACCCTTCTCGCAATACCATCAGCATCCTCTATTCTCTGCCCGTCCCTGGCATTATTACGAGCCAGCCACAGTGCATAGATTCCTTGTACCATAACCGCCCGCTCATCATCCGATGCATCCGCAATCCAAGACAGCAGCCATCTCGCTAATGCATTCTGGGGACTAACCGACTCCGGTGGGATTGCCACCGGCATCCCCAACTCCGAACGCATTATTTTCCAGAACAACCTTGAATGAAAGCAGTCCCAAAACCTGTGATAGTTCGTTTCCTCCCTTCCACAAGCCACGCAGAACACTCCCTCCTTAATCTTTCTTCTTTTAAGTTCCGATCCTACTGCCAGACCGTTGCGGATCAAGCGCCACATGTGAGTTTTAACCTTCCCGGGTGCTATAGTATCCCACAAACTGAGCCATGCCTTGTGATCAGCCAAGGTTGAAGATGATTCCGGCTGGCCAGCCTTGAGACTTCTCTGCCTCATCCGCAGGTGGTACGCCGAGCGTACAGAGAACACACCATTTTTGGTGTAATTCCATGCCAGATAGTCATGCATTGTTGGCCCCCCACCGGAGTATGCAGGATCTCCTCCGCCTCATCGGAGGAAAACATGGCACACACCTTGTCCCGATCCCAGGCGCTCCTTTGCTCATTAAGCAGATCACCCACGCGTGTTATTCCATGTATGTATCTTTGGCCCAGTGGCCTAAGGCTTCCTTTCCTAGGAATCCAATTGTCATGGTGAACCTTGATCGTTGTCCCGTCTCCTATTCTCCAAATGAGACCATCGAGCAAGAGACCCCTTCCATGCAGAATACTTCTGAAAGTGAAAGAGCCCCCCTCCGGGCATGTTGCATTTAGAATGGACCCCTCACCAAAGTATCGAGCCTTTAGCACTTGAGCACATAAAGAGTCAGGAATTTGGAGAATTCTCCAAGCTTGTCTTGCAAGCATAGCTTGGTTGAAAGCCTCCGGATCCCGAAAACCTAGTCCACCTTCATGCTTCCTCTTGCACATTTTTTCCCACGCAATCCAGTGTACCCTCTTTTGACCATTTGCTTCACCCCACCAGAAGTTCGAGGAGATAGATGACAAATTCCCGCACATTTTCTTTGTGAGTTGGAAGCAGCTCATGGTAAAAGCTGGGGTAGACTTGAGCCCAGACTTCACAAGCACCTCTCTAGCCGTCTTGGACAATCCTTGTCCTTTCCACCCGGACACTTTTCCTCTCGCACTTTCTTCTACATACTTGAAAGTACCGTCCTTCGATTTCCCTACCACAGTGGGGAGCCCAAGATACCGTTCTCCTAGGGCTTCCATGGCTATCCCACTGATCTGTTGCACCTCTGCCTTCACTTCATCAGAGCAACCCTTACCAAAAAAGATTGCAGATTTTTGAAGATTAACTTTCTGACCCGAGGCCACCTCATAATCATGCAGTATTTCTCGAAGAACCTCAAAGTTTCCTCGGGACCCCTCCAGAAAAACCACACTATCGTCGGCAAACAAAAGATGGGTGACCGTAGGCCTCCGAGCCCCAAATGATACTCCTTTCAACTTATCTTCCCGTTGTGCATTCTTAAGCATCGCCGAAAAACCCTCTACACAGAAGAGGAAGAGATATGGCGAGAGAGGATCACCCTGCCTAAGTCCACGCGAGGGTATGAACTTTGAAGAGAAACCCCCATTCAGTTTGACGCAGAACTTAGACGACTTGACACATCTCATAACCATCTCCGTCCAGTGACTGGAGAAGCCAAACTTCAGCATGACTTGTTCAAGAAAATTCCATTCCACCCTACCGTATGCTTTCATCATATCGAGCTTCACCGCACACAACGGTTTCCTCCTCTTCCTCTTCCTTATTGCATGTACACACTCGTATGCCACCAGAACACTATCTGTTATTAGCCTTCCAGGCACAAAAGCGCTCTGTTCTTCAGAAATCAGGAAGGGCAGCACCACCTTAAGCCGGTTAGCCAGTGCTTTCGCGGCGATCTTGTATAGAACATTACAGAGGCTAATGGGTCGGAACTGCGAGAGTAACTCCGGTGAGCTAACTTTCGGAATCATGATAATAACAGTGTCATTAAAGCCATCTGGGGCCGCCGTTCCAGCAAGAAACTCACGAATCACATTGCACACATCTTCTTTCACAAGCTCCCAATGCTTCTGGTAGAACATGGCCGGGAGCCCATCCGGCCCCGGGGCCTTGGTAGAGCCCATCTGGAACAATGCGATCTCTATTTCCTTGTCAGTAAAAGGAGCATCCAATTTACCATTCATCTCCTCCGTGACCGCAATGTCAATGTGATGCAAGACCCTGTCTCCCTCCCGCGATCCCTCAGATGCAAAGAGGTGCGCATAGAACTGCGCCGCCATCTCCCTCATCCCCTCATCATCAGTACATGCTGAGCCATCCTCCCTTCTTAGAGACTTGACCGTGTTTTTCCTTTTGCGGTGAGACGCACGGTTCTGAAAGTACTTAGTATTTTGGTCTCCATAGGTAAGCCAATCCACTCGGGATCTCTGCTTGTAATAAACCTCCTCTCTCTCGTATAACTCATGGAGTTGGTCCTCAATATCTTTAATCTCCTGCCCGTACCCCGTCCGGACAGCATGTTCTTTAGCATCGACCAGCTGGGCCTTCAGGTGGACAATTTGTTTTTTGATTGACCCGAACACTTGCCGGCTCCAAACCTGCATTGCTCTTGACGTGATCCTGAGCCGGCTGCATGCCGCCCCGAGTGCACCACTCTCCTGATTGGCTGCTTGCGATTCGGCCCATGCATTAGCAATCATTGCTCCGTATCCTTCATGCCTGGTCCATGCTTCTTCGTACATGAAAGGCTGTTGGCCTCCCTGGTGCCCCGCAGCCAGTGCCGCCTGCACCTTGACCACCAAAGCCTGGTGGTCAGACTCCTCCGTCATAACGTGGAGCACTTCCACCGCCGGGTAGAGTTGGGCAAACTCAGCATTGCATGTTGCCCTATCCAACCGTACTTGTATGTTGTCGAGCCCTTCCCTCTTGTTATCCCAGGTGAACGGGTAGCCCGAGAAACCAAGATCAGCAAGCCCACAGTCGGACAAGCATTCCGCAAAATTTGCCATTTGGCTCAAGTTTCTCGGATTACCACCGATTTGCTCTTTTTGGAGAAGTGCTTCATTGAAGTCCCCGGCACAAATCCACGGGAGGTTATCTTGAGACCGTAGATATCGCAGTACCTCCCACGTCTTCATCCGTCTTTCCACACACGGTTCCCCATAGATTCCAGTGAATCTAAAGGTGACCCCATCAGCCACAATCTGTGCATCAATATAGTATTGGCACCAAGGCCTTACTGTCACCTCGACGGACTCTTTCCACCACAACGCTAATCCACCACTCTTGCCGTTGCAATTAACCGCTACCCCATATCTGAATCCTAACCTCCACTTCATTCTCTCCATAGCACGAGAGGTCTTTTTTGTTTCAGACAAGAAAACCACCGCTGGGTTGTATGACCTGATCAGGTCCCTTAGCTCGCCCACTGTCGGGTCCAACCCCAACCCCCGATAGTTCCAGGCTAGAATGATCATTGCTCCCGGCGGCCCTCCGTCCTGGGAGGGTCCGCCGCTGACACATTGTTCTCATCTAGACGATCAAACACATACTCGGTTTTTTGCCTCGTATCCCTCACAAAGGTGTCAATTCCCACCTGTCTATCATGATCCCCCTTTGCTACCCAGTGTTGTTTTGGCCTCCTTTTCCTCTCCATCTGAGCAAACTGCCTTGGACTGTTTGGGCCTCGCCTCTCCACATAGTGCTCTGGCCTTGGTTTTCTCACGTAATATCCTTGCCTACGTTCCCGCCCCCCGCCTTGGCTCGATTGTCCAGCTTCCCCACTGTCCCATGTGCCAAACTGCTTGTACCTGTTCCTCAGGTCAGCTTGCTTCTCCTGTTGCCTCTGTCGGAGCTCCGACCTCATATCTCTTTCCCATTTCTGCTCAATCTCATCCCTTAGATCCCTATCATGCATCGTCGGACCCCCATGCACATGTTGGTTGTGTGCACCATAAACCCCCTGCTTCTGCTCACCTACCTTGCCAGTGCGAGAAGCGCCTGGGGTAGCAAATTCATTCTACAAGTTTCTCTTTGTAGGGAGATCACACACAGTACCCGGCTTACTCCTCCTCTTTTCTCCTTCGCTTGACCTGACGCTCCCATAACTGTTTGCACTACCCGCTGGCCCCTTGTGTGATGCTTCCTTCACCCCCCATGACCGGCCTGGTGATGCCCTAAGCCATTCTCCCCATTGCTGCGCAGGGTCCTCCGCCGGCACACATCCCATGTCACCGTGCACTAGTCTACCACAATCGAAACAAAAGTGTGGGATCTTTTCATATTTAAAGTCGAACCAAGTTTTCTCCACATCTTCCTCAGTTTTCTTCAGGTAGAACCCCCCCACCAACGGCTCGAACACTGGTAGCTTTACCCAGGACCTCAGTTCAGATCCTTTTGCAAACCCATCT
Organism: Aegilops bicornis; assembly: GCA_021605145.1. NCBI lineage: Eukaryota > Viridiplantae > Streptophyta > Magnoliopsida > Poales > Poaceae > Aegilops > Aegilops bicornis. The sequence continues at coordinate 679,331,381 of CM038673.1, read as the reverse complement.
TTCTCCACGTCCACCCTCACACTTTTTCCCAACCAGTTCCCTAAAGCCTCCCCAAACTCCTTTGATCGCCTATCCAGGGGGAGATCTTCCACCCGAACCCACACATCGACCGCTTCAAACCTCATCTCCGAGGGTCTGGTTGCTCCATCATAGTCCTTTAACACCAGCACATTAAAATCAAATTGCCAAGGGCCGTTGTTCAGTGCATGTTTCCAGTCTCCCTCGCTCCCAAACGACACCACAAACAGGTTTCTACCAATTACCTTGAACTGCGCCTTTCTGTGCAGTCCCCAAGCCCTCGTCATCGATTTCTCCAGCGCAACTTTGTTCATCAGCCGTGGGGTAAACGCTTTCCCAATCGCCGACCACTTTGCCGGCCTAACCTGTTCATGCTCGGGCTCCTTGACAACAAAGCCACCGGCTTCCTTCTCCGTCAGCACCAGTCCACCCAATCTGGCCATCAGACCCGGCGACATAGAGGCGTTCCTGCTCTGGGAGCCCAGTGGCTTTCCCGTCGCAGGTGTCTTTGGCTCCGTTTCCGTCATCGCCTTTCGGGTAGCCGCCGTCTTCTGGGCGCTCCTACCCGCCGCCAACGCAGGTCCGCCCGCCGCCGAAACTCTCGGCGCTGTTTCACCGGATCCTTTCCCATCCGCCATGGCTGCCACCTCTTCGGAAGCTCTTACTCCGGTTCCAGCACGTTCAGAGCCGCCGCCGTCTCCTCCCATGCTACCGTGATCCACACCACCACCGCTCGCAAAACCCTAACCCTAGCGTTCAAGACGATCGCCTCGCGATCGCCTCAATCGCCCCTCCGTGTTTTACGTGCGTGGTGGACCCTCATCTAGTGCGCGTGCACAGTCAAACAGTCCACACCGGTGTGGACGCTGGACACAGAGGCATGTTCTTGTCCATGGTATTCGAAAGAGTTAAATACACCGGAGGTGCCTAAACTTGTCCTGCACGATTAGTTTGATGCCTAAAGTTGCAAAATACATAAAACTAGTGCCCGGACTTGTCTAGTCGTGCAAATACGGTACCTCCTTCTGTATTCGAACATACGCCCTGCCCACGTGAAGTGCCAGCATGGCAGTGGCCCACATGTAAGTGGATACGTGCAGGGAGTAATTATTTTGCAGAACATCCCTTGTATTTTATTTAAAAATATTATGTAGAAAAGACCTTAAATACAGTGTATGCTAGAGAGAAATAACATGAAAAGAAATCTCCATGACGGTGTATAGAACCTGCACCTCCAGGTTACCAGACGTCACCATCTGCCCACGTGGGCAAACTATCCGGTATGTATAAGTAATAGCTAGAAAATTATGTAGACCAATTCCACATGTTCCTTTGCAATTTTTCTGATGCGTAATCCATCGGTTATATTCTTTTACTTTTTTTGAATTCCACTTTTATGGAACGCAAATTTCCCATGTAAAAAATACAATAATTATTGATACGCAGTTATTGCATATTTTTATTTATTTTTTATCTTTTCATTGTGTACTTTGAAGAGGTAAAATTAACTTTAAAAAATTTATGTGGATTTAAATTTTTCAACACATATTTAAGATTATTGTGTAAATTTATATATCTTCACTGCAGACCAGAAGGATACATGATTATGGTGTATCTTCATTGTATTTCTGAAGTACAAAATTATCAAAAAAAATGACAGCATTGTATTTTTTGAAATTATTCAACATATATGAAAATTACTGTGTAATAATATTAAATCCTAGAAATGTATCAAAACATGTCAACCGTGATTGTAGAATTGTAAGGATAATTTTGCACAACAATTTTTAATACTCGATGAACATATTCTAAAACATGTTGAACCTGACGAATTTAGAAAACACATTATAAATTTTGAATACATGTGAAACATTTTCCAAAAACATGAAATGCACTAGCGCTTTCTTTTAAGTTTATGGCAGTTGTAACTTTTTCTTGCATTTCTTCTTTCAAAAGGTAAAAACAATATCAAAGACAAAAAAATAAACACAAACTTGAAAAATAAAAATAAAACTTGTGTGGGGCCAAATGAGTACCATATATAAAAGAATAGCTTGAAGAGGTACATAGCAGCCAAAGCGGATTTTCGGAGCACGGTGGCCACTGGGCATGTTTTTTTTAAGGTTAAAAACTGTCACTTAAAAGTTCAACTTTTTTCATGCCAGAAACGTATGCATGTGCTCTGAACGTCAAATTTTATACGAACTTATGTTACATTGTGCCCTGCAATAAAGACAAAATTCCAGCCAAATAACAAGCAAAATTTTGCATGTATGTATCTTTTGGTATCTCTCACATACAAATGTGAATTTTGATGAAAATTCGCACAATATATTACACTTCTATGAGTGCACGTATGAAAGATTTTGGATTTTTTTTTTGAGTTGCAAAAATCCAATTCTCCGAACTTAAGAGTAACAGGCACAATATGCCCGTGCTCCAAAGTTACCTTTTGCACGTATAAAACATGCATGCATGGCTCGAACCTGTCTTCTCCATAGTTTCTACTGTGTGCATATGGAAACCAGCTGACATGCAAATCTACGGGAGTTTCAGTTCAAAGAACGACGGCAAGCCGCAGAGGCATGCCCGGAAATTTTCTTGTCCATAGTATTCGAAGACATGCATGCAAGTCCGGAATCTTTCTTGTCCAAAGTTTCCATAGTAGTATTACTTGTGGCCGAATTTCGTGTTTTGACCCTTTTGCGATATAAAATCAGGATATGACCCCAGTTGGTAAAAAAATCGGGATTTGACCCTTTTTCTTACCGCCAGGGTCCCTGGCGGTAGGGTCCGGGCAGTTATTTCGTCCGAAACCCCGCGCCCCTGCCCATCTCCCCACCCCTCCCCCTCTCCCCGTCGGCAGTTTTATCTTTTCATCCCCAACTCACCCCTCTCTCCCTCTCTCATCTCCTCCACTCTCCCCCTCGGATCTTCACCGTTTCTTCACCGTTTTTGTGGGTCGAGATGGCCCCGAAGAGAGAAACGTAAGCTCCTCCGATCCCTCCAATTAGTTTTTGCAAACTTGCTTCCGATTCGACACATTATTTGCCTCAAATTCCTCATATTTTTTTATTTAGATTGGATTTTTTTTACCTAAGATTGTTTTAGCTTGATTGTAGTTGTAGTTTTTAGTTCTTTAGTAAGTAGTGGTATTGAATATGAACTCTAATCAATAGTTCATATGATAGTGTGAAGATGAACCCTAGTTCATAAATTTTTTTTGTTAAACAAATTATGATGTAATGCATGTGGGAGGACTTGATAGTAGTTTTATGATGCATGTTGATATGATGATATGAAGATGTTGTTTGGAGATAATACATTCAAGATGAATGTTGGAGGATTTTTTTTTATGATATGATGCATATTGTAGTAAACAAAATATATATGATGCAAGTAGTGGATTTGGTTGGTATGATATGGTATGATTTTGCATTTGACACATCTTGATATATGTATTTTATTTATTCGATCCATATGTTCAGGTCTGCAACAGTGGCGCAACCATCACCCATTGATACGTCTCCAACGTATCTATAATTTTTGATTGCTCCATGCTACTTTATCTACTGCTTTAGGCAATATTGGGCTTTATTATCCATTTTTATATTATTTTTGGGACTAACCTATTAACCGGAGGCCCATCCCAGATTTGCTGTTTTATGCCTATTTCAATGTTTCGAGGAAAAGGAATATCAGACGGAGTCAAAATGGAACGAAATCAACTGGAGAAGTTATTTTTGGAAGGAAACCCACCTGATGGACTTGGACCCCACGTCAGAAGATACGGGAGGTGCTCACGAGGGTGGGGGGTGCGCCCACCCCCCTGGCGCGCCCCCTGCCTTGTGGGGCCCCCGTAGCTCCACCGACGTACTCCTTTCACACATATATACCGTCGTACTTAAAACTTTCAGAACAGAAGATAGATCGGGAGTTCCGCCGCCGCAAGCCTCCAGAACCACCAAAAACCAATCGGGACCCCTTTCCGGTACCCTGCCGGAGGGGGGATCCATCTCCGGTGGCCATCTTCATCATCCCGGCGCTATCCATGACGAGGAGGGAGTAGTTCACCCTCGGGGCTGAGGGTATGTACCAGTAGCTATGTGTTTGATCTCTCTCTCTCTCTCTCTCTCTCTCTCTCTCTCGTGTTCTCTCTCGTGTTCCTCTATGGCACGATCTTGATGTATCCCGAGCTTTGCTATTGTAGTTGGATCTTATGATGTTTCTCCCCCTCTACTCTCTTGTGATGAATTGAGTTTCCCTTTGAAGTTATCTTATCGGATTGAGTCTTTTATGAGAACACTTGATGTATGTCTTGGTGATCAACTTGCGGGTTTCGTGACATTGGGAACCTATGCATAGGGGTTGGCACACGTTCTTGATTCTCCGGTAGAAACTTTGGGGCACTCTTTGAAGTACTTTTATGTTGGTTGGATGAATCTGAGACTGTGTGATGCATATCGTATAATCATGCCCACGGATACTTGAGGTGACAATGGAGTATCTAGGTGACATCAGGGTTTTGGTTGATTTGTATCTTAAGGTGTTATTCTAGTACGAACTCTTTTATAGATTGATCCGAAAGAATAACTTTGAGGTGGTTTCGTACCCTACCATAATCTCTACGTTTGTTCTCCGCTATTAGTGGCTTCGGAGTGACTCTTTGTTGCATGTTGAGGGCTTGTTATATGATCTATCTATGTTATTATTGTTGAGAGAACTTGCACTAGTGAAAGTATGAACCCTAGGCCTTGTTTCCTATCATTGCAATACCGTTTACGCTCACTTTTATCATTAGTTACCTTGCTGTTTTTATTATTTCAGATTACAAAAATCTATATCTACCATCCATATTGCACTTGTATCACCATCTCTTCGCCGAACTAGTGCACCTATACAATCTACCATTGTATTGGGTGTGTTGGGGACACAAGAGACTTTTTGTTATTTGGTTGCAGGGTTGTTTGAGAGAGACCATCTTCCTCCTATGCCTCTCGCGGATTGATAAACCTTAGGTCATCCACTTGAGGGAAAATTGCTACTGTCCTACAAACCTGTGCACTTGCAGGCCCAACAACGTCTACAAGAAGAAGGTTGTGTAGTAGACATCAAGCTCTTTTCTGGCGCCGTTGCCGGGGAGGCTAGGTAAGTGAAGGTATATCTTTAGATCTTGTAATCGAATCTTTTTGTTTCTTGTTTTAGCACTAGTCTAGTTTATAAAAGAAAACTACAAAAAAATGGAATTGAGTTTGTCTCATACGCTTCATCTTTTTAATATCTTTCGTGAAAATGATGGAAAGGAAAATTGTGCTTAAGTACTAGAAGAAGAATTACATAGAATTCTTGGAATACAATTTGTGAATGGTGAGCATGATTGCAATGTTATAGTATGAATTCCTTGAATATGCATGATGCTAATGATATGCAAAGCCAAAAGCTTGGGGAAGCTATGTTTGATGAAGATGATATGTTTAGTCCCCCAAGCTCTGATGAGCAAATTTACTATGATGAAAGCATGCCTCCTATCTATGATGATTATTGTGATGACACGTACCCTTTAAAGAATAATGATAACCATGAAACTTGTCATCTTGATCTTAATTCTCAATCATATGATAGTTATTTTGTTGAGTTTGCTTCCACTACTATTCCCAATGAGAAGAATTTTGCTTATGTGGAGAGTAGTAAAATTTCTATGCAAGTAGATCATGAAAAAATGCTTTACGTGCTGGTTATATTGTTGAATTCATTCATGATGCTACTGAAAATTATTATGAGAGAGGAACATATGCTTGTAGGAATTGCAATATTGTCAAGTTTCCTCTCTATGCGTTGAAAATCTTGAAGCTATGCTTGTTTTACCTTCCTATGCTTGTTGATTATTGTTCCCATAAGTTGTTTGCTCACAAAATCCCTACGCATAGGAAGTGGGTTAGACTTAAATGTGCTAGTCATATTCTTCATGATGCTCTCTTTATGTTTCAATTCTTATATCTTTTATGTGAGCATCATTGAAATCATCATGCCTAGCTAGGGGCGTTAAACGATAGCGCTTGTTGGGAGGCAACCTAATTTTATTTTAGTTTCTTGATTTTTGGTTCTGTTTAATAATAAATAATCCATCTAGCTTCTGTTTAGATGTGTTTTTATGTTTTAATTAGTGTTTGTGCCAAGTAGAACCTTTGGGAAGACTTGGGTGAAGTCTTTATGATCATGCTGTAAAAAACAGAAACTTTGGCGCTCACGAGATTAGCTTCAACTTTTTACTGGAGAGTGATATTTAGTTGATTCTTTTTGCATATGATTACTAGACAAATTCCTCAGGTACACCAATTTATTTTAGAATTTTTGGAGTTCCAGAAGTTTGCATTAGTTACAGATTACTACAGACTGTTCTGTTTTTGACAGATTCTGTTTTCATTGTGTTGTTTGCTTATTTTAATGAATCTATGGCTAGTAAAATAGTTTATAAACCATAGAGAAGTTGTAATACAGTAGGTTTAACATAAATATAAATAAATAATGAGTTCATTACAGTACCTTGAAGTCGTGTTTTGTTTTCTTTCGCTAACGGAGCTCACGAGTTTTCTGTTAAGTTTTGTGTGGTTGAAGTTTTCAAGTTTTGGATAAAGATTCGATGGACTATGGAATAAGGAGTGGCAAGAGCCTAATATTGGGGATGCCCAAGGAACCCCAAGGTAATATTCAAGGATAACCAAGAGCCTAAGCTTGGGGATGCCTCGGAAGGGATCCCCTCTTTCGTCTTCGTTCATCGGTAACTTTACTTGGAGCTATACTTTTATTCACCACATGATATGTGTTTTGCTTGGAGCTTCATTTTATTTTCTTTAGATTTGCTTTCTGTTAGTTATAATAATGTTTTGCATCTTTAGTTTCAATAAAAAGTCAAGGATAGCCTTTGCCATGCTTACTTTGCTAGTATACATGTTGCTGTTTGAAAACAGAAAGTTTACCGCTATTGCAAAAATTCCCTAGAAAATTCAGAGAGTGGTATAATGTTGAATCTTTTTGCATATTGAGCTATGATAAATTTATTACAGTGGGAATTTTAGTTCATAATTTTTGGAATTAGGGAAGTATGATGAATCTTGCATTGTTTACAGACTATACTGTTTTGACAGATTGCTGTTATGTTTGCATTGTTTGCATATGTTTGCTTGTTTAATGATTCTATTTAAGGATAGGAGTATTAAATATGCAGAGGCATTTAATATGCAATGTTGAATAATAATATTAGTGATTTGTTACATTAGAAAATGATAAGGTTTTGCATTGGTTTATACTAACCTATCTCACGAGTTCTTGTTGAGTTTGTTGTGAATGAAGCTTTTGATAAAAAGAGAAACCATGATATGAGAGGAATTAAGGAGACACAAAGTTCAAGCTTGGGGATGCCCAAGGCACCCCAAGATAATATTTCAAGAAGTCTCAAGCATCTAAGCTTTGGGATGCCCCGGTAGGCATCCCACCTTTCTTCTTCAACTACTATCGGTTAGTATCGGTTGAGCCTAAGTTTTTGCTTCTTCACATGAGTTGTGCTATACTTGCAATGTAGTTTTCTTTAGCTTTGCTTGATGTTTGAATAAAATACTAAGATCTGAAATTCTTAAATGGGAGAGTCTTCACATAGTTACATAATTATTCGACTACTCATTGATCTTCACTTATATCTTTTGGAGTAGTTTGTCAATTGCTCTAGTGCATCACTTATATCTTTTAGAGCATGGTGGTAGTTTTATTTTGAAGAAATAGATGAACTCTCATGCTTCACTTATATTATTTTGAGAGTCATTAATAGCTTGGTAATTTGCTTAAAATTAATATACTTGGTATTCAAGATATGTGAAACTTTCTTATGAGTGTGTTGAATACTAAGAAAAGTTTGATGCTTGATAATTGTTTTGAGATATGGAGGTAATAATATCAAAGTCGTGCTAGTTGAGTAGTTGTGGATTTGAGAGATGCTTGTGTTGAAGTTTGCAAGTCCCGTAGCATGCACGTATGGTTAAAGTTGTGTAACAAATTTGACATATGAAGTGTACCTGGCTTGTGCATCCTTATGAGTGGCGGTCGGGACGGCGATGGTCTTTTCCTACCAATCTATCCCCTAGAAGCATGCGCGTAGTACTTGATTTTTGATGACTTCTAAATTTTTGCAATAAGTATATGAGTTCTTTTGACTAATGTTGAGTCCATGGATTATACGCACTTTTACCTTTCCGCCATTGCTAGCCTCTTTGGTACCGTGCATTGCCCTTTCTCACCTTGAGAGTTGGTGCAAACTTCACCGGTGCATCCAAACCCCGTGATATGATACGCTCTATCGCACATAAACCTCCTTATATCTTCCTCAAGACAGCCACCATACCTACCTATTATGGCATTTCCATAGCCATTCCGAGATATATTGCCATGCAACTTTCCACTTTATTCGTTCATCATCATCATGACATACTTTACTTTTGTCATATTGCCATTGCATGATCATGTAGTTGACATCGTATTTGTGGCAAAGCCACCATGCATTATTTTTCATACATGTCACTCTTGATTCATTGCACCATCGATACATCACGGAGGCATTCATATAGAGTCATACCTTGTTCTAGTTTCGAGTTGTAATCCTTATGTTGTAATCAATAGAAGTGTGATGATCATAATTCAATAGAGCATTGTCCCAAAAAGAAAGAGAAAGGCCAAAGAAAAAAGAAGGCCCAAAAAAAATAAAAATAAAAAATAAAAATAAAAAAGGGGCAATGCTACTATCCTTTTGTTCCACACTTGTGCTTCAAAGTAGCACCATGTTCTTCATGTAGTGAGTCTTATATATTGTGCTTCAAAGTAGCACCTTGTTCTTCATGTAGTGAGTCTCATATATTGTGCTTCAAAGTAGCACCAAGTTTTTCATATAGTGAGTCTCATAAGTTGTCTTGTTCATACTAGTGGGAATTTTTTATTTTAGAACTTGGCTTGTATATTCCTACGATGGGCTTCCTCAATATGCCCTAGGTCTTCATGAGCACGCAAGTTGGATGCACACCCACTAGTTTTCTTTTGTTGAGCATTCATAGCTCTAGTGCATCCGTTGCATGGCAATCCCTACTCCTCATGTTGACATCAATTGAAGGGCATCTCCATAGCCCATTAATTATCCTCGTCAATGTGAGACTTTCTCCTTTTTTTTGTCTTCTCCACACAATCCCATCATCATATTCTATTCCACCCATAGTGCTATATCCATGGCTCGCGCTCATGTATTGCGTGAAGGTTGAAAAAGTTTGAGATTATTTAATTATGAAACAATTGCTTGGCTTGTTATCAGGGGTATAGAAGTTGGGAACATCTTTGTGTGACGAAAATGAAGCATAGCCTAACTATATGATTTTGTAAGGATGAACTTTCTTTTGCCATGTTATTTTGAGAAGACATGATTACTTTGATTAGTATGCTTGAAGTATTATTATTTTTATGTCAATATGAACTTTTGTCTTGAATCTTTCAGATCTGAATATTCATATCACAATTAAGGAGAATTACATTGAAAGTATGCCAAAGTATCACTCGGCATCAAAAATTCTTTTTTATCGTTTACCTACTCGAGGACGAGCAGGAATTAAGCTTGGGGATGCTTGATACGTCTCCAACGTATCTATAATTTTTGATTGCTCCATGCTACTTTATCTACTGTTTTAGGCAACATTGGGCTTTATTATCCACTTTTATATTATTTTTGGGACTAACCTATTAACCGGAGACCCAACCCAGATTTGTTGTTTTATGCCTATTTCAGTGTTTCGAGGAAAAGAAATATCAGACGGAGTCAAAACGGAACGAAATCAACTGGAGAAGTTATTTTTGGAAGGAAACCCACCTGATGGACTTGGACCCCACGTCGGAAGATACGGGAGGTGCTCACGAGGGTGGGGCGCCCACCCCGGCGCGCCCCGCCTCGTGGGGCCCTAAGCTCCACCGACATACTCCTTTCACCCATATATTCCGTCGTACCCTAAAACTTCCATAACAGAAGATAGATCGGGAGTTCCGCCACCGCAAGCCTCCAGAACCACCAAAAACCAATCGGGACCCCTTTCCGGTACCTGCCGAGGAGGGATCCATCTCCGTGGCCATCTTCATCATCCCGCGCTATCCATGACGAGGAGGGAGTAGTTCACCCTCTGGGCTGAGGTTATGTTCCAGTAGCTATGTGTTTTATCTCTCTCTCTCTCTCGTGTTCTCTCTCGTGTTCCTCTATGGCACGATCTTGATGTATCCCGAGCTTTGCTATTGTAGTTGGATCTTATGATGTTTCTCCCCCTCTACTCTCTTGTGATGAATTGAGTTTCCCCTTTGAAGTTATCTTATCGGATTGAGTCTTTTATGAGAACACTTGATGTATGTCTTGGTGGTCAACTTGCAGGTTTCGTGACATTGGGAACCTATGCATAGGGGTTGGCACACGTTCTTGATTCTCCGGTAGAAACTTTGGGGCACTCTTTGAAGTACTTTTATGTTGGTTGGATGAATCTGAGAGTGTGTGATGCATATCGTATAATCATGCCCACGGATACTTGAGGTGACAATGGAGTATCTAGGTGACATTAGGGTTTTGGTTGATTTGTATCTTAAGGTGTTATTCTAGTACGAACTCTTTTATAGATTGATCCGAAAGACTAACTTTGAGGTGGTTTCGTACCTACCATAATCTCTACGTTTGTTCTCCGCTATTAGTGGCTTCGGAGTGACTCTTTGTTGCATGTTGAGGGCTTGTTATATGATCTATCTATGTTATTATTGTTGAGAGAACTTGCACTAATGAAAGTATGAACCCTAGGCCTTGTTTCCTATCATTGCAATACCGTTTACGCTCACTTTTATCATTAGTTACCTTGTTGTTTTATTATTTCAGATTACAAAAACCTATATCTACCATCCATATTGCACTTGTATCACCATCTCTTCGCCGAACTAGTGCACCTATACAATCTACCATTGTATTGGGTGTGTTGGGGACACAAGAGACTTTTTGTTATTTGGTTGCAGGGTTGTTTGAGAGAGACCATCTTCCTCCTACGCCTCTCGCGGATTGATAAACCTTAGGTCGTCCACTTGAGGGAAAATTGCTACTGTCCTACAAACCTGTGCACTTGCAGGCCCAACAACGTCTACAAGAAGAAGGTTGTGTAGTAGACATCACCCATCCATCTCCAACATGACCCGTCCGGCTTGCCACTTCCGTATGTGTATGAGTCCTTCCCCGAGCTTCTGCAGCCGGTGACCGCTTTTTCAGACGAGTTCCTACAGGAGACGAGGGCAGTGCGGTGGCACGAGAGGGCAGAACGGATCGCCGACGATGTGAAGTGTTGGTCGCTGAGTGTGAAGCAGTGGAAGAGAGTGAAGGCAGAGATGGAGGGAGATCCAACTATCTCTCGAGAATGCCGGGAAGCGACCATTGAAGTTGCCAAGCAACACTCCAACTGGGAGCTGCGCAATTTGGGCTGGAGGATCTACTTCGAGAGCAATGCAGAGGATAGAGACAGGATGCCGCCCACAAGTGCATCGGCGTTTGATATCATCAGCTAGGGAAGGGCGGAGGCGAAAACTCCAGCTGGCAAGGCAAGGTGGGAGTGCTTGAACGGTCGGATGCCGACCAACGTTCCGCCTTTGCCTGAACCGGTGGATCCTGTAAGTGCATCTAGTGCCACCCCTAGTTGGTTTTGGAGTATTGACGACAAATGTGGTTGAGGGACTAATGCGTTTGTGAGAATTGCAGGATAACACAGGTAGTGTCCCTCATTGATTCGGTTTACCTACCGGAGTCGACCCCTAAAAATGTATGAAGACATTGACGACAATGGTGGTATGTGAAGATATTCACATTGAAGACTATGACATGAGAAGACATTGAGTGAAGACTATGGAGCGCGAAGATTGTGTTGTTTCGTTGTTTCCTTTTCTTCTTTGTTGAGTCGTAGGAACCACCGTACTGTTAAGTGGGGTCCAAGTGATCATAGTTAGAATGACTGAAGTAATGCTCAACCCAAATCCTATGTCTTCGAGCGAAGACAATGAGAGCAAAACTTATCCAGAGCTGGATGAGTCAGCTTTGCTTGTAGCCCAAGTAATGTTCCCGTGTGTGTTTGAAATCTGACCGTTGGAACACGTGTCAGTTCCTTAGTGACCCAGGGTCATTTTGGATGTAACAGGTCGGGTTGCCCAGTGGCTATAAATAGCCCACCCCCTACACCATAAATTGGTGGCTACTCAGAGTTAGTGCACGACTTTTGTCGTTTAAGAGCAACCCACCTCGAAGCCCTTGAGAGAGAGAAATCCTTGCGAGGACAAAGCCCAAAACACCCAGAGCCAAAGAGTGTTAGGCATCACTGAAGTTTTCCTGTCTGTGTGACCTGAAGACTTATTACACTTGAGGACTGTGAATCCTGCAGCGGTTAGGCGTCGCGTTCGAGCATCCAAGAGTCATTGTGGATTGCCGGTGAACGTCGTCTGTGAAGGTTCGGAAGTCTACCTTGAAGACTTACCAGAGTGATTGGGCGAGGACTGTGTGTCCTTAGCTCAAGGGGAATAAGGTGAAGACGCGGTCTTCTGAGTTGAATCTCAGCCTCCCTAACCAGATGTACAGTTGTCACAACAACTGGAACTAGTCCAACAAATCCTATGTCTTCAACAAGTGACTGGTTCTATCCCTTCCCTCCTTTACTTAGAGTTTGTCTTCGTGAAGTCATTGCCTCTTTGTCATGCCTGTTTGACTTCATTACTTGACTGCTTTTGTTGATTGGCTTCATACTATCTTCCATCCTGATCCTTACTACATAGCTGCTATTAGTCTTGTCCGTTCACATTATGGCATACTTGACTATGGCTTGCTTGTTGTAGTTTATCTTCCGCTGCATATCAATTAGGTCATTTCTACTGTTTGTCTTCGAACCATCAGTGTTTTGAAGACTTTCATAAAAATCGCCTATTCACCCCCCCTCTAGTCGATAACTAGCACTTTCAATTGGTATCAGAGCAAGGTACTCCCTTGTTCTATGTGATTCTGTTTAACCACCTGGAGTTTTAGCTATGTCGACTGCAGGGATAATCAAAGTCTCCACTGCTTGCCCCGTGTTCGATGGAACTGACTATCCCTACTGGAAGAATAAGATGCGCATGCATCTTGAAGCCATTCATGTCTACCTCTGGTATGTCGTCAAGAACGGCGTTCCTAAATCTGGTGAAGGTTTCACCCCTGCTGATGTCAAGAAGTTCATTCAACTGGACTCCACTGCAAAGAACATCATCTGTGGTCATCTGACCAAAGGACAGTATGGCCGTGTGAGTGCTCTGGATACGTCGAAGCTAGTCTGGGACTGACTATCCAAGGTCAACGAAGGCGTCTCAACCCAGAGAGATCAAAGGATCAGTGTTCTTCGCAACCTCTTCAACCGCTTCAAGAGAAACGATAATGAAAATGTCCAGCTCACGTTTGATCGCCTCACTGACATCACAAATGAGTTTCATGCTCTCGGCGCCACTGAGGTCACCAAGCATGAAATCGTCAAGACACTACTGAGATCTCTTGACAGCTCTTTTGACACCCTTGCCCTCATGATACAAGAACGTCCTGACTTCAAGACACTCGATCCGTCTGATATACTTGAGAGGCTCAACACACATGAGTTCCAGCTTTCTGAGAAAAGAGATATCTATGGTCCCAACTATGGCCAAACTCGCGCTTTGAAGGCAAAAGTTGTTTCCTCATCGAAGAAGAATCATGCGGTTCTGATGATCCTGAAGACATTGGAAAGGAACTTGCTATTCTTGTGAAGAAGTTCCAGAAGTTCACTAGGAAGAAAGGCTTCAGAAAGTCTTCACGATCCAGCTCAAGAAATGATGAAGCTTCCACTCATGACTACAAGAAGAGAACCTGTCACAAGTGCAAGAAAACTGGACACTATATCTCTGAGTGTCCACAGTGGGACAATGAGAAGAAGAATAAGAAGAGCAAGGAATATGATTCTGATGACAAGAAAAAGAAGAAATCTTCAAAGTCTTCTTCCAAGTCTTCATCAAAGTCTTCATCGCATAAGAAGAGTTCATCTGGCAAGGCTCGTGCCTTTGTTGGCAAGGAAATGGATCTGAGGAGGAGTCCGCTCGAGGAGGTGGAGTACGAAGAGGAATCCGACCAGGCGTTGCAAGTGCGGCTTTAGCCACAGCCTATGTTGCCAAGTCCATCTTCAACATCAAGACAATGACTTCTACACCAACGCCAAGGCGATGACTAGGACGACTCTGCTCCCACCTACTGCTTCATGGCACGCGGTGCCAAGGTAAAATCACGTGATGCTTACTTTCAAACATCAAGTGAAGATGACTCTGATTGTGAATCCAAGCCCAGCTAAAAAACACTTGCTAAAATTGCAACTGAACAACAAAGAGCTATGGAACATACTCAAAAACTGTTAGACAAAAGCGATGACCTGTTGGACGCGGAAATGACACGTTCACAAATTCTTAATTGAAGACATTAAAATCTTCATGCTAAGTACCAAGAACTTGAAAGTCGTCATGGAACGCTCTCAACTACTCATGAAAGGCTCTCCTATGATTATCTTCAAAGGAAGCAAGAGCTTGAGAAATTGAGAGCGGCTCATGAAGATCTTCAAAAGAGAATGAGTCACTTCAAGGCTCAATGATCAGTTCCGCTTCGGGATGGATTTGAACCACCATGTCTAAAATGCCTTGAGCGTGATATAGCTACCTCTATTGCTGAATGTTCAATCGCTGCTATTGTTGCATTGTCTTCAACTACTAATGTGGTAACTAACCCCTCTGCGGAGGATACCACTGCTATTCTTGATGAAAATGCTAGGTTGAAGACATTGCTTGAAACAGGATGTATAAAAGTGCGAAAGGGCATCGACACTTATGCGATGTCCTCAAAAAGCAGATTCGAATCAAACCCTAGGAAAGAGGGTGTTGGGTCTGAAAGGAAAATGAATGTTGATGGTTCCTACCGAAGCTTTGAAAGCGGTATCCCAAAACCACATGGGTTCTTTGCAAAGGGACCTTCAGTGGATCCATCCACCTTATCTGGCTTTACCTGTGCTAACCCTATTATCATTGATGAATCCTTTGATGCAAACTATAAGCTGTTCAAGAATCAGAATGGTGAAGTGTTTGCCAGGTATATTGGTACTAACTGCAGGAATGGACCCCCTATGAAGAAGATCTGGGTTCCCAAAAGCTGTCTTCAAAATCTTCCAGTGAATGTCATCATGACACCACCTGGGAAGAAGACAAACCCCAGACCTAAGGCGTCATATGGTCCAAAGGCTTCATACAGACAGAGGACTCAACTGAGTCACCCTAACGCCAATGTTTTGCAGGGAAACCGTACTCAAGTTTATGAATATGAGCGTGTGTCCTCAAACCGCTATGTTCATAGAACTAAGAACTTTTCTGCTTATTTATATGAGTATCATTCATCTCCTGCAAGGCTATTTGCTAGGGCTCCAAAGCCGAAATTCTCAGATGCTGCACTTAGACTCATTGCTTCTAAGCCACCCCTGAAGATGTGGGTGGTTAAGAAGAATTAACTCTTTGCGGTGAAAGGGTCTCCACCGAAAATCAAAGGCGTCTGATGCTATTGCTAGGGACCTAAAACATCTTGTAGGGCACAAGATCAAATGCCCAAATGGTCTCACTATGTATTTTGTTCCTGAATCGTTTGCCATTCATCCTATCAGTCCTAATCTTGATTTAAGATTCTATAATCCACTAGCGTGTCAAATGTTTATGCTTCACAATGCTCTTGGTGAAGCCTATCCCCCTAACTGTACTGTAGGGTATGACACCTCATGCTTCAGAATGGATTATGGACAGTGGATGCACTAATCATATGACTGGTGATCGAAGTCTTCTCATGGACTCAACCTTACGTCCATCAGACAAGAGTGACATCACATTTGCTGACACTGGTAAAAGCAAGGTATTGGGTCTAGGCAGAGTTGCATCTCAAAGGATCAACACATGGATAAAGTGATGCTTGTTGAATCCCTTGGTTTCAACTTGATGTCTGTCTCAATGCTTTGTGACTTGAATATGATTGTGATATTCGGAAAATATCGTTGCCTTGTACTAATGGAATCTGACAAGTCTCTAGTCTTTGAAGGGTATAGGAAAGATGATCTATACATGGTAGATTTCTCAGCAGGTCCACTTGCCGTATGTCTTCTTGCAAAAGCTTGAGAATCTTGGCTCGCATCGGAGGTGGGGCATCTTGGCATGAGGAACTTACACACTCGCCAAGAAGAAGCATGTCATAGGCATCGAAGGTGTCAAGTTCAAGAAGGATCATCTGTGGTGGTGCCTGAAGTTTGGAAAGATGACTAGGGCAAAGCACCCTCAAAGACAATCATGACGACATCTCAACCCTTCGAGCTGCTACACATGGATTTGTTTGGCCCTACTCATTACTCTACCCTCACAACAATCGCTTGTCTCTATGGCTTCGTCATTGTTGATGACTACTCAATATACACATGGGTGCACATAATTCTCTACAAGACTGAAGTGCAAGATGTCTTTAGACGCTTCGCCAATCGAAAGCAATGAACAATTATGGCGTCAAGATCAAGCATATCGAAGTGATAACGCAATCAATTCAAGAACACCAGACTTGATCTTTATCTGGATACTATGGGAATCACTCATGAGTTCTTCCGCCCATACACACCTCAAAGAAAATGGCATCGTGGAGCGCAAGAACGTAACCCTCATTGAGATGGCTCGAACAATGCTCGATGAGTACAAGACACCAAGAAAGTTCTCGCTGAAGCCATTGATACAGCTTGTCACGTCATCAACCGTGTTTATATCCATAAGCTTCTGAACAAAACATCCTATGAGCTCCTTACTGGCAAGAAGCCAAATGTAAGTTACTTCAGAGTATTTGGGGCTAAGTGCTGGATCAAGGATCCCCATCACAAGTCAAAATTTGAACCAAAAGCTCACGAAGGCTTCATGCTCGGTTACGGAAAGGACTCACACTCCTACAGAGTCTTCAGTCTCTATCTCTACAAAATCGTCGAAATCAGAGATGTGCGATTTGATGAAACCAATGGTTCACAAAGAGAGTTCCCGCCAAGCACACTAGACGAAGCTCCGCCCAAATAATCTATCAAGCTGATGGGAACCGGTGAAATCATGCCAAATGAAGCACACCAAGAGGAACTTATCATTTCTGCACCTAACCAACCTGAAGACAATGCTCAGCCTAAAGACAATCCTCCCAATGATGACAATGATCAGCATGAGCAAAGTCTTCGTCTAGTTCATCCTCGAGTTGCAAATGAAGTACAGATTGAGAAGATAATCGATAGCATCAATGCACCTGGTCCGCTTACTCGCTCAAGAGCAACACAACTAGCAAATTTTTGTGGGCACTTTTCATTTGCGTCAATATCGTAACCCAAGAAAGTTCTTTGAAGCTTTTATGGAACCAGAATGGATTCAAGCTATGCAAGAAGAACTTCAACAGTTCAAGCTGAATAATGTTTCGGAACTTGTCAAGCGTCCTGACCCTCGCAAGCATAACATTATTCGCACCAAATGGATATATCGAAACAAGCAAGATGAGCATGGTCAAGTCGTCAGAAACAAAGCACGACTCGTGGCTCAAGGATATACTCAAGTTGAAGGAATTGACTTCGATGAAACATTTGCTCCTCGTAGCTAGGCTTGAAGCTATTCGCATACTACTAGCCTATGCTAACCACCACAACATCTTGCTCTATCAAATGGATGTGAAGAGTGCATTTCTCAACGGCAAGATTGAAGAAGAAGTATATGTCGCTCAACCACCGGCTTTGAAGATCCAAAACATCCTCGATATGGTGTACAAGCTAAATAAAAGCAATCGTATGGCCTCAAACAAGCTCCTCGCGCCTGGTATGATACAATCAAAGACTTCCTGAAATGCAAAGGCTTCAAACCTGGATCCCTTGATCCCACACTCTTCACGAACACATATGATGGTGAACTGTTTGTATGCCAAATATATGTGGATGACATTATCTTCGGCTGCACTAACCAGAAGTACAGTGATGAGTTTGGATACATGATGCAAGAACAATATCAGATGTCCATGATGGGAGAGCTCAAGTTCTTCCTTGGTCTTCAAATTCACAAGAAAGGAATGGCATCTTTATATCTCAAGAAAATACCTCCAAGATTGTTTGAAGAAGTTTGGAATGCAAGAGTGCAAAGGATACACGACGCCAATGCCACCTAAACACCACTTGGGTCCCGACGACAATGGTAAAGAGTTCGATCAAAAGGTATACCGCTCCATGATTGGTTCCTTACTTTACCTATGTGCATCTAGGCCGATATTATGCTTAGTGTTTGCATGTGTGCTCGATTCCAAGCGGCACCAAAGGAATCGCATCACTTAGCCGTGAAGCTTAATTCTTCGATATTTGGCTCACACCCCAACACTCGGATTATTTTATCCAATTGGCTCAATATTTGATTTGGTTTGATTTTCGGATGCTGATTATTCTGGTGTCAAGGTGGATCGCAAGTATAGATCTGGCAATTTTCACTTTTTGGGTCGATCACTTGTCTGTTGGTCTTCATAGTAGCGTAACTGTGTCACTCTCAACCGCAGAATCTGAATACATTGTCTGGATCTCACTGTGCTCGACTTCTATGGATGAAGCAAACTCTCAAGGACTATGGCATCAATCGACACAAGTACCTCTCTTCTGCGACAACGAAAGCGCCATCAAGATTGCCAACAATCCAGTCCAAAGCACTCGAAGGCAAAGCACATTGAAATTGGCCATCATTTTCTCGTGGATCATGTCATGAAGAAAGATATTGACATCATTCACGCCAACACCGAAGAGCAATGGCAGATATCTTCACAAAGCCCTTGGATGAGAAAAGGTTTTGCAAGTTACGGTGTGAGCTAAATATCTCGGAATCCTCAAATGTCCTGTGATCAAGCACACATCCTAACACTTATGCATGTTGATGACTTAGATGTGCAACACACGAAGTAACGTATATCTTCAATCAATGAAGACTTACATTACGAGTGTGAATACATTAACGTGAATTTGACTTCGAGCGCCACGATAATTGTGCGCCGTGTCTGGGTCTAATACTTCCTATACGGTGGCTAACGCCACCACCAAATTTCTTTGTTTGAAGTGTTTCACTCATGGCGTTATTTCTTGAAGCTATTCGCATTTGATTTGTCTTCATCTTCAACTTATCTTGATTATGTTGATTTGGTTGCTGTCTTATATATATATATATATATATATATATATATATATATATATATATATATATATATATATATATATTGATTCTGTCCTCTCACAAAGATTCACTTATAGCTATGTCTTCAAGTTGAATCTTTTGAACTAAGTGAATGTGATCGGACCCTAATCTCTCTATGCTTCCTATCTCAAACTCTATCTGTCCAAATCATATGCATTCTATTGAATCGTTGAATGTCTTCTCTCAAGCGTCCTTGTCGCCAGAAGACACAGAGACAAACTTTAAGTCTGTTTTAAATGATTCATCATTACTGTTGAACTCCGGAGAAGCCGGAACGACCCTCCGACAAACCGGGCGAGCATGGGAACGTGGGACATCTCAGAGTATGTTGCATGCGTGCCACGTGCCCCTCAGATGTGAACCGCCAGGGGCACCTGCGTAATTGCACTGCGCCGCACACCTTGTTATAAATACATGTCCCCTGCGGTAAAGAAACTCTTCTTCCACCTCTCCACCTCGTCAAAACCCTAGCGCCACCGCTAGCTCTCGACGACGCCGGCGACGAAGCGCTTAGCTGCCGCGACTTCTCCGACGCCGTCCTCACGCCGACCGCGAACATCTTCATCTCCGCCGCCGCCGTAGGTGTCCTCCGTCGCCAAGTTAGGGCACGATGGACTGAACTGCTCGGCCTCCTTTTTCCCGTCTAGCAGTTCTTCGAAGCGGTAAATATAACTCTATTTTTACCATCTTTTTGATCTTCAAGATTCATCCTACTTGCTAAAATTGGTTTCTGCCCATACTATGTTAGATCTATTCTGTCTGCATCTCGTACTGCCTAGTATATTCACTTAAGCTTCACAACTAGTTAGATTCCTCACTTGTACTTATTCACGGATTCGCATAAATCTGGAACCAACTCTCAACAGATAAGTGAATGTCTTCGCATCATCGTGCCAATGTCTTCAAACCGATTTATCTTCAAAATCTTCCGAGAATGCATATGACCTCTTCCCCTTCCCTCGCATCTCTAATGTTGTCACGGTACATGTCCGTGGGAGAATCCCTTTGGTTCTCATAGTCTGCATTCGTTTGCAGAATTCTTACAAAGATCAAACCAACTCTCCCGAAGCCGCCTCACCTGTCAAAGAACGCAAGCCTTTGAAGCCTTTGAACGAGAAGCCATTCAGTTTGAAGCTCATGGCTATAGATAAATCAGTCAGGAAGGGCGGCAGACAGCATCGTGAGGGAACCTCAAAAGATCTGCCTGATGACCTCGCAGAGCTATACAAGACAGATCCCGAAGAGTCTTACAATCAGCGCAAGACGCGAATCCAATGGATTCGTCGATATTGGTCTGAACAGTGGTTCAAGTACAATTTCGTCACACAGGAATATGCCGAGAAGAATGCCATCAGAAGCCCTTGGGGTGATATTCTGTTTCGAGGCCTTCCTCCCAAGAACATGGCTGAAGCTATTGCACAAGGTTTCTATCCTTGCATGGTCCGTGGACCTCAGCCTGAGAATGCCGACCCGATGTCTTTGCTCTGGTGTCATGATGACAATCTCTTCAAGCGCAATTTCCAGCACGCAAAGGCTTCTGCAAAGGAAAACAAGAAGTCATTGGGATTAGACTTCAACCCTGGTCCCTCTGCTCCCCGTGCTGACGGCTCACGTGACGCTGAACCCAATGTCATCGGTCCCTTTTCGAATCTTGATGGCCTCATCACTTATATCTTGGTCCAAGGTGCCAAAGTGGATCACTCGGATGACGAGGCTGATTCTGATGAAGCCCCAGCTCCAGCTCCTGTTCCTTCTCCAAAGCCGCAGAAGCTTAAGAAAGTCAAGGCTCCAAAGTCAGCTGCTCCTCCAAAAGCTTCACGTATGAAGCCACTGGCCACTGCACCTCCTGAAGCCAGTGCACAGTCTGAGGATCAATCCCGCATCTCCAAGAAGACGGAGAAGAGAAAGAAAATTTTCAAGAACACTGAATTGACATCGACCCTTCGCCGCCATTCTCGCGTGAAGAGCACATTGATCTGTCTAGTGATGACGATCTTGCGATGATGCCCTTGAGCAACTTATCAAGAGCAAAGAAGAAGCGTAAATCTTCAACAACTTGCCTCTCTTTGATGTGGCAATCATCCATCACTTCATTGATGAGTGGTTTGATACCCCAAACATCAGCTTTGAAGATCTGCAACTTCCTATTGGCCTCAGCGTCTCCTTCAATGGCGCCATTGCTTCTGAGCTAGCTCTAGCTCAGCGGATTGTTGAACTGAAGCACAAGATTGACTACGAGAAGGCTCAGTTCAAGAAGCATATGGCTGCACTCAGTGTGCAAGACGTTAAAAACTTCAAGGTCATGCTGCACGACCTCAAAGAAAACTTTGTCAAGAAGCGTGAAGAAGCCAGATGCTCTCGTGAGCGCATGGTGTGCTTGCCTACAATGAGGCTGAGAAGCGCAAGGCTCTTGGCCGTCCTGGCATCGACCCCAGGATGGCCGCAAAGAAAAAGAAGTCTTCAACTGACCAAGCTGCACCTTCAAGGCAGGAAGAGCCCCGCATAGTCTTCCCAAGCAGCATGACTGGCTCGAAGCCAAAAGTCCGGTCAACCGCTTCTGAACAGAAGAAGACGAGGGCTGCCGAGGCGGAAGCGAGAAAAAGGAAAAATCCTGACGCCTCTGATGCTGCTCCCTCCAAGAAGCTAAAGACCAAGAAGAATCGGGCTGCTCCCACAGAGCCCTTGATTGTTGAACCCATTTCTGTGGTTCGTCCCGCGTCTGCAACCCAAGAACTTCGCATGACTGTTCATGAGCCTGCTTCCACAGAGGCTCCTGAAGCTGAAGAGATTCCAGCAGCTGATCCCATCACTGCTGAAGACATTGGTCATCATGACAATATTGAAGATGATGAAGTTCTTCCTCAAATCGAGTACAATGTGGTATCATCGCCTGTTCGTACGAACAACGAAATCATCAGCATTGGTCGTCCTTTGACGCCAATTGCACAGGATGCTTCATGGGCTGATCGCCCCCAACAACAAGACTCCCCAAGATTCCCCAACATCAAGTCACTCCCCAACAACAACAGCAAGAAGAAGAGGAAGACTTTGAGGCCTGTGCAACCCCATCTCCAAAGGCGCCGCCAAAGATTTCGCAGGCTTCGCAAAAGGTCAAAGGCCTCAAGTACCTCTCTCGAAGCTGCCCAGAAGGAGAAATGCACCACCAAACTGTTGCACGTCAAGTGTTTTCAAGCCACTCCAATCGCGAATGTCTTTGAATCAAGCTAAAGCTTTGAAGACAATCCGGCCGCATCAGCCGCAGACACCCAAGAAGAAGAAGAACGTGTCCCTACACCCCTCAGAATCAAGAAGTCATACTGATATCAACGTGCAAAGGTTCCCGACCCTCCAGCTCCTCAAGTGGAGGTTGAGAACATTGAGGCTGCCACCTCCAACACCAATGAAGCCAATGACGTGGTCATGGCTGAAGCCAATGTGGAGCCTATCCCAACTCCTCCCGAAGCCACTGTAGGAAATGTGCCTGAAGCCAATGAGGCTACTGCTCCCGAAGCATCCGGCCGAGCAGCTGAAGCCTCGCTTGTTGCCACCGCCTCCCTGCTCCGCCACCAAGGCCCTACACAATCGAGCAAGCATACAACTACGGCGAGCTAGTCACGATAAGATGGCTCTGCTCTGGTCCCTCCGCCTCATGCCTCCGGGTCCTCGCTCGAATATCATATTGAGCATAGGCCTCGTGTCCAAGCCAAGCCAAGATCGCCAAGGTTTCTGTGCATCGCCACCTCAACGGGTTCTTTCAATGCAAATGGCTTCAAAGCCCACAATACTTTCTTTGACAGTGCAAAGAACCCCTACACAAGGCCAAGGATCTCATCTGACCGGTTCTGGAGCTATCAACAAAGAAGCTATTACTCCTGTGTTCTGTATGACCAAGGCCGCATTTTCCCACATATGCGCCTTGACACTGAAGCCATTGCCGGACTGCCGTGCTTAGAAGAAGCACTTGACTGCTTTCATGATGCAGGTCTGCTTGGTTTCAATTATGCATAAAGAACACTGAAATGAAGAATTAGTGCTTCAATTCTATGCTACCCTCCACATCCGCGGCTACAACAGAGACACAAAGACATGGGTTCTCGATGTTGGAAATATGCCCTAGAGGCAATAATAAAAGCATTATTATTATATTTCCTTGTTCGTGATAATTGTCTTTTATTCATGCTATAATTGTATTATCCGGAAATCGTAATGCATGTGTGAATACATAGACCACAATACATCCCTAGTGAGCCTCTAGTTGACTAGCTCGTTGGTCAACAGATAGTCATGGTTTCCTGACTATGGACATCAGATGTCGTTGATTAACGGGATCACGTCATTAGGAGAATGACGTGATGGACAAGACCCAATCCTAAGCATAGCACAAGATCGTGTAGTTCGTTTTGCTAGAGCTTTTCCAATGTCAAGTATCTCTTCCTTAGACCATGAGATCGTGTAACTCCGGATACCGTAGGAGTGCTTTGGGTGTACCAAACGCCACAACGTAATCGGGTGACTATAAAGGTGCACTACAGGTGTATCTCCGAAAGTGTACATTGGGTTGACACGGATCGAGATCGGATTTGTCACTCCGTATGACGGAGAGGTATCTCTGGGCCCACTCGGTAATGCATCATCATAATGAGCTCAAAGTGACCAAGTGTTTGGTCACGGGATCATGCATTACGGTACGAGTAAAGTGACTTGCCGATAACGAGAGTGAACGAGGTATTGGGATACCGACGATCGAGTCTCGGGCATGTAACGTACCGATTGACAAAGGGAATAGTATACGGGGTTGATTGAATCCTCGACATCGTGGTTCATCCGATGAAATCATCGAGGAGCATGTGGGAGCCAACATGGGTATCCAGATCCCGCTGTTGGTTATTGACCTGAGAGCTGCCTCGGTCATGTACGCAGATGTCTCCCGAACCCGTAGGGTCTACACACTTAAGGTTCGGTGACGCTAGGGTTATTAGGAAGACATGTATGTGATTACCGAATGTTGTTCGGAGTCCCGGATGAGATCCCGGACGTCACGAGGAGTTCCGGAAGGGTCCGGAGGTAAAGATTTATATATGGGAAGTTGTCAAACGGACACCGGAAAAGTTTCGGGCATATCGGTATTGTACCGGGGTCACCGGAAGGGTTCCGGGGGTCCACCGGAGGGGCCACCTCCCGGGGCCACTTGGGCTGCGTGGGAAGGCCAGCCCTGGTGGGCTAGGCGCACCTCCCTTGGGCCCTTGCGCCTAGGGGTTGAGGGGGAACCCTAGAGGGGCGCCTTGCTTGGGGGCAAGCCCTCCCTGGCCGCCGCCTCTAGATGCCATCTAGAGGGGCCGCCCCTGCCCTCTCCCCTATAAATAGAGGGGTGAGGGAGGGCTGAACACCCAAGCCAAGGCGCAGCCCTCCCTCCCAACACCTCTCCTCCTCCGCACGTGCTTGGCGAAGCCCTGCCGAATATCGCTGCACCAACAACACCACGCCGTCGTGCCGTTGGAGCTGTCTTCCTCAACCTCTCCTTCCTCCTTGCTGGATCAAGACGGAGGAGACGCCGTCTGCACTGCACGTGTGTTGAACGCGGAGGTGCTATCCGTTCAGCACTTGGTCATCGGTGATCCGAATCACGGCAAGTACGACTCCATCATCACCATCCCCTTGAACGCTTCCGCACTCGATCTACAAGTGGTATGTAGATGCAAACTCTCTCCCTTGACTCGTTGCTTAGATGAACTCATAGATGGATCTTGGTGAAACCGTAGGAAAAATTTTAATTTTCTGCAACGTTCCCCAACACTCGAGTGGATGACTGGAAATGTCCATCATGAAGCCAAAGCTCTTGACATCATTGAGCTCACAGGCCTACCCACTCCCGGAGAGCTGTTTGAACCTGGATGTCAACTCCACCGCGATGCCTTGGAGAGCATATTTCACAAGCCAGAACCCGACATGAGTCAGATGCTGAGTATGATGAAGCTACTGCCACACAATGCTGAATACCCTCAGCACTTCTTTGTTGATGACCTTGAGTATCTGCCTCGCACCATATATCACATCATCAGGCGAACTCTATGGCCAATCAAAGGGCATTCATCGTCTGCAAAGCTTGAAGGAGCAATGAAGACATTGGTATTCTACATCCTCAATGGCATCAGCTTCAACACGCAAGAATTCTTCATCCGACAATTGGCTGCGTTTGGATCTGATCTGTTTGGTCCAAGTTCTATGCTCCATGGGTCATGCGCCTCATTAAGATGCACTCGCTATCAACTATTAACCCTCTGCTCGCAATCATCTAATCTTTCTACCAGAGGTTGATATGTCTGTTGAAGCCATATAGCCTGAGCCTGCCAAAACGCCACTAAGTCTTCAGAACGCAGATCACCACAGCTTCTCTCAACCCATGGAAGGCGTCCAAGTAGTATCTCGTGTTTATCCTCTGGCTGGGAACACACGTCTGCCTCATCGTGCACGGACTGAAGCCACTAAGAGCACCATTGGCCAAAGGCCTCGGAAGCGCTCTCGAGTCCTCAATGATCGAGAACTTCTTGTGGCGCTGCATCAAAAGCAAGATAAGCATCACTCCTGGCTCAAGAGTCAAATGCAAAGCCTCTTGGTGGACGTCAATCGCATTCGAAACCTTGCCACCAAGAATGCTTTTGTCACTCACGAGACTTGTCGGCAATCATGGAAGAGTTTGACCCTGCTCAGTGCTGAAGCAGATCTTCAAGACGATGGCTTCACTAAACGCTTCAAGTTTGACTCCACTCCTCCACGGAATGCAGCACTACGATGAACTCCATCACTTGTAGACTCTGACTATTCTTCCTCCGCGGCAACTGTGAATGCCAGAGTGATCGACGATGAAGCCGATGCTACTTCACCGCCCCCTACTTCTGCACGAATCGACACTGCGCCAAGCTCGTCGGCACCGCCAACCAACAACGACAACCCTGCTGCATCATCTTCTTGAAGAGGATGAGTAGATGCTCTATGTCTTCAAACCTTTTGGTCCTTCATGACAAAAGGGGGAGAAGCATATGATTTTGATAGTCTTCAAGCGGGTTCATAAGGGCGGTTGCACTATATTTTGCCTAGTGTTTACAACTCTTGCTTTTGATACATTTGGTTCTTTGAGTTGTAACACTTAAACTCGATGGTCGTCTGCTACTTATTTGTTTTACTCTGGTGCGATGATAAATTCCGCATGTGCGACGATAACTTCCACACTTAGATCATTCTGCAGACGTCCATTTTTCATTATGCATGTCATTCTCTTAGCTATATCATTTCATGCATGATGAATTATCTTCATAAGTTGAAGAGGATCTCCACAAGTACAACCTGCCATGTGCATTTGCATTCCAAAAGCAAACTACTTATATGCACATCTTCGTGGGGAGCCTTTGCCACTTATGAAGACAATTCCTATCCTTTACAATTTCACATATTTTTCCCCGTTGAAAACTTCAACCAGCTTTGTCATCAATCACCAAAAGGCGGAGATTGTAAGTGCATCTAGTGCCACCCCTAGTTGGTTTTGGAGTATTGACGACAAATGTGGTTGAGGGACTAATGCGTTTGTGAGAATTGCAGGATAACGCAGGTAGTGTCCCTCATTGATTCGGTTTACCTACCGGAGTTGACCCTAAAAATGTATGAAGACATTGACGACAATGGTGGTATGTGAAGATATTCACATTGAAGACTATGACATGAGAAGACATTGAGTGAAGACTATGGAGCGCGAAGATTGTGTTGTTTCGTTGTTTCCTTTTCTTCTTTGTTGAGTCGTAGGAACCACCGTACTGTTAAGCGGGGTCCAAGTAATCATAGTCAGAATGACTGAACTGATGCTCAACCCAAATCCTACGTCTTCGAGCGAAGACAATGAGAGCAAAACTTATCCAGAGCTGGATGAGTCAGCTTTGCTTGTAGCCCAAGTAAAGTTGTCGTGTGTTTGAAATCTGACCGTTGGAACACGTGTCAGTTCCTTAGTGACCCAGGGTCATTTCGGACATAACAGGTCGGGTTGCCCAGTGGCTATAAATAGCCTACCCCTACACCATAAATTGGTGGCTGCTCAGAGTTAGTGCACGGCTTTTGTTGTTTGAGAGCAACCCACCTCGAAGCCCTTGAGAGAGAGAAATCCTTGCGAGGACAAAGCCCAAAACACCCAGAGCCAAAGAGTGTTAGGCATCACTGAAGTTTTCCTGTCTGTGTGACCTGAAGACTTATTACACTTGAGGACTGTGAATCCTCCAGCCGGTTAGGCGTCGCGTTGTGGTTATTCGTAGTTAAGAAAACGTTCTTGCTAAAACCCAATTGCAGCCACATAAAAGATGCAACAACAATTAGATGACGTCTAACTTGTTTTTGCAGCAATTGTCATGTGATGTGATATGGACAGAAGTTGTGATGAATGATGAATGACATATTGTGATGTATGAGATCATGTTCTTGTAATAGGAATCACGACTTGCATGTCGATGAGTATGACAACCGGCAGGAGCCATAGGAGTTGTCTTTATTTTTGTATGACCTGCGTGTCATTGAAGAACGCCATGTAAATTACTTTACTTTATTGCTAAACGCGTTAGCCATAGAAGTAGAAGTAGTCGTTGGCGTGACAACTTCATGAAGATACGATGATGGAGATCATGATGATGGAGATCATGGTGTCATGCAGGTGACAAGATGATCATGGAGCCCCGAAGATGGAGATCAATGGAGCTATATGATATTGGCCATATCATGTCACTACTATATAATTGCATGTGATGTTTATTATGTTTATGCATCTTGTTTACTTAGAACGACGGTAGTAAATAAGATGATCCCTTACAACAATTTCAAGAAGTGTTCTCCCTAACTGCACCATTGCTAAAGTTAAATGCGTTTCAAGCACCCCGTGATGATCGGGTGTGATAGATCCTTACGTTCACATACAACGGGTGTAAGACAGTTTTACACATGCAAAACACTTAGGGTTAACTTGACGAGCCTAGCATGTACAGACATGGCCTCGGAACACGGAGACCGAAAGGTCGAACACGAGTCGTATGGAAGATACGATCAACATGAGAATGTTCACCGACGATGACTAGTCCGTCTCACGTGATGATCGGACACGGCCTAGTCGACTCGGATCGTGTAACACTTAGATGACTAGAGGGATGTCTAATCTGAGTGGGAGTTCATTAAGATAATTTGATTAGATGAACTTAATTATCATGAACTTAGTCTAAAACCTTTGCAAATATGTCTTGTAGATCAAATGGCCAACGCTCATGTCAACCTGAACTTCAACGCTGCTCCTAGAGAAAAACCAAGCTGAAAGATGATGGCAGCAACTATCTGACTGGGTCCTAACACGAGGATCATCCTCATAGCTGCCAGGAAACAATATGTCCTAGAAGGACCGCTAGGTGACGCTCCGTCTGCAGAGAACCAAGACATTATGA
Source organism: Aegilops bicornis (assembly GCA_021605145.1). NCBI lineage: Eukaryota > Viridiplantae > Streptophyta > Magnoliopsida > Poales > Poaceae > Aegilops > Aegilops bicornis. The sequence goes on along the minus strand of CM038673.1, from coordinate 679,302,525 downwards.
ATGCTTGGCAAACTTCGTACGATGATTACTCCCTCATTCAGTGCGGCATGCTATACAGCTTAGAACCGGGGCTCCAAAAGCGTTTTGAGCATCACGGAGCATATGACATGTTCGAGGAGCTGAAACTAGTTTTCCAAGCTCACGCTCGGGTCGAGAGATATGACGTCTCTGACAAGTTCTATAGTTGTAAGATGGAGGAAAATAGTTACAAGGTGAGCACATACTCGAATGTCCGGTTTGCACAACCGCATGACCCACTGAATACTAACCTCCCCGATGAGGCGGTCATTGACAGAATCCTTGATCGCTCCCACCAAGCTACAAGAGCTTTGTGATGAACTACAATATGCGGGGATGGTGAAGACCATTCTGAAGTATTTTCAATCTTTGAAGTCGGCAGAGGTTGAGATCAAGAAAGAACATCAAGTGTTGATGGTCAATAAGACCACTAAGTTCAAGAAGGGCAAGGGCAAGAAGAACTTCAAGAAGGACGGCAAGGATGTTGCGGCGCCCGATAAGCCGCCATCGGGAAGAAGTCAAAGAATGGACCCAAGCACGAGACCGAGTGCTTTTATTGCAAGGGAAGGGTCACCGAAGCGGAATTGCCCCAAATACTTAGCGGATAAGAAGGCCGGCAACACCAAAGGTATATTTGATATACATGTAATTGATGTGTACCTTACGATTACTCGTAGTAACTCTTGGGTATTTGATACCGTGCCGTTGCTCATATTTGTAACTCATGCAGGAGCTGCGGAATAAGCGGAGATCGGCGAAGGGCGAGGTGACGATGCGCGCGTCGGGAATGGTTCAGTCGATGTGATCGCCGTCAAGACGCTACCTCTACATTTACCTACGGGATTAGTTTTGAACCTTAATAATTGTTATTTGGTGCCAAGTTTGAGCATGAACATTGTATCCGGATCTCGTTTAATGCGAGATGGCTACTCATTTAAATCCGAGAATAATGGTTGTTCTATTTATATGAGAGATATGTTTTATGGTCATGCTCCGATGGTCAATGGTTCATTCTTAATGAATCTCGAACGTAATATTACACATATTCATAGTGTGAATACCAAAAGATGTAAAGTTGATAACGATAGTCCCACATACTTGTGTAATCGCCGCCTTTGGTCACATTGGTGTCAAGCGCATGAAGAAGCTCCATGCTGATGGACTTTTGGAGTCTCTCGATTATGAATCATTTGACACATGCGAACCATGCCTCATGGGCAAGATGACCAAGACCCCGTTCTTCGGGACAATGGAGCGATCAACCAACTTATTGGAAATCATACATACCGATGTGTGCGGTCCAATGAGCGTTGAGGTCATGGAGGATATCGTTATGTTCTCACTCTCACCGATGACTTGAGTAGATATGGGTATGTCTACTTGATGAAACACAAGTCTGAGACCTTTGAAAAGTTCAAGGAATTTCAGAATGAGGTAGAGAATCAACGTGACGAAAAAATAAAGTTCTTCTGATCAGATCATGGAGGAGAATATTTAAGTCACGAATTTGGTACACACTTAAGGAAATGTGGAATCGTTTCACAACTCACGCCGCTGGAACACCTCGGTAATAACGGTGTGTCCGAACATCGTAATCGCACTCTATTGGATATGGTGCGATCTATGATGTCTCTTACTGATTTACCGCTATCATTTTGGGGATACGCTCTAGAGACAGCTACATTCACTTTAAATAGGGCACCGTCTAAATCCGCTGAGACGACACCGTATGAATTATGGTTTGGAAAGAAACCTAAGCTGTCGTTTCTAAAAGTTTGGGGATGCGATGCTTATGTCAAGAAACTTCAACCTGAAAAGCTCGAACCCAAATCGGAAAAATGCGTGTTCATAGGATACCCTAAGGAAACCATTGGGTATACCTTCTACCTTAGATCCGAAGGCAAGATCTTTGTTGCCAAGAACGGATCCTTTCTGGAAAAAGAGTTTCTCTCGAAAGGAGTAAGTGGGAGGAAAGTAGAACTCGATGAAGTACTACCTCTTGAACCAGAAAGTAGTGCAGCTCAGGAAAATGTTCCTGTGGTGCCTACACCAATTGGAGAGGAAATTAATGATGATGATCAAGGTACTTCGGATCAAGTTGCTACTGAACCCATTAGGGTCCACTAGGACACGTTCCGCACTGCAGTGGTACGTCAACCCTGTCCCGGAAATCATGTTGTTAGACAACGGTGAACCTTGAACTATGAAGAAGCGATGGCGGCCCAGATTCCAACAAATGGCTAGAAGCCATGAAATCCGAGATAGAATCCATGTATGAAAACAAAGTATGGACTTTGGTGACTTGCCCGATGATCGGCGGCGTTAGAAAACAAATGGATCTTTAAGAAGAAGACGGACGTGGATGGTAATGTCACCATCTATAAAGCTCGACTTGTCGCTAAGGGTTATCGGCAAGTTCAAGGGATTGACTACGATGAGACTTTCTCTCCCGTAGCGAAGCTTAAGTCCGTCTGTATCATGTTAGCAATTGCCGCATACTATGATTATGAGATATGGCAGATGGACGTCAAAACGGCATTCCTTAATGGGCATCTTAAGGAAGAGCTGTATATGATGCAGCCGGAAGGTTTTGTCGATCCTAAGAATGCTAACAAAGTATGCAAGCTCCAATGATCCATTTATGGGCTGGTGCAAGCATCTCGGAGTTGGAACATTCGCTTTGATGAGATGATCAAAGCGTTTGGGTTTATGAGACTTATGGAGAAGCCTGCGTTTACAAGAAAGTGAGTGGGAGCTCTGTAGCATTTCTCATATTATATGTAGATGACATACTTTTGATGGGAAATGATATAGAATTCTTGGACAACATTAAGGCCTACTTGAATAAGTGTTTTTCAATGAAGGACCTTGGAGAAGCTGCTTATATATTAGGCATCAAGATCTATAGAGATAGATCGAGACGCCTCATAGGTCTTTCACAAAGCACATACCTTGATAATATTTTGAAGAAGTTCAAAATGGATCAGTACAAGAAAGGGTTCTTGCCTGTGCTGCAAGGTGTGAGATTGAGCTCAGCTCAATGCCCGACCACGGCAAAAGATAAAGAAGAGATGAGCGTCATCCCCTATGCCTCAGCCATAGGATCTATTATGTATGCCATACTATGTACCAGACCTGATGTAAACCTTGCCGTAAGTTTGGTAGGAAGGTACCAAAGTAATCCCGCAAGGAACACCGGACAATGTCAAGAATATCCTGAAGCACGAAAAGGACAAAGGACATGTTTCTCGTTTATGGAGGTGACGAAGAGCTCATCGTAGAAGGGTTACGTCGACGCTAGCTTCGACACAGATCTGGATGACTCTAAGTCACAAACCGGATACGTGTATATGTTGAATGGTGGAGCGATGGTAGTGCTGCAAGCAGAGCGTCGTGGCGGGATCTATATGTGAAGCGGAGTACATGGCAGCCTCGGAGGCAGCGCATGAAGCAATTTGGGTGAAGGAGTTCATCACCGACCTAGGAGTCATACCCAATGCGTCGGGGCCGATCAAACTCTTCTGTGACAACACTTGAGCTATTGCACTTGCCAAGGAGCCCAGGTTTCACAAGAAGACCAGGCACATCGAGCGTCGCTTCAACTCCATCCGTGAAAATGTTCAAGATGGAGATATAGAAATTTGTAAAGTGCATACGGATCTAAATGTCGCAGATCCGTTGACTAAACCTCTTCCGCGGGCAAAACATGATCAACACCAGAACTCTATGGGTGTTCGATTCATCACAATGTAACTAGATTATTGACTCTAGTGCAAGTGGGAGAATGTTGGAAATATGCCCTAGAGGCAATAATAAAAGCATTATAATTATATTTCCTTGTTCGTGATAATTGTCTTTTATTCATGCTATAATTGTATTATCCGGAAATCGTAATACATGTGTGAATACATAGACCACAATACGTCCCTAGTGAGCCTCTAGTTGACTAGCTCGTTGGTCAACGAGATAGTCATGGTTTCACGACTATGGACATCGATGTCGTTGACAACGGGATCACGTCATTAGGAGAATGACGTGATGGACAAGACCCAATCCTAAGCATAGCACAAGATCGTGTAGTTCGTTTTGCTAGAGCTTTTCCAATGTCAAGTATCTCTTCCTTAGACCATGAGATCGTGTAACTCCCGGATACCGTAGGAGTGCTTTGGGTGTACCAAACGTCCACAACGAATCGGGTGACTATAAAGGTGCACTACGGTATCTCCGAAAGTGTCTCATTGGGTTGACACGGATCGAGATCGGATTTGTCACTCCGTATGACGGAGAGGTATCTCTCGCCCACTTTCGGTAATGCATCGTCATAATGAGCTCAAAGTGACCAAGTGTTTGGTCACGGGATCATGCATTACGGTACGAGTAAAGTGACTTTCCGGTAACGAGACTGAACGAGGTATTGGGATACCGACGATCGAGTCTCGGGTATGTAACGTACCGATTGACAAAGGGAATAGTATACGGGGTTGATTGAATCCTCGACATCGTGGTTCATCCGATGAAATCATCGAGGAGCATGTGGGAGCCAACATGGGTATCCAGATCCCGCTGTTTGTTATTGACCTGAGAGCGTCTCGGTCATGTTCCAGATGTCTCCGAACCCGTAGGGTCTACACACTTAAGGTTCGGTGACGCTAGGGTTATTAGGAAGACATGTATGTGATTACTGAATGTTGTTCGGAGCCCCGGATGAGATCTCGGACGTCACGAGGAGTTCCGGAAGGGTCCGGAGGTAAAGATTTATATATGGGAAGTTGTCAAACGGACACCGGAAAAGTTTCGGGGCATATCGGTATTGTACCGGGGTCACCGGAAGGGTTCCGGAGGTCCATCGGGAGGGGCCACCCCTCCCGGGGGGCCACTTGGGCTGCGTGGGAAGGGGCCAGCCCCTGGTGGGTGTAACATCCCAAATTTTCAATTTGGAATGTTATACATTAGGTCATCATGCATATCATATTTTCTCGCATTTTCCGATCCTAGAAAATTTCACGCAACTCAAGGACCCTCGGAGAGTTGGAAGTTTCATTATTTTCATATTTGGGATTTTCCAAATCTTGAAAATAGGATCATTGGATTTATTTAAATTATCTTCATAACATTTTTCCTAAAAAAATATTTCGAGAGGGAATAATATGACTTTCCCACACAAATAGGAAAAATGAAGATATTATAAATAAACCAAATTTGGTTTTGGAAGATTTATTTTGCTTAGGCAAAAATGAGCATTTTAAAAATTTATGCATGTATATTGTTTTAAAGTTCATTTTGTTCGACTCATTTTTAGGAGTCGGAAAAATTTGTTTTAATTAATTTGGAGTTCATTTGATATTTATTTTATTTGTTTTGTTTTAATTTTATTTAAAAAAACAGCGCTTCTGACCGAGGAGGCCCGGGCCCAAGCCAGCCAGGGCCCAGCCCAGCCTCCGGCCCACCCGCCTCCTCCCTCGCGCCGCCGCCCGGCGGAGAAACCCCGCCGCCACGCCTCGCCGCCGCCGAGTCTGCCGGACCCGGCGCTCCCTTGACCCCTCCCAAGCCACCGCCCCTTTATAACCCGGACCCCGGCCCCCTCTCTCACCCCCACCCCGGGAGCCGCCGCCACCCGCCTGACGCAAGCCAGGCCGCCGTGGGACGCCTTGACGCCGCCCGCCATCGCCCGGCCGGGAACCCCGCCGCCCTCGCCTCCCGACCCCCGCCGCCTTTCTCCGAGCCCCGGAGAGCTCGGCCATGATCACCGGAGGTAGCCACTGCCGCCCGCGCCCGATTCGGGTTTATCCCTCGAACCGATCCGGTTTTTTTTTAAATGTTCGGTTTTTTTAAAAACCTAGATTGGTTTTGTTTTATTCGGTTTTCTTATTTAACTAACGTTCACCGAACCGTTCCCGATGAACGCGTTCGTTAGATTCGTTCTGTTAATCTAACGCCGCTTTTTAACTCGTTCGTGCTTTTTCTTTTAATCGGAATTAATCCGTTATTTTCGATTTGATTTCAGATCTGATTTTCAAAACTGTTTTATTTCTCGCTCGTTTATCGGAATCGGGTGATTCAAGCGCTACCGAGTTTCAGAACGAAACCGCCGTTCGACTACCCTACTTTCACAGAGTTTTGCTACTGTGAAATTTTGACCTATTTTCAGATTGCTAAACCGAGTCGTTCTCTCTCGAGTTTCGACTTTCGATGCTTTATTTGATTCGATTCTTTTGCCACTGTGGTTCTTAAGTTGAACTCTCTGGTTAGATCTTTTATTCGAGATTTCCTTGTGCATTAGATGAGTACTTATTGTATGCTTGTTGTTTGTCTGCGTTAGATCACCGGTGAGTGCGCCGCTTGTTATTTGAAACTCTAGGACTCATGGATCATCGACAAGGCAAGTAACACTTTGATCATACCTTTTCTACTACCCAGCTTTTATGCATTAGATCAAGCCCTCAAACACTTGCATGTTTAGGATCTAATTAAATTGTGGGATGGGAAGTAGATTGAGGTAGTACCTATTACTGCTTTACTTATGAAACCTTGGGAGTTACTTCTACGTTTGCTTGATTATGCCATGCTATGCTAGTAGACGTGGATTGGGTGAGTGAATATCCATGATGATGTGAGATTGTTAATTAATGGTTTATCTAAGGTGGCAACCTAAACACACATCTGGGTGGATTGAGGCACCTGGTTTCTATCAGGATTTGCTGTATTTCTTCGGACCGCCACCCAGGCTCTAAGGGATCATAAGATTATTCAAACTGAAACTTACGTGTGCAGCCACAAGCCAATTATGGGCTCGCATAGTTGACTAAGTCGTGCGAACTCTTACGGGTAGGCTAGCTGATGTAGGGGATGTAGTTTGGTACGGTCTACCCACATGTAAGGTGCTAGCGCTTACGAAAGACTATGTCTCGGTCATCCGCTTCTCAAACACCATGCGGTCACGAGAACCAAGCGGAGGCGATCGAGTCTTGTGGGGAAAAGTGCGCAAACCTCTGCAGAGTGTACAAACTAATCATGATTAGCCGTGTCCCGGTTTATGGACAATTTGAGTATCCGGTACTTGATTATCATGTGAATCTCAACATGTTACTTCTAATAATAAAGTTATTGGGTTTTTAATTAGTACTTTTAATTGTGATTGAGGATGCTGACAACCATCTTCAATGATTAACAACCACCATGATAGTTAAATAAAATTATTCCTTTGATGTAGGGAAAAATCAGCTTTATGCAAAAATGTAATCAGAGAGCCTTACCACCAGCCAAATATGCATGTAGTATAGGCTTATTCATTCATTGCTCTCTATGTGTTACATTGCCAAAGATATTCCATGTCTTGACCCGTTTTCGGGCTGCAACTTTTCACGTTGCGCACTTTTCGCATTTACGAGTAAGGTGTTAGGTCGTGGTTCTATACTCGGTGATGCGGCTGGAGTTGATGGACTCACTCGCTTTCCAAGCCTTCCATTGTTGTTATTAGATGGCCTTAAGCCATATTATTGTATTAAGTTCCCTTGTGGACAACGATGTAATAAGTGTGTGATTGCTACTCGCTATAAATCCTTCGATGTCTTGTCGTGTCAAAGCATTATCGATCCAGGATGACATCGAGCACGTAGCGCTTAGATCCATTCGGTCCGGTCGCCATGAGAATGGTATCGAGCACACGCCGACCGTAGAGGACACGACCACTAAGATAAAGCCATAGATCACTACTCTCTTCTCATTTTCTAACTCCTCATCTTTTCTACTCTCTTTAGGATGACGGACGCTTGAAGATCAAGTACACCCAACCAGATGAAGGCACACCTTTTGGATTTCACTTGAAGGAAGTTACTAAGTACCGAACATTGGACTACCAAGCTTCACCGAACTTTCAACGCCACTCGCTGAAGAGGAGCTGGAAGATTCATGCTCACGTTCGGGAAGGACATTCGCCCCAATCACCAAGCCTATAGATAGTGTTTTCGGTGCACCCACTTGGAGTGCAGGAAAGAGCATGGCAGCTCACATCACCATGGGACGCATTGGAGAAGTTTATCAAGAAGACCTTAAGGACACCATCTACCAGATTTATGACGCCGAGATGACAAGCGGGGCGTCGTCAATACCAAAAAGGGATAGATCCATTGCAGCTTTCATCAAGGAGTTAAATCAGCACATTCGCCGCCAGGAAAACCATATGTGCAATGATATGTTTGAGTTGCAGAAGACGAAGGAAAGTATCATCGAACAGGAAGAAGAACTAAATACTACACGCAAGGACTACATGGACGAGATCGTAGCTCTGGCAAGACACAATAACGATCTTAAGTAAGAGATCGAAGAACTCAAGAAGAAGTTGGCGCTCAGGAATGAAGACCAGTATGTCGGTCGCCCAAGCGACTACATCAACATCGACGACACCGATTCGGATCCAAGTGAACCCGACTTTGAAGACGAAGCCGAGTGACATTATGGAGTCTTCCACGGTTCAAATTAGTAGAAGTCCCCACATATTAGTAGTATTCCTCCATGTAAACAGTATAGTACACGCACTTTTGCGATAGTTAGATCGTTGTAAGCCCTTGTTTGATTGAATGAAGTGATTTTGTGTGTATTTGCTCATGTGCATTTGGGTAGTGATTCACTTAGACCTCATTCTATTCTAAATTCTCATCTTTTCTAAACCCATCGATGCCTCCGAGACGCGACCGGATTCGCTTTTCCGCCAGAGATCACCCAATTGATCCAAAGAGAATACCACGATTCAAACACCGGTGCGTAACTGTGGCAACAACAACCCACCGCCACCACCACTGCGGATCATCCGACTCGTTTCCTTAGACTAAATCCGCGGTGTATTCCAAAGAGCACCGAGCCGATTGTAGCAGATGACTGGCTCCGCAAGATAGGAAGGAGTTGACCACTGCGGGATGCACGGATGGAGAAAGAGTGAAGTTTGCAGCGCATCGGCTTGAAGGACCCGCAAAGATGGTGGGAGAATTTCACAGCCACTTACCTCAGTAGACAACATCACATGGGACTGGCCAGTTTGACAAGCTTTTCGCACAGCCCATGTTTCAGCAGGAGCCATGGCCATGAAGAAGCGTGAGTTTAGCAACTTACGCCAAGGAGGAAGGACTGTTGGCGATGCGTGGATGACTTTAGCAAATTAGCACGTTATGCCCCGGATGACGTTGCTACGGATGCAGCTAAACAGGGAGAAGTTTCTAGAAGGATTGAATGATGAGTTCAAGATGCCGTTGATGGTAGCCAGTTTCAATAACTACCAGGAGTTAGTAGACCGAGCCCTCATGATTGAAGGAAAGCAGCGAAGAATTGAGAACTGCAAGCGGAAGTATGGACAAGGGAAGTATAACTCGAGCTCAAGAGAAACCTCGTTATACCCCTAAATCAGGAATTCGGCCAAAGCATACCCATGGAGGAGGAAATTCGCATAACCATAACAGCACCAAGAATGGGAACGGGAATGGAGGAAGCAACGGATGAATCGCACCAACCCGTCAACACCATCCAAAGTAGACTGAGTCATGTTACTTGCTTTAAGTGCCGCAAGACTGGGCACTATGCAAATGACTGTCCGTAAGGCCAGAATGGAAATGGCAATGGAAGCTCCGGAAAGAAGCCCAACCCTTTCAACAGAGGATGTGAACCACCTTGAAGTGGAGGAGGTTGAAGATCAGCCCGATGCAAAGAATCGGTAAGTTTTTCGTTAAGTCATTTACTGCGGTTGTTCTTTTAAATCTTTGGAGCATCGCATTCATACATATCAAGGGATTTGTGGATAAGTACAAGTTACCAACCCAAGCCCTTAGGTCACCCATGCTAGTAACCTCACGGAGGCAGTACATGGCTAGTAAATGGTGTGATCGACCGCCACTAAGGATTGGACACTATGTTTTCCCTCGGACCTAATAGTTACGGAATCCCAAGGATTGGATGTGATATTAGGAATGGATTGGTTATCAAAGTATGGAGGAAACATAGATTGTACCGCAAGGTTAATTTTGCTCACCACACACGAAGGAAGAAGGATTAAATGCATTATCACGGCACGAGCCGAGGAGAGCACAAGTTAATTGCTTGACAGAGTGGTACAGGAAGAAGTACCAGTGGTGAAGGATTATCCTGATGTATTTCCGGAAGAGTTGCCAGGAATGCCGCCGGATAGAGACATTGAGTTTTTAATCGAGCTGTTGCCAGGAACAGGCCCGATATCGAAACGACCGTACAGGATGCCCGCAAAGGATTTGGCAGAAATTAAGAAACAGATTAAGGAACTTTTGGATAAAGGTTTTATTCGCCCAAGTTCTTCACCTTGGGGATCACCCGTTTTATTGGTGGAGAAGAAGGATGGATCTTTGAGAATGGTTGTTGATTACCGTGGATTAAATGAAGTAACAATCAAGAACAAGTACCCACTACCTATGATAAATGATCTGTTTGATCGCTTGCAAGGAGCCAAGGTGTTTTCCAAGATCGACTTGCGATCGTGGTACCATCGATTGAAGATTCGGGAGCAGGACATACCCAAGACAGCATTTACCACGAGATATGGACTATACGAATATACCGTTATGTCATTTGAGTGACTAACGCTACCGGCCTATTTCATGAACACGATGAACAAAGTGTTCATGGAGTTTTTGGATAAGTTCGTCGTGGTGTTCATTGATGACATTTTGATTTTCTCGAAGAATGAAGAGGAACACAAGGAACATTTGCGATTGGTTTTGGAGAACCGAGGAACACCAGTTGTATGCCAAATTCAGCAAATGTGAGTTTTGGCTAAAGGAAGTTGGATTTCTCGGACATGTTATTTCCGGAGAAGGGATAGCGATTGACCCCACGAAAAGTTGAGACCGTAACCAAATGGGAAGCCCCAACGACCGTTGGAGAGATTCGGAGTTTCCTTGGACTCGCAGGATACTACCGAAGATTCATTGAGAATTTCTCAAGGATTGCAAAGCCTATGACTGAATTGTTGAAGAAGGAAAACAAATTCATATGGACTGAGGACTGTGAGGCAAGTTTTCGTGGAGTTGAAGAAAAGATTGGTTACCTCACCAGTTTTGATATTGCCAGATCAGACTAAGGATTATGAGGTATATTGCGACGCTTCATGTCGAGGACTTGGAGCAGTGCTTATGCAGGAAGGAAGAGTTGTTTCGTATGCTTCACGACAACTTAAGCCCCATGAGTTGAATTATGCCACTCATGATTTGGAGTTAGCAGCCGTAGTGCATGCCCTGAAGACGTGGAGACATTTTCTCATTGGAAATCATTGTGAAGTATATCACGGATCACAAGAGTTTGAAATACATCTTCACCCGAAGGAATTGAATCTCGAACGGAGGAGATGGTTAGAGCTAATCAAGGATTATGATATGAGATTGCATTATCACCGGAAAGGCTAATGTCAGAAAGGGCGCATTGAGCCGTAAGAGCCACGTCAATGCCCTAATGATGGGAGGAATACCCAATGAGTTAGCCGAGGACCTTCGAGAGCTATGTTTGGAAATAGTTCCGAGAGGCTATGTAGCAGCATTGGAGATTCGATCGACAACGATGGACAAAATCGGAGAAGCCCAAAAGGCGATAAGGAAGTTGCCACTATAAAGGAGAAAATGAGCAAAGGAAAAGCTAAAGGATTTCGTGAGGATGAACACGATACCTTATGGTTTGAAGACCGTGTTTATGTGCCCAATGACCCAGAGATCAGGAAGTTGATCTTACAAGAAGCCCATGATTCACCCTATTCGATTCACCCAGGAAATACCAAGATGTATTTGGACTTGAAGGATATTTTCTGGTGGACCGGAATGAAGAAGGATATTGCGGAGTATGTAGCAGTTTGTGACGTATGTCAGAAGGTAAAGGCCGAACATCAGAAGCCAGCAGGATTGTTACAACCGTTGCCAATACCCGAATGGAAGTGGGATAAACTAGGCATGGACTTCATCACAGGTTTGCCAAAGACCCGTTCAGGATATGACTCGATTGGGTCATAGTCGACCGTTTGACCAAGGTAGCTCATTTCATTCCAGTCAAGACTACCTATAGCGATTGCTAAGTTGGCAAAGATATACATGACCAGAATTGTATGCTTACACGGAGTTCCGAGGAGCATTGTATCGAATAGAGGAACCCAATTTACTTGAAATTTTGGAACCAGTTGCACGAAACATTGGGAACTAGATTGGAATTGATCTGACTTTCCACCCACAGACCGATGGGCCGGTGAGAGAGTCAATCAGATTTTGGAGGACATGCTAAGAGCTTGTGCCCTAGATTATGGATCTAGCTGGGATGATAATTTGCCGTATGCAGAATTGTCCTACAACAACAGTTACCAAACCAGTTTGAAGATGGCACCTTTCGAAGCTTTGTATGGAAGAAGGTGCAGGACACCGTTGTCATGGGACCTAAACCGGAGATCGCCGGTTGTTTGGACCAGATTTGATTAAGGAGTCTGAACAGAAAGTTAAGTTGGTTCGAGACAGGCTCAAGGTAGCCCACCTGCATGAAGAGCTATGCCGATTCAAAGCGCAGCGATTGAGTATGAAGTTGGAGACAGAGTATATCTCGAGTATCCCCGCCGAGGAGTTAAGCGTTTTGGAGTTAAAGGAAAGTTAGCACCCGTTTCGTTGGACCGTATAAGATTTTGCAACGCATGGGAGAAGTTGCGTATAAGTTGGAATTACCGTAAGGACTGTCGAGGAGTTCATGATGTATTCCATGTTTCTCGATTGAAGAAATGTCACCCGAGATAGCAGAGGTACCGTTAAGAGACACAGTACACCGGAAGCAATATGATTGAAGGATGATTTGACATATGAGGAAAACCGGTTAAGATTCTCGATTATGCGGCAGAGTTACCCGCAGCAAGGTTATCAAGTTTTGCAAAGTTCGGTGGAGCCACCACACCGAGGATGAAGCCACGTGGGAAAGAGAGGAAGTTTTGCTCAAGGACCACCTCACCTATTTTCTAGCCAACCCGAATCTCGAGGGCGAGATTCATCTTAAGGGGTAGGGTTTGTAACATCCCAAATTTTCAATTTGGAATGTTATACATTAGGTCATCATGCATATCATATTTTCTCGCATTTTCCGATCCTAGAAAATTTCACGCAACTCAAGGACCCTCGGAGAGAGTTGGAAGTTTCATTATTTTCATATTTGGGATTTTCCAAATCTTGAAAATAGGATCATTGGATTTATTTAAATTATCTTCATAACATTTTTCCTAAAAAAAATATTTCGAGAGGGAATAATATGACTTTCCCACACAAATAGGAAAAATGAAGATATTATAAATAAACCAAATTTGGTTTTGGAAGATTTATTTTGCTTAGGCAAAAATGAGCATTTAAAAAAAATTTACGCATGTATATTGTTTTTAAAGTTCATTTTGTTCGACTCATTTTTAGGAGTCGGGGAAAATTTGTTTTAATTAATTTGGAGTTCATTTGATATTTATTTTATTTGTTTTGTTTTAATTTTATTTAAAAAAAAAACTCAGCGCCCCCCCCTGGACCGAGGCCCAGCCGGCCCAGCCAGCCAGGCCCCAGGCCCAGCACCCCCCGGCCCACCTCCGCCTCCTCCCTCGCCTTGGCCGCGCCCGGCGGAGAGCCCCGCCGCCACGCCTCGCGCCGCCCGAGTCTGCCGGACCCGGCGCTCCCCTTGACCCCCTCCCCAAGCCACGCCCCCCCCCTTTATAACCCGGACCCCCCCCCTCTCTCTCACCCCCCACTTGGGAGCCGACCGCCACCCGCCCGACGACAAGCCCGCCACCAAGTGGGCCTTGCCGGGCCGCGCCGCCGCGTCGCCAGCCGGAACCCCGCCGCCTCGCCTCCCGACCCGCCGCCCTCTCCCGAGCCGGAGAGCTCACGCGATCACGGAGGTAGCCACCGCCGCCCAGCGCCCGATTCGGTTTATCCTCGAACCGATCCGGTTTTTTTTAAAAAATGTTCGGTTTTTAAAAACCTAGATTGGTTTTATTTTTATTCGGTTTTCTTATTTAACGAACATTCACCGAACCGTTAACCCGATCGCAACGTTCGTTAGATTCGTTTCATTAACTAACGCCGCTTTTTAACTCGTTCGTCGCTTTTTCTTTTAATCGGAATTAATCCGTTATTTTACGATTTGATTTCAGATCTGATTTTCAAAACTGTTTTATTTCTCGCTCGTTTATCGGAATCGGTGATTCAAGCGCTTACCGAGTTTCAGAATGAAACCGCCGTTCCGACTACCCTACTTTCACAGAGTTTTGCTACTGTGAAATTTTGACCTATTTTCAGATTGCTAAACCGAGTCGTTCTCTCTCGAGTTTCGACTTTCGATGCTTTATTTGATTCGATTCTTTTGCCACCAGGGTTCTTAAGTTGAACTCTCTGGTTAGATCTTTTATTCGAGATTTCCTTGTGCATTAGATGAGTACTTATTGTATGCTTGTTGTTTGTCTGCGTTAGATCACCCGGAGTGCGCCGCTTGTTATTTCGAAACTCTAGGACTCGCGGATCATCAGCAAGGCAAGTAACACTTTGATCATACCTTTTCTACTACCCAGTTTTATGCATTAGATCAAGCCCTCAAACACTTGCATGTTTAGGATCTAATTAAATTGTGGGATGGGAAGTAGATTGAGGTAGTACCTATTACTGCTTTTACTTATGAAACCTTGGGAGTTACTTCTACGTTTGCTTGATTATGCCATGCTATGCTAGTAGACGTGGATTGGGTGAGTGAATATCCATGACAGATGTGAGATTGTTAATTAATGGTTTATCTAAGGTGGCAACCTAAACACACATCTGGGTGGATTGAGGCACCTGGTTTCTATCAGGACTTGCCTGTATTTCTTCGGACCGCCACCCAGGCTCTAAGGGATCATAAGATTATTCAAACTGGAAACTTACGTGTGCAGCCACAAGCCAATTATGGGCTCTGGCATAGTTGACTAAGTCGTGCGAACTCTTACGGGTAGGCTAGCTGATGTAGGGGATGTAGGTTGGTACGGTCTACCCACATGTAAGGTGCTAAGCGCTTACGAAAGACTATGTCACGGTCATCCGCTTCTCAAACACCATGCGGTCACGAGAGAACCAAGCGGAGGCGATCGAGTCTTGTGGGGAAAAGTGCTAAACCTCTGCAGAGTGTACAAACTAATCATGATTAGCCGTGTCCCCGGTTATGGACAATTTGAGTATCCGGTACTTGATTATCATGTGAATCTCAACATGTTACTTCTAATAATAAAGTTATTGGGTTTTTAATGAGTACTTTTTAATTGGGATTGAGGATGCTGTCAACCATCTTCAATGTTTAACAACCACCATGATAGTTAAATAAAATTATTCCTTTGATGTAGGGAAAAATCAGCTTTATGCAAAAATGTAAATCAGAGAGCCTTACCACCAGCCAAATATGCATGTAGTATAGGCTTATTCATTCATTGCTCTCTATGTGTTACATTGCGGCATATTCCATGTCTTGACCCGTTTTTCTACAACTTTTCACGTTGCAGACTTTTCTGACGCATTTAGTAAGGTGTTAGGTCGTGGTTCTATACTCGATGATGCTGGAGTTGATGGACTCACTCGCTTTCCAAGCCTTCCGCTGTTGTTATTAGATGGCCTTAAGCCATATTATTGTATTAAGTTCCCTTGTGGACAACGATGTAATAAGTGTGTGATTGCTACTCGCTATAAATCCTTCGATGTCTTTGTCTTTGTGTCAAGACATCGATCCAGGATGACACTGAGCACGCAGGCGCTAGATCCATTCGGGTCTGGTAAGCTCTGATGGGCTAGGCGCACCTCCCTTGGGCCCTTGCGCCTAGGGTTGAGGGGGGAACCCCTAGAGGGGCGCCTTGCTTGGGGGCAAGCCCCTCCCCTTAACCGCCGCCCCCTCTAGATGCCATCTAGAGGGGCCGGCCCCCCGTGCCCTCTCCCCTCTAAATAGAGGGGTGAGGGGAGGGCTGAACACCCACGCCAAGGCGCAGCCCCTTCCCTCCCCAACAGCTCTCCTCCTCCGTACGTGCTTGGCGAAGCCTGCCGAAATCTTCTGCTGCACCAACAACACCACGCCGTCGTCTTGCCGTTGGAGCTGTCTTCCTCAACCTCTCCTTCCTCCTTGCTGGATCAAGACGGAGGAGACGTCGTCTGCACTGTATGTGTGTTGAACGCGGAGGTGTCATTCTGCTCAAAGACTTGGTCATCGGTGATCCGAATCACGGCGAAAGTACGACTTCATCATCACCATCCCCTTGAACGCTTCCGCACTCGACCTACAAGTGGTATGTAGATGCAAACTCTCTCGCTTGACTCGTTGCTTAGATGAACTCATAGATGGATCTTGGTGAAACCGTAGGAAAATTTTTAATTTTCTGCAACGTTCCCCAACACTCGAGTGGATGACTGGAAATGTCCATCATGAAGCCAAAGCTCTTAACATCATTGAGCTCACAGGCCTACCCACTCCTGGAGAGTTGTTTGAACCTGGATGTCAACTCCACCGCGATGCCTTGGAGAGCATATTTCACAAGACAGAACCCGACATGAGTCAGATGCTGAGCATGATGAAGCCACTGCCACACGATGCTGAATACCCTCAGCACTTCTTTGTTGATGACCTTGAGTATCTGCCTCGCACCATATATCACATCATCAGAAGAAAACTATGGACAATCAAAGGGCATTCATCGTCTGCAAAGCTTGAAGGAGCAATGAAAACATTGGTCTTCTACATCCTTAATGGCATCAACTTCAACACGCAAGAATTCTTCATCCGACAATTGGCTGCGTCTGGATCTGATCTGTTTGGTCTGAAGTTCTATGCTCCATGGGTCATGCGCCTCATTAAAATGCACTCTGCTATCAACTATTAACCCTCTGCTCGCAATCATCTAATCTTTCTACCAGAGGTTGATATGTCTGTTGAAGCCATATAGCCTGAGCCTGCCAAAACGCCACTAAGTCTTCAGAACGCAGATCACCACAGCTTCTCTCAACCCATGGAAGGCGTCCAAGTAGTATCTCGTGTTTATCCTCCGCTGGGAACACACGTGCGCCTCATCGCACGGACTGAAGCCACTAAGAGCACCATTGGCCAAAGGCCTCGAAGCGCTCTCGAGTCCTCAATGATCGAGAACTTCTTGTGGCGCCGCATCAAAAGCAAGATAAGCATCACTCCTGGCTCAAGAGTCAAATGCAAAGCCTCTTGGTGGACGTCAATCGCATTGAAACCTTGCCACCAAGAATGCTTTTGTCACTCCACGAGACTTGTCGGCAATCATGGAAGAGTTTGACCACCTTTCGGTCTTTGAAGCGAGATCTTCAAGACGATGGTTTCACTGAACGCTTCAAGTTTGACTCCACTCCTCCACGGAATGCAGCACTACGATGAACTCCATCACTTGAAGACTCTGACTATTCTTCCTCCACAGCAACTGTCAATGCCAGAGTGATTGACGATGAAGCCGATGCTACTTCACCGCCCCCTACTTCTGCACGAATCGACACTGCGCCAAGCTCGTCGGCACCGCCAACCAACAACGACAACCCTGCTGCATCATCTTCTTCAGAAGAGGATGAGTAGATGCTCTATGTCTTCAAACCTTTTTGGTCCTTACTGACAAAAGGGGGAGAAGCATATGATTTTGATAGTCTTCAAGCGGGTTCATAAGGGCGGTTGCACTATATTTTGCCTAGTGTTTACAACTCTTGCTTTTGATACATTTGGTTCTTTGAGTTGTAACACTTAAACTCGATGGTCGTCTGCTACTTATTTGTTTTACTCTGGTGCGATGATAAATTCCGCATGTGCGATTTATAACTTCCACACTTAGATCATTCTGAGACATCCATTTTCATTATGCATGTCATTCTCTTAGCTATATCATTTCATGCATGATGAATTATCTTCATAAGTTGAAGAGGATCTCCACAAGTACAACCTGCCATGTGCATTCGCATTCCAAAAGCAAACTACTTATATGCACATCTTCAGGGGGAGCCTTTGCCACTTATGAAGACAATTCCCTATCCTTTACAATTTCACATATTTTTCCCCGTTGAAAACTTCAACCAGTTTGTCATCAATCACCAAAAAGGAGGAGATTGTAAGTGCATCTAGTGCCACCCCTAGTTGGTTTTGGAGTATTGACGACAAATATGGTTGAGGGACTAATGCGTTTGTGAGAATTGCAGGATAACGCAGGTAGTGTCCCTCATTGATTCGGTTTACCTACCGGAGTCGACCCCTAAAAATGTATGAAGACATTGACGACAATGGTGGTATGTGAAGATATTCACATTGAAGACTATGACATGAGAAGACATTGAGTGAAGACTATGGAGCCTTGAAGATTGTGTTGTTTCGTTGTTTCCTTTTCTTCTTTGTTGAGTCGTAGGAACCACCGTGCATTACTTTTAAGTGGGGTCCAAGTGATCATAGTCGAATGGTGAAGTGATGCTCAACCCAAATCCTATGTCTTGACGAAGACAATGTGAGCAAAACTTATCCAGAGCTGGATGAGTCGACTTTGCTTGTAGCCCAAGTAAAGTTGCCGTGTGTGTTTGAAATCGACCGTTGGAACACGTGTCGGTTCCTTAGTGACCAGGGTCATTTCGGACATAACAGGTCGGGTTGCCCGGTGGCTATAAATAGCCTACCCCTACACCATAAATTGGTGGCTGCTTTCAGGAGTTAGTGCACGACTTTTGTCGTTTGAGAGCAACCCACCTCGAAGCCCTTGAGAGAGAGAAATCCTTGCGAGGACAAAGCCCAAAACACCCGAGCCAAAGAGTGTTAGGCATCATGAAGTTTTCTGTCTGTGATCGAAGACTTATTACACTTGAGGACTGTGGAATCCTCCACCGGTTAGGCGTCGCGCTCGAGCATCCAAGAGTCATTGTGGATTCTTTGGTGAACGTCGTCTGTGAAGGTTCGTAAGTCTACCTTGAAGACTTACCAGAGTGATTGGGCGAGGACTGTGTGTCCTTAGCTCAAGGGGAATAAGGTGAAGACGCGGTCTTCTGAGTTGAATCTCAGCCTCCCTAACCAGATGTACAGTTGTCACAAAGAATCGAACTGGTCCAACAAATCTGTGTCTTCAACAAGTGACTGGTTCTATCCCTTTCCTCCTTTACTTAGAGTTTGTCTTCGTGAAGTCATTGCCTCTTTGTCATACCTGTTTGACTTCATTGCTTGACTGCTTTTGTTGATTGGCTTCATACTATCTTCCATCCTGATTCTTACTACATAGCTGCTATTACTCTTGTCCGTTCACATTATGGCATACTTGACTATGGCTTGCTTGTTGTAGTTTATCTTCCGCTGCATATCAATTAGGTCATTTCTGCTGTTTGTCTTCGAACCATCCGTGTTTTGAAGACTTTCATAAAAATCGCCTATTCACCCCCCCCCCCTAGTCGATAACTAGCACTTTCAGATCCGCTGCCGTATCTGCCTCCACGTCTAGGCCTAACATACGTGGGGGGAGGTTTACCCAACCTATAAACATGTCTATTGGATATGCATCTATGTTTTAGTAGGGGTTGTCAAACTATGTGGACAAGTTTGCTATTTGCAATTTCCTACTTACGAATTCATGTGTAAACTGTTTGATATTTGCTATGTGGAACCTTTATTAATATCTGAGTTCATATATTGCTGTCATATTTCTGAAACTTGCTGTGATATTGCTGTCATATTTGAATTTGAAAACAAACAACCAAATGAACTTGAAACAATAAAACAGAGGACCCTACCGCGAGCACCACAGCGGTAGGGTTCAAACATTCTACCGCTTGACCCCCATGGCGGTAGGATGAACCTACCGCCAGGGCCCTTGCATATTTCGTTACAGAAAGTTTGTACGGCAAAACCTTGCCACACCTTACCGCCAGTGGCTCTGGCGGTAGGTTTAGACCGCCTACCGCCAGGGCCCCTAGCGATAAGGTACTTATCCACGTCAGCACAGGCAAACGGCCGTCGTCCCCCTCCGTCACACCCTACCACCAGGGGCTCAGGCGGTAGGCTGTCTAACCCTAAAGCCAGTAGCCCTGACGGTAGCAAAAGGGTCAAATCCTGAATTTTTCATCAACTGGAGTCAGATCTTGATTTTATATCGCAAAAGGGTCGAAAACACGAAATTTTGTGTGCATATGGAAACCAGCTGACATGCATTATGAGAAAACACTCGATTCCCAATAGACTCACAAAACGACAAGCAGTTTCAGGACCCTATCCATATGCCTAGAAAATTGCATTGTTGTACGGCGTTTCACTATTCTAACCATTCCCGCGGTCGTGCCCGTCTACTAACCACAAGATTGCACCACCACTCATCACACGATCAACTGCCCCCTCCTCTCCACGAGATCAGTCCAAACAAGAACCAGGTGCTTGCGAGATCATGTAATAATGGTCGGCAAGAACGCCAAAGGAGACAAACGACACCAGTTTCCACCATGCATTAACACTCCCACCAATGGAGCGGAGTGGCAGGGTAATTACCCGCAGGGCCGGGGCGTCGGCTACCGGCCCGGCCGGCCAGCGAGGTACGTCCCGCGTGGCGCCGTGCATGCGCGCGACGACGAAGAGCCCCTTGCCCCCTTCGGCCACGTCCGGTGGGGCGGCGTACACGGCACATGCACGCCACGCTGCCCGGGCAGTGGGGCGCCACCCGCGCTGCACGACGGGACACTTGGTCTGGTCTCCCCGGCCGGGCCAATAATTCCTAGGGGTTTCCCACGAACCAAACCGACACATGCGCGATCCCGAGCGTCTTCGCCTCGGCAGAGCAGATCTTCTTTGAATTTTCGCTGGATGAAGGTGAGCTCGACTTCGGCCACGGTGGTTGCAGAGTGGGTGTGCGGTATAGAACTTGTCGCCGGCGCGTCGGGCCGGAGGGCGGCAGGGCGAATCCTTTGACGCCTGGCCGGCTGCGGATCTGACGAGGCCATATGCGTTCGTGCGTTTTGGTACGGGGATGATCACTAATAGAAAAATGGTCAAATGTGAAGTACAATACTGCCGGTTGGAATTTCAGCCGGCACTAATGTGTACACTAGTGTCGGTTCATGGCGGCGATCAATAGCACCGGTTCGTGGCGTACCTTAAGTATCGGTTAAATGCGACAGATTTAAAGAATGTCACTGTGGTGCTATGGCCCTACCATCATCATTTAGTGCCGGTTCGTACCACGAACCGATACTAATGAGGTTATGGCAAGCTGTTTTTTGTCCCACCTCGCTCCCCTAACAAGTTGTTTACCACCTTAAATATGTTATTTCTCAAACTATCACAAACACTTGGTCTTCATTGAACTCTATGTGTGGAATTTGTAGCCGCAATATGAGTTTTCATCGGTTTATAAATCGTTGATGACTCATATTGACAATTCAGATTGTACACACAAAGATCATTCATGATCAAAGTATTTTTGATGTTATAAGATCATATTGACAATTTAGGCGTAAAGAAATATAAGATCATGATCTAAATGCTCTTATATTTTTTGCGTTAAGTATGCACCATTCAAAGCGACGCCATCAACTTTCAACCGTTTATGCCTTCATTTGCTATTTTTCATGCATTTAATGATTTGTTTTAAGAACCAAATGACCTGGAAATTGAAAAGCACTACAAATGAACTATGAAAAAGTTGAAACTTGGCATGGTATCATCATTTTACCCACATATCATGTTCAAAAAAGTAGAGAGGGTTACGGCAAAAACTTGATGCACTTCATTTATAAACTGGACAATCTCTTTCGAAGTATTCGGGTTTATGACGAAATTAAACTCATCTATTACAAAGGCATTTCATTTTTTTAAACTTATTACAAGTCTAGACTTTTTGTGCATTCAAGATGCACCATTCAAGCTGCTAGGCGGAGGCTCTTAAGTACGGTTCCAACTGCTAGGCGGGAGGAGCTCTTTAGTACCGGTTCCAACTGCTAGGCGGGAGGAGCTCTTTAGTACCGGTTCGTGGCGAACCTTTAGCACCAGTTCGTGCTACGAACTGGTACTAATGAGGTTGTGTCGTAAGGTAAATTTGGGCCCCACGAGCACCTTTAGTACCGGTTCATGGATGAACCGGGGCGTAAGTTGTTTTTAGTCCCACCTCGCGAAGTGAGAGGGACTAGGAGCGGTTTATAAGCCACGAGTGCGAGAGACGATGAAGAAGAGGCTCAATTCTCACGTTAGCTTAGCTTCAAGCCTTCAGAATACGGTAGATCGCACGGAGCTATGCGCAGTGCAGTTCACACTATTCGAAAGGCTTGAAGCAAATTAACGAGCATTGCACCGCTTTTTATTTTTAATAACTTATTACAACTCCGGACTTCTTACATTATGGCAAAAACTAATTGCACGTTGACATTTCTTTTTTAAGTTATAACTCCAGACTTTGACCATCAAGTTTTGCAGAAAAGAAAAAATAGCAGAAAAGAAAAAATAGCAGAAAAGAAGAAAAACTATAGCTGAAAAGAAAAAAACTATATAAAAAACTACTCAAAAATAAATAGAAGAACATAAATATAGCAGAAAAGAAAAAACTACTCAGAAATAAATAGAAGAAAAAATAAAGCAGAAAAGAAAAAAAAATTATATTTGCTATTTTTCAATCGTTTACAAAATGACCGTGAAATTGAAAATCACTACAAAATGAACTCTGAAAATGATGAATTTTGGCAAACTAGATGAAAACTACTCACAAATAAATAGAAGAAAATAAATATAATAGAAAAGAAAAAACTATACAAAAACTACATGAGAAATAAATAGAAGAAAATAAAGCAGAAAAAAACTATAAAAAAATTAGGCGCTGCCTGTGGGCCTATTAGGCCAATTGTGTAATTGTGAGCCTTAAAGGCCCAGTGAGACTCCTGGCGGCGCTGCAGAATTTAGGCCAACAAGCCTGCTATATAGAGGAGTTCGAAGGGTAGCCATGCTGGGTTTATAAACCCGGTCGGCTGCCCTTCGCCTCGACAGGTGGGACTAAACTTTGGGGTGGCGGTGAGGCCTTTTAGTACCGGTTGGAGCCACCAACCGGTACTAAAACTCCCTTTAATCTGGGTTGGTGGCACCAACCGGTACTAAAACCTCGTTCCGCCTCTTCGCCTGGCCAAAGTTGGCCTTTAGTACCGGTTGGTGGCTCCAACCGGTACTAAAGGCATCTCCTATATATACAACACTTACGAAAATTTCAGTTACATCTCCTACTTCTTCGCGTCTCCTCTCGTCGTCGCCCGCTCTCGGTCGCCGCCGCGTCGTCCATGTATACGCCCGCCGCTTGTCGTAAATACTTCGTCGCCAGTCATCGCCATCATCGCATATCGCCCATCGCCCGTCGTAAGCCATCGCTTGCCATGTCGCCCGCCGCCCGTCGTCGCCCGCCGCCCGTCGTCGCTGCCCGTCGTCGCCCGCGCATGGTACGTATACGTACACACATACACACACATATATATACACACACATACACATGTACACACACATACACACACACATACACACATACACACACACATACACACACATATTTTTTTACTTATTTGCTGTTTTCTGTTTTTTAGAAAATTTAATTAGATATTAATTAGCTAGGTATGTAAGATTTGAACTACTTGAATAATTAATATAACTAGTTTATTTTTAGTAAGAAAATTGTCGAAGTAGTTTATTTTTAGGTATTTGAGATTTGAACTAGTTGAATAATTAATATAACTAGTTTATTTTTAGTAAGAAAATTGTTGTATCTGAGATTTGATGATCTAATTAAAATATTATTTGTTAATGAGTTTTTCTGTTTATTTAATGTTTTTATATATTTTGAGTTTATGTAAATGTTAGATTAATGTCCAATGTTAGATGAATTAGATAGAAAAGTTAAATATATAGTAATGTCAATTGTTAGAGATAAATATATATAGTTAGATATATATTTGAATTGGCTAGATATTAATTAATGTTAGATAGTAATAAGTGTTTAATGTTTCACCTATATGAACATATAGGAAATGTCATCTGATAATGAAAAAGATTTCATTATGTGCGAACACTGTGAAGACCAAGTAGCGGTCAATGCGACAGAAATTTCCTTGTTGATGGTAGGCGCTTCACATCAAGCTGAATGAGACATTCGAAGTGGATCTGATGAAGTCACAACAGCAATTATTATTTGAATACAAAACTTATGCTTCATTGGCTTCAACTTATAATTTTAAAGCATGACTTATGCTTCATTTGCTTCAACTTATAATTTTAAATTTTTACTATTCTACTAGCACATCCCCTGCCATGCAAGAATTTTTGTCTTGGATAAGATAGGTTTTAGTGCTATAGATGATATGGAGGTAAAGAGAGTTTACTTGAAGACAGAGCATGGGTGTACTTTCAACGTCAAATTATATAATGGAGACACATACACCCATTTTAAATGCAAAACTTGGCAAGCACTATGCAAGGCTTATGCATTTGAGCCTGATATGGTTATCACCTTTGATATTCGTCAGGAAGATGATATTGAAGGTAATATAGACATCTGGTCGATGTGCAAACGCCTCCAGTTCTACCATTATGTGAGTTTTTCTCAACTATGGATGCATATGTTTATGTCTTTGATACAAACTATACAAAAATAGTTGACAACTAATTTGTATTGTCAGTTTATTTCGGTTCAAGCAAACATGTCCGGCGCTTGGTAGACATGACCTACTACTGCCCCGGGGCTCAACTAAACTGCGAGGAAATAAGTCATTATGTTTCATGGCTTGAGGATCTTAATACTGTCAAGACAAATTTTTTCCTAAACTTAGAAATGTTAGTACTCAAAACGTGCGACCAATGGTGATCGTATTGAACTACGGTCACATCTATAATCGAAAGATGGTAAGATTTTAACTATTTGTCCTTAATTAGTGCATCTTTTGCATACATTATTTTTGAAGCTAAACTTTCATTGCTTAGTATATTAATTACTATCGATGTTCTTTCATCAACAGGGACTTCCGATGACAGTTGTGCCTCGGTGGATCGAGACAAAAGGTCGCATGTCAATGGTTAGCTTACGACCAAGATTTCCTACATTACACATGAGTGCATTCAGGATTTCTGAAAGCGAAGAATGCTTAATAGTGAAAGATTGGAGCAAAATTGTAAACGATCGCAGAGAAGTACTAGGGGGCAACAAGGAGAAGCGCAACCCAAGATTAGGAGACAGATTCATCTGCATGCTCGATGATGAATCAGGAGAGCTATACATGTTCTATGCTATTCTACCTGAGAGGGAGAAGCAGGAGTAGCTAGTTCATGCTCTTAATTAATTAGTACCTGTCCTCTGTCATGCATGTCCGTATTGTCCTGAACTTCGATGTTGGTGATGATTATGTTGAACTCGATGATATCTTTGCTTCATTACAAAGTGAACTCGATGATTATGTTGGTGATTAGATAGCTAGCGGTAATGACTATGATGATTAAATAGTGGTAACTAATGACGACTATGATGATTTTTAGCTAGCTAAAGTTTATTTATTTATTAATATGCGATGATGATGATGATGATGACCACTACAACTCATTCTAACATAAAACAATCCTAAATTAAATTGATAACACAAATTTAATTGAAAAATAAAAAATAAAACAAAAACCCACAAACATTTAGTACCGGTTGGTGTTACCAACCGGTACTAAAAACTCCTGCCCGGAGCTGCCTCGTGCCACGTGGTTGGCCTTTAGCACCGGTTCATGCTGAACCGGTACTAAAGGGGGGGGGGGGGGGGCGTTAGTGACCACATTTTAGTGCCGGTTGTGGAACCGGCACTAAAGGGCCTTACGAACCGGTGCTATTGCCCGGTTCTGCACTAGTGGATTGGCCATCGCGTCCGTGCACCGTAAGCGTCGAGTTGTACTGTCGATCGTATTAGTGGTATAGCATGGTTCTGGGTGCTGGGTTTGCTGGTTTTGTTTCAGCTAGGTTTAATTAATGTTTAGTACGGCTGGAAACATAATAGAGGCCACTGGCACCAAATGGGTTGACTGTCATTGTGTCAACTGTCCACTACTCAACCGTGTTCGACGCATTGTGTCAACTGTCAGGTGGGAATTTGTTCTAAATTTTCTCACAATAGCTACTAGTAAGTCGCCTGATCAGTTGTTTTTGGAAGAAAGGAAGAAGCTGCCGATGAGAAGGAAGAAGCAGCCATCGGCTCGCCGGAGAAGCCTTTTGGGTCTATTTTAGGGCGGCAGACGACCCCACTATCTATCTTAGAGTAGCAGGCGACCTCACTATCTATCTTACGGTGGCAGCCGACCCCATTATCTATCCTATGGGTGTTGGAGGTGGGGTTGCAGGTTCGCGAGAAGAAATGGTTCATGGCCGGGGTTAGAGGGATGGCTAGGGCAGGCGGCATCCCTGACGGTAGTGTCTGGCGGAGTTCTTGAGGGAAGGCAAGGCGGCGAGGCTAGCATGGGAGCGCGGCTCGTCGTGGGTAGTGACATCAGGTGGTTAGGCTGGTGGTAGATCAACGGTTCAAGGTTGAAGATGAAACAATGAACCGTTTCGGAGGTTGCAGAATTTGATCTGGTCATCCATCTTATATTCGACGGTTCACGACGAATCGAATGGCCCAAATTAGACTTTCAGTCACCTAGCATCTAGCCAATCCCAATTTTTCTTGTCCTTTGGAATATTTATCAACTTAGTTAAATGTAATGTTTGTTATGTTGAATATGCTTAACATGTCGAGCAAATATCATGACACCACAACTATCAGGGCTAGGGTTACGGGCACGAAAAAATTGGGCCCATTGATGCCAGGAAAGTACTAGTAGTACTCTAACACCTATATTCTCCTTCTGAATTAATGGATGGGGTAAATCTTTTGCTCCATTTAGAAAAAACACAACTTTTACAAAATAATCATAAAGCACAAATTTTAGGAAAGTTATTTCGAAATATTCAAACTTTACATTAGGATGTTTGATCTCCAAAATAGGATGTGTTCGTTAAAATACACCCGTTTCAGTGTGTGGTTAGTCTGGGAAGATTCGGGCATTCGTCTCTGACTGGGATCATTTGCGAATCTCTGATGCTGACGAAATAGCCAACTCGAAGTAGTATATAAAATGCACGGGTGAGGGACACCATACGGATAGATGCCATGAGGAAGAAATGACATGTTCCTGGTTTGGTACTATGTCAACACTGCAGAAGGCTTTAGTTTATGAAGACAAAGAATCGTTTTGTCGAGCCAATCTTGATTGTATTTGTCGTCACACATTTGCATCGTCGAGTTGATTGCATTGCTCCCCCAAATTAATACAGTTTCAACAACTGCAGTTCGATATCCTGTATTTTTAGCCGTTTCTTCTTCTTTCTTGGTTACTAGGTTGGTTGACTCCTTGGCCCGTTATAAAGATTTTAGTCACTGCTTCAGATAGTTTAATTAGCCAGCTAGGCAGTATTTTATTACTGAGATTCCTACTAATGAACTCTTGCTCTCATGACATACTATTTTTTTACCATGCTGTGAACAGGAAGGTACTGCTGGCAGCAGTCACACGACTGGCATATACGCACCGATGATTTTTCCAAGAACGCGTATGGGCCATTGGCCGATCTTTATTAGAAGGAGAAGAAAAAGCAGTACAAAAGAGTCTCACGGTTCAGGAGATCGTGAACTGATAGTACATGGAGGATGGAGCAGCCCCAAAACAAATAGGGCAACACCAAGCGCGCATGCTTCGGAATAGCCCTTCTCGCCTCCAACCACCAGTCCTCGGTACTTCCAGAACTGCTGTCCGGCGTTGGGAAACTAACGCCCGTCCATTGCTGGAACGCCGTCCAGAGCTGCTGCGTGAAACGGGCAGAGCAGAAACAAATGCGTGCAGTCCTCGGGATGCATTAGGCAAAGCGGACAGTGGTCAGACTAGTCATAGTGGGAGTAACTTCAGTAGTAACATCGAGTCCAACTCAGCAACTTTACTTATTTGGCAATGAGTTAATGAGGAGAGATGTAGTTACAGTAACAGCTGAATTCTTGTAACATCACATGTCCCAATGCAATATGAGTCTATAACCTAATAAATGAAGCTTAGCATGTTACCACACTTATGTTACTACCCACTATGAAGGTAGTAACATAGTCTAGGGATTTGTGTATGTTACTAGTATATGTTACTATGCATTGTGACTAGTCTCATTGGACGGCCATCCGCGTCGCTGGAGGTTATCCGCCGTCAGGCACTTCCTCTGTATAACCAGCCACATGAAAAACATGCAGCGAGCAGGGGCTTTTGACTTCCATATAAGCTTGTTACAGGCAAAACGGACTCCGGCCGTGAAGACCATCCTGTATGCGCTGTTCACTATGAACTGATGATGCTCCGTCAACCTCCAAGAACGCGTATGAACGATTGTGATTTGTGGCTGCTATGTTTTCATTAAGTTTCACACCAGCGTTTCAGATGCATCTAGATGTCGTTGACCTCAATGAAATGCTCCATCGATTAGTTTTTGAATGTGTACTGTGTCCTTGGTTATAAACGTTTTGC
Organism: Aegilops bicornis; assembly: GCA_021605145.1. Lineage (NCBI taxonomy): Eukaryota > Viridiplantae > Streptophyta > Magnoliopsida > Poales > Poaceae > Aegilops > Aegilops bicornis. Next base: position 679,273,941 of record CM038673.1, on the reverse strand, counting down.
ACGCCGAAACTCTAGAAATGCATGATTGCATCCGTGAACAAGCACGTCCAGCAGACATCCAAATTTGCAAGTGAACAACAACCTTCGGCTGTCCATCAGCTGTCGTGTCCAATAATGTGAACGAAGAGAACACTGTGCTGGTTAACAGCAAAATCTGTTTGTAACGGAAAAAATAGTTTGTGGTGGATTTTTTTTTGCGGGGTAAAAGGAGATTGTATTAATCTAGGGAGGCATAATATCGTTCATACAAAGAGTGACAATCTCCTCCGTACCTGAGCCTAACCACACCGCGGTTCGAGGCAAACTACGCCCATAAGCTGCTAAGGCATGACTCACTATATTCTGGGAGCGGCTAATAAGCTTGATCTCCATCTCTCTGCCATTCTCCATGAGCGCCTTAATATCCCTGATACATGCCATGTTACTAGAGCGATCCTGAGACACCGACTGGAGCATGGAGACGGCCTCTGCACAATCCATTTCAATGATGATAGGACAACTTGTACGCTCAAGGGCCAACGCAACCCCCTCGCGGCAGGCCGCAAGTTCTGAAGGAGCCACGGCATGCCGTGAAGATAATGCCGCCTGTATCATCCCGCAGCACCATACCGGACCTGCTGATCCGTCAGCAGCCACGAACGCGCCATCCGTGTTGAGCTTCGCCCAGCCTGCAGGAGGCCTAGCCCAACTCTGTTCTTCCTTGTTCCCTTTCGCTAGTTGCTTTCCAAAGTCTGCAGATCGAGGCACACCAGAAATATGCATTGGCATCTTCCCTTTGGTACTATGTCAACACTGCAGAAGGCTTTAGTTTTTTTTTCTTTTTTTTTTTCGAAAAGGAGGTATACCCCCGGCCTCTGCATCACTTGATGCACACAGCTATTTATTAAAAAGTATCTCAAAGATTTCAAAGGTTCCAAACGGAGGTCTCAAAAATAAACAAAGGTCGTACTAAGCGAAGAAAAGCCACAAGCGGCCAAAAATAAAAATCACAACCGGCGCCAGCAAGACTAGGAGACTAAACGTCTATCCTATTATTGGACCGCCATCCAAACCGGTTGTAAGTATCCCGTGCAACCATCTCCCATCGGCTGCACCCAATATTCATATGCTCCCTGTGGTCCGCATACGGTGAGTAATGACCACGTCACGGATCCAAGTAGACGCTACGAAGATGACCTGCAAAAAGTTGGTAATGGTTTGTCACATTAAATGTAACGTCATTGCGAGAATTCCATAGAGACCAAAATAATGCACATGCTCCCACTCGGATATGTGCCGCCGACTTTGGCTCCACTCCAGTCAAACAGTTATCAAACAAATGTGATATCGTGCGAGGTGGAGTTATGTTGAATGTAACATGGATAGTTCTCCAAAGCAGTTTAGCAAGTGGACATTTGATAAATAGATGTTCTATTGTTTCATCCTGATCACAAAAGCAACATCTTTTACTTCTTTCCCACTTACGCTTAACTAAGTTGTCTTTAGTAAGAGTGACACCCTTATGCACAAACCACATAAAAACTTTTATCTTCAAGGGCACCTTAACTTTCCAAATATGAGCCGTCCTTGGGATGGTTCCGGTATTAATCAAATCCATGTACATGGATTTAACCGAGAAGACCCCCGAGCTGGAAAGCTTCCATTGCAAAGTGTCTGGTACATCCGAAAGATTAACCTCCATTAACCTACGCACAAAATGTATCCACCTAGTCCAACGGTCGCCAATAACAGACCGTCTAAACTGTATGTTAAGCGGGATAGTACCCAACACTGTAGCAACGGAAACCTCTTTCCGCTGCGCAATGTTGTAAAGGGAAGGATACTGTAAGGCCAGCGGCGAATCTCCTAACCAAGTATCCTCCCAAAATCGAGTATCCCGCCCATTCCCGATGATAAATTTGATCCTGTTAAAGAACGCCACTTTCGTCCTCATAATCCCTTTCCAGAATGGTGAGTCAGTCGCTTTTACCGTAACCTGGGCTAGTGTTTTGGCATAGAGATATTTGTTACGCAATAGCTGAGCCCAAACTCCGTCACTTTCTATGCATAACCGGTATAACCATTTGCTGAGTAAGAACCTATTTTTCACCTCCAAGTTTTCGATTCCCAAGCCTCCCTGGTCCTTTGGTCTACAAATTACATCTCACTTTGCCAAACGATACTTATTTTTGTTCTCATCAATTTGCCAGAAGAATCTAGATCGATAAAAGTCCAATCTTTTCCATTACCCCAACCGGGACTTCAAACAAAGAGAGGAGGAACATGGGCATACTTGTCGGTCTGAATTAATAAGCACCAATCTTCCTCCATAAGACAAAAGTTTGGCCTTCAAAGCAACTTAGCCTCTTTTCAAACCGATCCTCGATACATTTCCAATCTTTATTTGTGAGCTTACGATGATGAATCGGAATCCCTAGGTACGTGAAGGGTAGTGTGCCTATTTCACAGCCAAATAGCTGCTTGTAGGTTTCTTGTTCTTCTCTGGCGCGTCCAAAGGAAAACAGCTCACTTTTATTAAAATTAATTTTCAACCCTGATAATTTTTCGAACAGGCAAAGCAATAACTTCATGTTTCTGGCCTTAATAAGGTCATGTTCCATGAAAATGATGGTATCGTCGGCATATTGAAGAATGGACACCCCACCTTCAACCAGATGTGGTATGAGCCCCCCTACTTGACCGTCCTGTTTTGCTCTATTAACAAGAACGGCCAACATGTCAACCACGACATTAAAGAGAATTGGCGACATCGGGTCTCCCAGTCTCAATCCTTTTAACGTCTGGAAATACTGGCCAATATCGTCATTAACTTTGATGCCTACACTACCCCCTTGTACAAATGATTCAACCTGCTTCCTCCAGGCCTCATCAAATCCTTTCATACGTAAGGCCTGCTGTAAGAATGACCACTTAACTTTATCGTATGCCTTTTCAAAATTCACTTTGAAGACCACTCCATCGAGCTTCTTCGAGTGAATTTCGTGTAAAGTCTCATGAAGAACGACCACTCCCTCGAGGATGTGTCGATCTGGCATGAAGGCAGTCTGTGTTGGCTGTACCACCGAATGAGCAATCTGAGTCAGACGGTTTGTACCAACTTTTGTGAAAATCTTGAAGCTTACATTGAGTAAACATATCGGCCTGAATTGCTCAATGCGAATTACTTCCGCCTTCTTTGGTAACAACGTAATAGTCCCAAAGTTAAGATTAAAAAGTTGAAGGTGGCCATTAAGCGAGATCATTGAACATGGGCATCAAATCGCCTTTAATAATACCCCAACATTTCTTGTAAAACTCAGCTGGGAAACCATCCGGACCAGGTGCTTTGTTATTTTCCATTTGGGATATTGCGTCAAACACCTCCTTCTCGAGAGAAAGGTGCAGTTATTGCCGTTCTCTTCATCTTTCAGTTGAGGAATGTCGTCCACCATGCTCTCATCGAGAGCGACATAATCCTCAGCTGGGGCCCCAAACAGTTTTGTATAATAGTTGGTAATATACATTTTAAGGTTTTCATGACCAACAATCGTACCCTCATCTTGTTCAAGTTGAATGATTCTCTTCTTCCTATGTTTCCCATTGGCAATCATATGGAAAAATTGAGTATTATTATCTCCTTGAACCACCTGGCGCACTTTCGCTCTACGTGCCCATTTCAACTCCTCCTCTCTAAGAAGCTTAGCTAGCAAAACCTCGGCTTCTCTTTTAGACACTCGCTCATCCATATCCGGTAAGATACTTTCAACTTTTATGTCTAGGTCATTGAGGATCTTTAACAATCTTTCTTTCTCCTTTCTATAAACCCCGCTATTGTTCTTAGCCCATCCTCTCAAGAACTGTCTAAGATGTCAAATCTTATTCTGCCACCGATCAATATTTGTCTCTCCCCTTTGTTCCGCCGCCCATTCCCTTGCTATCAACGCGAGGAAATCTTCTCTCTCGAACCACACAGTTTCGAAAGAGAAGACATTCTTGTTGCCTTTGTGATCCGCCTCACGAGTCTACAAGAAGGGTGTATGATCAGATATTCCCCTTGTAATGCTTGCACCGTCACAAGAGGGAATTTTTGTTCCCATTCTATAATTGTGAGAACTCTATCAAGTTTTTCATACGTCGGATTTGGAAGATTATTTGCCCAAGTAAATTGCACACTGTGAGATCAATCTCTCGCAGGTCCAGGCTTTCAATAATCGCATTAAACATGAATGACCATCTGCCATCAAAATTGTCATTATTTTTCTCTTCTCGTCTTCTAATAATGTTAAAGTCACCACCAACAAGAACAGGTAAGGTACCATCCCCACAAATCCTAACTAAATCTGCGAGGAAGTCCGACTTTAGCTCAGGTTGTGCCGCTCCATACACAGCCACTAAAGCCCACTGAACCCGTCGACTTCGACCGCACATGGAACTTAACTGCAAATTCCCTCGAGAAAACATCAAGCACCTCGAGAGACTCAAGAATTGACCCCTAGGAGGATCCATGAGATCTTCCCGAGGCGGCAAACAGTGCCAATCAAAATCAAGACCTCCTGAGATAGTTCCAAGAAACTGGGAAGTAAAATTCGCCCTACCTGTCTCTAGCAACGCAATAAAATCAAGTTTGTAATCCCGAGATGCATCCGCCAAAAACCTACATTTAGCCAAGTCCCTTAGACCTCTGCTATTCCAAAATATGCCTTTCATGAATCATCGTGAAATTTCTTCTTAAACTTAATCCTAGCACTTTGACGCGCCGTAGACAGGCCATACACCTTTTTTTGCCGTTTACGCGTTGGAGGCTGAGGGAGGATCAAAGAGTCCGCATGACTAATGTCCTCAGCAGGACCTACAGGTGAAGACAGAGAGGCCGCATGCCCCTCCTCTTCCAAAGTCTCCTCATGTAGAAGGTTTGCAGGAACTAAATCCTCGCATAAACCCTCCAACTCACACATACCCAACTCATTTATCTCACTTTCTTGCATTGGTTGGACTGCCGCTACATTATTAAGCATCGCCATTGCTCTATCAGTTTCTAAATCAAGAAGCTCATTGATAGAAGTAACTACTTCGCGGTTGTTGGCACCTAAACAAATTCCCAATTTATCCGCTCTATGCAATATGTCATCTTCAGAAAAAATGTAAAACTGAAATACCGGTATTTAAAGACAAACCTGTAGAAGCCTCCGTGTCGCGGATTTTGGCCATCCGCATGGCGCGGCCAAGCTGAAACTCATCCGCATCCGGCTGCTCCTGGATACGCCGGCTGAAGCGCCTCCCTCCCGACGCCGGATCTGGAATACCCCCAAAGGCCACCACCTCTGGGATAGAAGAGTACGTCCCCCGTCCAGTGTGAGGTGCGGAAGGTAGCACCGGAAAGCCCACCATCGGCTCCGGTTCCGGACCCGTACCCAAAGCCGGCACCTCCACCGTCGTCGCCTCCTGCGACACCTGTGTAGAAGCCGCATCCTCCATCGGAGTTAGAGCAGAAGAAAGCCCATACCCCTCCACGATCACATCCGCCTCGTGCGGTCGTTTAGGTGAAGGAGTAGCAAGCCGAGGTGTGACGTCCGCCGAAGAAGGATGAACTGGGGCCACCTGCCTCGAGTCGCTTCCCTTAGATGACATCGGTTCTGCCATAGCATCACCACCCTCGAACGAAAACCGGACAGGAGATAACGGAGGTAAAACATGCTCAACGGGGTCATCTCGCTCCATCCGATCTCCCCACAGACGCCCAGGTGCCGAAACAGCTCGAAAAGACCCAAAACAAAGTCCTGACTTGGACAGAGATATGGGGGCGGGGGTCGTGCATCTCGCGTCCATAGGAGTGCGGTCATCATCCTTCAATGTTGTGAGAATCCGAGATGGTGGCACTATCGCATCCAGCACCTCACGGAGAAGACCTGCTATGGGCGCCGAACCAGAGGCCTTGCCCACTGGGGCCTCGGACTCCTTACCCTGCCCTCCGGGAGTAACTGAATTGTTTGCAGGCTGGTCATGGTCCATAAGATCATCCTGCCTGCCGTCACCACCATCAGTCCCAGTATCAGTACTCATGCCTTTATGCGCATCTTGGATCATCGGAACTCCCTCAATCTCAATTCTCAGATCATAACTCATGCCATCATAAACCCAACCTAAAAAGCACGGGACCGCATTCGCATCCAGAACTCCCACCCGCATACATGCAATGCCATGCATACGCGTAAAAGGCATATCGACCTCCAGAGTCTTTCCAATAAGAGACCCTAGGCTCCAAGTCTCCAAATAGTCATTAAGCGGTTCCGGGGGTAGGCCAAAAATTCTGACCCAAATCTGAACAAGCGGCACTCCCACCGGATCATTGCGCTTCCACTCATCAAACTCTAGAATACATGCACTGCTAGGGACTTTGCACATGCCAAACTCATTAATCTTGTCAAGATCATATTTCGTGGGATAGTCAACCTTAAACGTCATCTCATCAATCCGAACGAGAACGCACTGAAACGAGCTGGAGACTAATCTCTTAAGTTGTAAAATAATCTGATCCTTAGAAAGAGTGCCCTTAGTCACTCGAATGATGCCAGTTCTAGCATTCTCCAACCGTGGTCTATAAGATCTCATAGTTGGAGTCTCAAAGAACATAAGTTTTTCGTCACACACACCATATAAGTTCACCACCGGCTTAGGAGCTGACAAAAGAGGACATGCTTCATCATGTTTCGGTCGCAAACAAATGTCACAAAGCTCCGTCGTGCAACCCACCGCATAGTGCCCAGGTTCTCCACAACGATAACAATAGGTCTTTTCCCTCTTACGCTGACCTTTGTTCATCTTATCAGTATCACCCTTGTCCGACGCAATCTCCACCGGCGTCTGTGCCGCCGGAACAACCACGTTCGCAAGCTCCCGAACCACCGCAGCCGCCTCCGCGGGAAGCCTCTTATCTGCCGGTGTGTCAGCTACCAAATTTGCAGGCACGTTGTCCTCCGCGGACGTTGCAGCCAGATCATTAGTTGGCATGGGATCGCGGCGAGGTGGTGGATCACGGCGCGGGGCACGGGGACCATTCCGGCCTAATCTGCCAGCGCCACCACGCCCGCCTCTGAAGAAGCCTCCCCGGCGAGGTACATATTGTTGCGAACCTGCCGGTCCTTGGACGAAACCGCCGGTCGGGGCGCGAAAAGCATGTCCGCCGGCATCGCCACGACCAGCGCCGGACGATACTCCATGTCCCTCTCCTACAAATTGGCGCACAGGAGCCCGAAGACCACCTCCGGCCGCCCCTCCGCGAGCATCGCCGGCCACAAAGTTGCCATGCCCGCCGCGTCCATACTGCGCACCTCCGCCAGCTCCGGCGGCGCGGCCGTACCCAGCTCCAACATCTCTCTCCGCAAATCCTCCACGAGTCTCCGCTCCGCCGCGATCACCGCCGCCAGCAACTCCACCGCGCTCGCCATAAGTAGCGATGGTATTAGTTCGGCCCAGCCCTGATCCCGAAGATCCAGCCTGATCCGATCCCCTCCCCGCCATCAGAACCACCGCAAAGGAAGATCTATCAAGGGGCGGCGCGTTCGCTCGAACCCATAGCGCTCGTCTGTTCCCGCAGGATCGAAACCCAGGCTTTGCCCTCGTCGGTCGAACCCTAGACATGCCCATGTTGGGTTGGGCTGCGATATGCAACTCGCTAGGCCCGTCGATCACCAGCTGAGCCGCATGCTCAGGAACGACACTCGGGGCTGCATGCCCTGAGCCAACCTGGCCCACACCCGAATCCGGCCCACTGTGGCCCAGCAGAAATTTCAAACGCTCCCTCCGTGCCTCCCGGATCGAGATCTGGCTCGTCTCCGCCTCCAGTGACATCGCCGGCCGCCGTCCCTTCTGTCGCCGTTGAACCTGCAACCAATCACCAGGGGTTAGAAAATCACCCAAAGTAAGTGCTGGCAGCCTTACCTTAGGTATGGGCCCTCGCCATGGCCGAGACGAAAACAAAGAATCGTTTTGTCGAGCCAATCTCGATTGTATTTAAACCAAATACTAAACTAACTTAACCAAGTGGCCGAGGTGATATCGTCACACATTTGCATCGTCAAGTTGATTTCATTGCTCCGCCAAATTAATACAGTTTCAACAACTGCAGTTTTATATCCTGTTTTTTTAGCTGTTTCTTTTTCTTTCTTGCTTATTACTAGGTTGGTTGGCTCCTTGGCCTGTTGTAAAGATCCTAGTCACTGCTTCGAATAGTTAAATTAGCCAGCTAGGCAGTATTCTATTACTGAGATTCTTACTAATAAACTCTTGCTCTCATAACATACTACTTTTTTTACCGTGCTGTGAACTAAACACACACACGCCTGATGCTAACAGGAAGGTACTGCTGGCAGCAGTTACACAATTGGCATATACGCACCGATGGATTTTCCAAGAACGCGTGTGAACCAGGCCGTCTCCAGGAATTTGGGGGCCCGGGGCGAACTTCAAATTACAGCACCAATTTTTCTTTAAATCATATAACTAATGGACTATCTTGAAAAAGTCTTATACCTACCCAAGAAATACCTCATGCTAAAGCATCCAAATATTTGCTCGAATACACAATATGAGTAGAACTGAAACTTCGATGTTGAACGACCGCATAAAATAGATAAAATATGACAAAGCATATTAGTGGGATACGAAAAAGTACCTGACCAACATGTTGCTTTGTCCATGCCTCCTATATGTATAGCGGGTATTGTTGAAAAATATCATCATCTTGTTTTTCTACAACATGAAATCAAATTGAAATAAAAATGGGGGCAATTTGAGTTCAATGGATAAATGATTCTTTTCACTTCAATTCTGTTCGATGTTCAAGTGCATCAATTTATAAATCAACACATACAAGATCAATTAGGAAATCAACACATACAAGATCAATTAAGAAATCAACACGCAATATGTCAGTTCAAATGCATCTTGGCTTCCGACGCATCTTGTCCTGGGCGAGCGGGAGGCAGGAGAAGGCGCACTACAGCAGCAGTACGGGGGCTGGGCAGGTCGGGCATACGCTGGAAGCACCTGCCGGAACGGCGTGGTGGGGCTAGCACGGAGCAGCAATCAGGCCGAGCTGGATTAGGGGAGAGCAACGGCCGGCGGCAGATTGCTGTAGAGGCGGCGCGAGCGTGCAAGGGGGGCAGGAGAGGGTTGTGGCTCTAGGGCTCGCAGCAGACTATGCGGAGATTGAGGGGGCGATCGACAGTTTCTCGCCGATCGGGGCCCCACGATTTTGGGGGCCCTGTGCGGTCGGCCACTTTGGTCACCCTCATCGACGGGCCTGGTGTGAACAGTTGTGATTTGTGCCTGCTATGTTTTCATTATGTTTCAGACCGGCTTTTCAAATGCATCTAGATGTCGTTGACCTGAATGAAATGCTCCATCGATTAGTTTTTGAAGGTGTACCGTGTCCTTGGTTATAAACGTTTTGCACGCCGAAACTCTAGAAATGCATGATTGCATCCGTGAACAAGCACGTCCAGCACACATCCAAATTTGCAAGTGAACAACAACCTTCGGTTGTCCATCAGCTGTCATGTCCAATAATGAGAACGAAGAGAAAAGCGTGCTGGTTAACAGCAAAATCTGTTTGTCATGGAAAAAAATAGTTTGTAGTGGATCTTACTATCCTTAACGTGATCCCTTTTGTCATGCGTAGGTCTCAATCATTTTTATTTTGCTAATCAAAGGAAACAGTTTAGGTGAGATGCCGAATATCGTCGAGGACGCACACCTGCGGAGACCCAAATGCACGATCGCACTCGGTGGTTACGCTTCCAGCGGAATGGATTTGTGAAGCAAATCAGTTTAGTTGACAACTATTTGGCTGCATCCAATGTCCAAGAGGTAGACAGTCCGGGGCCATGGCCCAACGGGAGCACCACTAGTACTAGCAAGGCAAAAAAGTGCATGCCAAAGGTGCAGCGCATGTGACCTAGCAAAATTTGAAAGTACAGTGCAAGTGCACGAAACCAGCAATTTTTAGGCGTGCGTGAACCCAAGATCAGGTATTCAATTCTCCTTGCTGTGGTTGCAAGCTTGGGAACACAAGTGTTAGAGCATCTCTAGCAGACCTCGCAAAAAGCTCTGACCCGCAAAATAACCGTCAAAATGCGGGTCGGCGCGCAAAATCCCGCCCGAACAGACCCCGCAAACGCGGCCGGTCCGCAAAATTTTTTGAGGGGCGGCAAAAGCTTGACCCCAGTCCGCGAATACGCCCCCTTCCCCGGCCCGTCGGTGCCCTGCATATGGCGGGAGCGGTTGGTGGGAAGGACATTTCAGCCCGCGTTTTACCCCACCTACCACCTCCCTTCTCCCCTCACCCCGCCGCCCACGATCTCGGCGAAAGTAGCCGGCGGGATCACGCCGAAAGGCCGCCACACGCACGTGGTTGCCCTCCCCCCTGTCCTGCGTCGGCTGGCCGGAAAGTGACAGATCTGCGGCCCTTCGTCGCGGGCGGCTGGATTTGGCTTTTCCGGCCGCCGGTGGCAGCGCCCAGCGATGGAATGGTCGGGAAGCACCTCGCGCAGCCCCGGAAAATTCCCATCGCCGCATGCAGGTACGGATTTGTCCTGCCGCCGCCGCCGACGGTTTGCGGGCATGGATTCGGCCGGCCGTCCGCCGGGCTCGGCGCTTGTGCAGCGGCTTTGCGGCTCGCCGATGCCGCTCATACAGTGCGACGACTGCACTCGGACAGTGTTGCGCTAACTTCGGGCACGTCGAAGCAACCCGGATGGGTGTTCTTGAAATGCGAAAACGATGGGGTACGTGTTGTTTTCATTCGGCTTTGGCACCGCATTCTTTGGTTCAATTGCGATAGCTCATTTCGAACATCATCATGTGTGTAGAAAGATGGATGCTTATTTTGGTTTTGGGAAGGCTAATACATTGATTTATTGATAGAAAAAAACTTAATAGACGTTCGTGCACTCCTTCGTAGAATCGAAGGCAATGAAGTGGCTGCATGTGCAATTAGAGGGGAAGCAATGTCTACTTCTTTAGAACCAAAGAAGAAGAATGAAGAATGCAAATCAAGAATCCACAGATCAACAATGAATGCATGGAGAAGATATTGGTCCAACTAGTAGGAGTAGTTATGGAAGTAGGAAATTTTCTAAAGTGCATAATTGTGGTTCTTGTTTTCTTTGGTCTTGCTATTCTAGCAAAGATTTGGTGATGTCCTATGTATCCAATGTTGTTGAAAAAGTAAAGAAATGCATTATCTTGTGTCAAATTGAGATGCAAATTTAGGATTTGCGGGCCAGCGGGAGCGGCGCAATACCAGACCCCGCAAAGCCGATCCGTAAAAGAGCATATTCCGCGAATATCCTTTTATACGGGTCCGTTTTGCGGGGTCTGCCTCTGCGGCCGTCCGCGCCGGCCCGCAAAATCGTTTTCCGTGAACTGCAAACGCGTTTTGCGGTTCGGGATTTTGCGGGAGCATCTCTAGCAGACCCCATATAAGTGGTCAAACCCTTGTAATTTTTGCGTTTTACAGTTTTAGTCGAAAATAGTGTCCAGAACAGAAATCGTAAAAGTGGTCCAACCCGTAAATTTTTTAAGGGCCACAGAAAATGCACACCCGAAACCCTTATATTTGGAGATGGAAGGCCGGACCTAGGGGGCCCCGTATACCGGTCAAACCTCGTCGTAGCAAACACGCCGCCGCGGAGTTTGCCGGAATCCGCAAATTCGTCGGAATTCATCACCGCACACCGGAAATGGCCGCTAGACGATGCAATCGATCGCGCCAGTTCGAATTGGACGAGCTCGACATCACCATGGCCTCCGTGACCTCAGCCTGGCTGCCGGAATCCTCCCGCGCGGCATGCAAAGGGGCACGTCTCGGCTGGCAATAGAGCAAGGCACGGACGGCGGAGGCGACGGGGCGCGGATGACGGAGGCGATGGGGCGTGGCCGGCGAGGTTGGGCACGGCCGGCGTGGTGATGGGGCGCGGCCGACGGGGGACGGGGCATGGCCGACTGTGACGCCCGGATAATCAAGCCACAGTAACCTCTCCTAATGATTCCACGTCACCTCCATTATTGTCGCTAATCTCGCGTTAGTTCAAAACGATTCGAATTCATATTTGAATTTTTTTGTCAAACAGAAAAAACTTTCAAACATTAAAACAAAAATGTTTGGTATGTGACTTAATTAAGTTTACTGAATTAGGTACAACCTATGTATTTTTACAAAACTAAAATGTTAGGTAGATAAAGAGAAAAATGAAAAGAAAATAAAGAAAAAGGAAAGTACAAAAAAAAAGAGAAAGCACCCCCACTGGGCTCCGGCCCAGCAGGCCACTAGCCCAACTGGGCAAAGGCCCAACAGCCCCCCCTCACTCCATAACCCCACCCCGGTCAAACCCTATCCCACCGACACCCCTACTCCCCCCACTCGCTCGCCTCTCCCACTCTCCCTCTCATCTCATTCCCATCTGGATCGGGGAGGGGGCCAACCCCGACACCGTCCGGAACGACCGCGCCCGCCGCCGCCCGAGGACCGCTCCGCCTTCACCGGAGCCCCCCCCCCCCCTCGCCGGACTGTCTCTCCTACGTCGCGCCGTTTCCGTCCTCCTCCTCACGCCCCGCTGCCTCGAACCCTACAACCCCCATGAGGCCCACCTCCTTCCTTCCTTCCCCGCGGTCACCGTCGCTCGCTCGCCCCGCACCACTGCTACATCGTCGACGCTCCTCCGCTGCAGCCGCCGCACTCCGCCCCGACCGCCGCGCGGGGATGCGCTCGCAGCCACCTGCTGCTGCCGTTGCCACCCGCCGCAGCTGCCGCCCGTGGCCGCTCGGCCATTGCCCCGGACCGCACTCCCGCGGCTGCCATCGATGGCGCGCTCACGGCAAGCCCGACCCATCCGGCCGCTGACGCGCGCACGCGCCCGCAACCACGCGCTGCAATGCCGTCGTCGCGCTCGGCGCCTCGCCTCGGCCTGTCTGTCGCCGCGTCGCGACGCACGACCGCACCTGCCCGCGTCCTCCGCCCCGCTCCACCGCGCCATCGCCGCCTGCCCCCCTGCTCGCTGATCCGCTGCTCGTCTGCTACAGCGTGCCCACAACCCCTGCTGTTGAGGAACGTAGTAATTTCAAAAAAATTCCTACGCACATGCAAGATCATGGTGATGCATAGCAACGAGAGGGGAGAGTGTGTGCACGTACCCTCTTAGAACGAAAGCGGAAGCGTTAGAACAACACGTTTGATGTAGTCGTACGTCTTCACGATCCGACTGAGGAAGTCCTGGATTAGGGGGTATCCGGACAGCCGGACTGTGTACAACGTACGGACTATTGAAGCGTGAAGATACAAGACTCAAGACTTCGGCCCGTGTCCGGATGGGACTTTCCTTGGCGTGGAAGGCAAGCTTCGTGATCCGGATATTATATTTCCTTCCTTGTAACCGACTCCATGTAAACCCTAGCCCTCTCCGGTGCCTATATAAACCGAAGAGGTTGGTCCTTAGAAGGCCAATCACAATTACAATCATACCATCATAGGCTAGCTCTTAGGGTTTAGCCTCTATGATCTCGTGGTAGATCTACTCTTGTACTACCCATATCATCAATATTAATCAAGCAGGAATTAGGGTTTTACCTCCATCAAGAGGGCCCAAACCTGGGTAAACATCTGTGTCCCTTGCTTCCTGTTACCATCAGCCTTGACACACAGATCGGGACCCCCTACCCGAGATCCGCCGGTTTTGACACCGACATTGGTGCTTTCATTGAGAGTTCCTCTGTGTCGTCGCTATCAGGCTCGATGGCTCCTTCAATCATCATCAATGACACTGTCCAGGGCGAGACTTTCCTCCCCGGACAGATCTTCGTGTTCGGCGGCTTCGCACTGCGGGCCAACTCGCTTGGCCATCTGGAGCAGATCGATAGCTTCGCCCAGCCACCAGTCAGGTTTGGAAACCTGAACTACACGGCGGACATCCGCGGAGACTTGATCTTCGATGGATTTGGGCCCATGCCAGGAGCACCGAACAGCCACGACGAGCATGGCTTAGACCTGCCGTCGGACGAAGCTCGGGGCATCATCCCCGTACTGTCCCCGAACCTAGATCCGGAACAGACTGCGTTGCCTAAGGACGGAGGGATGGACCCCGCCCCCCAGGTCGCACACTCAACGGCGGTGGAGCCGAACACGGGCCTTACCTCTGCAGTGGCCTGTGACTCAGAATCCCCGTATTCATATCCGGACGTTGGTTCCAGTCCGCATGCTCCCGAGCCCGTCGGGCCAGGATGGGCTCCGGCAATGGAGTTCACCGCTGCGGATATCTTCCAGCACTCGCCCTTTGGCGACATGCTGGACTCATTAAAGTCTCTCTCTTTGCCAGGAGGCTCTTTGCCGAACTATGTCCGGCTTGAATGGGAGGCAGGCGACGAAGGAATTTGTTGCCCACCCACCACCCACTTCATTGCCACGGTCGATGACTTAACCGAGGTACTGAACTTCGACTCCAAAGACATCGACGCTATGGATGACGATGCAGGAGAAGAACATGAACCATCGCTCACTGGGCGGTGGACAGCCACCTCTTCTTATGATATATATATGGTGGACACTCCGAAGGAAACAAATGGCGATGAGGCAACGGAGGATAAAACCTCAGGGAAAAAAACAAAGAATGGGCATCGTCGGCGCCACTCCAAGCCCCGCCACACCAATACCGGCCCAGGAGAAGAAAACAATCCGAATGGTGCCGAAGAAGAATACAACCCTGATCAGCCCGCCTTCGAGCAGGCCGAACAGGAGGATGAGCAGGTTAGCCCAGAAGAACAGGCGACGGACGAATACCCGGAGGAGGACGGCTACATGCCCCCTCCGAAGGCGAGATTAGCCTCGGCGGCAGCGAGTTCGGCGTGCTGAGGATCCGTAGAGCAGGAAACGCTGGCGTCGGCTTATAGCCCGCTGCGAGGAGCACGAAAAAGAAGCGGCGACAACTCCAAGCTAATCAAGACCTGCTCACAGACAGATGGACTGAAGTCCTGGCAGCCGAGGAATATGGACTCGAGCACCACACGGCTGACCGGCCACCTCGTGGCCGAGATAAAGCGGCACACCAGTCCGCATACCAGCCAACACCCCCACGCCAACATACTACGGCCCGGGGCAACAAATCAGGACAGCCAAGATCGATCTACGGATCGCGGGGGCGCGCCTCGATACGCGACGAGGACCGTCGCGCCGGACACGCCTTCAACAAGTCCGCCGGGCCGAATATAGCCACCGAGCAATTCGACCTGCTTGGCGGCCACATAGCCCGACGCAGGCGCCGCACACCCCCTCTGCTTCACCGACAAAGTAATGGATCATGAATTCCCAGAAGGGTTCAAACCCGTAAACATCGAATCATACGATGGCACAACAGACCCCGCAGTATGGATCAAAGATTTTCTTCTCCACATTCACATGGCCCGCGGAGACGATCTGCACACCATCAAGTATCTTCCCCTTAAGCTCAAAGGACCAGCCCGGCACTGGCTAAACAGCCTGCCAGCAAACTCCATTGGCAGCTGGGAAAACCTGGAAGACGCATTCCTCGACAACTTCTAGGGCATATATGTGCGACCACCTGACGCCGACGACTTGAGCCACATTACTCAACAGGCCGGAGAGTCAGCCAGGAAATTCTAGAGTCGGTTCCTAACTAAGAAGAACAAAATAGTTGACTGTCCGGACGCCGAAGCCGTGGCGGCTTTCAAGCATAATATCCGTGACGAGTGGATCGCTCGACACCTCGGCCAGGAAAAACCCAAGTCCATGGCAGCTCTCACAACACTAATGATCCGCTTTTGTGCGGGCGAGGACAGTTGGTTGGCCCGCAGCAACACTACACCACAGTCTGGCAATTCGGATGGCAGCGACAATAACGGCAAGCCACGGCATAACAGACATAAGCGACGGAACAACGGCGACCGCACTGAAGACACGGCAGTCAACGCTGGATTCAGTGGATCCAAGCCCGGTCAGCGGAAGAAGCCGTTCAAAAGAAATAATCAGGGACCGTCCAGTCTGGACCGCATACTGGAGCGCTCGTGCCAAATTCATGGCACCCCTGACAAGCCAGCCAACCACACCAATAGAGATTGCTGGGTATTCAAACAGGCAGGCAAGATAAACGCCGAAGACAAGGACAAGGGGCTGCACAGCGACGATGACGAGGAGCCCAGACGTCCGAACACGGGGGGACAGAAGAAATCCCCCCCCCCCCAAGGTGAAAACGGTCAACATGATCTACGCCACGCACATCCCC
Organism: Aegilops bicornis; assembly: GCA_021605145.1. NCBI lineage: Eukaryota > Viridiplantae > Streptophyta > Magnoliopsida > Poales > Poaceae > Aegilops > Aegilops bicornis. The sequence goes on along the minus strand of CM038673.1, from coordinate 679,257,673 downwards.
AAGCGGGAACGGAAGCGGACACTAAGGGACGTCTATGCGATGGAGCCATTCGCCCCCAAATTCAACCCTTGGTCAGCTTGCCCTATCACCTTTGATCATAGGAATCACCCTACTAGCATCCGTCACGGCGGCTCGGCCGCATTGGTCCTAGACTCAATCATTGACGGATTCCACCTCACGCGCATCCTTATGAACGGCGGCGGCAGGCTGAACCTGCTTTATCAAGACACAGTGCGCAAAATAGGCATTGACCCTTCAAGGATCAAGCCCACTAAAACCACCTTTAAAGGTGTAATTCCTGGAGTAGAGGCCCGCTGTACGGGCTCTATAACATTGGAAGTGGTCTTCGGATCTCCGGATAACTTCCGAAGCGAAGAATTAATCTTCGATATCGTCCCTTTCCGCAGTGGTGACCATGCACTGCTCGGACGAACTGCATTCGCCAGATTCAATGCGGTACCACACTACGCATATCTCAAGCTCAAGATGCTAGGACCATGTGGGCTCATAATGGTGAACGGGAATATGGATCACTCTCTACGAACAGAAGAAGATACTGCAGCCCTTGCGGCGGAAGTACAATGCGGCCTTCTTCGACAAACAAATCCGGCGACAACAACTTCAAGCACAGTCAAGCGAGTCCGGAGCACCCCGCAACAGGATCACCAGGCACGCCAAGAGCGCGACTAGCAGTTTGGCCTCCGCTTAAGCCCCATCAAAGCAGCATTCGTGCAACATGCACACAATTACACACTTAAAATACCATGGACATAGGCGGAGGCACATCAACGACTCAGTCAACAGTGCGGGTAACCGCCAAATACTTTGATACTCTTTCTCTCTTACCTTCGGGACACGCGTTGGCGCAGCATCCTCAAAAAAGCCGAATTGCGGACTTATAGGGAAGAGACATCCACGGAGGCAACGGGCGTTGTGCACGAAGGAAATACACAGGTGGAATCTATTTACGATCATTATACCTGCTTTATCTATCTAAACACAGCCTTTGCCCTGTGATAGGACATGTCAAATAGTCCTATTTTATCTCTCGCTTAACGCATCCATAAATGGCATTATGCTTAAACGTATTTTTCGTCAATGTGAGATTATACATAGCGTCAGCTTATTATTCTTATTTGAGCATTTTTCTCTAATAAATGTTTATTTGATATTGCATCCGTACACCTTGGTGCGGTCGGTTTGCCAGGGGCTTCTTATGGCGCCCCTCTATATGGCAACTAAAGTCCGAACACTTTCAACAGTGCGGCACCCCGAACTTATAGCTCTATATGCATCAGCTCCGAATTGTGTCTTGGGTCTACAGTTGGGATAGCTCGGCTCCCTTGTTTTGGTGCCTTACGTTCGGTTATATCGTCTAAGGTAGCGCAGGGAGAACTACTGCGATTGTGTCCTGGTTCTTCCGGATGAGCACCTCAGTAGAGAAAGCCGAAAACTGACCGGCATGATGTGGCGAGAGCTGGTCTCTGTTCGAGAGGTTTTAAAATCCTTAAAGATTTTTCGCTTTAGGCGATAAATTGGCTTCGTCCGATCTAGGCGTGTATAGCGCCCCGATTCGGTCTTCCGAATTCTAGGACCTTCGCCGAAATTTAAAATTGTAGACTTTTATGGCTAAGTGAAAGTTATAAAGCCGCATAGTCCGATTGCACGGTTATTGCGCGGACACGTCCTTAAGGGACCAAACATTTGGGTAAAGAGTGTCTGGGTTTTCCACGAACACCCCAGTGCTAGTCACGCGGGGGCGAAAGCCGACGACTGGCCTACTTTCAGGATTTTATAAACAGCCGCACAGAAGGTAATATTTTAAATAACAAAAGCGCTACATTGCGCAAGTAACTTCGTCTTTAATTACAAACATGACAGAAGTGAATTCATTCAAATATGGCGTCATTGGTACACTCATTGGCAACGAGACGAGCACCCTTCATCACGCCATCATAGTACATTTCGGGATGGCGATGCGCCTTGCCCTCCGGCGGCCCGTCCTTGACTAGCTTCTCCGCATCCAGCTTGCCCCAATACACCTTGACGCGGGCACCTTCAATGCAAACGGATCGCTTGATCACCTCAAGCCGCGACAAGCATCCACCATCCGCTTGATCAGGCTGAAGTAGCTAGTGGGCAGGAGCTCACCAGGCCACATCCGGACTATGACATCTTTCATAGCCACTTCGTCCATCCTGTGGAGTTCGACCAACTGCTTGATTGGTCACTCGGAAGGTGTCGGTGTTCGGCCCCCATCTTTGGGACGAGAACAGCTTCTCCGCTGAGCTCCCCTCCACAGGCACGGTAGAACTCCAGCGGCGTCGGATCACGGCTGCGTGGCAGATCTGCGAATGCCTGGAGAGCTCCGAATCCGAGTAAGTAAAAGAAACGCCTCCTCCTCATGTTTGCTTTGCATAAAGAACTTCTTACCCGCTGCTATCTTTTTGGCCTCCTGGATTTCCCGCTCTGCCTTCTCGGCTTCGGCCTTGGCCTCTCTTATACTCTCAAGGGCCTTCTCAAGCTCGGCCTCTTTCGCCTTCAGATCATGCTCCATGGACTCGAACTTTTTGCCGTGGTCCTGGAGCTCCTGCTGTACCTCACCCACTCTAGCACTTTGCTTCTCGAGCTCCTTGCGTTCCGAGGCCGCTTTGTCTTTGGCCTCGGACAGCGCTTTCTTTAGGGACGCCACTTCGGCGGCGGTCCCTGTTACACAGTCACGACGCTTGGGCGTTAGATTGACCAATTTTGCTTATCTTTAAACACATACGAACGGGGAATCACTTACCTTTATTCTCCTCGAGCTGCCTCTTCGTGAGGCTGAGCTCTCCCTGCGCCTGCTCCAGATCCCGCTTCAGTTCGGCAACTTCGGCAGTACGGGCAGCAGCGGCAAGCAGCACGGCCTGCTTATCAACATAAACACTTTTTAGACTCCTACGGATTGTAATTGACCCTCCGTTTGGCTTTTCTTTTCGAACACCAACCAGAGTATCAGGGGCTACTACCTATCGGGTGGTAATTTCATACATTTTTGTTACTTACCTCAAAGCCCGTCAAGAGGCTTGTGCAGGCTTCGGTTAGTCCGCTTTTGGCGGATAGAACCTTTTGAATCACCGCACTCATAAGAGTACGGTGCTCTTCTTCCATGGAAGCGCCTTGAAGTGCTTCCACCAAGCTATCCGGCGCCGTTGATGCGACGGACGGCCTCGGCACGGGCGGCTCGCCCTCCCTAACGAGGGGTTGCCCGCCTAAGTCCGGAATCGCCGAGGTTCGAAGCAGTGTTGATCGAGAGTCCGCCTTGTTGCGGCTCTCATCGACGCGATTTGCGGGAATCTTGAACCCCGCATGTCCGACGTTCGGGGGTCCGCCTTGGGGCGTCTCTAGGGTCACCTCCCCCTGTTCGGGGAGCCTTCGGGACAACACCTCCATGTCATCCGCAGGCTGAGGAGTGGTGGCCGTTGGGAGCGAGTTCATCTCCGAAGAACTCAGAGACCCATCCGAAGACGACACCGCTGGATGAGCCCGGGCCGGACTGCGTAAATGTTCGGTGTTATTAAACAATTATGAAGTGAAAACCACGGTAGAGTGCGGACACTTATGATCCCGCCGGGGGCTTCCCCCGGGGCAGCCACCCCTCATCGCTGAGAGCGGCCGTGGTGGAGTAGTCCGGAAGGGATGTTTTCCCCTTCTTGGACGTCCCAGCCTCCCCCTCTGGGGCGGCTTTCCTCTTCTTCTCCCCCCTAGTGCGGGGAGGCGGAATTTCTTCTTGATTCCCCCCGCCTCCGCGGGAGGAATGTGTCTCGTCGACGAATAACGACATTGCACCGAGGGCCTTTTCCGGGCCCCTGGCCCGCTTCGCCAGGCCCCTCATCCTTCTCGGATGGGGCGTCTTCTTCTTCTTCCTCCTCCCCTTCGTGGGAGGAGTCCGCCTCGTCGTCTTGGACGAGGCTTGGACGCAACCTTACGCCGGAGACCCTTCACGGTCCCCGGGGCCTTCTTTCCGGCCTTCTTCTCCGGCACCTTGTACGGTGCCGGGACTAGCATCTCCGTCAGGAGAGCATCCGCTGGATCTTCCGGCAACGGAGCCGGACAGTCAATCTGCTCCGCTGTCTTCACATAGTCCTGAGCAAATACATATAAATACTTAAAACTACCCCATGAATGTATTGGGAAAAAACTAAACCCGGTGGTGGTCTCAAAACTCACCTGATTCGGGGGCCGCGCTGCATGAAGTCCGCGGTCCTCGGATGTGGGAGGAGGTACTTCGGAGGCCTTGAACAACACTTTCCGTGCGCCTTTGTGCATCATACCGTAGAGCTTCCGGAGCATTTGGTGTTCGGCCGGGATGAACTCCCACAGATTTACCGCCTGCCTTTGGCAGGGCAGGATCCGACGAACGAGCATGACCTGGATCACATTGACAAGCTTGATGCTCTTTTCCTTCATGCTTTTTATGCATGTCTTGAGTCCGGCCAGCTCCGTGGAATCGCCCCAGGACAGGCCCTTCTTTTCCCAGGAGGTGAGCCGCATAGGGATTCCGGATCGGAACTCGGGGCCGCCCGCCCGATTAGCGCCGCTTCGGCTCGGTGATGTAGAACCACCCCGATTGCTATCCTTTTAGGTCTCCGCAAAGGAGCCGTCCAGCCAGGTGACGTTAGGCATCTTGCCCACCATGGCCCCTCCGCACTCTGCTTGTTGGCCGCATACAATCTTCGGCTTCACGTAGAAGATTTGCAGCCACAGGCCAAAGTGAGGTCGGATGCGGAGGAAAGCCTCGCAAACAACGATGAACGCCGAGATGTTGATGACGAAATTCGGGGCTAGATCGTGGAAATCTAGCCCATAGTAGAACATGAGCCCGCGGACGAAGGGATGGAGTGTTAATCCCAGTCCACGGGCGAAATGGGCGATGAGGGAGTCCTGGACTAGGGGGTGTCCGGATAGCCGAACTATCATCATGGCCGGACTCCAAGACTATGAAGATACAAGATTGAAGACTTCGTCCCGTGTCCGGATGGGACTTTCCTTGGCGTGGAAGGAAAGCTTGGTGATACGGATATGTAGATCTCCTACCATTGTAACCGACTCTGTGTAACCCTAACCTATCCGGTGTCTATATAAACCGGAGGGTTTTAGTCCGTAGGACAAACAACAATCATACCATAGGCTAGCTTCTAGGGTTTAGCCTCTACGATCTCGTGGTAGATCTACTCTTGTACTACCCATATCATCAATATTAATCAAGCAGGAGTAGGGTATTACCTCCATCGAGAGGGCCCGAAGCTGGGTAAAAACACCGTGTCCGTTGTCTCCTGTTACCATCCGCCTAGGCGCCTGATTCGGGATCCCCTACCCGAGATCCGCCGGTTTTGACACCGACATTGGTGCTTTCATTGAGAGTTCCTCTGTGTCATCATCGATAGGCCCGATGGCTCCTTCGATCATCAACAACGACGCAATCCAGGGTGAGACCTTTCTCCCCGGACAGATCTTCGTATTCGGCGGCTTTGCCTTTGTGGGCCAATTAAGCAGCCATCTGGAGCAAATCGAAAGCTACGCCACAGCCATCAGGTCAGATTTGGAAGTTTGAACTATACGGCCGATGTCGCGGAGACTTGATCTTCGACGGATTCGAGCCGCAGCTAAGCATGCCGCCTTTGTCTCGATGGGCAGGATCTAGCTCGAGCGATTGCCACGAGGCCGCGACATCCGCTCCGGCCCTCAATCCGGAGCCGGATTCCCCGTTCGAGGACGAGTGGTTGGACACCGCCTCGGGGGCTACGATCTCTACGGCGATCGAGCCGAACTCTATCCCTGTCCCCTGCGAAGACCGTGACTCCAAGGTGCCGGACTCCTCTCCTGACTCCAAACCCTCCGCGCCTCTGCCAATCGAATCCGATTGGGCGTCGGTTATGGAGTTCAACGCATGGACATCTTTCGGCACTCGCCCTTTGGCGACATCCAATTCACTAAAGTCTCTCTCTTTATCCGGAGAGCCTTGGCGGACTACGGTCAGGAAGGTTGGGATGCAGACGACGAAGAAATTCAACGCCCACCCACCACCCACTTTCGTAGCCACTATCGAAAGCTTACACGGCGTGCTCGATTTACGACTCCGAAGACATCGGCGGTATGGGCGGCGATGTAGGAGACAACAATGAACCAGCACCTATAGGATGTTGGACAACCACCTCATCCCATGATGTATACATGGTGGATACACCTAAAGGAAATGAAGAGCGAGGAACAACGGGGCGCTCTGAAGGATAAATCCCTCGAAAAGCAGTCAAAGCGGCAGCGTAAACGCCGGACCAAGTCCCGCCTCAACAGAGACCCAGCTATAGAGCGAGGCGAACCGGTGGACGATTTAACACGCTTATCGAGCAATCGTCCGAACAAGACAACTTGGATAAACAACCCGTCCCCGGCGAAGACAACAGTCCGGACGATCTCACGTCGGACAAATTGTTGGAGGAAGATAACCTCCAGAAAAGGCTCGTCGCCACTGCGCGTAGCCTAAAAAAGCAGAAGCGGAAGCTCAAAACAGCGGAAGATGCACTTAGGATCAGATGGAGCAAAATATTCAACACCGCAGACAAATACGACGATAGTCGCCGAACAAAGAGCTACCCAAAAAGAAAGCTACTGCCCGAATTTGACGAGGAGGCCTTAGAGCCCCCACAATCAAAAAATAAGAAGGCCACCCGGTCGGATGGACGACCCCACGGCAAAAAGAGAGCGGCAAATGGCGCCGCACACAATTTGGTATGCGATCCGCATAAGGATTCACAGCAAAAGGATGGCCCAGTTAGGTCCATCTATGGGCCAAGAAAGCAAGCTCTTCAAAGCAATGCAACAGGCCAAAAATCCGAACATCACGGCACACCCAAATATAGGGGCGCCGCACATCCCCTATGTTTCACCGATGAGGTGTTGGATCATGAATTTCCAGCGGGATTCAAACCCGTAAATATAGAGGCATATGACGGAACAACAGACCCTGGAGTCTGGATTGAGGATTACATCCTCCACATACACATGGCTAGAGGAGATGATCTCCATGCCATAAAATACTTACCCCTCAAACTCAAAGGGCCAGCTCGACATTGGCTTAAAAGCCTCCCCGAAAATACCATTGGAAGCTGGGAAGAGCTCATGGATGCGTTTCGGGCAAATTTTCAGGGGACCTATGTCCGCCCTCCGGATGCAGTCGATTTAAGTCACATAACTCAACAGCCCGGAGAGTCAGCCAGGAAATTCTGGAACAGGTTCCTTACTAAAAAGAACCAAATAGTCGACTGTCCGGACGCCGAAGCCTTAGTAGCCTTCAAACACAACGTCCGAGACGAATGGCTCGCCAGACACCTCGGCCAAGAAAAACCAAGAACAATGGCCGCATTAACAAGCCTCATGACCCGCTTTTGCGCGGGAGAGGATAGTTGGCTAGCAAGATGCAGCACCAGCGACCCAAGTACATCGAAGTCGAGGGATGGAAGCGGGAAACCACGGCGCAACAAGGACCAGTGCGGATTAAAGGGAACGGTCCAAAGAGCGCGGCGGTCAACGCCGGATTCAAAAGCTCACGGCGAGAACAACAAAAACTGCCCTTAGGGACAATAGCGATGAGCTATCCAACTTCAATAAAATCTTGGACAAGATATGTCAAATCCACAGTACTCACAGGAGGCACGCAAACCATACCCACGAAATTGTTGGGTCTTCAAACAGTCCGGCGGACTCAACGCCCGAACACAAGGGCTCGACACACCAAGTGAAGATGATGACGAGCACCACAAGCACAGCCCCGGAAAATGAAGAATTTCCCACAAGAGGTTAAAACAGTAAACTCACTTCACGTGATCAAAGGGAAGCGAGCGGCGCCCACTAAAATGCGCGCCCGCCGCATCGGGTTGTCAAAACCAATCACCTTCGACCATCAGGACTATTCCGAAAGTATCCGGAGCGCAGGATGGACTGCTTTGATGTTGGATCCTATAATCAACGGATTCCAATTTACACAAGTCCTCATGGATGGCGGCAGTGACATAAACCTGATATATCAGGACACAATCCGCAAGATGGGGATAAACCCAACCAAAATTCGCCGTAGCAACGCCTCCTTTAAAGGAGTAATGCTAGGCCTATATGCCCATTGTACGGGCTGCATACTGCTAGAAGTTGTGTTCGGTTCATCCGACAACTTCCGTCGTGAAAGGTTAATCTTCCATGTCGCCCCGTTCAAAAGTAGCCATCAAGCACTATTGGGACGCGAAGCTTTCGCCCGCTTTAACGCAATACCGCATTATGCATCTCTCACACTTAAAATGCCCGGTCCACGCGGCATCATCATCTCATTAAAAGGAGTATTAAGTGTTACTTGAGCACGGAGGAACGTGAGACTGCCTTGACAGCCCCACACCTATCCGGATCCGCTAGTCAAAGAACCTGAATTGGTCATTCAAACCCCGGACACGGCCAGACGAGTCTGGCGCTTACTAGCGGCGTACCCCCATACAAGGGGCTGCATGCATGTATCACAAGAGACAATAAAGCTCTTATCCACTTCTTCGACTCGTATTCTGTTTATTTAATATAAAGTACATCTTTCGCACGATCTTTTTTTTTCTTTTTAAAACTAAGTTCCTCTCTTTTACAGATGAACAACGTGCTACACCCGTCCAGGATACGGCACAATGGAACCTGCAGTAGAGGCGTGCAGTAGGGACCCGTTGCAAGGATTCTTTTGATTAAGACCCTGCGTAAACCTTTTTACTGTCTCTTGTTGATATACATCCCCGGTTTCTTACTATAATCGAGGAGGAGGCTGGCGTTTTGGCATTGGCCGCACCAGAATTTTTGCGTGCACGGACACGGGGCTTAGGGCATTATTCTGCCCGTTTTTATAAAGACCGAATACCTTAGGGAGTGTTCGGCATCTCGAGTTAGGCCTTATATGCATCAGCTCCGAATCATGTCTTTGGTCAAATGTTGGATTTGCCCGGCTCCTGTGTTTTGCTGCCTTACGTTCCGTTTTATCGGCTAACGCGGCACCAGGAGAACTACTACGATTGTGCCCCGGATCGACCGGGCGAGCACCTTAATAGAGAAAGCCGACATCGAACTGTCATGATATAGCGAGAGCCTGGTCAACCACTCGATGACTCACTTTGGAATGTCTAGGATTCCTCCGCATTAACGAAGGACCGGTTTTCGGTCAGCACATACGCACCCGAATTCGGGAGAGTGCGGTGCCCAGGGCTATATAGTAGCCCCACCCTCGAACTCCTATGGCTAAGTGAAAGTGATAAAGCATTATAGTCCGGTTGCCTAGTTTGCTACGCTATCACCTCCTTAACAGGACCAAGGCGTTGGATTAAGTGTGACAAAGCGCTTTTTTGCAAACACCCTGCACTATGTGCGTGAAATTTGAAGCCAAGGACTGCCATCTTTCAGGTTATATATACATATACATAAGCGGCCGCACAGGGAGTAGTTTACTACTTGAACGCACAAGTATAAAAAGCTCTTATATTATATTTTAACATTGTTTTCACAAATCATACATTTCATTTAAACATAATATCCTTCGAGCACTGCGTCTCTATTAAGCAGCGCCTGCAGAACTTCTTCAAAGTAGTGCTCGGCGGTACTAAACCTGTCGAATCTCGGGATGCAACGTCGGTGGCCTTCATCTCGCCCGGTATGTCTTGACATGGGCGAGCCATCCGCGCTCCCTCAATACACGCCGACCGCTTCATTGCGTCGTACGTGGTACCGCACCAAGGAACCTGCTGCACTAAACCAAAATAACTCTTAATTTGGGTCCGCCCGCCACAAATGAAGTCAAGACATGCTTCATGGCAAATCCGGTAATGTCGATTCAGCTCGGCCCATTCGGCCAACCGATCGGTCAACGGAAGAGGACGCTCCGGACTATGGAATTGCGACCAAATAGCTCTTCCCTTCTATGCCCCTTCTGGCCCCGGAAGTGCTCAACTGCGTCCGCAGCGCTCGCTGCCAAGTCCAGATAAGCATCTTACGAACTCCACAACTTGTCCAACTGAGCATACTTTGGATCCGTATATTTCCTCCGCAGCAAAAACGGTTTTCCAGCCGTAATAGCCCCGGCCTGACTCAGCTCCTCCTTGGCAGCTCTCAAAGCGGAACGGGCATCCTTGGATTTGGCGGTGGCCTTTTTCAGGCCCTCTTGCTCCGCTTGACGTTCTTTTTCAAGAACCTCGCAGTGGTCGGTAATATTCTTCAACTTTCTGGCCATATCGGCCATTTCCTCCCTGCTTCGGCAGTGAGCAGCCCGTTCGGCTTCTAACTCTTCGTCCGCCCTTAAAGCGGCCGCATTACTATTTCTTGCTTTCTCTTTCGCTCGGGCGAGTTCCGCCCGAAGCTCCTCCACAGCAGCGGCACCATCTGCATTAAGCATACAAATAGTAAGACATGGGCGTCAAGCTCCCTTACCAGGTGTCCGCGTAGAAGTCGCATACCTTGTGACTCGTCGAACCGTTTATTGACCAGCGCAATGTCCGCATCTGCCTCGTCAAGCTGCCGCTTTAGTTCGGCATATTCATCAGTCCGGCTGGCCACCGGACGCCCCGCCACCTGTTTAGGAGCGGCGATAGGTTATAACTGAGATTTTGATCCTCGGCACGCTGTCAATTTTGACAACATACCAAGTCTTAGGGGCTACTATCTATACAGGGCGCATTCTATATGCATAACTGTCAGAAGGTACATCATTTTTTGCGTACCTCGAACCCCGTCAGTAAGCTTCGGACGGCTGCATACAATCCGCTCTCCGTGGATGCAATTCTTTCAATCACCATACCCATCAGAGCACGGTGATCTTCTGAGATAGCCGCTAGCCCGAGCAGATCCTTCAGCTCCTCCGACCGCACACCACTTGGCGCCGGACCCTCCGGCCCCAACGGACTTGGGGGAACCCTCCGCGACGACACCTCAGGGTCGTCCGCCTCGCATGAGGGTGCGACAGGTGGAGGCGTTTCGCTCTCCATCATCTCCGGAAGAAGATCCCCGAAGATGAGCTCTGCTGAGAAGGGCTAAGGTCCGAACTACAAGGTACAATTTCGGTTATCTTCATAAATAAATGCAGGGATATTCCTTATTTACAAGACCCCTTCTTTTTACTTACGGCTCGCTGGAGGGCTGATCCCCTTGGGGAAATAGTGCGGCTGGGTTACTTCCCAGCACCGGACTCCCTGACGAAGATTCTTTTCCCCTCTTTGAGGCCTTGGCCTTCGGATCTTCTGAAGCGGTCCTCTTCTCTCCTCGGAAGGCGGGGCTTTTAATCCCTCCTTCCTTAATAGCCTCCTTCGTAGAGGCAGTTGCTTCTCCGCTCCCCCCTTCGCCTTCTTCAAAAGGCGCGGCCTTCAACATCTTGGCCAGCATGGGATCCGGCGTGGTCTCGGGGAGGGGAGCCGGACACCTTATCAACTTTGCCTTGGCTATCCACTCCTGTTCAAGAAGCGGCTCCTTTAAAGGGCATACATATATCCAATGAATGAACTACTTGTCCGGTTACAGGACTACTTGAGTATCTGGGCGATTGCAGCTTAGTCCTGCGTCCTCAGTCAAGTCCGGACACTTCTCTCGTGATCCGAAGAACAGTTTATACATCTCCACGGGCGTCGTGCCCATAAAATTTTGGAGAGCTCGTGGTCCCTCCGGATTAAATTCCCACAGGCGAAGGGGGCGACGTTGGCAGGGCAGAAGGCGCCGAATCAACATAACTTGCGCCACTGCCACCAGATTGATCTCTCTTTCTTGGAGGTCCCGAATACGGCCCTGCAACAAAGGAACGTCCTTGGACGGCCCCCAGTCGAGCCCCTTGTTGACCCATGACGCCAGCCGCTGTGGTGGACCTGAGCGGAAGGCCGGAAGCGCCACCCATTTGGTGCCTATAGGAGCGGTAATATAAAACCACTCCCGTTGCCACAAACCAAGCTCCTTTTTGAAAAGAGCCCTCGGGCCACGGAGCATCAGCACATTTGCTTATGACCGCCCCTCCGCACTCTGCTTGCTGCCCCTCGATCATCTTCGGCTCCACCTTGAAGGTCTTGAGCCATAATCCAAAGTGAGGGGTAATATGGTGGAAGGCCTCACATATGACAATGAATGACGAGATATGGAGGATGGACTTCGGATTCAAGTCATGGAAATCAAGCCCATAATAAAACATGAGGCCCCGCACAAAGGGATCCGTCGGGAAGCCTAAACCCCAAAGGAAGTGGGACATGAACACCACGTTCTCGCCGGGCTCAGGAGTGGGAATGACCTGCCCTGGAGCAGGCAGCCTATGCGAGATCTCGGGTTAGATACAGCATCTCGCAGCTTTTAGCACATCTTCCTCTGTGGACGGAGGAAGGCATCCATCGGCCGTCTTGGTCGGAACCGGACATCGTCGAAGGTCCGAAGCGCCTGAATTTGAAGCTTTGGGTGTTGGAACTCGAAGCGCGAGGCGAACTCGATGGAGGGTGTAAAAGGAAGAGGGCCTTGGTCTCATTATAAAGAGGTGGAACACCAAGAGCCCACCCCGTGATCGATTAGGACTCGCCTTTGATAGAGGAGGCGTGCCAACGGGCATGGTTGGGTTACCCACGTCCGTATTGATGAGAATCCCGGAATAAGGGGGCACGATCTATTCTTTGATAAGACGTGCCAAGGAAACCACCTCGCTAAACGCGCTAAGGTGGAACGGTAAAAAACGATTCATATAAAGGCCTGGCCGTGGTGTGATGTCACGCCGCGGAATATGTCAGCAGATCTGTGCAAAAGTTATTCTCTCTACGGTGGTATGTGGAACTTGTTTTGCGAGCGGACACTATCTGGTGTTCAAAACCTTCTATGAAGTGTTCGGAGGAGGAACCCGCCTTGCAATGCCGAAGACAATATGCGCGCCGGACTCATCGTCATTGAAGCCTGGTTTAGGGGCTACCGAGGAGTCTGGACTAGGGGTGTCCGGATAGCGAACTATCATCACGGCGGACTCCAAGACTATGAAGGTACAAGATTGAAGACTTCGTCCGTGTCCGGATGGGACTTTCCTTGGCGTGGAAGGCAAGCTTGGCGTCTGAGATATGTAGATGTCCTACCATTGTAACCGACTACGTGTAACCCTAACCTATCCGGTGTCTATATAAACCTCGAGGGTTTTAGTCCAGAGGACGAACAACAATCATACCATAGGCTAGCTTCTAGGGTTTAGCCTCTATGATCTCGTGGTAGATCTACTCTTGTACTACCCATATCATCAATATTAATCAAGCAGGAGTAGGGTATTAGCTCCATCGAGAGGGCCCGAACCTGGGTAGAAACATCGTGTCCCTTGTCTCCTGTTACCATCCGCCTAGACGCACAGTTCGGGACCCCCTACCCGAGATCCGCCGGTTTTGACACCGACAGGCGACAAACACGACTCTCTCGTGGGGTCCTGGGGTCCGAATGACCTGCCCAGCATCCGGTAGCCGGTGCGCTATGTCTCATGACCAAGTATCCGCCGCTTAGAAGATCTGTGATGTGCTTCTCCTCGATGGTGGAAGCCACCCACTTGCCTTCTGCCCTGGACATGTCTAGCTGTGCGGAGGAGACTTGGGCTTGGGCGCTGGAGCTCGAGGAGGCAAGAGTGGGCAGATAAGGAAGAAGGCGTGGGTAAAAATGAGGAAATCTTATCCCTTTATAGAGGCGACGAAGCGTGCGCCTCCCACTTGCCCGTTGGGAATCGCTTGCTTCCCAAGCGCCACGATTGATGATGTGGTGGGATTACCCGTACCCGTATTGATGAGAATCCCGTAATGAGGGGGCACGATCTCTGCTTTGACAAGATGTGTCAAGGAAACCGCCTCGCAATATGCGCTATGGCTGGTTGTGGAAAGACGGTTCAAATAATGACCTGCCGTAGTGACACGTCACGTTGCCTAAAAACTTGTCAGCAGATTGCATTTGTGAAACATCATTCTCTCTACGATGGAATACGACGATCATCTTGTGGATCCGGACACGGTTTGAGTGTTCGATAATTACCTTGGAGTATTCGGAGGAGGAACCCGCCCTGCAATGCCGAAGACAAGACTGAGCGCCAGACTCATCGTCATTGAAGCCTGGTTTAGGGGCTAATGAGGGAGTCCTGGATTAGGGGGTATCCGGACAGCCGGACTGTGTACAACATCCGGACTATTGAAGCGTGAAGATACAAGACTCAAGACTTCGGCCCGTGTCCGGATGGGACTTTCCTCGGCGTGGAAGGCAAGCTTGGCGATCCGGATATTATATTTCCTTCCTTGTAACCGACTCCATGTAAACCCTAGCCCTCTCCCGTGCCTATATAAACCGAAGAGGTTGGTCCTTCGAAGGCTGATCACAATTACAATGATACCATCATAGGCTAGCTCTTAGGGTTTAGCCTCTAGGATCTCGTGGTAGATCTACTCTTGTACTACCCATATCATCAATATTAATCAAGCAGGAAGTAGGGTTTTACCTCCATCGAGAGGGCCCGAACCTGGGTAAACATCTGTGTCCCTTGCTTCCTGTTACCATCAGCCTTGACGCACAAATCGGGACCCCCTACCCGAGATCCGCCGGTTTTGACACCGACACCGACCGATCCAAGTACCGAACGCACGACACCTCCGAGTTCAGCACACGTTCAACTCGATGACGTTCCGCGAGCTCCGATCCAGCAGATTTTCGCTGGAGAGTTTTGTAAGTACGACGGCGTGATGACGGTGATGATGATGCTACCGACGCGGGCCTTCGCCTAAGCACCGCTACGATATTATCGAGGTGGATTATGGTGGAGGGGGCACCGCACACGGCTAAGAGATCAACTGATCAATTGTTGTCTCCATGGGGTGCCCCCCTCCCCCGTATATAAAGGAGTGGAGGATGGGGAGGCCGGCCCTCTCTATGGCGCGCCCTAGGGGAGTCCTACTCCCACCGGGAGTAGGATTCCCCCCTTTTCTAGTAGAAGTAGGAGCCCTTCCAAGTAGTAGGAGTAGGAGAGAAGGAAAGGGAAAAGAGAAGAGAAGGAAGGAGGCGCCGCCTCCCCTAGTCAATTCGGACTAAGCCTTGAGGGGCGCAGCCCTCCTCTCTCTTTCCCTAAAGCCCAATAAGGCCCATAGACTACCCGGCGAATTCCCGTAACTCTCCGGTACTCTGAAAAATACCCGGATCACTCGGAACCTTTCCGATGTCCGAATATAGTCGTCCAATATAACGATCTTTACGTCTTGACCATTTCAAGACTCCTCGTCATGTCCCCGTTCTCATCCGGGACTCCAAACTACCTTCGGTACATCAAAACACATAAACTCATAATACCGATCGTCATCGAACGTTAAGCGTGCGGACCCTACGGGTTCGAGAACTATGTAGACATGACCAAGACACGTCTCCGGTCAATAACCAATAGCGAAACCTGGATGCTCATATTGGCTCCTACATATTCTACGAAGATCTTTATCGGTCAAACCGCATAACAACATACGTTGTTCTCTTTGTCATCGGTATGTTACTTGCCCGAGATTCGATCGTCGGTATCTCAATACCTAGTTCAATCTAGATTGCAAGCAAGTCTCTTTAATCGTTCCGTGATGCATCATCTCGCAACTAACTCATTAGTTGCATTGCTTGCAAGGCTTATAGTGATGTGCATTACTGAGAGGGCCCAGAGATACCTCTCCGACAATCGCAGTGATAAATCCTAATCTTGATCTATGCCAACTCAACAAGTACCATCAGAGACACCTGTAGAGCACCTTTATAATCACCCAGTTACGTTGTGACGTTTGGTAGCACACAAAGTGTTCCTCCGTTATTCGGGAGTTGCATAATCTCATAGTCGTAGGAACATGTATAAGTCATGAAGAAAGCAATGGCAACATACTAAACGATCAAGTGCTAAGCTAACGGAATGGGTCAAGTCTCTAATGATGTGATCTCGTTAATCAAATGACAACTCGTGTCTATGGCCAAGAAACTTAACCATCTTTGATTCAACGAGTTTGTCAAGTAGAGGCATACTGGTGACACTCTGTTTGTCTATGTATTCACACATGTATCAAGTTTCCGGTTAATACAATTCTAGCATGAATAATAAACATTTATCATGAAATAAGGAAATAAATAATAACTTTATTATTGCCTCTAGGGCATATTTCCTTCAGTCTCCCACTTGCACTAGAGTCAATAATCTAGTTCACATCGTCAAGTGACCAACACCCAGAGGGTTTACAAGAGTCAATAATCTATTTCACATCGACATGTGATTAACAGCCAAAGAGTACTAATGTGTGATCATGTTTTGCTTGTGAGATAAGTTTGGTCAACGGGTCTGCCACATTGAGATCCATATGTATTTTGCAAATTTCTATGTCAAGAATGCTCTGCACGGAGCTACTCTAGCTAATTGTTCCCACTTTCAATATGTATCCATATTGAGACTTAGAGTCATCTGGATCAGTGTAAAAACTTGTATCGACGTAACCCTTTACGACGAACCTTTTGTCACCTCCATAATCAAGAAACATATCCTTATTTCACTAAGGATAATTTTTGACCGTTGTGGAGTGATCTACTCCTAGATCACTATTGTACTCCCTTGCCAAAATCAGTGTAGGGTATACAATAGATCTGGTACACAGCATGGCATACTTTATAGAACCTATGGCTGAGACATAGGGAATGACTTTCATTCTCTTTCTATCTTCTGCCGTGGTCGGGCTTTGAGTCTTACTCAATTTCACACCTTGTAACGCAGGAAAGAACTCTTTCTTTGACTGATACATTTTGACCTACTTCAAAATCTTGTCAAGGTATGTACTGATTGAAAAAACTTATCAAGCGTCTTGAACTATCTTTATAGATCTTGATGCTCAATATGTAAGCAGCTTCACCAAGGTCTTTCTTTGAAAAACTCCTTTTAAATACTCCTTTATGCTTTCCAGAAAATTCTACATTATTTCCGATCAACAATATGTCGATCAACAATATGTGTAATTTAATAGTTTTAGTTCGAAATTTCCAATTAGTCCGATCTTAAACTTTAACCTACTCGGGTATCTACAGAGAAGAGCGTCTCATTAATGATTTTCTATAAAAGCTTATACGTAAAATCACTTGGTGTACCCAAAACATATAGGAACCAATATGCAAAAACAAAAGGATCGACACACTACTTTGAGTGTCAGTTTTCCATTCTCAGCTTTATCTGGCGAATATTTTTATGAGCATAATTTCAGTTCATATTGTTTTTATTAGAGTGTGATACCATCTTTAATGATCTATTTTTAGACAATCCTTTTGGACAAAGTATTAATACACATTTGATAACTTTGTGGTTTCTCTGAACTTTTTTTCTTACGAAACCAATGGATTATTACGAGTTTATTAGTAGAAAAACAAGTGAATGACAATACATATGGGGCCAAGCCCACTTGAACATCGGTATAACATGGGTTATGTCCCTTGATGACATAGTGAACACAAAAAAAACATGACAACCATACAAGAACAAACCAACGAGAAGCTTGCTCCTATGGGAGGAGCAAACACATGAAAGTTCCACCTCGGTGAAGGAACACCCACTCCAAAGAAGCCGCAACTGCTATTGGACTAACTTTTGTTAAGTCACTATCTTTATATAGTGAGGCGTAACAATTAATATTCTGGAAATAATTGCATGGTTCACTTTGTGTATTTCGGGACTATTAATTATTGTTCTAAAAAAATTAACCTGCAACTATTCCATAGAGCTTATGAAATTTATATAGCACACTGTAAATAGTTTATAGAGTACTTCTCAGTATGCATTACCATCAAGCATAATGTCAAGAAGGGGCACGAGCAAAGTGGGATTTTTTTTATAAGTTCAGTCTCATTCTTATTGATTTTAGTCCTTCAAAACGCATACGAACACATACTTCTGAAGGAACAACCTTTGCTTAGCGAATAGATATGATGGTACTTATTTAATCATTATGTTGCACTATAAAGTATATGCATTTTCCGTATTTCAACAATAATATATCAATGACTCGCTATGGTAAGAAAATATTTGTTCATATTAAGAGATATAGTATATATAACATTTACAATGGTTAAAAACTAAACCTACTTATACCAAATAGCTTGACCATGTATTTCAAAAATATAAATAAATACAAGATGAGCAGTCATAAAGAATACAGTTACTATGGCATGCATAATCAGAAGAAAAATGGAAAATGGATAACATATATATTAATATATAAATAAATAACCAAAAATACCTAAGACAAAACTATATGCGCAAGAGTCATATATTTGTAAATGTCATCACATGTGGTTCCAAATTTTCTTTAGACAAACAATATATTATGTTCTCATTATTAAACTTTATAAATTCTAGCCCGCGCATCGAGCGGGCCACTCTGCTAGTTCATGTAAACAAAATAACAATTATTCTCTAACTTAAATGAATAATCGTATTGCAATGAACATGATCAAATCATATTCATGCTAAACGCAAACACCAAGTAACACTTATTTAGGTTCAACACTAATCCCGAAAGTATAGGGAGTGTGCGATGATGATCATATCAATCTTGGAACTACTTCCAACACACATCGTCACCTCGCCCTTAACTAGTTTCTGTTCATTCTGCAACTCCCGTTTCGAGTTATTAGTCTTAGCAACTGAACCAGTATCAAATGCCGAGGGGTTGCTATAAACACTAGTAAAGTACACATCAATAACATGTATATCCAATATACCTTTATTCACTTTGCCATCCTTCTTATCCGCCAAATACTTGGGGCAGTTCCGCTTCCAGTGACCAGTTCCTTTGTAGTAGAAGCACTTAGTCTCAAGGTTATGTCCAGACTTGGGCTTCTTCACTAGAGCAGCAACTTGCTTGCCGTTCTTTTTGAAGTTCCCCTTCTTCCCTTTGCCCTTTTCTTGAAACTAGTGGTCTTGTCAACCATCAACACTTGATGCTTTTCTTGATTTCTACCTTCGTTGATTTTAGCATCACGAAGATCTTGAGAATCGTTTCCGTTATCCCTTGCATATTATAGTTCATCACGAAGTTCTAGCAACTTGGTGATGGTGACTAGAGAATTCTGTCAATCACTATCTTATCTGGAAGATTAACTCCCAATTGATTCAAGTGATTGTAGTACTCAGACATTCTGAGCACATGCTCACTGGCTGAGCTATTCTCCTCCATTTTGTAGGCAAAGTACTTGTCAAAAGGTCTCATACCTTTCGACATGGGCATGAGTCTGAAATACTAATTTCAACTCTTGGAACATCTCATATGTTCCGTGGCGTTCCAAAAACGTCTTTGAAGTCCCGATTTTAAGCCATAAAGCAGGGTGCAGTAAACTATCAAGTAGTCATCATATCGTGCTTGACAAACGTTCATAACGTCTGCATTTGCTCCTGCAATCGGTCTGTCACCTAGCAGTGCATCAAGGACATAATTATTCTGTGCAACAATGAGGATAATCCTCACATCACGGATCCAATCCGCATCATTGCTACTAACATCTTTCAACTCAGTTTTCTCTAGGAACATATCAAAGTAAAACGGGGGAGCTAAACGTGAGCTATTGATCTACAACAACATAGACAAGCAAAATACAATCATGTACTAAGTTCATGATAAATTTAAGTTCAATTAATCATATTACTTAGAACTCCCACTTAGATAGGCATCCATCTAATCATCTAAGTGATCACGTGATCCATATCAACTAAACCATAACCGATCATCACGTGAGATGGAGTAGTTTTCAATGGTGAACATCACTATGTTGATCATATCTACTATATGATTCACGCTCGACCTTCGGTCTCGGTGTTAGAGGCTATATCTTCATATGCTAGGCTCGTCAAGTTTAACCCGTGTATTCTGCGTGTGCAAAACTGTCTTACACCCGTTGTAGATGAACGTTGAGCTTATCACACCCGATCATCACGTGGTGTCTCGGCACGACGAAATTTGGCAACAGTGCATACTTAGAGAGAACACTTTTACCTTGAAATTTAGTGAGAGACCATCTTATAATGCTACCGTCAATCAAAGCAGAATAAGATGCATAAAGGATAAACATCACATGCAATCAATATAAGTGATATGATATGGCGATCATCATCTTGTGCCTTTGATCTCCATCTCCAAAGCACCGTCATGATCACCATCGTCACCGGCGTGACACCTTGATCTCCATCGTAGCATCGTTGTCGTCTCGCCAACTATTGCTTCTATGACTATCGCTACTGCTTAGTGATAAAGTAAAGCAATTACGTGGCGATTGCATTTCATAAAATAAAGCGACAACCATAAGGCTCCTGCCAGTTGCCGATAACTCGGTTACAAAACATGATCATCTCATACAATAAAATTTAGCATCATGTCTTGACCATATCACATCACAACATCCCTGCAAAAACAAGTTGGACGTCATCTACTTTGTTGTTGCAAGTTTTACGTGGCTGCTACGGGTTGAGAAAGAACCGTTCTTACCTACGCATCAAAACCAAAACGATAGTTCGTCAAGTTAGTGCTGTTTTAACCTTCACAAGGACCGGGCGTAGCCACACTCGGTTAAACTAAAGTTCGAGAAACTGACACCCGCTAGTCACCTGTGTGTAAAGCACGGCGGTAAAACCAGTCTCGTGTAAGCGTACGCGTAATGTCGGTCCGGGCCGCTTCATCCAACAATACGGCCGAACCAAAGTGTGACATGCTAGTAAGTAGTATGACTTGTATCGCCCACAACTCACTTGTGTTCTACTCGTGCATATAACATCCACGCATAAACCTGGCTAGGATGCCACTTTTGGGAACGTAGTAATTTTAAAAAAAATCCTACGCACACGCAAGATCATGGTGATGCATAGCAACGAGAGGGGAGTGTGTGTCCACGTATCCTCGTAGACCGAAAGCGGAAGCGTTAGAACAACGCATTTGATGTAGTAAATGCGTCTTGAGATCCGACCGATCCAAGTACCGAGCATACGGCACCTCCGAGTTGACACGTTCAACTTCGATGGCGTCCATGAGCTCCGATCCAGCAGAGCTTCGCCGGAGAGTTTCGTCAGGACGACGGCGTGATGACGGTGATGATGATGCTACCGACGCAGGGCTTCGCCTAAGCACCGCTACAATATTATCGAGCTGGATTATGGTGGAGGGGGGCACCGCACACGGCTAAGAGATCAACTGATCAATTGTTGTCTCCATGGGGTTCCCCCCTCCCCTGTATATAAAGGAGTGGAGGAGGGGAGGGCCAGCCTTCTCTATGGCGCCCCCTAGGGGAGTCCTACTCCCATCGGGAGTAGGATTCCCCCTTTCCTAGTAGAAGTAGGAGCCCTTCCAAGTTGTAGGAGTAGGAGAGAAGGAAAGGGAAAAGAGAAGAGAAGCAAGGAGGGGGCGCCGCCCCTCCCCCTAGTCCAATTCGTACTAAGCCTTGGGTGGGGGGTGCAGCCTCCCCTCTCTCTTTCCCTTAAAGCCCAATGAGGCCCATATACTCCCCGACGAATTCCCTTAACTCT
This sequence comes from Aegilops bicornis, assembly GCA_021605145.1. Classification (NCBI taxonomy): domain Eukaryota; kingdom Viridiplantae; phylum Streptophyta; class Magnoliopsida; order Poales; family Poaceae; genus Aegilops; species Aegilops bicornis. Next base: position 679,236,102 of record CM038673.1, on the reverse strand, counting down.
CCGGTACTCCGAAAGATACCCGAATCACTCGGAACCTTTCCGATGTCCGAATATAGTCGTTCAATATATCAATCTTTACATCTCGACCATTTCGAGACTCCTCGTCATGTCCCTGATCTCATCTGGGACTCCGAACTACCTTCGGTACATCAAAACACATAAACTCATAATACCGATCGTCACCGAACGCTAAGCATGCGGACCCTACGGGTTCGAGAACTATGTAGACATGACCGAGACACGTCTCCGGTCAATAACCAATAGCGGAACCTGGATGCTCATATTGGCTCCTACATATTCTACGAAGATCTTTATCGGTCAAACCGCATAACAACATACGTTGTTTCCTTTGTCATCGGCATGTTACTTGCCCGAGATTCGGTCGTCGGTATCTCAATACCTAGTTCAATCTCGTTACTGGCAAGTCTCTTTGCTCGTTCCGTAATGCATCATCTCGCAACTAACTCATTAGTGCATTGCTTGCAAGGCTTATAGTGATGTGCATTACCGAGAGGGCCCAGAGATATCTCTCCGACAATCAGAGTAACAAATCCTAATCTTGATCTATGCCTACTCAACAAGTACCATCGGAGACACCTGTAAGCGCCTTTATAATCACTAGTTACGTTGTGACGTTTGGTAGCACACAAAGTGTTCCTTCGGTATTCGGGAGTTGCATAATCTCATAGTCATAGGAATATGTATAAGTCATGAAGAAAGCAATAACAACATACTAAACGATCAAGTGCTAAGCTAACAGAATGGGTCAAGTCAATCACATCATTCTCTAATGATGTGATCCTGTTAATGGCTAGGAAACTTAACCATCTTTGATTCAACGAGCTAGTCAAGTAGAGGCATACTAGTGACACTCTATTTGTCTATGTATTCACACATGTATCAAGTTTCCGGTTAATACAATTCTAGCATGAATAATAAACATTTATCATGAAATAAGGAAATAAATAATAACTTTATTATTGCCTCTAGGGCATATTTCCTTCAGTCTCCCACTTGCACTAGAGTCAATAATCTAGTTCACATGGCCATGTGATTTAACACCAATAGTGCACATCACCATGTGATTAACACCCATAGTTCACATCGTCATGTGACCAACACCCAAAGGGTTTACTAGAGTCAATAATCTAGTTCACATCGCTATGTGATTAACACCCAAAGAGTACTAAGGTGTGATCATGTTTTGCTTGTGAGAGAAGTTTAGTCAACGGGTCTGCCACATTCAGATCCGTATGTATTTTGCAAATTTCTATGTCAACAATGCTCTGCACGGAGATACTCTAGCTAATTGCTCCCACTTTCAATATGTATCCATATTGAGACTTAGAGTCATCTGGATCACTGTAAAAACTTGTATCGACGTAACCCTTTACGACGAACCTTTTGTCACCTCCATAATCGAGAAACATATCCTTATTTCACTAAGGATAATATTTGACCGTTGTGGAGTGATCTACCCCTAGATCACTATTGTACTCCCTTGCCAATATCAGTGTAGGGTATACAGTAGATCTGGTACACAACATGGCATACTTTATAGAACCTATGGCTGAGGCATAGGGAATGACTTTCATTCTCTTTCTATCTTCTGCAGTGGTCGGGCTTTGAGTCTTACTCAATTTCACACCCTGTAACACCGGCAAGAACTCTTTTTTTGACTGTTCCATTTTGAACTACTTCAAAATCTTGTCAAGGTATGTACTGATTGAAAAAACTTAACAAGCGTCTTGATCTATCTCTATAGATCTTGATGCTCAATATGTAAGCAGCTTCACCAAGGTCTTTCTTTGAAAAACTCCTTTTAAATACTCCTTTATGCTTTGCAGAAAATTCTACATTATTTCCATCAACAATATGTCATTCACATATAATTATCACAAATGTTGTAGTGCTCGCACTCACTTTCTTGTAAATACAGGCTTCACCGCAAGTCTGTATAAAACTATATGCTTTGATCAACTCATCAAAGCGTATATTCCAACTCCGAGATGCTTGCACCAGTCCATAGATGGATCGATGGAGCTTGCACATTTTTGTGAGCACCTTTAGGATCGACAAAACCGCCTGGTTGCATCAGATACAACTCGTCTTTAAGAAATCCACTAAGGAATGAAGTTTTGACATCCATTTGCCAGATTTCATAAAATATGGCAATTTGCTAACATGATTCGGACAGACTTAAGCATCGCTACGAGTGAGAAAATCCCATTATAGTCAACACCTTGAACTTTGTCAAAACCTTTTTCGACGAGTCTAGCTTTGTAGATAGTAACACTACTATCAGCGTCTGTCTTCCTCTTGAATATTCATTTATTTTCTATGACTTGTCGATCATCGGGCAAGTCAACCAAAGTCCACACTTTATTCTCATACATGGATCCCATCTCAGATTATATGGTCTCAAGCCATATCGCGGAATCTGGGCTCATCATCGCTTCCTCATAGTTCGTAGGTTCGTCATGGTTAAGTAACATGACCTCCATAATAGGATTACCGTACCACTCTCGTGCGAACCTCACTCTGGTTGACCTGCGAGGTCCGGTGGTAACTTGATCTGAAGTTACATGATGATCATCATTAGCTTCCTCACTAATTGGTGTAGGAGTCACATGAACATACTTCTGTGATGAACTACTTTCCAATAAGGGAGCAGGTACAGTCACCTCATCAAGTTCTACTTTCCTCCCACTCACTTCTTTCGAGATAAACTCCTTCTCTAGAAAGTATCCATTCTTAGCAACGAATGTCTTGCCTTCGGATCTATGATAGAAGGTGTACCCAATTGTCTCTTTTGGGTATCCTATGAAGACACATTTCTCCGGTTTGAGTTTGAGCTTTATCAGGATGAAACTTTTTCACACAAGCATCGCAACCCCAAACTTTAAGAAACGACAACTTTGGTTTCTTGCCAAACAACAGTTCATATGGAGTCGTCTCAATGGATTTAGATGGTGCCCTATTTAATGTGAATGTAGCTGTCTCTAATGCATAACCCCAAAACGATAGTGGTAAATCGGTAAGAGACATCATAGATTGCACCATATCTAATAAAATCTGATTACGATGTTCGGACACACCATTATGATGTGGTGTTCCAGGTGGCGTGAGTTGCGAAACTATTCCGCATTGTTTCAAATGAAGACCAAACTCGTAACTCAAATATTCTCCTCCACGATCAGATCGTAGAAACTTTATTTTCTTGTTACGATGATTTTCCACTTCACTCTGAATTTATATGAACTTTTCAAATGTTTCAGACTTATGTTTCATCAAGTAGATATACCCATATATACTCAAATCATCTGTGAAGGTCAGAAAATATCGATACCCGCTGCGAGCCTCAACATTCATCGGATTGCATACATCAGTATGTATTATTTCTAATAAATCAGTTGTTCGCTCCATTGTTCCGGAGAACAGAGTCTTAGTTATCTTGCCCATAAGACATGGTTCGCAAGCATCAAGTGATACATAATCAAGTGATTTCAAAATCCCATCAGCATGAAACATCTTCATGCGCTTTACACCAATATGACCTAAACTGCAGTGCCACAAATAAGTTCCACTATCATTATTTACTTTGCATCTTTTGGCTTCAATATTATGAATATGTGTATCACTAAGATCGAGATCCAACAAACCATTTTCATTGGGTGTATGACCATAGAAGGTTTATCTATTATATATAAAAAATAATTAACGGGCTATCAGAAAAAAGAGATTAAGCTAGAAAATCTCACAAAAATTAGAAACATCCGGCCATTAATTAATCTGACTGGCTAATTACAACCAATGGATCTCCTAAATAGTCTACTTACATAATAGTTCAAACTAATTACCTACCAATGCCCTTAATTATTTTTTATCGTACCCCTTCAATTTACCTAGCTAGAAAAAGTTAGGTTATTAGGTTACGGAGCTTCTATCCAAGATGTTGTCACCGCCGCCAAGTTCTAATCGCTGCACTCGGCCGGCCGTCCATACGTCAACCCCATGTATGTACACTGAAGCATCTAGCTCTATACTTGCTTTGGTCATGCATCCACGTTCCAAAGAGCTACGTAGAGATCCAGAGAATACTTGACTAGCGCCAATGCATATATGGACGAGCGTACGCGGACGACGAGGCACCATGAGGCGCGGATCTTTTGAAGACCCTGGCCGCTGATATATAGCGGTCGAAGCAAGGAAAGAATGGCCGGAGTAATTATGGATGGTTTGACTAGAGCCAATGCTTTGTATGATATGTGTTGCATGGGTCGCCGGCCGCTCATGAGTACAGGAATACTGGAACAATAGGAGCGGCCAGAACTATGCAATTATGGTCCAGACATTGATACAAAATCCATTGTAAAATTTTCTACAGGCAGCTCTCAGCTCGGTGCAGTCACGTACGTGAGGTATTTTTCTTCTAATGATCTGTCTATGTACGCGTGTATACTCACTCTACCAAAATAAATGTCTCAATTTTACACTAGGTATTTTTTTTCTCTTGACATGTCTATGCGCGCGTGTATGATACTCACGCTGTCCTAAAATAAGTGTCTCAACTTTGTACTTGTATTAAGGTTGAGACACTTATTTTGAGACGAAGGGAGTACAACATAAATTCTCCAAATTTTTATTAGCATAAATTACGTAAAACAAGAGCTTTACATTATTCATGCATGGCTGTGTGTATATGTCAATATACAAGAAACAATATTGTATAACATGCAAAATAAGATGGGTGCATCATCATTTTGTTATGTTGAGCAAAAATTAAGAAAAAAGGACACACTGCTGTAGCATCTAAAATTATTAGACTAATCGGTATGTAATAGTCTACAACAATTTTTCTTGACAACAATTTTCCTTTAAACTTTACCATCAATTTTTGTTATATATTTCACGCCCTCCTTGGCGATCTCAAAACCAGCGTCATATTGTTACATGGCAGGTCCGAGTAAAATATTAGACTACAGTCCCATAAACAGGTTCACTTACAATTTTTTATTCAAAAATAAAATAATGATCCTCCCCCTTTTAATAATTCATTTCTAACATTCAGTGATGTGACGAGGACACCTACGGCTTATGTGCAGCATGTGCTTCCACATGCTCACGTATCAAATTTTGTACTAATGGCTGAATTAAATATTATAGGTAAGTGAAAACACCTTTTTCTCGATGAAATTGAATACACCTTGAATCCTTGATGCATTATGTTTTTTATGATTGTGTAGTTGTTAACACCGGTACATAAAAATGCTTCTGAAATTATTATTATTTTCACTTCTGCACTGTACTATTGCTATTGGCTTCATATGTACTTTTTAAAGAACAACATTCCATGCTTCTAACTTTGGGTATTAAAAGTAGAAAAGTTATTTGATTAGAAAGGCGGAAATATGATAAACTGATTTTTGATAAAAATAATTCCATATAGTAGAGCGATATAAGAAATTTATGAGTGATGTAAAGGTTCACGTACAAGCTGGTCCATTGTTCTGGACACTTCAGGTTTTGAGTTAGGAAAAGGACAGGGTCTACAAGCTCATGGCTATCATGTTAGATTCAGGGGCATCATGAGTATTGAATCAAGAAGCAATATAGATGTTGATCAGAAATAAGCTTGCGTACTCACAGAAGGTTCTAAAGTATGTGTACATTAGCTAGGTAAATGATTCATTCACTGATTAATCCGTTGTGTAAATTATAAGACATTTTTGGTAACCTACCAAAAACGTTTTCTCAGAAAACTAGGTTGCACCACACGATCTTAGCAGATACGTATGGAGTAAGCCACACTATAGTCAGTGGACATTCCTTCAATTAGCAAGAACTACACGATGTTATTCCAAACATCTTAAAATTAAGAATTTCTCTTTTCACAAAAGGCATCATCATTGTTTCGATACCAACGAGGCCAATAGCAAAAGTACAATTTGGTATGTTCTCTATAGACCATAATGTGCAGGTTTCGAAATATAGCTAACTTTAATTCCAAAAAAAATGTAATTTACTGAATCAAGTACGTGTATATTTGTGTTTAAGAAAAAACTTGACTGCACGTCCACGTGCATGTGTAATTTAATAGTTTTAGTTCGAAATTTCCAATCAGTCCGATCTTTAACTTTAACCTACTCGGGTATATACAGAGAAGAGCGTCTCATTAATGATTTTCTATAAAAGCTTATACGTAAAATCACTTGGTGTATCCAAAACATATGGGAACCAATATGCAAAAACAAAAGGATCGACACACTACTTTGAGTGTCAGTTTTCCATTTCTCAGCTTTATCTGGCAGAATATTTTTATGAGCATAATTTCAGTTCATATTGTTTTTATTAGAGTGTGATACCATCTTTAATGATCTATTTTTATACAATCCTTTTGGACAAAGTATTAATACACATTTGATAACTTTGTGGTTTCTCTGAACTTTTTTCTTCTTCTTCTGAAACCAATGGATTGTTCCGAGTTTATTAGTAGAAAAACAAGTGAATGACAATACATATGGGGCCAAAGCCACTTGAACATCGGTATAACATGGGTTATGTCCCTTGATGACATAGTGAACACACAAAAAGCATGACAACCATACAAGAACAAACCAACGAGAAGCTTGCTCCTATGGGAGGAGCAAACACATGAAAGTTCCACCGCGGTGAAGGAACACCCACTCCAAAGAAGCCGCGACTGCTATTGGACTAACTTTTGTTAAGTCACTATCTTTATATAATGAGGCGTAACAATTAATATTCTGGAAAGAATTGCACGGTTCACTTTGTGTATTTCGGGACTATTAATTATTGTTCTAAAAAAATTTAACCTGCAACTATTCCATAGAGCTTATGAAATTTATATAGCACACTGAAAATAGTTTATAGAGTACTTCTCAGTATGCATTACCATCAAGCATAATGTCAAGAAGGGGCACGAGCAAAGTGGGATTTTTTTTATAAGTTCAGTCTCATTCTTATTTGATTTTAGTCCTTCAAAACGCCCTGAACACATACTTCTGAAGGAACAACCTTTGCTTAGCGAATAGATACGATGGTACTTATTTAATCATTATGTTGCACTATAAAGTATATGCATTTTCCGTATTTCAACAATAATATATCAATGACTCGCTATGGTAAAAAAAATATTTGTTCATATTAAGAGATATAGTATATATAACATTTACAATGATTAAAAACTAAACCTACTAATACCAGATAGCTTGACCATGTATTTCAAAAATATAAATAAATACAAGACGAGCGGTCATAAAGAATACAGTTACTATGGCATGCATAATAAGAAGAAAAATGGAAAATGGATAACATATATATTAATATATAAATAAATAACCGAAAATACCTAAGACAAAAGTATATGCGCAAGAGTCATATATTTGTAAATGTCATCACATGCGGTTCCAAATTTTCTTTAGACAAACAATATATTATGTTCTCATTATTAAACTTTATAAATTCTAACCCGCGCATCGAGCGGGCCACTCTGCTAGTTCATGTAAACAGAACAACAATTATTCTCTAACTTAAATGAATAATCGTATTGCAATAAACATGATCAAATCATATTCATGCTCAACGCAAACACCAAATAACACTTATTTAGGTTCAAAACTTATCCCGAAAGTGTAGGGAGTGTGAGATGATGATCATATCAATCTTGGAACTATTTCCAACACACATCGTCACCTCGCCCTTAACTAGTTTATGTTCATTCAGCAACTCCCGTTTCGAGTTACTACTCTTAGCAACCAAACCAGTATCAAATGCCGAGGATTGCTATAAACACTAGTAAAGAACACATCAATAACATGTATATCCAATATACCTTTTTTTCACTTTGCCATCCTTCTTATCCGCTAAATACTTGGGGCAGTTCCGCTTCCAGTGACCAGTTCCTTTGTAGTAGAAGCACTTGGTCTCAGGCTTATGTCCAGACTTGGGCTTCTTCACTTGAGCAGCAACTTGCTTGCCGTTCTTTTTGAAGTTCCCTTCTTCCCTTTGCCCTTTTCTTTAAACTAGTGTTCTTGTCAACCATCAACACTTGATGCTTTTCTTGATTTCAACCTTCGTTGATTTTAGCATCACGAAGAGCTTGGGAATCGTTTGCGTTATCCCTTGCATATTATAGTTCATCACGAAGTTCTAGCAACTTGGTGATGGTGACTAGAGAATTTTGTCAATCACTATCTTATGTGGAAGATTAACTCCCAATTGATTCAAGTGAATGTAGTACTCAAACATTCTGAGCACATGCTCACTAGCTGAGCTATTCTCCTCCATTTTGTAGGCAAAGTACTTGTCAAAAGGTCTCATACCTTTCGACATGGGCATGAGTCTGAAATACTAATTTCAACTCTTGGAACATCTCATATGTTCCATGGCGTTTCAAAAACGTCTTTGAAGTCTCGATTCTAAGCCATAAAGCATGGTGCACTAAACTATCAAGTAGTCATCATATCGAGCTTGCCAAACGTTCTATAACGTCTGCATTTGCTCCTGCAATCGGTCTGTCACCTAGCGGTGCATCAAGGACATAATTATTCTGTGCAACAATGAGGGTAATCCTCAGATCACGGATCCAATCCGCATCATTACTACTAACATCTTTCAACTCAGTTTTCTCTAGGAACATATCAAAATAAAACAGGGGAGCTAAACGCGAGCTATTGATCTACAACAACATAGACAAGCAAAATACTATCAGGTACTAAGTTCATGATAAATTTAAGTTCAATTAATTATATTACTTAAGAACTCCCACTTAGATAGGCATCCCTCTAATCATCTAAGTGATCACGTGATCCATATCAACTAAACCATAATCGATCATCACGTGAGATGGAGTAGTTTTCAATGGTGAACATCACTATGTTGATCATATCTACTGTATGATTCACACTCGGCCTTTCGGTCTCAGTGTTCCGAGGCCATATCTTCATATGCTAGGCTCGTCAAGTTTAACCCGAGTATTCTGCGTGTGCAAAACCGTCTTACACCCGTTGTAGATGAATGTTGAGCTTATCACACCCGATCATCACGTGGTGTCTCGGCACGACGAAATTTGGCAACAGTGCATACTCAGGGAGAACACTTTTGCCTTGAAATTTATTAAGAGATCATCTTATAATGCTACCGTCAATCAAAGCAGAATAAGATGCATAAAGGATAAACATCACATGCAATCAATATAAGTGATATGATATGGCCATCATCATCTTGTGCCTTTGATCTCCATCTCCAAAGCACCGTCATGATCACCATCGTCACCGGCGCGACACCTTGATCTCCATCGTAGCATCGTTGTCGTCTCGCCAACTATTGCTTCTATGACTATCGCTACTGCTTAGTGATAAAATAAAGCAATTATATGACGATTGCATTTCATACAATAAAGCGGCAACCATAAGGCTCCTGCCAGTTGCCGATAACTCGGTTACAAAACATGATCATCTCATACAATAAAATCTAGCATCATGTCTTGACCATATCACATCCCAACATGTCCTGTAAAAACAAGTTGGACGTCCTCTACTTTGTTGTTGCAAGTTTTAGGTGGCTGCTACGGGCTGAGCAAGAACCGTTCATACCTACGCATCAAAACCACAACGATAGTTCGTCAAGTTAGTTCTGTTTTAACCTTCACAAGGACCGGGCGTAGCCACACTCGGTTCAACTAAAGTTGGAGAAACTGACACCCGCTAGTCACCTGTGTGCAAAGCACGGCGGTAAAACCAGTCTCGCGTAAGCGTACGCGTAATGTCGGTCCGGGCGACTTCATCCAACAATACGGCCGAACCAAAGTGTGACATGCTAGTAAGCAATATGACTTGTATCGCCCACAACTCACTTGTGTTCTACTCGTGCATATAACATCTACACAAAAACCTGGATCGGATGCCACTGTTGGGAACGTAGTAATTTCAAAAAAATCCTACGCACACGCAAGATCATGGTGATGCATAGCAACGAGAGTGGAGAGTGTGTCCACGTACCGTCGTAGACCGAAAGCGGAAGCATTAGAACAACGCGGTTGATGTAGTCGTACGTCTTCACGATCCGACCGATCCAAGTACCGAACGCACGGCACCTCCGAGTTCAGCACACGTTCAACTCGATGACGTCCCGCGAGCTCCGATCCAGCATAGCTTCGCCGAAGAGTTTCGTCAGGACGACGGCGTGATGACGGTGATGATGATGTTACCGACGCAGGTGTAGCGACCAGACCTCAAACAGTCTGATCTCTGTGCTTTAGTGTCATCCATGGATCGATGTCTTGACACACCTGATTACTTGAAGGATTTATAACGAGTAGCAATCACACACTTATTACATCGAATGTCTCAAACGAGAACTTATTACAATAAGTATGGCTTAAGGCCATCTAATAACGATAACAGCGGAAGGCTTGGAAGATAAGCGAGTCCACCAACTCCAACGGCATCACTGAGTATAGAACCACGACCTACAGCACCTTACTCGTAAATGCGAAAAGTCTGCAACATGAACGCTGCAGCCCGAAAACGGGTCAGCACATGGAATATGGTGGCAATGTAACACATAGAGAGTAATGAACAGAAATACGCCATACTACATGCATATATGGCTGGTGGAAAGCTCTATGGTTATAGTTTTGCGTAAAGCCAATTTTTCCCTACTGCAAAGGAATAAATTTTATTTAACTATCATGGTGGTTGTTAAACATTGAGAGTGTAGACACCCTCTCAATCCCAATTAAGCATCATCATTAAAACCCAACAAAAATTAATTAAAGTAACATGATGAGATTCACATGATAATCCAAGTACCAGATACTCAGGATGTCCATAACTGGGGACACGGCTAACCATGATTAGTTTGTACACTCTGCAGAGGTTTGCACACTTTTCCCCACAAGACTCGATCTCCTTCGTTGGGATTCTCGCACTACATGGTGTTTGAGAAACGGATGACCGAGACATAGTCTTTCAGAAGCGCTAGCACCTTACGATCGGGTAGACAGTTACACCTACTTTCCCCTACATACGCTAGTCTACCCCGTAAGAGTTCATGACGACTTAATCAACTATGCTAGAGCCCATAGTAGCTTGTGGCTGCACACGGAAGTTTCTAGCATGAATAATCTCATGGTCCCTTTGAGCACGGGTGGCGGTCCATAAAAAACAACAGTAATCATTTGGAATACCGGGTGCCTCAATCCACCCATATGTGTGTTAAAGTTGCCACCTTAAGTTGAACCATTAAATAAAAATCTCACATCTGTCATGGATACACTCACCCAATCCACGTCTACTAGCGTAGCATGGCATAAGCAAACGTAGAAGTAACTCCCAAGGGTTTGATAATAAAACAGGTAATAGGTACTACCTCATCTACTTCCCAAAACCCACATATTAATCAGATCCTAATCATGCAATTGTTTGAGGATTGATCTAATGCAATAAAACTGGGTAGTAAAGAGGTATGATCAAAGTGTTACTTGCCTTTGCGATGATTCATGAAACCTAGAGATTCAAGTAGCAAGCGGCGCACTCGGGTACTCTATCGCAAACAAACAAGCATACAATAAGCACTCATCTAATGCACAGGTAAAACTCAAATAAGAGAACTAACCAGAAAGTTCAACTTAAGAACTCCGGTTTGCAAAAAGAATCAAATCAAACGAAGCAACGAAAGTCAAACAGCGAAAGAAACAAGCTTCGTTTACTACTCTGGATCTAAGTAAAATTTTACAGAAGCAAAAACTTGTTTGGGTTGGTTAAACGGAAAGAGAGTTTCGAGAGGAAACTCTAGGCGCTTGAATCACCTGATTGCGGTAAACGAGCGAAAAGTTATACTAAAACGAAAATCGGATCAGAAATCGAAAATAATCGCGGAAAATCCGAGAAAAAGAAAAACGGACGAACAGGCTATGAGCGAGCGTTACGCATGTCTGACTAAACAACGAAAACCGTTCGTTAAAACGAACGTACGGACGAACTTCCGCTAAATAACTAAACCGAAAAAAATAAACCGATCTATTGAAATAAATAAACCGCGGCTTAAAAAACCGGGCGGTTTTACTTAGAAAACCGCCGGCGGCGGGGCGGCTACCTCCGGCGAGGTGCGGTGTTGGGCTTTGGCGGGGTGGGGCGGTCGGCGACAGCGGGTGGTGGCGGCGAGGGGCGGCGGCAGCGGCGAGATCCGGCGACGGTGGCACGGGTCTCGAGGCAGGGCGGGGCGGTGGCTAGGGTTTTGGCCCGGGGCGGGCCGTTGGCCGTTAAAGGCCGCCCGGGCACAGTGTCCAGGTCGGACACGACCCGGTAAGGTGGTAACTTTTTTTTAAAACATTATGCGCAGAAAAACAAATAAAAGAAATACTAAACGGACTCCAAAAATCCCAAAATAAATTTTTCCCGACTTCTAAAATCAAGCCGGACAAGATGAACATTTATTTGTGGCCTAAAAGAAATTTTGAAAAACACGCATTTTTCCTAAATTCAAATAAAATAGCAATAAACTCCAAAATAAAATTTTATTTGATTTTATTATTAAATCCTCAATATTTCTTTATTTTGGGAAAGTCATTTTATTCCCTCTCTCATATTTTTATAATAGAAATAATTGAAGATAAAATAATTAAAATCAACTGATCCTATTTTCAAAATTTGAGAAGACTCAAATATGAAAATAACGAAATCCCCAACTCTTTACGTGGGTCCTTGAGTTGCGTAGAATTTCTAGATCGGGCCAAAAACAATAAAATATGGTATGCAATGATGATGTAGTGTATAACATTCCATATTGAAAATTTGGGATGTTACAAACCTACCCCCCCCCCTTAAGATGAATCTCGCCCTCGAGATTCGGGTTGGCTAGAAAATAGGTGAGGGTGGTCCTTCAGCAGATCTTCCTCTCGCTCCCAAGTGGCTTCATCCTCGGGGTGGTGGCTCCATTGAACCTTGCAAAACTTAATAACCTTCTTTGCGGGTGACTCGGTGGCATATTCGAGAATCTTGATTGGTTTCTCCTCATAGGTCAAATCACTATCTAAGCGAATTGCTTCGGTGACCTTTGTATCTCTTAGCGGTATATCAGTCATCTCTGCGTGGCACTTCTTCAACTGAGAAACGTGGAACACATCGTGAACTCCTGACAATCCTTCGGGCAATTCCAATTTGTAAGCAACTTCTCCCATGCATTCCAAAACTTTGTATGGTCCCACAAAACGTGGTGCTAACTTTCCCTTAACTCCAAAGCGCTTAACTCCTCGAAGTGGAGATACACGAAGATAAACTCTATCTCCGACTTCGTAAACTGTCTCCTTGCGTTTAGAATCTGCATAGCTCTTCTGCCTGGACTGGGCTACCTTGAGCCTATCGCGAATCAACTTCACCTTCTGTTCAGACTCCTTAATCAAATCTGGTCCAAACAACTGGGGGTCTCCAACTTCATCTCACAACAACGGTGTCTTGCACCTCCTTCCGTACAGAGCTTCGAAAGGGGCCATCTTCAAACTGGATTGATAACTGTTGTTGTAAGAGAACTCCGCATATGGCAAATTGTCGTCCCAACTAGATCCATAATCTAGCGCACAAGCTCTCAGCATATCCTCCAAAATCTGATTGACTCTCTCGGTCTGTCCATCTGTCTGCGGATGAAAGGCTGTACTGAACTCTAGTCTGGTACCCAAAGTTTCGTGCAACTGATTCTAGAACTTTGAGGTAAACTGGGTTCCTCTATCTGATACAATGCTCCTCGGAACTCCATGGAGACATACGATCCTGGTCATGTATATCTTTGCTAACTTAGCACTGGTGTAAGTGGTCTTCGCTAGGATTAAATGAGCTACTTTCATCAAACGATCGACTACAACCCATATCGAGTCATAGCCTGAACGAGTCCTGGCAATCCCGTGATAAAATCCATGCCTAGCTTATCCCACTTCCATTCAGGTATCGGCAATGGCTGTAGCAATCCTGCTGGCTTCTGATGCTCTGCCTTCACTCTCTGACATACATCACATACTGCTACATACTCCGCAATATCCTTCTTCATTCCGGTCCACCAGAAAGTGTCTTTCAAATCCAAATACATCTTGGTATTCCCTGGGTGGATCGAGTACGGCGGATCATGGGCCTCTTGCAAAATCAACTTCCCGGTCTCCGGATCATTAGGCACATAAACGCGGTCCTCAAACCATAAGGTATCGTGCTCATCCTCACGAAATCCTTTAGCTTTTCCTTTGCTCATCTTCTCCTTTATAGAGGCAATCTCCTTGTCAGTCTTCTGAGCTTCTCTGATCTTATCCATCAAAGTAGACTGAATCTCCAATGCTGCTACATAGCCTCTCGGAACTATCTCCAAACATAGCTCTCAAAGATCCTCGGCTAACTCCTTTGGTAACTCTCCGGTCAAGAGTGTGTTGACATGGCTCTTGCGGCTCAACGCGTCAGCTACTACTTAGCCTTTCCAGGATGATAATGCAATCTCATATCATAATCCTTGATGAGCTCCAACCATCTCCTTTGTCTGAGATTCAACTCCTACTGCGTGAAGATGTACTTCAAACTCTTGTGATCCGTGTACACCTCACAATGGTTTCCAATGAGAAAATGTCTCCACGTCTTCAATGCGTGCACCATTTGCTAACTCCAAATCATGTGTAGCATAATTCAACTCATGGGGCTTAAGCTGTCGTGAGGCATACGAAACAACTCTTCCCTCCTGCATAAGCACTGCTCCAAGTCCTCGACGTGAAGCGTCGCAATACACCTCGTAATCCTTGCGCTGATCTGGCAGAATCAACACTGGTGATGTAACCAAACATTTCTTCCACTCCTGGAAACTAGCCTCACATTCCTCAGTCCATTTGAACTTGGTATCCTTCTTCAACAACTCCATCATGGGCTTCACAATTTTCGAGAAATTCTCAATGAATCTCCAGTAGTATCCTGCAAGTCCAAGAAAACTCCGGATCTCTCCAACTGTCATTGGGGCTACCCAATTTGTCACAGTGACAACCTTGGTGGGATCTACTGCTATTCCTTCTCCGGATATAACATGTCCGAGGAATCCAACTTCCTTCAACGAAAACTCACATTTGCTGAACTTGGCGTATAACTGATGTTCTCTGAGCTTCTCCAGTACCAAACGCAAATGCTCCTTATGCTCATCTTCATTCTTCGAGTAGACCAAAATATCGTCAATGAACACCACGACGAACTTATCCAGAAACTCCATAAACACCTTGTTCATCATATTCATGAAATATGCAGGTGCGTTAGTCAGACCAAATGACATAATGGTATACTCATACAGCCCGTACCTGGTGGTAAAAGCCGTCTTAGGTATATCCTGCTCTCTAATCTTCAACTGATGGTATCCTGATCGCAAATCGATCTTGGAAAATACCTTAGCTCCTTGCAATTGGTCAAACAAATCGTTGATCATCGGCAACGGGTACTTGTTCTTAATTGTCACTTCATTCAATCCTCGATAATCAACAACCATCCTCAATGATCCATCCTTCTTCTCCACTAGAAGTACTGGCGATCCCCAAGGTGAAGAACTTGGGCGAATAAAACCTTTATCCAGTAACTCCTTAATCTGCTTCTTAATTTCCTCCAAATCTTGTGCGGGCATCCGGTACGGTCTCTTAGATATCGGCCCTGTGCCTGGAAACTCCTCTGGAAATACATCAAGGTAATCCTTCACCACTGGTACTTCCTCCCGCATAACTCCTGATAAGGAATTTACTTATGTCCTCTTCGGCTCATGCCGTGACACATACTTGATTCTTCTCCCTTCCAGGGTGGTAAGCAAAATCGACTTACTGGCGCAATCGATGTTTCCTCCATACATCGATAGCCGATCCATACCCAGAATCACATCCAAACCTTGCGATTCTAGAATGATTAAATGTGAGGGGAAAACATGCCTACCTATACTCAATGGCACTTGAAAACATCCTCGATTGGCCATATACTCCGCTCCTGGTGAGCTTACTAACATAGGTGTTCTAAGAACCTTGGTGGGCAGTTGATACGTCGCCAACGTATCTATAATTTTTGATTGCTCCATGCTACTTTATCTACTGTTTTGGACTATATTGGGCTTTATTTTCCACTTTTATATTATTTTTGGGACTAACCTATTAACCGGAGGCCCGGCCGTAATTGCTTGTTTTTTGCCTATTTCAGTGTTTGAAGAAACGGAATATCAAACGGAGTCCAAACGGAATGAAACCTTGAGCGTGATTTTCTCACGAACGTGATCCGGTGGACTTGGACCCTACTCCAAGGAACAAAGAGGCGGTCACGAGGTGGGGGCGCCCCCTAGGCGCGCCACCGCCTCGTGGGCCCCTGTTGCTCCACCGACGTACTCCATCCTCCTATATATACCTACGCACCCCCAAACGATCGTAACAGGAGCCAAAACCTAATTCCACCGCCACAACTTCCTGTATCCACGAGATCCCATCTTGGGGCCTGTTTGAGCTCATGGGAGGCATCCACCACAGAGGGCTTCTACATCATCATCAAAGCCTCTCCGATGAAGTGTGAGTAGTTTACTTCAGACCCTCACGGGTCCATAGGTAGTAGCTAGATGGCTATACATCTTTTGGATCTCAATACAATGTTCTTCCCCTCTCTCATGGAGATCTATTCAATGTAATCTTGTTTTTGCGGTGTGTTTGTTGAGTCCGGTGAATTGTGGGTTTATGATCCAGCTTATCTATGAATAATATTTGAATCTTCTCAGAATTTTTTTATGTATGATTGAGTTATCTTTGCAAGTCTCTTCGAATTATCCGTTTGGTTTGGCCAACTAGATTGGTAGTTCTTGCCATGGGAGAAGTGCTTAGCTTCGGGTTCAATCTTGCGGTGTCCTTACCCAGTGACAGAAAGGGTTGCAAGGCACGTATTGTATTGTTTCCATTGAGGATAACAAGATGGGGTTTTTATCATATTGCATGAATTATCGCTCTCCATCATGTCATCTTGCTTAAGGCGTTACTCTGTTTTTAACTTAATACTCTAGATGCATGCTGGATAGCGGTTGATGAGTGGAGTAATAGTAGTAGATGCAGAATCGTTTCTGTCTACTTGTCATGGACGTGATGCCTATATACATGATCATACCTAGATATACTCATAACTATGCTCAATTACATCAATTGCTCAACAGTAATTTGTTCACCCAAGTAGAATACTTATGCTCTTGAGAGAAGCCACTAGTGAAACCTATGGCCCCCAGGTCTATTCTCATCATATCAATCTCCATCACTTTTATACTTGCTTTGTTTTTACTTTGCCTTTTACTTTTTACTTTGCGTCTCTATACCAAAAATACCAAAAATATTATTTATCTTCTCTATCAGATCTCACTCTCGTAAGTGACCGTGAAGGGATTGACAACCCCTAATCGCGTTGGTTGCAAGTAGCTATCGTTTTGTGCAGGTACAAGGGACTTGTGCGTGGCCTCCTACTGGATTGATACCTTGGTTCTCAAAAGCGAGGGAAATACTTACGCTACTTTGCTGCATCATCCTCTCCTCTTCGGGGAAATCCAACGCAGTGCTCAAGAGGTAGCAAGAAGAATTTCTGGCTTCATTGCCGGGGAGGCTCACGCAAGAGCAAGTCAACCATACCAAGTACCCATCACAATCCCTATCTCTCGCATTACTTCACCCTTGCCGTTTTATTCGCCCTCTCTTTCCCAATCTCCTCCTCTTTTTCCCATTGCCTTTTCCTCGTCCGTTTGTTTGCTCGTGTGTTGGATTGCTTGTAGTCGCGATGGCTCAAGATGCTACCAAATTGCATGACTTCACCAATACCAATAATAATGATTTCCTTAGCACTCCAATTGCTCCTCTTGCCAATACCGAATCTTGTGAAATCAATACTGCTTTGTTGAATCTTGTTATGAAAGATCAATTCGCCGGCCTTCCTAGTGAAGATGCCGCTACTCATCTGAATAGCTTCGTTGATTTATGTGATATGCAAAAGAAAAAGATGTTGATAATGATGTCGTTAAGTTGAATCCTTTTTCGCTTAGAGATCGTGCTAAAAGCGTGGTTTTCATCTTTGCCTAAAAATAGTATTGATTCTTGGAACAAGTGCAAAGATGCTTTTATCTCTAAGTATTTTCCTCCCGCTAAGATTATCTCTCTTAGGAACGATATTATGAATTTTAAGCAACTTGATCATGAACATGTTGCACAAGCTTGGGAGAGAATGAAATTAATGATACTTAATTGTCCTACTCATGGTTTGAACTTGTGGATGATTATACAAAACTTTTATGCCGGATTGAATTTTCCTTCTAGATATCTTTTAGATTCGGCCGCAGGAGGCACTTTTATGGAAATCACTTTAGGAGATGCTACTAAGCTCCTAGACAATATTATGGTTAATTATTCTCAATGGCATACTGAAAGATCTACTAATAAAAAAGTGCATGCGATAGAAGAAATTAATGTTTTGAGTGGAAAGATGGATGAACTTATGAAATTATTTACTACTAAGAGTATTTCTTGATCCTAATGATATGCCTTTGTCTACTTTGATTGAGAATAATAATGAATCTATGGATGTGAATTTTGTTGGTAGGAATAATTTTGGTAACAACGCGTATAGAGGGAATTTTAATCCTAGGCCTTACCCTAGTAATCCTCCTAATAATTATGGAAATTCCTACAACAACTCTTATGGAAATTTTAATAAGATGCCCTCTGAATTTGAGAATAGTGTTAAAGAGTTTATGAATTCACAAAAGAATTTCAATGCTTTGCTTGAAGAGAAATTGCTTAAAGTTGATGATTTGGCTAGGAATGTTGATAGAATTTCTCTTGAGGTTGATTCTTTAAAGCTTAGATCTATTCCTCCTAAGCATGATATCAATAAGTCTCTCAAAGCCATGTGAATTTCCATTGATGAGTGCATAGAAAGAACCGCTAGGATGCGTGCTTCCAAAGATTCCTTTATTAAAGCGTGTTCTTCTAATTCCTATGAAAATCAAGATGAAGATCTAAAAGTTATTGATGTGTCACCCATTAAATCTTTGTTTTTCAATATGAATCTTGATGAAACTGAATATGATCTTCCTTTACCTAGAAGGCGTTCTAAGACTTCGGAGTTTTTAGATCTTGATGATGAAATTGATAAATGTGGGATTGAAAGAAATAAACACCTAGATGTTGCTAAACCCACTATTTTGGATCTCAAGAAATTTAATTATGAAAATTGCTCTTTAATTGATTGTATTTCCTTGTTGCAATCCGTGCTAAATTCTCCTCATGCTTATAGTCAAAATAAGGCCTTTACCGAACACATTGTTGATGCCTTGATGCAATCTTATGAAGAAAAACTTGAGTTGAAAGTCTCTATCCCTAGAAAACTCTATGATGAGTGAGAACCTACTATTAAAATTAAAATTAAAGATTATGAGTTCCGTGCTTTTGTGATTTGGGTGCTAGTGTCTCTACTATCCCCAAAACTTTGTGTGATTTGCTAGATTTCCGTGACTTTGATGATTGCTCTCTAAACTTGCATCTTGCGGATTCCACTATTAAAAAGCCTATGGGAAGAATTAATGATGTTCTTATTGTTGCAAATAGGAATTATGTGCCCGTAGATTTTATTGTTCTAGATATAGATTGCAATCCTTCATGTCCTATTATTCTTGGTAGACCTTTCCTTAGAACGATTGGTGCAATTATTGATATGAAGGAAGGGAATATTAGATTCCAATTTCCCTTAAAGAAGGGCATGGAACACTTCCCTAGGAAGAAAATAAAATTACCATATGAATATATCATGAGAGCCACTTATGGGTTGCCTACCAAAGATGGAAATACCTAGATCTATCCTTGCTTTTATGCCTAGCTAGGGGCGTTAAACGATAGCGCTTGTTGGGAGGCAACCCAATTTTATTCTTAGTTTTTTTGTTTTTGATTCTGTTTAGGAATAAATAATCCATCTAGCCTCTGTTTAGATGTGGTTTTATCTTTTAATTAGTGTTTGTGCCAAGCTAGACCTATTGGATCTTCTTGGATGATAGTTATTTGATCTTGCTGTAATTTCCAGAAACTTTGCGCTCAGTGCCCAAATTATTAAAAATCACCAGAACATGATAAAATACTGATTCCAGTTGCTGCTGATCAATAAAAAAAAATTCTAGCTCGTCTAATTTTGGTAGAACTTTTTGAGTTCCAGAAGTTTGCATTAGTTACACATTACTACAGACTGTTCTGTTTTTGACAGATTCTGTTTTTCGAGTGTTGTTTGGTTATTTTGATGAATCTATGGCTAGTAAAATAGTTTATAATCCATAGAGAAGTTGGAATACAGTAGGTTAAACACCAATATAAATAAATAATGAGTTCATTACAGTATCTTAAAGTAGTCTTTTGTTTTCTTTATCTAACGGAGCTCACGAGATTTCTATTGAGTTTGGTGTTGTGAAGTTTTCAAGTTTTGGGTAAATTCTTTTGATGGATTATGGAACAAGGAGTGGCAAGAGCCTAAGCTTGGGGATGCCCATGGCACCCCCAAGATAATCCAAGGACACCAAAATGTCAAAGCTTGGGGATGCCCCGGAAGGCATCCCTCTTTTGTCTACTTCCATCGGTAATTTACTTGGTGCTATATTTTTATTCACCACATGATAAGTGTTTTGCTTGGAGCGTCTTGTATTATTTGCGTCTTTGCTTGTTAGTTTACCACAATCATCCTTGGTGTACACACCTTTTGAGAGAGCCATACATGAATTAGAATTTGATATAATACTCTATGTGCTTCACTTATATCTTTTGAGCTTGATAATTTTTGCTCTACTGCTTCACTTAGATGTTTTAGAGCACGGTGGTGGATTTGTTTTAAAGAAACTATTGATCTCTCATGCTTCACTTAGATTATTTTGAGAGTTGTTAATAGCATGGTAATTTGCTTAATGTTAATATACTTGGTATTCAAAATATGTGAAACTTTATTTTGAGTGCGTTGAATACTAAGAAAAGTTTGATGCTTGATAATTGTTTTGAGACATGAAGATATTAGAGTCATGCTAGTTGAGTAGTTGTAAATTTAAAGAATACTTGTGTTGAAGTTTGTGATTCCAGTAGCATGCACGTATGGTGAACCGTTATGTGATGAAATCAGAGCATGATTTATTTATTGATTGTCTTCCTTATGAGTGGTGGTCGGGGAATGACGATGGTCTTTTCCTACCAATCTATCCCCCTAGGAGCATGCGCGTAATACTTTGCTTTGATAACTTCAAGATTTTTGCAACAAGTATATGAGTTCTTTATGACTAATGTTGAGTCCATGGATTATACACACTTTTTACCATCCTTCCACCATTGCTAGCCTCTCTAATACCGCGCACTTTTCGCCGATATCATACACCCACCATATATCTTCCTCAAAACAGCCACCATACCTACCTATTATGGCATTTCCATAGCCATTCTGAGATATATTGCCATGCAACTTTCCACCATTCCGTTTATTATGACACGCTCCATCATTGTCATATTGCTAGCATGATCATGTAGTTGACATTGTATTTGTGGCAAAGCCACCTTTCATAATTCTTTCATACATGTCACTCATGTTTAATTTCATATCCCGGTATACCGCCGGAGGCATTCATATAGAGTCATACTTTGTTCTAAGTATTGAGTTGTAATTGTTGAGTTGTAAGAAAATAAAAGTGTGATGATCATCATTATTAGAGCATTGTCCTAGTGAGGAAAGGATGATGGAGACTATGATTCTCCCACAAGTCGGGATGAGACTCCGGACGAAAAATTAAAAAAAGAGAAAAAAATGAAAAAAAAAGAGGCCATAAAAAAGGCCCAAATAAAAAAATGAGAGAAAAAGGGAGAAGGGACAATGTTACTATCCTTTTACCACACTTGTGCTTCAAGTAGCACCAAGATCTTCATGATAGAGAGTCTCTCATTTTGTCACTTTCATATACTAGTGGGAATTTTTCATTATAGAACTTGGCTTGTATATTCCAATGATGGGCTTCCTCAAATTGCCCTAGGTCTTCGTGAGCAAGCGAGTTGGATGCACACCCACTTAGTTTCTTTTGTTGAGCTTTCATATACTTATAGCTCTAGTGCATCCGTTGCATGGCAATCCCTACTCACTCACATTGATATCTATTGATGGGCATCTCCATAGCCCGTTGATACGCCTAGTTGATGTGAGACTATCTTCCCTCTTTTTGTCTTCTCCACAACCACCATCCTATTCCACATATAGTGCTATATCCATGGCTCACGCTCATGTATTGTGTGATGATTGAAAAAGTTTTGAAAATGTTAAAGTATGAAACAATTGCTTGGCTTGTCATCGGGGTTGTGCATGATTTAAATATTTTGTGTGGGGAAGATGGAGCATAGCCAGACTATATGATTTTGTAGGGATAACTTTCTTTGGCCATGTTATTTTGAGAAGACATAATTGCTTAGTTAGTATGCTTGAAGTATTATTATTTTTATGTCAATATGAACTTTTATTTTGTATTCTTTCGGATCTAAATATTCATACCACAATTAAGAAGATTTACATTGAAATTATGCCAAAGTATCGCTCCGCATCAAAAATTCTCTTTTTATCATTTACCTACTCGAGGACGAGCAGGAATTAAGCTTGGGGATGCCTGATACGTCTCCAACGTATCTATAATTTTTTATTGCTCCATGCTACTTTATCTACTGTTTTGGACTATACTAGGCTTTATTTTCCACTTCTATATTATTTTTGGGACTAACCTATTAACCGAAGGCCCAGCCCAGAATTGCTCTTTTTTGCCTATTTCAGTGTTTCGAAGAAACGGAATATCAAACAGAGTCCAAACGGAACGAAACCTACGGAAACGTGATTTTCTCACCAAACGTGATCCAGGGGACTTGGACCCTACTCCAAGGAACAAAAGAGGCGGTCACGAGGGTGGGGGGCGCGCCCCCCTAGGGCGTGCCCCCTGCCTCGTGGGCCCATTGTTTCTCCACCGACGTACTCCTTCCTCCTATATATACCTACGTACCCCCAAACGATCAGAACAGGAGCCAAAAACCTAATTCCACCGCCGCAACTTCCTGTATCCACGAGATCCCATCTTGGGGCCTGTTCCGGAGCTCCGCCGGAGGGGCATCCACCATGGAGGGCTTCTACATCATCATCAAAGCCTCTCCGATGAAGTGTGAGTAGTTTATTTCAGACCTACGGGTCCATAGCTAGTAGCTAGATGGCTTCTTCTCTCTTTTTGGATCTCAATACAATGTTCTCCCCCCTCTCGTGGAGATCTATTCGATGTAATCTTGTTTTTGTGATGTGTTTGTTGAGACCGATGTATTGTGGGTTTATGATCCAGCTTATCTATGAATAATATTTGAATCTTCTCTAAATTCTTTTATGTATGATTGAGTTATCTTCGCAAGTCTCTTCGAATTATCCGGTTGTTTTGTCCAAATAGATTGGTAGTTCTTGCCATGGGAGAAGTGCTTAGCTTTGGGTTCAATCTTGCGGTGTACTTACCCCGATGTGAGAAAGGGTTGCAAGGCACGTATTGTATTGTTGCCATCGAGGATAACAAGACGGGGTTTTTATCATATTGCATGAATTTATCCTTCTACATCATGTCATCTTGCTTAAGGCGTTACTCTGTTTTTAACTTAATACTCTAGATGCATGCTGGATAGCGGTCAATGAGTGGAGTAATAGTAGTAGATGCAGAATCGTTTCGGTCTACTTGTCATGGACGTGATGCCTATATACATGATCATACCTAGATATACTCATAACTATGCTCAATTCTGTCAATTGCTCAACAGTAATTTGTTCACCCACCGTAGAATACTTATGCTCTTGAGAGAAGCCACTAGTGAAACCTATGCCCCCCGAGTCTATTCTCATCATATCAATCTCCATCACTTTTATACTTGCTTTGTTTTTACTTTGCCTTTTACTTTTTACTTTGCATCTCTATACCAAAAATACCAAAAATATTATTTATCCTCTCTATCAGATCTCACTCCCGTAAGTGACCGTGAAGGGATTGACAACCCCTAATCGCGTTGGTTGCGAGTAGCTATCATTTTTGCAGGTACGAGGGACTTGTGCGTGGCCTCCTACTGGATTGATACCTTGGTTCTCAAAAACTGAGGGAAATACTTACGCTACTTTATACTTATCCACAAATCCCCTTGATATGTATGAATGCGATGCACCAGTATCAAAAAGAACGATTGCAGTAAATGACTTAACCAAAAACTTACCTATTACTGCATCTGGCTGGGCTTCAACCTCCTCCACGTTAACGTGGTTCACCTGTCCCCTGTTGAAAGGGTTCGGCTTCTTCCCAGAGCTTCCATTGCCATTTCCATTCTGGGCTTCAGGACATTCATTGGCATAATGTCCAGTCTTCTGACACTTATAGCAAGTGACTTGGCTCAGGTCTCTCTTGGCTGGGCCCATAACCCACAGGTCCCAGGATCGAAACCTGGCTCTGATACCATCTTGTAGCGACCAGACCTCAAACAGTCTGATCTCTGTGCTTTAGTGTCATCCCTGGATCAGTATTGCTGACACACACAATACTTGAAGGATTTATAATAGAGTAGCAATCACACACTTATTACATCGAATGTCTCAAACGAGAACTTATTACAATAAATATGTCTTAAGGCCATCTAATAACGATAACAGCGGAAGGCTTGGAATATAAAACGAGTCCATCAACTCCAACGACATCACTGAGTATAGAACCACGACCTACATCACCTTACTCGTCGTCTGAAAATTCTGCAACATGAATGTTGCAGCCCGAAAACGGGCCAGCACATGGAATATGCTGGCAATGTAACACATAGAGAGTAATGAACAGAAATAGGCTATACTACATGCATATATGGCTGGTGGAAAGCTCTATGGTTACAATTTTGCGTAAAGCCAATTTTTCCCTACTGCAAAGGAATAAATTTTATTTAACTATCATGGTGGTTGTTAAACATTGAGAGTGTAGACACCCTCTCAATCCCAATTAAGCATCATCATTAAAACCCAACAAAAATTAATTAAAGTAACATGATGAGATTCACATGATAATCGAAGTACCAGATACTCAGGATGTCCATAACCGGGGACACGGCTAACCATGATTAGTTTGTACACTCTGCAGAGGTTTGCGCACTTTTCCCCACAAGACTCGATCTCCTCCATTGGGATTCTCGCACTACATGGTGTTTGAGAAACGGATGACCGAGACATAGTCTTTCGTAAGCGCTTAGCACCTTACGATCGGGTAGACTGTTACACCTACTTTCCCTACATCTGCTAGTCTACCCCTGTAAGAGTTAAATGACGACTTAATCAACTATGCTAGAGCCCATAGTAGCTTGTGGCTTCACAGGGAAGTTTCTAGCATGAATAATCTCATGATCCCTTTGAGCCTGGGTGGCGGTCCATAAAAAAAACAACAGGCAATCGCTGGAATACCCAGGTGCCTCAAGCCACTCATATGTGTGTTAAAGTTGCCACCTTAAGTTGAACCATTAAATAAAAATCTCACATCTGTCATGGATACACTCACCCAATCCACGTCTACTAGCGTAGCATGGCATAAGCAAACGTAGAAGTAACTCCCAAGGGTTTGATAATAAAAAAGGTAATAGGTACTACCTCATCTACTTCCCAAAACCCACATATTAATAAGATCCTAATCATGCAATTGTTTGAGGATTGATCTAATGCAATAAAACTGGGTAGTAAAGAGGTATGATCAAAGTGTTACTTGCCTTGCTGATGATTCGTGAAACCAAGAGATTCGAAGTAGCATGCAGCGCACTCTGGGTACTCTATCACAAACAAACAAGCATACAATAAGCACTCATCTTATGCACAGGTAAAACTCAAATAAGAGAACTAACCAGAAAGTTCAACTTAAGAACTCCGGTTTGCAAAAAGATTCAAATCAAACGAAGCAACGAAAGTCAAACGGCGAAAGAAACAAGCTTCGTTTACTACTCTGGATCTAAGTAAAATTTTACAGAAGCAAAAACTTGTTTGGGTTGGTTAAACGGAAAGAGGGTTTCGAGACGAAACTCTAGGCGCTTGAATCGCCTGATTCCGATAAACGAGCGAAAAGTTATACTAAAACGAAAATCGGATCAGAAATCGCGATCGGAAATAATCGCGGAAAATCCGAGAAAAAGAAAAACGGATGAATAGGCTAACGAACGAAAGTTCACTGTCTGCGGCTAAACGACGAAAACCGTTTGTTAAAACGAACGTACAGACGAACGTCCGCTAAATAACTAAACCGAAAAAACTAAACCGATCTATTAAAACAAATAAACCGCGGCTTAAAAAACCGTGCGGTATTTCTTAGAAAAGCGCTGGTGGCGGGGCGGCTACCTCCGGCGAGGTCCGGCGTCGGGCTCCGGCGGGGCGGGGCGGTCGGCGGCGGCTGGTGGTGGCGTCGAGGGGCGGCGGCGGCGAGGTCCGGCGGCGGCGCGGTCTCGGTCGCGGGCGGGCGGCGGCTAGGGTTTCGCCCTGGCGGGCTGCTATTTTAAGGTCGCCAAGAAGGTCCAGTGTCGGACACGGCCCGGTAAGGCGGTAACTTTTTTTTGAAAACATTACGCGCAGAAAAACAAATAAAAGAAATACTAAACGGAATTCAAAAATCCCGAAATAAAATTTGCCCGACTTCTGAAATCAAGCCGGACAAGATGGACATTTATTTGGGGCCTAAAAGCAATTTCGAAAAACGTGCATTTTTCCTAAATTCAAATAAAATAGCAATAAACTCCAATATAAAATCTTATTTGATTTTATTAATAAATCCTCAATATTTCTTTATTTTGGGAAAGTCATTTTATTCCCTCTCTCATTTTTTTATAATAGAAATAATTGAAGATAAAATAATTAGAATCAAATGATCCTATTTTCAAAATTTGAGAAGACTCAAATATGAAAATAACGAAATCCCCAACTCTCTCCTTGGGTCCTTGAGTTGCGTAGAATTTCTGGATCAGGCCAAAAACAATAAAATATGGTATGCAAGTATGATCTAGTGTATGACATTCCAAATTAAAAATTTGGGATGTTACAGCAGGGCTTCGCCTAAGCACCACTACAATATTATCGAGGTGGATTATGGTGGAAGGGGGCACCGCACACGGCAAAGAGATCAACTGGTCAAATTTTGTCTCCATGGGGTGCCCCCCTCCCCCATATATAAAAGAGTGGAGGAGGGGGAGGGTCGGCCCTCTCTATGGCGCCCCCTATGGGAGTCCTACTCCCACCGGGAGTAGGATTCCCCCCTTTCCTAGTAGAAGTAGGAGCCCTTCCAAGTAGTAGGAGTAGGAGAGAAGAAAAGGGAAAAGAGAAGAGAAGTAAGGAGGGGGCGCCGCCCCTCCCCCTAGTCCAATTCGGACTAAGCCCTGGATGGGGGTGCAGCCTCCCCTCTCTCTTTCCCCTAAAGCCCAATAAGGCCCATATACTCCCCGACGAATTCTCGTAACTCTCCGGTACTCCGAACAATACCCGAATCACTCGGAACCTTTCCGATGTCCGAATATAGTCGTCCAATATATCGATCGTAACGTCTCGACCATTTCGAGACTCGTCATGTCCCTGATCTCATCCGGAACTCCAAACTACCTTCGGTACATAAAAACACATAAAGTCATAATACCGGTCGTCACCGAACGTTAAGCGTGCGGACCCTACGGGTTCGAGAAATATGTAGACATGACCGAGACACGTCTCCGGTCAATAACCAATAGCGGAACCTGGATGCTCATATTGGCTCCTACATATTCTACGAAGATCTTTATCGGTCAAACCACATAACAACATACGTTGTTCCCTTTGTCATCGGTATGTTACTTTCCGAGATTCGATAAATGCGTATCTCAATACCTAGTTCAATCTCGTTACTCGCAAGTCTCTTTACTCATTCCATAATGCATCATCTCGCAACTAACTCATTAGTTGCATTGCTTGCAAGGCTTATAGTGATATGCATTACCGAGAGGGCCTAGAGATACCTCTCCGACAATCCGAGTGAGAAATCCTAATCTTGATCTATGCCAACTCAACAAGTACCATCGGAGACACCTGTAGAGCACCTTTATAATCACCCAGTTACGTTGTGACGTTTGGTAGCACACAAAGTGTTCCTCCGGTATTCGGGAGTAGCATAATCTCATAGTCATAGGAACATGTATAAGTCATGAAGAAAGCAATAGCAACATACTAAATGATCAAGTGCTAAGCTAACAGAATGGGTCAAGTCAATCACATCATTCTCTAATGATGTGATCCCGTTAATGGCTAGGAAACTTAACCATCTTTGATTCAACGAGCTAGTCAAGTAGAGGCATACTAGTGACACTCTTTTGTCTATGTATTCACACATGTATCAAGTTTCCGGTTAATACAATTCTAGCATGAATAATAAACATTTATCATGAAATAAGAAAATAAATAATAACTTTATTATTGCCTCTAGGACATATTTCCTTCACCTGCCACTGCTCGCCTCCTTTATCACCGGCTCGTCTTTGCTCCACCACCATGGCCTTGCTCCTCACGCCCGGCGCCCATTGCCAAGATCGGCTAATTGGTGGGCGTCGGCGCCCACTGCCTTGTAAGCCCGCTTAGGCCCAGGGGCCACTTAGGCAGTGGGCCCACCCCCTTGTACCTATGACAAACGGGGCCCACGCCCTGGAAGGTTTTTATAAATAAAATATATAAATATATAAAATTAAATATTAATTAATTAAATAATTAAATTATTTAATTCTGTTTAGATCGACTAATTAAGATTAATTAATCTAATAACTAATTAACTACTACTAATTAGCTAAACAGTCCCCGAGAGGTGGGACCCACCTGTTAGGTTGACCAGGTCAACGGTCAACGTTGACTGCTGACGTCATGCTGATGCAATAATGCTATTTTCGAATTAATTCAATAATAATAATTTATAAATGATTAAATCCTTTCTAAATTAATATAAAATAAACCGTAGGTTGGATGAAAATACTTTGTACATTAAAGCTGCTCAGAACGACGAGATGAATCCGAATACGCAGCCCGTTCGTCCGCCGCATATCCCTAGCATAGCAAACACGCAACTTTCCCCCTCCGGTTCATCTGTCCAAAAACGCGAAACACCGGGGATACTTTCCCGGATGTTTCCCCCTTCGCCGGTATCACCTCCTACTGCGTTAGGTCACCTCTAGCACCGCGTATTGCCATGTTACGCTTTGTGATGCTTTGATTGCTCTGTTATTTATTGTGTTCCCCCTTCGTTACTTCTTTCCGGTAGACCCTGAGGCTGCCAGTGACCCCCGGTTCGACTAAGGTGTTGACGACCCGTCCATCTTCACCGAGCAACCAGGCAAGCCCCCCCCCCCCTTGATCACCAGATATCGTCTATTCCTTCTCTCTACTGCTTGCATTAGAGTAGTGTAGCATGTTACTGCTTTCGGTTAATCCTATTCTGCATAGCCTTTGTCATTGTTGCTACTGATTGTTACCCTTACCTGCAATCCTAAATGCTTAGTATAGGATGCTATTATTCCATCAGTGGCCCTACATTCTTGTCCGTTTGCCATGTTATACTATCGGGCCGTGATTACTCGGGAGGTGATCACGGGTATATACTTATATACATAATATATGATACATGTGGTGACTAAAGTCGGGTCGGCTCGTAGAGTGGCATGAGTGATTCATGATTGGGGGCTGAAAGGACCTTTGTCCCGACGGCCCTCTGGGTGGATCTTTGTGGCGGAGCGACAGGGCAGGTTGAGACTACCTAGGTGAGAGGTGGGCCCGGCCCTGGTTGGCGTCCGCGGTTACTTCAAAATTATCACGCTTAACGAGATCTTGGTATATGATCTGAGTCTGGCCACTGGCCTATACGCACTAACCAACTACGTGGGAACAGTTATGGGCACTTGACGTCGTGGTATCAGCTGAAGCCTTCGTGACGTCAGCGACTGAGCGGCGCGCGCCAGGTTGGACAGCGTAACGCAACTTCCTTTGAAATGGATGTTGCTAGGTCTGCTCACCGGCCGCGTACGCAACGTGCAAGTGTGCAATGGGCAATGGGCCCAGACCCCTGCACGCATAGGATTTAGACCGGCGTGCTGACCTCTCTATTTCGCCTAGGTGGGGCTGCGACGTGTTGATCTTCCGAGGCCGGGCATGACCCAGGAAAGTGTGTCCGGTCAAAGGGGATCGAGTGTGTTGGGCAATGTGGTGCATCCCTGTAGGGAAGTTTATCTATTCGAATAGCCGTGATCCTCGGTAGCAGGGGCGACCGGAGTTGTACCTTGACCTTATGACAACTAGAACCGGATACTTAATAAAACACACCCTTCCAAGTGCGGATATAACGGTGATCACTCTCACACAGGCTGACGAGGGAAGGATCATTTGGGTAGGATTATGCTATGCGATGATACTTGGTGAACTTACCATCTACTCTCTTCTACATCTTTGCCAAGATGGAGGCTGCAAGAAGCGTAGTCTTTGACAGGACTAGCTATCCCCTCTTATTACGGCATTCTGAGTTCACCCACCGATATTGCCCCTTTACCACGGTACCCATGCATATGCAGTGTAGATCCTTGCTTGCGAGTACTTTGGATGAGTACTCACGGTTGCTTTTCTCCCTCTTTTTCCCCTTCCCATTCTACATTGTTGTCGCAACCAGATGCTGGAGCCCAGGAGCTTGACGACACCATCGACGACGACTCCTACTACACCAGAGGTGCCTACTACTACGTGCAGGCCGCTGACGACGACTAGGAGTAGTTTAGGAGGATCCTAGGCAGGTGGCATGCGCCTCTTTCGATCTTTATCCCAGTTTGTGCTAGCCTTCTTAAGGAAAACTTGTTTAACTAATGTATGTACTCAGATATTGTTGCTTCCGCTAACTCGTCTATGATAGAGCACTTGTATTCGAGCCCTCGAGGCCCCTGGCTTGTATTATGATGCTTGTATGACTTATTCTACTTTTAGAGTTGTGTTGTGATATCTTCCCGTCCGTCCCTGATCTTGATCATACACATTTGCGTGTATGATTGAATCGGGGGCGTCACACCGAGGGCGAACGGGCGCGGCTGGCGTGGCCGGCTGGGTGAAGGGGCGGCAGCGGCCGGACCGAAGGAAGGAGCTCTTTATCCCAGTTTTACAGTATCTGTTCGGCCGTAGCTAAAATGAACCCTTAAAATGCATTTTCTCGATCTGTATCCCAGTTTTACAATTTGCGATTTTAAGGTGTCTGCTAGAGATGCTCTTAGGCCAACTCCAATGCGCGACCCCAAACGGATGTTCGGTTCGTCCGCTTTACGTCCGTTTGGGACAGGAAAACGGACACGACCGTCCGCTTGCGGTTGTGCGGACATCGGTGCGCCCAACGGACACGTCTCACCCCAAACCGTGTGGGGTCGTGGGCTTCAAATTTTTGCCCCAAAAAAAAGAAAATAAACTTGCAAAAAAAAAGAATATAAACATAAAATATCCATACGCTCATACGTCCATAGTACCAAAGTTCAATGCACGTCTTAATTTAACTAAAACTTAATAAAAGACATAAATAAGTAGATAAAGGCCCGTCGCCGGTGGCCGCCGTCATCTTCAGGAGTCGTCGTCCTACTCATCATCGACGCTGCAGAGGTCAACGTAGGCTGGTGGCTGCCATAGGTGGGCTGGTGGCCCCTGCCAGACCGGAGGCGCCAGTGCCGCCTACACCGGTGACGCCTGCACCACCTCCTCCCGTGGCTCCTGCTCCTGCTTCGATGAGTGCGGTGGCGTTGCTGACCATGGGCTGACTCCCATGGGGTCGGCCATTTCCGGCGCCGTGTAGGACCAGCTCCAGCGATGGCCCACCAGACGAGGGTCCCACACGGCGAGAGGCTGCTCCTCGTGCACCTCCTCCTTGACGGCGACGTCCAACTCCGTGATGGCCACGTCACCGGCCAAAGAAAGGGCCAATGCGGTTTCGAGGCCATCCCATTGCCGCTCGTCGTGCATGTTCATGGAATCCTCCATGACACGCCTCATTAGCCGGGCCTCCTCCTCGTCGGTCATGCGTGGCGCCGGCGGAGGGGATGGAGATGGCAACAGTGACGGCGTCGGCGAGATGCCGCGCACACGCCTACGGCCGCGTGCGTGGGGCGAGGTGTCTGCTCGAGCCGGACGCGGTGGGCGCTAGCCACCAAAGTAGGACCGCCGACGCAGGTTGTGCTCATCGCGGAACCAAGTGTCCCATAGAGGCGAGTCAAAGCCGTACCTGGAGTGCCGCAGCAGATCCGGTGGCAGCAGTTGGCGGTGACGATGGATCTCTTCGCGATGGGCATGGCCGCTCACCGGCGCTGCCGGGATTGGCACGCAGTAGGCGGAGAGATGCCAGTTGTTTGGCAAATGAACATCACTCCACGGGAACGGCGTGGACGTCTCGCAGCTTCGGCGACAGACGTCAACGTGGACGTACATCCTATTGCGCTGGCCGGCCACCGGCGGCGCAAGCTGAAAGGCCGGTGGGGGGGGGGGGCGGAGATGGCGGGGATGGTGGTGCGGGCGGCGTGGACCTGCTCGAGCGGCGGTGGCCAGATGAGGAGCCGGCCTCGTGGTCGTGCTTCCCCTTGCTGCTGATTCAATGCCAGCCCATGGCGCTGGCGGGGAGGTGGGCGAGTGGGTGTGCTGTGGCGTTCGCTAGTGTTTGCTCGCTCGTGTCGGGGCTCGAGGAGGAAGGCAGGCCGGGAAGTGGAAGTTGTGGAATGGACGGTCCACGGCTTCCAATTTAAGAAGGATGACGACCGCAGGATCTGCAGCTGTCAGTCGGGGCCCGCCGCGCGTGCAAATTTACTTTGGGCGGTGGTGGTAGTTGGGAGGCCGCCACGCGTGCCCGAGGCGGACGACCCGCAACCACGTGCCCGTCCGTTCGGCATACGTCCGGACGCAAACCGAGCGCATGTTTGTGTCAGAAATGGGGCGGGCCGGATGCCAAACGGACAAAACTTGACGATGCGGCCGCGCGTTGGGCCATGTCATCTGTCTGTTTTGGCCCAAACGGATGTGGGTGGACAGGATGTGGTCGCGCGTTGGAGTTGGCCTTAGAGATATATTTGAATTACATGTATTTGGTAGTTTAGGATTTGTAATCTTTCTTCTACCATATCTTCAGGGGAGACTCCTTGCCCTCTAAGTCTTGTAACTAATATATCACTACTAGAAAAACGGCTATAGCTAATATGGACATTAATGGCGCACCATGTATGTGGTGCGCCACTGCTATATAGCAGTGGTGCACCAGATATAGGTGCGCCATTAATGGCCATATTACTAATGGCGCACCTGGTGTGTGGTGCGCCATTACTAGTTTTGTCCTGGCCCCACACCCTTCCTAGACTTAGCAGTGGCACACCAGGGGGAAGTGTGCCATTACTAGTTTTAACTAGTAATGGCGCACCATGCCCACGGTGTGCCACTACTAACAATTTTTTTTCATTTTTTTAAAATTAGTAATGGCGCACCACACACCAGGTGCGCCATTAGTAACCATGGTTACCAATGGCGCATTCTTAGGAGGTGCGCCATTGGTAACCTGAGAGCAGCTAGATATTTTTGACAGCCACATACCACACTCACTTTCCTCACTTTATTCTCTCCACCTCTACCAAGGTTGGTCTCGGCTGCCTCCTCCTCCTCACCTCATTTGCACCATAGATTCACCCAAATTAAGTGGTTAAATTTTCTTTTTTGATAGGTAAGTAAGGGGAAAGCTTTCTTTATGTTCGACATCTACTTTTTTCTCCCTCCAACGTACACACTTTTTATGGCCTAGTGTAAGGGCATATTTATCCCTTAGGTGTTTTGGTGATTGATGACAATGCTTTTGCGGACTAATCGTGTGCCTTGAGTTTCTCAGATGCTTCATCACTAGGCACGAGACGATTCGGTGCCCCTCGGAAACTGCCCCTCGGAAACTATTGAAGACGGCGTTGTTCTACGTTTCTCTTTGGTAAATTTGAGTCATAGGAGAGCCGTACTATTAACAGGGGGTCCGCATCGAAAAGGTTTGGGTGGAATCAACACGTACACATGTCCTACCTTTCCTTGCACTTTGGAGCGTCTTTCCGTTATCCTAGTTGTGCATAATCAGACGGCTCTTCTTTGTACTTGCGGTAATCTTGCTCTCTGGAGCGGTAGTACCACAAGCACTATGATAGTACCGGGGTCATGGTAGTACCGCTCTCGAGCCTTAGTACCGCAACTCGGGCCTAGTGCTGCTCGATGCGGTAGTAGGAGCGGATGTAATTTTACATCCGCGCCACACGGTAGTAATGCCGACGTCATGCGCGGTAGTACTGCATGAGGCCACGGTAGTACCGCTTCCACGGAGCCGTAGTACCATGGCCCTCATACCCGATACCGTTGCGCCCTTGTAGTAGGAGCGGATGTAATTTTTACATCCGGCGCCTCCAACGGTAATACCGCACCTCGTCTTGGCGATAGTACCGCGTCAGGTTTTTACCTTGTTTCTTTTTCAGCGGAAGTAGGCACGGATGTATTTTATTTCATCCGCGCTCTTCGTAGGTTGTGGCTTACCTGCCTTGCGGTAGTACCGCAAGGGGGAGTGGTAGTACCGCGCGAGCGGTAGTATCGCTACCATCGAGCTAGTCCCGGCCTCTGTTCTTGCCGCTGAAGTACCGTGGTCCTCCACGGTAGTACTGCTGTGGTCTTGCAAGAGTACCGCGCCACTGAGCGGTAGTACCGCGTGTCGCAGGCTGAACTTGAGGATAATGGCTGGATCTATTCCACGACTATAAAAGGGGTGTCTCCTACCTCTAGTTGACTACCTCTTCCATCTCTAAGCTCCATTGTTGCTCCAAGCTCCATTTTGGCCTGATCTCTCTCCCTAGCCAATCAAACTTGTTGATTTTCTCGGGATTGGGTGACAAGGGCCCGATCTACACTTCCACTAAGAGACATTTGATTCCCCCCACTTATCCC
The DNA here is from genome assembly GCA_021605145.1 of Aegilops bicornis. Lineage (NCBI taxonomy): Eukaryota > Viridiplantae > Streptophyta > Magnoliopsida > Poales > Poaceae > Aegilops > Aegilops bicornis. The sequence continues at coordinate 679,201,042 of CM038673.1, read as the reverse complement.
TTGCGGATCTTGTTACTCTTGGGTGTTTGAGCACCCTAGACGGTTGAGGTCACCGTGGAGCCATATTCCATTGTGGTGAAGCTTCGTGGTGTCGTTGGGAGCCTCCAATTAAGTTGTGGAGATTTCCCCAACCTTGTTTGTAAAGGTTCGGTTGCCGCCTTCAAGGGCACCAATAGTGGAATCACGACATCTCGCATTGTGTGAGGGCCTAAGGAGAATACGGTGGCCCTAGTGGCTTCTTGGGGAGCATTGTGCCTCCACACCGCTCTAACGGAGACGTACTTCCCCTCAAAAGGAAGGAACTTCGGTAACACATCCTCGTCTCCACCGGCTCCACTCTTGATTATCCTATCCCTTTACTTGTGCAAGCTTATTTGTGTTTCTATCCTTGCTTGCTCATGTGCTTGTGTTGATTGCATCATATAGGTTGTCCACCTACTTGCATATCTAGACAACTTACTTTGTTGCAAAGTTTAATTTGGTCAAGAAAAGCTAAAAATTCTTAGTTTCCTATTCACCCCCCCCCCTCTAGTCAAATATATTGATCCTTTCAATTGGTATCGAGGCGTAAATGCATTTTTAAGGACTTTACCGTCCGAAGAGTATAGTTGACATCGTAGATGATGTGGGAGAGCACTCCGGTGCGAATCCGATATCATCTACGGGAGATGGGTAACTTCGATCTCTCGTGAGGAATTCAATGTGGCGTTGGACACATTGAAAACCTCCATGACGACCGAGGTCAAGGACATGTTTAAGGAATTCCTAGAAGGGCTTAAACTTTCCACCGCACCCGTGAAAGTGGGTGATCCCGCCAACACGGGGATGGATGCTAACTCCGATAAGGGGGAAGCTACTAGTGAGAAAGCCCCTTCGTCTAGTGGTAAGAATGGCACCGGCATCTTTGCCCATGTGCAACCTCCTCCCGTTTATGGTGGACCGATTCCTTCTACTTATTTGAATCATGCCGGTCCACCTCCTAAGATTGATAAAAAGGAGGATTTTGATTCTTTGATTTATCGTTTTAAGCGTCATTTAAATCATGTGAACACTAACCTTTGGAGAATCATTGAAGAAGGTTTCTATCCGCATGACCCGAGCAACTTCTCTCCTAGAGAAGTCGTGGACCATCAATTCAATGAGAATGCTCTCTTCATCATCCAAGAAGCAATCCTTCCGAAGACCTCCCTCATCTCCGCCCTACTCCCTTGCCAAAGATGCTTGGCACAAGGTGGTTTCCTTTATCGAGGAAGCGCAAGCATTCAACGTTCCAACTATGAAGTGGTGCAAGATGAAGCCGATGAGTTTGCAATGAAAGAAGATGAAGAACCTCGTGAGCTCTATCGGAGAGTCACCAAGCTCATGGTCTCCCTCCGGGATCATGGAAGTAAGGACACGGATGACAAGCTGGATCAAGCGCCAAATTCCTCAAGGCAATGATGCCCTACCACAAAGCCATGTCCTCCGTCATCCGTCAAAGGCGGACTTCCACACCTGTCCTCAAGCGATGTGTTGGATGAGTTTGTGGCTATGAGCATATTGGACAAGACCGCCGACAATGCAGTGCTTCACTCCCAAAGAGCAAAGAAGCCCAACCTCGCTTTGAAGGCCAAGGTTTGTGTCGAAGAAGAAGGAGAGGAGGAAGAAGAAGAGAGCAACCTCGAAGATCTGATATGACTATCATGAACACATGGCCCTTGCTTCAAGGCAATTTTGGAGCAAGAAGAACTCAAGACCCAACTTCAACAAGAGCAACTCAAGTGGGGCAAAGGGCAAGCAACGAGTGAGGACTTGCTTCAATTGTGGCAATGTGAGTCACTTTGTTGCGGAGTGCCCATATGAGAAGAGGGAATACAATGGTGGCAAGCTCATCCGTAAGGACAAGGCCAAGTCTTTCCCCAACAAGAGCAACTTCACCAAGAAGGCTCCTCACAAAGCTTTGGTGGTTCAAGAAGAGTACAATGAGGATGATGATGATGAAGATGGTGAGTCGGTTACCATGGACTCCGTTGCCATTGCGACGACTCCTCGGGTGTCTCTCTTTGACAAGGCCAAGTCTTTCCCCAACAAGAGCAACTTCACCAAGAAGGCTCCTCACAAAGCTTTGGTGGTTCAAGAAGAGTACAATGAGGATGATGATGATGAAGATGGTGAGTCGGTTGCCATGGACTCCGTTGCCATTGCGACGACTCCTCGGGTGTCTCTCTTTGACTCACCTAATGAAAGCATCACCGCCAAGTGCCTCATGGCTAAAGCCACCAACAACGAGTTTGCTTCCGGTGGGGGATCATGGCTGCTCGATAGTGGAGCTACAAATCATATGACCGGAAGCAAGGACTTGGTGGTGGACGTGCACAAGATTCCTTTTATGCCCACCAATGTCGAGTGGGGTGATGCCTCGTCTTCTAAGGTATTGGGACTTGGCAAGGTTGTCATTTCTCATGATCTCACGATCGAGAAGGTCATGCTTGTTGAGTCCCTTGCATTCAATTTACTTTCCGTTCGTCAACTCGCAATCATGGGCTTTGCCACTTTCTTTGATATTGATTCCGTGGCCCTCTTGTGGAGCAAGACTCTTAAAGTAGCCTTTGTTGGGCATGTCGAGAATGGTGTATATGTGGTCAACTTTTCGGAGCAACCCACTAAAACCGCGACATGCCTAATGGCTAAAGTTGACGTGGGATGGCTTTGGCATCGCCGTTTAGCCCATGTCAATATGAGATCTTTACAAAGTCTTCTCAAGGGGGACCATGTCCGTGGACTAACAAATGTTAGTTTTGCCAAAGACCGTGCTTGCGATTGCTTGTATTGAAGGAAAGCTTCATGAGAAGGCTCACCCTCCCACGACCATCATCTACTCAAAGAGACCCTTGGAGCTCCTTCACATGGATCTCTTTAGGCCACCATCATTTGATAGTCTTGGAGGTAGAAAGTATTGCTTGGTGATTGTGGATGACTATTCAAGATACACTTGGGTATACTTCTTCAAGAGGAAGAGTGAGACTCAACAAACCGTCATCGACTTTGCAAATGAAGCTCAACGTCAACATAATGCAAAGATCTTGACAATAAGAAGTGACAACGGCACCGAGTTCAAGAACTACACCTTGGATGAGTTTCTTAGTGATGAGGGGATCAAGCATCAATATTCTGCACCATATACCCCTCAACAAAATGGTGTTGCGGAGAGGAAGAACCGGATGTTGATGGATGCAGCAAGGACCATGATGGCGGAGTTCAAGTCTCCATACAACTTTTGGGCGAAGCCATCAACACCGCATGTCATGCATCCAATCGGCTCTATCTCCGCAAAGGCTTGAACAAGACTCCTTATGAGATACTCACCGCAACAAGCCCAATCTCAAGTACTTAGGGTGTTGGTGTAAGTGTTTCATTCCCAAGAAAGGTGTTCGTTTGTCTAAATTTGAAGCTAGAGCTCATGAGGGCATATTTGTTGGTTATGCTAGAAACTCTCATGCTTACCGTGTCCTCAATAAATCCACGGGACTTATTGAGGAGACGTGTAACGTCAGGTTTGATGAGAATAACGGCTCCCAAGTGGAGCAAAGTGGCACTTGTGATGTAGGTGATGAAATTCCTCCTCAAGCCATAAGAAGAATGGGTGTTGTTTTTATCCTACCGTTGATGAACCCCTAGTGGCCGAAGGAGAAGGACAATGCTCCACCCAAGTGGAGCCATCACCAACCCAAGGCCCACACGCTTCCGAAGAACAAAGTGAAGGCCCTCAACCTCATGATCAAGACCAAGGGCAAGATCATGCTCAAGACGATGGTGACACACCAAATGATGCCGAAGGTCAAGTTCTCTCCCCCGAGCATGCTCAAGATCAAGAACATGCTCAAGACGACGCTCAAGATGATCAAGTGACCCCTCCTCATCTCACCTCCGAGGAGGAATTAGAGCGTCGTGCCGCCAAGATTGCGTCCAAACTCACCACCAAAGGCCATCTCATGGAGAATGTGGTTGGAAGCCTAAGAAAAGGGGTAAGCACTCGTAGAAAATTGGCAAACTATTGTGAACATCACGCGTTTGTCTCTTGTGTTGAACCCCAAAAGGTCTATGAGGCGTTCGAAGACTCGGATTGGCTCAATGCCATGCATGAAGAACTCAACAACTTCGAGTACAACAAGGTGTGGAGATTGGTGCCAAGGCCATCGGGGAACCACAACGTCATTGGAACCAAGTGTATCTTCAAGAACAAGCAAGATGCTCATGGGAACATCATTCGCAACAAGGCAATATTGGTAGCACAAGGCTACTCCCAAGTCGAGGGTATCGACTATGGTGAAACCTTTGCTCCCGTTGCTCGCCTTGAATCCATTCGTTTGTTGATTGCTTATGCTTCCCATCACAACTTTAAGTTGCAACAAATGGATGTGAAAAGTGCTTTTCTTAATGGTCCTATTAATGAGTTGGTCTATGTCAAGCAACCCCGGGTTCGAGGACCCCTACTTCCCGGATCATGTGTATCAACTCGATAAGGCACTCTATGGCCTTAAACAAGCCCCACGTGCGTGGTATGACCACCTTACCGAGTTGTTACAAGATCGTGGATTTGAGGTGGGGCAAATCGATCCCACTCTTTTTACTAAGAAGGTCAATGGGGAGTTGTTCGTATGCCAACTATATGTTGATGATATTATCTTTGGTTTCCCTAACAAAGCTTTCAATGAGGAATTTGCCGCTCTCATGACCTCCAAGTTCAAGATGTCTTCTATGGGAGAGTTGAAGTTCTTCCTTGGTTTTGATATCAAACAAAGAAGAGAAGGAACCTTCATCAACCAAGCCAAATACACTCAAGACATGCTCAAAAGATTCAAGCTAAGGTGATGTCAAGCCGGCTACTACACCAATGCCTACCAAGTGCCAACTTGACATTGATCCCAATGGTAACGCGGTGGATCAAAAGGTATATCGCTCCATGATTGGCTCCTTGCTTTACGTTTGTGCATCTAGACCGGATATCATGTTGAGTGTGGGAATGTGTGCACGGTTTCAAGCCGCACTGAAGGAAAGTCACTATGTGGCGGTCAAGCGAATCTTTCGATATTTGGCTCATACCCCAAACTTTGGCTTATGGTACCCAAGAGGGGTAAACTTCAAGCTTGAAGGTTTTACGGATTCGATTAGGCGGAGACAAAGTGGATAGGAAGTCCACCTCCGGAGGGTGCCAATTTCTTGGTTGCTCTTTGGTAAGTTGGTCTTCCAAGAAGCAAAGTTGTGTGTCTCTCTCGTCCAATCAAGCGGAATATGTGGCGGCGGTAGTTGTTGTGCTCAACTCCTATGGATGAGGCAAACTTTGAAGGAGTACGGTGTCATTTGTGACAAAGTGCCTCTTTGGTGTGATAATGAAAGTGCCATCAAGATTTCTCTCAACCCGGTGCAACACTTCAAGACGAAGCACATTGAGATTCGGTATCACTTCATCCGGGATCACATTAGGCGAGGGAGATCGAGCTCAAGTATGTCAACACTCATGATAACCTTGCAGATATTTTCACGAAGCCCTTGGATGAAGCAAGATTTCACGAGTTAAGGCATGAGCTAAATATCATTGATTTGAGCAATGTGACTTGAACCCGTGCACCCCCCACCACACTCAACTTGTTGTCTAGTTTAGGTGTAGGCATGGACATAGGGGGAGTGTTGTTCTCTCAATGAACTCTCCCTACCCCCATCATGCATAAATAGATCAACTCTTTAACATTAGCCATTTTTTATGGCACTTGTGCTTCAAAGACGAGTTTTGGTCATGGGCCCAAGGATAATTCTTCGCGGTGCCATACCATCTAACTCAAACATAGGTGGCTTCGGCCACCGCCCTCTCCTTTTGAGAGGTTTTGTCGCTTGGTGGTCTCTTGTTGTCTTTCTGCCTCTGGTTTGTGCGTGTTCTTGTGGTTTCCTTTGTGTGAAAAGTTTTCGTGCAAAGACCTTCTTCTTGTGTTGAAACCGGCTGTGTCTTGAGCTCACGGTACTACCGCGGCCAGCTACGGTTCTACTGCAGCCAGCCACGGTACTACCGTGTGTGGGAGCACGGTACTACTACCCCCACGCGGCAGTAATTTTTTACTGCCGCCTGGGTGAGCGGTACTACCGCTTCGGTGCGGTACTTCCGCCCGAGCGGTACTACCGCGATGACATGCGGTACTACCGCGCCGGCTTGGGCGCGTGGATAAGGACGGGCAGGGGGAGTTCTAACTCCCCCATACCCATTCGCAGTCCCCTCTCCCCCCACGTCGTCTCTCTCTCTCTCCCACGCTCAAGATCGAAGCCGGCGTTCGTCGCCGGATCTCCTCCTCCGGCTGCCCTCCCGTGATTCCGTCTGGTGGAATCCTTCCCCACCACGTGCTCTTGCTATGGACCCAGGTTTTTCCCCAATCTTTCCTCGTTTTATTGAGTTCTTTGCCTCTAGGTTGTTGGGGGGGACTTGTGTGTTCTAGAGATTCTGAGGCTATTTCTTTGCAAGAGTAGGATGAAGGAGAGTAGCTGCGTGAGGGATTATACTTGTATTTTTGTCTTGCGATAGATTTGATCACCGTTAATCGCCGTTGTTTCGCGGTTCTTTTCAGATTCGAACTGACGTTTGGATCTGACGCGATGTTGTACTACCGCCCGTCGGGCGCGGTACTACTGCTAGCACGGGACTACCGCCCCTCTGGCGCGGTACTACCGCGCTCACAGCGGCACTAAAATTTTACTACCACTCCAACCACGGTACTACCGTGACCTCGCACGGTACTACCGCGACTTGGAGCAGTACTAATATTTTAGTACCGCAGTAATCGGCGATACTCTTGTGGCTCACATCTATCGGCCAACTTTCATGTATATTTCCTATGTGTTTCTTGTGCTTTGCCGTGGTCTTTGCATTGATCCTCTTCGCGTTCGTTGGTGTTTTGCGTTTGTGTCTCAGGTGGTGGCTCTCGCCGTTCCAATCCCAGTCGTGACACTGGCTCCAAGCGTCTGCGCAACCCAGGTGAAGCACCAGAGGGCTCCTCTGCCCCCAAGCGCAATGTCAAGACATCAGCTAGCAAGTTCAAGGAGCCCGCCAAGGGCATGGATGAGATACCACAATCTGAGTACGTCCGTCTCAGGCAGCTTCACCCGTACGTGAACCCTCGTTCCTCTGTCAGAGGTTGTGAGCTGTTTTGGAACAAGCAACATTTTGGCCCGATCTCTCTCCCTAGCCAATCAAACTTGTTGATTTGCTCGGGATTGGGTGACAAGGGCCCGATCTACACTTCCACCAAGAGACATTTGATTCCCTCCACTTATCCCTTGCGGATCTTGTTACTCTTGGGTGTTTGAGCACCCTAGACGGTTGAGGTCATCGCGGAGCCATATTCCATTATGGTGAAGCTTCGTGGTGTCGTTGGGAGCCTCCAATTAAGTTGTGGAGATTGCCCCAACCTTGTTTGTAAAGGTTCGGTTGCTGCCTTCAAGGGCACCAATAGTGGAATCACGGCATCTCGCATTGTGTGAGGGCGTGAGGAGAATATGGTGGCCCTAGTGGCTTCTTGGGGAGCATTGTGCCTCCACACCGCTCTAACGGAGACGTACTTCCCCTCAAAAGGAAGGAACTTCGGTAACACATCCTCGTCTCCACCGGCTCCACTCTTGGTTATCCTATCCCTTTACTTGTGCAAGCTTATTTGTGTTTCTATCCTTGCTTGCTCGTGTGCTTGTGTTGATTGCATCATATAGGTTGTCCACCTAGTTGCATATCTAGACAACTTACTTTGTTGCAAAGTTTAATTTGGTCAAGAAAAGCTAAAAATTGTTAGTTGCCTGTTCACCCCCCCCCCTCTAGTCAACTATATCGATCCTTTCACCTAGATCTACGTATGTTTGTGGTGTTGCATATGTTTGTGTTTGCAGGTACCGGTATTTGAAATGCGATATTTGCCAATATTTTGCCGGAATGTTGATTCATTTCCGTTTCGATGAGAATTTGGCACTATGCATTCTAAAAGTGCACCATTAGTAACCCAGAGCACAAGGTACACATGGCCCCTTGGAGTAACAGCAGTGGCGCACTTCTGGGCATAGTAATGGCGCACTTTAGCTGCGCCATTAGTGTCTGGGATAGTAATGGCGCACCAGGTGGTGTGCCAGCATTACGTAGATTAACGATGGCGCGCAGCGTCTTGCCATTACTATTTATTAGTAGTGGCGTGATAATAGTGGTGCATCTATAGTGCGCCATTAATAGCCAAAATAGGTGCGCCACTAACAGCCTTTTTTCTAGTAGTGTATACTCGTCCTCGAGCCTCAATAATACATCAACGCATTACACCAATCCCTTCTATCTCTTCTAACATGGTATCAGCACATAGACTGGAAAGCCGGCCAGTAAATGGAGTGGCCACCATACACAAATAACCGCATGTCAAATATTATCTTCCATTCCCAATCTTTTTTGAGACATTTTCTTTTTTATTTTACTATAACAAAATAAGTTTCCTCTATGTTTGCATTCTTGAGTTCTAATGGGCCATTCACGGTGATCAGTGGCTTCTAACTTGGAAGATTACTCATGCACGAGGCAAACCTAAAATGAGGGCATGACTACATGAGCAATGGAGTTCAGACCGGTAATCGAGCATACATATTCCACATCATTTCCACATTATTTACAATTTTTGCGGGTGCAATATTTACATTACACTGATCTATGAGTGCATTTCCTTGTGTTTCTGATGTTTAACTTAACAATTCCGAAGACGAGGCTATTCCTACCACGGCGCGCCACCGAGATCAATGTTTCTGATGCATGAGCAGTTTCTGGGCAACCACCCCACCCAGCACTCTAAGAAACTAAGCGCATGTGTAATGATCCCCTATAATTTAGAGAACCATACAACTGAGTATTCTTTAGAGGAGTATTTTTGCTCCTCTAAAATATTATCGTTTCTAACCGATCCCTTGAACTTAACTTTCTTTTTCTTTGCCAAAATCGTTTAGTTTTGGGCCACCGAGTTAAACTTCACTATTCAGTTATTTTACTGAATTGCATCTTGGTCACATACTTCACAGTTCTAACGAGTCTTCTCTGGTATACATCGACGATTTTTCGGACGCTGCTTCTACAACTCTTGGTTTAAAACAAGTTTACTTGGCCGGAGCAATTTACTCCGTCGAAGCGAAGCCCAAAGATGTCGTCGAGCTTTGCTCACGGCGCGCCACCGATGAATGCATGAGGAAGAATATTTTGGCACACCTAAGAAATTGATTTTCATTTTCTTTCTCTGTACGGGTGTGTTTGTGAAGACTTGTGATACTTAATATGTGATTTTGACTTTTATCCTTTAAAAAAAAGATGATGATCAACTAAAAAACATTATAGTTTTGTTTCCAAGAGTTGGGCCCTTCTTAAAAGTTTCGCACGGGCCTCTGAATTTTATTGGTTCGGCAGATCAAACTTTAACAATGAGGGCACGAACAGTGGACTTAAGGCCAGTAACTATGCATACGTACTCCACAACGTTTATGCATTTATACAGTATATTCATATTTACATATCTGTATGTGCATTCCCTCCTGTTTCTCGCCTTGTATAATGGGAGGTGCTTAGGAGAGATGCTTAAAGAAATAAATCAGAATTTTTTTAAGCACCAGTGCTTATTTGTACATGGTAAACGCTTAACTAAGCATCTCTCCCATAGAAATAGGCACTGGTGCTTCAGAAAAACTTGATTTATTTTTCTGAGCACCTCTTTAAGCATCCCCTATTGTACAAGGCCAACATTCAAAAGTTCACAACAGTGAAACACGACTGCTTCTACCACCCAACTTGACAAACTAATCCACATATCAGTTGCCGCGTCTATCTCCGCCGTCCGATCTAACATCAGCGGCTGGAACCACGCATCTCTCGCGGCTAGGCGAGGCAGGGCTATGTGCAAAAATGCGCCCTTTCTTTCTGTCAGTCTCGTGTGCCCCGCACCTCTACTCGCTCTCCAAAATGGCGGTTAAGTCGGGCGAGAACCGCGGCGGCGACCTCCCTCCTCGGTACGCCACCCTCCGCTTCTGCGGCACCGCCGGCTTCACTGCAAACTTCGCCAAGGTTTCGTCAGAGTAGTCCTCCTCCGAAGGCGCGAACACGAGCGGCGCCACGGAGCCTCGCTGGCGCCGGCCGCCGGCAGAGGAGGCGGTGGCGGCCTTGACGAGGGCGGCGCTGGCCTTGACGGCGAGGGATGCCACCTCCTCGGGGGTGAGGCGGCGCCGCAGCATCTCTGCGGGGAGCACGAAGTAGATCTGCCCCGGCCGGAGCGCCTCGCCGCTGGCCACCGCCGCGACGGAGCCCTCGAACCCCATCCTGTCGGCGTCGCACAGGAACCACCCCTGCTGTCCCACCTCCTCCAGCACCATCGCCGCCGTCGCGGGCGGCGAGTACTCCCGGAGCTCGCCGCTGGGGAGCACCACTCTCGCGGTCGCCGGGCCGTCGGCCGCCGCGTCGTACGACACACAGAGGCCCATTCCGTCTTGGTCGTCGCGTGTGTGCTGCTGCTGCTTGCTACTGTCTGGTTCCTCTCTTGTCTGCGCTGTTGTTGTAGTAATGTAAAGTGTGGTGTGCTCTCTGCTGCCGGAGACGGAAGAGGTATATATAGCGGAGCGGCTGAGGAGGACGCAGCGGGGAGGCAGACGGCGCGTTGTCGTGTAGCCGGGTGTGGGGGCAGAACAGGCTGGAGGCTTTGTTGTGGCCAGCGAGGCCGTGGAGCCGTGGACTCGGCCGGGCTTTTCTTTGCGGTGAGCTCCGTCCAACTTGCAAAACCTCACGAGGTTACTGTGTTTGATAGCAAAGTATTGAAAAACTAAAGTAATTTAGCACGTAGGTACAAAATACCACGGTTTTCATATATCAAAGAATTTTGAAGTATTGAGAATACAGTGAACCTGTTTGGTAAAAGCTTGTATGCGCCGTTTGAAGCACTTGTAAACACGTTCATTGCTAGCTAGCTACATGTTGCAAGCTGCTGAATGGCCGTGCACAAACTAGTACCACCATGCACTAGCAAAACGTCTAATCTGAACGCACCATGCAGAAGCTCGATGTTACACTGGTAAAGAGTCTGGTAATCTAGGAGATGACTTCAGCAGGGAAAAGCGGAAGCAGCGGCAGGAGGGAAAGCAGGAGGATGCCATGAAGGACAGTGTACTACTAGCCGTTTTCCTCTCCTTTGTCGTTCTTTGATTTGTCCATGGTCACAGACCAAGACGACAGGCAGCAGTGAGTCAGTGACCGGTTGGTTGAGACATAACACTCGTTCTTTTCGTGTTCTCAGTTTTTAAAAAAGAGGTCGGAGGTTCTTTTTCATATGCAAAGAAAATACCATGGTTTTGGGAAAACTGCAGTATTGATACTCCATTTTTTATGGTTGTCAAACAGGTCACAGTAATTAAAACCATGGTATTCCTAAATACTGTAGTATATATAAAGTACATAGAAAATATTGAGCTACCAAACAGGGTTGTTGCACAACACACACAGCGAGGCACAGTCCAAATACTATCACCGTTCGGAGAGTGAAGTCTGAAACAAACCTTGTCTTCGTACGACCCATCCGAAACGAACCTCGACCTTGTAATCCCTGAAATCCACACCCCCAATTGTCGAATCCCGGTCGTCAGGGACCTTAAGCTCGTATTAGGAGTGGGATCAGCGACGTGGCACTGCGGGCGACCTGGTTTGCTAATTAATGATGCCACGTGTGGTGACCCCCTCCTCTCTGTTTTCCTCTCACTATTTTCCCTCTTTATCTCTCGAATCCGGCAGTGCGATTCGGTTGCGATTGAGAGGCGGCAGCTTCTTGGCGGAGATTGGCGGCCGACACGAGGTGGCGATTGATGGCGTCCTGAAGCGCGCAAGCCGCCCACGCCGACCATGAGCAATGGTGAAGTCGGCCGTGGCACCACCGAAACCAGCGGAGGCTGAACTCCAGCGGTATCGCGCCCCTGCCGCTCCGGGATGGTCCGCGAGAGGAGACCAGGGCGTGCTTGGCGCCGGCCGTGCGCTGGTCGTCGGATGTGCTCGTAGCACTAAGCGCTGCAGGTGGCGACAGCGGTGGAGGCAGCGGCGGCTGGTTGCGGCTGCCGCACAGGAGGCCGGGCGCCCGGCGCCTCGGCCGTCTCTTGCTCCTCCTTTTGTCCCGGAATAGGCAGCCCATTTCTTGGATGAAGCTGGAAGAGCAGAGTTTGGTGATCTTCGGGACAAATTTTGGAGGCTGGAAGAGGATGCTGCTAGCAATTCAAATGAGCATGATGCTGCTGTGTTGACAAAGAAATTGGAGATGAAGAATTCAGTAATTTCTGAAATTGTTGCTAGGTGTGAGAGGAAAGATGAGATTCAGATGTATGAATGTGTTGTTTTTCCTGTCATCATCTTTTCGGCTGCTTTAGTTGCAGGCCTAGTGTTATCCCAGTTTTAGGAGAATGATGTAACTAATGTACTGTATTATAGTGAGGAAGGTAGCAAGGATTGCACTGTAATGGATGTCAGTCATTTTTATTTTGAATCCAGAAATTCCAAATAAAGTGCACATCTTCAGAGAGCTCTTTTGACAGTAACTTACTGACATATTTTTTCAGTGACATTGCTACGAAGACAACACGACAAGTAAAATTACGCCGATAATGAGCTTTGAAGATGTGAACTTTGTTCAACTGGAAGATGAGCTCAAAATTCATAGTGCTCTTTTGACAGTAACACAAATAGTACAGTAGCAGAAATTCATAGTGCTCTTTTGACAGTACCACAAATAGTACAGTAGCAGAAATTCATAGTGCTCTTTTGACAGTAGCACAAATAGTAGAATAGCAGAAATTCATAGTACTCTTTTGACAGTAGCACAAGTAACTGTGCATCTTCCAATTTTAAGCAGAAAGCACACATAAACAGCAGCAAAAATAAGCGGATGAAACGAACAATTTAACATAGCATCTTGCAATATTTAAGATTACCACAAAAGAGCGAGTACCACAAGCAGATAGCACCAGAGTTCACACATAACCAGTACACAACCACATGACCACACATAACCAGTGATTCACACAGTACTAAATAGAAACTAGTACATCCATCCAAAAGGCAACTTAAGTACTAGTTAAAGCAGACAACTCCAGTTCCTTCTCCACTTCCTCTCACTCTGCCTGCAGTTGTGCTTCCTCCAGGATCAGCATTGTTTGTTGTTGCTGAACTTCTAGGTGGTCTAAATCTTGATCTTGTAGCTTGAGAGGGTGCAGCTTGAGAGCTTGTTGTAGATGAAGCTTTAGCTGTTGCAGCCACTGCTTGTGGATGCATCGATGCGTGCTTGCTGCAAGTAAAATAAAGAGTCAATCAATAATTGAACTTTTTTGTAACAGAGCAACATATGACTTTGTTTTTTTTGTAACAGAGCAAGATACTACAGCAATATAATAAATTACCTCTGTGGCCCTCACTTTTCTCCCTCTCTTCCCAAGATATGACTTTGTTTTCTTGGTGTTATCTCCATTCTTCTTACAAGAAGTTTTATTGTGCCCTTGTCCACCACAAGATCCACAAGTGATCTGTATGCCATGCTTGCTCAGTTTCTTGCCCTTTGGTGCTTCCCCCTCTTCTCTCCTCCTATCATTATTTTTTTCCTTGCTCTGGCATGGCAATGTAGCCAGTGCTCTTGGCCTTGGGTTTTGAGACACAGGCCAGCTTTCTTCTCCTTCAACTGGTTGCGTGCAATGCTCATAAATTTTCTTGAAAGTGTCAATGTGGTAGCACTTGTCAACATAATCCTCCACTTTTCTTCCACTCTTATAGATAGCAGCGATTGCATGACAACACGGAAGGGCTGCAAGTTGAAAATAACCACATGAACAAGTCCTTTTGTCAAGGTTAACTGTGTACCTCTTGCCTCTGCTATTCAAATGCTTCACCTCAAAACCATCTTTGCCATTCCAGAGAACTTCCAAGAACTGAGTTCTCTTGATGTTGGCCTTAATCTTCTTGAAAATGTTTGGGCAAATTATGCCATTCCACTTCTCACTCTTGGTTTTCTGTTCTTGAATTCTAACCATCATTTTTTTTCCTAATCTTCTCTTCTTTGTGAAATAATGGGATAGAACCTAGCTTCTATGATGGCATTGTTAAATGATTCACAAAGGTTGTTGTCAATGACTCACATTTTGCACCTCACGGGAAAGAAAGCCCTAGCCCAATGCTTTAGGTCTGTCTTCATGATATCTTTTGCACCTTCTGGGGTTAGCTGAGCAAGCTTGGCCTTGTTGTAGTTAAAACCTTCCCTGTTTCCGGACTTAGCTATTGCCCAGAACCTTTTCTGCAATTGATGATCTTTGTGCTTCTTTCTCCAATTGGCATAAATGTGTCTAGCACACATTCTATGCTCTGCCCTTGGCAGATAGTCCCTCATGCTGTTAATTAGGCCCTGTAATAGAGATCAAGGTTTGCAATAAGAAAAAGAACCTTTATGACACCTACAACATGAGTACTTGTCGCTCCGTCGACTCGACTGAACCTTTGTGACATCTAAATAAAGGAAGCAAATAAAATTTACCTTTTGCTTGTCAGAAATGAAGACCCATCCAGTTCCTTGGTCATTAATGTCCAAGTCTTTGATTAAGAGCCCAATGAACCAGGCCCAGCTCTCATTTGTTTCCTTCTCCACAACAGCCCAAGCTCTTGGATACATTTGGTTGTTTGCATCCCTAGCTATTGCAGCCAGCAGCTCACCTTGGCGAGGCCCCTTAAAGAAACAACCATCCAGCCCAATCACTCTCCTACATCCAGCTTTAAAACCTCGCTTCATTGCATTGAAACATACATAGAATTGTTGAAATATGTTCACCTTCTTTTCTTTTGGATCCAAGCAAACATCCACGGTACTACGGGGTTACTCCTAAGCAGTTCCAACTGATAATCAAAGACCTTCTTGTACTCACTTTTCATTCCACTCATCAGTTATCAAGTACAAGTTTTTTGCTGCCTTACACTTTGAAATGGACACATCAGCAAACATGTCTTGCATCACTGTGGATTTCATACTATCAATCTTCCACAAAGGATTTGCTAAGATGAAGTGCTCATACCTTTTGGCAATAACTTTAGCAGTGACCAGTTTGTTCTCTCTGTTTTGGGAACATTCGTGTTCATCTTCAAATGTAATGATCTGAAACCTAGAGCACCTGCTGGTCTTTGCTGCATACAACAACCAGGGACACCTGGCCAATCACATTTGGCTCTCACTCGGCCTCCTCGACTTTTTAAATGAGATGCTCCTTTTGGTAGCAAGGCCATATCTCTTTATAGCTCACAGTTAACTGCTTCTTGCTCTTAAAACCATTCCAGGACTAAAATGAGGAATTTGAGTCCGGATTAAACCTCACAAACCGGCTCTTCCTCCTAACCATGTTGCCATCTTCATCCTCATCATAGGAGTAGTCTTCATCTGATGACTCATACTCCATGACCTTGACAACTTCCTCCACATTTGCCACCAAATCAATAGGCACTGCCCCTGTTGCATCTGTATCAGCCCATATCTTGGAATCTCTCATTTTTTCCTAAACTTTCTTGCATGTTTTCTCAGCTCTACAGCCTCTAATTCTCCCCCACTATCATCAGTATGTGGCACATACTCACAGTCCTCTGAGTCATCTGAATCTGAAGCATTGTGTGGCACTTCAGGAGCATTTTGTGCCACCTCTGCAACTGAACAAGATATGTCTTTTGTTGCTTCACATGGTTGTTTTGGATTAACAACTTGAGAACTCTGACTGGGGTGAGCAACTCTCACATTTTCCTTCACTGGACTACTTATAACTTGAGTGATCACACCACCTACATCAGGAACAAGGACATGCTCAAGAACTTCTCCTGCAACATCACTCTGTTCAATGACATTGAGATTATCATTAACTGTTGCAACATTATGATTAACTACAGTAAT
Organism: Aegilops bicornis; assembly: GCA_021605145.1. NCBI lineage: Eukaryota > Viridiplantae > Streptophyta > Magnoliopsida > Poales > Poaceae > Aegilops > Aegilops bicornis. The sequence goes on along the minus strand of CM038673.1, from coordinate 679,185,083 downwards.
CTCATCTGCTGTGATAACTACATCAGGTTCTTCTTCACTGCCCATGTTCATCAGTTCATCAAGCTCATCTTCAAAATCTGACCCACTATCCGTTTCTTCCTTCTCATCTTGTTCACCATTATACTCCACATATATGTGAGCAACTCCTTCATCTGTAATATAATCAGACATCTTCATACAGCCGGCATCATCATGTAAAAAGAGCAATCCATTTGACAAATCTTTGCCAGGCAACAAGAAATAATACTTCATGCTCTCCTTCACTATCATATGATCTCTTAAAAACCCTTTCACCTCCTGTAAAGACAGCTTGTCACGCTCGATCTCGACATTCCGAATCTCCCCAACATAATCAAGACTTGGACCAATCGATGAACTGCCCCCCAAAGTGGAATTTGACATTCAAGATCTCTGTTGGGTCCATGATTTGAACGACAAAGCCCTATATTACAATCAAAGTAATTGATGCATCAGTGATAATCAAAACCCCAACTAATCTGTACACCCCCAAAAACCCCAACTTGACCTCACCGTAGAACCCTAAACCTAAGCGCCCGAGAGGAAAACACACCAAATGCTCGAGCAGGCGCGCCAGCGTACCTGATTCCGCTCTGCCGCAATGCTCGTCGGAGATCGGCGCGATCATTCGGCGTTCGCCATGGCCGCCATGAGAAGGGAAGGAAGGGAAATGAGGGGCCAAGCAGGCGAGGAGAGGCGACCTGGTCCGCCTCGAGCAGTTTTGTCCAGCGCTGCAGAATTTGGGACCACACAAGTGGCTGATTCAGACATCCTCGTGCCACGTCCGCAATCCCTGTTTGGGAACGAGCTTAAGGTCTCTGACGACCGGGATTTGACAGTTGAGGGTGTGGATTTCAGGGATTAGAAGGTTGAGATTCGATTCAGACAGGTCGTACGTATACAGGGTTTGTTTCAGACTTCACTCCCGTTCAGAAATACTTTGACGTGATTTTATTTCATTATACGTACAGCCAAACACGGCAATGCGTTCTTCATGGGAAACATCCAGCAAACAATCTAACATGCAGCTCCTTGCCGCCAGACTGGCATCCAACGGTTATGAAGATGGCAACTTAGCAAGGTACTGTGACAAGATAACTAGGTTAATACAAGAACAAACTACCGTTTGATCCAAGAAAAGCTAGGGTTCGTGCCTCTCGCCGGCTCCGTCACAGATCCGCCTCGTCTCTGGTGGCGCTAGGGCCATGGGGACGCGATGGATCCTCGCAAGGGCCGGCGGGAGGGCTCCGTTGTTAGTCGTTCCTTCGAGATTTGTTAGGGTTTGTGTCCTACTCAGGAAGACGAGACGGCGGCGGCTCCCTGAAGACGGAATAAAGGTCTCCCCGCCTAGTCCCTGTTCCAGTGTTGCGTCTAGCATCGTTGGTGGGCGTGTGGAGGTGTGTCTCCGGAGGATCTATCCTCGGTGGATTTGCTCGAATCTGGTTGTGGTTTGTCTATGTTCGTGTGTCTTCATGTTGGATCCTTTCGATCTACGTTATTCTTCATCGGTGGCGATTGCTGTTGCAGTGCGCTGGTCCTACGGGGCCTTAGCATGACGACTTCCCGACTGTCTACTACAACAAGTTGTGCCCGACTCCGGCGAGGGAGGGATGATGACGGTGGCGCGTCTTCGGCTCGCTTCAGTGATTGTAGTCGTTGCTAGGTGGTCTACGGATCTGGATGTAATTTTTATTATTTCTAGTGTTCGTTGTGCTGCCATGATAGAAGATCATGATAGAAGATGAATGATTGAAAGTTTTCTCGCAAAAAAAATACAAGAACAAACTACCGTTTGATGGATCAGTATATTTTTTGAATAAATTTTTTAGATACATTTAAATAAAATAACTCTAATGCGACTGAATAGTAACTTCTATTGTTCATGTTATTGATTTTCATAGTGGAACCCCACCGCAAGTTATGCGGTCGTATGGGAAGATAACTCAAGTGTTAGATACTCAGCAGAAAACATATGACTGAATTGGCACTATTGTCTGGGTGCCAGCAAACATCTTGCTTTTCTTTTTGCAGGGCCATCAACATCTTGTTCACAATGTGCTATCACAAATTTAAAGTCTTTACAGTTTTATGAAATTATGTGAATACATTAGAGGTGTCTTTGGAGAATGTTTTAGATTAACCGTCTCCACAACTCACATAGATTGTCAAATGTGAAACTCCGAAAAAGATACTTCTAAATAAAATAACTCTGATGTGGCCCCCACCGCAAGTTATGCGGTTGTATGGGAAGATAACTCAAGTGTTAGATACCACATGACACATGTGGTAAGCAATCCAAACAATCCAAGCAATGTAAATGTCAACGAAAAATCACAAACAATTTAAAAACATTCATGGATAATCCCTATATTTCCTGATTTTCCATGGATATTCATGAACGTATTGCCTTTTTCAACACTTTTCAATAATTTTCCGAATTCTTGATTTGCCTTGCTTTCATTTGAAAAATAAAATCCCATTTATGCAATTTTTTACTTTCATTATCCTAAACTTTTTATTTTTTTATTTTTACTGCTTGGGCTACAAAGAGTGTGAAAATCCCATCACCTGCTAATCAAACCCCTTTAAGTCAACGAGTAACAAGTTTTATTTGAAAGTTGAGAGGGTTTGTCTACTTTCTGGAGTTTACACGATTTTTGTAGTTTGAGTTATTGCACAACAAGTTCTATTGGAGTTTGTTAGGCAGGAGAGCCATGTCTGTAAAACCAAGACAATGAGTAATTGGTCGGATATTAACCCATCTCTTTCGTGCGCGTGCGCGCACACAGACACACATTGGTGACTTTTGAGCTTTTCTCATAGGTTTGCGTACAACTCTTTTGGGGCTTATAGCTGGTTGTGTAAATGAAATGTCTCTTCCTCAACTTATTCCAGAAGCTAAACTAAAATTATATTTTAGAAACCTACTCCCTCCGTCTGAAAATACCTGTCATCAAAATAAATAAAAGGAGATGTATCTAGAACTAAAATACGTCTAGATACATCCACTTTTATCCATTTTGATGACAAGTATTTCCGGACGAAGAGAGTACTAGTTAACCCTTAATTAGCAGGCTTCTAAAATGAAAAATTAGATTGAGCTTCAAGAATAAGCTGGGGCAGCCAACCATAAGACTGAAAAGAACCTAATATTTCAGGAATGGGGCTCATTGTGTACAAGGTAATCACAACCTAATATTGTAGGAATTTCATTAATTTTGTATAAATGGCCATGCAAACCTCTACGGAGAGAAAGTACCTTTCTCGTTGAAACGATAAGAGCTTAGCTGCGTGCACGATACAAGCGTGAAGCAGAAGTTTCTGGAATATCCCCGTTTGCGTCACTGACTTTTTTCAGTTGCGTGTATGCCAAAAGCCTTGCCAAAGTTTCATGTACGTATAGGCATGTAGCCCCCTGTTCGGGAGCGAGACGTGCGAGGTGGGAGCGCCGGAGCGGCGCCATGCCACGTCTCGTCATGGGCCACGGCCGTACGCGTGGCGCGCCCGGCGGAGCAACGTTGACGGACTTCACGTGGCCGGCCGCATGGGCCACTGCCCTAATTCGATTCTGTGACGACGTATGTAGACCGTAGCTTGCTAGATACGTACGCGTAGGTTCACTGAACGGCCGTGTTTTGTTTGTGTGCGTGCGTGGTTCCGTCATCGTCCGTTGCCGGACGTAATAAAGCGTGGTGGACTCTCGCTACTACATCTGTTGGTTCACCCCCTAAAACCAGACATGAATCTTGCGTGGACACGTCCACCCAGTACTGCGTGCGTGTGTACCCTTCCAGCCTTCCTTAATTTGGTGCCAAATTTTAACCGGGACAAGGGTACGTGATGATGTGTAGAAACCGTGTTTTAACGTTGAGATTACATGCATGCAAATGAGCAAACCGTGTTTCAGTTCAAAGAACAACGTCAAACCACAGAGGCATGCCCGGAGTATGCAAGCCGATAACCTTTCTTGTCCAAAGTTTCCACAGTACTACTTGTGTGCATATGTAAACCAGCTAATATGCACTACTAGAAGACCCATCATAGGTTGTCCGTTGTCGTGTGTCATATCAGAAAACACTCGATTCCCAATATACTCAGAAAACGACAAGCAGCTTCAGGACCCTATCCATATGCCTAGAAAATTGCATTGTTGTACGGTGCGTGGGTGTGTTCACTATTCTAACCATTCCCTCAGTCGTGCCCGTCTACTAACCACAGGATTGCACCACCACTCATCACACGATCGACGGCCCTCTCCGCTCCACGAGATCGATCCAAGTTTCGGAGGTCAGTCCAAACAAGAACCAGCTGCTTGCCAGGAGCGAGACCATGCATGGGTCGCCAAGAACCCAAGGAGACAAACGACACCATTTTCCAGGACCATGCATGCATGAACACTCCCACCAATCGAGCAGGGTAATTAAACCGCAGGGCCGGGGCGTCGCCTACCGGCCCGGCCGGGCAGCGAGGTACGTCCCGCGTGGCACCGTGCATGCGCGCGACGACGACGAGCCCCTCGCCCGGTCGCCCCCTTCGGCCACGTCGGGTGGGGCGCTACCCGCGCTGCACGACGGGACACTTGGTCTGGTCGCCGGGCCGGTCCAATAATTCCCAGGGGTTTCCCACGCACCAAACCGACACATCCGATCCCGAGCGTCTTCGAGCTCGGCAGAGCAGATCTTCCTTGAACTTTCGCTGGATGAAGGTGAGCTCGATTTCAGCCACGGTGGTTGCAGAGTGGGTGTGCGGTATAGATCTTGTCGCCGGCGCGTCGGGCCGGAGGGCGGCAGGGCGAATCTATGGACGGCAGGCCGGCCGCGGATCTCAACGTGGCCATATGCGTTCGTGCGATTTGGTACGGGGATGATTGGCATTTGGCCTCGCGTCCGTGTACCGTAAGCGTCGAGTTGTACTGCCGATCGTATTAGTGCTATATCATGGTTCTAGGTGCTGGGTTTGCTGGTTTTGTTTCAGCTAGGTTTAAGTAATGTTTAGTACGGCTGGAAACATAATGGGAAACACTTCTAATCTATAGTCTGATCAGAAGCACCGCGTCATACCGATGGACAACCATCCATTATAGCTGAATCCCACGGCCAATACATCTTATCTCTTTGGTTGTTTCCAAAAAAAAAAGAACACAACGCCTCATTACTAACCACCCGCATCTGCCGCATAATCCCATCCCGCTAATCACTCACCCGTTCATCCATCCCAAGACCCCCTCGCATGAACCTCCCTAGCTCGCCATGGCACTACTAGCCTTCTCTAGGATTGCGCCGCCCATCACCCGGTTAGATCTGTACCTCCGCTTCTCTCCACCTCACTGCCCAGATCCGTTCCACTGCTCCTCCCTTTTTCCTCTCTGTCGATGCACCCCCGGGCAACATTGCAGGTGTGCAGGTGCGCCTTCCAGGAATTAAATGGCCGAGTCCAACTTCCCCTCCATGGTTGCTGCTTCGACGGTTTACCTTCCAGGTCGGAGTAGCACCTGAAGGCCGAACGACAAGCAGTGACTCCGGTGTTCCCCTCTTTGAAGAGCCCCTGGTCGGAGTTGAAGGTTAGTGTGTCAATCCCCCATGCAAGGAATATTTCCATTATTTTAAGCATTGTAGCTCTTGAGATCTTCTTCCCCATCTCTTGAATTTGTTCATAAGAGTTTGCTAATCTGTCACATGTTTATGTACTCTGGTCGCAGGAAGTACATACGAAGTTAGGAAGAAGCATCACATATGTCCGCATGGCAACAGTGCAAGGGACAAGGTCCTCGCACTTTTGATTGCAGTGTGTGTCAACGCGGTAGATGTTCTGGAGCTTACTGATCATCATTAGCATCATAGAAGCAAATTCTATATTTAACGGAGACACATGATCATCACCATGGGAGCGCTCCCCATGTTAATTCGTATGATATAGTTTTCCTTTTTCTTTTTAATGGAAACAAATCTATATTTGTATGGAAGCAATTCTTCTAGTGTATGAAAATAGTATCATGTTGATTCGGAATCAATGTATATATCTCTCGATGCAAGGCATCAGTTTTGTTGCAAGAAAACAAATTCTGAATTCTTTGATTCATATTCCAAATCCAATGATGCAAATACTCATTTATTCGGATGCAAATTCCAAATTCTTTGGAAGCAAATTCGTATTTATTCTGATGCAGATACCAGATTGCAAGGCGTCTGCATTGGGCCTAGACGATGCAAAATAAATTGTCACGTTGCACAAATTGAAATCATATACAGTTGTTATGGAAACAAATTTGCTAGCCGACGTTTCAGATTTAATATCTTTGTAAGAATTTGTAACAATGATAGGAAAGATGTTTCAGATTTCAAATTCTATGGATGCAAATACTCATTTCTTTGGATGCAAATTACAAATTCTCTAGAAGCAAAATTCTATTTATTCGGATGCAGATACCAGATTGCAACGCGTCTGCATTGAGCCTAGATGATGCAAAATAAATTGTCACATTGGACAAATTAAAATAATATACAGTTGATATGGAAGCAAATTTGCTAGCCGATAGAACCAAAATAAATTGATATGTTTCCACTATTAATAAAAAATGAATGCATCAGATGCACCGGGTTTGCCACATGTACGGTTTCACATATTGCAGGTTTTGAAGCACGAAGAAAACAATCTGTAAAAAAAGCACCGATGTATGTGTAGGAAGCATCGATTTATATGGAAGCAAGCTACATACTTCCTCCGTTCCTAAATACTTGTCCTTTTAAAGATTTCAACAAGTGACTACATACGGAGCAAAATAAATAAATCTATACTCTAAAATGTGTCTATGTACATCCGTATGAGATAGTCCATTTGAAATCCTAGAAAGACAAATATTTAGGAACGGAGGGAGTACTATACTAGAGACCTACGTTAAAAGGACTAGCAATCAACCTGCTGAAATCCAGCAGCGGAATCACAGGTAATCAACATTAACTACTTTCAATTTTGGGAACACTCAACGGAAGGTGCCTTGCTTATCCAACGGGTGCATGGGATCCAATCCAACGCCTCTCTAATGGTCTGATAAAATGTTAGGCATCAGTTAACTGATGCCTAGTGGTGCCCAGATATAGAGGCCACCGGCACCAAATGCGTTGACTTGACTACTCAATGGTGCTCGATGCATTGTGTCAACTCTCAGGTGGGAATTTGTTCTAAATTTTCTCACAATAGCTACTTGTAAGTCGCCTGAAATTAGTTTGTTGGGTCAGTTGATTTTGGAAGAAAGGAAGAAGCCGCCGGTGAGAAGGAAGAAGCAGTCGCTAGCTCACCGGAGAAGCCCTCTGGGTCTATTCTAGGGCGGCAGACGACCCCACTATCTTTTTTAGAGTGGCTTGTCTCAAAAGAAAACTATCTTAGAGTGGCAGGCGACCCCACTATCTAACTTAGGGTGACAGGCGACCCCATTATCTGTCTTAGGTGCGTTGGAGGTGAGGTTGCAGGTTCACCAGAAAGAAATGGTTCATGGCCGGGATTAGAGGGATGGTTAGGTGCGGGAGCAGCATAGTATTGTGCGACGGTTGCGGGGAATGCGGGAGCGCCGCTGGCCGTGGGTAGCGGCAGCGGGCGGTTAGGCCAGTGGTACATCGACGGTTCAAGGTTGAAGAAGATGAACAATGAATTGCTTCGGAGGTTGAAGAATCTGATCTGGTCATCCATCTTGTATCCGACGGCTCACAGCGAATCGACCGACCCAAATTGGATTTTCAGTCACCTGGCATCTAGCCAATCCCAATTTTACTTGTCCTTTGGAATATTTATCAACTTAGTTAAATGTGATGTTTGTTACGATGAATGTGCTTAACATGTCGAGCAAATATCATGACACCCACAACTATTATGGCTAGGGTTATGGGCACGAAAAAATTGGGTCAATTGATGCTAGAAAAGTACTAGTACTGTAACACTTATATTCTCCTTCTGAATTAATGGATTGGGTAAATCTTTTGCCTCCATTTAGAAAAAAATAACTTTTACAAAATTATCATAAAGCACACATTTTAGAAAAGTTATTTCAAAATGTTCAAATATTTGAGATGAGGATGTTTGACACTATTTCTGACACTAAAGACCCACTAGTTGGTCCGCCACATGGAAAAAGATTCATTTCACCTTGGCTGGACCATGTTGAACACGACCGGACCCGTGCCAGAATAATTCTTGCTACTTTGAATTTTGGGCCAATTATGAGCCAAAATTGTATCTAGGAAGTTTCTAGTTTGTTATAAGCCGAATGACAACGAGGAGGCAGCATGCCGATCTAGATCCAAAATAGGATGTGTTCGTTATAATACACCCGTTTCAGTGTGTGGTCAGCCGGGGAAGCTTCGGGCATTTGTCTCTGATTGGGATCATTTGCAAACCTGTGGTGCTGACGAAATAGCCAACTCGAAGTACTCCCTCTGTCTCATAATATATGAGCGTTTTTGACACTATACAAATGTCAGGGACACCATACGTATATTGATGCCACGAGGAAGAAATGACACGTTCCTGGTTTGGTACTATGCTAACACTGCGGAAGGCTCTAGTTTATGAAAACAAAGAATCGTTTTGTCGAGCCAATCTTGATTGTATTTAAACCAAACGGAAAATGTATTTGGCAACCCTGTGCCCTATTGCAAAATCGCCACACCACCTGGATGACGTCCATTTCAAATCCGACGCACGAGAAACGTTCCAGCGAGTAGTTTTGATTTCTCTGTCGCTGGTGTGTGGGCCATCGCTACGTCGCCCGCTTCGCTCGAACCGTCTCCCCCGTCGTGCGCCCACTTCTCTGTCGTTCCCCTCCCCCCCCCCACTCGCCTCATTACTGCTCCACCTGGTAATGGCACGCCCACTTCTCTGTCGCTCTGCGCCCGCTCTCTCTTCGTCGATGGCAAGCGGCGACGGCTTCTCCGGCAGATTCTCGGCGCTGGTCTTCTGCTCCACCGGTGAGTATCGACTCAATCGCCCTCTCATCCCAGTAGTTCGTGCGCCTCAATTCGTCTGATAACCGCGCGCCCGCTTCTCTAGCCCCGCTCTATCTCCGTCGACGGCGAGCGGCGGCGCCTTCTCCGGCCGATTCTCGGCGCTAGTATTCTATTCCATCGGTTAGTATCGACTCAATCGCCCTGACATCCGCCATTAGTTCGCGCTCTGTTTCTCGACGCCATTAGTGGCGGGATGTTCGTCGGGATGGTCACATGTTAGAACAGACAAGAAACACGCCCAATGCGTTCAATTCGTGGTGCAGATGCTATTTGTTAGGCCCTGTTTCGCATGCACATCCTTTCGGTGATTAATTTGCCGTTTTCGATTTCATGCCTAGTTGCCGTAATTTTTGAACTGATCCCCTCTGCTACACGGCTCATTTCTGATTTCTAGGGTTTCGTTTCTCTAGATGCAAAACCATTATGTATACATTCATGATTCGCCATCAGTGATGTATCTATTCATGATTCTGATTTCTAGGGGTTTTCTCTAAATGCTACACGGCTCGATTTCCCTGATTTTTGTTAGCACTATCAGTGGTGTCTCGTTTCGTGATGCATTTTGTGTTTCTAACTGATGGATGTGCCATATTTAACTCACATGAACTCCAATTGTGAATATTACCATCAGTGGTGTGAATAATTTATCAGGAGTCCACTGTAAAATTTATCATGTCACTGAATACTTAGTTCTGTGATGTCCAATATATGTGTTTGTTTGTAAGTTGTTGCCATCCCTAATTTGCATAAGTTATCTTGCCCGATACACACATTTTATTGGTGTATTATAAGCAAACAAATATTCAGGTATTCAATATCTAGTAGAAGCACACATGTCCTTATCCTTCTCTGTTGTGGATGAGTTATCTTGTTGTATGTTCACAAGTTACCAATGTATCATAAGAATATGTGTGGGACTATTAATTCAACAGCTATGCATCCTTTATGCTCACTTTTTTCTCTTTGTTATTCTTGTGTGTCAGGTCAAAATGCCAAGGAAGCACAAATTAGATGATGACTTTGAGGAGGTGAACCCCTTAAAGAAGCATAAGCCTCCCGCAGATCGGAATAGGTCTTCTCCTAGTGCTCTTGTGACTGCCTGTAAGGATATGTCACATGAGAGAATGGCCGCGATTGATGACATGGATTTCACTAGTCTGCGGAATATCAAGTGTGATAATCTGTTCAATCGGCTTTCTCAATGGCTTGCTGGTCTATACGACCCTGATTCCCGTGAGGTTGTTGTACCCGGTCGCAGAAGGTTACTGGTCAGTGAAGAGTCTGTGCATCGCATAATGGGTGTCCCCCGAGGTGATATTGCGGTGGATTTCAAGGTTCCTACAGATGCACAGCTTGAGCTTGCGGGAGATCTTTTTGGTGATCTTGGACATGCTCCTAAAACTGTGGATGTATTAAACCTTATCTTGAGCACTAACCGTCATGACGACAATTTCAAGCGCTTGTGGCTTGTGCTTGCTGCCAGCACCGTGATGGCGCCGACGACTTCGAACAAGATCAACACCAGATGGTATCCTGTGTTGGTAAGCACATCTGGGTATCTTTCTAATTCATGCTTTTTATCTCTTTTCTTTTCTGTTTTTCTACCTGGTAATTTTTTGCTTCTTAGTCTGATAATTATGCACATATGTACTTTGATAACTTTCCCTGATTTTTGGAGTGTGGTAGTTTATGTCCCTTTGGTTTTTCTATGATCTGAAGTGTGGTATTTATGTAGTAATGCACCTGATAACCTTATATGAAGGTGTAGTAATTATATAGTAATGCACCGGATAACTTTTTATGAAGGTGTATTAATTACATAGTGATGCACCTGATAACTTTTTTCTGATGGTGTGGTAATTATGTAGTAATGCGCGTGATAACTTTTTCTGAAAGTATGGTAATTATTTAGTAATGCTCCTGATAATTTATTTATGCCTTGCAATATGGTAATTTTGACTTACTTCTCAATAATGTGGTAATTGTGTGCTTATGTACTTGGTGATTCAATGCTTTAACAGTGTTATAAGTATCTACTTATGTCCCCTGCTAACGTGTGTGCATACATTCCTCTATGTTTCATGTGCTTTCTTTTTTTTGCAGCAAAATATTAGCAATGTAAAAAACCTCAACTGGTGCAAATTTATTGCGGATCAGCTTCACAAAGCCATTTCAAAAGGAAAGCCTACGATGGGCTGCCTCCTATTCTACAATGTTAGTCCCCCTATTCTTTTTTTGTTCCCATGATATTTGGATTGTACGTCTTACTCCGCCAAACAGCTAGATTGTAACGACCTTTTCTATTTTTCCAGCTTCTGTATATAGATGCTATTGACTTAACTGGCCTTGGTATCATCTTGCCTGATGGTCCTTTTGCAATTAATGTGTGGATGAATGAGTTGGCATCGAAAGTTCTTCGGATGGATGTCCAGAGGGACAAGCTTTCTTATGGGAAATTACCGGTAATATCCCATTCGTCATTTTTCTTACCTTCTATGTATTTGCCATCTTTTTTATCAAGATCTTAATTTGTTTTTCATCATATTTTTTTCAGCTTAAGCCCCAATATGGTCAAGACTATTGCTTGTTTGGTGGCTTACAAGGTCTAGATAAATTCATGCGTGTTCATGCACCGCAAAACTGTTCTGAACAGGTATTCTTAATCTTTTTTGTGCATTTGGGTATTTTTTGTTTTCCTTTTCCTGGTAAATATTGTTATAAAGACCTGGTAACTTGTACTGTTTTTAGGATGGTAACTTTATTTTATTTTTTAGATTCTCACTTTGGAATAACTTCATTTGAACTTATCTTTGTGTGGTATTTTTAGTTGTTTTTGCATGGTACTTAATGTCTCTCACAACCTGATTATTTGTTTTTTCATTCGTGATTTTCTATCAGAAACTTGCTAAGGCTTCTGCTATTGTGGGTCGCTTTTCGTCTGGCATGGTTGGCCTCCTGGGTGGTCTTGTTAATGAGTTCATGTCCTTGGATGATGAAGACAGCTCATGGATGTCCCGTGTGTTAGAGAGCCAACTAAAGGGTTTATCTTCTGCTGCCGGGAAGACTGCCGGGAAGACTGCAAGCACCCGTCCTGCATCCCGCTCGCGTGAAGTAAAAGATACCGGCAAGCAAACTGTCGAAGGTTCAGATTCTGATCATGAGGATAGTGATGGTGGCGGTGATGGTCACTCTGACGAAGATCTAGATTTTCACGTTTATTACCATGGTTCTTCAGGTGGACCGAACGCCCATGAGGCTTCAGGTAGTGGGGGTAGTGCTGCTCCGAATGCCCATGATGCTTCAGGTAGTGGCGCATCGAATGCAGATGTGGGTGCAACCATGTTTGCAACTGCCAATGTGTCGGTAAGGTCAGCCGGAATTGATGGAACTGCTACTGCAGGAACCGATCAGCCTCTCGAGTCTCAGATTATGCTTACTGCACGTTCCGGGAATGTATCTAGTGATGGATTGCATAACCAGCCAGATATGACGGATACTCAAAACGAGGCTGCTGTTGATGCTTCTGTGAAGAGGTGTGGTTCTTCTCTCGTCCGTAACTTGGAAAAGCAATATTCCAGGCATCGCAAGAAATTACGCCTACCTTCTCCGCCCATGGCCACTAGTACAACTGTTTCTGACCAGCCGTCGTTGGATGATACACATCGTTCTATCAAGGCAATAGTCATGAGTGAGCTTGGCATTGTAGGCCCTGATAAGGGCACTAACTCAGTAATTGCCAATCCCACGCGGAAGAAGCAACTTCCTCGCAAGTGAGTTTCTTATCATCTGCTAGTTGATTTCTTTTTATTTTCATTTGTTATATTGCATTTTCTTTAGCTGGTAACTTCTGTCGATATAAGCTGGTAATTAATGTTATATTTTAGCTGTTGTGTGCAAATATAATCTGATAACTAATGTTAATATAAGTTGGTAAGTAATCTTTTTATAGGCTGGTAATGTCCATGGTTATTTTTCTTTGTGTACATACTTACTTGTTGTTACTCTTTTGTGTTATCACTTTTCCTAGCACCTAGCTTCTGATAATTAGAAGTAAATATGTCTGGATAGTTTCTATTCCTTAACAAGCTTGTGTTTTTCCTAGAAAGGATAGTAATTATATCATGGTAAGGCTGATAACTTTCAGTAGCTATTTTTCACGATAATAAATTCAGTTTTTTATTTGAACAATATGTAGTTTAACTTTGTTTGCATGATAATTTTAGTAGTTATATGCTGGTAAGCATGTGTTATTTGTCTACGGTAACATTTTTCTCACGTGCACTATATCCTTTTTCAAATAATAACTTGTCAGGTGTTCGAATGCTCCATCTATTAGTGTTGCCGACCTTCAGCAAACGCGGTCTAGCAGTGTGGGTGTCACGTCTGAGGAGATACCTAGTAATCCTGCACGTTCTTCGGCAGATGTTGACTCATCTGACACGTCACGTAGGTGATTATGAATGTTATTTTTCCTCGCTATATGATATCTAAATGATTTTCTCTATTTGTTTATTTTTCAGTTTTAAATTAGGTGAATATATACCGGTAATTTAACTCTTTTATGCGTGGCATCATAATCTGTACATGAATGACTGGTAGTTTTTATAGTCAAAGCTCTTACAATATTTACTGTTTTTTAGCATGATAAATTTGTTGGTAACTTTGTTATCTTCATAGTTACCATCTTCATTAATGATTCGTGACGATGTTGATTTTTTGCATTTTGTGGATAACCAAGTTGGCCATAAGCTGTCAAATAATTTGAATACAAGCTGGTACCTAAAGTTATTTTTTAGCTGTTAACTTCTGTCAATATAAGTTGGTAACTAATGTTATTTTTAGTTGTTTGTATGCAAATATAATCTGATAACTAATGTTAATATAAGCTGGTAACTAATGTTTTTATAAGCTGGTGATGTCCATGTTTATTTTTCTTTGTGTGCGGCAAGAAGACGAAGATTACTGTGAGGAAGGTTACGAAGTCTTCTAAAGTTGCAATTGCAACTAGGTCTTCTCCGTGTTTTTCTTCCCAAGGACGCGAAAGATGATTTTAAAGACTCCCCCGTTGAGGGAGTCCTGGATTAGGTGGTGTTCGGATAGCCGAACTATCACCGTTGGCCGGACTCCTAGACTATGAAGATACAAGATTGAAGACTTCGTCCCGTGTCCGGATGGGACTTTCCTTGGCGTGGAAGGCAAGCTTGGCGATCCGGATATGTAGATCGCATCCCATTTTAACCGACTCTGTGTAACCCTAACCCTATTCGGTGTCTATATAAACCGAAGGGTTTTAGTCCGTAGGACGAACAACAATCATACCATAGGCTAGCTTCTAGGTTCTAGCCTCCTTGATCTCGTGGTAGATCTACTCTTGTACTACCCATATCATCAATGTTAATCAAGCAGGAGTAGGGTATTACCTCCATCGAGAGGGCCCGAACCTGGGTAAAAACATCGTGTCCCTTGTCTCCTGTTACCATCCGCCTAGAGGCATTCGGGACCCCCTACCGAGATCCGCGGTTTTGACACCGACATTGGTGCTTTCATTGAGAGTTCCTCCGTGTCGTCACCTATAGGCCCGATGGCTCCTTTGATCATCAACAACGACGCGGTCCATGGTGAGACTTTTCTCCCGGACAGATCTTCAGATTCGGCGGCTTTGCTGCGGGCCAATTCACTTGGCCATGTGGAAGCAGATCGAAGCTTCGCCCGCCATCAGTCAGATTTGGGAGTTTGAACTACACGGCCGACATCCGCGGAGACTTGATCTTCGACGGATTCGAGCCACAACCAAAATGCGCCCGCCTTGTCTCGATGGGCACGATCTAGCTCTGCGCCGAATAGTGTCACAGGGGCGCACCGGCGTCCGCTCCGACCCTTAGCTCGAGCCGACTCCCCGATCGAGGGCGAGTGGTTGGACACCGCCTCGGGGCTACGATCTCAATGGCGATTGAGCGAACTCCATCCCTGTCGCTGCGAAGGCTGTGACTCCAAGGTGCGGACTCCTCTCGGGACTCCGAACCCTCCAGCGCCCTTAATCGAATCCGATTGGGCGGCGGTCATGGAGTTCGATGCGCGGACATCTTTCAGCACTTCGCCCTTTGGCGACATCTTGAATTCACTAAAGTCTCTCTCTTTATCGGAGAGCCTGGCCGGACTACGGTCGGGAAGGTTGGGATGCAGACGGCGAAGAAATTCAACGCCCACCCACCACCCACTTTGTAGCCACCAGCCGAAAGCTTACACGGCGTGCTCGACTTCGACTCCGAAGACATCGACGGTATGGGCGGCGATGTAGGCGACAACCATGAACCAGCACCTATAGGATGCTGGACAACCACCTCATCCCATGATGTATACATGGTGGATACACCTAAAGGAAGTGACGACGAGGAACAACGGGACGCTACGAAGGGTAAATCCCTCGAAAAGCAGTCAAAACGGCAACGTAAACGCCGCACCAAGTCCCGCCTCGACAAAGACCCAGCCATAGAGCAGGGCGAACCGGTGGACGACGAACATGCTATCGAGCAACCGTCCGAACAGGACAACTTGGATAAACAACCCGTCCCCGGCGAAGATAACAATCCGGACGATCTCACGCCGGACAAATTGTTGGAGCAGAAGAACCTCCACAAAAGGCTCGTCGCCATCGGCGTAGCCTGAAAAAGCGAAGCGGAAGCTCAAAACAGCGGAAGATGCACTCGAATCGAGATGGAGCAAAGTATTCAACACCGCTTGAGACAAATCTGGCTGACGATCGCCAAACAAAGAGCTACCCAAAGAGAAAACTACTGCCCGAATTTGATGAGGAGGCCGTAGAGCCCCCACAATCAAAAAGTAAGAAGGCCACCCGGTCGGATGGACGACCCCACGACAAAAACAGAGCGGCAAATGGCGCCGCACACAAGCCGGTCTGCAATCCGCATAAGGATTCACATCAAAAGGATGGCCCAGTTAGGTCCATCTATGGGCCGAAAAAGCAAGCTCTTCAAAGCAATGCAACACCCCAAATACCCGAACATCACGGCACACCCAAATATAGGGGTGCCGCACACCCCCTGTGTTTCACCGATGAGGTGCTGGACCACGAATTCCCAGCGGGATTCAAACCCGTAAACACAGAGGCATCTGACGGAACAACAGACCACGAGATCTGGATTGAGGATTACATCCTCCACATACACATGGCTAGAGGAGACGATCTCCACGCCATAAAATACTTACCCCTCAAGCTCAAAGGGCCAGCCCGGCATTGGCTCAAAAGCCTCCCGGAAAATACCATTGGAAGTTGGGAAGAGCTCGAGGATGCTTTTCGGGCAAATTTTCAAGGGACTTATGTCCGTCCTCCGGATGCAGACGATTTAAGTCATATAACTCAACAAACCGGAGAGTCAGCCCGCAAATTCTGGAACAGGTTCCTCACCAAAAAGAACCAAATAGTTGACTGTCCGGACACCGAAGCCTTAGCAGCTTTCAAACACAACGTCCGAGACGAATGGCTCGCCAGACACCTCGGCCAGGAGAAGCCGAGAACCATGGCCGCATTAACAAGCCTCATGACCCGCTTTTGCGCGGGAGAGGATAGCTGGCTAGCAAGATGCAGCACCAGCGACCCAAGTACATCCGAGGTCAAGGATGGAAATGAGAAACCACGACGCAACAAGGACTAGCGCCGGATTAAGGGGAACGGTCCAAAGAGCTCGGCAGTCAACGCCGGATTCAAAAGCTCACGGCAGAACAATAAAAAACTGCCCCTTAAGGACAATAGCGATGAGCTATCCAACTTAAACAAAATCTTGGACAAGATATGTCAAATCCACAGTACTCCGGAAGCACGCAAACCATACCCACAGAGATTGTTGGGTCTTCAAGCAGTCCGGCAGACTCAACGCAGAACACAAGGGGCTCGACACACCAAGTGAGGACGATGACGAGCACCACAAGCAGAGCCCCGGAAAACAAAAGAATTTCCCACAAGAGGTCCCAACAGCAAACTTACTTCAAGTAACAAAAGGGGAAAACAGAGCGGCACCCATTGAATTACGCGCCGCACAATCTACCCCATCGGAGTCCCAACACTGGTTGTCAAAACCAATCACCTTCGGCCATTAGGACTACTCCGAAAGTATCCGGAACGCAGGATGGGCTGCCTTGATATTAGATCCCATAATCGACGGATTCCAATTTACACAAGTCCTCATGGACGGCGGCAGTGACATAAACCTGATATATCAGGACACAATCCGCAGGATGGGGATAGACCCAACCAAAATTAGCCATAGCAACACTTCCTTTAAAGGAGTAATGCCAGGCACACTTGCCCATTGTACGGGCTCCCTAACATTAGAAGTTATGTTTGGTTCATCCGACAACTTCCGTCGCGAAAAGTTAGTCTTCCATGTCGCCCCATTTAAAAGTAGCCATCAAGCACTATTGGGACGCGAAGCTTTCGCCCGCTTTAACGCAATACCGCATTATGCCTCTCTTACACTTAAAATGCCCGGTCCACGCGGCATCATGTCATTAAAAGGGAGTTTTAAGTATTACTCGAGCACGGAAGAATGCGAGGCTGCCTTGACAGCCCCACACCAATCCGGCTCCGCTAAAGCACCTGGATAGGTCATTTGAACCCCGGACACGGCTAGACGAGTCCGGCGCCTGCTAGCGGCATACCCCCATACAAGGGGCTGCACGCATGTACAACAAGAGACAATAAAGCTCAATTTTTTTTCACTTTTTCGAATCGTACTATGCTTATTTAATATAAAGTACATTTTTCGCACGATCTTTTTTTTCTTTTCAGCTAAGTTCCTCTCTTTTACAGATGAACAACGTGCTACACCCGTCCAGGATACGGCTGCGGAGACACGGTTGATCGTGCGATGAGGACCCGTTGCAAGGATTCTTTTCAGATTAAGACACTGCGTAAACCTTTTTACTGTCTCTTGTTGATACACATCCCTGGTTTCTAGCTATAACCGAGGAGGAGGCTGGCGTTTTGGCATCGGCCGCAGGAATTTTTGCGTGCACGGACACGGGGCTTAGGGCATTATTCTGCCCGTTTTTATAAAGACCAAATACCTTAGGGAGTGTTCGGCGTCTCGAGTTAGGCCTTATATGCATCAGCTCCGATTCATGTCTTTGGTCAAATGTTGGGTTTGCCTGGCTCCTGTGTTTTGCTGCCTTACGTTCCGCTCTATCGGCTAACGCGGCACCAGGAGAACTACTGCGATTGTGCCCCAGTTCGGCCGGGCGAGCACCTCAGTAGAGAAAGCCTAAAACTGACTGGCATGATGTAGTGAGAGACTGGTCAACCACTCGATGACTCACCGGAATGTTTAGAATTCCTCCGCATTAACGAAGGACCAGTTTTTGGTCAGGCACATATGCACCCCGAATTCGGGAGAGTGCGGTGCCCCCAGGGGCTATATAGTAGCCCCACCCTCGAACTCCTATGGCTAAGTGAAAGTGATAAAGCATTATAGTCCGGTTGCCTAGTTTGCTACGCTATCACCTCCTTCACAGGACCAAGACGTTGGATTAAGTGTGAAAAAGCGCCTTCTTTGCAAACACTCCTGCACTATGTGCGTGGGGGCTGAAGCCGAAGACTGCCATCTTCGGGTTATATATACATATACATCAACGGCCAGACAGGAGTAGTTTATTACTTGAACGCACAAGTATAAAAAGCTCTCATATTTTATTGAAACATTGTTTTCACAAATCATACATGTCATTTAAACATAATATCCTTGAGCCTTTGCGTCTCTATTAAACGAGCGCCCTGCAGGACTTCCTCAAAATAGTGCTCGGCAGGTACTCGACTTCTCTCCGAATCTAGGGATGCAACGTCGGTGGCCTTCATCTCCGCCCAGTATGTCTTGACACGGGCAAGAGCCATCCGCACTCAATCAATACACGCCGACCGCTTCATTGCGTCGATACGCGGTACCGCACCAAGGAACTGCGATAAGCCAAAATAACTCTTGGTGAGTCCGCTTTGGCCATAAGCGAGTCATGACATGCTTCATGGCAAGTCCGGATAATCGATTCAGCTCGGCCCATTCGGCCAACCGATCGGTCAGCGGAAGAGGACGCATACGGACTATGGAATTGCGACCAAAATAGCTCTTCCCTTCTTTGCCCCTTTTGGCCTCAGAAGTGCTCAATCGCGTCCGCAACGCTCGCCGTTAAGTCCAGATAAGCATCCTCCGAACTCCACAACTTGTCCAACTGAGCATACTTCGGATCCGTATATTTCCTCCGCAGCAGAAAAGGCTTTCCAGCAGCAACATCCACACCGACGCAGCTCCTCCTTTGCAGCTCTCATTGCGGGCGGGCATCCTGGCCCGGCGATGGCCTTTTTCAGGTCCTCTTGCTCCGCTTGACGTTCTTTTTCAAGAACTCCGCAGTGGTCGGTAGCATTCTTCAACTTTATGGCCATATCGGCCATTTCCTCTTTACTTCGGCAGTGAGCAGCCCGTTCGGCTTTTAGCTCTTCGGCCGCCCTTAAAGCGGCCGCATTACTATTTCTGGCTTGCTCTTTAGCTCGGGCGAGTTCCGCCCGCAGCTCCTCCACAGCAGCGGCACCACCTGCATTAAAGCATACAAGTCGTAAGGCACGGGCGTCAAGCTCCCTTACCAGGTGTCCGCGGAGAAGTCGCATACCTTGTGACTCGTCAAACCGTTTATTGACCAGCGCGATGTCCGCATCCGCCTCGTCAAGTTACCGCTTTAGTTCGGCAAATTCATCAGTCCGGCTGGCCACCGGACGCCCCGCCACCTATTTAGGAACAGCGATATGTTATAACTGAGATTATGATCCTCGGCACGCTGTCAATTTTGACAACATACCGAGTCTCATGGGCTACTATCTATACAGGGCGCATTCTATATGCATAACTGTCAGAAGGTACATCATTTTTGCGTACCTCGAACCCGTCGAAGAAGCTTCGGCGGCTTCACGCATAATCCGCTCTCGGTGGATGCAATTCTTTCAATCACCGTACCCATTAGCGCGGTGATCTTACGAGATAACCGCTTCGCCCGAACAGATCCTTGGCTCCTCCGACCAAGACGCCACTTGCCGCGGACCTTCCGGCCCACTGGACTTGGGAAACCCTCCGACGACACCTCGGGGTCGTCCGCCTACATGGGTGCGGCAGTGGAGGCGTTGCTCTCCATCATCTCCGGAAGAAGATCCCCCGAAGACGAGCTCTGCTGAGAAGGGCTGAGATCCGAACTACAAGGTACAATTTTGGTTATCTTCAGAAATAAATACAGGGATGTTCCTTATTTACAAGACCCCTTCTTTTTACTTACGGCTCGCTAGAGGGCTGATCCGCTTGGGGAAATAGTGCGGCTGGGATACTTCCGAGCGCCGGACTCTCTGACGAAGATTTCTTTCCCCTCTTTGAGGCCTTGACCTCCGGATCTTCCGAAGCGGTCCTCTTCTCTCCTTGGAGGGTGGGACTTTCAATCCCTCCTTCCTTGGAAGCCTCCTTCGTGGAGGCAGTTGCTTCCCTGCTCCCCCCTTCGCCTTCTTTAAAAGGCGCGGCCTTCAACATCTTGGTCAGCATGGGATCCGGCGTGGTCTCTGGGAGGGGAGCTGGACACCTTATCAACTTTGCCTTCGCTATCCACTCCTGTTCAAGAAACAGCTCCTTTAAGGGCAAGTTTATGATAAATAAATGGACAGCCTGTCCGGGTACAGGACTACTTACTTGAGTACCTGGGTGATTGCAGCTTAGTCCTGCGTCCTCAGTCAGGTCCGGACACTTCTCTTGTGATCCGAAGAACAGTTTATACATATCCACGGGCGTCGTACCCATAAAATGTTGGAGAGCTCGTGGTCCCTCGGATTAAATTCCCACAGACAAAGGGGCGGCGTTTGCAGGAAGAAGGCGCCCGAATCAACATAACCTGCGCCACTGCGACCAGATTGATCTCTCTTTCTTGGAGGTCTCGAATACGGCCCTGCAATGAGGAACGTCCTTGGGCGGCCCCAGTTGAGCCCTTGTTGACCCATAGCGCCCGACCCGGCTGTGGTGGACCTGAGCGGAAGGCGGGAAGCGCCACCCATTTGTGCCCCTGGGAGCGGTGATATAAAACCACTCCCGTTGCCACAAACCAAGCTCCTCTTGAAAAGAGCCCTCGGGCCATGGAGCATCAGCACACTTGCTTATGACCACCCCTCCGCACTCTGCTTGTTGCCCATGATCATCTTTGGCTCCACCTTGAAGGTCTTGAGCCACAATCCAAAGTGAGGGGTAATATGGAGGAAGGCCTCACATCTGACAATGAATGGCGAGATATGGAGGATGGACTCCGGATTCAAGTCATGGAAATCCAGCCCATAATAAAACATGAGCCCCGCACAAAGGGATCCGTCGGGAAGCCTAAACCCGAAGGAAGTGAGACCACGAACACCACACTCTCGCCGGGCTCGGGAGTGGGAATGACCTGCCTGGAAGCAGGCAGCCTATGCGAGATCTCGCCGGTTAGATACCTGGCGTCTCGCAGCTTTAGCACATCTTCTTCTGTGACGAAAGAAGACATCCATCGGCCGAGCTGGTCGGAGCCGGACATCGTCGAAGGTCCGAAGCGCCTAAATCCGAAGCTTTGGGTGTTAGAACTCGAAGCGCAAGGCGAACTCGATGGAGGATGGAAAAAAGAAGAGGGCCTTGGTCTCATTATAAAGAGGTTGAATACCAAGAGCCCTCCCCGTGGTCGATTAGGACTCGCCTTCGATAGAGGAGGCTTGCCAACGGGCACGGTTGGGTTACCCACGTCCGTATTGATGAGAATCCCGAAATAAGGGGGGCACGATCTATGCTTTGATAAGACGTGCCAAGGAAACCACCTCGCTAAATGCGCTAAGGTGGAACATTAAAAAACGATTCATATAAAGGCCTGGCCGTGGTGTGATGTCACGCCGCGAAATACGTCAGCATATCTGTGCAAAAGTTATTCTCTCTACGGTGGTATGTGGAACTTGTTTTGCAGAGCCGGACACTTTCCTGGTGTTCAAAATCTTCTATGAAGTATTCGGAGGAGGAACCCGCCTTGCAATGCCGAAGACAATATGCGCGCCGGACTCGTCGTCATTGAAGCCCGGTTCAGGGGCTATTGAGGGAGTCCTAGATTAGGGGGTGTCCGGATAGCCGAACTATCACCATTGGCCGGACTCCTAGACTATGAAGATACAAGATTGAAGACTTCGTCCCGTGTCCGGATGGGACTTTCCTTGGCGTGGAAGACAAGCTTGGCGATACGGATATGTAGATTTCCTACCATTGTAACTGACTCAGTGTAACCCTAACCCTCTTCGCTGTTATATAAACCGAAGGGTTTTAGTCCGTAGGACAGAACAACAATCATACCATAGGCTAGCTTCTAGGGTTTAGGCTCCTTGATCTCGTGGTAGATCTACTCTTGTACTACCCATATCATCAATATTAATCAAGCAGGAGTCGGGTATTACCTCCATCGAGAGGGCCCGAACCTGGGTAAAAACATCGTGTCCCTTGTCTCCTGTTACCATCCGCCTAGACGCACAGTTCGGGACCCCCTACCCGAGATCCGCCGGTTTTGACACCGACACCCGTGGTCAGTTCTCCAATAGCTGTTGTGCAAGATAATGCCCCTGTGAGGAATTCACCAGATACTGGTTTTGGAGTTGTGGATGAACTCGCGGCAGCAGCCACTATTACTCAAGTGGTAGAAGAAATTGCCAATGTTGTTATTGGCACTGAAGCTGAAACTTCTGCTGATCAACCTAAAGGAATTGCTCCTCCAATGAGCGCTGTTGTAGCTGAAACTTCTGCTGATCAACCTCAAGGAATTGCTCCTTCAACGAGCGCTGCCGTAGCTGAAACTTCTGCTGATCAAGTTCAAGGAATTGCTCCTCCAATGACCGCTGTTGTAGCTGAAGATGACCAAGCTTCTGTCAAAATACCATGTGTTGTTCAAGCTCAAGTTGAATCTTCCCAATCCAATGTGGCAGAACCAGTTGAAACTGAAGATGCAGTGTTTGTTGAAGCTCAACCTGGGGATGACCAAGTCGCCGCGCAAGAATTCAACATTAATGCAGATGTAGAAGTTGTTGCTGATAGGGCCTACTGGGATTTCACCCCACCATCTTGCTCTATTGGCCTAGATTTTGGCCACACACCGCCCGAACCAGATATTATTACGATGGCCACAGTCCCAGCTGCAGTACCAACACCACCCCCAGCGGTTGTTTCGACAACTCAAGCACCAGCAGTGGTCCCAATGGTTAACAATGCTCCCCAAGACCGAGCAGGAGCATCCCCAATTGATCATATGGTGGCAGCACCACGAGATTTAAAGAATGCAGAAGATAATCCTATTGACTCCAATCCGTTTTCAGGCTCTGAGCCTGCTGACCTTGGTAAGTGAAGGCATATACGTGTCTTCGCTTTATCACAAAAGAGTGATGGGATGGATGTCTGCTTTTCAAAGACCTTTTTATGCTTTTAGTTTGATCCCTGTGTGTATATTTATGCTCTTTTTATCCTATGTATGGACAACCTCCCCCCCCCCTCTCACATGTAATGACTTATGCTTTTGTGTGTGTGCTATGTAATGAACTATGTGTTTTCGTTTCACATTTGCGCTCTTTTATTTTTTATGTTGTCTGGTGTGTGGATATATTATACGTGATTATAATATGTGTCGACTGATAATTATTTGCTAACTTGTAATTAAATGGTAATTTTTGTGATCATACCCTGATAACTTATGCTATCACCATGCTGATAACTTCAACCCTTTGTGTGGTAACTTCTGCTATCACCATGCTAACATCTGACTGATAATTGTAGCGCTCTACTTTTAACTGATAAATACATCACTCTACATGAAAGATATTTGTACCTTGTTTTCCAGCTTACCATTTTATCGTATGGTAACTTCCACGATGATAACTTTTTGCGAATGTTGTGCTAGTATTTTTTTGTTCTAACTAGATACCTACATGTTTTCATTTTTTTTCTAACTAGTTATTTTAATGGTAACATTTGTGATCATACCCTGATAACTTCTGATATCATCATGCTGATAACTCCAACCATTTTTGTTTCCTTTATTGATGTTGTAAATACACCCCTCCCCCTCCTTTCCCTGCACGCACACACAAACCATTCTAATACATTTATGCTGCCCCTTTAACTATCCTGCCCCCCTCATTTTCTTCCCTTTTTCTCTCTACAGTAATTATATCATCATTCTGTACTATCTATCACTTTCTTCTTTAGCTGTTTTTCCACATTTTTGACATTCCTTTTTGTCAGTTCACAAACTGACCTGTTCGCAACTTTTTGAAGAGCGTCGATTTCGAGTTTATGATGCGGATGTTGAAGATGACGATGTAATTATGTGGGTTGAAGAAGTCGAACGTGCCACTGTTAGAGCAAAATCAAATTACGTTTCTGTAAAAGGTACTAATAGGAAGATTTTATTTAACAAACTTTTTCCTACTGCCAACCTTGATAACATCATTATCTTCATGTTGATAATTTACTGTTCTAAACTCTGATAACTTCTTTTCTTTTTGTTTCCCCATAATATTTTTCTTTCCATCATTCCCAACTCTGATAACTCCCTTCACTTTTCTTCTAGACCACCCCACCATCCCTGAATTTGCTACACCAGTTATTCAACCTCCCTATGGTAATCATTCAGCCAGTGTGACTCCTTCATCGTACATTAGGAAAGTTAGGGTAAGCCGCCCATCGCAGTTCCTTCTGCCTCCATATTATGGCCTCACAGCATCTGCACTCGAAGAGGTTATTTACGCAGAAGTTATCAAGCACACCACTGATTCAGTTGACTCCAAGATAAAACAGTAATGACATTTACTGTTTATCTTTTCTCTAGTATTTTGACCCCTCACCGGCAAAACATTTGCTTATATACTTTTTTTTCTTTGTTTTCTTTTCAGTATTAGGGTTATTGACATCGATGGTCGGTGGGTCACATTGGAGGAGCTCGCTAATAGTGTGATAGAAGGTGGTCAAGTTTCGAATAATATTGCAGAGCTCCACATCCGAATTCTTTCTGATTCTGTACCCCCAGGGAAGATCATATTTCCATGGTTGGTGTCAATATATCTTCTCATACATGATATGACGAGCAAGTTCCTAATCAAACATTTTCGTCGTGATCCAAACTACATACTTAGTCATCAAAATCAGGTACAATTTTTTACGTAAACTACATACTTTTCTTCTTTTAAATTGTACAAGATGCTTTTTAGTTGGTCTAACAGGCAATTTTATCAGGCTCTTATTTTGGTTTTGTCAGACATCGTACCATTAAAGAATTTTAGCTGGTACCTAGTTATGTTACTTTTCTGTGGTAACTTTCATGTATGCCTACTGGTAACATATGTTGTCAGTGTCCTGATAACTTTGCCTTTTTAACCTTAAATGCACTGATAACTTCTTGTGTTCATGTGTTCAAAATTTTCCTTTCTGTGGTAAATTTCATGTATGCCTGCTGGTAACATATGTTGTCAGTGTCCTGATAACTTTGCCTTTTTAACTGTAAATGCATTGATAACTTCTTGTGTTCATGTGTTCAAAATTTTCTATTCTGTGGTAACTTTCATGTATGCCTGCTGGTAACATATGTTGTCAGTGTCCTGATAACTTTGCCTTTTTAACTGTAAATGCATTGCTAACTTCTTGCGTTCATGTGTTCAAAATTTTCCTTTCTGCGGTAACTTTCATGTATGTATGCTGGTAACATATGTTGTTTGTGCCCTGATAACTTTGCCTTTTTAACTGTAAATGCATTGATTGTTGAGGAACGTTGCAGAAAATAATTTTTTCCTACGGTTTCACCAAGATCCATCTATGAGTTCATCTAGCAACGAGTGATAGGAGTGCATCTACATACCTTTGTAGATCGTGAGCGGAAGCGTTCAAGTGAACGGGGTTGAGGGAGTCGTACTCGTCGTTATCCAAATCACCGATGACCAAGTGCCGAACGGACAGCACCTCTGCGTTCAACACACGTCACGGAGCGGATGGCGTCTCCCACGCCTTGATCCAGCAAGGAGGAGGAGAGGTTGATGAAGATCCATGACCTGACGGCGTGGTGGTGGATGCAGCATAGTTCCGGCAGGGCTTCACCAAGCGACTACGGGAGGAGGAGGTGTAGCAAGGGGAAAAGGAGGCGCCAGGTGCAAGGGGTGCGGCCGCCCTCCCTCCCCCCTCTATATATAGGGTCCCCTGGGGGCGCCGGCCCAAGGAGATGGGATCTCCTAGGGGGGGCGGCGCCCAAGGGGGGTGGAGTGCCCCCCAAGGCAAGTGGGGCGCCCCTCCCCTAGGGTTCCCAACCCTAGGCGCAGAGGGGGTGAAAGATCGAGGATGTCGCCTAGAGGGGGGTGAATAGGCGCTTTAAAATAATTACGGTTTAGGCTTGAACAAATGCGGAATAAACCTAGCGGTTAATTTGTCAAGAACACAACCTAAAGCAACTAGGCTCACCTATGTGCACCAACAACTTATGCTAAGCAAGATAATTAACTATGTGATAGCAAGATATATGGCAAGGAACAATATGGCTATCACAAATTAAAGTGCATAATTAAAGGGCTCGGGTAAGAGATAACCGAGGCACGCGGAGACGATGATGTACCCCGAAGTTCACACCCTTGCGGATGCTAATCTCCGTTTGGAGCGGTGTGGAGGCACAATGCTCCCCAAGAAGCCAATAGGGCCACCGTAATCTCCTCACGCCCTCGCACAATGCAAGATGCCGTGATTCCACTAAGGGACCCTTGAGGGCGGTCACCGAACTCGTAGAAATGGCAACCCTTGGGGCGGTCACCGAACCCGTACACTCTGGCAACCCTTGGGGCGGTCACCGAACCCGTACACTCTGGCAACCCTTGGGGCGGTCACGGTACCGTCAAATTGCTCAGGCGATCTCCACAACCTAATTGGAGACCCGACGCTTGCGGAGCTTTGCACCACAATGATTGAGCTCCGAACACTACCAACCGTCTAGGGCGCCCAAGCACCCAAGAGGAACAAGCTCAAGGGCGCCAAGCACCCAAGAGTAATAAGCTTCTCAACTTGTAACTTCCACGAATCACCGTGGAGAACTCAAACCGATGCACCAAATGTAATGGCAAGGGCACACGGAGTGCCCAAGTCCTTCTCTCCCAAATCCCACCAAAGCAACTAATGCTAGGGAGGAAAATGAGAGGAAGAACGAAAGAAGAACACGAAGAACTCCAAGATCTAGATCCAAGGGGTTCCCCTCACTAAGAGGAGAAAGTGATTGGTGAAAACATGGGTCTAGATCTCCTCTCTCTTTTCCCTCAAGAACTAGCAAGAATCATAGGAGGGATTGAGAGTTAGCAAGCTCGAAGAAGGTCAACAATGGGTGAAGAACACGAGCTCAAAAGATTAGATCTCAAGGGGGAAGTAGACCCCCTTTTATAGGTGGGGAGAAAAACCAACCGTTATCCCCTCACTCAGGCCCACGACGGCGGTACTACCGCCGGAACTGCGGTACTACATTGATCGGCGGCGGTACTACCCTTCTGAGGTTGCGGTACTACATAAGTGCACCTGGCGAGATGAAGGCACGATGCAGGGCAACGAACGGTAGAACCGCCGGAGCGGTACTACCGTGCGCCCCTACGGTACTACCGTAAGGCAGGCAACACTAGCCGCAGAGAAAGCACGGAAGTAAAAAATTACTTCCGTACCTACTTCCGCCGAGGGAGGACCTGCGCAAAAATCCGGCACGGTACTACCGCACACCGAGAGCGGTACTACCGCGTAGGGCGCAGATGTAAAAATTAGATCCGCCCCTACTTCCGCTCATGCTGCTAAGCCTGGCCAGAGCCCACGGTACTACCGCGCTCGCGGCGCGGTACTACCGCGTAGGGCACGGATGTTAAAAATTACATCCGCCCCTACTACCGCTCGAGTAGCTGCGCCTGGCCTGAGGCCACGGTACTACCGCTCCCACAGAGCGGTACTACCGTGAGCACCTGCAATACTACCGCGGTGGACTGCAGTACTATCAAGAGGGCCAGCGGTACTACCGCTCCGTAGAGCGATACTACCGCATGCCCCAGATCAGCAACACTAGGAGTCCTTCATTTTGCAGAGAAGACAACAGAGGAAAACAATAAAACCAGAACTGCCATAACTTCTGCAAATGAGCTCCGAATTGAGCAAACTCAAGCTTGTTGGAAACAAGACAACGAGTAGCATCAAAACAGCGAAGAGACGGCATATCCTCCAACATCGAAAACATCATAGAAGATGCATGCAAACACCGTTTTCGATGAACTCGAGCTTGTCATAAAAATGACCATAAGCTCCAAAACTCGCAAGGAGAAGAACCAAACAAGAACCAATAAAGATGATGCAAGGATGCAATGGTTTGAGCTCTCTACGAGCGATACGATCAAGCAACTCATCGAGAGCCCCCTTGATAGTACGGCAATCGATCCTATAACCGGTAAAATAGAAAACCTATCAAGGGCAAACCTTTGCCTTGCACAAAGTCCACTTGAGCTAGATGATGACGATCTTGACTCCCTCAAGTTGGACCACCTTTCTTGATTGCGTTGGCTCGATGAAGACTAGTTGATTGCTCCCCATACTCCACTATGGGTGAGCCACTCTTCGCTCATCTTCACAAGTCCATTGTCACCACAATGGACGGCAAGCTTCAAGCACTTGATCTCTTCGTTATGCATCACTTGAACTTGCACACTGCAACCATACCATGGGATCACTTGATCCCTCGGTACATCTTGTGCTTTGTGTGTTGAATCTTTCCAACTCTCTTCATTTGTATGATGTCTTGAAGGTGGACATGAATGATCACACAATCTTATTCTTCAAGACATGCTTGCAATAAGCTCAACACTCACATGACCGGTCTTTGGATAATTCCTTAATAGCACATGATCATCACAAACTCTCCTTGAAACCAACAAATGGACTCCAAGAAAAGCCTATGGACAAACCCTTCAAATATAACTCAAGGCAACCATTAGTCCATAGAGATTGTCATCAAATACCAAAACCAAACATGGGGGCACCACATGTTCTTTCAGGGGGGCCCAAGGGGGGGCGCACCAGCCCACCAGGGGCTGGTTCCCCTCCCACTTCAGCCCATGGGGCCCTCCGGGATAGGTGGCCCAACCCGGTGGACCCCCGGGACCCTTCCGGTGGTCCCGGTACAATACCGGTGGACCCCGAAACTTTCCCGATGGCCGAAACTCGACTTCCCATATATAATTCTTTACCTCCGGACCATTACGGAACTCCTCGTGACGTCTGCGATCTCATCCGGGACTCCAAACAACTTTCGGTTTGCTGCATACTCATATTCATACAACCCTAGCATCACCGAACCTTAAGTGTGTAGACCCTACGGGTTCGGGAGACATGTAGACATGACCGAGACGGCTCTCCGGTCAATAACCAACAGCGGGATCTGGATACCCATGTTGGCTCCCACATGCTCCTCGATGATCTCATCGGATGAACCACGATGTCGAGGATTCAAGCAACCCCGTATACAATTCCCTTTGTCAATCGGTATGTTACTTGCCCGAGATTCGATCGTCGGTATCCCAATTCCTCGTTCAATCTCGTTACCGGCAAGTCACTTTACTCGTACCGTAATGCATGATACCGTGACCGAACACTTGGTCACTTTGAGCTCATTATGATGATGCATTACCGAGTGGGCCCAGTGATACCTCTCCGTGTCTGAGTGACAAATCCAGTCTCAATCCGTGACAACCGCAGACACTTTCGGAGATACCTGTAGTGCACCTTTATAGTCACCCGATTCACGTTGTGACGTTTGGTACACCCAAAGCACTCCTATGGTATCCGGGAGTTACACGACCTCATGGTCTAAGGAAAAGATACTTGACATTGGAAAAGCTCTAGCAAAACGAACTACACGATCTTGTGCTATGCTTAGGATTGGGTCTTGTCCATCACATCATTCTCCTAATGATGTGATCCCGTTATCAATGACATACAATGTCCATAGTCAGGAAACCATGACTATCTGTTGATCAACGAGCTAGTCAACTAGAGGCTCACTAGGGACATATAGTAGTCTATGTATTCACACGTGTATCACGATTTCCGGATAATACAATTATAGCATAAATAAAAGACAATTATCACGAACAAGGAAATATAATAATAATCCTTTTATTATTGCCTCTAGGGCATATTTCCAACATTGATAACTTCATAACTTCTTGTGTTCATGTGTTCACATTTTTTTAACAGCTACTGTTTCCAACACTGCAAAAGTTGGGACCTCTACCAAAGGACGGGCATTGGTATGTCTTGTGCCTTAATCTCAAGGCAAAACGATTTGAAGTTCTTGATTCTCTTCATCCACAAGATAGCCCTTCGCTCATCACACATGCGATGAAGCTTATGAATGGCATTAAAAAGCCTGGTTGATTGCGTACAAGGACTCGAGTAAGCAGATCCAAGACTATGATCTGGTGTACATCGATATGTTCAAACAGGACAATGGGTTAGTTTTTTTGGCTAGTACTCCATCATTTTTTTTTCCATCTAAATACCAGGTAACTTAGTAGTGTAGCATTTTAAAAGTTTGTTCACCTTTTTGCTTATATTATTTTGCTTTTTAACACATTTTTTATTTTTTTGCCCTTACATCACTGATTGCGGTTTCTTCGCGTTCAAGATCTTGGAGTTATGGGATGGTAAAAATATCCCGACAATAACTAAGGAGCAGATCCCGGCGCCGAGGAAGATACTGACAACCATGTGGCTGGACCATCCTCTTAACAAATGCACGCAATTGCGCTATCACTTGTTCAATAAGGAGTAATTGAGGTGAGAAATTTGCACCATTATAAGTTTTATGTTTAAGAACGATGATAGTTTTATACATTTTTTCTGGGCTGATTACTATCTCTTTTTATAAATTTTTGCTGATAATTATGATAGTCGATGCTGATAACATACTATAACAGGTGCTGATAACTTTCTCTTTCATTGCGTCATAACATTTTGCTCACAAACAAAGAACGATAACTAATCTCATTCTCATTTATGAAAATCCCCATTACATTCTGGACGATAACTTACATGTTTCAAAGGTCTGATAACTTTTCATTACATGGTGTCTCGACACGTTTTACACAATAAAATGGGTAAAATTGATAAGTAAAATCTCTAACTTGCATTTCAATGCCCATCTAACTTGCATTTCTCGGTGCGGGATGGGTGAGGTACATTCGTTTATCGAGGATCATCGACCCTTGAGACTCTACACTTCCTCTCTTTTTTTGGCTTTGCAATGTCAAATGGGTGCTTTGGAATCTTTTCTCTCTCGGGGCCCTTCGTAGTAGACTTTGGTGGGTCTAGTATCACTCTTGTGTTCGATGATTGGGATCCTCGGCATGTGAGCCTGGGCTGGAAAATATTGCGGACACATGCGTGTGAGAATGCTTCCTTGATGCGCTCTTTGGGACACCTTCGGTGGCACTAGTCCCTGGTGGTGAAGAAAACATTTGTGCTTCTTTTCCCTCATCCTTTTCCTTTCTTGCTTTCTTTAGCTGCCTCTTTTTTAGTGCATCCATGTCGTCTCTGAAAGCATTAACATGTTTCCTTGCCAATGCCATCCCTTCATCATTAGTGCAAGCATCTTTTGCTTGTTCCTTGAAATCATTCAGAATAGATGTATATCTCATTATATTTTTTCCTTCCTCTGTCATACCCTTCTTAACTGTTGGCTATTGGTAATCAGGCTGAACAAGATCCTCTTCTGGATCCCATGTCCACCTATCCAGGATATACCTCCTCGATATCTCGTAGACTCCAATCTGTTCCATTACTCGTAGTATGTGTGCGCACAATAGTCCACCGCGATCAAACTTGCAGCAAGTGCATGAGTATACCCCTTCATCCTTGTTCGCCTGCACATGGTAGTCCCTATCCCCATACTTTGGTAGTATGCCTCAGAGCGACCACACCCTCAAGGTTCCATCTTGCAAAGTGTCGCATCCGTAAGCAGTCTTTAGCTTCATCTCTACCTGGAACTTGGAGAAGAGATTTTGTGTGTATATCCCTCGCATCTGTAACTCGATTGGGTTCAACGAATACATGTCTGCCTCTTTGTAAATTGTGTCCACTTGCTCTTTCACCACAGCCACCATTACTTTCTCCTGGATTGCAGTGTATTGAGTTGCGAATTCAATCAATGAGTTGTTGGGGTTCACGTACTTCTTGAGCACAACATTGAATCCCTCGCTCCTTGCAGTTGTCTGCAAGAATGGAAAGAAATGCTTCATGTAGTACACTGGGGCCCAACATTTCCTATTTTCCCACAGCCATTGAAAATGTTCGTTGTCGATCTGGCCATATTCATCCATCATTGCCCACCATTTGTTTTCAAACTCTTCCTCTGTGATACACAAAACATGAGACAATTACAACATCATACACAATCATTGGTAATTAAAGTACAAGTATGCTGATAACTTTTCTTAGTTGTTAGATGGTAACTTTATTGAACAGTTTTTCCAGATCTGGTAACTTTTCTAAACCACAAGTTGGTATCAACATATGTAACTGTCCCCTGGTAATATAGCCAATAAGATCATGGTAACTTGTGTAGACCCACACATGGCAACTTGTGCATCACATGTATTCATTTGGCTTCTCAAGTTTGCTGCATGGTAATTAAAATGGGTCAACAGATTAGGTACGTACCAGTCAAGCTGTTGTCGACACAGTCTTTGAACGCTTTGTTTAGTGGTTTATCATAAGCCATAAGTTTTCCAAGTTTCTCCTGCGCCTTCTTCATTATATGCCATGCGGCAATTTCTGTGTATTATGTTCAAGAAGACCTAGTCGATCGCACTCCTCATTGCAAAGTCCTGGTCTGTGATGATGTTTTTAGGGGCAACACCACCCATTGCATGGAGGAATGTGTTAAACAGCCACACAAAGTTTTCCTTTAGTTCGTTTCGAACGAAGCCACACCCAAACTGGATGGATTGACCATGGTTATTAATTCCAATGAATGGTGCACACGGCATCTTGTACATGTTTGTCATGTATGTCGTGTGAAACGACAACGAGTCATTATCGTTGCATATGCCTGCGTGATGCTCCATCTATCGAACAAGTTCTCAACCCTGTCCTCATCATCAAGTTTGATTCTCCAGTAGAAATATGAATCTTTGGCCCTCATCTCTTGAAAGTATGCAATTGTGCTCCCAACGTCCTTGTGGCGGTGCTCTAAGCGGAACTTAGCTCGTTGATTAGCAATGTCTTGTGTCGTGTAGGGTACGTCTTTAGCGCTCCCGTAGAACCATGACATCAGATGCATCTGCCTCGCAGTCTCAACTTGCATCCGTGTAGAACCCTCAAGAAGTCCTGCTCCTCCTTCGGAATGTACCGATGTGATGATAAGAATTTTGTTAGGGAAGGCTTTTTGATCAGGGGGTGATTGTAGGTGTCCTCGAAACGGTCAACAGTCCACCATGCATCATCGTGGGATAGGTACATGTGCGCTTCACATTCAGTCCTAACAACTTTATTTTTTTCCTCTTCTTGACAATGCTGGCTAGGTTTTCTACATCTTGCAGCTCATCCCTGTCCTTGCGTCGTTTGCCATATTTTGTACAAACTAGTAGCACCCTGCTTATAGTTCCATCAACCCTCTCTTTCTTGAATTGCTGCCTACTTGCAAAGCCAGTCCTGCTTGGCGTGAGTCTTTGTAGTGGTCACGTGCACTCTCCAGGGTGTCAAATTTTGTCCCTTGTAAAGGTGGCTTAGGTGTGGAATATGCCTCCATGTTTCTGCCTTCCATATCAGCATCGATCCCAACAGATTTTGGAGTGGCTGGTTCGCTTATTGTCTGCTCTCCAAGGCTCCCAGCTCCTGTGCTTGCATTTGTTCCAGTACTATGTGCACTTGTTCCACCACTTGGCAAGCTTTTGTTTGCGCTGATTGCCCGAGCACCTGCAATTTGGCCTGGTAGATTAGTGGAATATTACATGATAAATAACAGTTTTCCATCATGGTAGTTTTCTGAAGATTCAGTGAATGTATCTTTCTTTTCTGCCTAAACAACCCTGGTAATTTGCATAATCTGAACCTGGTATTATGAGTGCACCAATGCTGGTAATTTACAAACCCACTTCAACAGTAAAGAATTCTTTCTGCCTAAAAAACCCTGGTAATTTGCATCATATGGACATGGTAATATGTGTGCACCAATGCTGGTAAGTTTCAAACCCACTTCAATAGTAAAGTATTCTTTCTGCCTAAAAAACCATGGTAATTTGCATTTTTTGGACCTGGTAATATGTGTGCACCAAGGCTGGTAATTTTCAAACCCACTTCAATAGTAAAGTGTAAGACTGGGTTCTTCATTCCATGATGATATGTAAACAGTAATGTTGGTAATTTTACCTGTCCCCATGATGTTTGGGTATGCTGAATTGCTGCTTGGTGTCCGCGCTGCATCGCCTTCTTCATGCATTCTACCCCCTCCTCCATCCTCTGCATTATCTCCTCTGCTAGCATCCATTTATCTACTCCTGATAGATTTGTTTTTATGTTTGCACGTTAGTATACATTTACACGTGTTCACTCTTTTTTTGAAACTCATTGTTTTGTTTTACTCTTTACACAGGTGTTTGAAGGCAAGAATCGCAGGGGTGATTGAGAAGAACACTAAACAGGACAATTTACAGTACAACATGAGCATCTCCATTAAAAGGAAGCACTTCTCTTTATCCAATGTTAGTACTTAGCTAAAGTGGATGATAACTTTTACTATCTACAGGTTGATAACTTGTTTACTTCATGCAGTATAACATTTCTTGTAGACTGAAAAATGAACCTTTTTTGCAATGCATCTTCCATTGTATGAGAGAATGATTTTTGTGGTCAATAAAGGTTCCTCTCTCCTTTATTTGTCTTTAATTTTCCATGGTAGAACACAAAATCTATGTTTAGTGTAGCAAGGGAATGGGGTATTTTTTGGGTACTCTGTTTTGTTGCATAATGTTGGTAACAAAAACTACGGGGGTTGGTAATTTTGCACTTGGTTGATTGGTAAGTCAGTGCAATATGCAAAATTATGAGAGAAGTCTGCTTATTCTGTTTTCTAGAGGTGAAAGGATGGTAATTTTTGCACAGATCGGGAGGGGGTGGGGTGGGGGTGGGGTAAGTCTTTGTATTAAGCAAAAAAATTTGGAGATTTTGGATGAGTCTTTGATTCTTACCGAGGTGAGGTGATGTTGCCTGGTGATTTCTTCAATGTATCCCTGGTAATTTCCACAGCTTTCCCTGATGATCTGCTCTTGTCTGATCCAGATCTGGAGGAGGGGTAGGTCTTTGGTGTTGATTTTGAGCAGCTGTGTAG
This sequence comes from Aegilops bicornis, assembly GCA_021605145.1. NCBI lineage: Eukaryota > Viridiplantae > Streptophyta > Magnoliopsida > Poales > Poaceae > Aegilops > Aegilops bicornis. Next base: position 679,149,618 of record CM038673.1, on the reverse strand, counting down.
GGGGGAGGGGCGGGTGGGTGGTGGGGAGGGGCGTGTGGGTGGTGGGGAGGGTGAGAGAGGGTATACTTGCGTGGGAGGTAAGGGGGGTGGGGGAAAGTTGCGATCTGGAAAGTGCGTCGTGGGGGGATGGCATTTTCTTTTGGGCCTTGTACAGCGATCGGTCTGGTTAGCTGGCGGGGTGACCGGTCTGGTTAGCTGGCGTCGGCCTGGTTAGTTGGCGGGGTGATTGGCCTGGTTAGCTGGCGGGTGATCAACAGGTTAGGTAAATTTCCTATCGGGCACACTGTTGCCAAATATGACTGTCCTAAACCAAATACTAAACTAACTCAACCAAGTGGCCGAGGTGATATGGTCACACATTTGCATCGTCGAGTTGATTGCATTGCTCCACCAAATTAGTATAGTTTCAACAACTGCAGTTCTATATCCTATTTTTTAGCTGTTTCTTCTTTCTTGGTTACTAGGTTGGTTGGCTCCTTGGCCCGTTGTAAAGATCTTAGTCACTGCTTCAGATGGTTTAATTAGCCAGCTCGGCAGTATTTTATTACTGAGATTCCTACTAATGAACTCTTACTCTCATAACATACTATTTTTTTACCATGATGTGAACTAAACACACACACGCCTGATGCTAACAGGAAGGTATTGCTGGCAGCAGTGACACAATTGGCATATACGCGCCAACGAATTTTGCAAGAACGCCTGTGAACGGTTGTGATTTGTGCCTGCTATGTTTTCATTATGTTTCAGACCGGCGTTTCAGATGCATCTAGATGTTGTCGACCTCAATGAAATGCTCTATCGATTAGTCTTTGAAGGTGTACTGTGTCCTTGGTTATAATACAACTTTTAGGGCCTGTTTGGTTTCAAATAAGTCACCAACTTATAAGTCGAAAAGTGAAAAAAGTGACTTATTTTGCCAAACAGACCCGACTTATAAGTCACCCCAACTTATAAGTCATAAGTTGCTCCACCCCAACTTAAAACTTATAAGTCACCCCCTTTTGCGTGTGTCCCACCACCTGCATGATGTTGATTGGTGTAGAAAGGTGTGTCAGGTGACTTATAAGTCAGGTGACAACCAAACAGGCGTGACTTATAAGTCACTGGTTTTAAGTCACCTGACTTATAAGTCGGGTGACTTATTGAAACCAAACAGGCCCTTACAGTAGTTGGCATTTTTTAGAGCCGTTCGTTTGTCTTGATCTAACGGCGCAAACATACGTAGTACTCGAAAGTACGCGGATGAAAGTACTCGAAAGTACGCGGATGAAAGTACTCGAAAGTACTAAAAGTACTAATGACAAGGTGGGGATGCCTTTTAATCTAGGGGCATTTTAGTCCTAGGAATTATATGACAAGGTGGGGCCGTCTCGTCCAATGCAAAACCTTCGCCCCTCTCGTCCAATGCAAAACCGCCGCCCCTCTCGTCCAATGCAAAGTCGCTGCCGTGGTCCTTCCCCTCTTCCATCTCCATTAAAACCGCGGCCTCCTAGCCTTCTCCTCCTTCTCGCGGCCGCAACTTTGCTCTTCTCATCTTCCACATCCACCCCCTCTTCCATCCACGCAAAATCCTCGATGGAGTAGCAGATCGAGCACATCGGCGGCGGCGAGAACGCCGACTTTGTGGAGATCGCCGGCGGCGAGAACGCCGACTTCATGGAGGTCGCCGGCGGCGACTAGGTCAAGATGGCCAGGTTGACGGAGATCCGTTCTTGGTTTCACAACATATTGTAGATGAACTGGATGACAATGGCCACTTTGAAGCAAATGACGAGGAGGGAGAGGGCAAAGCTTTCCCCCCCACCCGCACAACAGATGCACAAGGTCGAGATCCTCCTCTGGGCGATGGAGAAGGTTGATTCGTCCAGCCCGTTGACCATGTGGAGGTGGTGGGCATTCAGATGCAGGGTAGAGCATGCACTGGATCAGGAACCCACGGTGCACGAGGTGCCGTTGCAGATTGTGGAGCCTCCAACCGAGTTGGAGATGACTCCGAAGCGCAAGAGGAGGAGGACAGGACAGTGGTCGCGACATCGCTTCCCCGCCGTTCTCCATGCTTCCCGCGCTACTCTCCTCGTCTGAACGGCGGCCGTAGCTATGTTTAGGGTAAGATTGCTGAATTCCATTCATCATTACTTGCCACTTGCTTCATTTGATTCTGCAATATGTTCTTGCTACCTGTGTACTTGAATCCGTAGCCTCTGGATGGCAGCTTAGTTTGATCGACGAGGCTGGAATGCGTCTAGGCATATAGTATTGGTATGTTTACTTGCTATGTTTTGATGTGCTGGAGTGGTATCCATGATAGGAAATTTTGTCTGTCACCTCAAGAGTTGTCTTCAAATTACGTGATGCAATCTGTGTAAATTGAACATGCAATATTTTTGTTGCAAGAAGTGCCTCCACACAAGTTCAGTACACAGTTTTAGAGTGATATACTCTGGGTTGCCACTGAAATATTTCAATACTGCAAGTTCAGTAGATAGTTGTAGGCATTGAAATATTTGATCTTGACCGTTCACCTGAAATATTTGAGTAGTGCAATTGCAGTACACACGAGTACACACTGAAATATTTCAGTAGTGCAATGCAATTTCAGTACACACGGGTAAACACTGAAATATTTCAGTACTGCAGTTTTAGTACACGCACGCAACCCCTGAAATATTTTGATGTAGCAGTTTCAGTACACGCGCATAGCCACTGAAATATTTCTGGGGTGCTGTTTCAGTACAACCACGTAGCCGCTGAAATATTTTGGTGGTGCACTTTCAGTACACGCACGTACCCACTGAAATATTTCAGTGGTTCGCTTTCAGTACACGCACGTACCAACTGGAATATTTCAGTGGTGCTGTTTCAGTACACACAGACGTAGCCACTGAAATATTTCAGTAATGCACTTTCAGTAGAGAGATGTACACACTGAAATATTTCAGTAGTGCCCTGTCGGTGATCTTGCATCAAAATATTTAGGGCTTCCTAATGATTCAACAGAAAATAGACATAAGCAGTGAAATAATTTTAGTTGGGATGTTGGCTTACTCATGTTGATGTGCTGTACAACGTTTTGCTTCACTTCCTGTAAGTGCTTCTTGCATGTGCTATAGCCTACATGCTGTTTACTCTCATCACAACAGTGATTTTGCATCTTGCAAAGGTCTTATTAATTCAACATTGACTTCTATGAACTTTGTATTCAAATTCGTATCCTCCTACAGTTGTTGTGACAGATGTCCTTGGCATCTTCAAATTACCGTACTGTCATTTTTCCAATACGAACTGTATTCCATCTGAAACTTTCAGTTACTTATATGCTACAGGTGGAATCATGGATAGGTTGCTGAAGATGTTGCACCTCACAATAAAAGTCCCTTGCTCAACCTCAACATCACATGATGTTTTGCATTTCTAGTTGTCTCAGTATTTCATGTGATGTATTTGAATACCAGAAGTTGTTATGCATTACAAGTTCAATCTAATAATCGTAGTACCTGCAGTCTGTGTGTTATCTGTTTTGTATGTGCGGGATCAAAATCTAATACGGTTCTGATTCCTGTTTTCATGGCGTTGATGCTAAGTTAAGTACATGCTGGTCAGAGTGATCGGAGGGAAGGGTGGCGCTGGTGGGAAATATTTTAGGGTTTTATCGCCGTGATAACCCTAGAAAATTAATAAAAATGTCGAAAATCAATGGAACTAGTCATGGATGCTTCTCATGTTGGTACAAGGGTGAAGAAAGAATATAGGTCCATTTGAAGCAAGTCGAGACAAACCCATCCATCCACACGGATCTTTACCTCCTATGGGAACGGCCGCCGGTGAAGGATCGACAACGTGCGCTTCTCGCGTCACCTCTGAGAAGTATTTTGAGCATTTAATCGCATTAGAAAAACCATACAAATGCTGACAACCTTACCAAACTAGTCATGCTTCCTTCTCATGTTGATACAAAGAAGTAAAAAAATTTGGGTCCATTTACATCACGTCCGGCAAGTTTGTTTGTTTGTATGTGTTCTCCGTGTGTGTGAATTACATGTGGGATCCACATGTAAAAATCCCATAGGCAAAGGTGGTCGAAAAAATCACCGCATTGCGGAGGGACCATTTACTTAAGCCATTTTTTGAACAAAGGTGATTTTTCCCACCACCTCCAAATCACCCACATTTTCTTTTACACGGTGACCCACATGTGCCAAACATGTCTATGAAAGAAAATTAGGAAAAAATAGTTTACAATGCCCCCTAGAGGTATAGACCGATGTTTTGATCGGTGAGTCTAGAGGGCAGTATAAATTCAAAAAAATCAAAAAAATATAAAACCTTGGAAACCTAGCTTTGTTTGTGCAAGAGATCACGTGTGCCAAAATTTGGGTGATTTGGAGGTGGTCGAAAAAATCACCGCATTCCGGACGGACCATTTGGTCTAACTTAAGCCATTTTTTGAACAAAGGTGATTTTTTCCACCACCTCCAAATCACCCAAATTTTCTTTTACACGTTGACCCACGTCTGCCAAACATGTCTATGAAAGAAAGTTTGAAAATATATATTTTACAATGCCCCCTTGAGGTGTAGACCGATGTTTTGATCAATCAGTCTAGAGGGCAGTATAAATTCAAATAAATTCAAAAAAATATAAAACCTTGGAAACCTAGCTTTGTTTGTCCAAGAGATCACGTGTGCCAAAATTGAGGTGATTTGGAGGTGGTCGAAAAAATCACCGTATTCCGGAGGGACCATTTAAGCTATTTTTTGAACAAAGGTGATTTTTCCCACCACCTCCAAATCACCCAATTTTTCTTTTACATGGTGACCCACATGTGCCAAACATGTCTATGAAAGAAAATTTGGAAAAAATATATTTTACAATGCCCCCTTGAGGTATAGACCGATGTTATGATCAGTTAGTCTAGAGGGCAGTATAAATTCAAAAAAATTAAGAAAATATAAAACCTTGGAAACCTAGCTTTTTTTGTGCAAGATGTCATGTGTGCCAAAATTGAGGTGATTTGGAGGTGGTCGAAAAAATTATCGCATTCCGGAGGGACCATTTGGTCTAACTTTAGCCATTTTTTGAACAAAGGTGATTTTTTCCACCACCACCAAATCACCCAATTTTTCTTTTACACGGTGACCCACATGTGCCAAACATGTCTATGAAAGAAAATTAGGAAAAAAATATTTTACGATGCCCCCTTGAGGTATAGACCAACGTTATGATCAGTCAGTCTAGAGGGCAGTATAAATTCAAAAAAAATTCAAAAAACATAAAACCTTGGAAACCTAGCTTTGTTTGTGCAATAGATCATGTGTGCCAAAATTGAGGTGATTTGGAGGTGGTCGAAAAAATCACCGCATTCCGGACGGACCATTTGGTCTAACTTAAGCGTTGGTCTTCCTTGCTCGAAAATCAATGGAACTAGTCATGGATGCTTCTCATGTTGGTACAAGGGTGTAGAAAGAATATAGGTCCATTTGAAGCAAGTCGAGAAAACCTGTCCTTCCACACGGACCCTTACCTCCTACCCGAACGGCCGCCAGTGAAGGAGGTGAATTTTTGGCCATGTTAAGAATAATTTTTCCTTGTTGTGGGCATGGCCACCCCAGTGGGTCAACAACGTGCACTTCTCCCGTCACCTCCAAGAAGTACTTTAAGCATTTTGATATGAATATTCAGATCTAAATGATTCAAAATAAAAGTTCATTTTGACAAAAGAAATAGTAATACTTCAGGCATACTAATCAAAGTAATCATGTCTTCTCAAAATAGCATGGCAAAAGAAAGTTCATCCCTACAAAATCATATAGTTAGGCTATGCTTCATTTTTGTCACACAAAGATGTTCCCAACTTCTATACCCCCAATGACAAGCCAAGCAATTGTTTCATACTTAAATAATCTCAAACTTTTTCAACCTTCACGCAATACATGAGCGTGAGCCATGGATATAGCACTACGGGTGGAATAGAATATGATGATGGGGATTGTGTGGAGAACACAAAAGGAGAAAGTCTCACATTGACGAGGATAATCAACGGGCTATGGAGATGCCCATCAATTGATGTCAACATGAGGAGTAGGGATTGCCATGCAACGGATGCACTAGAGCTATGAATGCTCAACAAAAGAAAACTAGTGGGTGTGCATCCAACTTGCTTGCTCACGAAGAACTAGGGCATTTTGAGGAAGCCCATTGTAGGAATATACAAGCCAAGTTCTATAATGAAAAATTCCCACTAGTATAAAAAGATAACTTATGATACTCACTATATGAAAAACATGGTGCTACTTTGAAGCACAATATATGAGACTCACTACATGAAGAACAAGGTGCTACTTTGAAGCACAATATATGAGACTCACTACATGAAGAACAAGGTGCTACTTTGAAGCACAAGTGTGGAAAAAGAGATAGTAGCATTGCCCTTTTTATTTATTTATTTTTTTGGCCTTTCTTTTTTTTGTCCTTTTTTCTTTTTTTTGATTTTTTTGGGCAATGCTCTAATAATGATGATCATCACACTTCTATTTATTTACAACTCAATGATTACAACTCGATACTAGAACAACATATGACTCTATATGAATGCCTCCGGCGGTGTACCGGGATGGTGCAATCAATCAAGAGTGACATGTATGAAAATAATGCATGGTGGATTTGCCACAAATACGATGTCAACTACATGATCATGCAATGGCAGTATGAAGAAAGTAAAGTATGTCATGATGATGATGAACGCAACGGTGGAAAGTTGCATGGCAATATATCTCGGAATGGCTATGGAAATGCCATAATAGGTAGGTATGGTGGCTGTTTTGAGGAAGATATAAGGAGGTTTATGTGTGATAGAGAGTATCATATCACGGGGTTTGGATGCACCGGCGAAGTTTGCACCAACTCTCAAGGTGAGAAAGGGCAATGCACGGTACCGAAGAGGCTAGCAAAGGCGGAAAGGTAAAAGTGCGTATAATCCATGGACTCAACATTAGTCAAAAGAACTCATATACTTATTGCAAAAATTTAGAAGTCATCAAAAACCAAGTACTACTGGCGCGCATGCTCCTAGGGGATAGATTGGTAGGAAAAAGACCATCGCTCGTCACGACCGCCACTCATAAGGATGCACAAGCCAGGTACACTTCATGTTTCAAATTTGTTACACAACTTTAACCATACGTGCATGCTACGGGACTTGCAAACTTCAACACAAGTATTTCTCAAATTCACAATTATCAACTAGCAGGACTTTGATATTATCACCTCCATATCTCAACAAAATTATCAAGCATCAAACTTATCTTAGTATTCAATTCACTCATAAGAATCCTTAAAAATCTTGTATGCTTAGCATATTAGAATTAAGCACATTACCATGCTATCTAAGACTCTCAAAATAATATAAGTGAAGCATGAGAGTTCATATATTTCTTCAAGATAAAACTACCACCGTGCTCTAAAAGATATAAGTGAAGTACTAGAGCAAAAACAAACTACTCCGAAAGATATAAGTGAAGATCAATGAGTAGGTAAATAATTATGCAACTATGTGAAGACTCTCCCATTTAATAATTTCAGATGTTGGTATTTTATTCAAAGAGCAAGCAAAGCTAAAGTAAATGACATGACGCTCCAAGCAAAACACATATCATGTGGCGAATAAAAATATAGCTCCAAGTAAAGTTACCGATGAACGAAGACGAAAGAGGGGATGCCATTCGGGGCATCCCCAAGCTTAGGATCTTGGTTGTCCTTAAATATTACCTTGGGGTGCCTTGGGAATCCCCAATCTTAGGCTCTTGCCACTCCTTATTCCATAGTCCATCGAATCCTTACCCAAAACTTGAAAACTTCAACCACACAAAACTCAACACAAAACTCGTAAGCTCCGTTAGTATAAGAAAATAAAACCACCACTTAGGTACTGTAATGAACTCATTATAAATTCATATTGGTGTAATATCTAATGTATTCTAACTTATCTATGGTTCATATCCTCCGATACTACTCATAGATTCATCAAAATAAGCAAACAACACATAGAAAACAGAATCTGTCAAAAACAGAACAGTCTGTAGTAATCTGTACAAAACGTATACTTCTGGAACCCCAAAAATTCTAAAATAATTTGGTGGACCTGAGGAATTTGTCTAGTAATCATCTTCAAAAAGAATCAACTAAATAGCACTCTCCAGTAAAAAGTTGAAGCTAATCTCGTGAGCGCTAAAGTTTCTGTTTTTTTACAGCATGATCATAAAGACTTCACCCAAGTCTTCCCAAAGGATCTACTTGGCACAAACACTAATTAAAACATGAAAACACATCTAAGCAGAGGCTAGATGGATTATTTATTCCTAAACAGAACCAAAAAGCAAGAAACTAAAATAAAATTGGGTTGCCTCCCAACAAGCGCTATCGTTTAACTCCCCTAGCTAGGCATGATGATTTCAATGATGCTCACATAAAAGATAAAAATTGAAACATAAAGAGAGCATCATGAAGAATATGACTAGCACATTTAAGTCTAACCCACTTCCTATTCATAGGGATTTTGTGAGCAAACAACTTATGGGAACAAGAATCAACTTGCATAGGAAGGTAAAACAAGCATAACTTCTAAACTTTAAGCACATAGAGAAGAAACTTGATATTATTGGAACTCCTACAAGCATATGTTCCTCCCTCATAATAATTTTCAGTAGCATCATGAATGAATCCAACCATATAACCAGCACCTAAAGCATTCTTTTCATGATCAACTTGCATAGAATTTTTATTACTCTCCACATAAGCAAATTTCTTCTCATGAATAATAGTGGGAGCAAACTCAACAAAATAACTATCATGTGATTGAAAATTAAGATCAAGATGACAAGTTTCATGGTTATCATTATTTTTTAAAGTATACGTATCATCACAATAATCATCATAGATAGGAGGCATGCTTTCATTATAGTAAATTTGCTCATCAAAGCTTGGGGGACAAAAAATATCATCTTCATCAAACATAGCTTCCCCAAGCTTGTGGCTTTGCATATCATTAGCATCATGGATATTCAAGGAATTCATACTAATAACATTGCAATCATGCTCATCATATAAATATTAAGTGCCAAACATTCTAATGCATTCTTCTTCTAACACTTTGGCACAATTTTGTTTTCCATCATACTCACGAAAGATATTAAAAAGGTGAAGTGTATGAGACAAACTCAATTACATTTTTTTTGTAATTTTCTTTTATAGACTAACTAGTGATAAAACAAGAAAAAAAAGATTCGATTGCAAGATCTAAAGATATACCTTCAAGCACTCACCTCCCCGGCAACGGCGCCAGAAAAGAGCTTGATGTCTACTACACTACCTTCTTCTTGTAGACGTTGTTGGGCCTGCAAGTGCACAGGTTTGTAGGACAGTAGCAAATTTCCCTCAAGTGGATGACCTAAGGTTTATCAATCTGTGGGAGGCGTGGGATGAAGATGGTCTCTCTCAAACAACCCTGCAACCAAATAACAAAGTGTCTCTTGTGTCCCCAACACACCCAATACACTGGTAAATTGTATAGGTGCACTAGTTAATGAAGAGATGGTGATACACGTGCAATATGGATGGTAGATATAGGTATTTGTAATATGAAATAATAAAAACAGCAAGGTAACTAATGATAAAAGTGAGCGTAAACGGTATTGCAATGATAGAAAACAAGGCCTAGGGTTCATACTTTCACTAGTGCAAGTTCTCTCAACAATAATAACATAGATATATCATATAAAAATCCCTCAACATGCAACAAAGAGTCACTCCAAAGCCACTAATAGCGGAGAACAAACGTAGAGATTATGGTAGGGTTCGAAACCACCTCAAGGCTATTCTTTCGGATCAATCTATAATAGAGTTCGTACTAGAATAACACCTTAAGACACAAATCAATCAAAACCCTAATGTCACCTAGATACTCCATTGTCACCTCAAGTATCTGTGGGCATGATTATACGATATGCATCACACAATCTCAGATTCATCCAACCAACACAAAGTACTTCAAAGAGTGCCCCAAAGCTTCTACCGGAGAGTCAAGAACGTGTGCCAACCCCTATGCATAGGTTCATGGGTGGAACCCGCAAGTTGGTCACCAAAACATACATCAAGTAGCACATGATATCCCATTGTCACTACAGATAAGCACGGCAAGACATACATCAAGTGTTCTCATAAAAGACTCAATCCGATAAGACAACTACAAAGGGGAAACTCAATTCATCACAAGAGAGTAGAGGGGGAGAAACATCATAAGATCCAACTACAATAGCAAAGCTTGGGATACATCAAGATCGTGCCATAGAGGGAACACGAGAGAGAACACGAGAGAGAGAGATCAAACACATAGCTACTGGTACATACCCTCAGCCACGAGGGTGAACTACTCCCTCCTAGTCATGGATAGCACCGGGATGATGAAGATGGCCACCGGTGATGGGTTCCCCCTCTGCAGGGTCTTGAGCAGCAGGCTCCGAGAGGTTTTGGTGGCTCTGAGAGGCTTGCGGCGGCGGAACTCCCGATCTATCTTCTGTGCGGAAGTTTTAGATGCGTGGGTATATATGGGTGGAAGAATGCGTCGGTGGAGCTACGGGGCCCCAAGAGGCGGGGGGCGCATGCAGGGGGTGGGCGCGCCCCCACCCTCGTGAGCACCTCCCGTATCTTCCGACATGGAGTCCAAGTCCATCGGTGGCTTTCGTTCCAAAAATAACTTCTCCGATTGATTTCGTTCCGTTTTGACTCCGTTTGATATTCCTTTTCCTCGAAACCTTTGAAATAGGCATAAAGCAAAGAAATCTGGGCTGGGCCTCCGGTTAATAGGTTAGTCCCAAAAATAATATAAAAGTGGATAATAAAGCCAAATATTGCCTAAAACAGTAGATAATATAGCATGGAGCAATCAAAAATAATAGATACATTGGAGACGTATCACTCCTCTACTCGTCGACCGCCGATGAAGCACGGCCGTGAAGATGCAGCGGACGAGCCGGAGGCAACCATCGGTGGAGAGCAGTCTGCTGTCGTGGCTGCCGCCACGGTTGCAGCGGCTGAGTCCGTCGGAGCGGCGACGGCTGGCGGTGCAGCAACTGCTGTGCCTCCTCCCGCTGCCATCCCAGACGTCGAGCTACCAGTCGGAGAGCGTGTGCACGAGAAGGTGGGGGAAGATCTGGACAAGGAGACGTCGAGGCTCCATGAGAGAATCGAGGAGGAGTTGTACGGGCGGGGGGGGGGGGCGTGGAAGAGATAGAGTTCGAGATGGCTGTGGATCCTAGGAAGGGTAGCGACTTCGACGAGGATGTCATCGACGAGCTCTCGGAGGTACCACTCTGGTTTTTCAGATTTATTTTTCCTTCAAGTACTCTGTTTTTTCATGGCATTGGGGTTTTTCTTGTTAAGTACATGAGCATCAAATTCATATGGGCGTGCTAGTTGAAAGGATCTATCATAGATTTTCTTGCATAATGAATGGTGGTTTTTGAATCTGAATCATTTTCTTAAAGTATTGATGAGGTATAATATTTGCGTACATGTAGGATTGTAGGGATCTAGCATAGATTTTCTTGTTCGATGGTGATTTTAGAATCTGATTCATTTTCTGTTTCGAATAGACAGAAGAAAAAACCACTAGTATAGCTAAAACTCCATCAAGCAGGCAGATGATGCATTTGCAATATAATGGCAATTTACTGAATTGACACAGAGTTGCCATACTGATCTCTTAAAACACCACCCGTCGACTCATCTCCTTCTTAACTATCATATGATGCATCTACATTCAGTTCTAATTGGTAAGAATCCTGTTCTGACCACTTGATTATTTCTTTGACACTATTTCCTGTTTTGGCAATTGGTCTGCCTTGTTGCATGAGGACAGAACCAATACCTTGACCTGATGCATTTGTTTAAAAAGTAAATGGTAGGGTCAAATAAGGCAAAGCCATAACAAGAGCAGTGACCAGACAATTCTTCAATGTTGTGAAGGCCTCAATTTGAGCATCGACCCTTTGGAATGAATCTTTTTTAGACAACATGCTCTAAATACTCAACTTGTATTTGTAGAACTAGAATTCAATTTCAGAATCTTTTTTTAGACAACTGGAATGAATCTTTTTTAGCATATATTTGTAAAACTAGAATTCAATGCCTGATTCCAATAAATAGACAAAACAAACACTTTGTTTTGCATGACAACATTTCCTTTTCCAAGTTAAGTTGCTCCAAAGTATTTTCCTCGCCGGTATCATCAGAGTCACAAGATAAGGGATAGAAATAGTAGCCCATAGCTCCTTTATCAATTTCCGTCTAAAACTTATCAGGGGCTAACAATGTTGGAGAATTAGTATTGGTGCTCTCAGAAAGAATAATGGTTTCTTGATTCTAGTAGATAGAAGAAACCCCCCTTGTGTGTAACATGGAGGAGTATAATGAAGCCTTTTTTTCTAATTCCAATCAGAATTACACCTGTAACAAGTATCAAGTATTATTAAACCAAGCCACATCATGAATTCTTTCATGTGTTAATTATGTACTTCTTGTGCACTAATCTATCAATGCAACTATTCCACTGTCCATATTTATGCATGTCAAATTATTTGGGTCAATTATGTATGTGCATATACGCCTTATTTCAAGCAAATAGATAATTGTCATGTTACACGTCTGTACTTTTCAAACATTCTAATTAAGAGCAATGTAGCAGAATAGATTAACTGAGTTCTTCTTTGTGTACTAATTCACAGGAGGATGATGATGATGTGGAGTATGACATGGACAACAGGCACAACAAGAGCCGCTACATCATGAGGCAGTTGATTGCTGGAAAAATCAAGTACCGTTTCTATGGAAAGCTTGGCTGCCCCTTCTGTGGCAAGGCGATCAAGTGCGGCATAGATGGCTTATTGCAGCATGCCGTCACCACTGGCAACTCCTACAGTAGGAAGCAAAAGGGCAGTACTCTGGCAAAACATGCGGCCTATGGGCTCTTCCTCAAGATTGTCAAAGTCAATGAGCCCTACTACATCCCGCTGCACCGCCGCTGAACAAGGGAGACAAGTGATGTGCTCCTAGACTACTGCTGCTGCCCCAGGACCGCCGTGTCCTTTTATGTTGTCGGTATTCGCTAATCAAATCTAAAACTTATGGTATATGGTGTGTAAGAACTTATGTCCTATGGTCTATGGTGGGTGTGAACTTATGGTGTGCGGTCTGCCGTTTAACTAAGTGTTTGCTACTAATCTGCTTAAGTGGTCTAGGTTGTTATTGGTACTATTTTGTTGATGCATGTTAGGCATTGTACAATGGTAGATGCTAAGGGTGGTGCTTATAAAAATAAACCGGGTTTTTTCTGAAGCACCATTGTCTATTTCTACAGGACAGATGCCTAGTTAAGCGTCTACCTTGTACAAATAAGCACCGGTGCTTAAGAAAAGCTTGGTTTATCTCTCTAAACACCTCACCTAATCACCTTGCATTGTACAAGTCCATAGCAACTCATGTATCATACGGTGGTCTATGTTATGTTTGCTGTGTTATTCTTCCGTTCTAGAATCATACGGTTATGCATGCTAGGAACTCTACTACTGTGACTATGGTAGTTATAGCTTGGCATGATTATGTTCATTTTATAACTTAGGATGTTCCAGCCATATCTATGACCAGTTACAACTGAATTATGCATAAGTTTTTGCCAAAAGTAAAGCATGCAAATAATTGCCAATTCTACCTATTGCCATTTGAAGCTTTGTACTGAGGATGCATTAGTTATTGCAATAAGTAGAGGATGCTCATGTTTCCCAGAAGTGCTTGTTTCCACTTTCTGGTAAGAACTGAACATGTATCAATTTATGCTAAAAGTAGACCATGAGCACGAACAATTGTTGCTTCCTATTTGTGTTTGAATGGGCTCAACATATCTGGTGATGGTTTAGGGTCTCTACGTGACCGTGATGATAACTCAAGATGTTCCAGCCATATCTATGACCAGTTATAACTCAACTATGCATGAGTTCTTGCCAAAAAGTAAAGCATGCAAAAGATTGCCAATACAACCATATTGCCAATTTAATTTTTGTACTGAGGATGCATTAGTTATAGCAGTAAGTAGAGGATGCTCATGATTGCCAAAAGTACATATATCCACTTTATGATAAGAACTGAGCATGTATCAAATGATGCTAAAAGTAGAGCATGAGCAAGATCATGCATCAATTGATGCTACCTATTTGTGTTTGAATGGGCTCAACATTTGTTTGGCTATGGTCTTGCTGTCAAATTTAAGTTTGAGTTCTACGAGGCTTTTCTCCGTTATGAAGACTTTTATCTGAAACTGACATTGCTGGTTCGTATGCAATGATGTAAACCGGGTCAATTAATCTAAAGACAATAATTCAAAGATGTATAACAAAATTAGCAGTCAACTAATATTAAAAAAATTAAGTGGATCATTTAACATATGATCCACTTATGAGTTTAAGCACACAACCTATTTGGTCGTGCATAAAATAAGCGCAGTTTAACTAGGGTATCCAATTGTTTAACCACGTGAAGTTGTGCAAACCCTATGAGGATTCAACTACTAAAAGAGCGGCCGACAACGATTAAAAAAAGCTACGATCAGGAAATACCTTCTCTTGGAGGCAATGGCGCCGAAGTTGATGGCATGGATAGTGCATGGCAAACTAGAAGTGCCCCTATAGCGCGGTAGACGGCGGCAAGGATAAACGACACGTTCACACGAGGAGGGGCGGCGAGAATAACACTGAAGTCCGACCCCTCATGGCGGTGGGCGGTGGCCGGCAACTCCTGTAATCCGTGTGAGCCCGGCGTCTCCAATCTAATCTTGCAGCGGTCATGGGAGCTGCGGATTGCACGGCCGGGTGGTTAGAATGAGGCGTTGTAATCGCGGGATTCAGGGAGGGGTTGGCAGCGTGAGTTATGTGATATTTCAATAATATCACAATGATATCCCAAAAGATCTAGAAAATATTGTCCTTGCTTTTTAAGTATTAACAATGGTTTCTTCGTGTCGCATATGCCCGAAAAATGCCATACGTGACAAAACTTGCAATACATGTTGAAAATGGTCCACATTGTACTAATGAACGAAAAAGCCACGCATGTGACGGAACTTCGAAAATTTGTTGAAGATGCTTAATTTGGAGATGGTCTACAATTTCACTGCAATATTTCAAATTTATTTTATAATTAAAATTCAATGGTGCAAGGTTTTACATGTTTTTCAATTCTTTTCAAACTTAAACTTTTTACACATGTCCAAGAAAGGCAATGTGGCAAGGTTTTACATGTTTTTCATTGTTATCAAACTTAAACTTGTCACATAAGACATGTGTACCTAAAAAAGGAAGTGTTATTTTAGTATAAGTCAACATGTCACATAGGCAAAAAAAAAGATTTTATAGAATAAAAGCCCACCTACCTAACATGATATTTCACACGCCACAGCCCGCATACGACTACAAACCCAATCATATGGGCCAGGATGCAAGCCCGTGGTGGGACTAAACTCAGACGCACGCGCACCAAAGATTACCTGCAGGCCTTGATTGCCATGATCGCAGCGCCCAGCACCACTACCCCCACGTCCTAGACAAACCGCCTCCCCCACGTCCCCATCGCAGGCGTGAAAAATCCCCAAATCGACTACATCACTGCCTCATTCCGAGAACCTCCATTGCCGCTTCCATCTCTTCTGCAAACAACCCACAAACATCTCTCTTCGAAGCCCGCAGTCGCAGGAGGAGGGCAATGGCGGAGGAAGCGTCTACCAAGCGTGATTGTGGCCAGACGTCCGACCAGAGCGGCAACCTCGACGTCGTTCACGTTCCTGGTCAGAAGCACGAGTACACCGTAACCCTCAAAGGGGTTGAGCTCCACGGCAAGGAGACGCTGGAGGTCTTCTGCGCCAACAAACCAGACAAGGCCGACAAGATGATCTTTAGGAACAGGAGGAGCGCCTGCGGCTCGTACCCCCACATCATAGGCGTTGATGTGGAGTTTACCAAAGATTATGAACCTCTGAAGATGGCAGCAGTTCTGCAGATCAGTGTGGAGGGTCTCTGCCTCGTGTACCACATCGCTGCGGCCACAAAATGGTCAAAAATCCTACTCATTCACCCTCTTCCATTCATCAATACTGCTCCCTCGAAATTTCATTAGACTAGTTTCATACAAGGTGTACTAGTGTAGTTTGTGAAAATGGATGCACTAGTGTAGTTCCTCAAAGTAGATGCACTAGAATATATTTTGAACCTAATGCACTTCATTAGTATCTGAAATTGTTGCACAAGATTAATTTTTGAGCTTGATGTACCAGTGTAGTTTCTCATCTTGATTCATTAGTGTAGTTTCTGAACTTGATGTAGTGAAGTAGTTTTGAACTTGGTCTGGTGTAATTTTCACCACCAAAAAGCTTAAGAACTTGGTGAAGCAGATGTATAAGTTATTTTATTAGACAGAATAAAACTAAACTGGCACTAAGAAAGCAAATATATCATTGACTAAACTATATATTCCGAAAAGAAAAATAACATGGTGTACTTGATTTTAATTTCAGAACTTTGTGTACTAGTTTTTGAACTACATTCATCCATGACTTATACTGTATAAGCATCTACTCCATGTATTATTCACTTGTAAACCGTAAAAAAGAAGAAGATTAAATCTTGAAAAATAAACACTAGTACTCCATGTATTCATCACTTGTCTCTCCCCTAGCAGGCCAAAGCGCCTCAAATAGCTCCTACAGGAGGAGAATTTGTTCACCTTTGTCAGTTTCGGCATTAGAAATGACAGGGACAAACTGAAGTTGTCTGGTTTGGAGATAAACCCCAACAAGTACATCGGCATTCAGCGCTACTGGAGAGTTCCATACAACGGAAAACAATACGACTCCTTGGCTAATGTTGCAGCCAGCGTCATCCACCCATTCTACAGCAAGATGAAGAAGAAGATCGACGGCAAGCAGACCATAAACTATGGGGGGACAACCCACTGCCAGATTACCTCATCGAGTACGCAGCAATAGATGCGTACGCCACCTACAAGTCGTGAAAGATAATCGACAACATCAAAAGAGGTCTGGAAATTTCAAAAGAGGAGGAAGCGGACCCCTACTACCACTGCCACTATGCGGGATGAGGAGACATCAAAGTCTGCCTTCGTGTTGCTTGTGCTTGTGTTTGTCCTTTATCTTGTTGTTCTAAATTTGTAGTTTGCTTTTCTTGGGTTAAACCAGCTTGTTTATGTCATGTGTGTCAGAGTTGAACCAATTTGTTTATGTCATGTTTGTCAGGGTTGAACAAGTTTGCTTATGTCATCAAGTACATAGTTTGCTTATCTCGTTAAATAAGTTTGCTAGCTTCCTATTCTGTTTGTCCATCAAAACAAAAATTCAAGTAAATTATGAATGGAACTCTGTGGCTGCTCTTCAATACTCTCTCCGTAAACTAATATAAGAGCGTTTAGATTACTATTTTGGTAATCTAAACGCTCTTATATTATTCTGAAGGAAATACTAGTTATGAATGGAACTAATCACAGAAGGTTGTGCCATGTGTAGTTTTGGTTCAGAATTGTATGGAAAAGAAAACAATTACTACAATTAGAACTAAACTCCATTAATCGAACCTACGAAAAAGGGTCCCCCAACCCCCCCAGCTTTATACTATAAAGCAACAGCACCAAGCATCCAACAACAAGTCAAGACAGATTCAAGTTCAAGGAAGTCTAAAATAACCGCTGGGGCAACAGCAAAACAAGCCCCAAACATAACAAGTTCATTTCACAGCGACACATGGCCCATTTACTGAACCTAGATATATATATATATATATATATATATATATATATATATATATATATATATATTATATATAGATAGATAGATAGATAGGTACGGTAATACATGGCAAGTACTCGGAAACAAGAGCTAACATACCAAGTTCATTTCACATCAAAACATGGCCCAGCCAGTTCTAAATGAGGTTGATGGTGGTCATCATCCTCAAGTCACGGTGACGGTGTTACGCATAGCGATGAGTAGGATGCCCTGACCTACCCGAAGATTCTTGCCATGAAGGAACTTCTTCCACCCCGCCCGGTTGAAGACAGTGCGACCTTCCGTGTCCACTGCATAGGCATAGGTGCTGATGGAGCCCGTTCTGGTAAGGCGTAGTCCAGCAGCCATGCCTTCTTCATGCGTCTCGATGCCACAGCTAACAGATAACCTCTTAGGTAATTTCTAAAAACAGGTTATATGATATATGAGCATGTCACGTGAAATTATCAACAAATCATACACTTCAAGACACATATATAATTGGATTCAACACTAAACATATATATCATCACATCACTACACTAGACGCTAATCATCAAATTACTACAGTAATTAAGCATATCATTAGATTACTACGTACACTAACCATATCATCGCATATTACTACACTACATAAGCATATATCGCATTACTACAACACATGCATACCATAAAAAATTCTGCACTAAATGAATTCTACACATGGCATATCATCACAGTACTACAACATGCATATCATATCAACTACTACATTAATTAAGCAAGCATATCATGCAATTACCATAGTAAGTAACATACCATGAGATGTTGTTTAACATTCGTCCTTGTGAGGCGGGTCACAAATGGCATCCCGACGTAGTCTTCACGTAGCGGAAGCATGTCCCAGAGGTTGCACGTTTCCTCGCCGCTCAGCCTCAGTCTTTGGGCATAGAGTGCTTCATCAAATGGGTTCTCATCATCATCTGAATCCTCACGATCGTCCTCCTCATGAACTTCATCCTCATTATCGGAAATCAAATTAAGATAGAAAACAGAAATCTTGGGCCTTTCTCCTCTCAAGGAGAAGCTAATCAATTCACCCCCACTAAGACGCAAGCGGGCGATGAAACGGTCCCATTCATCTCCTCCGATCTGGGTTATCGTTCGCCCCTTATCGACCTGCATAGTGTACGGCCCCCCAAGAGCGTCGAAGGTCACGGTGTCTCCGGCGAGCTCATTGAATGCCAATCTCACATTGCATGGGACAATCTGTGCAAGATAAAATCAAATAACAAACACAATGCATTAGTGGAAATAGCAATAAAAAAACAAAATTAATGAATTGTCAGAAGGTTCATATAAATTGTTACCGCTGCAAAAACAAAAGTAGGCTAGAAGTAGATGCCGAACAGCGTGGCAGTACAAAGGCTGGCCCGACACCATGACTTGCACCGTCCACACGGTGCTTCCTCCATTCTACACAGAACATGTTGAAATCTAAGTTGAATTGTACGCTACCATAGTACAATACAAAGATCATACATATAATAAATCATAGTGATATCCTAAAATGCAATGCCTATTAAATCTGTTTACTATCATCTACCTAAAAAAGCAATGCCAATGACAATAGCAATGTCAATATCATCTACCTAATAAATCCCAATCCAATCCAATCCAATGTCAGTACTACATACTATAGTGAAGAACAGATGAATTATTTTGATTTATTATTTCACACATAGGGCCTCATTTTGATTTGCACATGGCCTCTCTTTTCCCTGGTACGACTCAGATCCTACACTACGACATCCATCAATCTATCAAAGAACCATCATATCCATCAACAAATCATCTACCGCATGTATCAAATAAAATTTCTGGATCGAATCTGTGCCCGGAGGGAGACGCATGCGGTTTGGGAAGGGAAGAAGATTCGCGAGGGGGATGAGGGGAGATCTCACCTACTTGCCGGAGTTGGCGGTGGCCGCGCAGATCCGGCGGCGAAGAGAGGCGTCGTCGGGAGCTGGCGGCGGCGACGCTTGTCGAGAAGGGGACTAAGAAGTTGAAAATGATGTGGAGTACTAGGTGCACTTAGCCAAATGTGGTACATGTGGTGGCGCGTTTGTGTGGATGACAAGGGGAACCCACATGTCGGCACCCATAGAAAAAAATTAGCATTTCCAACTGCCTCGCGGGGACTCGAACTAGGGCCATGCGGGTGTGAGGTAAAGGGTCTAGCCAGTTCAGCTGATGCAGTGTTTTCGGTCGAACCAATTTGCCTCTCCTTAAGACATTTATCCAGACGCAGACACACGAAAAAAACCATGCACCGAGGTTGTGCTCCATGTGTGGCATAAGTGGTCCTATGAAGCTGCAACTAGGATCAATGTTGATATATGTTGTTATTAGCTAGGGTACCAACACTATATAATGGCTTATGTGTTCCTTGCTAGTAAAAAACCATTGTCCATGTTGGCCCAAGTGGCACGTTTGAGTGCAACGTGTCAATATTGGTGCAGTTGGCCCTTATGGCATCCGTGAGTCCAAAGAGACCATGATTAGTGAAAACACATGAAGATTGCTACATGACGGGCCGTTGGCGTGTCTTGGTATGCATTTTGCGTGCAATGTGACTACAAAAAGATATTGCATGTCGAGACGTAGTTTATCGGTGCATGTGGATCCTATAGGCTTATTTGTTCCTTGTTTGTGGGCATGGTGCGTGTTGGCCCAAGTGACATGTGTCAGTCCATTGTGACATCTATTGGTGCATCTGGCCCTTATATCAATTATTTGTGCAAAGAGATCAAGATTGATACATGTCGGTCCATTGTCGCATCTTGGAGTGGAATGTGACTAGAAGAATTGGTGAATGATTTGGTCCCCTTATGGCATGTGTGAGTCCAATGCGACCAATGTTGTTGCGTGCTGGTCAAGATGGTATCGACACGTGCAGTGTGAATATTACTGGTACATGTCCGCCGTTATAGCATCTGTGTGTCGAAGGAGAACAAGTTTGGTGCATGCTCTTGTGTGCCAAGATGTTATGTGGGAACAAAAAAACTGTCAATAGTTAATTTCTGTGGACCCAGAAACAATGAGAATTATTTCTGGAGTACCTATTTGTAAATTTTGCACAGTTCTAGTTGGGTGCTGATGTGGAATGTTTTTTTTCCGCGGTGCACTTACAAACTGGACTAACTTGTCAGAAATCATGTCAACCCACCCAAAATGGCGGATTAGACCTAGCTGCAACAAATTACCCCAGTATGTGTTTTTTTATGCAACAAACAAGTAGGTGTTCTATGCAAAAGTAACACCAAAAGTAGGTGGTTTATGCAATTTTCTCGCTAAACCACAGGTCAAAAAATATACAAATTCATGACAAAAATTAAATGAAAGCGGTTGGGGCGTCCACTCCACACGCCAAATAAAGGTCGCCTCCCCCACCCCCGTCTCCCCTGCTGCTTTTCTTCCCCAAATTAGCAAAAACCCTCTCTTCTCACCTCGAACCCTACCTCCTACGTGCCAGCAACCACCTCCCTTGCCCTTCGTTGTCGGAAGATGAAGGCCGGCCGTGAAGACGTGGCGGTGGAGAAGGACGCAGCGGTAGAAGTAGTGGAGAAGCCTGCTGTGGTCATTGTCGCCGCGGTTGGCGCGGCCGAGGGCGTCGTCGCAACGACGGGAGGCGGTGCACCATCTGCTATGACTGCTCCGTCCGCCGTCGCACCGGTCGAGCCTGCGGTCGGGGAGCAGGTGGAGGAGGAGGTGGCGGTGGATCTGGAGGAGCAGAGGGTCAAGCGGAAGCGCGAGCAGTACGAGCTCATCGACAACTACTACGAGGAGGCCCACCTCGACACTCAGGAAGTGCAGGGCGAGGTCGTCGAGTTCGACGAGGAGGTCAACGACGAGCTCTCAGAGGTACTGCTCTATTCTGTTCTATTCTCGTACTCTTTTTTTGGGGGTTTATCCCTTGGGGTTTTCTCCTAAATTGCATGCAGCACCGATTAAATTTCGTCCAGGTAGGTTATGTTTCTTGATCTCTCCCTTAGGGTTAGGATTAGTACTAGTTGTTTCGTACATTTGGAAGGAAACCCCTTCAATCTGAAACCTGGCATGGAACAGTAGTCATGTAGGCCTAAAATCCCCCTGTGCGTGCAACAGTAGTCATAATCAGTTCTGCTGTAGAAAATGGTGTATTTGTTAGGTATCACCTCTTTGGTTTGTACGATTTCCAAAACGCAGGAATTGGGAAAACTTGGGATTAGAGTGGCATGTCATCTTGAATCATATAGGATTGTATGAGTGTTTGATTGTGCATACTAAAAACGTAGGATTCTTTCAGATAGGTTTGAGTGGATGGAAAATTTCCTACAAATTTGTTTATTTCATGACAGTCAACAAGAGGATCAATGATTAATATCTAGAACATGAAAAGTTGACATGCAATAGTAAATATTTATCAACGGTGCTTGAGCTTCTATAAATGGTAACTTTTAAAACATGTACTCTGGAAACAACTTTGAATATTTGCTATTGGATGAAGCCAATCCAACGATGGACAGATGGGAAATCCCAGCATTTTTGGCCATTCGATATCTTATTTACTACAAAAGAAAAATTCCAAGCATGCGTACTATATAGAATATTCCATTTGTAAAATCAAGCACAATGCTACCTATGCACAAACAACCTCATAGCACTATGTTTGTCCGTTGTTCTAGAATCTTGGATATTTTAACAGCGCAAACTCTTTTCTTCTAAATGAATTGCTAATGCTTTGAACTTTGTGAATCTGAATGCATAATATGCACAAACACTATCACTTTATTAAAGAAAACACACAAAAAATCCATTGCTACAGTAGCATAGCAATGTAAGTGGACCTGAAATAATTGACATTAACTGTTGCGTTCACGCCCAATGCACGTGTGCCTTGCTAGTACCAACAAGAGTATCAATGATGAGAGTTTAAATCAGTAGAACCCCTGTTACAACTATGCTCTGTTCCTCAGTTGTGCAACCCATTATCTGGTTTTGCTATTCATGAAACTGTGCTCCGTTCTTCAATAGTGGCAACCCATTATCTGGTTTTCGTATGCATGAAACCACGCCACATCATCGAGTCATGCATCTGGTCAGTATTGATGCATGCAGTAACAATTTACGGCCACCGCCTGCTATTAACAACAAACATGGATTAGTTCTTCTCTTGCACAAATCAATCCATGAAACTATGCCACATCAGTAATCATGCATGCCAAGTCCATGCAACAATACATTTCTAGCAACAACATTTTCTATTGCATTCTTACTATATATAATTTTCCTTTACTAAGTGTAATCATAATGCTACATATGCACAAAGCTGATACCACATTTTCTCCTTTGTTATAGAATCTTTCATACCTTAACAGTGCAAACTTTTTCTATCTACTTCATGATTTTCATATAATGAAGTGGACTATGCATCTTATTTTCAGTCTGATTAACAAATCAGTTGAGACCCAGTAAGCAGTACATTTATTTAGTTGTCAGAAAAACTAGTTTATTTGATGAAAATCATGAAGCCATACAACTATATTGTGAAGACATTTTCTGATTGCAGTCAGTAATTCATTGCAGAGTTTCTTATGTACGCACTCTATGTAATTATTAGCAACAAGGATGAGTAATTAAAGCCATAATTTCTTATGTTCGCAACCGATGTACCTCAATCCAAAATTTCTCTTTTTTTATACATAATTCATGACCTGATTGATATATTTTGTTGTCTTCAAAATATCAAGTGAGGGCAATCTTTTGTTTGTTGATGCGGTAGTTTTACTTTGTAGTATGTACTCATCTAGTTTGAATATCATTAAATTAGATATTTTCTGGTATCTCTTTATGATAAAACCAGATCATACAAAATATTGTTGCAAGAAATGACAAGAAATGATCCTGTTTTTGGAATTATCTATTTTCAGTATGAACTAAAATATGTGCTTGAATGCAGTAAAATGATTTTTTCATACCCTAAAACCTTTACCCTTTAGTTAATTGTCAACTGAGATTGTACAAATAGGAGTACTTTAGAGGGGAGAACAGCTACGCATGCAAAGCAAATAAAAAAGAACAAGAAAGATAACAAATAATACATAAACATATATTGCAATACATGAGGTACATGTTGTGTGAATCATCTGATTGATCATATTTTTGTATTCCTACTTTAGGAATGTACTTGATACTCTTATGAAATGCTACATTTCTGTATTCCTAATTTGACATAGCTATCGATCAACTAACACACAGGAAGATGACGAAGACGTGGATGATAGTAAGGAGAGTAGGGACAGCAAGAGCCGCTACGTC
Source organism: Aegilops bicornis (assembly GCA_021605145.1). NCBI lineage: Eukaryota > Viridiplantae > Streptophyta > Magnoliopsida > Poales > Poaceae > Aegilops > Aegilops bicornis. The sequence goes on along the minus strand of CM038673.1, from coordinate 679,125,404 downwards.
CTCAGGAGGTTGCGGAATGGGGAAATCCCATACCGCAGCGGCTCCAACAGGCTCTACGGCAACATAGCCTGCCCCTTCTGCTGCGCGAGTATCAAGAGCGACTACGACAGCCTGATCATGCATGGCACCTATATCGGTCGTGGTAATGGGAGGAACCGCAAGCCCCACGTCCGGGCTAAACATGCCGCTTTTGGTGCCTTCCTCAGGAAGTACGCGAAGGGGCATCTGCCATTCTACCTCCCGAGGCCTCCTCGTCCGCCAAGATCTTTGAGGATCTGATGCGCTGCTTGGTTGTTACTGCTGGCCCACCCTAGTTAAGACTTTTTTTATGTTATGGGTGTCGTGTGATACTTCTGCCCCACCGTACTGCTTGAACTTATGCGCCGGTTTATCTTTTGGGTTCTGACTGCTTAACATGCTATGTTTAAGTGTTTGGTAGTACATTGCTCGTTTGTGGTAATGGCCAACTTGCAATGCTACGTGCTTAGGTACATGCTAACAATAATAAACATGGTTTTCTGAAGCAGCAGTGCCAATTTGTACATGATAGGCGCACAGTTAAGCGTCTACCCTGTACTAATAAGCGTCGTTGCTTCATTCAACTATTGTTTATCTTGTAAGCACCTACTCTAAGTGCATTGCAGGCAACCTTGCGTAATACCTTCACTATGGTGATATATGGTACATATATGTTATGACTCTAACTGAAGATGCTAATGCTATATCTTGCACTGAATTTGGTATGTTTAGAAATAATGACATTCAAGTTATTTCTATGGATAGTTAAACCATTATAAATGAGCTTGTATTAATAGCTGCCAAAAGTAGAGCACACAAATGTTTGCCACGAGTACATACTGCCATTTGAAGCAAAACAAATGAGCATGCATTAGTAATTGCCAGAAATGTAGCATGCACATGATTGCCAAAAGTACCTATTGCCACTTTTTGACATGCACTTAGGTTGTACTATAAGATATTGCCAAAAGTACATCATGCAAATGATTGGCAGAATGACCTATTGGCAGTTCAACCAAAAGAATAGAGCATGTATCCCTAATTGCCAAAATTATATACTATTCGTGATTGCCAAAAGTATGTACTGCGATAGCAGAGATTGCTATATTGTGGTATGTTATCATACCCTACTTTTTACAGTCTTAGCTGGTGTTAGCAAGCAATCTTTCACCGCTCGTCGATGCACGTTTGATAAAGTTCAATCACCAAATCGTAAATGGCAAATGTATCATAAGTAGTGCTAACTACAGTGCTACCCAGTACGTACCTAAACTACCATTTGGTTAACTTGAATGGGCTCGATATAGCTTGTGATGGCTTGCGTGATCGTCTTGATATCGAAAAAGCCACTTGTTTAGCAATGGTCTTGCTATCAAATTTCACTCTGAGCTCTTCCATAGTTTTTGTTTTATTATCTTGCACTTCATCGACAAGCTTCCTCGGGCGTTCACGTCCTCTCCGCTTTTTTGGGGAGCTCGGGGTGTCGGGATCCTTTGGGGAGCTCGACGTGTCTGATATCTTGCACTCAACAATACCGATAATTTCTTGGACATCGTCTTGTGAATTTATAGGTTGCGATGCAACATGGGCTTCATACGTCTCCGCCTGTACAGCAGACATGAGTGCATTCGGTAGCGTCATGACACATGTGAATAAAATAAAATGTCCGTGCTTTTTCGCTAACCGTTATGGGGTACTTGTATGTTTCCATACGAAGACTGTTGCAATCTAAACGCAGCAAGCTTGAAACTATTTTCCAGCTAAATATATCTATCTATGACTACATTTGATAAGCGACACATATGCCAGCACAGCGTTCAGTCATAAGATATTCTACAAGAAAATATAGTGTTTGGCTCACCTGCTCCACTTTGTTGGTAAATACTTCATTGTTCCATGTCAACATGTAATTCAGTGTAAAAAAACGCACATGAATGCCTGCAATGTTTAGTTTAGGTTTTAGTAAACTTGGACGTGTCGGCAAGGAATAATTTAGGAGGTCGTACGTACCCGTCATTCTGTTGCGGTATGTCGTCATAGCGTACTACTTACCAGTTGGTAAATTTCATGGGCTTAGTTGGTGTTACCAAGCCATCCTTCACCGCTTCATCCATGCAGGCCTGAATCGCCTCCACCTAGCATAATACAAGTATTACAAAGGGTTACGGTGATTTGGGAGTTCATGTGCCATGCGACAATAAAGAGGCAGCAAGATAAAGCTTACAAGAGCAGTTTCCTTGGACTCGTCAAATTAATTTTTCAATGAGTTTAGGATTTGAATCTCTTCTTTGTCGAAATTGAACACCATTGCCATCCTGTGGTTATCCTTCACATTCAACGGGATGTGGACCTGCCGTAAAGTCAAAGAGGACTCATTCCACAGAATAATGTATATAAGGTAACAATTATGGTTCGGGGGACCCCTGAAATATTCCATCTACACTATCTATTACGATATATGAAAGTGAGGAAAACGGGTACATTCCGACGTCCTACGAATTTATTTGCAATATGCTGAACCCACGATCTTCCACGGCCCTTTGGAATAACCCCTTTTATTTTTAAAAGCTTTCTTGTTTCATTGGAGGATATGACTGAGGTAGTATCGGTCTCAACCCTGCTGATGTGAGCATACGCCATAATAACCTACCAAATTTGTAATCATATAATGATGTGCCCACAGTTCAAATAGTTGATGTACAATGGAGTACAAGGGGCTTACATCACCACAGATGTATTTTTTATCGTAAATTGGCTTCAGTTGTTCCGCTCTTAGGGGAATGTCTCCGATTTGAACGACTTCAAGAGGGCCGTGTGTTCCCCGGATGAAAATGGCTGCCTCTTTGTCCTTAGCGTGAGCACGTAATCGTTATCAAACAGAGGCTTCAACGGTGTGATTCGAGGAGCGTCCTTGTTTGGCAGGACGTGTTTGACACTTGGTGTTGGAGTCGAAGTACGTGGCGTGGATGTGTCGAACTTAGGAGTCGCGATGAAGGTATCACTGCACACATTGAATTGTTCCTACAACAACAAAAAATGGTCAATTATAATTAGTTTGGTAATACTACTTATGTGGTGGGCCATCATTTTTACCTCGACACCTGCTTTCTGTGACTCGGATTATCGGCTGACTTTACTTTGGTTTTTTATTTCCTGTAACAATTATAACAATAATGAATATGGAGGAACATATTCATAACAATAAAAAATGCACAACATGACATACTTCAGTTCTCTCCTTAAGTCCTTAATTTCGTCCTCGAGCACCGAGAGCCTAGGATTACTGCCAGATTTACTCTTAATGTCGATTAACTCTTCGCTCAGGGTGAGGAATTTCGCGTCAAATCTATGCTGAAATTTCATTAACTCTGCCTATCTTCTTTTCTTGCTCAGCACAACATGCATTCAGGGCTGCAACTATCATTTCCACCTGTGCAAACGAAATAATACCCTGTTCAGAAGAAAGCAAAATGAATGAGTTTCGATGCGACCTTTTACTCATCTTGGAAAATGAAAATTTTCTTTGTTGGGCTTACTTGATGGCTACTCATATTTTGACCTTGTGATTGTGCTCGAGATGAATCACCTTCATCCACACGTACAAATTTTGGCTTCCTAGATCCTTTTTATTGTTGGCCTCTGGTTGTCGAGTACAAATTTCCATCACAACCTTTGAATCAGGTACAATGAATCAGTAGTAGCAAATAAATAACTGGATATATACATGGGTCAACTCTAGAAACACACCAGTCCTTTATGAAGACCTCCTGAGGTGTAAGCTTGTGCTCTTATTACGCACGTGCATTCGTCCCATCGTGCGACCAATGGTGGGGGTATAGGAGTATACATCAATTTGCCGGAACGCGGGTGCTCCCAGTACCAAATCTTCACAATAAATTACTTCGTCAATATAGAGAGTTATATAAAAGAAAAACAATTGTACAATGTTAACTAGGGATGTTGCACTAACCTCGAGGACAGGGTGTGGGCCCCCTGGTCTTCATCTTTGGCGAGGATTTTTTATTATTTTTTATAAGACATCCCGTGGAGTTTCAAGTCATTCTGAGAACTTATGTTTTCTGCACATAAAACAACATCATGGCAATTCTGCTGAAAACAGCGTCAGTCCGGGTTAGTTCCATTCAAATCATACAAGTTAGAGTCCAAAACAAGGGCAAAAGTGTTTGGAAAAGTAGATACGATGGAGACGTATCAACTCCCCAAGCTTAAACCCTTGCTTGTCCTCAAGCAATTCAGTTGACAAACTGAAAGAGAAAAAGAAAAACTTTTACAAACTCTGTTTGCTCTTGTTGTTGTAAATATATCAAGCCAGCATTCAAGTTTTCAGCAAAGATCATAACTAACCACATTTGCAATAACTCCTAGGTCTCATGTTTACTCATATCAATAACATAATCAGCTAGCAAGCCATAATAATAAATATCGGATGACAACACTTTCTCAAAATAATCATAATATGATATAACAAGATGGTATCTCTCTAGCCCTTTCTGAGACCGCAAAACATAAATGCAGAGCACCTTCAAAGATCAAGGACTGACTAGACATTGTAAGTCATGGTAAAAGAGATCCAATCATAGTCATACCCGATATAAATTAATAGTAATGAATGCAAATGATAGCTGTGCTCTCCAGCTAGTGCTTTTAATAAGATGGTGATGACTCAACATAAAAGTAAATAGATAGGCCCTTCGCAGAGGGAAGCAGGGATTTGTAGAGGTGCCAGAGCTCGGTTTTGAAATAGAGATAAATTATATTTTGATCGGCATACTTTCATTGTCAACATAACAACTAAGAGATGACGATATCTTCCATGCTAAACAAATTATAGGCGGTTCCCAAACAGAATGGTAAAGTTTATACTCCCCCTCCTCCACAAGCATCAATCCATGGCTTGCTCGAAACAACGAGTGCCTCCAACATTCAACGGGTCCCAGGGGGAGTTTTGTTTGTAATTATTTTGATTTAGTTTGCATAAAGCATGGGACTGGGCATCCCGGTGACCAGCCATTTTCTCATGAGTGAGGAGCGGAGTCCACTCCTCTTGAGAATAACCCGCCTAACACGGAAGTTTAAGGGCAGCCCTAGTTGATATATGAGCTATTTGAGCATGCAAAACAGAATGTTTATTTGAAGGTTTAGAGTTTGGCACATACAAATTTACTTGGAACGGCATGTAGATACCGCATATAGGAAGGTATGGTGGACTCATATGGAATAACTTTGGGGTTTAAGGGATTGGATGCACAAGCAGTATTCCCGCTTAGTACAAGTGAAGGCTAGCAAAAGACTGGGAAGCGGCCAACTAGAGAGCGACAACAGTCATGAACATGCATTAAAATTAATAAACATTGAATACAAGCATGAGTAGGATATAATCCACCATGAACATAAATATCGTGAAGGCTATGTTGATTTGTTTCAACTACATGCGTGAACATGTGCCAAGTCAAGTCACTTAAATCATTCAAAGGAGGATACCACCCCATCATACCACATCACAACCATTTTAATAGCATGTTGGCACGCACGGTAAATCATTATAACTCATAGCTAATCAAGCATGGCACGAGCAACTATGATCTCTAATTGTCATTGCAAAACATGTTTATTCATAATTAACTAAATCAAGAACGATGAACTCATCATATTTACAAAAACAAAAGAGGTCGAGTTCATACCAGCTTTTCTCTTCTCAGTCAGTCCATCATATATCATCATGATTGCCTTTCACTTGCACGAGCGAACGGTGTGAATAATAATAAGAGTGCACGTGCATTGGACTAAGCTGGAATCTGCGAGCATTCAATAAACAGGAGAAGACAAGGCAATATGGGCTCTTGGTTAAATCAACAATGATGCATATAAGAGCCACTACAACAATTTAATCATGGTCTTCTCCTACTGACCCCCAAAGAAAAGAAAAGAAATAAAAACTATATACACGGGAAAGCTCCCAACAAGCAAAAGAAGAACGGGAAATATTTTTGGGTTTTCTTTTTAATTACTACAGCAAAGAAATGAACTACTACTAATTTTTTTGTTTTTCTTAAGGTTTATTAAACACACAAGAAGAAAGCAGGAAAAAGAAAATAAACTAGCATGGATATTACAGTGAAAGAGTATGAGCACCGACATCTAGCAATGAGTGTGTGTGAACATGAATGTAATGTCGGTGAGAAATACGTACTCCCCCAAGCTTAGGCTTTTGGCCTAAGTCGGTCTATTGCCAGGGATAGCCTGGCGGATACCCGTAGGTGTAGTTGGGGTCGTACTGCGATGAAGAATATTTGGGATCATACTGTGATGAAGAGGACCCTGACTCCCACTGGCTGGCAACTGCCTCCGGATCCCAAGAATAAACAGACTGTCGTGGACGCTCATCTTGTGGTTTCGGTTCCGGGGCTGATACAGGATTCCGATAGGCTTGAACGGCCGCCCACGGAACGAGGTGAGGACCTGCAGACAAGTTAAACAAAGAAGGAGCAGGCAAAGTAATAGTCTCAGGGTGATGTTTATCAAAGTACAATTTATATTTGAGCTCCCCTTCACGACTCTTAACAAGAAAGTCATGCGCTAGCATACTCTTATAATCTAAATAAGCACTGGGCAACGACATTTCTTCTTTCTCCAAATGCCTAATAGGTATGCTAAAGTATTCAGCTAGGCGTGAAGCATAAATGCCTCCAAAGATGGGGCCCTTAGTACGGTTCAAACTTAACAGTCTAGCAATAATTCCGCCCATACTAACAGAGTTGTTGCAGTATAAACCATGGAACAAAATGATAATATCAGGAACACTAAGATTTCCACAGTTCCCGCGACCAATCAAGCAACGACTAGCAAATAAGGCAAAGTAGCGTAAAACGGAAAATGTATGCTAGTAATCCTTGCATCAGAAACCTTGGTTTCTCCCACAATGATAGTGTTAATAAAAGCTCCTACTTCATTACAGTGTGGTTCATCCAAGGTACTCTCAAAGGGTATTTTGCAAAGCTCGCAAAATTCAGCTAATGGCATCTTCTTAACAATGTCATATAAATGAAACTCTACTGATGGAGGTGATTTCTTAGGGAAAAAGTAGAAGTTTTGCACAAAAGTATTTGTGAGTAAGAGATCTTGATGACGTTGGTCGCGGAGGAAGTCGGTGAGGCCGGCATTCTCAATTAATAGATAGAAATCCTCATAAATCCGGCTCTCCTCAAGAAGTCATCGGAAGGCCATTCACTGCGGCCGGACCTCCACAGTCTGAGGCAAATTATATTTGGGCTTCGCTCTTCTTCCTTTTGTTTTTCCTTCGAGCTTCGCTCGGCAGCCCCTCAAAAGTCTCTTCATTATTGTCTGAAATAATCTGAAATTTTTAGTAACTTCAAATAAAAGTGAACCAACTTCAATAAAATTGATAGCAACTACTCCTACAAGTGCCTAGAGCCTATATCAAGCATTAGAACTACTTGGAACCATATAAATCGGACATGCAAGCTCAAGAACATGGTCACCTATGCAGCACAAATTTGCAAAGAATAAAGCACTGGAACAAAAACTAATTGGACCAATGGAGGAGTCACATACCAAGGAACAATCTCCCCAACAAGTTTTGCGAGAGGTGCTTTGAGCAAGGAGATCGAAAATCACAGCAAAAGTGGCTGGAACTCGTGCCTGAATTGGTTTTTCGGGTTTGTGTGAGGTAGAGGAAAAAGATGGGTGCAGGTATAAGTGGAGGAGGGCCACCGTGGGCCCACGAGGCAGGGGGCGCGCCCAGGGGGGTAGGGCGCGCCTCCACCCTCGTGGCAGTGTGGCAGCTCCTCATGTAATTTTTGCACTAAAAATCCTCAAATATTTCCGAAAAAATCATATTAAATTGGCATGGCATTCTGAGAACTTTTATTTTCGGGGTATTTTTATATTGCACGAATAAGTCAGGAGACAGACAGAAAAATACTATTTTACTTTATTTCTACTAAATAACAGAAAATATAAAGAGAATGAAGGTTGTGCTTCTAGTTTCATCCATCTCATGCTCATCAAAAGGAATCCACTAACAAGGTTGATCAGGTCTTGTTAACAAACTCATTCCGACTAACATGGAACCGGAGAAATTTCGAATAACACTATGTTACCTCAACGGGAATATGGACATCCCCAATAATAAGTATATCATATTTCTTCTTGACAGTAGGAAGAGGAAATTCAAAACCTCCAAATATAATCGATGGAATTTTTCCAATAGAGTTGATACTATGAACTTGAGGTTGTTTCCTCGGAAAGTGTACCGTGTGCTCATTACCATTAACATGAAAAGTGACATTGCCTTTGTTGTAATCAATAACAGCCCCTGCAGTATTAAGGAAAGGTCTTCCAAGAATAATAGAAAAACTATCATCCTCGGGAATATCAAGAATAACAAAGTCCTTTAAAATAGTAATGTTTGCAACCACAACAGGCACATCCTCACAAATACCGACAGGTATAGCAGTTGATTTATCAGACATTTGTAAAGATATTTCAGTAGGTGTCAACTTATTCAAGTCAAGTCTGCGGTATAAAGAGAGAGGCATAACACTACACCGGCTCCGAGATCACATAAAGCAGTTTTAACATAATTTCTCTTAATGGAGCATGGTATACTAGGTACTCCTGGATCTCCAAGATTCTTTGGTATTCCACCCTTAAAAGTATAATTAGCAAGCATGGTGGAAATTTCAGCTTCCGGTATCTTTCTTTTATTTGTAACAATATCTTTCATATATTTAGCATAAGGATTTGTTTTGAGCACATCAGTCAATCGCATACGCAAAAAGATGGGTCTAATCATTTCAGCAAAGCGCTCAAAATCCTCATCATCCTTTTTCTTGGATGATTTGGGAGGAAAAGGCATGGGTTTCTGAACCCATGGTTCTCTTTCTTTACCATGTTTCCTAGCAACGAAGTCTCTTTTATCATAACGTTGATTCTTTGATTGTGGGTTATCAAGATCAACAACAGGTTCAACTTCTACATCATTATCATTACTAGGTTGAGCATCATCATGAACATCATCATTAACATTTTCACTAGGTTCATGTTCATTACCAGATTGTGTTTTAGCATCAGACATAGAGATATCATTTGGATTCTCAGGTGGTTCAGCAATAGGTTCACTAGAAGTTTGCAAAGTCCTATCATTTTTCTTTTTCTTCCTTTTAGAAGAACTAGGTACATCAATATTATTTCTCTGAGAATCTTGCTCGCTTCTCTTATGGTGGCCTTCAGGATACAAAGGTTCCTGAGTCATTCTACCACTTCTAGTAGCCACTCTAACAGCGTAATCATTTTTCTTACTATTCATTTCATCAAGCACTTCTTTCTGAGCTTTAAGTACTTGTTCTACTTGAGTGGTAACCATAGAAGCATGTTTGCTAACAAGTTTAAGTTCACCTCTAATATTAGCCATATAATCACCCAAGCATTTAATCATATAAGCATCTTGTTTTAATTGTCTACCAAAATAAGCATTAAAGTCATCTTGCTTAAACATAAAGTTATCAAACTCATCCAAGCACTGACTAGAAATTTTAGTAGGAGGGACTTCAGCTTTATCATATCTGTAGAGAGAATTTACCTTTACTACCTATGTCGGGTTATCGAGATCAGGAGGTTCTTCAATAAGTGATGGATCAATATCATAAGTTTCTTCAATAGGCGGTAGATTAAGACCATGTATTTCTTCAATAGGAGGTAAATTCTTAACATCTTCAGCTTTAATACCTTTTCTTTCATAGATTTCTTTGCCTCTTGCATATCTTCAGGACTGAGAAATAGAACACCTCTCTTCTTCGGAGTTGGTTTGGGAGTAGGCTCAGCAATTGGAGCAGGAGCTGGTTCAGGAGGTGGCTCAGGAGGTGCCCAATTATTTTCATTTGTGAACATATTATTCAATAGAATTTCAGCTTCATCCGGTGTTCTTTCCCTGAAAAGAGAACCAGCACAACTATCCAGGTAATCTCTGGAAGCATCGGTTAGTCCACTATAAAAGATATCAAGTATTTCAGGTTTCTTAAGAGGATGATCAGGCAAAGCATTAAGTACCTTGAGAAGCCTCCCCCAAGCTTGTGGGAGACTCTCTTCTTTAATTTGCACGAAGTTGTATATTTCCCTCAAAGCAGCTTGTTTCTTATGAGCAGGGAAATATTTAGCGTAGAAGTAATAAATCATATCCTGGGGACTACGCACACAACCAGGATCAAGGGAATTAAACCATATCTTAGCATCACCCTTTAATGAGAACGGAAATATTTTGAGTATATAAAAGTAGTGCGATCTCTCAGCATTAGTAAACAGGGCGGCTATAAAAAGGATCAGATTCAACCAAAGTAATTATATCTGGATCAACAGAAAATTCATAATCCTTATCAGGAACACAGATAGGTGAAGTAACAAAAGCAGGGTCAGGTTTCATTCTGTCTCTAAGAGATTCTTTGTTCCATTTAACTAATAACCTTTTGAGCTCATATCTATCCTTACAAGCAAAAATAGCTGCAGAAGATTCCATATCAAAAACATAACCCTCAGGAATAGCAGGCATAATTTCATCATCACTTTCATCATCGTATTCAGATTCAATAATTTCTCTTTCTCTAGACCTAGAAATTTATTCATCAAGAAATTCACCAAGGGGCACAGTAGTATCAAGCATAGAAGTAGTTTCATCATAAGTATCATGCATAGCAGAAGTGGCATCATCAATAACATGCGACATATCGGAATGAATGGCAGAAGCAGGTTTAGGTGTCGCTAGCTTACTCATAACAGAAGGTGAATCAACTGCAGAGCTAGATGGCAGTTCCTTACCTCCCCTCGTAGTTGAGGGATAAATTTTTGTCTTAGCGTCTTTCAAGTTCTTCATAGTGTCCAGCAGATATAAATCCCAAGTGACTCAAAGAATAGAGCTATGCTCCCAAGAACGGCGCTTGAAAAAGGTCTTGATAACCCACAAGCATAGGGGATCGCAATAGCTTTTCGAGGGTAGAGTATTCAACCCAAATTTATTGATTCGACACAAGGGGAGCCAAAGAATATTATCAAGTATTAGCAGTTGAGTTGTCAATTCAACCACACCTGGAAACTTAGTATCTGCAGCAAAGTGTTTAGTAGCAAAGTAATATGATAGTGGTGGTAACGGTAACAAAAGTAAAGACAGCAAAAATAATGTTTTGGTATTTTGTAGTGATTGTAACAGTAGCAATGGAAAAGTAAATAAGCGAAGACCAGTATATGGAAAGCTCGTAGGCACCGGATCAGTGATGGATAATTATGCCGGATGCGGTTCGTCATGTATATGATCATAACATAGGGTGACACAGAACTAGCTCCAATTCATCAATGTAATGTAGGCATGTATTCCGAATATAGTCATACGTGCTTATGGAAAAGAACTTGCATGACATCTTTTGTCCTACCCTCCCGTGGCAGCGGGGTCCTAATGGAAACTAAGGGATATTCAGGCCTCCTTTTAATAGAGAACTGGAACAAAGCATTAGCACATAGTGAATACATGAACTCCTCAAACTATGGTCATCACCGGGAGTGGTCCCGATTATTGTCACCGGGTTGCGGATCATAACACATAGTAGGTGACTATAGACTTGCAAGATAGGATCAAGAACTCACATATATTCATGAAAACATAATAGGTTCAGATCTGAATTCATGGCACTCGGGCCCTAGTGACAAGCATTAAGCATAGCAAAGTCATAACAACATCAATCTCAGAACATAGTGGATACTAGGGATCAAACCCTAACAAAACTAACTCGATTACATGATAAATCTCATCCAACCCATCACCGTCCAGCAAGCCTACGATGGAATTACTCACACACGGCGGTGAGCATCATGAAATTGGTGATGGAGGATGTTTGATGATGACGACGGCGACGAATCCCCCTCTCCGGAGCCCCGAACGGACTCCAGATCAGCCCTCCCGAGAGAGATTACGGCTTGGCGGCGGCTCCATATCGTAAAACGCGATGATTTCTTCTCTCTGACTTTTTCTCCCCCAAAGCCAATATATAGAGTTGGAGTTGGCGTCAGAAGGTGTCCAGGGGGCCCACGAGGTAGGGGGCGCGCCCCCCACCCTCGTGGACAGGGTGTATGCCCCTGGTCTTCATCTTTGGCGAGGATTTTTTATTATTTTTTATAAGACATCCCGTGGAGTTTCAGGTCATTCCGAGAACTTTTGTTTTCTGCACATAAAACAACATCATGGCAATTCTGCTGAAAAACAGCGTCAGTCCGGGTTAGTTCCATTCAAATCATACAAGTTAGAGTCCAAAACAAGGGCAAAAGTGTTTGGAAAAGTAGATACGACGGAGACGTATCACACCCACGCATGATAGTTCTATTATCTTTTCAAATTCTCCAAACTAGACTATATCAGAGAAGTTTGCCCTTATTAAGGATTATATTGATGGGTTGCGTTTTACTACTACACATGATGATTTTGATAGATATAATATGCATGTGCTTTCTGCTCCTACTTGCAATTACTATGAGAGAGGAACTATATCTCCACCTCTCTATGTTTCCAATATGATAAAATTGCAAGAAACTGTTTATACTATGCATTGTCCTTTACTTTGTGTGCATGAATTGTTCTTTTATGACATGCCGATGCATAGGAAGAGAGTTAGACTACGTCATTACTTGATATATGTTACTTTGTGCTCACTACTAAATCACAAATCATTGTTAATTAAAAATGGCTTTGATATACCTTGGGATCCGGGTGGATCCATTACTTGAGCACTAGCTTAATGGCTTTAAAAAAAGCGCTGCCGGGGAGACAACCCGGAAGTTTTAGAGAGTCATTTATTTCTGTTGTGTGCTTTTATAAAGTTTAAAAACAAAAAAATAAAGAGGGGAACCCAAAACTTTTTCAAAAAGAAAAGCGAAAGTGAGAAAGACGAGCATTGTTAAAGTGGGAGCTAGCCTTGAACTTTGTTCATGCTCACGGAAACTTTGTGAATCTTAATTACAGAAAATTTTCAATAAAAATAATATCCCCTTGTACAATTCCATGTATTATAAAAATAATGTGTCAAGGTTTGCCTTTAGGATGTTTACAATGCTTGTTGGTTTGTGCGGTACGGGACAGAAACTTTGGTTGTAGTGCGCGATTTTTTATTTTTTACTGGAACGTCAAACGGTTCTGAAACTTTTTGCACTGGATTTATATACAAATGTTTTATTTTTTCTAATTTTTGCAGAATTTTTAAAGTACCAGAAGTATGGTTAATGTTCAGATTGTTACAGACTGTTCTGTTTTAGACAGATTCTGTTTTTGATGCATAGTCTGCTTGTTTTGATGAAACTATCAATTCTTATCAGTGGATTAAGCCATGAAAAAGTTATATTACAGTAGCTACAATGCAAAAACAAAATATGAATTGGTATGAAACAGTACTTAGAGTAGTGATTTGCATTATTATACTAACGGATCTTGCCGAGTTTTCTGTTGAAGTTTTGTGTGGATGAAGTGTTCGATGATCGAGAAGGTCTTGATATGAGGAAAAGGAGGAGAGGCAAGAGCTCAAGATTGGGGATGCCCAAGTCACCCCAAGTAAATATTCAAGCAGACTCAAACGTCTAAGCTTGGGGATGCCCCGGAAGGGCATCCCCTCTTTCTTCAACAAGTAACGGTATGTTTTCGGATTCATTTCGTTCATGCGATATGTGCAAATCTTGGAGCGTCTTTTGCATTTAGTTTTCATTTTTATTTTATGCACCATGCTGGTATGAGGTAGTCCTTGGTTATTTATAGAATACTCATTGCACTTCACTTATATTATTTGAGTATGGCTTTATAGAATGCTTCATGTGCTTTGCTTATATTATTTGAAGTTTGGATTGCCTGTTTCTCTTCACATAGAAAACCGCCATTTGTAGAATGCTCTTTTGCTTCACTTATATTTGTTAGAGCGTGAGCATATCTTTTGTAGAAAGAATTAAACTCTCTTGCTTCTCTTATATCTATTTAGAGAGATGACAGGAACTAGTCATTCACATGGTTAGTCATAAAATCCTACATAAAACTTGTAGATCACTGAATATGATATGTTTGATTCCTTGCAATAGTTTTGCGATATAAAGATGGTGATATTAGAGTCATGCTAGTGGGTAGTTGTGGATTGTAGAAATACTTGTGTTGAAGTTTGTGATTCCCGTTGCATGCACGTATGTTGAATCGTTATGTGATGAAGTCGGAGCATGATTTATTTATTGATTGTCTTCCTTGCGAGTGGCGGTCGGGAACGAGCGATGGTCTTTTCCTACCAATCTATCCCCCTAGGAGCATGCGCGTAGTACTTTGTTTCGATAGCTAATAGACTTTTGCAATAAGTATGTGAGTTCTTTATGACTAATGTTGAGTCCATGGATTATACGCACTCTCACCCTTCCATCCTTGCTAGCCTATTCGATTGCCGTGCATTGCCCTTTCTCACCTCGAGAGTTGGTGCAAACTTCGCCGGTGCATCCAAACCCCGTGATACGATACGCTCTACCACACATAAGCCTCCTTATATCTTCCTCAAAACAGCCACCATACCTACCTATCATGGCATTTCCATAGCCATTCCGAGATATATTGCCATGCAACTTCCATCATCAGCATATACATGACTTGAGCATCATTGTAATATTGCTTTGCATCATCGTAAGATAGCTAGCATGATATTTTCATGGCTTGTCCGTTTTTTGATATCTTTGCTATGCTAGATCATTGCACATCCTGGTACACTGCCAGAGGCATTCATATAGAGTCATATCTTTGTCCTAGATACCGAGTTGTAATATTGAGTTGTAAGTAAATAAAAGTGTGATGATCATCATTATTAGAGCATTGCCTTGGTGAGGAAAGGATGATGGAGACTATGATTCCCCCACAAGTCGGGATGAGACTCTGGACTTTACGAAAAATAAAAGAGGCCAAAGAAGCCCAAATAAAAAAGAGAGGCCAAAGAAGCCCACCAAAAAATAAAAATAAATAAATAACAATAAAATGAGAGAAAAAGAGAGAAGGGGCCATGTTATTATCCTTTTACCACACTTGTGCTTCAGAGTAGCACCATGTTCTTCATATAGAGAGTCTCTTGAGTTATCACTTTCATATACTAGTGGGAATTTTCATTATAGAACTTGGCTTGTATATTCCGACGATGGGATTCCTCAAATGCCCGAGGTCTTCATGAGCAAGCAAGTTGGATGCACACCCACTTAGTTTCCAGTTTGAGCTTTCATACACTTATAGCTCTTAGTGCATCCGTTGCATGCTAATCCCTACTCCTCGCATTGACATCAATTGATGGGCATCTCCATAGCCCATTGATTAGCCGCGTCAATGTGAGACTTTCTCCCTTTTTGTGTTCTCCACACAATCTCCACTATCATATTCTATTCCACCTATAGTGCTATGTCCATGGCTCACGCTCATGTATTGCGTGAAAGTTGAAAAGGTTTGAGAACGTCAAAAGTATGAAACAATTGCTTGGCTTGTCATCGGGGTTGTGCATGATTTGAATACTTTGTGTGGTGAAGATGGAGCATAGCCAGACCATATGATTTTGTAGGTATGATCTTTATTTGGCTATGTTATTTTGATAAGACATAATTGCTTGGTTGGTATGCTTGAAGTATTATTGTCTTAATGTCAAATGACAGACTATTGCTTTGAATCACTCGTGTCTTAATATTCATGCCATGATTAGATACATGATCAAGATTATGCTAGGTAGCATTTCACATCAAAATTTATCTTTTTTATCATTTACCTACTCGAGGACGAGCAGGAATTAAGCTTGAGGATGCTGATACGTCTCCATCGTATCTATAATTTTTTATTGTTCCATGCCAAAATTCTACAACCTTTATATACTTTTGGCAACTTTTTACACTATTTTTGGGACTAACATATTGATCCAGTGCCCAGTGCCAGTTCATGTTTGTTGCATGTTTTTTGTTACGCGGAAAACCCATATCAAACGGAGTCCAAACGGGATAAAAACTGACAGAGATTTGTTTTGGAATATTTATGATTTTTGGGAAGAAGAATCAACGCGATACGATGCCCGAGGGGGCCATGAGGCAGGGGGTGCGCCCCAGGGGGTCAGGCGTGCCCTGGACCCTCGTGGCCACCCCTTAAGGTGGTTGGAGCCCTTCTTTCGCCGCAAGAAAGCTAATTTCTGGCTAGAGATCGTGTCCAAAATTCAGCCCAATCAGAGTTACGGATCTCCGATTATAAAAGAAACGGTGAAAGGGCAGAATCCAGAACGCAGAAACAGAGAGAGACAGAGAGACAGATCCAATCCCGGCCCCTCCGATGCCATGGAGGCTAAGGACCAGAGGGGAAACCCTTCTCCCATCTAGTGAGGAGGTCAAGGAAGAAGAAGAAGAGGAAGGGGGCCCCTCTCCCCTTCTCTTCCGGTGGCGCCGGAACGCTGCCGTGGCCACCATCATCATCACCGCGATCTTCACCAACACCCCCGCCATCTTCACCAACATCTCCATCACCTTCCCCCTCTATCTACAGTGGTCCACTCTCCCGCAACCCATTGTACCCTCTACTTGAACATGGTGCTTTATGCTTCATATTATTATCCAATGATGTGTTGCCATCCTATGATGTCTGAGTAGATTTTCGTTGTCCTATCGGTGGTTGATGAATTGCTATGATTGATTTAATTTTCTTGTGGTTTTGCTATCCTTTGGTGCCCATCATATGAGTGCACGCATGGATCACACCATAGGGTTAGTTGTATGTTGATAGGACTATGTATTGGCGGGCAAGAGTGACAGAAGCTTCAACCTAGCATAGAAATTGATGCATACGGGATTGAAGGGGGGCCAATATATCTTAATGCTATGGTTGGGTTTTACCTTAATGAATGTTAGTAGTTGCGGATGCTTGCTAATAGTTCCAATCATAAGTGTATAGAATTCCAAGTCAGGGTTGACATGCTAGCAGTGGCCTCTCCCACATAAAACTTGCTATCGGTCTAGTGAAGTACTCAATTGCTTAGGGACAATTTCGCAGCTCCTACCACCACTTTTCCACACTCGCTATATTTACCTTATTGTGTCTTTATCTAAACAGCCCCTACTTTTTATTTACGTGCTCTTTACTATCTTGCAAACCTACCCGAAAACACCTACAAAGTACTTCTAGTTTCATACTTGTTCTAGGTAAAGCGAATGTTAAGCATGCGTAGAGTTGTATCGGTGGTCGATAGAACTTGAGGGAATATTTGTTCTACCTTTAGCTCCTCGCTGGGTTCGACACTCTTACTTATCGAAAGAGGCTACAATTGATCCCCTATACTAGTGGATTATCAAATTCCCATGTGAGATTACCAATGACAATGAGTTGACTTACATTTCAGGGGAGTCTTGGAAGGAATTTGTTAGATTTTACACACTACATGTGGGTCAGGAGATTATGTTCAGTACTGACAATTCACAAGTACCAAGTAGCATTGTGACAATTGGGAATTTGCCGATCATACATCCGAGTAAGATACTTTTTTACTCCTGCAAGTTTTATTACTCTAACTTTATCATATACCATATATAATAAATTAAATTGTCTGTGCTATTATATTGTAGCATACTACCAATTGTCCAATGAGAAAAGAGATATTATTGACAATGTCAGCCAGAATCGAGGGGACAAGCTTAAACTGGAGAATGATGGAGTATGTCATATGCCAAGTGATGGACCTTGACAAGTTAGTGGACCGTCATGATGTTGGAAACTATGATCAAGGAAGAGCATATGCATTCCTCCATACGTTGACATGGTCAGATTGCAACAATAACTTCTCGGTAACCATCTTTCTGTTCTTCATTTACTTTGTGTCATTTCAGTATGTTTTTAGCTTTGTTCCAAATTAATTGTTCTTCCTTTACTACATAACGATAAGTTGCCACGTGTTGATGTAACAAATATTGTTTTAAAAAAGAAACTGCCTAATCGTGTTGTCCCCGAAGAAATGGACGAATATGGTGCCATAACCATTGTTTGTCATCCACACAGTACTGTGTCAAGTACATACACCATTTCTCATATTCATGGTCGTGTCTGCGTCAACAAATGGAACGAGTTCATGAAGAAGGAAAAAAATCTTGCTGTTAGGACAGAAGGTCTTGATGTTCTTTGTGCACAGGGAGATCATGGGATTTATCTGTTTGTTTCCCATGTTCCTGATGTGCCTCTAGAGTAGTTTTGGCAAAACATAGTGTGAGAAAATAAATTAAGGGATTTTTAAGTCATTGTTTTAATGGCGTACATTATTTTTATATCATGGTACTCTTGTGTTCGTGCACAACATAGTGGGCAAGAATTTAAATGGTTGTTTACGTTTTTTGATTCGATTGCCTTCATTGCAACTTGGTTTATTCATTATTTTTTAGCAATTTTAACATGCTCCGCATTACCCCTTATTTTCTCATAATAGTCAAGAAGGTAAGAAATAATCAAAACAACTATTTCATGCAATCATCGTGTAAGATTTATTTCTTACTCTTATCTGTCATGTTAAAAGAGGGGTGGGGGTGTAAGAGGTATCATGTTAGAACACCTCTTCTTATTAAGCTGTTATTATATATGACCATGATAATCGCCTTGATACGATCACAAATATACTATTTCTTCACAATCAACATCACACACAACACACACAACACCATTACACTAGCCGTCAACAACTTCAGCATGAAAACAATTTGTCTCCCTAGTCCTAACATCGTATAAGCTTGGTGCTTCGTAATGGTTGCCACATTGCTCTGACTGTAATTTGTCCTGCCTCCAATGTTGCCACTCTTGGTACATGCATTCTTTTCCCACTGTTTTTTTGCGCGTTGTAGTTGTTCCCTTCTATCATGTGCCGCAGCCATTGCATCAAGGGCATAACCACCAACAAGGACACTTGTACCAACAAGATGATCCACGTACTCTAGTTCCCAGCGCCAGAAATCACATGGATCCTATGAATCAAGTGAACTCAAATCAAACCAGCACTAACGAAACAGTAGAAAAAATTACTCATGCGGTAAATGTCAACCCAAAGTGTAAAGGGATTGTACATTGTGGTGCTTGCACTTGTAGAACACCCAACCATCATGCTCTTCGGTACAGGAGAAATAGAATCTAACCATTTCGCCACAGTCAGGGCAAGGGATCAGGGGCACATCAACTGATCGGCCCCTCAGCGCGCACCTAATCGAGCTCGATGACGACATGGTTGATTTGGTGTCAGGCGACTGCGGCAATGACAGACGATGGTCGTTATCCTTTGGGTAAGAGAAGAACCAGGGACTCCTCCGCTGGGCTAACAAACCCTAACACCAGCACCAGAGCATCGTGCTCCCTCTAAATAAGCTAACTAACAAATCTTCCAACCGACCAACCCACCCTAAAATCACAGACGGACCATCCATGCGGATTACTTGTAAATATATCATCAGATATCACGGGAGATATGTACCCTTCCATCGTACCACATATCCCTCCCATCTTTTCTTTCCGCATATCGCTCCTTCCTTAACCGCCTAGAAAGTTTTGGTGTCCAGAGGTAGCCGTCGCGGGGATAATCGCCATCGCTCTGCGGAAGCCCACGCCGACGCCCAAGTAAAAAGAAAATGGTATCATCCTCCACGTCTCCTCCCATCTCTTGAAACGTTCATACTTTTTTCGTTGATTGGACCAAAAAGGAGGTTGTGATGAGATTAGAGATGCCATATTTGTGTGCAAGATCTTTGGTATTTGTTCGTGGCGGATTAGTTTTTCGTTGAAGGTACTATTTTGGTGCAAGATTGTGTGCTTGTCTTTACTTGGAGTAAAGGCTGTTATGAGATTAGATGTGATTGCAAGTTCACAATAGTTCATAATACGATCTGGTTACGGAAATATTATGTTGGTGGAGCTAATTTTCTAGCCCTTTACGCTATCTTTGGATTACTATGAATGATTTGCATAAGGTTGGAGTGAAGCATTTTATGCAAGAGCTTTGCGATTGGTTGTTAGGGGATCCTGATCATACGATCTAGTTATGGATATATTTTTGTCGTTGGATTTTCTTTACAAGACCTTTAGGCTATGTTCCATTAGTAGGAATGATTTGGATGATGTTTGATTTAGCCACTTAGATGTGGCGTACAAAGACTTGTTCTCAATACTACAGTAAAGGAGGTGATGTTGAAGGAGTTGCTGGATTATTTATTACTGATTTGGATGAGGATGTTCATACTAAATTAGGAATACGAATTTTAGGAGATTAGAGCGTTTGCTGGAAATTCATGACTCAGTTTGTCTCACACATACCATGCTATTCTATATTACGAGGTATTTAAATAGTCCTATGTTTTAGTGAGAATCGGTATATTTTGACAATCTGGATCTCATAAATCTCATTCTACTATCTGGTGTTGTAGGCACCATGGATTCACATGTGCATGGCAATAAGCGTGCGGAGTACGACAGGTTGTTGTGTGAAGCCCGCCGGGAGATCGACGCGAAGGTCCAACACGAACGTGATGAGATGGAGAGGGCACTCAAACAAGAATGTGTGTATGTCGATAGGATGCTTAAGGATGAGCGTGCTGATATGTCTCAAAAGATTAAGGAGCTGCGTGAAGAGATGGAAAAAAAGTTAAATCAGGACCGCGAGGTCATGGAAAAGAAATTCCAGCTGGCGTACAAGGAGATGCAGCTTAAATTGCAAAAGGACCGGAAGGTTGTCGACGGCCTTATACAGACAGAGCATGTCAACATGGACGCGAACGTGTTGCAGGCACGTGCCAATATGGACATTAGGCTGCAACAGGAGCGCAAGGACATGGACTACGAGAACGTATCATGTGCATTGAACGAACTAGTGCACCAGGTCTTCCGATCCAACCCGAGCCGTTAGATTAAAAAGAGAGGGACATGATGTCCTGGCGATGGGAGCTGCGGGTACATTTTTTAAAACAGGCCTTGTAGTCTAGCTGAATTTTATCCTGCCCTGTCTTCTCTGTTGTGCCACCGGACCATGGTGATGGGAGCTAGGGTTGGGACAAAATCGCCCATATCTCTCTATTCCTCTCCTCCCTCTCCAGTACCTAGAAAGGGATCTCCCTCTTCGCTCTCTTTCGTAACTACGAGGCGATCTCCGCCGTAGAGCGTAGCCGCCGCCTCCTTCCTCTGAAGTGATTGTGCACATTGATGTATTTGGCAGCCACGGATCGTCGACCGTCGCGCTACAGATTTGGCCATTTGGGACGTCAATGCTATAGCGGCACAGGATTTGAAGGTCTGCTACACTTGAAGAATCGACGGTATGCTCTCTTCTTCTCCTATCCATGATTTATGACTGTATTATTCTTCCAACATTTGGGCGTAATTTCTGCCCCAACTCGTTTGGAATCAGTTACATTGGGAATACGAACATAATGTGCTCCAAGTCGATGATGATCTACAATTGTAAGGGTAAAAAGTTTACCCTTGGTTGCAACAGCAAGATTGGAAAATAGATAAATGAGGTGCTCTCTTTTCTGATCATTCATATTTGCATGTAGTTGTGCCAACTAAAGGAGGATGTTTCCATGTAGTTAGTAATTGTATATGTAGAAATCAGTACCAGGAAGTTGTGGTTCAGATTGACAGTACATTATTTGCTACACATCTCTTGTGATTCATTCTCCTCATCTTAGATGGAAAGTGCCTTTATTTAATGTCCAACTAAACCATAGGAAACAATCACTAGTTGTTCATTTTATTAATGCCTCATTGACACCCAGGTAATATGTAATTTCCTTCGAAATTCATGTTTTCCAAGGAAAAACTTGATGTGCGTTGGCCTTCTAATGAATTGCTTGTAGGAGGTCCTCGGAATGGGTTTTCACATCAGTTGCAACCTCCTGAAGCAAAACCAAAGGATGTTCTTCTGTTAGAAAACAGAGTTAATTTTAGAGTTTAGTAGAAACCAAAGGATGTTCTTACATAGAAAACAAAGTTAATTTTAGAGTTTAGTAGAAACCAAAGCATGCAACCTCCTTGAAGCAAGACTGAATCATATCAAACATCACATCATTGTGGTCTTCAGAGTTTTCTCATTTCTTATGTATATTCCTTAAACAGGGAAACCAGTATAGCTAGGCCAAACAAAATACATTTGATGTATGCCGAGATATGCCACTCCTTAATTAATGCTTAGTAAGTAAGTTCTTCTCATTTTCTCAAAGTTTGGAATATGTAGTTTGTGTTGAAAGATGAAGCAGATGTTGAACCTAATATTCAGGCCTCTGTTCTTGAACATTTTGTAAATATGGAATGTTGTCCCTTTTCCTGTTTTTCTGTTTAAAACTTCAGATGTTGCTCCTTCTCCTGTTAGCATGTGGCCTTGCTGGTGTGAATTCTTTAATAATGTCTTATTGCCGATTCTTTAGTCTGGTAAACTTCCTTTGTTAATGGAGATGGTTTATCTTCAGTTTGAGGTAAGAAATCTGATTGAAAAGAGTAGTCAACCAACGGCGATTAATCGAGCCGAAAATTCCATTTAATTTAAATCAAGGTAAAATATCAGGAGAAGTCATTTGCGACAAATAACAAATAACAAATAACGATGATATACAAAAAATTGCAAGTTCTCATATTGTTCTGCAAGTAGATTACTCTGGATATTGAACAATGTTAAGTAGAAAGTGCACTTACAGTGTCCAACCGAACTTCGTGAAACCATTACAAGTTCATCTTCCAAGGACTTCTTCTCGCAGAAGGATCCGTATTTTGTACTATTTAGGTTAGGAGTAGGCCAGAGCTTCGTCTCACTTCTCAATAGAGTTTCAGTTTTGCGGTCCACTCTGTTAAGAAGGTCGTTGTGTAAGCCAGGAGTGTATGGAATTGGACACGGAGGTGATCTATTTAGTTTCAACAAACTGCAGCGTATTTAAAAAAATCTTTTGTGTTTTAATTCAAATAGGCTTAGCACTGCAGACCACTTCTGAACACCTTGGTCTTGATGCGTACATGAATTGGTATAGCTGACGCAGTCTATTTAATTAATGTATCATATGGTTGCATTTTGTTTTCAGAAATTTAGTTATGTTTTACCTACAATAGGCTCAACATTGCAGAACACTTGAACTTGAATGTCTGGTTCTTCTGTGTACATGAATTGGTATTTTGATGCAGTCTAAGTATATTTCTCTATTCTCTACTAGACTCCGGCAGCGATGGTTCCGATGAAGATTTAAGGAACTTCCTTGGCAATGCCTACTCACAGGACGAAGAGACACCACGGCACCATCGTTCGATTCACAATAACGAATGTTTATAGCAGCAGTATATGAAAATTATCTCCATACATATTTTCAGGCCACACAAGTCCCAGGCTCTACTTATTTTTGGTACCATGTAAACAAGAATGTACACTTGCCAAAAAATAAAATAGTATGCAGCGTTTTTGGTAGTTCAGATGGGTGGTTGTTTTACAGTTCATGTGCATGCTTGCGATGCTCCAATGTACTCCCTCCATTCCCAAATAATATCCTTTCTAGAGATTTCGACAAGTGACTACATACGGAGCAAAATGAATGAATCTACACTCTAAAACATGTCTACATACATCTGTATGTTGTAGTCCATTTGAGATGGCTAGAAAGACAAATATTTAGGAATGGAGGGAGTAAAATAGAGTGACGTTCTTGCATGGAGGCATCTAAAGAAATGTGTTCAGAGATCTTTGGTTCATTATAGTACAGAACATCATCGCGACAGTTATTTATAAAATTGTTTCTCTCATACTTAACTCCTATTATAGAGTTAATAAATGTTGAGCAATGAATGATCATGCAACAGTTACATAGCCGATACAAGAGCACAGGTGAGAAGACATGTCACAGTAGACAAGACGGGGCATAACGGAGTTCAGCTAGACTTCAAGGTCTATTTTGCAAAGTGTACCTGCAGCTCCCATTGACCCACATCCTGTCCCTCTCTTTTTAATCCAATGGCTCAAGTTGGATCGGAGCACCTGGTGCACCAGTTCGTTCGGTGCACAGGATACGTTCTCCATGGACTACAAGGCTATGGTGGAGCAGGTCATGATGGAAGGAAAGATGCTGGAAGACCGTGCAATGTTTCAATCCCACGTTCAATGCCACAGCAGTCAACCGCAAGAGCATGTCTTCAGTACTCCCCCTGTGAGTACCTTGCAATGATGCTATTCAGTCACGATCACGACCGATATTGTGTATGAATAGTTTTTTTTGTGAGTAACTTTGTGTAAGCTATTCATATGCAGTCGAAGAAGCATTACGCGGCACAATCTCCAAACACTAAAGGCCTAGTGATGTCGGTGTCACCCGTTGAATGCCACAGTTCTCCACTCGAAGAACATGTCTTCAAGTCTCCCCCTGTAAGTACCTCGCACCCATGGTAAACATTCACATCCAACATTTTGTATGACCATATTTAATTCATGTATAACTCTATGTCGGCGATTCATATGTAGGCTAAGCATCTAGTGACGGAACAATCCCGAATCCTCGCAGATGAAGTTTACATCCCATATAATAATGAGGTAACTTTGTCGCGATGTTGCTACGCACATCAAAAATTATTTATGGAATTTTGGTGATTGCAATGTATTAAATTTGATGTGAGATACTCGTATGTAGGTGCTGGTAATGGAATTTTACATTCATAGGGATTGTGAGCTTTCGCATGTCCCGACAGGATACTTTGACGAAAGACCCATTGAGATGAGATTGTTTGAACCCGGCGTATTGGACTATGATTTTCTCATGAAAGAAGTGGCTGGATATGGTTATAAAAAGGATTCAGATTTGTACCACTTCTTACCTGTGCATGCGTGCAACCTACCGAAAGGAATGTTCCTGATTTCAGGACCAGGTGATTTTGCAAAGATGATTTCCCGCCTAAACGGCAGAAAGACATGTCATTTGTATTTGGTGTATAATCATCCACCGAAAGATGATTATGAGTGGTGGTCGGACATGGATTCAGAGGTTCCTATTCTTCATGTTACATCAATTTTACGGCTTTATCATCCTTAAGTTTGTCCTAATACGTTCGTATGATTTTACAGGAACTGCGCATCCAAGACTTGCAGCATGAGGAGGCTCTGGCTAGAGAGCTTGAGGCAAAGGAACAACTGAACTCCTTAGGTTACATTAATGTACCGTGTAAAAATATGGGAGAAGGTGGATCGTCGCAAATCCTAACGTAAACTCCAACGACCAATACGAAGAAGTAACTGGATTTTGGCACCGGAGACAAGCTTCCGTAGGAGGGCTAATGTTATTTGAAATGTTTTAAGCTGGAGACAACATTTTTTGGTTTTTTACGAATGATTGCAGTTATGGAACAATTCATTCACGATGGAGGTCTTGTAACAACATTTTTGCTAGAATGTGATTTCCATTTCCGAGGCGACATGCATGTGTTTATACCCAACTGTACACTCCGTCCGTTCCTAAATATATGTCTTTTAAGATATTTCAGTATGAACTACATACGGATGTATATAGACATATATTAGGGTGTAGATTCACTCATATTTCTCCGTATGTATTTCATACTGAAATCTTAAAAAAGACTTATATTTACGAACGGAGGGATTAGTTGTTAGTGAGCATGTGCTGCAGGATCATGTACAACTGCGACTTAAAAAAATTGCTGCAAAACGGTGCAGGAAATAAACCAAACGGACATTTTATGTGGCACAACGTGACAAAAGTGCTGGCGAATCATCCTCGGGATCCGCGGAGTCAGACCTGACAAGATCTGCTCCGGGATCGGTGCGGTGTCAGGGCGCATTGAAGCGCAGGCGGATCCCCGCCAAAGCGCACGATAAAGGACTGTCGCACGCGCGTGCGTCGTCACGCGGAGACAGGCTGACCGAATTAATCGATGCGGGCCCCGCACATGTACGCATGTCAGGCCCAGTTCGATAATCTCGCGCGATTCGCCTACTGTGCAGTTCCATGCATGCACGTAGGTTTCCCACGTCCGCCACGTCTCCTCCCCCAAAGCCCGACACATTCAAGCAATTCAGGGCGGGCCGGCCCTTGTCGCGCTAATCTCGTGCCAGGATCACGGCTTAATATTTTTAGTCCCACCTGGCCCCTGAGCAAGTGTTGCACCAGCTTAAATACCTTCATCTATTTGATTATTACAAGTGTTGGTCTTCCTTGCACTCTACGTGGAGGATATGTAGGATGAGTATGATTAATCATCTGTATTCATCCTATGTATTCTTCAATTGGAGAGCAAGGATGAGTGATGTATTTTTTCGGATTTATATAAAATGCAAACTCATACTGTTACAAGGGTGTGGACTATTAAAAATAGTGTGTGCAAAAAAGAGAATTTGAAATAAGATGTAATATATATTTTTAATGAAGTTATATTATCCTACTTATTAGAATTTTGAAAATGTCACTTATTTATAAGAAAAGAAAATATAAATATTTAAAAAGCTGTGTTTGATAAATACCTTTTGAATTTTTTGTATGTTATTTTTCGAGGCGTCATGTAACTTTCATGCTATTTTTTGAGTGGTCAGGTAATTTTTATGTAAACAAAAGGAAAAGGAAAAAAATAAAAAAAAGGAAAAGCATGGGGCAGCCTAGACATCTAGACCCACGTGTGGTCCAACACACGGAATAGGCTGGCCTGTGAAAGCCCATCTAATCTGGCCCATCGCATGGGCGCACCAAGGCAGAGCAGACGGTGGTGGGAGTTTAGTCCCACCTCGCCGAGCGAGAGGGAGACGCACGAGCTTATAGACCCGGTTGTGCCTCCCCACTCAAGCTCCTCTTATATGCAGGCAATACTTTGCCTAATGTTCATGCTCCCTGCCCCGTTGGGCCTACCAGCAGAAGAGTAATTTGCACCACGGGCCTGCATTCTGGCCCATAAACTGTTGGGTTCCTAGTCGTATACATGCCGTGGTGTATGAAATCTCTTGCCTCTAGTAGGGTAGGTGGGCATATTTTTGGCATTCATATTAAAATTAGATTTGATCTTCTTCATATCACCAACAAAATTTAACACATGCTCACTGACTTACCTAGCTTTCTTTGTGCAAGAGGTCATGTGTGCCAAAATTGAGGTGATTTGGAGGTGGTCGTAAAAATCACCGCATTCCGGACGGACCATTTGGCCTAACTTAACCCATTTTTTGCACAAAGGTGATTTTTTCCACCACCTCCAAATCACCCATTTTTTCTTTTACACGGTGACCCACATGTGCCAAACATGTCTATGAAAGAAAATTTGGAAAAAATATATTTTACAATGCCCCCTTGAGGTATAGACCGATGTTATGATCAGTCGGTCTAGAGGGCAGTATAAATTCAAAAAAATTGAAAAAATCACCGCATTCAGAGAGAACATTTGGTCTAACTTAAGCCATTTTTTGAACAAAAGTGATTTTTTCCACCACCTCCAAATCACCCAATTTTTCTTTTACACGGTGACCCACATGTGCAAAACGTGTCTATAAAAGAAAATTCGGAAAAATATTTTACAATGCCCCCTTGAGGTATAGACCGATGTTATGATCAGTCGGTCTAGAGGGCAGTATAAATTCAAAAAAAATTCAAAAAAATATAAAACCTTGGAAACCAAGCTTTGTTTGTGCAAGAGATCATGTGCGCCAAAATTGAGGTCATTTGGAGGTGGTCGGAAAAATCACCACATTCCGGAGGGACCATTTTGTCTAACTTAAGCCATTTTTTGAACAAAGGTGATTTTTTCGACCACCTCAAAATCACCCATATTTTCTTTTACACGGCGACCCACATGTGCCAAACATGTCTATGAAATAAAATTTGGAAAAAAATATTTTACAATGCCCCCTAGAGGTATAGACCGATGTTTTGATCGGTGAGTCTAGAGGGCAGTATAAATTCAAAAAAAATCAAAAAATATATAAAACATTGGAAACCTAGCTTTGTTTGTGCAAGAGATCATGTGTGCCAAAATTGAGGTGATTTGGAGGTGGTTGAAAAAATCACCGCATTCCGGAGGGACCATTTGGTCTAACTTAAGCCATTTTTTGCACAAAGGTGATTTTTTCCACCAACTCCAAATCACCCAATTTTTCTTTTACACGGTGACCCACATCTGCCAAACATGTCTATGAAAGAAAAATTGGAAACAAAATATTTTACAATTCCCCCTTGAGGTATAGACTGATGTTTTGATCAGTCGGTCTAGAGGGCAGTTTAAATTCAAAAAAATTCAAAAATATATAAAACCTTGGAAACCTAGCTTTGTTTGTGCAAGAGATCATGTGTGCCAAAATTGAGGTGATTTGGAGGTGGTCGAAAAAATCACCGCATTCCGGAGGGACCATTTGGTCTAACTTAAGCAATTTTTTGAACAAAGGTGATTTTTTCCACCACCTCCAAATCACCCATATTTTTCTTTTATACGGTGACCCACATGTGCCAAACATGTCTATGAAAGAAAATTTGGAAAAATATATTTTACAATGCCTCCTAGAGGTATAGACCGATGTTTTGATCGATGAGTCTAGAGGGCAGTATAAATTCAAAAAAATTCAAAAAAAAATATAAAACCTTGGAAACCTAGCTTTGTTTGTGCAAGATATCATGTGTGCCAAAATTTAGGTGATTTGGAGGTGGTTGAAAAAATCACCGCATTCCGGAGGGACCATTTGGTTAACTTAATTTATTTTTTGAACAAAGGTCATTTTTTCCACCACCTCCAAATCATCCAAATTTTCTTGTACACGGTGGCCCACATGTGCCAAATATGTCTATGAAAGAAAAGTTGGAAAAAAATATTTACAATGCCCCCTTGAGGTATAAACCGATGTTATAATCAGTTAGTCTAGAGGGCAGTATAAATTCAAAAAAATTCAAAAAAATTCAAAAAATATATAAAACCTTGGAAACCTAGCTTTGTTTGTGCAAGAGATCATGTGTGCCAAAATTCAGGTGATTTGGAGGTGGTCGAAAATATCACCGCATTCTGGAGGGACCATTTGGTCTAACTTAAGCCATTTTTTGAACAAAGGTGATTTTTTCCACCACCTCCAAATCACCAAAATTTTCTTTTACACGGTGACCCACATGTGACAAACATTTCCATGAAAGAAAATTTGGAAAAAAATATATATTTTACAATGCCCCCTTGAGGTATAGACCGATGTTTTGATCAGTCAGTCTAGAGGGCAGTATAAATTCAAAATAATATAAAACCTTGGAAACCTAGCTTTGTTTGTGCAAGAGATCATGTGTGCCAAAATTGAGGTGATTTGGAGGTGGTCGAAAAAAATCACCGCATTCCGGAGGGACCATTTACTTAAGCCATTTTTGAACATTTTTTCCACCACCTCCAAATCACCCAAATTTTCTTTTACCTGGTGACCCACATGTGCCAAACATGGCTATCAAAAAAAAATTGGAAAATATATATTTTACAATGCCCCCTAGAGGTATAGACCGATGTTTTGATCAGTCAGTCTAGAGGGCAGTATAAATTCAAAAAAATTCAAAAAATATATAAAACCTTGGAGGAGTTAAAAAATCACCTTTTCTCGTGCCCGGACTTAACATTTTTAGTCCCACCTCGCCCCCCGAGCAAGTCCTGCACCTGCTTAAATACCTTCATCTATTTGATTATTACAAGCGTTGGTCTTCCTTGAACTCTACGTGGAGGATATGTAGGATAAGTATGATTCATCATCTGTATTCATCCTGTATATTCTTCAATTGCAGAGCATGGATGACTAATCTATTTTTCGGATTTATCGGCTTTTATTTTGTTTTCGGGAGCGAAATATAATTCCTCCATTACATGTATTTCCAAACTTTATCGTGCAACATAAACAAGCTACACGCTGGCCACGAAGAAACCATGATTCTTGAGGTTGCACTTGAAAAACTCACATATAAAATGCAAAAAAATATCCCAAACTCATACTGTTACAAGAGACTGGACAACCAAATAGTTGAGTCATACATTATGAGGAAGTCACTAACTAACAGAATGAAGTATTTTAGAGAAAAGGTCACACGATACTAGACATAGACAACAATGCACACGCCAACATCAGGTTGATCGTCTTGTTGTCCGACCATGTGCACAATGTTGTAGCTATCATAGTTCTGCTTTGAGATCCCGCACATAAGGGTATTATTAATGCCTTGGAATATATTTGGACACATTAAAACATTAAATTAAGGCATATTAGGTACCTCTATCAATTTGGCACACGTACGTCGATTGTGACCATCTGTCACATGACAATAGCTACATCTACCCTTTGTTCTGGTTTTCTTCATCTTTGCTTGTAGCCTTTTCTTCGGAGCACCTCGGCCTGGCACATGCACGGGATCCAGAACCTTTTCGAAACCTTCACCATCAAGGTTAGCCGATTGTGGCATCAACGGGCCAAACCTAATGTTGTTACCCTGAGAATTAGTTGATTCCTTGCTATCAGCTTGTTCACTTGTTGATCCCTTGCAAACATCTTGTCCTTCCAAAACCCATTTTAGATGTTGAAACACCTCATCAGAGTGGCATGCCTTGAAACATGCTGCATGACTAAAATTCCTTAGCTTACGGTGCCTTTGTAGGGCTGCAGAGTATGCACACATCTCGCTCTTTATGGTCGGCGCGAATGCACATTTTGCACTTATTGTCCACCTAGTGGGAACACAACACCTGGGCAGTGTTTCTTCTTGTAAAATTCCCAATATGTAAAATATGTGGGAACATGGTGTGCCTGCGCATTCCAATTTGCGGCAAGAACAACTGATACTGCGAAGCAGACCTTCCTTCGACTCCGTGCGCACTTCGATCTTTTTATCCATTCTTTCCTTCTTAGACACAACGTATGTGGTAACCTCTGCTGCATAAAGTACCTCTCTGATCTCACATTTTTTGACAGCATCTATGCTCCATCAGACCAACTTAAACACAGCAGAAGTGAAAACTTTCGCGGCGTGTTTCTCAAGAACTGAAGCACTTTCCTCTGTGAACGGAACGGACTGCAAGGCCTCGACGTCTTGGAGAGCCTCGTTCAAACATCGCGACGCAAGGCAACGCTTATAGTGCTCTAGCATTTGAAACAACGTCATCTTAGCCTCAAGATGCGTATGTAGCACCGAGTTTAAACTCTCACTCCGCTGATTACTGCTCAATCCTAGGAAACAACGGCCCTCAAGATATGGAGCACACCACAGTTTTCTCATCTTATACATCTGATGCAGCCAGGAGTCCTCACTTGTTACATTATTCCGTTGTAAGAAGTGTAACCATTTTCTCTCATGCTCTTGAATGGAAGATGTATCATATATGAAAGATCTGAATTCCTCCTTTACCGCGTCATCATGCAGATGGCGTACAATGTTCTGCTGAATGTGCCATATACGGAGCATATGGTTTGAGTCAGGCCACACCACCCTGATTGCTCTCTGCATTGCAAGGTCCACATCCGTGATCACAGATATAGGGTGCTCCTGTCCCATGGCATTAGAAAAGGTCCATAACATCCACTCGTATGTCTGGCTTGTTTCATGTGAAATGATACCACATACAAAAAGAACGATGCTACGGTGGTGATTCAACCCGACAAACGGCACAAATGGCAGATTGTACTTATTGGTTCTGTATGTGCTATCAAAAACAATAACGTCTCCGAAAGCCTCGTAGTCAAGTCGGGATTGACTATCACACCAGAACAGTCCCTTCAGATGGCCAGCTTCATCAACCAAGTACCAAGAAAAAATCTGAATCTTGCTCTTGCCTCGCCACCATGTGATTGATCGCCGTTTGAGCATCCCCGGAAGAAATTGTTTCCTACTTGTTAGCATGGCAGAAATTGTAAATGTCCCTCATAATGCATCCAACCTCATCATATCCACCGTATTGCATGCACATAATATCCATAATATGGTGTTTTCTGATCCCAGATTTTTCCTTGTCTGCAATGTCCGCTTTCTGCTCATCGCTAATTATTCTGTGTGAACGCAAAAGACACGACAGATCCCGTGGGTCTAGAGGATGGTTGTGTTCATCGATGAAATCCTTGACAAACCACTGGCATGTTTCCTCCTGTCTTGCAATCACCAATTTAGCTTTACACCCTACACGAGTTATACTTCGTGGCCTCCTCTTTCTATCTTCCATCTTCCTCTTCATGTGCTTCTCTTCACAAACCCCTTCACGACTACACACTAATTTCCTTAAAATTATATGGCAGTTGGATCCATCCCACTCGACATAGCTTCTCCGGACACTAAAACCTTTCTCAAGACCATATTTGTTATAGAATGTATAACCTTCATCCTCACTATTAAACATCTTGTTAGCAATATGATAGTACTCCATCATTGACTCATGACTTACATCCGCCATGTCTTCCTGCATCACAATTCGGACGAATAAAAATCTGAAAGGACAAAGATAAATGCATGCAAAACCCAGTACGAAATCTTGCGTGGAATTTTAAACTTTGCTCCTTGTACATGTCATGGCAAGCGATCATAAACGTCCATAAACTGGGTCCCCCATAAACTAGTGAAGTGACCATACATGATGAAAAATTCTATATTGAATTGCATGCACTAGGGAAACCTAAATCGATGATGACTAAACAAATCTAAGTAGGAAGTGTAGGCTACGAATCAAAGTAAGTTTATGGTGATATCTCCCGCAGGCATTGATATCTCCTGCTGCATCAAGAAAAACAAGCCTACTTTCAGAACAAGCATTGATATCTCCCGGCGGCCTAACCGAGGGGCCAACCGCAGAGTATAGATCTATCTACGAGGAAGTTGGAGTTCCCTGCCAAGAGTCACTTCCAACGGGCCAATCAAACAGGGAGGAGTTGAGATTCGGGCGATTCATACCTTAGGATGCAAGTCCGGAAGCGATGGGATCAGCGGGGGGCTTTCTCCTATAGCGCCGCCGCCGACATTTGCCGCCCGCAGATGTCACGCCTTATTCTTCTTCCTGCCGCCGACCACGTCTTTTATAGTGAAGGGGACCAGGAGGAGGACGAGAACGACGCTGACGACGGTGAATTGGTTCCTCTCGCCGGGCTTATCGGACAGAAGGAAGAGGACGAGAACGAGGACTTGACCTACTAGATCTTAGACGTGGTTCTGGTCGTGGACGTGATCGGTTGAATTTTTTTTTACCCCGAACCATTATGCCCTTCTCTGATTAAACTAATTAGGTTTATTCATTTTTAATCCCTCACCAGATCAAACGGCTAATAAAAATCGGAGGGATAAGTACTTGAAAGTACTTCCAGTACTGCCCCAATCGCCGTAAAGGAGCTCTGGTTATAAATGTTTTGCACACCGAAAATCTAGAAATACATGATTGCATCCGTGAACAAGCACGTCCAGCAGACATCCAAATTTGCAAGTGAACAACAACCTTCGGTTGTCCATCAGCTGTAATGTCCAATAATGAGAACGAAGAGAAAAGCGTGCTGGTTAACAGCAAAGTCTGTTTGTAATGAAAAAATAGTTTGTAGTGGATCTTAGAGTATAATCGGTTCGATGCCAAAAGTTGGCATGCCAATATTTGGCAAATGCCAAATGTTGACTAGTGATTGGTTGGTTGCCAACTTATTTTGTCAATCTCACAAAAAATTATCAAATATTGGCAACTTTTGATTTTGCCAAATGTTGGCAATGCCGAATGGTGGCATTAAACCAATTATGCTTTATCCTTAACGTGATCCCTTTTGTCATGCGTAGGTCTCAATCATTTTTATTTTGCTAATCAAAGGAAACAGTTTAGGTGAGATGCTGAATATCATCGACGATGCATGAGGAAGAATATTTTGGCACACCTAAGAAATTGATTGTAATTTTTTTTCTCGGTACAGATGTGTTTGTAAATACTTGTGATACTTATATATGTCTTTTAACTTTTGTCCTTTAAAAAAGGATGATGATCAAGTAAAAAACATTATAGTTTTTTTCCAAGAGTTGAGACATTTTTCAAAATTTCCCACGGGCCTCTGAATTTTACTGATTCGGCGGAGCAAACTTAAAAATAAGGGCATGAACACTGGACTTAATGCCAGTAACTAAGCATACGTACTCCACATCATTTATACAGTATTCACATTTACATATCTGTATGTGCATCTCCTCTAAATTAGCAACAGAGCAATGCTACACCTAGGTAAAGTTACGTACAGATTTTACATAACAGGGAACGGAAGGGTGTGGCAGGGGCCCACACGGGTGAAAATCAGAGGGTGATAGATTGGTTAGGCAGGTTACGTAACTCTTCGTACGTTGCTTTCGTAGGTGTAGTATTATTGTTAACAACACCCAAAACAATGAAACACGACTGCTTCTACCACCCAACTTGACAAACTAATCCACATATCATTTGCCGCGTCTATCTCTACCGTCCATCTAACATCAGCGGCCGGAACCACGCATCTCGCGCGGCTAGGCGGGGCAGGGCTATGTGCAAAAATGCGCCCCTTTTTTTTCTG
Organism: Aegilops bicornis; assembly: GCA_021605145.1. NCBI lineage: Eukaryota > Viridiplantae > Streptophyta > Magnoliopsida > Poales > Poaceae > Aegilops > Aegilops bicornis. The sequence continues at coordinate 679,090,821 of CM038673.1, read as the reverse complement.
TCAGTCTCATGTGCCCTGCACCTTTACTCGCTCTCCGAAATGGCCGTTAAGTCGGGCGAGAACCGCGGCGGCGACCTCCCGCCTCGGTACGCCACCCTCCGCTTCTGCGCCACCGCCGGCTTCACTGCAAACTTCGCCAAGGTTTCGTCCGAGTAGTCCTCTTCGGATGGTGCGAAGACGAGCGGCGTCACCGAGCCCCGCCGGCGGCGGCCGCCGGCTGACGAGGCAGTTGCGGCCTTGACGAGGGCGGCGCTGGCCTTGACGGCGAGCGAGGCCACCTCTTCGCGGGTTAGGCAGCGGCGCAGCATCTCGCTCGGTAACACGAAGTAAATCTGCCCCGGCCGTAGCGCCTCACCGCTGGCCACCGCCGCGACGGAGCCCTCAAACCCCATCGCGTCGGCGTCGCAGAGGAACCACCCCTGGTGCCCCACCTCCTCAAGAGCCAGCGCTGCCGTTGCGGGCTGGGAGTACTCTCGGAGCTCGCCGCTGGGGAGCACCACCCTCGCGGTCGCCGGGCCGTCGGTCGCCGCGTCGTACGACACACAGAGGCCCATTCCGTCTTGGTTGTCGCGCGTGTGCTGCTGCTAGTGCAAGCTTCTTGTCCTGCGCTTCTCTTGTTGTGGTAATGCAATGCGTGGTGTGCTTGCTGCCGGAGACGGCGATGGTATATATAGCGGAGGGGGTGAGGAGGACGCAGCGGGGAGGCAGAGGGAGCGTTGTCGTGTAGCCGGGAGTGGGGGCAGCACAGGCTGGAGGTTTGTTGCGGCCAGCGAACGCCGTGGAACCGTGGAGTCGGCGGGCTTTTCGTTGCAACCGCACTCAATTGGCTACTCGGTGAAGAAGATATATTCTGATCACGCTCACGGTGAGCTCCGGCCAGCTAGCAAAACCCTACCCTCGTGATTTCTAAACGGAGGGTGAGGTAAGAACTAAGAACTAAACCACATCAAGTATTTCTAAACGGATGAGTAAGTGCGTACAATCAAACACGGCAATGCGTTCTTCATGAGAAAAGACATTGCGCAAACAATCTAACACGCATCTCGTTGAGCACTTGGCGGCCATGATCCTCGGCGGCTGCGGTGGCTGAAGATGCGTGTGTGCTGACGTGGGTTGTATCTGTTCTTGTTTTCTAGATGAATGGGACTAAATTATGTCTCATCTAGATGAGTTCTAGCAAAACTGCTTCTTATAGGCTTGCATACAACTATTTATTGGAGCTCATTGTAATCACAACCTAATATTCCTGGAATTTCATTAGTTTCGTTAATGGCCTCTCAAACCTCGACGGAGAGAAAGTACCTTTCTTGTTGAAACGATAAGAAGAGCATAGCTGCGTGCACGATACGGGCGTGAAGCCGAAATTTCTGGAATATCTCTTCTCATCGTTTGAGTCACTGACCTTTTTTCAGTTGCGTGTAGGCCAAAAGCCTTGCCAAAGTTTCATGTACGTAGGTATGTAGCCCCATGTTCGGGAGCGAGTTGCGCGAGGCGGGAGCGCCATCGCCGGAGCGGCGCCATGCCGCGTCTCGTCATGGGCGACGGTACGCGTGGCGCGCTCGGCGGAGCAAAGTTGACGGACTTCCCGTGGCCGGCCGCATGGGCCATACGTAGCCTGCTAGATACGTGTAGGTTCAGTGAATGGCCGCGGTTTGTTTGTGTGTGTGCATGGTTCCGTCATCGTCGGTTGCTGAACGTAAAGCATCGTGCGCGTCTCGCTGCATCAGTTGGCTCACCCCCTAAAACCAGACATGAATCGTGCATGGACTAAAACCACACATGAATCGTGCATGGACACGTCCGCCCAGTACTGCATGCGTGTACCTTTCATTTGATGTGAAATTTTTAACCGGGGGACGGTAATACTATAGGAGTATAAGAGTAAACTGAAGTCATGTTTTAACCTCGAGGTTTGAAGAGCTGCACATGCACGCATGAAAAATCTACCGGACTCAGCCACCGCCTCATCCTCCTAAAAAACCCAGTGTTCGTGCCTCTCGGCCCCGCCGCAGGTCCGCCTCGTCTCTGGTGGCCTAGGGCCATGGGCGCCGTGGATCCTGGCAAGGCCGGCGGGAGGGCTCTGCGCAGAAAGACAAGACGGCGGCGACTCCCTGTAGATGGAATAAAGGCCCCCCCCCCGCCTAGCCCCCGTTCCGATGGTGTGTCTAGTATTATTGATGGGCGTGTGTAGGTGTGTCTTCGATGGATCTATTCTCGGTAGATTTGCTCGGATCTCGTTGTTGTTCGTCTATGTTCGTGGGTCTTCGGATTAGATCCTTTCGATCTAGGTTATTCTTCATCGGCGGCGGTTGCTGTTCTGGTGCATTGGTCCTATGGGGTCTTAGCACGACGACTCATCAACTGTCTACTATACCAAATTAATACAACAAGTTGGGCCCGACTCCGACGAGGGAGGGGCGATGACGACGGCGCGCCTTTGGCTCACTTTAGTGCTTGTAGTCGTCGCTAGATAGTCAAAAAATTTGGATATAATTTTTATTATTTTTAATATTCATTGTACTGTCATGATTGAAGATGAAGAGATCGAAAATTTTCTAGAAAAAACAACAACTTTCAAACACAGAAACATACTCCGAGTTTCAGTGTAAAAACTCTTCGTAGGTCCTAGCATTTCCTATTTGGATTTGGAAGCATGCATGCCCATCCCATGCCCGGAACTTTTCTTGTCAAGCTTGTGTCACTGTGTGCACATGGAAACCAGCTAACATAGAAGCCCCATCAAAGGTTGTCGTGTACTTAGAAACGACAAGCCGTTCTACGACCCTATCCGTTAATTCATTATGCCTAGAAACTTGCATTTGGTACTCTGCGTGGAATAGTGTACGGCGTTTCACTATTCTAACCGTTCCCGCGGTCGTGTTCATCTACTAACCACAGGATTGCACCACCACTCATCACACGATCGACGGCCCTCTCCGCTCCACGAGATCGATCCAAGTTTCGGAGGTCAGTCCAAACAAGAACCAGGTGCTTGCCAGGAGCGAAACCATGCATGCGGCACCAAGGACGCCGAAGGAGACAAACGACACCATTTTCAAGGACCATGCATGCATGAACACTCCTACCAATCAAGCGGAGAGGCAGGGCCGGGGCGTCGCCTACCGGCCCGGCCAGCCAGCGAGGCGCCGTGCCCGCGTGGCGCCGTGCATGCGCGCGACGACGACGAGCCGCTAGCTGCCATGGGCCACGTCGGGTGGCGCCGCGCACATGCCCGGGCCGTGGGGCACCAATCGCGCTGCACGACGGGCACTTGGTCTTGTCTGCCCGGCCGGGCCAATAATCCCCAGGGGTTTTCCCACGCACCAAACCGACAGATCCGAACCCGTCATCCCGATCCTCGTGTCCTGTCGCGCCGCCCGTTTGCTCCGGCTCGCGCCATCGCCTCAGCCGAGCAGAGCTTCCACGAATGTTCGTTGGAGGAAGGTGAGTTCGACCGATAGACCGATGCACACGCCAGCCACGGTGGTTGCAGAGAAGCGTGGTAGATCTTGTCGCCGGAGCGTCGGGCCGGAGGGCGGCAGGCGGAATCTTTGGACGGCAGTGCGGCCGCGGATCTCAACGTGGCCATATGCGCTCAGGGTGTATAATAATCGCGTTTGGTACGGGGGATGATTAGCCCGCTCGTCCGTGCACCGTCAGCGTTCAGTTGTACTAGAAGCATACACGCGCCTTGCTGCGCCGTTTTACTTTTCTACCGTTTATTTGTTTGATTGGTAATGATTTCTTGCTGCTCTATTTGCGGGTTGGGGGTTGTTGTTTATTTCATGGGCCTTCTGTGTTTTGGCTTCCATAATTTTGGCGTTAGGACACTCTTTATTGCATTGCAGGATATGTCTAGATGCTAAGGCTCGTCGTTTTTTTACTTGGTAGGATATTACTCAGTTTTTTACAACTATTATTCTTCGCAAAAATGATATGTTAGCAGCACTACCAAAAACATATCCAGAGTAATGGTTGACGTCAAACATATCACGGACCTGTAGGGTTAAACCATAGTACTTGATGAACATGATAATGTAAATCTGCAAAACTAATTCAAAACTTTGATATGCATAACTGAGGCTTATGATTGTAATATTCATCTACAACAATCATACAACTCTATGATTTGATCAACCAATATTTCATAACTTACCTTGGTCACAGACAAATAATACAAAACATCAACAATAATGGTCTACAATAATGGTAAAAAGGAAGTGAAAGTGAGAAATACTTGGAACTTGCAACACTGCACCAAAGTACATGGCTTCTGATTTTCAATATTGATCATTCATATGCGTAGTTAGAATCAGAATAGAAAGAACATATTTGAAATAAAAGCAATAATTTGCACATACTAACGACAGGAAAGGGAATGAAGCATGTTTATAGCGACTTCTAAGAGGAAGAGATGGAAATGGGAGGATAGAGAGATAATAGTACAAGTGTTTGATCTCAATTTTCATTTGAATGTAATATTATTGATGCATTAATAAGGCCTGATCAGCTGTGTACATAAGTGACGCAGGGACAATTAACCAAATTATCTTCACAAAAAACCTAGTTATCATCAGCTGTGTACATAAGTGACCATGCTCCTTAGTCGTGGAATGATATGCTAATTAATACTCCCTTCGTTCTAAAATACAGTACATACTTTGTTTTGAAAAGTCAAAGGTACCAATGTTTGACCAAGTTTTTAAAAAAAAAATCAACATCCACATGTACCGTTATAGTTTACTTATTTAGTACTTCAGATATTTATAGTTTATTCTAAAAACTTGGTGAAATGGACATCTTTGACTTTTGAAAAACTAATATGCACTACATTATGGAACAGAGGCAGCATAAAACATGCTATGTATAAACTACGTGAGGTTGTTAATCCATAAGCACGGAGATGGTACTCAAGCAGTGAAGCACGAGGATTTTAAATTGAAGCCTTACACGGTGAGATAAAATCCCCGTATAATCTGCTATTTGTTTAGCACAGAACCGAGCGAGATTGAATTTGACTCAGGCTGCCAAAGAAAGCATGACAGAGGCAGAGGAAGGAGGTATCGGGAGTTGTACTGCAGACCTTGTGGGCCATGGCGTGTTGACGAAGGTGACCAAGTTCTGAAGATGGCAGTCATCTCCAGGCCCCGAGTGTCGTCGTCGTTTGACGTTAACTACCTCACAAAAGAAGGGGAGAAAGATGGAGTGATGTGCGGGGTGTGCGGCATGGTGGTGGACATGCAAAGCCCGTGCAGCCTTGTGGTGCGGAGGAGGCAGTGTGGGACAGGCACCTGTGCAACCATGTGGTGCGGATGAGGCGGTGATGGACTGGCGGCGCCGTGCAACCATATGATGCGGAGGAGCAGGTGATGGGATCGGTGCATGTGCAACCGTGTGGTGCGGAGGAGGAGGTGATGGCTCGGACGTACCGCCATGAGAGAAGGGGAGAAAGATAGAGAGATGGGCGGGGCATGCGGCGTGGTGGTGGACTGACGGCGCCCATGCAGCCATGTGACATAGAGGAGGCGGTGAAGGGCCAAGCTGGCGGTGACCGTGCCGCTGTGCGATGGTACATCACTTTGATGTACATGAGCGACATGTAAACCTTTTTCTTCTTCCAAAATAATAGTCCCTCTGATCTAAAATAAATGTCGTGGTTTTAGTTCGGGAAGTAAGTGACATATAACGCATCAAATGTTGGACACACGTAGTTGGATGGTTGACCTAAATAGTAAACAATACATAATATTGGATGATTAAGTGGACATTGCTATTCCCTGCCTCCAGAGTTCAAGTCCCTGACTTTACATTGGTGCTTGCATTTCTCTGGATGTATTCTAGGCCTTTCGGCGGTGTGCGTTTAGTGGGAGAAGACATTCCCATCAACTACGAAGGCGTATGTGACAACTTAATCAATCTCAAAATGATGTGTCGTCTCAGTCTCTCAGATATGCTAATAGGGATAGCGTGTGCATGAGTGCATTCATAGGGGTGAGTATATGCTCGTGTATATGAGCGAGTACGATTGCACTGTGATCAAGAAAAGCAATACCTACTTATTAATAAGAGATTATGGTTCTATTAAGAAAATCTAAATGGTTCTTTTAGTAAAAATAAGAGACATAGTCACTTGACCCTCCCAGCCCCGGAGCGCTCACAGCCCTTACATTCAAGGGAGCTTAGATATTGTAGTGATTGTCGATTGTATTAGTGGTACTAATGAACTCTTGCTCAGGTAACATAGTATAGTGTTTCTCTACCGTGCTGTGAACTAGAGCAACGACACACCCCTGATGCAAACAGGGAAGTAGTGCTGCCAGTGACACAATTGGCATATACGCAGCGACGATTTGTCCAAGAACGCATGTTGACGATTGTGCCCTCTCTGTTTTAATTATGTTTCGAAACCGTGTCTCAGTTGCATGGTTGACCTCATGACCTTCCTCTGCATCCATTAGGTTTGAAGGTGTATAATGTACGTGTTCCTGGCTATAAACGTTTTGCACACCAAAAATCTAGAATGTCGTAAACTGCATGATTGCATCCGTGGACGAGCACGTCCACCACACATCCAACTTTGCAAGTGAGCAACCTTCGGGTGCCCTTCAGCTGTCCTGTCCAATAATGCCAACGAACCAAAAACAGTGCTGGTTAACTATGTGTAGAACGAGCTTGCAAATCAATTTGTTAGAAAGAAAAGAAATAGTACTACTAGTTTGCAGTGGATCTTACTATCCTTGATTGTGCGATCCCTTTGTCAGGCATAGGTCTCAATCATCTCCTTCGTGCTAATCGAATAAATAGCTTAGGTGAGCAACCTTCGGGTGTCCTTCAGCTGTACTGTCCAATAATGCAACGAACCGAAAACAGTGCTGGTTAATCTATATAGAACGCCCCCCTGCAAAAAAAAACTCTATATAGAACGAGCTTGCAAATCTGTTGGTTAGAAAGAGAAAGAAATTCCGTTTCGAAGAAAGAAAGAAAAAGAAATAGTTTGCAGTGGATCTTACTATCCTTGATTGCGCGATCCCTTTGTCATGTGTAGGTCTCAATCATTTCCTTCGTGCAAATAGAATAAATAGCTTAGGTGAGATACCAACTAGCATCATCGAAGTATTAACCAAATAGCTAGGACGCACACCACCATAGACTGAATGCACGATCGTTAGCAGAGGTTACGTTCCAGCGGAATGGAGCTGTGATGCGAATCGATCCAAACACCCATTTGTATTTTGATGCATCCAACATGCTTATGAGATCAGGATGAAGACAGTCCGGGGCCATGCGGAGCACCACTACTACCAGCAAGGCGAAAAGCGCATGCCAAGGTGCAGCGCAGGTGACCCAGCAGAATGAAAAAAGTGCAGTGCAAGTGCATGAAACCAGCATTGTTTTTTTAGGTGTGCATGAACGGATGAACCCAAGCATCCAATTGTCCTTGCTGTGGTTGTAATCGGTCTGTGATAATTGCTTGGCGGAATGCAAGGACGGCACCCAGGCTGGAAAGCCGGCCAGCAAATGGAATGGGGGTGGCCACCGTGAGAGAGGGCCAGAGGGGGCCGGGGCAGGACAGGATGCAGAGCGACAGATATGGCGTTTTCTTCAGTGGGAAGAAAAACCACGTGTTTATTTCACTCTCTCGTAGTACCCTGGCCTCCATCATGCGTTCAAGTTGCAGGTAGATGACAAGCTTGTGTGGCTCTTTGATAGAGCTAGGGCATCTCCGACGCTGACCCGCCAATTTTCTACCGCATCCGTCCGCCGACAAGGAGGCCAATGCGTAGACACGGATGCGGAAGTCGGCCATCCAACCGTGTGCGCATACAATTCTAAGCAGATTTAAACCAACCGGATGAAATTCATGCAGATAAGTATGATGCAGACGTAATTTAACAGCAAACGGTAGAACAGTCGGCAATTTCCAATTTAAAAGTAAAAGGTATGTCCAATACAAGCTCTTCGATATGAAGGAAATTAAAAGGATTATGCCATCCAATGCTAGAAATAAGCAGCATGCTTGTACCTAATGTTGTGGCTGCGAAGCTTCCAAGATTCCAGTGAAGGTTGTAAACTTCTAAAGATCTTTCCATTTATTTAGATCCAAATATTCCAACATCAAAGAATGAGGATATCTATCCAATGCCAAGGGGTTTAGGAGCTTTTCATGGGTGATAACTGAGTAGGGAGTCACTGTAAACAAAAATGACCCCCTTTTTTTGAGTTAATCCCATAAATCACAATCCCATAAAAAATGGTGGGTCGTCTCCTCGGTGGCTTGGTTACAGAGAGTACAAGTGTAGTCATTCATGAAAAATCCTGTTCTTTTGAGCATAGCTATAGTATTTATTCTGTCATGAAGGATGGGCTAGAAGAAAATTTGTCTTGTGCTCAAGTCTGCTATTTTTTTTTCAAATATTATTGAAGAGTTCACGAGCCTGGTTAAATAGCTGTTGCATGTGCATGTAGTGCATTTCAAAACATCTTTGCCAAGGTTGACACAATTTCAAGCAAATTCATTCAGACACAAATAACGGCACATCAAACACTACCTTCCAGTTTCAATATTTTTCGCACACTTATTTTCTTATTTATTTAGTTAACAAAATTAGTTTCTCCTATGTTTGCATTCTTGTGTTCTACTGGGACATCCTCCGTGATCATTGGCTTGTAACTTGGAACATGGAAGAGTACTGCTGAACAATACATCCCTAAAAATGAGGGCAGGGGCAATGAAGTTCAGGCCAGTAACCGATTACACCTATTCCACAAAGTTAGTACAAAATTCAGACACTTGTTTCGAGAAAGAAAGAGTATATTTTTTTCACGGGTGCAATATTTACATTGCATTGACACATATCTGTATGTGCAATATTTATACAGTGCTTCTGACGTACTATAAATTAACAACGCCGAAGACGCGACTATTTCTACCACTCTGAGAAACTAACTCCACACATATCCACAAGCATGTACCGCGGCTATGTCCGCATCTTCGCCGTCCGATCTAGCATCAGCGGCCGGCCCAACGCCTCAGTCGCGGCCAGGCAAGGCTGGGCTATGTGCAAAAACGCCCCCATTTTCTTTTTCTGGCAGTCTCGTGTGCCCCGCACCTCTACTCGCTCTCCAAAATGGCGGTTAAGTCGGGCGAGAACCGCGGCGGCGACCTCCCGCCTCGGTACGCCACCCTCCGCTTCTGCGGCACCGCCGGCTTCACCGCGAACGTCGCCAAGGTGAAGGCATCCTCAGCCGAGTAGTCCTCCTCGGACGGCGCGAACACGAGCGGCGCCACCGAGCACCGACGGCGCCGGCCGCGGGCTGACGAGGCGGTGGCGGCCTTGACGAGGGCGGCGCTGGCCTTGACGGCGAGCGATGCCACCTCCTCAGGGGCGAGGCGGCGGCGCAGCATGTCGCTAGGGAGCACGAAGTAGATCTGCCCCGGCCGGAGAGCCTCGCCGCTGGCCACCGCCGCGACGGAGCCCTCGAACCCCATCGCGTCGGCGTCGCAGAGGAACCACTCCTGGTGCCCCACCTCCTCAAGAGCCATCGCTGCCGTCGCGGGCGGCGAGTACTCCCGGAGCTCGCCGCTGGGGAGCACCACCCTCGCGGTCGCCGGGCCGTCGGCCGCCGCGTCGTACGACACACACAGGCCCATTCTGTCTTGGTGGTCGCGTGTGCTGCTGCTGCTGCTTGCTAATGTCTGCTTCTTCTCTTGTTCGCGCTGTTGTTGTGGTAATGTAATGCGTGGTGCGCTTGCTGCCAGAGACGGTGATGGTATATATAGCGGAGCGGCTGAGGGCGAGGCAGAGGGAGCGTTGTCGTGTAGCCGGGGGTGGGGGCAGCACAGCCTGGCTGGAGTTCCGTTTGTTGCGGCCAGCGCATGCGGGGGACTCGGCGGGGCTTTCCTTCTTTGCAAGCGCAGTCAATTGGCTACCCCGATCAAGTTAACAGTGAGCTCCGGCCAGCTAGCAAAACCCTACCCACGCGGTTAAGTTGCACAACACACAAATACGAACGTACAATCAAACACGGCAATCCGTTCTTCATGAATTTTTTTTTCAGAAAACAATCCAACGGACAGCTCGGTTTTTTTTTGCGAGAAAAGGAAGATGATATTAAAGCTTCGTTCTTACAGAAAGATCCAGAAAAAGTGAAAATTACACACGGGTCCCTTTGGATCCCGACCACGTCGACGAACAGAACGAGCCGGTGGCGCGCCGCTGCCGCTGCTCCTCTTCACGCCTTGGTTCGGAGCCAACCCCTCTGCAGCCGGGAAGTCGCCGGACAATGGATCCGAAGATCCTGCACCCTGAAACGCCGTCGTCGTCGCGAAGCTTCGCCACACCATCTTCATCTTCAACATCAGCACCCGGATCCGCCGCCTATGGACAGCTCGTTGCCCACACATTTAGCATCTAATAATTGTGAAGAAATTGTCTTTAAAAAACGACGGCGAAAGATTTTTCTCATCCTTTAATTAAGAGAATAGAAGTTTTTCTCCACATAAGCTCAAGAGCCAGAATTACACAAAAAGATCACTCTCCCGGTATTAATCAGCCCAATTTCTTGCCTCACATTTGATGGAAATGCAGGATGGGATTGGTGATGAAGTGCTCTTGTGCCAGAAGACACGGGTGTTTCTTTAGTTCCAAATAGTACAAGTAATAAGTATGGTGAGGTACTGAGGTAGACCATAGCTTTCTACTAGGATGCTCTTTACCGAAAGGGTTGACCCACCATTCTTTGAGAGCTCGCTCCAAGGTAAAAAATCGTTATAGCAACTTAGCAAGGTACTCTGGCAAGATCACATGGTCAATACAAGAACAAACTACTATTTTGATGGGCCGGATATGTTTTTTCAATAACTCTTTTTTAGACACTTTTCAAATAACTCTATGTCCTTGAATAGTAACTTCTATTGTTTTTTACAGTTGAACCCCGTGACAGGTTATTTGGTTATATGGGAAAAATAACTTAAGTGTTAGGATACTTCCAGAAAATGACTGAATTGGCACCATTGTATGGTTGCCATCAAACATCTTAATTTTTTTCGGGCGGGGCCAACAACATCTTGTTCACATTGTGCAATTACGAATTAAACTTTTTACATTCTTATGAAATTAAGTGAATACATTAGACGTGTCTTTAGAGATTTTTTTTGATTAATTGTCCCCGCGACTCAAATATATTGTCAAATGTGAAAATCCGAAAGTAAAAGAAGCATTATGGTTTGGATAGTGGGTAGCTGATAAACCCATGACCTTCAATGGATTAAAGTGGAACAATTCTTGAGCTGTAAAACATTTTTTCTGAAATCGCGTCAGTAGTGCTAGAGAAGATCTATCTCCATTAATTACCTGTCTATGGCATTCCTCATAGTACTAGATTAAGAATAAATAGTACTATAACAATTCACATGTACATTATTTGCTTAGTACCTGTCACAGGATTGACGATGGAGATTAGCGATGTGATATAGTAGACTCTATCAACTATGACCAGGTTTATTTTGGTTCCTAAAGTATAAAACATGATAAGCATATCCTTTAATTTTTCTCCCAACTCAATGCACGTAGACCGAGGATATGGTTGTGAGATCTAGCATAAGCCAACACAAAAAATATTGAAAAAAGAAGAAAAATGAAAAGGATATGGAGATTAATCAAAAATAAACTATTTTTGTAAGTGGAAAATGCCATACTCCATTTCAAAGCAGAAAAAATAATGGAAAAACCTACGTATTTTGCAAAGAAAATGTGAATCAGGGAAAAAAGTAAAATTATCTAATAAAATGTATACCGTTATGGAAAAATCAATGGAAAATCACGGACAATTTAGAATGTTAATAGAAAATCCCTTATTTCCTGATTTTCCATCAATATTCATGAGTTTTTGCCTCCTTTTTTAACACTTTCCAATAATTTGGTGAATTCCTGGTTTGGCTCAAAGGTTTCATTTTAAAAATAAATTCCCAAATGGTTGACAAATGTTTATTTTAATTCTCCTAAACTTCGTTTCTTTGATTTTCTTATTAGTTGGGCTATAAAGTGTGTCAAAATCCCAGCACGGCCTAATCAAACCCCTTTAGGTCAGCGAGGACCAAGTTTTTTTTTTAAGTTGAGAGTGCTTGTGTAATTTTAGAGTTAGATGACAAAACTGTTGCAGGCAAGCAGCAAGGGACTTTTGTAATAGCAATTTTAGTAGTTTGAATTGCACGATCCATGAATTTGGTACTGCTCCTACCTCCATTCGAGTTTGTTAGGCAAGAGAGCCATGTTTGTAAAATCAAGACAATGAGTAATTGGTCGGAGATTAATCCATCTCTTTCACCCACACCCACACATTGGTGACTTTTGAGCTTTTGCTGACGGACTTTACATACAATTCTATATTGGAGCTTCATTGTGTACAAGGTAATCACACCCTGATATTTTAGGAATTTCATTAGTTTTACGAATGGCCTTGCAAACCTCAACGGAGAGAAAGTACCTTTCCCGTTGAAACGATAAGAGCTTAGCTGCGTGCACGATACGAGCGTGAAGCACAAGCTTCTGAAAATATCCCCTCTCATCGTTTGCGTCACTGACCTTTCTTCAGTTGCGTGTAGGCCAAAACCCTTGCCAAAGTTTCATGTACACCCATGCAAAAAAAAAGTTTCATGTACACCTACGTAGCATGTGGCCCCCTGTTCGGGAGCGAGACGCGAGAGGTGGGAGCGGCGCCATGCGGCGTCTCGTCATGGGCCACGGTACGCGTGGGCGTGGCGCGCCCGGCGGAGCAAAGTTGACGGACTTCACGTGGCCGCATGGGCCGCAGCTTGCTATAGGTGTAGGTTCAGTGAACGGCCGCGGTTTGTTTGTGTGCATTCATCGTTCCGTCATCTTCTGTTGGTGAACGTAATAAAGTGTGGTGGACTCTCGCTGCATCAGTTGGCTCACCCCCCAAAACCAGACATGAATCGTTCGTGGTCGCATGGACACGTCCAAACAGTATTACGGCAGTTTGCATGCATGCGTGTACCTTTCGGCTGGTGTCCAATTTTATACGTGACGGGAATACGTGATCATGTAGGAGACATGATGTTTTAACTTTTTTCGAGAGTACGATGTTTTAACTTTGAGATTTGAAGAATCACGCATGAATGCAAATCTACGGGACTTTCACAGTTTAAAGAACAACGTCAAAAACACGGAGGCGTGCCCGGCCCCGGAAGCCTCATTGTCCATAGTATTCGAAAGCATGCATGCAAGCCCGGGACCTTTCTTGTCTATAGTGTTCACAGTACTTGTGTGCATATGGAAACCAGCTGACATGCATTACTAGACTACAAGCCCCATCATAGGTTGTCGTGTATCATATCAGAAAACACTCGATTTGCGATATACGTAATCCATATGCATGGAAACGACAAGCCGTTTCACGACCCTATCCATATGCCTAGAAACTTGCACTTGTACGGTGCGTGGATCAGAATACGGCGTTCACTGTTCTATTCTAACCAGCCCCATGAATGTGTACGTCCAGGAACCACAGGATGCTTGATCAACGGACCCCGCCGCTCCACGGAATCGATCGCAGATCAGTCCAAACAAGGACCAGGTGCCAGTTCGGAGCGCGCGATCATGCAGGCGTCGCCAAGAGCGCCAAAGGAGACAAACGACACCATGCATGCATGAACACTCCCACAAATCGAGCGGGTCCGCAGGGCCGGGGCGTCGCCTACCGGCCCGGCCGGCCAGCGAGGTACGTCGCGCGTGGCGCCGTGCATGCACGCGACGACGGCGAGCCGCTCGCCGCCTTCGGCCACGTCGGGTGGCGCCACGCACATGCATGCCGCGCTGCCCGGACAGTGGGGCGCCACCCCCGCTGCACGACGGGCCACTTGGTCTGGTCGCCCAACTGAGCAAATAATTCCCAGGGGGGTTCCCACGCACCAAACAGACACATCCGAACCCCAGCGTCGTGGCCTGTCGCGCCGCCCGTTGCTCCATCGCCTCTGCGGCCGTGCAGCAGAGCTTCCTTGGACTTTCGCTGGAGGAAGGTGAGCTCGACTTCGCCGGTTCGCCCGATAGACCGATGCGCACGCCACGGTGGTTGCAGAGAGGGTGTGCTGTTGAGATCTTGTCGCCGGCGCGTCGGGCCGGAGTGCGGCACGAATCTTTGGACGGCAGGCCGGCCGCGGATCTCAACGTGGCCATCTGTGTCCGTCCGTGCACCGGAAGCGTCGAGTTGTACTGTCGATAGTATTAGTGGTATAGCATGGCTCTAGGTGCTGGGTTTGCTGGTTTTGTTTCAGCTAGGTTTAAGTAATGTTCGAGCCCCGTTGATCTCGGGAAAATGGTGCTAGTACCGTGCAAGTTTTGTACGGCTGGAAACAGAATAGAGGCCAGCGGCACCAAATGGGTTGACTTGACTACTCAACGGTGCTCGATGCAATGTGTCAACCTGTCTTTTTTTCAACATCAGTACAGACAGTGACGGAGCCAGGAAAATCATATGAGGGTGGCCGAGTGTTCTAATGTCTTGCTGGGAGGGCCGGTCTATCAAAATACGTCATTTTATACATCAATTAAGCATTATTAAGATGTATATTAGCCTTAAGTCAAGAATGTTAGGGGGGGCCAGGGCCCCTGCTGGTCCCCCCTGCCTCCGCCACTGAGTACAGACGCAAGCGCTCATACATACACGCATACAGTTAACCCTATGAACGCACACACCCACACCCTATCCCTATGAGCACCTCCGAGAGACTGAGCCGGCATATTATCTTAAGATTTATGAAGTCGCCGTAGGTGCCTCGTCGTTGACGGGAGCGTCTCCTCCCACTGAAAGCGCATCGCCGAAAAATCCTGAAATAAATCCAGAAATAATATGAGCATCAGGATTTAAACCCTGGTGGATTGGGATACCACTGTCTCTCCAACCATCCAACCACAGGTTGGTTCGCTCATTGTGTTAACCTGTCTGGTGGGTACGTATTTGTTCTATTTTTTCTTGTCTCCTTCGATATTTAATCAACTTAGTTAGATGTAATGTTTGTTACGATGATTGTGCTTAACATGGAGCAGATATCACTAGGCCTCACCTATTATCGCTAGGGTTTCACAAAACAATAGCTTAAAAATTATCAAGTTGTTTCACAGGATCTAGTTTTTCTATTAGAATGTTTGACACTATTTCTAACTAGGGTTTCTTCGCGTCTTGCCAGCACCACCACCGACCTAGCTCGTCTTTTGTGGCCTTAGGACCAAGGAGGCGTGATGGATTCCAGTCCTTGCCGGCGAGACGGCTCCTGTTTCTCTTTTAGGTGTATTTCGAAATTTGTTTAGGGTTTGTGTCCTCTTAGGAGGCGAGCCGGCGACGGCTCCTTTAAGATGAAATAAGGTTCTCCCGCCTTGCCTCCGCCCCGGTAGTGAGTCCAGTGTCATCGAAGAGCGTGTGGAGGTGTGTCTATGGCGGATCTCGTGAGATTTGGTTGATGTTTGTCTTTGGTAGATCTTCGTAGATTCGGTCTTTGTCGTCTGTGTTCGTGTGTCTATGGGTTGGATCCTTACGATCTACGCTTCTTTTCATCGAGGACGGTTGCTGTTCTGGAGCACTGTTTTTCGAGGGCCTTAGCACAATGACTTCCCAGCTGTCTACTACAAGAAGATTTGCTGGACTCCGCCGAGGGAGGGGTCCTGATGGCGGCGCGTCTTCTGCTCGTTCCAGTGCTTGTAGCCGTCGCTATGTGGTCTATGGACATGTATGTAATTTTTGTTCTGATGTTCTTTATACTATCCGAAAAAGGCTTTCACCCCTCTTTATATATAAAGCAACCACCAGAGCCACAGGGTCTAACAAATCAACAAGGTTCACAGGCACACACACGCACAAACACACACAGGTCCAGACACGGTTCCGTTGAGAGCACAACTCAACAAGCCATAGATAAAAAAAATAAAAAACACAACAAGCGGCTCATGCGGCACAAAAGTATGATGAATAGATCAAATGTTTTTCCCGCACAAAAGTATGTAATGCTTGTTACGATGAATGTCAGGACACCACATATATTATGGCTATTTCGCAAAATCATAAACTTTTTTATAAAATTATCATAAAATCACAAATTTTAGGGCAAGTTATTTTACATAATCCAAATCTTTTAGATTAACATGTTTGACACTACTTCACACTGCAAACCCAATAGTTGGTCTGCTACATGGAAAGAGATTGATTTCGCCTCGGTCAGACCGCCTTGAACCAGACTAGACACGTGCCAGATTTTTCATGTCAAAAACTCTACTATTGTTGTGGTTTGTGACTCTTAGAGTATAAGTCTATTTGTATCGTAATCTATCTCTGTTAGTCTAGTCTTGGAGCCCAAGCTTTATAATCTATATAAACAGTTCTTGATGCTCCAATCAATACAACAATTACTTCTTTAATATCTCAATCTATCATGGTATCCGACGCCTAGGTTTTCCTCACCTGGTATGGCTCCGCCACCTGCGCCGCCGCTCCGGCTGATTCAGCCCCTCTTTTCCATGGCCGAGTTCCGCGCCGCCGGTGCCCCACCCCCTACCTCCTCCTCTACAACTACTCAAACACCTCCCCCTCCAAACCCTATGTTCTCCCTAGCCGACACCATTGCCGACGTCTCTCCCTTCATACCAATCTCATTAGACCCGGCATCCACAACTACTACCATTGGCGCCACCTCTTCATCATCCATCTCGGCCATGCCTACACCACCACATTGATCCCTCCTACCCGCCACAGCCCGCTGATCCTCGCTGGGTGAAAGATGATCTCGCCATCATCCAGTGGATTTACACACGCATTTCCACGGAGCTTTTCAATCTGGTGTCCGACGATGACGCCACCGTCACCGATCTCTGGGCTTCCCTTCAACAGCTGTTTCAGGACAACTCTGACGCGCGAATCAACGCGCTCAACACCGAGCTACGCACAACCATGCAGGGAGATGTCCCGTTCTCCATCTTCTGCCAGCGAATCAAGGCTATTGGCGATGAACTCCGTGAACTTGGTGATCACGTCGAGGATCGCACTCTCATCAACGCCCTCCTCCATGGTCTCGGCGATCAATTCGAGAAGCAGCAGTCCTTCATCCCCATGCTCAAGCCGTACCCCACCTTCAAGGAAGTCCGCTCGGTCCTCCAAAGAAGAAGAGAAGAACCAGGCTCGCAAGGCGCAACGGGTGCCGCAGGTGTTTCATCTTTGCCGCCGCCTCTTCTGCAGCTCCCACGCCTGGCTGCCGCGGCAACCGACCGCCTCCAACTCTGTTGTGGCTACCGCGGCCTCAACACCACCACCAGTGGCGCCCGAGTCCCAACTACAAGGGCAAGAATCCCGTCTACCGGCCTCCTGCATCTCGTCTGCCGGACTGCACCAGCCTCGTCATCCACCGCTCCGCGCCACACTCAGCTCCGTCGCCATGGCCTCCTCAAGATTATCCTTGACTGGCCTCGTCCTGTGCTTGGTCGATGCCATGGTCGGCCCCTCGCCGTATGGTGCTCCTCCTGCGTGCAGGCACGTGGAGCCCGGTCTTCGTCCAGCCCACAGGCTCTCCGGGACTCCTTGGACCCGTGCCGCCCGCAGACGTCTACACCGCCACTCCTACTCCGCCTACCAAAGACGCCAGACCACCGTCGCCCTACAACACCATGCCGGCCTTTCTACGGCGACATGCAGCCCCAATTGCATACTACCCATCCGCTATCCCCTACGCCAACATGCAAGTTCCTGGCCCCTCTGCTCCTTCCCCCAACAGCCGGCTTGGGACCAAGCCGCCTTCATCAACGCCATGAACAATTTTGTTCTCAACGACGCAGTACGGATTGGATTTTCGATTCGGTGCATCAATGCATATGTCTTCAAATATGAATTTATTGTCGCCTTGTTTTCTTCTCGCTTTTTCATTATCACCATTGGCGATGGCTCCATCATCCCTGTTTCATGCACTGGTCACTCTTACATCCCTTCCTCTCATACCAATTTTCTTCTACGCAATATTCTTGTGGTTCCTTCCATCATCAAAAATCTTATCTCTGTTAGACAATTTTGCATTGACAACAAAGTTATCCTGGCCTTTGACCCTTTTGGTTTGTTTGTGAAGGATCTGACAACGGGGGCGGTCATCGCTCGGTACAATAGCACGGGCGGTCTTTATCCTCTTCATGGCGCGCCCACATCCACCTCTCGTGCCGTGCTCGCCTCTGTTGATCTATGACATCGCTGCCTCGGCCGCCTCAAAGAAAAACACTTTGACGTCTTTAATCCAAGAATTTTATATCCCTAGTTCTAGCAGTCCTCATAATCCCTCTCTCTGTAATGCATGTCAATGTGGCAAACATGTTAGATTACCTTTTGGAACCTCTACTACCATTAGTACTTTTCCTTTTGAGTTACTTCACTGTGATTTATGGACCTCTCCGGTCCCTAGTGTTTCTGGTTATAAATATTATCTTGTGATCTTGGATGATTATTCTCACTATACTTGGACCTTTCCTCTTCGCGCTAAATCTGAAGTACCTGCAATCTTTCTCAACTTTCGACAATATGTAATCACACACTTTGGCTTGCCAATTCGATTTATTCAATGTGATAATGGTCGTGAATTTGATAACACCCAAAACCGCACCTTCTTTCTCTCTCAAGGCATCCTTCTTTATTTTTCATGCCCTTATACATCTTCTCAAAATGGTAAAGCTGAACGATGTCTTCGCTCTATTAATGATGTTATTCGCACATTGCTTTTACAAGCTTCTCTTCCTTCCCGTTTTTGGGTTGAAGCCCTTCACACCGCCACACTACTTCTTAATATTCGACCAACTAAAACTTGCCCTCTTTATTCGCCTTTCCAATCTCTTTTTCTCTCCCACCCTGACTATTCTTTTCTGCGTGTTTTTGGCTGTCTATGCTTTCCCAACATCGCCTCTACCGCCTCCAACAAACTAGAACCACGCTCACTACCTTGCATTCACCTTGGTATTACTGATAATCACAAAGGATATCGTTGTTTCGATCCATCTTCTGGTCGTATCATTCTCTCTCGTCATGTCACATTCGATGAAAATACTTTTCCTTTTTCTATCACTACAACCACAAAACCAATTCCACCACAATCCGCCAACACCAAAACCCATTACCTAGTTCGTCCTTGGGTCATCTCTGATGCCATGGAATCTTTTTCAGTCTCTCCGCCGGAATCGCCCACCGTCGACCACCCTCCCGCCCGTCCCCACCTCTCCTGCAGAATCGCATCCTCTACCCCAGCCGTCTTTCCCTCACCACATCCTACCACGGCAACCACCTCGACACCCACCACCTCTGATTCTTCTTCCTCACCGTCTTCTTCAACCGAAAATCCACTGCCACCCAATGCCGTTCTTATACCACCGCTCACCAATGATCATGTCATGTGCACCCGTGGAAAACGAGGATTTCTTCTCCCCACCAAACGTCTGAATCTTACCGCCACCCCAACCATCTCTCCTATTCCAACCAGTTATAAGCGAGCTCTTCTTGACCCTCTCTGGCTTTCCGCTATGCGTGATGAATTTGAAGCTCTTCAGCAAAATAATACATGGACTCTTGTTCCCAAACCTTCTGGTGTTAACATTGTTTCTAGCAAATGGGTTTTTCGTCATAAATTTCATTCCGATGGCACTCCCGCTCGTTACAAACCTCGTTGGGTGTGTTGTGGTTTCTCCCAGCAGCATGGTATTGACTTTGATGAGACTTTTTCTCCTGTTGTTAAACCAAGCACTATTCGTGTTGTTCTTAGTCTTGTTGTTTCCTCTTCTTGGCCTATTCATCAACTTGATGTTACAAATGCTTTTCTTCATGGCGCTCTCAATGAAACTGTTTATTGTCAGCAACCCTCTGGTTTTGAGAATCCCTCCTCTCCAAATTTTGTTTGTCTCCTCCACAAATCTCTTTATGGCCTTAAACAAGCTCCTCGTGCATGGTTTCAATGCTTTGCTACTTTTATTTAAACCATAGGCTTTATTCACTCCAAATCCTATTCTTCTCTCTTTGTTTATCAGTCTCCTACTCACACTGCCTACCTATTGCTTTATGTTGATGATATCATTCTCACGGCTAGTTCTCGATTCTTTTCTTCAACATACCATCTCTTCTCTCAATCGGGAGTTTTCCATGACAGATCTTGGTCCTCTTCATCATTTTCTAGGTATTCATGTTTCTCGCACAACATCTTCCCTCTTTCTTTCTCAACGATCATACATTTTGGACTTGCTTTCTCATTACGGTATGTCCGATTGTCAACCCTCTCGTACTCGCCCGGCGTTGGTGCTAAACCGTCACCGATGGTGATCCTCTTTACGATCCTACTTTATATCGTAGCATCACCGGCGCTCTTCAATATGCCACTCTTACTCGTCACGAAATCTCCTATTACATTCAGCAAGCATGTCTCTTTATGCATGATCCTCGTGCTCCTCATCTGGCTCATGTCAGACGCATTCTCCGCTATTTAAAAGGCACTCTTGATCACGATCTCCTTATTAATTCTTCTTCACCTACAAGCTTGACAGTTTATTCTAATGCAAACTGGGCAGGTTGTCCAGATACTCGACGATCTACATCCGGATTTTGCGTTTATTTGGGTGATAATCTTGTTTCTTGGTGTTCTAAAAGGCGATTAACAGCTTCTGTGTCTTCTGGCCGAGGCTGAGTATAGGGCGGTTGCTCACGCCGTGTGCCGAGGTGGTGTGGCTACGGCAGCTTCTCGTTGAACTTCATCGTCCGCTCCCACGTGCTACCATTGTTCTTTGTGATAACATCTCTGCAGTCTACATGGCTTCCAATCCAGTTCAACATCGTCGCACAAAGCACATTGAGATTGACATTCACTTTGTTCGTGAAAAGGTGGCTCTTGGTGAGGTTCGCGTTCTTCATGTTCCTACAAGTGCCCAATTTGTCGACATTTTTACCAAAGGACTCCCATTGCATCGCTTCACCGACATACGCTCCGATCTCAACATTGTTTCACCCGACGTTGAGACTGCGGGGGATCTTAGAGTATAAGTCTATTCGTATTGTAATCTATCTCTATTAGTCTAGTCTTGGAGCCCAAGCTTTGTAATCTATATAAACAGCCCTTGAGGCCCCGATCAATACAACAATTACTTCTCCAATATCTCAATCTATCAGTGACACCCTAGCCGCAATAGTTATGATTTTATTATTATTCCAAAAAAAAGTTAATGTTTTATTATATTTGCTCTAACATAGAAGGTAAATTCCCTAAGTTTGTATTTACAGCTAGTAAAACCACCAAATTAATATTGCTTGACAATTTTATTTTGTTTGTGTCAGATCACAGAGTGGCCTCGAACCACATCCACATGCCCCTTGCGGGTTTGAGTAGGCAATGACAAGGACGAAGCAAGATGCCGATCTAGATCTTCAAAATAGAATTTGTTCGATAAAATACGCCCGTTTCAGTGTGTGGTCACTGGTCACTTGGTCAGCAGGGAAGCTTCACTGCTTCAGGCGTTCGTCTCTGATTAGGATCATTTTCAAATCTGTTGTGCGGACTAAATGGCCAAATCGAAGTAGTATATAGAAGGCAAGCGTAGGAGACAGCATACGGATGAGAGGCCATGAGGAAGAAATGGCATGTTCCTAGTTTGCTACTCTGCTAGGCGCTAGCACTGCAGAAAGATCTAGTTTATGTAGACAAAGAATCGTTTTGTCGAGCCAATCTTGTCTGTATTTGAACTGCTACTACTCAAAAATAATAATAGTAGACTAACTTAAGCAAGTAGCCGAGGTGATATCGTCACACATTTCCATCGTCGACTTGATTGCATTGCTCCGCCAAATTAATACAGTTTCAACAACTACAGTTCTATATGCTGTTTTTTCTTGTTTCTTGATTACTAGGTTGGTTGGCTCCTTGGCTTGTTGTAAAGATCTTAGTCACTGCTTCAGATAGTTTAATTAGTCAGGCAGCATTTTATTACTGAGATTCCTAGTAATGAACTCTTGTTTTTACCGTGCTGTGAACGAGAGTGAAGAGACACGCATGATGCTAACAGGGAAGTACTCGTACTGCTGCCAGTGACAACATTGACATATACGCAACGGCGATTTTCTCCAAGAACGCGTATGAAAGATGCTATGTTTTCACCATGTTACGGACCCGCGTTTCAGATGTGCATCTAGATGTGGTTGACCTGGTGGGCATGCTCCATCCATTAGTTTTTGAAGGTGTACTGCGTCCCTGGCTATAAACGTTTTGCACACCGAGAAATCTAGAAATGTCGTGAACTGCATGATTGCGTTCGTGGACCAGCATGGCCAGCACACATCCAGATATGTAAATTGAACAACCATCGGGTGTCCTTTCAACAGTACTGGCAAATATTAACAAGCTTTCAAATCGACCTGTTCGTTAGAAAACAATAGTTTTGCAGTGGATCTTACTATCCTTGATTGCATGATCCCTTTGTCATGCGTAGGTCTCAATCATCTCCTTCGTGCTAATCGAAGAAAACTGTTTAGGTGAGATACCAAATATCGTCAAATTATTAACTAGGACGCACACCAGCAGCGACCAAAATGCACGATCGCAATCAGTAGTTATGCTTCCAGCGAAATAGAGCTGTGAAGCAAATCAATTCAAATTGCACCCACTTGGATTATCCAACGTCCAAGAGGGAGGGAGCCTAGGGCCATGCATGGGGGGCACCACCACTACCAGTACCAGCAAGGCAAAAGGTGCATGCCAAGGTGCAGCGCAGATGACCCGGAAAACTGAAAAAGTGCAGCGCAAGTGTTGCAACATGCATGAAACCAACAATTCTTTTAGGTGTGCATGAATCCAACATCATGCACCAAGGTTGTCCTTGCTGTGGTTGCAAGTTGCAACCGATCTGTGATAATCACTTGGCGGAATCCAAGGACACCGCCCAGGCTGGAAAGCCGGCCAACAAATGGGGAGGCCACCGTGTGTGTGTGAGAGAGAGAGGGCCGGGACAGAATGCAGCGCGACAGATCTGGCGTTTTCCTCACGGAAGAAAAACCACGTGTTTATTTCTCTCTCTCGCAGTAGTAGTACCATGGCCTGCATTATGCGTTCAAGTTGCAGGTAGACGATAAGCTTGTGTGGCCCTTAGTTATTCCTAGAACCTGCGCGAGCCAATGGTGTGGCTCTATATGTTTGTTTGATACCTATTTCTGAGTTTTCTTTTTCGATAAAGACTTGTTTCGCAGTAATTCTGTAGACTGTGCTACTATATGGCTACAGCTTAAAATGCAAGTGTAGTGTAATCTACTGAAGAAGAGAATATTGGGCCGTCATGGTCGGCTTCGCATAGTAGTACTTCCTTCGTCCCAAAATAAATGACTTAATTTTATACTAACTGACTGCCCAATAGCAGCATTAAAAGAATTGGCAGAAATTGTGGAAGGTGTATGAGCAAAACTTCACACTTTGCGTTGCGGCTGGACAGATCTTCATTACCAACCGGAGAAGAGAGAGCACGGCGTAATATCACTCCATTGCCGGTCTGCTCGATTTGCAACGCAGTGCATGACTTGTGCAGACACCCTCTGCTTGAGTATAATATGGCTGGCATATTATACGTATGTGCATGTTAAGTTCAGGCCAGTAACCGAGCATACGTACTCCACATCATTTATACAGTATCTACATATTTTATGCGGGTGCAGTATTTACATTACATTGACATGCATATCTGTATGTGCATTTCCTCGTGCTTCTGGCGTTTAAATTAACAACGCCGAAGACGCGACTATTTCTACCACGGCCACCCCACACTCCACACATCCACATCCTATCAAGCATTTGCCGCGTCTATCTCCGCGTCCCCGCCGTCCGATCTAGCATCAGCGGACGGGCCCACGCGTCAGTCGTGGCCAGGCGAGGCAGGGCTATATGCAATGATGCGCCCTTTTTTTTTCTTCGGCAGTCTCGTGTGCCATGCGCCTCTACTCGCTCTCGGAGATGGCGGTTAAGTCGGGCGAGAACCTCGGCGGCGACCTGCCGCCTCGGTACGCCACCCTCCGCTTCTGCGCCACCGTCGGCTTCGCAGCGAACGTCGCCAAGGTGAAGGCATCCTCGGCCGAGTAGTCCTCCTCGGACGGTGCGAACACGAGCGGCGCCACGGAGCCCCGCCGGCGCCGGCCGCCGGCCGATGGCACGGTGGCGGCCTTGACGAGGGCGGCGCTGGCCTTGACGGCAAGCGAGGCCACCTCCTCGGGAGCTAGGCGGCGGCGCAGCATGTCGCTCGGGAGCACGAAGTAGATCTGCCCCGGCTGGAGTTCCTCGCCGGCGGCCATGGCCGCGAGGGAGCCCTCGAACCCCATCCTGTCGGCGTCGCACAGGAACCACCCCTTCTGGCCGACCTCCTCCAGCGCGAGCGCTGCCGTTGCGGGCGGCGAGTACTCCCGGAGCTCACCGCTGGGGAGAACCACCCTCGCCGTCGCCGGGCCGTCGGCCGCCGCGTCGTACGACACACACAGGCCCATTTCGTCTTGGTCGCCGCGTGTGTGCTGCTGCTGCTGCTAGCTTCTTGTCCTGCGCTTCTCTTGTTCGCGCTGTTGTTGTGGTAATGCAATGCGTGGTGTGCTTGCTGCCGGAGACGGCGATGGCATATATAGCGGAGCGGCTGAGGGAGACGCAGCGGGGAGGCAGAGGGAGCGTTGTCGTGTAGGCGGGAGTGGGGACAGCACAGCCTGGCTGGAGGTTTGTTGCGGCCAGCGAATGGCGTGGAGCCGTGGACTCGGCGGGCTTTTCGTTGCGGTCACAGTTAATTGGCTACTCGGTGAAGAAGATATTTATTCTGATCAAGCTCACGGTGAGCTCCGGCCTGTACGCGGTTAAGTTGGACTGCGCAGATGGCGTACCCGCCCAGCCTGTACGCGGGAATGGACGGAGTACAAGTTTTTGTTTTTTGAGGGAAGGACGGAGTACAAGTTGCAAGGAAACATAGTGAGGTACAGTCCAAATATGTGTTCAAAAAAAAGGTACAGTCCAAATATGCACGTACAATCAAACAAGGCAATGCGTTCTTCAGAAAGAAAAAACACATTCAGAAAACAAACCAACAAGACAGCTCACTACCGCCAGATTAGTATCCAACGGTTGCGAAGAACGAATGATTCAATAACTGTGAGGGAGGTTGTACAACCAACGTTGTATAGCTTGTAACTCGCAGTAGAAGTTTTATTAAAAGTGATGTATTGAACGATGTAGTCCTTTTTAATCATCAATAAAAGTGCGGCAAGAGGCTTCCTTAAAAAAAACACAACTTGACAAGATCACAATGTTAATGTCACATCAAACTGCTGTTTTGATGGATCAAAATGTTCGTTCCGAAAAGAAAAAAGTTCATTCCTCAAACAACCATGTCGCTAACCATGCAACTTTCTCCTCCAGATTTCACCGGTGAGCCCACCGATTCACTATGTGCTAAGAGATTGGCAGCATATATTAGCTAAATGATATATAGTCTATCGACGGAGTAAATTACAAAAAACCACCACATTTTAAGTTCATGGTCAGATTTGCCACCATATTCCTTGGCCGCCCCAGAAATCTACCAGTTCCCTTACTGATTTTCTCAATAAACCCTTATGACAGGTTTGGAGAGATTTAAACCGATTTCTGACAGAAAAGTCCCACTTGTAAGTGCTGACTTGGCATAAAGCGTCAACGCCATTTGTTGATCATCACCCCATCTCTCCCACACCGCTCCTCTGCCGAGAACAGATTGCCTGACCACCAGAGTCGCATGCGCCAACGGCGCCAAGACACCCACCTCCCGCCCGACGACGCGCCACCGGAGTGCGCCTCCGTCGGACCTCAAAGACCTCCTCCGGTCCTTCCCATCCTCCATCGCGACGCATACAGCCGCCTCGAGCTCATGCGTGCTCACGGCCGTGGCGTGCGGCTCCGCGCTCACGCATCTGCCGGCTTCGGCGAACCACCGGGCGCCGCACCGCCGGACTGCGCACCTCCGACCGCTCCTTCTTGGCATCCCTCGCGACGCCCGAGCCGCCTCGAGCTCATGCGTGCTCACGGCCGTGGCTCTCACAAGCGCACCTTTTGCCTCCCGGGCCTCCGGTGATGCCACCGGAGAGCGCCGCCTCCTCCCCCTCCATTTCGTCCTCCTTGTTGTCTCCGTTCTGTTCTCCTCGCTGCCCAGCTCCTCGGGGCCATGCGACGATGGCGGTCATGGCGGCCGCCCGGAGCAGACGACGCCGTGTCTTGAGAAGCGGTGGGAGGTGCAGGATGAGTGTCCGTGGGGTTCGCCGTCCCTCCATTGGCGGGAACAACGACGACGCGTGTCCAGCGGGCGATGTCCTCGGCGTTCACGAGCTCGGCGGCGGCCTAGAGCGCTACCGACATGCGAACACACGCATGCAACGTGTTTGAGAAAATGCCTCAAACAGAGAAGTGTTTGTGATGGGGTAGTACTAACACTGACACGTGGACCCACGTCTAATATAACGGTCAAACAAGTGGATTTGACTTTCAGTGCCAAGTCATCACTTACAAGTAGGCCCAACCAGTCAGAAATCGGTTTAAATCTCTCCAAACCTGTGATAAGGGTTTATTGTGAAAAATAGTAAGGAAACCGGTGGATTCTTGGAGCGTCCAAGGAATGTGGTAGCAAATCCGGCCATGAACTCAAAATGTGGTGGTTTTTTACAATTCACTCCTATCGACGGATGGCCAAGTTTTATTTTGGTTCCTAAACTATAAAACATGATAAGTGTATCCTCAACTTTAGAAGTGGTTCGATTTAATTTCTCATCCAGCTCAAAAGCAGTTTGACCGATGCATGGGGTCAGATCTAGACACGCCAATAACAAAAAGGAACCCGTAAAAAAACCTATTGAAAAGCGAATAATTAAAAGGAAAAATAAAAAGGACATGCATATTTACTAAAAATAAACTCTTTAATGAAAGAAACACCATGCTTCATTTTTAAAGATAAAATGGCAAAATCTAGAACAGAATAAAGAACATGAAATAAAAAACCTGTTAAATCTATCATATTATAAGAAAATCACAAAAACCCTGATAAATCTACGCTATTCAGGAAAAATCAACGGGAAACCATAATGAACATTCTTCAAAAAATATCTAATATTTCCTGATTTTCCGTGGCTATTCATGAACTCGCCGCCTTATTTTCATTTATATATCTCGGTATATTGTTACTTCTCAATATTATCTTCAAATGTTGATTTTTTGAAGGCTTCATTTGTTAAATAAATTTCTAATTTCATAATCCTCTATTTTTAGAATTTCCTTTTTGTCTGAGTTTGCAAGTGTGTGAAAATCGTATCACATCCTGCTCAAACCCCTTTAAGTTGGTTAGGGTCAAGTTTTTTTTTTAAATTGAAAGTTCATCTAGTTAACCCGCAAAAAAGAGTCCATCTAATTTTAGATCTCAAATAGCGAAACGTCTGAATGGCACAATTTTCATGAATTTAGTACTGCTTCCATTCATATTATTTTGGTCAGGGAGCCAAGTTTGTGAAACCAAGACAGCGAGGGAGCCAAAAGAATGGTTAATAGTATAGCCAACTACTGGCCATATAGAGTTGCCACATCACATATAGCCATCACGTATAATAGCTAGTTGCTAAGAAGTACTACATTATTAATGCATGACCCACTTTACACTCTCACAATGTTTTTCTGAAGCCCGTGCTACAGCTGACTGTTAATCTATAGCCTGGCTCACTTCTCGGTCATCCAAGTCATAAAAAATGTAATTGTTTAATCCTTACAACCTGCTGACTGTACCTTATTAGACTTGCTCTAATCTGATTTTTTTTTTGGAAAAATCAGTTAATTAATACATTAATTATCATTACTCCCCCAAAGGTTATTTTTGTGTTTTACACTTTTACTCCATACGATTCCTTTGTTTTTCAGTTTTTCACCATACAACTCCTTATTAGAGCTCGAGGTAACCATAATCTTTCTAGTATGGTGAATGTCTTCAGTTTTATAAGTGGCCTTGCAAAGTACCTTTCTCATTGAATCGTGCTGCAGAAGTTTCTGGAATAGCCCCTCGCATCGTTTGCGTCAGTGACCTTTTTCGGTTGCGGGTAGGCCAAAATCCTCACCAAAGCATGCGCTAGAGCTAGCTCGCATATGTACGTAGGCACGTAGCCACATGTAGAGTCTGCCGCGTCGCGGCGCGTAGTCTCCTATCCGGGAGCGAGGTGGGAGCGCCAGAGCGGCGCCATGCCGCGTCTCGTCATGGGTCACGGTACGCGTGGCGCGCCCGGCGGAGCAAAGTTGACGGACTTCACGTGACCGGCCGCATGCGCCGTAGCTTGCTAGCAATCTATGTACGGGTAGGTTCAGTGAACGGCCGCCACTAGTAAAAAAAGGGCCTATTGACTCGATTGATGAGGGCCTTTACTCCTCGATTCGTGAACGAGACTAAATCGGTCTTATACTGGCCTTTTAGTCCGATTCAATCCGAGCAGGGTGATGGGCCTCACGTGACTGTCCGTGAGCCCAGGCGGAGGGCGCTTTGGTTGGTTGGTGGACAAGGGACCAATAGACATCCACGCGTCAGCATTTCTATGGCTGTGGGTTTTTTTGAAGGGGGGGTGGGGGGTTAATTTAGGTATTTCATATATTGTGCTATAGCTAGCTAATTAATAAAGAAAAATGTCCTCTCTTTTATCCGTGATTGGTCGACGCTACGTACTATACATACGTATAGAGAGGACTAGCTAGACACGCTAGCTAGCTAGTAATTAAGCAAACAGAAGATCGTCATGAACATATATGCATACAGAGAGAAGTGATATCGACCACCTCTCCTTCTCCGAGAGATTGGTCGAACAACAAGTTCTCGTATATCTATCCGACACTACCGGCTACATATATACAATAATTATCTTTTACAATACGGACGCGTGGTCCACATAGTATTCTCCGTCTTCAGCGATCACGTGGTCAAGAAAGAATGCCGCCAATTCCTCTTGAATTGCTCGCATGCGATCTGGTGCTAGGAGTTCATCCCGCTTCCGAAACATCTAATTTTAAGAAAAGGGTCTATACACACACACACACACACACACACACACACACACACACATATATATATATATATATATATATATATATATATATATATATGAATGAATGAAACTCAACACAAATGATGCTAATAAAATAAAATTGTGAATATTTTTATTTACGCACTTCATATTGTTTATCGGAGTAGCCCCTCTCACAGGTCGTGTGGCGGATGGACTCGCAAACGTAGTATCCACAGAAATTATTCCCTTGTTCCTGCCACAACTACTTTACAAGAAACAGAGGTCAATCAAACTGATAATTAGCAAGCATGCTAAATGGTATTGATGAAACAAATGCCTTCGTTCTTAGGCTTATACCATTGGTGGATGCTGATCGGGATCTTATCCCTAACCAGAACCCCGCACTGAGCAACAAATGTCTTCTTTGTCCGGTAGGGTTCAATCGGTTGGCCGTCGCGAGCGATTTCTATGATCTCAAACTTTTCATCCGAGCTCAACTTTTTCTTCGGGCCTCGTCTCTTTACCGAAGTTGTGCTTTCGATCCGGAGGGCTAGAAAAAGAACAAAGACGAGAGTTAATTAATATGTGTACATACCAAAACAAAGGCGAGAGCTAGTCAAAGACAGGCTTAACTAATATATATACACAGGCGGACTCGGTTTGGTGATCACCGGAGCCGTCCTCACGGTCTACTTCTTCACCCTCTCCTTCTTGCACCGGCATTGGGTCATCGGAGCCATGTAAATCATAGCCACCGCTTCTTCACCCTCTCCTTCCAGACCATCGTTGTCGTTGAGAAACATCAACGAGCGTACGGCATCACTTCCTTGTGCGATTATGTCCCTCAACAACGCTTCTTGTGCTTCGTCTCGGGGTGTCCATAGTTTCTACAAATATTTACAACATGGCAATTATTATTCAAACATGACAGATATGGATATATTAGTGGCAACCGTAGAACTAGCTAGCTAATCACAATAAGGAATCATATTAGTGGCCTCGACGCTGCTTCTCTAGGGTTTGGGGTGGCTCGACAACGCTTCAAGGGTTAGGGGTGGCCTCGAACGCTTTAAGCTAGGAGGGTAATATCGACCCTCCCCCAACGTGTTGAAGCTATCGGGAGGGGTCGGCGTTGAACACTACATCTATGTCCCACAAGTGACGTGGGCATCGACGCCTTGATGAGGGTAGAGGGTCGTGGATCGCCCGGCGGTCGAGGTCGAGGGTCGAGGATCGCCGAGGTCGGGAGGTTGCCTAGTGTCAAAGGATTCAACAAAACCATGTCTTCATCATTAGGCTAGTAACAGGTGCATGATGGTTAAGCTCTCAAAAGTTATTTTGGAATGGAGTCCCAGATAGGATAATTCGCTTTTTGGTACAAAGTTCAGCAAGAACCTTCCGAATATCGTTATTTGGAAGGCCTTTGCTGAAATTCGTACAAAAAGGCAAATTATCCTATCCGTGACTCCATTCCAGAATAACTTTGGAGGACTTCGCATCATCATGCCATGGTTACTTCCGCCAATGATGAAGCCATGGATTTCTTCAATACTTTGACACTAGGAACCCTCTCGACCTCGGTGATCCTCGACCCTTGAACCCTCGACCCTCGAACCTCGACCCTAGGCGATCCTCGAACCCTCGATCCCTCGACCCTAGAACCCTCGACCGGGATAATATCGACAACGCTTCAAGGGGTAATATCGACAACGACGAGATACATACAGGGAGAAATTAATGTTATCGGGGAGGGTATATCGACCCCCACGTATTGAAGTTATCGGGAGGTATATGGACCCCCTCATGTTGAAGTTATCGGGAGGGTATATCGGCGATGTGAGAGGAGAAGATCGAAGAAAAAAAGAAGAAAAAAAGGGAGAAGAAGAAAGAAATAGAGAGAAGAAGAAAAATAGAAAATATTCTATTTTTCTTCTTCTCCTATTCCTTTCTTCTTCTCCTCTTCTTTTCTTCTTTTTCCTCTTCTTATTTATTTCTCCTCTTCTTCCTCTCCTCTTCTTCTCCTTTCTTCCTCTTCTTATTTTCCTTTTCCTCTCCTTCTTTTCTTCTTCTTCCTTCTTTCTAGCTAGATATATAAAACTTTTCTAAAAATGTAACTTTTGCATATATAAAACTTTTCTTCTTCTTCCTTCTTCCTTCTCTTCCTTCGTCCTAAATATATAAAACTTTTCTAAAAATGAAACTAACCTAAAATTAATGTACTAAATCAGAGAACAATTGAAAACACCATGCATATTACAATTGAAAAAATACATACATTCATACAAAAAATATATAAAACAAGCATATATATATGAAAAAATATGAAAAAGGAGGCGTGGCCATTGGACCAAGCTCTTGGCCGAGGATGGCGGGGTCAGGCAGGCGCGGATGGCGAGGTGGGCAGGCGGCCTTGGCGTCAGGCGGCCTTGAGCGGCAGTGGTGGTGGGCAGGCCAGCGTCGAGGCGAGGCGAGGCGGTGGCGTCGAGGCGGCGTGAGGCGGCAACGAGGCGAGCGGCAACGACAGCGAACGCAGGCGGCGGGCGGCAAGCGAGGCGGCAGCGGCGTCGAGGCAACTGGCGGCGTCGATGTGCTTTCAGCGTCGTCGAAGCTGGCGAAATCTGAAATTTCCCACGTGTTTTATTATATAGCAAGGGCATTAATCCGGTTGGTGCCACGACCGGGACTAATGCCCTTTAGTCGGTTGGTGCCACCAACCGGGACCAAAGGCCAATTTTCAAAGAGCCCAAAGGGCGGGAGCGGCCTTTGGTGGGTTGGTGGCACCAACCGGGACTAAAGGGGCATTAGTCCCGGTCGTGGCACCAACCACTAAATCCCTTTAGTCCCGGTTGGTGCCACCAACCGGGACCAAAGGCCTTGTGTTGCCCCATGCCTAAAAGTTTAGTCTCACCTCGCTAGTTGAGAGAGCTCGAGAGTGGTTTATAAGCGCTCCTGCGCCCACCCTCTCGAGCTCCTCTCAACTTCGCAGACTTCAGGCCTAATCATCACTAGCTATGTGCCTGTGGGCCTACTTGGCCTCCTGCGGGCTGAATCCTGGCCCATGTAGGGTTTCTAGTCGTATTCAGCCGTGGGGGCCAGATGGCGGCACTATTTTTTCCAGTTTTTTGTTTTGTTTTCTGCATTATTATTTATTTTTGTTGTTGTTTTTGCTTTATTTTTAATTCTTTTTGCTTTTAGTTTTAGAAAAATTATAAACTT
Organism: Aegilops bicornis; assembly: GCA_021605145.1. NCBI lineage: Eukaryota > Viridiplantae > Streptophyta > Magnoliopsida > Poales > Poaceae > Aegilops > Aegilops bicornis. Next base: position 679,058,529 of record CM038673.1, on the reverse strand, counting down.
TCTGTTAGTGCCATTAGTTTTCAAATTTGAAAACTCTTTTTTGTTTTCTTTGTTGCTTTATTTATTTTATTTTGTTTCTACTTACAACAAAATACTTATTGTTGCTATTTTTATTTTTTTCAGTTTTTGTTCTGTTTTCTGCATTATTTAGTTTTTGTTGTTTTTGCTTTATTTTTTAATTCTTTTTTCTTTTAGTTTTAGAAAAATTATAAACTTTCTGTTAGTGCCATTAGTTTTCAAATTTGAAAACTCTTTTTTTATTTTCTTTGTTGCTTTATTTATTTTATTTTGTTTCTACTTACAACAAAATACTTATTGTTGCTATTTTTATTTTTTTCAGTTTTTTGTTCTGTTTTCTGCATTATTTATTTTTGTTGTTTTTTCTTTATTTTTAATTCTTTTTTGCTTTTAGTTTTAGAAAAATTATAAACTTTCTGTTAGTGCCATTAGTTTTCAAATTTGAAAACACTTTTTTTGGTTTCTTTGTTGCTTTATTTATTTTATTTTGTTTCTGCTTACAATAAAACGGTGTGTAGAGGGACGGGCTTATAAACCGGTGTGAGCGCCCTTCGGTTGGCGAGGTTTTCAAATTCATAGTTTTCAAATGAACTCTGAAAAAGTTGGCATAGCATTTGCATGTACAAAGCGGACAATGGTATCATACTAAATGCATTACAAAGTTGGCATGGTATCATCATAGTAGTTGGGGAGAAAGTCTTCACTTTTTCTTCGCTTGTGTCATTTGCTTATTGCGCCGTAACCATGGATAATCTTCATCGTTTATCAGGATGCTTGAGTCAGCCTTGACTTTGAAGGGGGGAATTTCATGAAACTTTTCATACTCTTCAGACATGTCATCTTGCCCTCCACTCCTGGGATGTCCCTTTTTCTGAAAGAACTATGTGGCGCTTTGGCTCATTGTATGATGTATTCGCTTCCTTATCTTTTCTTTTCCTCGGTCGATAGACATGTCCTTCACATAGATAACCTGTGCCACATCATTGGCTAGGACGAACGGTTCGTCGGTGTACCCAAGATTTTTCAGATCCTTGTTGTCATTCCGCATCGTGGGTCTACCTATACCCCGCCTCGATGAATTGACCCACTTGCACTTAAATAAAGGGACCTTAAAATCTACTCCGTAGTCAAGTTCCCATATGTCTACTATGTAACCATAATATGTGTCATTTCCCTTGTCGGTTGCTTTGCATCAAAGCGGACACCGCTGTTTTGGTTGGTGCTCTTTTCATCTTGGTCAATCGTGTAAAATGTACTCATTTATCTCAGATCCTTTCCAAATCATTACAGTCGAAGATGGTCCTCGGACAACAAGTACAGCTCATCACAAACAGTGTTGTCACCTCCGAGACGTGTTTCCAACCAAGCTTGAAAGTCTGATGTGTTCACATGTAATCCATCCGTCAGACCGCCTCCGTGTGTTTGGAGCGCAGATCGTTCTTGTGTTCATCGACATACGGGTCACCAAGGTAGAGTTACAGAGAAGCTGTGTAGTGTGCTTGAGACCAAGAATATCCGTCCCGCATATTATTGAGTCTCTTCCAAGCGTGCCTTTTCGGTCAGTCTCCCCTCATACCGCGATTTAGGGAGACCTATCATCTTAAGGCCAGGAATGAAGTCAACACAAAACCCGATGACATCCTCTCGTTTGATGGCCCATGGAGATGCTTCCTTCCGCCTAGCGCGGTTACGAACATATTTCTTTAGGACTCCCATGAACCTCTCAAAGGGGTACATATTGTGTAGAAATACGGGCCCCAGAATGACAATCTCGTCGACTAGATGAACTAGGACGTGTGTCATGATATTGAAGAAGGATGGTGGGAACACCAGCTCGAAACCCGACAAGACATTGCGCCCACATCACTCCTTAAGCGTTGAGTACGATTTCTAGATCGATCACCTTCTGAGATATTGCATTGAGGAATGCACATAGCTTCACAATGGCTAATCGGACGTTTTTCGGTAGAAGCCCCCTCAATGCAACCGGAAGCAGTTGCGTTATAATCACGTGGCAGTCATTAGGGTATGCATGTATCTTCTCCACCTCCAATCCTAGAGGGCATACGACCTTCTTTGCTGCGTATGTATTGTCGGGCAATTCGTTATCCTTTGGAAGCTTCTTCTTCATTATTTTCAGTAGCTTCTCAAATCCTTTATCAGCACAAGATTCTCCGCCTTCCACCGCAGCAATTCGAGTACGGTACCGAGCTTTGTGTTGCCATCTTCGCAATTGGGGTACAACCCCTTTTTGTGATCCTCTAACATGTGATCGAACTTCAGCTTCTCCTTTTGACTTTCGCATTGTATCCTTGCATCGACAATGACCCGGCGGAGATCATCATCATCGGGCACATCGTCTGGTTCCTCTTGATCTTCAGCAGTCTCAAGACGCTCCAAAGACCATCGTGCACATCGTCTGCAGTGCATCTTGATGTTCAAGAGCATCACCGTATTCGGGGGCACATAGTTGTCATCGTACTCTTCTTCCTCGCCGTCTTCCATCATAACCCCTATTTCTCCGTGCCTCGTCCAAACATTATAGTGTGGCATGAAACCCTTGTAAAGCGGTGGGTGTGAAGGATTTTCCGGTCGAGTAAGACTTCGTATTCCCACATATAGGGCATGGACAATACATAAAACCATTACGCTTGTTTGCCTCAGCCACTTGAGAAAATCATGCACGCCCTTAATGTACTCGGAGGTGTGTCTGCCACCGTACATCCATTGTCGGTTCATCTGCGTGCATTATATATAATTAAGTGTGTCAAAAATCATTACAGAACATCATGAATAGATAATTAAGTGACCAAATTAATAGAAGTTCATCATCACATAAAAACCAAAGTACATACATAGTTCTCATCTAACAACATAAAGCTCTGCAGAGCATCTAAATTAATTAAACCATACATTAAAACTATGTAAAACATTTCAATGCGAAAACAAATACGATCATAATCGCAATCAAGGTAACAACTGATCCAACGGCATAATGATACCAAGCCTCAAAGATGAATGGCATATTTTCTAATCTTTCTCATCTTCAAGCGCATTGCATCCATCTTGATCTTGTGATCATCGCATTTACATCCGCAACATGCAACTCCAATATCATCTTCTCCTCCTCAAGTTTTTTATTTTTCCTTCAAGAAATTGTTTTCTTCTTCAACTAAATTTAACCTCTCGACAATAGGGTCGGTTGGAATTTCGGTTCAACAACCTCCTAGATAAATAAAATCTATGTCACGTTGGTGGCATAATTTTCATAAACAATAAATGAACCAATAGTTATGAAAAGATAATATATACCACATCCGAATCATAGATGTGATTTAGGGCCGATTAAAAGTGCGGATACCAAAACCATCGCACTATATAAGATGCCATAATAAAAGTAAGAAAATAATACAAGTATCTATCTAAACAAACAAGTAATAATATTTTTCCTTTCAGAAAGAAGATAAGAACAAGAGGCTCACCACGGTGGTGCCGACGATGAGATCGGCGCGGGTGATCGACGGCGATGAAGACGGGGACGGGGCGTGACGGACCGCTAAACCTAGATAAATATTGAGGAAAATGGAGTTTGGCGGTCGAGCTTGGAGAGGAGAAACCTTAAGTAGTGTGGCTCGGGCATTTCATCAAACACCTTGTGTGCATAGGAGGTGAGCTAGAGCACCACCAAGCCCTCTCCCCCTCGGCCAGAAAAAAGCAGGCGGTGTGCTCTGCTCTTCTTGAGGGGCTATATATAAAGACCATTAGCGGGTTGATGGCATGAGCCGGGACTAAAGGGAAGCCTTTGGTGATTCATGCCACCAACCGGGACCAATAGTGGTGGGCGAGAGCCAGGACCATTGGTGGTTCGTCTCCACCAAGGGACCAAATGGTCGAGACGAGCAGGACCAATGGCCCACGTGGCCCGGCCGACCCCTGGTCTCCTGACAAGGGCAAATAGCTCCATTGGTCTCGGTTCTGGATTGAACCGGGACTAATGGGCTAAACTGGCCTAGACGAAAGCCTTGTTTTCTACTAGTGTGCGGTTTGTTTGTGTGCGTGCATGGTTCCCTCATCGTCCGTTGCCGGTCGTAATAAAGCGCGATGGTCTCTCTCGGTGCATCTGTTGGCTCACACCCCCCCCCCCCCCCCAACCCCCTTTGGTGTGCCAAATTTTAAACGGGACGAGGGTACGAGATCATGTGTAGAAGCCGTGTGTTAACGTTGAGATTTGAAGAGTCACACATGCATGCAAATTACGGGGGTTTCACTTAAAGGAACAACGTCAAACCACAGAGGCATGCCGGGAAGCTTTCTTGTCCATAGTATCGAAAGCAAGCATGCATGCATGCATGCCCATAACCTTTCTTGTCCATGGTTTCTACGGTACTTGTGCGCATATGGAAACCAGCTGACATGCATTACCCATCATAGGTTGTCGTGTACCATATCAGATAACACTCGATGTAGAAACGACAAGCCGTTTCACGACCCTATCCATATGCCTAGAAACTTGCACTTATACGGTGTTCACTATTCTAAGCAACCCCACGATCGTGCCCGTCTCCGCTCCACGAGATCGATCGTAAATTCGTAGATTCGAAGGTCAGTCCAAACAAGAACCAGGTGCTTGCTGGGAGCCCGCGAGACCATGGAATAATCGCCACCAAGGTCCAAGAACGCCAAAAGAGACAAGCGACACCAATTTCCACCATGCATGAGCAGTCCCCCACCAATCGAGCCGAGAGGCAGCGTAATTGAACCGCAGGGCCGGGGCGTCGCCTACCGGCCCGGCCAGCCAGCGAGGTACGTCCCGCGTGGCGCCGTGCATGCGCCCGACGACGACGAGCCACTCGCCCCCTTCGACTAGCCACAATGCATAATAACATACACTAGTAATATATATAAATCCTTAGACTATGTTAATATCTTCATAAATAAGTAGTAACATAAGTATGGTAACATGCAAAGCTTCATTTATTAGGTTATAGACTCATATTGTATTGGGACATGTGATGTTACAGTAACTAACTAAGTTACTATAACTAACTCTCTCCTCATTAACTCATTGCCCCATAAGCAAATTTGCTGAGTTAGGCTGGTCATAGTGGGGAGTAACTTAGACTAGTGTCATATGCATGACACTAGTCTAAGTTACTACCTTCATAATGCAAAGTAACATGATAGTGGTGTCATAGATGGCTTCATTTATTAGCTTGTAGACTCATCTTGTCTTGGGAAGCGTTATGTTACAGTAACATATTATGTTATCATCTCACATTAAGTACTTGCTATATAAGCAAAAAAAATTTGAAGTGCGCTATGTTACTAGCTAAGTTACTTCCAGTATGACTAGCCTTAGACTCGATGTTACTGCTGAAGTTACTTCCACTGTGGCTAGTCTTCGGCCACATCGGGTGACGCCGCGCACATGCATGCTCCGCTGCCCGGACAGTGGGACGCCACCCGCGCTGCACGACGGGCCACTTCGGTCTAGTCTTCCCGGCCGGGCGAATAATCCCCAGGGGTTTCCCACGCACCAAACCGACATATCCGTTCGCGAGCCTCGTGGCCTGTCCGTTGCTCCGGCTCGCGCCTTCGCCTCTGCAGAGCTTCCTTGAAGTTTCGCTGCAGGAAGGTGAGCTCGACCGATGCACACGCCACGGTGGTTGCAGAGGGGATGCGTGGTATAGATCTTGTCGCCGGTGCGTCGGGCCGGAGCGCGGCATGGCGAATCTTTGGACGGCAGGCCGGCCGCGGATCTCAACGTGGCCATACGCGTTCACGGGGTATATTACTCGCGTCTGGTTCGGGGGATGATTGGCCAGCGCGTCCGTGCACCCTAAGCATCGTATTAGTGGTATGGCAATGTTTTCTAGGTGCTGGGTTGGTCATCCGTTGCTGGTTTTGTTCAGCGAGATTTAAGAAATGTTCGAGCCCAGTTGATCTCGGCAAAATGGTGATAGCACCGTGCAAGCTTAGTACGGCTGGAAACGGAATATAGGCCAGTGGCACCAAATGGGTTGACTTGACTACTCAACGGTGCTCGATGGCCTGTCACCCTGTCAGGTGGGTATTTGTTCTTATTTTTCTAATCTCTTTAGAATATTTTATTTATTAGCTTAGTTAAATGTGTTGTTTGCTATGATGATGTGCTTAACATTTTCTTTTGAGGAATATGATGTGCTTAACATGTACACCAAATATCACAAAACCACAACTATAATGGCAAGGCTTTCGCAAAATCATAACTTTTATAATGATTTGTCAGAAAATCATAAATTTCAGGGTAAATTACTTCATGGAATCCAAATCATTCAGATTAAGGTGGTTGTGTGCATCGCTCGATGCACAGGTCGGGGGTTATCCTTCTTTAAAAAAAATTTCAAAAATAATTATGGTACTTGAAATTTTGAGCTAAAAAATGTAGACAACAATTTGGTCTTTTTCCCAAAAAGTTGCAATAACTATTCTTCCAGCCTTTCGAAAAAGCATTTTAGGTCGAGAAATGCTCAAGGTGGTCACAAAAAAAAACCAAGTGAAGTTACTCTTTTTCCACATTGCAACTTACTGGTGGGTTCGGAATGTCATGAACAATGTCATAACTCAAGCGTCCTAAAATGAAAGATTTGAGTTCTGTGAAACAAGTTACTAAACAAGTTGTGATTTTCTGGCACTTTAGCCACAAAATGGTTAGGGTTTTATGATATTTGCTCTAACATGTACGCTAATTGCCCCCAAATTCATATGTATAGCTAGTAAAACCAACAAATGTTGCATGTACAAGCCTAAGAATTTTATATGGTCTATTTCAGGGATGCAGGGTGGCCTCGACCCACATCCACCGGTCCAGTGGCGGAGCTTCTCAGGGGCCAACCTGGGCCGTTGCCCCCCCCCCCCCCAGCCCATGAAAATTTTCTGAAATACCCCTTAGTATTTGGCCCATATCTCAAGCAAAATCAGCCCAAAATACATATTGTTTGCCCCCCCAGCCCATTTCCCCCCCTAGATTTCAGCCCAAGCTCCGCCACTGCACCGGTCCCTAGCGGGTTTGCGGAGGCAATGACAAGGACAAAGCAAGATGTTGATCTAGATCTTCAAAATAGAATGTGTTCCTTAAAATACACCCTTTTTGTTGTGTGGTCAGGTGGGGAAGCTCCAGACATTCATCTCTAATTAGGATCATTGCCAAATCTGCGGTGCTGACTAAATAGCCAATGCCAAGTTTATAAAATGCATGGAAAGTAGCCAACATACCGAGGAGAAGCCATGAGGAAGAAATGACATGTTCCCAGGTTTCTACTCTGCTAACCCTACAAAAGGTTCTCGACTTCTGTTTACCTAAAGTGGAGGCTTCTTGATCAGCGTTGTAAAATAGGTTTCCTGTAAACTTTGGTTGAGGGTTTTCTTCACCTTTTTTTCTATCAACATATAGTAGGCACGCTCGTGCATATTCTAGAAAAAAAGTTCCCCACTTCTAAGTTTATGAAAACAAAAGATTCGTCTTGTCGAGCCAATCTTGTTTGTATTTAAACTGGATCCTACACTAACCCCGAGGCGATAGATATTATGACACATTCCCATCGTCGAGTTGATTACATTGCTCCGCCAAATACAGTTTCAACATTTGTACTCATGGAGCAGTTCTTTAAACTGTTTTTTTAGCCGTTTCTATCTTTCTTGTTTACTAGCTGGTTGGCTCCTTGGCATGTACTCCCTCCGTCCCAAAATAACTGTCTCAAGCTTAGTACAAATTTGTACTAGAGCCAGTATAAAGTTGAGACACTTATTTTGGGGCGGAGGGAGTAGTAGTAAAGATCTCGGTCACCGCTTCAGATGGTTTAATTAGTTAGGCAATATTTTATTACCGAGATTCCTAGCAGTACTAAAGAACTCTTGCTCTAATAACTTTCATTACCGTCCTAATAGGAATGTACTTGTACATTGTACTGCTTCCAGTGACAGATTTGGCATATACGCAACGACGACTATTAACAAGAACGCATTCGTATTAACGCTTGTGCATCTACATGTGGTTGACCCCAAGGATAATGCTCCATCCATTAGTTTTGAAAGGTGTATAGTATACTCTGTCCTTGGTTATAAACGTTTTGCACACCGAAAATCTAGAAATGCATGATTGCATCCGTGAACGAGCACGTCCAGCACACATCCAAATTTGCAAGGGAACCATCTTCGGGTGTACTTCAGCTGTCCTGTCCAATAATGGGAAGGATGCGAAAACAATGCTGGTTAACTATATACTTCCTTCATCCGAAAATACTTGTCATCAAAATGAATAAAAGGGGATGTATTTAGATGTATTTTAGTTTTAGATACATCCCTTTCTGTCCATTTTGATGACAAGTTTTTCCGGACGGAGGGAGTATAATGAGCTTGCAAATCCGTTGGTTAGGAAAAACAAATAGTTCCTCCTATCTAAAATAAATGTCACAATTTTAAACTAAAATTAGTTCAATCTTAATTTAAAGCTGCGATACTTATTATGGACCAGAGGGAGTAGTCTGTAGTGGATCTTACTATCCTTGAACGTGATCCCTTTGTCATGCTTAGGTCTCAATCTTCTTTATTTTTTTGACAAAAGGTGTCAATCATTTCCTTCGTGCTAATCGAAGAACAATGTTTAGGCGTACAGGTGAGATATCGAATATCGCCCAAATATTAGTACTCCCTCCGTCCCGAAAAACATGTCGCAGTGGCACTTTTACAAAAACCCCCTCAGCGAATTCCCGACACAACCCAGATCGGTCGCCTCTCCCTCGCTCGTCTCCCCTCAAGGCCGGGAGGTCCCTTGCTCGGTTCCTCACCGGGAGGTCCCTCGCCGGCTCCACAGCGTGTTGAAGCTCCCGCCCCGCCCCACGCCTCCACCGCGCTTCCCTCTCCTTGTTCCCTTATTCGTTCCCCGTGGTGAATCACGGGAAGGAGAAGGCTCGATTTTTGTTTTCGATCTGCTCTCCGTGGCGGCGCCTTTTCCCGAGCTTGGCGAGCAGTAGCCCTTCCGTCTGCCAACCACCTCCTCGCCGGTGGCCGTCAGAGACCACGGCCGGTCCCGCCAGTTCCTTCACCTCGCCGCCAACCTCGTCCATCTCGCTCCCGCGCACCTCCACAGGTCGGCGAAGTTCTCCACTTTCCCGTCGGCTGGCAAGAAGAAGAATTATCTCGCTTTCGCCGCCAAAGAATCAAAGACCTTTGCCCATGACGACGGAGAAAAGGTGAGGATCCAAACTGTCCCCAAGTTGTCCCCAAACTGTAATGTTTGACTGAAATTTGAGTAAAACTGAAAAATTTGAAGTTGCGATTGCAGTTGCAGCGATCTGAACTGGAGATTTGGTGGTATCTTGCTGTTCGGTGATCGTGAGAACACTTGCAGTTGCTTGGGTGGCTGGCCCTTTCGGTTGCAACTTGCAAAGTTCTCAGTATGTATCCTTTGGGTTGTTGGTTACGAACATTTTGTGCAACTTGTATGTATCCCTACTTCATCACCAATTCGTTTGACCACACCACTTGCTTGCTGATCTTCACAGGCATATAATGTGCACCCTTGGTCATCCGATCCCATGAACTGCTAACGAAACAACGCCCAACGTCGTGGATCGTGGTCACGCTCGCAACCAAGCAACCGCCCTCCTCCGTTCTCCTCCAAGCAGCAGCAAAAGGTTTTTTCCTCTCCCTTGTTACTGAATTTAAGTTGGAGACAACATTTAAGTTATGAACCTTGTTACTAAATCATGCTGTGAATCACTTAAGTTCTGAACCATTGGAATTTCTGAATCATGAACTTTGTTAAGTTTTTAAAAAGATGATTACTAGTACATCCAGGACACATAGGCAACCCAAATCCGACATGTTAATAAGATTTGTACTATCTTAAAATTCACTCAGTTGGCAAAGAAAGGCTGCTATGCACATAAAATTCAGTTTACTCCAAAATCAGTAAACTGAATTTATTTTTCAATTCATATACACCAGGCACTTAATTCAGTAAACTGATTCATTTAAAGTAAACTACCTATTTTTTACCTAACTACCTATTCTTAGATTCAGTCAGATAACTACCTATTCTTTTTTACAATCATGCTCTCTTTATTTACAATCTGAACAAATTAAAGAAAGGAAAAGGAACTACAGCCAAGAAGGCATGCATGTAAGTATCTTGGATCTTGGCATTTACTCATGGACTATGCATCATTTTCTCTCAACTCAATTAATCAGAGTACGACATGGCAAACCTCTGAATAAATTTCCAAGACATCACAAGCGGGAACAGTTCTACAGCAGCACATCTACTGAATTTTGTGGAGTGTATGGTTTGTACTGAATTTTTTTCACTAATTTGCACTGGATTTCAGTTAAATCTTCAGTACATTTTCAGTTAAATTTTGAGTTGAATATGCAGTACATTATGTGATGTTTGTCTGAAATTATTTCGTTCACACCAATTGTTTATCTCAACATCTGTAGAGGTTATGCTTGTGCTACTGAATTTGAAATTGAACAGAATTATCTTTGTTTCTTGCTTACTTGACGCTGGCCACTTTACTTAGATGTGCTAGAACCTAAAGATAGACACTGTTTTAGAAAGAAATGAAACAGGGCAACTAACCAAAAAGAAAGCAGAGTATCTTTAATCCATATATTAGTTGGTCTTCCATATTCACAGATTTGCGTCTGGCCGTGGCCTATGTGCACATGATAAATTAAGATTCTCACAGTGTCCGAAGCAGCAGTAGACACAATTGTGCAGTTACCCAATTGATAAATTAAGATAGAGTGTGAATTTCAATAAAATTGGCCATCAGTTCACTATTTTGATGTCTAGGAGGAACTGGAGCAAACTCTGGATGGCATATGAGATTTGAGCACGCGGCCAAGGCGAACAAACATCCCAGCAATCTTGTCTTATTTTGATTTGCTCCAAAATTAACAAAGGAATTTGATTGAATTTACTCTGTATCTTGAGTCTGAGAGCAGCAGACATCGATGAGCTCGGGCACAGGAGAAGCACGGAGATGCAGAGCTCCATCGGCGGGAGCTCGAGGAGAAGCAGCAACGGGAGCTCGAGGAGAAGCAGCAGCCGGAGCTCAAGGAGAAGCAATCGCCGGAGCTTGAGGAGAAGCTGCAGCGGGAGATCGAGGACACGCAGGAGAGCAGTTTTGGGCGGCGGCGCAGATCTGGGCGACGGTAGAGCAGGTCTGGGCGGCGACGCCCGTACGGAATCGCGGCTGGCCGGCGCCGGCCCCTGGCAATCGTGCGGGGGACAAGCGGAGGAAGATGTGGTGGAGGTGTCTATTTGTCACACTTTTCCAATTGCAAGGGTTGTTCTGCAAATTTGCCAATGAACTGGGGCTGCGACATGAATTTTGGGGACGGAGGAAGTAATTAGGAAGCACACCAGCGGCGACTGGATGCACGACCGGAAGCGGTGGTTACGTTCCAGCGGCGACTGAATACCGAATATCAATCCAATTTGCACCTATCATTTGGATGAATCCAATGCCCAAGATTGAGACGGTCTGGGGCCGTGGGGAACACCGCTACCACCACTATCAGCAAGGCAAAAAAGTGCATGCCAAGGTGGTGCAGCGCAGGTGACCCAGCAAAATGAAAAAGTGCAGTGCAAGTGTGGCAACATGCATCAAACCAGCATCGTTTTTTAGGTGTGCATGAATGATCGATCCAACATCATGCATCCAATCCAATTGTCCTTGCTGTGGTTGCAACTGGTCTGTGATAATTGCTTGCCGGAATGCAAATGCAAGGACGGCACCCAGGCTGGAAAGCCGGCCAGCAAATGAAGTGGCCACCGTGAGAGAGGGACATAATGCTGTGCGACCACTCGGCCTTTTGCTGAAGAGAGGAAAGACCACGTGCGTATTTCTTTCTGCCGTAGCTTGCATGATCCGCGTCATGCGTTCAAGTTGCAGAGGTAGACGACAAGCTGGTGTGGCCCTTGGCTAGGGTTAATCCTAGAATAATATGGTGTGGCACGAGCCAATAGTGTGGCTGTATATGCTTGTCTTGTATACATGTCTAGTTCTGTACAATAATATGCCTATGGCACAAAATACGTGTATACTGTAATCAGTGTTGGGCCGTCATGGTGTATTCAGCCTTCAGACAATTTTGGGCCGTCATGGGGACCGGCCTTTCATTTCCATGTTTAGTTTGTCTCAATTTTTTTTCCATGTTTAGTTTACTAGTAAGTCATTGCACATGAGAGCCCAGATACTCAAATTTACGACAAAAGATCGGCATGCTATTATTGTATTACAAGTTTTACAACTATACGCAAATGAAAATTTGAGGCAACAAATGCGTGAAGTGCAAGATGCAAAACTCAAGTAAAATATATTGAGCGTGTTTTGTACAGGAGGTGTGTCACATTACAATTTTTAATAGAAAATAACAAGAATAGCTAGTGATGTATTTGCAAAGATAAATCTGGTTTACGAAGGTAATCATAGCCTTGAACATAACAGAGAATCACAGAGTAAAAATGAATGAAAAAGAAGTTAGAGGAGTCTAAATATGGAAGAGTATATATAAAACAAAATACAAGTCTGTTTTCAGTTTTGTGCAAAATATCCATACGTTTTAAGCCCAACCATAACGTATTCTATATTTGACATGTGGCAAAAACTATGTAGCATAGAGAGTTATTTACCCAAAACCACCACATTATGGGCTAGGGTAACAGATCGGTGCCACATTTGAGGCAGGGCACAAAAAACCATCAAAATTATGCCTAATCTGTAACGCGGAGCACTGATGCTCAGATTTGGTCGAGAAAACAAATAAACCGACAAGTTAGGCCCACTGTCGGGCTGATGTGGCGTGCTTGTGTGGACACTATACTGAGTTGGAGGGGTGTCCCACATGTCAGCCTCATATATTTTTCCCCTTATTTTCTTTTTCTTCCTCCTCATCTTTATCTCTCTCTCACCGTCCTATCCCACCAGGGTCGCCATCGCCGACGACCCGAGGCCTTCAAGACCGCTCGTCCGAGGAGCTCACCGGGCCATCAGAGGCCAAGGCAGCTCGCCGCCCACCTTATCCTCCCGAAGCTCTGCAGACAGGCGCCACCACGAAGCTGCTCCGCGATCGCCAGACGAGCCCACGGCCGCCGCCAGACCACCTCGTCTCGCCGTTGCTCGGTGATGCGCCACTAACGCGTTTGTTGCGCGCCTCCACAACCGCAGAAGAACACCATGGCTCGCCGAAGCTACTCCTCGCTGCGATTACATCTCAAGGCGTGCGTGCCATGGCCGACGACCTCGGACATGAGCGGGGCGGTTGCCGAATCTCGCCGGCGCGTCGATGCGTCGTGACTCGCGGCAACTAGGCGTGCGAGCTACTGGCGAGGCGGTCGGGGGCTAGCTCGGCGAGGCTCTACCGCCATGACCACGGTGGCCATGGAGCTCTCGGCTCGCCAGACGGACGCAGATGACCCGGGCATCCATCTTTGGCGGGAAGATCGGCCTTCGAGGACTCACGGTGCCCCCACCCTACCACCATCATGGTGCTCGCCATTGAATCGCCGGTGCCTCACGGGTCATTGGAGTCCGCTGCCCACAAGCCGCCGATGTAATGCCCCATAGAAAGGCAGATAGGAAGAAGATGATCATGTAGTCACCGACATGCGGGTCCGCATATCATGTGCCAACTCAGCTGTTTATTGTTTTTTTGTGCTTGGTCTTTGCCACGTCAGCCTGACCGGTGGGTCCAACCTTGTCGGTTTCATTGTTTTCGTGAGTAAATGAGACAATCGATGCTCGCGTTCTGATTAGCCCCATTGTTGGTGGTTTTTTGTGCCCTGCCTCAAATGTGGTACCGATCTGTTACCCTAGCCCATAATGTGGTGGTTTTGGGTAAATAACTCTAGCATAGAGGAGATCGAACGGCCAACAACAGTCGGATTTGCTGCTATGTACTACCTCCGTCCTGGTTTATTAGTTCCCTTTGTGCTTTGTGTCAAAATTTGACCTTAGATTGAACTAATAAAATGTTAATGCATGTCACAAAAAATAATATGATTGAAAACTATGTTCAAATACGAATCCAATGATATAATTTTTTACGACACGCATTAACATTTTGTTAGTTAAATTTATAGTCAAAATTTAGCACAAAATACGAAGGGGACCTATAAACCAGGACGAAGGTAGTAGAATTATTCGTACACCATATAGTGCTTCTAAAAAAACGCCGGAGTGCGTCCAAATAGTGGAAGTTTCTGTTGGTCACTATTGCAACGAATAGTCTGTACAGTACACACAACGAGCGTCGACTTGCCGACCCAACTACGGGAGCTGTGCGCACGAGCGACAACCGAATTTCTACCAATTTTGTGTGTGTGTGTGGGGGGGGAGGGGGGGGGGTATTTTTTTACTTTTATTCAGTTTTCTCTGATTTGCCCTTGGTTTTCACTTTTCACTTTTCCCTTTTCCTTTTTTCTAATTTCTGAATTATTTGAATATTTCCTACAATTATCATGGTTATTTAATTTCGTGAACTTTTTTAACTCATGATTTTTTAATTCAAGAACATTTTTAAATTCTTAAATACTAAAATCTATGAATAGTTTTTTGCAAACATATATTCTTTCAAATCAGGAAAAGCAGGGTAACCCGTAATCTAAAAGAGCAAACATTCACGTGATTTTCTTAACGAGCAACACAATATTTTTTTCTCTTACAAATAAACTGCCGTGGGACAGTGGGAGCATTATTGGACCTGGACCACGTTGAAGTTTCTTGCTTAAGGCGATGAATAGAAACACCCGCAAATAATCGCTAGAGCTATATATCACACGTTGCATGGCGGAGTTTCGTCTCGCCTCTAACAAGCGATCTTCTGAGCCGGCCTTTACTGTGATGGCCCTCTACTTGGCCATCTCACAAATAATAATATCTGCAGGTTGATCGTCATACTTGGTTAGCCCATCCTGGTGATTTTTTGTTCGTCCCTGTCATGGCGGTGACACCTTAATAAAGCTTGTGAGTTTGCCTAAAAAAACAAATAACATGTGCACTTTGTGCTCATCCGCAACCCATGTGGTGTGAGTAGCCTTGAAGACCCCAAACGTGTGCAAATGCTATTTCGTGTGTACCCACTATGTCGCTTTGGGTGTGTTGCATTTTATCTTCATTATTTTCTTTTTCATAATTTTTAGAGAATTTTTTAATCTTTTTCTTCCTCATTTATTTTAAATTTTGTTTCAATTATTATAAATATAATTATATTCCAAATTTTTATAATACAGGATAACCATTTTTACAGTATCTGGTATATTCATAAATACGTTATGAATATTTCTCGAATACGCGAACAAACATTTATACCCATGAACTTGTTTTTTCTTTTCCGTAATATGTTTATATTTTTTCTGAAGTACCTCTTTTCAAATATGTGAAATAAAATGATTTACATATTCTTGCAACACATTGTTAAAAAAAAATTAATCAAATATATTTTTAAACAATTAAAATTGCGGAACTAGTTATCAGCTTGAAGCAAAAAAACAAAGTTATCAGCTTGACGCAAAGCTATCCACGGGTAGGTGGTGGAAGATGAGCTCGGTAAGGTGAGGATTGAGGTGGATTAGGGCATGTACTGTGGGTTATAAGATAATCGTGCCACGTAATCTTGAAGTGACAAAGAAAATGATGTACAATGGGTGGTCTCTTAATCTTATCTCTAGTAGTTCATAAAAATGTGGTGATTCCTACACTTCAACATTTGTTCTACGTGACACCGCTAAGATAGCATCATTGTACATGCCGGAATGTCTACTTTGCGCCGATAAATCTCCACCAACAAGTGGTCACCATTCCCTCAGAAAATAAATATATATCGCTCTACAAAAACATAACATCCATCAGCCTACATATGTTCCGTCTTCAGCATCCTCCTGTATTTCTGCAGAAACTCTCTAGATACCGATCTCTACAAATGTTGTACTGACCAGAAACGAAAACAAAATATAATAGTACCCTATTATGCAAAGAGCCGGTCGTGTGGAAAGTGGAATGTTAACTTGAAACAATCTTTACCAGTTCAGCATCCATCATGCCCAGAATGGCTAATTAGTCAGTGGCAGGTTTATGAAATCTGAATACAAAACCCTCCTTCCAGTTATACACATACAAAACCTTCCTTCCAGCTATACAGACCACGGAATTTAGAGATGCTGCAGCGAGTCAGAGTCTGGCGTCCTCGTCGGCGACCACCCACCCTCACCTCACCTCACCTGGAGGCGATGTACCAGAGGTTGAAGAGGGAGGACGCGGCCGTGAGGAGCCAGGAGAGGAACGCCATCATGGCAGAGAGCTGGTACCTCTCGCACAGCCTCGGGGCGCAGTGGGACCCGTGGAACTCGAGGAGGACGTCGATGACGGCGGCGCTCGAGCTCGCGGCCGCCAGCGACAGTATCGACAACACCTGGAAATTTATTCTGTATATGTTCAGCATGCTTCTTATACTAGCACTAGTAAGGTTGAAGTACCGAGTATTGACACGAGGGGGAGATGCCAGCTACGTGGTGTGGTACATACCCAGTCTCCGACGACGACGATGGCCATGACACCGGGCACGTGGAGCGGGCACCCGACGAGCATGGAGTACATGTCGATCATGGCGAGCGTGCAGCTCCAGGGGACCACAAGGCCCATGATCGTGACCAGGAAGCTGCCATGTTTTGCGCCGAGTTCAGAACAAACGACAGACTTTAGCATAGTTTCATGTTTTTTGTAACGTATTTTTCATGTTTTTAGGATCTAAGAAGATCAACGAGAGGTCTATATTTCCATGTCTTCGGAGAAGGAAAGATAGTACTACGCATGTAATTCATTTTCAAATGTTTCGTTTTACACTTGTCCAAACTTGTTGATCACTGCACCCCTGAAGGCTGAAGCATAAACCGAAGGTCAGAGAGAGAGGGGGGCATGGAGTACATACCAGAAGGCCGTGTAGCTGAAGAACTCGACGCCGACGGACATGAACATGAGGGCCGCCGACGAGCAGGCGGCCTGCCCGATTCGGAGGCCGAGGCTGCCGGCGCTACCGACGGCGCCGGGCCCCGCGCTCCCCCCGCGATCCATGCACTGGAGGCGACGCGCTCACACCGCCGTCTCATCCCATGCGCGCCCAAAATTCGCAGCCGCCGTCCTCGTCCCGCACACCTGTCGGCCTCGCACGCGCGCGCTCTGCTATCTCCGGCTCGATCCTGCAACGACGCAGTGGAGATATATGGAAGGAATGATGATGCGAGTGCGAGTGCGAGTGCGCGAGGGGGGAACAAAAGGCAGGGGGGACAGGATGAAAAGCTCAGGGCTTTGGGTGGACGGACGGGGGGCACTGGCGTGGGAGGGGAGCAGATTGATTCCTCTTCCTCTAGATTCTCCGCCTTTCTCGAGAGCCTTTTGATCGCCATGGCTGCCGCTTCCCGGTCTCGATCTCTCTCCCGTCGCCGTCTCCACCTGGATCACACCCGTTTACACGACACTGCGTAGACTATTGGCGAAAACAGTGTCGGTAAATCACACGTCTGTGCACGCTCTGGCCGCCGATCACGACGTCCGGGGAGACGTGGCGGCGCCGGGCGCGCACGTAGACGCGGAAGGTGCGAGATCGGGGTCGGCGATATGAGTATGACTGGTCGTAACAAGGGGCGGTGACGGGTGCGCGGTGGCTCTCGTGTCTTCCGGTGGATGCCGCATGGCACAGTGCCAGTGGTCTGGACGATCGGTCACTGTTCGATCAAGTTGTGTTGAGAGTGGAGAATAATCTCTGCAATGGAATCCGACAATCTCTGCAAGCAAAAGGGACGGCAGCCTTGAGGGGAAGAATGTGCTTTGCGCGCATTGTATGGCTGCGGTTGCATCGCGACAGACCAGGAAAAAAAAAGACAGGAAAAGAAAGGAACTCCCTACGTTTTTTATTTGCTCTCATATTTAGTTAGAGCAACTTCAACGTACCGACTCATTTCGTCCTCGCGCGTCCGTTTGGGTCGCGGCCAACAAAAAAGTCGGCCCAACGCGCCGACCTAAACGGACGCACGCCCGCTTTTCGTTCGCCTGTCAACCCATTCCCGGCCCATTTTCAGCCTCATTTATGTCGGAGCGGACACAAGACGGACGCCCGCGACGCGCGCCAACTACTCCCTCTGGCTCACGAGTCGGTGGCAGCCTCCAGCATTTCCTTCCACTTTCCCCAAAACCCTCCCGCCCACGCACTCCCGCCGCTCACCATGGACGAATACCTCGATGCCGCCGCCGGCCTCGCCTCCCTCGCCTCGTCTGGCATCACGACCGCCCCCTCAGGCAAAGGCAAGCCCCGCGGCCCCCGCAAGACCGCCACCGCGACCAAGCCGAAGAAGAAGCTGACGCTCGAGGAGCGGGCCAGGGAGTAGGCGAAGAGGAAGGGTCGGAGGCACGCGAGGGGCGAAGCAGCGGCCTTGTCCGCCATCGCCGCCGCCGCGCAGTAGGAGACCACCAACGCACGCGTCGCGGCGGCAACGAGGGAGGCACTAATGTACCTAGGGTTAAACCCTGGCCAGCACAGCCTCGTCGACGCCGCCGTGGCCGCGGCCAGCACCGGCTCATCTGTATTTCCTCGGATGGTGATGCCCAAGTCGCCCCCCGCGTCGGCTACGCAGCCGATACCCGGCTTCCACGTCTACCCGCAAGCCTCCTGACTCTTCGGGGAATGCTTGCCCGAGGTGAGAGTGGTGGCGCCTTCCATGCCTGCGCCCGCGCCCATCGACCTCAACGCCACACCTGTGGCCGGTGGCTCGTCATCTGCGGGATGAGGAAACGCGGGCGACAGATGCCAGCCGATGTGCTGCTGGGCGCACACAACCTGTTCGACGGAATGCCGGCCTCCGGCTACAAAGACTTCATGCAGAAGATCATCTTCGAGGGTGGTGCGGCGGCTGCTGGCGGTGCCGTCGGGCTGACTACGATCCTGGCGAGACACAAAGCCAGGACGGCTGAGGGCCTTTCACGCCGTCGACCTTTCATGAAGATCAGGTCGCCTTCATGCATGATTAAGTCGGTCTGGACCTAGATGTCTTCCCGCTCGACCACGAGTTTCCGGAGTACTACGGGCTCGAGGAAGAGGATGAGTTGGACATTGACGGGGAGCCTTTGTTCGAGGACGAGCTCATCAACCAAGTCGTCGGGGCAAAGCCGAAGCGCAAGAGCAGGCGGACGAAGGCATACACGGCGGCCGAGGACAAGCTCCTTTGTGAGTGTTGGAGGGACATTGGGCAAGACCCCAAGACCGAGGCCGAACAAAAGGCATCAACCTTTTGGACTCGTGTCCATCGTGAGTTCCATGAGCGCAAGAAGTTTCCGACGTACCAAATGCAAAGCACGCACGGGTGGGTGTCCATTTCGAAGCGATGGAAGGTGATCCAACAAGAGTGCAACAAGTTTTGTGCCACTCTTGAGAGCATCAATGCACGCCCCGTGAGCGGCATCGGCATGCAAGACATGGTATGCTTGCAAGCACCCCTCTTTGTGTCATTCCGTTTATGTTTGCATGCCCATTTCCATATCCATTTGTCAATATGCTTGCATGCAATTCATTTGTAGGCATTTCAAGCTTTGGAGGCATTCAAGGTCCAGCACGATGGCAAGTCCTTCAACCTCTCCCATTGTTGGAGGTTCATCAAAGACGAGGAGAAGTTCAAGGCGCAATATGCCACCCTCATGTCGTGTGGGGGGAAGAAGGCCGTGGAGGAGGTTGGGGACAGTGAGAAGCCACGGCCCCGCGGCTTCAAGAAGGAGGGCAAGCGGGATGCGACGTCGAACGCTTTGATCACAATCATGAAGGACATGATGACCTAGAAGGACTCAAGTGAGGAGAAGCGCCGGCAAGACAAGGAAGAACAAATGAACGCCTTCATTGAGATCCAAATGAGGAGACTTGAGATGGAGGCGGAGAAGCAAACGAGGATGCTTGATATGGAGGCGGAGAAGCAAGCCAAGATGCTAGAGATCGAGGCCGCCAATGCCAAGACCAAGGCGAAAGAAGTGGCTGTCGCTAGCATGATGACGGGGGTGGAGATCATGAAGGTGGATCTCAACACCGTGTCACCAAGGAAGAGGTCGTGGTTCAAAAGATGCATGCCGACATGCTCAAATTCGACGATGAGTGACCTATGACGGTGAGCACCATCTTTTTTTGTATACCGACAAGTGTGCTGGCATGACCACGGCCGTGATGGCGTGGTCGAACTCCCGCCCCTTTTTGTGTGCTGGCATGTGTGTCGGCAGCTGGCAAGTGTGCCAGCTGAACTGTGTGGTGTTTTTCTGAAGCTGACATGACACCGGCATGAACTTCGGGCGACAACATGGCCGCTGACATTATCTATGATCGCGGCCCTTTTTCAAAATTTCCGTGCGGACATGAAATTAAGAACTGTCAACCCAAATCTTAAAGAAGGCGGACGCCGAGCAGATGACCGATCCAAACGGATAAAAAACGAACAAAAGTTTTATCCATTTAGATCGGCACGTTGAAGTTGCTCTTATGACTGAAATCAAACTATATAAAGTCAGAACAAGCTTGTAGAAAATAAATGAACATTTAAAATGCCGCCGTAACTATCAAATACTACGACTACGTCCTTCCCATTAATTATACGCATGCATGAATTAGAATACCTCCTTCTTCTCCTTCCGGTGCAATACTTTCTCTGATTACATGCATGCATGCATTAGAGTATTTATAACCGGACGCCATATACCCATTCCAAACGCTTGAACGAGTTGTCCGGTCAGTGCCCAGATGAAAAAACACCGCTCAATCAACTTCTTATAGCTAGCTCAAACTCCCTAACTGACGGACACTCTCTATATCTAGCCCAAATTTGGGATAAATATAAGATGCCCGGACACGCCCGCCACGCCGAATCCGGACCACATCCACCACGTCGGATCCAGACAAATATGGCTGCGGTTGCATCGCGACAGACAAGGAAAAAAAAAAACAGTAAAAGAAAGGCACTCCCTACATTTCAGGAAAAAAAAAAGACAGACAAACGTCAATCTAGAAATGGTTATGCCGGCCCATTCTCAAGTTGAGTGGCTTGAAATTTTCTTTCCTCACTTGGAATTACAGCCCAATTTTTTTGCTTTCCTTTCGAAACCAGAGCATCTCTTCTCTTAAGTACTAAGCTCCCAAGGAATGAAGCGTCTTGCTGCATCAAAGGTAGTTTTTTCCATTCATGGCCCCACATGTCAGGGAGTGGATCCATAGTGGGGAATTGTTGAGCCTATTGCAGAAGAGCGTGACGCTCCTACGCCATTCGAGAGACAAATCTTTAAATTCATCAATATTTTATTTTAAATTTATGAACTTCTTAAAATGTATGAACAGTTTTGAAATTTGGGGAACTTGTTTTGAAATTCAAGAATTATTTTTTAATTCATGAACATTTTCTTTTGAGGGGAACATTTTGTGAAATTCGTAAACATTTTTTAAATTCGTGAACATTTTAAAATTCAAGAAACATATTTTTCAAATAGTAAACATCTTATAAATTCATAAGATTTTAATTTTTTACCATGTTTTTACATTTCTGAACAGTTTATATTTTTGGAACATTTTAAAGATCCTCTCTGCTTGTTTCAACTTTCCTTCCTCTTTGGTTTTTTCCTTCGCCTCTCAAGATGGTCGAGGACCAGCAGGGGGACAAGCCAGCCACAGAAGCGCGTCCTAGGGCATTGTAGCGACCAGACCTCAAACAGCCTAATGTCTGTGCATCAGTGCCATCCCTGGATCGGTAATGCTGACACACACAGTACTTGATGATTTATAACAGAGTAGTAATCACACACTTATTACATCGAATGTCTCAAAAGAGAGCTTATTACAATGAATATGGCTTAAGGCCATCTAAAAACGATAACAACGGAAGGCTTGGAAGATAAAGTGAGTCCATCAACTCCAACGACATCACTGAGTGAAAGACAACGACCTATGGCATCTTACTCGTCGTCTGAAAAGTCTGCAACATGAACGTTGCAGCCCGAAACGGGTCAGCATATGGAATATGCTGACAAAGTAACACAAGAGAGTAATGAATAGAATAATTGCTATCCCTACATACATATATGGCTGGTGGAAAGCCCTATGGTTACAGTTTTGCATAAAGCCAATTTTCCCCTACAACAAAGGAATAAATTTTATTTAACTATCATGGTGGTTGTTAAACATTGAGAAGGTTTCTCCAACTCAATCCCAATTAAACATCATCATTAAACCCAATCAAATTAATATTTAGAGTGATGAGATCAACATGATAATTCAAGAACTAGATACTCAAAACGTCCATAATCGGGGACACGGCTAACCATGATTAGTTTGTACACTCTGCAGAGGTTTGTGCACTTCTCCCCACAAGACTCGAATACATCCATGGTCGGAGAATCGAGACACGGTCTATCTGAAGCATTAACTCTCTACTCTGGACAGACAGTACCACCTACAACCCACTACATCTGCTAGTCTACCTCTTCAAAAGCTTCATGTAACTTACTCAACTATGCCAGAACCCATATTGGCTTGTGGCTACACACGGAAGTTTCTAGCATGAATAATCTTATGATCCCTTTGAGCCTGGGTGGCGGACCGTAGGATGATCACATGGGTACTCTGGGATATCCTCGGACAACACTGGATTCTCCAGGTGCCCTGACAACCACTAGGTACTCCAGGGTGCCTTCAAGTAATCCACCCAGATGTGTATTTAAGTAGCCACCTTAATTCAACCATTAATTAACAATACTCACATCTGTCATGAATCACTCGAACCAAACCACGTCTACGAGCATAGCATAGCAATATAAGCAACGTAGAAGTAACTCCCAAAGGTTTGATAATAAACAGGACAATAGGTACTACCTCATCTACTTCCCAAAACCCACATATTAATCAGATCCTAACCATGCAATTGTTTGAGGATTGATCTAATGCAATAAAACTGGGTAGTAAAGAGGTATGATCAAAGTGTTACTTGCCTTACTGATGATCCATGAAACCTAGAGACACGTAGTAGCACGCTTCGCACTCCGGGTACTCTATCGCAAACAAACAAGCATACAATAAGCACTCATCTAGAAGCACGGGTAAAACTCAAATAAGAGATCTAACCAGAAAGTTCAACTTAAGAACTCCGGTTTGCAAAAAGAATCAAATCAAATGAAGCAACGAAACTCAAACTGCGAAAGAAACAAGATCTGTTTACTAATCTGGACTAAAGTCAAATTTTACAGTACCAAAATCTTGTTCAAGTTGTTTAAACAGAAAGAGGGCTTCGAGACGAAAATCTAGGCGCTTGAATCGCCTGATTCCGATAAACGAGCGAAAAGATAAACTAAAACAAAAATCAGGGCAGAAATCGTGATCAAAAATAATCGCGGAAAATCCTTGGAAAAAGAAAAACTGACGAACAGGCTAACGAACGAACGTTCGCTGTCTGCGGCTAACGGGTGAAAACCGTTCATTAAAACGAACATACGAACGGGCGTTCGCTAAATAACTAAACCAAAAAATATAAACCGATCTGAAAAAATTAACCGCGGGTTAAAAAAAACCAACGGTTTTCTAACAAAAACCACGGCGGCGGCGGCTACCTCGACGAATCCGACGAGGGGCGGCGGCGGGTTCAGCGATGTCGGTGGCGACGACGGGTGGCGACATCGACGGCGGCGGCGGGTGGCGGGGCGGGTGGCGAAGTCGGCGGCGGCGGCGGCGGCGGATCGAGGCGAGGCGGGGCTTGCGGCTAGGGTTCGGTGGGTGTCGGGCCTCCCGGCTTATAAGGCCGGCCGGGCGGGAGTCCTAGCCGGACATGGCCCGGTAGGTCGGTGGACTTTTTTTTTAAAATAATTCCGCGCAGAAAAACAAATAAAACAAATAGTAAACGGACTCCAAAAATTCTAAAAGAAATTTTCCCTGTACTCTAAAAATATAGCGGACAGAGTGAACATTTATTTGGGCCTCTAATGCAATTTTGAAAAACGCTTTTTTCCCTAATTCAAATAAAATAGCGATAAAACTCCAAAATAATTCTTATTTGATTTTAATATTAAATCTCCAATATTTCTTTATTTTGGGGAAGTCATTTTATCCCCTCTCTTTTATTTTCATAAAGGAAATATTTGAAGAGAAAATAATTAAAATCAAACGATCCTGTTTTCAAAATTTGAGAAAACTCAAATATGAAAACAACGAAATCCCCAACTCTCTCCGTGGGTCCTTGAGTTGCGTAGAATTTCTAGGATCAAGCCAAAATGCAATAAAATATGATATGCAATGATGATGTAATGTATAACATTCCAAATTGAAAATTTCGGATGTTACAAACCTACACCCCTTAAGATGAATCTCGCCCTCGAGATTCGGGTTAGCTAGAAAATAGCTGTGGGTGGTCCTTCCGTAGGTCTTCCTCTCGTTCCCAGGTGGCTTCATCCTCGGTATGTTGGCTCCACTGAACTTTGCAGAACTTGATAACCTTGCTGCGTGTGACTCGGCTGGCAAACTCGAGAATCTTCACTGGTTTCTCCTCGTAGGTCAAATCGCTATCCAACTGAATCACTTCCAGTGGCACTGTATCTCTCAGAGGAATATCGGCCATCTCAGCGTGGCACTTCTTCAACTGGGAAACATGGAACACATCGTGAACTCCTGACAATCCTTCGAGCAACTCCAACTTGTAAGCAACTTCTCCCATACGTTCCAAAACTTTGTATGGTCCCACAAAACGTGGTGCTAACTTTCCCTTAACTCCAAATCGCTTAACTCCTTGAAGTGGGGACACACGAAGATAAACTCTTTCTCCGACTTCGTAAATTGTCTCCTTGCGTTTCGAGTTCGCATAGCTCTTCTGCCTGGATTGGGCTACCTTGAATCTATCGCGAATCAGCTTAACCTTCTCTTCAAACTCTTTAATCAAATCTGGTCCAAACAACTGACGGTCTCCAACTTCATCCCACAACAATGGTGTCCTGCACCTCCTTCCGTACAAAGCTTCGAAAGGGGCCATCTTCAAACTGTCGTCCCAACTAGATCCATAATCTAGCGCACAAGCTCTCAACATGTCCTCCAGAATCTGATTAACTCTCTCGATCTGTCCATCTGTCTGTGGATGAAAGGCTGCACTGAACTCTAGACTGGTACCCAAAGTTTCATGCAACTGATTCCAGAACTTTGAGGTAAATTGGGTTCCTCTATCTGATACAATGGTCCTCGGAACTCCATGCAGACATAAGATCCTGGTCATGTATATCTTTGCCAACTTAGCACTGGTGTAAGTGGTCTTCACTGGGATGAAATGAGCTACCTTCGTCAAACGATCAACTACAACCCATATCGAGTCATAGCCTGAACGAGTCCTAGGCAATCCCATGATAAAATCCATGCCTAGTTTATCCCACTTCCATTCGGATATCAGCAATGGTTGTAGCAATCCTGCTGGCTTCTGATGCTCTGCCTTCACTCTCTGACATACATCACAAACTGCTACATACTCCGCAATATCCTTCTTCATTCCGGTCCACCAGAAAATGTCTTTCAAATCCAGATACATCTTGGTATTTCCTGGGTGAATCGAATACGGCGAATCATGGGCCTCCTGCAGAATCAACTTCCTGATCTCAGGGTCATTAGGCACATATACTCGGTCCTCAAACCATAAGGTATCGTGCTCATCCTCACGAAATCCATTAGCCTTTCCTTTGCTCATCCTTTCCTTTATCTCGGCAATCTCCTTGTCAGTCTTCTGAGCTTCTCTGAACTTATCCATCAAAGTAGACTGAATCTCCAATGCTGCTACATAGCCTCTCGGAACTATCTCCAAACTTAGTTCATGAAGATTCTCTGCTAACTCCTTGGGTAACTCTCCGGTCATGAGTGTATTGACATGGCTCTTGCGACTTAACGCATCAGCTACTACATTGGCCTTTCCGGGATGATAATGTAACCTCATATCATAATCCTTGATGAGCTCCAACCATCTCCTTTGCTTGAGATTCAACTCCTTCTGTGTGAAGATATACTTCAAACTCTTGTGATCCGTGTACACCTCACAATGGTTTCCGATGAGATAATGTCTCCAAGTCTTCAATGCATGCACTACAGCTGCTAACTCCAAATCGTGTGTAGCATAATTCAACTCATGGGGTTTAAGCTGTCGTGAGACATATGAAACAACTCTTCCCTCCTGCATAAGCACTGCTCCAAGTCCTCGACGAGAAGCGTCGCAATACACTTGATAATCCTTGCGTTGATCTGGCAGAATCAACACTGGAGCTGTAACCAAGCGTTTCTTCAACTCCTGAAAACTGGCCTCACATTCCTCAGTCCATTTGAACTTGGTGTCCTTCTTCAACAACTCTGTCATAGGCTTTGCAATCTTCGAGAAATTCTCAAGGAATCTCCGGTAGTATCCTGCGAGTCCAAGAAAACTCCGGATCTCTCCAACTGACGTGGGTGCTTCCCAATTTGTCACAGTGACAACTTTGGTGGGGTCTCGCTATTCCTTCTCCGGATATAACATGTCCGAGGAATCCAACTTCCTTCAACCAAAACTCACACTTGCTCAACTTGGCATATAACTGATGTTCTCTGAGCTTCCCAAGTACCAAACACAAATGCTCCTTATGCTCCTCTTCGTTCTTCGAGTAGACCAGAATATCATCAATGAACACCATGACGAACTTATCCAAAAAATCCATAAAGACTTTGTTCATCATGTTCATGAAATAGGCAGGTGCGTTAGTCAGACCGAATGACATAACGGTATACTCATATAGCCCGTACCTTGTGGTAAAAGCTGTCTTAGGTATATCCTGCTCTCGAATCTTCAATTTGGTGGTATCACGATCGCAGATCGATCTTGGAAAATACTTTAGCTCCTTGCAGCTGGTCAAACAGATCATTGATCATCGGCAGTGGATACTTGTTCTTGATTGTCACTTCATTCAATCCACGATAATCAACAACCATCCTCAACGATCCATCCTTCTTCTCCACTAGAAGCATTGGTGATCCCCAAGGTGAAGAACTTGGGTGAATATAGCCTTTATCCAGTAACTCCTTAATCTGCTTCTTAATTTCCTCCAAAATCCTTTGCGGGCATCCTGTACGGTCTCTTAGATATTGGCCCTGTGCCTGGCAAAAGCTCAATAAAAAACTCTATGTCTCTATCCAGTGGCATGCTTGTCAACTCTTCTAGGAATACATCAGGGAAATCCTTCACCACTGGTACTTCCTCCTGTACAACTCCTGATAAGGAATTCACTTGAGTCCTCTTCGGCACATGCTGGGATACATACTTAATCCTTCTTCCTTCTGGGGTGGTAAGCAAAATCGACTTACTGGCGCAGTCAATGTTCCCTCCATACTTCGATAACCAATCCATGCCTAATATCACATCCAGTCCTTGTGACTCCAATACTATTAGGTCTGAGGGGAACACGTAGTTACCAATCCTTAATGATAACCGATCACACCATAGACTAGCCATATACTCTGCTCCTGGCGAGGTTACTAACATGGGTGACCTAAGGGCTTGGGTTGGCAGTTTAAACCTATCCACAAATCCCCTTGATATGTATGAATGCGATGCACCAGTATCAAAAAGAATGATTGCAGTAAATGACTTAACCAAAAACTTACCTATTACTGCATCGGGTTGCGCTTCAACCTCCTCCATGCTAACGTGGTTCACTTATCCCCTGTTGAAAGGGTTGGGCTTCTTCCCAGAGCTTCCATTTCCATTTCCATTCTTTGCTTCAGAACACTCCGTGGCGTAATGTCCATTCTTTCCGCACTTGAAACAAGTAATGTGACTTAGATCCTTCTTGGCGGGCGTTGCTGGATTGGAATGGTTCTGGCCGTTGCTTCCTCCATTACCATTCCCATTCTTGGGGCCACTATGGCTGTGCGTACTTCCTCCATTGTGATTGTGACCTCCATGGTTATGTTGAAAGGGTCCTCCCGAGTTTGGGGTAAAACGGGGCCTCTGCTGAGCTACTGAATTGTACTTCCCTTGTCCATACTTCCTCTTGCGGTTGTCAATCTGCTGCTGCTTCCCTTCAATCATGAGAGCTCTATCCACCAACTCCTGGTAGTTGTTGAAAGTTGCCACCATCAACTGCATGCTCAGCTCATCATTCAGTCCTTCCAGAAACTTCTCCTGCTTAGCTGCATCCGTAGCAACGTCATCTGGGTCATAACGTGCTAGCTTACTAAAATCATCCACATACTGGCCCACTGTGCGTCCTCCTTGGCGCAAGTTGCGAAACTCACGCTTCTTCATGGCCATAGCTCCTGCTGAAACATGGGCAGTACGAAAAGCCTGCTGAAACGGGTCCCATGTGACAGTGACGATGGGGTAAGTGGCTGTGAAATTCTCCCACCATGATGCTGCGGGTCCATCAAGCTGATGTGCGACAAAACGCACTCTCTCCGCATCTATGCATCCTGCAGTGGTTAACTCCCTTCCAATCTTGCGGAGCCAATCATCTGCAGCAATCGGCTCGGTGCTACTAGAGAACACCAACGGATTCAGCCTTAAGAAACGGGCTAAGTGATCAACAGGTGGTGGTGGTGGGTTGTTGTTGTTGTTGTTCCCCTGGTTCTGATTCTGGACTAGTAGCTGCATCAGGGTATTCTGCTGCTGGATCAACTGAGTGAGCTCCGATGGGAAAGCAAATCCATTGTCGCGTCTCGGAGGCATCTGAGGGTTTAGAAAAGATGAGAAAATAGAATAGAATGAAATCTAGAGCGAAAACACTACCCATGTGCACATGAGACAAACACAATCATATCACTTCAATCAATTCAAACAAGGGCATACAATCGATCTAACTATCGTTACAAAGTGCTCGGACTATACTATTTACATGGGGGAATACTACTTCTGATAGGGTGGTCGACTAGAAAAATTGATCGGTGGAAGACTCCATGATATCTGCTCCAGCTTCATCAACAAAGTCATCATCGCTATCGTCGGGGTCCGAGTCGGTGTCGTCGATGATGATGTAGTTCTCCGGGCAAGTGGAATCGTCGTCTTCTCCTCCTGGCGCGGGGTCTCCCATGAATATTCCTAGCTTCTTGACCAGATCGTCATTCTCTCCACGAGTATCGTCATTTCCTCCTCATACCCATCGCGTGTAGACTTGAGTTCTTCCTCCAGCTCCGTGATCCTGGTCATTGCTTTCTTTAGATCTATCATGCTCACAAGACATCCGGTTCTCTGGCGATTTAATGTGTTAGTTTAACTCCTGGATGAAAGTTGCAATAGATCTATCCTTCCTGGTGCTGATCATCTCCCATTGCTCATCTCGGGGCCCACAAATCTGGTAGATAGTATCCTTGAGATCCTTGTGGTAAACTTCTCCAATGCGTCCCATGGTGATGTGGGCTGCCATGCTCTTTCCTAGACTCCAGGTTGGTGCATCAAAGGAAAACTCTATGGGCTCAGTGACTGGCATGAACGTCCTTCCTGGAACTTGAACTCGAATCATCCAACGCTCCTCTTCTGGTAAAGTGGCGATGTAGGTCCCGGTGAAGCTTGGTATTCCGATGTTCAGGTATCTAGTAACTTCCTTCAAGTGTCATCCAAAAGGTGTATCTTCATCTGGTTGTGTGAACTTGTTCCTTGCATCCGCCATCCTAAAGAGTAGAAAAGGGAGAGGGATCAGAAATGATAAGAGAGTAGTGATCTAGGGCTTTAGCTTAGTGGTCATGTCCTACATTCAGGGTGTGCTCTCATACCATCTTGTAGTGACCAGACCTCAAACAGTCTGATCTCTGTGCATCAGTGCCATCCCTGGATCGGTAATGCTGACACACATAGTACTTGAGGATTTATAACAGAGTAGCAATCACACACTTATTAGATCGAATGTCTCAAAAGAGAGCTTATTACAATAAATATGGCTTAAGGCCATCTAAAAACGATAACAGCGAAAGGCTTGGAAGATAAAGTGAGTCCATCAACTCCTACGGCATCACTGAGTGAAAGACAACAACCTATGGCACCTTACTCGTCGTCAGAAAAGTCTGCAACATGAATGTTGCAGCCCGAAACGGGTCAGCACATGGAATATGCTGGCAAAGTAACACAAGAGAGTGATGAACAGAATAATTGCTACCACTACATGCATATATGGCTGATGGAAAGCTCTATGGTTACAGTTTTGCATAAAGCCAATTTTTCCCTACAACAAAGGAATAAATTTTATTTAACTATCATGGTGGTTGTTAATCATTGAGAAGGACAAGGTTTCTCCAACTCAATCCCAATTAAACATCATCATTAAACCCAATCAAATTAATATTTAGAGTGATGAGATCAACATGATAATCCAAGAACTAGATACTCAAAACGTCCATAACCAGGGACACGGCTAACCATGATTAGTTTGTACACTCTGCAAAGGTTTGCGCACTTTTCCCCACAAGACTCGAATACATCCATGGTCAGAGAATTGAGACACAGTCTTTCTGAAGCATTAATTCTCTACTCTGGATAGACAGTACCACCTACAACCCACTACATCTGCTAGTCTACCTCTTCAATAGCTTCACGCAACTTACTCAACTATGCTAGAGCCCATATTGGCTTGTGGCTGCACACGGAAATTTCTAGCATGAATAATCTTATGATCCCTTTGAGCCTGGGTGGCGGACCGTAGGATGATCACACTGCATTCGGATATCCTAGGACAACACTGGATTCTCCAGGTTCCCTGACAACCACTGGGTACTCCAGGGTGCCTTCAAGCAATCCACCCAGATGTGTATTTAAGTAGCCACCTTAATTCAATGATTAATTAACAATACTCACATCTGTCATGAATCACTCGAACCAAACCACGTCTACGAGCATAGCAAAGCAATATAAGCAACGTAGAAGTAACTCCCAAAGGTTTGATAATAAACAGGACAATAGGTCCTCATCTACTTCCCAAAACCCACATATTAATCAGATCCTAACCATGCAATTGTTTGAGGATTGATCTAATGCAATAAAACTGGGTAGTAAAGAGGTATGATCAAAGTGTTACTTGCCTTGCTCATGATCCGTGAAACCTAGAGACTCGTAGTAGCACGCTTCACACTACGGGTACTCTATCACAAAAAAACAATCATACAATAAGCACTCAACTAGAAGCACGGGTAAAACTCAAATAAGAGATCTATCCAGAAAGTTCAACTTAAGAACTCCGGTTTGCAAAAATAATCAAATCAAACGAAGCAACGAAACTCAAACTGCGAAAGAAACAAGATCAGTTTACTAATCTGGACTAAATTCAAATTTTACAGTACCAAAATCTTGTTCAAGTTGTTTAAACAGAAAGAGGGCTTCGAGACGAAACTCTAGGCGCTTGAATCGCCTGATTCTGATAAACGATCGAAAAGATAAACTAAAACGAAAATCAGCGCAGAAATCGCGATAAAAAATAATCACGGAAAATCCTTGGAAAAAGAAAAACTGACGAACATGCTAACGAACGAACGTTCACTGTCTGCGGCTAACAGGTGAAAACCGTTCGTTAAAACGAACGTACGAACGGGCGATCACTAAATAACTAAACCGAAAAAATATAAACCGATCTAAAAAAATTAACCGCGGGTTCAAATAAAACCAACGGTCTTCTAACAAAACCGCGGCGGCGGCGGCTACCTCGACGAATCCGGCGAGGGGCGGCGGCGGGTCTGGCGGTGGTCGGTGGCGCCGACGGGTGGCGACGTCGGCTGACTATGCTTTCGGCTCGTGGCGGCGGGTGGCGGGGCGGCGGCGGATCGAGGCGAGGTGGGGCTGGCGGCTAGGATTCGGTGGGGGTCGAGCCTCCCGGCTTATAAGGCCGGCCGGGCGGGAGTCCTAGCCGAACACGGCCCGGTAGGTTGGTGGACTTTTTTTTAAAATAATTCCGTGCAGAAAAACAAATAAAAGAAATACTAAACGGACTCTAAAAATCCTGAAATAAATTTTCCTCATCCTCTAAAAATATAGCGGACAAAGTGAACATTTATTTGGGCCTCTAATGCAATTTTGAAAAATGCATATTTTCCCTAATTCAAATAAAATAGCGATAAAACTCTGAAAAAAAAATTCTTATTTGATTTTAATATTAAATCTCCAATATTTCTTTATTTTGGGGAAGTCATTTTATCCCCTCTCTTTTATTTTCATAAAGGAAATATTCGAAGAGAAAATAATTAAAATCAAACGATCCTCTTTTCAAAATTTGAGAAAACTCAAATATGAAAATAACGAAATCCCCAACTCTCTCCGTGGGTCCTTGAGCGTAGAATTTCTAGGATCAAGCCAAAATGTAATAAAATATGATATGCAATGATGATCTAATGTATAACATTCCAAATTGAAAATTTGGGATGTTACAGGCATGCGTGTTTGGTTTTAGCCAACCAACTCAAAAATACCTATCATATTTTATCCTAATTTTCCATCACCACCACTTCCTGATCCGAGGAGAACATGGATTTAGCCCTTGTCATAGGGGGAAATTGATCTTCATCAACGTCATCATCCCTTGCTACTCCTATGACGATCCGGGAGTAGCTATGATCTCTCTCTCTCTCTCTCTCTCTCTCTCTCTCTCTCTCTCTCTCTCTCTCTCTCTCCCTGTTGATCATGTAAGTTTTTGATCTTGATTGTGATCATGGGCTTTGTTAGTGGAGTTGAGTTTTGTGATGTACTCCCTCCGTTCCTAAATATATGTCTTTTTATAGACTTCAATAGGGACTACATATAGATGTATATAGACATATTTTAGAGTGTAGATTCACTCATTTTGCTCCGTATGTAGTCCCTTTTGGAATCTCTAGAAAGACTTATATTTAGGAACAGAGGGGAGTATCTCCCTCATATTATCTTTGTGTTGGATTGAATATTTTGGAAGCAATGATATTACATGATGCATGTTTGGTATAATTTCTGGAGATGCCTGCAGTGACATTGGGGTGACTCTATGGATAATATATTAGAATGATAGAGATCATAAGGTGATTGTTTAGTATAATTGTCGGGGTTGTATGAAGTGATATTGGAGCAGCCCTATGGATCATGATTAGAAAGACAAGTTTAGAGGTGCCATTCCTACGGTATCACATCTTACCTTGATTCAATAAAAAAGAAACTTAGGAGTGGTTCTTTACTGCACATTTTGAGGCCATATCATGTGTTTTAAGTATGTTAATGATGTTGAGAGTTGTCATTGGTAAAAGTATGAATCATATGCCTTGTTTTCAAGCATTGAGACACCATCTTACTCACTTTCACTATTGTTTATCTTGTTGTCCTATTTTATTTTGAAAACATAAAATATTATTATCATCCAAACTATCAATCTATCAGCCAAATTATCACCCTCTTCATGGAATTAGTGCACCTACACAATTAAAAATTGTATTAGGTATGTTGGGTACACAAGAGACTACTTGTATTTAATTGTAGGGTTGTTTGAGAGATATCAATTTCAAACTACGCCTCCCACGAATAGGTCATCCACTTGAGGGAAATTTGTTGCTGCCCTCCAATCCTCTACGCTTGGAGGTCCAATAGAGTATAGAAGAATTGAAGTGTGTATTAGGCATCACAAGTCAACACGAGCACCTGTTGGAGAGTCGTTCTGAGTAGGCCTTGTAGCAGTAAATCTAATCTTAAGGTTAGGAGGAGAATGAGTTGAGAGGTTGAATTCATTTTAGGGACGAAAACCGGTGCAAAGAAAGTGAAATCTGAGAGCACGAGTGAATTGGGTTATGTGCGGGCATGCATCATACATGGGCATGGGCCAAGCCTACACATGCCAGCAAAGTAGGGAGGCTAATGAGAAGGGAGGTCCATTTTGATGTATATGGTCTGATAGTCAAATTAGATTTATGTAGGATGAAAATCAATGATACATCTGAATACAAAACAGCTAACGATGGAAACACCAAATTGAACACCATAAACCAAATAAACCAGGTATGTCGGTCAAATCAGTTTAGTTCGGTTTTTTGATTTTTGGTGTAAAAGTGCTCACCTTTTACCGTAATAACCAGGAAAGAAAAACTTAAATCGACGAACGGGGAACGACAGAGTAAAGCGCGCGTCACTATCTAGCAGTATTTATAGAGCATACACAAGTGACGTGAGAACATTGACTTGTGTGTCGCTTTGTTATAGTTATTTAACCACATAACATGTCATTAGCACGTTGTGGGATCACCAAAGAGGGGAGAGGCTACATCAAGAAAATCGGGGATTCAGACAAAAGTAGTCCATCCAACGGTCGGTCTCACCGTCGTGGCAAGCAAGCATGTGAGGCATCCATAGAACAACATCATCGCGATAGTTTTTTTAGAAGAAGGGGTAGCAACGATGGATATCATGGAAGACCATTCTATTCTAGTGTTTCCAAAGTTGCTAGCAACACAAGCGCAATAAACGTCACCTGAGCACTACGACATAGATATCTAAGAGATGGAGCTACTAGATGTCGGCCTAGATATCCCGCCAAACATCGAGCACGCCCCAAAAGTGGCGGGCGATGGGGAAGGATAAAAATAGATGGTTGTCCATTTCAATGGTGTCATAACACAAGGGATAGCCCGCATCGATAGCGTCGATATCTTCTTACAGAGGAGAACATCCTCATGTGGAACCAGGCCTGGATCAGGATCCACCCGGAGAAGAACCCCCAAGATAGGGCGCGATTGAGCCGCACAAAGTCGGCAAACGGGTTGACCTCCTATCGAAGCGGAGAACACAAAGAGAGAGGACACGACTGGCACAACCTTTCCCCCCAAGTAGTGTGTGAGGCGCCTTGCATCAGGGAAGCGAGTGTGTCGTACGGAGGCGATCTTCATGAGCATGACATCATGCTCATGCTCCCTAGCGTGGTTTAGGTGAGAAACCAGGAAGGCATCCAACCCTCTCTAGACAACTATTGCTGAAGGAAATATGCCCTAGAGGCAATAATAAAGTTGTTATTTTATATTTCCTTATTCATGATAAATGTTTATTATTCATGCTAGAATTGTATTGATCAGAAACCTTAATACATGTGTGAATACATAGACAAACACTACATCCCTAGTGAGCCTCTACTTGACTAGCTCGTTGTTCAAAGATGGTTAAGGTTTCCTAACCATGGACATGAGTTGTCATTTGATAATAGGATCACATCATTAGGGAGAATGATGTGATGGACAAGACCCATACGTTAGCTTAACATATTGATCGTTCAGTTTTATTGCTATTGCTTTCTTCATGTCAAATACATATTCCTTCGACTATGAGATTATGCAACTCCCGGATATCAGAGGAATACCTTGTGTGCTACCAAACTTCACAACATAACTGGGTGATTATAAAAATGCTCTACAGGTATCTCCGAAGGTGTTTGTTGGGTTGGCATAGATCGAGATTAGGATTTGTCACTCCGAGTATCGGAGAGGTATCTCTGGGCCCTCTTGGTAATACACATCATAAGAAGCCTTGCAAGCCAAGTGACTAATGAGTTAGTTGCGGGATGATGTATTACAAAACGAGTAAAGATACTTGCCGGTAACGAGATTGAACTATAGGTATGAAGATACCGAGATCGAATCTCGGGCAAGTAACATACCGATGACAAAGGGAATTACGTATGTTGTCATAACGGTTCGACCGATAAAGATCTTCGTAGAATATGTAGGAGCCAATATGAGCATCCAGGTTCCGCTATTGGTTATTGACCGGAGGGGTGTCTCGGTCATGTCTATATAGTTCTCGAACCCTTATGGTCCGCATGCTTAACGTTCGATGACGATTTTGTATTATATGAGTTATATGATTTGGTGACCGAATGTTGTTCGGAGTCTCGGATGAGATCACGTACATGACGAGGAGTCTCGAAATGGTCTATAGGAAAATATTTATATATAGGACAATAGTATTTGGACACTGGAAGTGTTCTGGAGAGTATCGGGTCACCGGAAGGGGTTCCGGGCACCCCCGGCAAAGATATGGGCCTTATGGGCCAAGAGAGGGACAGACCAGCCCACAGGGGGCTGGTGCACCCCCATATAGGCCAAAATAGGAGGAGAAGGAAAGAGGGGAAGGGAGAAGGGAAGGGGAGGATTCGGCCTCCCCCTTCCTTCCCTCCCCCCTCTCTCTTTCCTTTCCCCTCCGGTTAATAAGGAAGGGGGGCGAATTGGACAAGCCCCCCAAGTAGGATTCCTCCTACTTGGGGCGCCTCCTTGGCTGCCCCCTCTCCCTCCCACCTATATATATGAGAGGGGGAGGCGCCTAGATGACACACCAACAATTGTTAGCCGTGTGCGGTGCCCCCTCCACAGTTTACGCCTCCGGTCATATCTTCGTAGTGCTTAGGTGAAGCCCTGCGCGGATCACTTCACCATCACCGTCACCACGCCGTCGTGCTGACAGAACTCTCCCTCGACACTTTGCTACATCAAGAGTTCGAGGGACGTCATCAAGCTGAACGTGTGCACAACTCGGAGGTGATGTACGTTCGGTACTTGATCGGTCGAAACAAGAAGAAGTTCGACTACATCAACCGCGTTGTCAAACGCTTCCGCTTTTGGTTTACAAGGGTACATCGACACACTCTCCCTCTCTCCTTGCTATGTTTTTCCTAGATAGATCTTGCGTGAGCGTAGGATTTTTTTGAAATTGCATGCTACGTTTCCCAACAGTGGCACCCGAGCCAGGTCTATGCGTAGATGATATGCATGAGTAGAACACAAAGAGTTGTGGGCGGTGAGTCATACTGCTTACCACCAATGTCTTATTTTGATTCGACAATATTATTGGATGAAGCGGCCTAGACCAATCTTACATGACCATGTTCGTGAGACCGGTTCCACCGACAGACATGCAACTAGTTTTGCATAAAGGTGGCTGGCGGGTGTCTGTTTCTCCAACTTTAGTTGAATCGAATTTGACTACGGCTGGTCCTTATTGAAGGTTAAAACAACAAACTTGACGAAACACCGTTGTGGTTTTGATGCGTAGGTAAGAACGGTTCTTGGTAGAAGCCCGTAGCAGCCATGTAAAACTTGCAACAACAAAGTAGAGGACGTCTAACTTGTTTTTGCAGGGCATGTTGTGATGTGATATGGTCAAGACATGATGTGATATACGTTATTGTATGAGATGATCATGTTTTATAAAAGTTATCGACAATTGGCAGGAGCCTTATGGTTGTCACTTTATTGTATGAAATACAAACACCATGTAATTTCTTTACTTTCACTATGCGTTAGAGATAGTTGCAGAAGCAATAGTGAGCGAGACGACCACGGCGCTACGATGGAGATCAAGGTGTCAAGCCGGTGACGATGGAGATCAGGACGGTGCTTTGGAGATGGAGATTAAAGGAACTAGATGATGATGGCCATATCATGTCACATATTTTGATTGCATGTGATGTTTATCTTTTATGCATCTTATTTTTCTTAGTACGGTGGTAGCATTATAAGATGACCCTTACTAAAATTTCAAGGTATAAGTGTTCTCCCTGAGTATGCACCATTGTGACAGTTCATCGTGCTATGACACCATGTGATGATCTGGTGTGATAAGCTCTACATTCACATACAACGGGGTGCAAGACAGTTTTGCACATGCGGAATACTCGGGTTAAACTTGACGAGCCTAGCATGTACAGACATGGCCTCGGAACACTGGAGACCGAAAGGTCGAACGTGAATCATATAGTAGATATGATCAACATAGAGATGTTCACCATTTAAGACTACTCCA
This sequence comes from Aegilops bicornis, assembly GCA_021605145.1. Classification (NCBI taxonomy): domain Eukaryota; kingdom Viridiplantae; phylum Streptophyta; class Magnoliopsida; order Poales; family Poaceae; genus Aegilops; species Aegilops bicornis. The sequence goes on along the minus strand of CM038673.1, from coordinate 679,020,698 downwards.
TCTCACATGATGATCGGACATTGTTTAGTTGATTTCGATCACATATCATTTAGATGACTTGATGGATGTCAATCTAAGTGGGAGTTCTTAAGTGATATGATTAATTGAACTTAATTTATCATGAACTTAGTCCTGATAGTATTTGCATATCTATGTTGTAGATCAATAGCTCGCGATATAACTCCTATATATTTTTGATATGTTCCTATAGAAAAGTTGAAAGATGATAGTAGCAATGATGCGGACTGGGTCCGTGATCTGAGGATTATCCTCATTGTTGCACAGAATAATTATGTCCTTGATGCACCGCTGGGTGACAAACCTATTGCAGGAGTAGATGCGACGTTATGAACGTTTGACAAGCTCGGTATGATGAGTACTTGATAGTTTAGTGCGCCATGCTTTAAGGCTTATAACGGGGACTTCAAAAATGTTTTGAACGCCATGGAGCATATTAGATGTTCCAAGAGTTGAAATTAATATTTCAGACTCATATGCCCGTGTTGAGTGGTATGAGACCTCTGACAAGTAGTTTGCCTACAAGATGGAGGAGAATAACTCAGCCAGTGAGCATGTGCTCATAATGTCTGGGTACTACAACCGCTTGAATCAAGTGGGAGTTAATCTTCCAGATAAGATAGTGATTGACTGAGTTCTCTGGTCACTATCACCAAGTTACTATAATTTCATGATGAACTATAATATGCAAGGGATGACGAAAATGATAATCGGTGAACGTAGAAATCAAGAAAGAACATCAAGTGTTGATGATTAACAAAGACCACTAGTTTCAAGAAAAAGGGCAAGGGAAATAAAGGGAACTTCAAGGAAAATGGAAAGCAAGTTGTCACTCTCGGGAAGAAGCCCAAAGCTAGACCCAAGCCTGAAACTGAGTGCTTCTATTGCAAAGGAAATGGTCACTGGAAGCGGAACTGGCCCAAATACTTGGCAGATAAGAAGGATGGCGAAGTGAACAAAGGTATATTTGATATACATGTTATTGATGTGTACTTTACTAGTGTTCATAGTAGCCCCTGGGTATTTGATACCGGTTCAGTTGCTAAGATTAGTAACTCGAAACAGGAGTTCAAAATGAACAGAGACTAGTTGAGGGCAAAGTGACGATGTGTGTTGGAAGAGATTCCAAGGTTGATAAGATCACCATCGCGTACTTCCTCTACCTTCGAGATTAGTGTTGAACATAAATAAATTCTATTTGGTGTTTGTGAAAGTGCTAGTTATGGACTAGAGGGGGGGGGGTGAATAAGTGATTTTTATGAAAGTCTTCAAAACATGAGGTCTTTTAAGACAAACTGTTGGAGTCAGCCTATATGATATGCAGCGGAAGATGAACTACACTAGACAAGCCATAGTCAAGTAAACAGTATAGTGAAAGTACAAAGACTAACAACAGCTAGGTAGTATGGATCAGAATGGAAGATAGTATGAAGCCAAACAAGTAATAGTCTTCACACAGTGAAGTCAAACAGATCAGACAAGCAAGCAATGGCTTCACAAAGGCAAACTGAATGTAAAGGAAGTAAGGGATACAACCAGCAGCTTGGGGAGGACAAGGATTTGGTAGACAAGTTCCAGTTGATGTGACAACTGTACGTCTGGTTAGGGAGGCTGAGATTGAACTCAGAAGACCGCATCTTCACCTTATTCCCCTTGAGCTAAGGACACCCAGTCCTTGCCCAATCACTCTAGTAATTCTTCAAGGTAGACTTCCAAACCTTCACAAACTTCGTTCACCGGCGATCCACAATGACTCTTGGATGCTCAGAACGCGACGCCTAACCGACTGGAGGATTCACAGTCCTCACGTGTAACAAGTCTTCAGGTCACAGAGACAGAAATACTTCAGTGATGCCTAACACTCTTTGACTCTGGGTGTTTTGGGCTTTGTCCTCGCAAGGATCTCTCTCTCAAAGGCTTCCGAGGTGGGTTGCTCTCAAACGACAAAATCCGTGCACTAACTCTGAGCAGCCACCAAATTATGGTGTGTGTGTGGGGGGGGGGGGCTATTTATAGCCAGGAGGCAACCCGACATGGTATGTCCGAAATGACCCTGGGCCACTCAGGAACCAACACGTGTCCAACGGTCAGATTTCAAACACAAACGGCAGCTTGGCCTGGGCTACGAGCAAAGCTGACTCATCCAACTCTGGATAAGATTTGCTCTCATTGTCTTCGCTCGAAGACATAGGATTTTGGCTGAGCATCACTTCAGTCATCTGACTTTGTTCACTTGGACCCCACTTAACAGTACGGTGTTTCCTATGACTCAAGAAAGAAGAAAAAGGAACTACGAAAGAAACTACGTCTTCGCACTCCATAGTCTTTAAGTGAATGTCTTCACATGTCATTATCTTCATCGTGAATGTCTTCATGAACCACCATTGTCTTCAATGTCTTCATACATTTTTAGGGTTCATCTCTGGTAGGTAAACCGAATCAATGAGGGACTACTACCTGTGTTATCCCGCAATTCTCACAAACACGTCAGTCCCTCAACCATGTTTGTCGTCAATACTCCAAAACCTGTCGGCATTCTGGGAACGGGGGTCCCCAGACTTGCTCGCGGCTTCTTGGCGTGGCTCGGAGGAGGCCCAAAGATGGCCCATCTTCATCAACGCAAGCTCAAGACCTCGCGAGGGGCCAAGCCTCATGGGCGGACGACAAGGAGCTTCCTCGTGCACGGCCTCGGCCAGGCTGGCTCATGAGGAGGCGGAGAGTTCAAGGCAGGGTACCTCGCGAGGTGCCCATGACGCAAGCCATGATTTACCAAGGGCGCTGGTCGGGCGCCCGGCCAGCAACGTCCTCCTTTCCTCTTTGGTGCAAAGGGAGCAAGCGCAGGCGAGAGCATCAAGAAAAGGCATCCATTTTGGTGCAACAAGACCAAGACCAGCCCAACGGCTGGAAGGGAGTCATCGTGGAGCCCAAGCAGGCGTCATCACCAGAGCCTTTGGCAGGCGAGGATCAACTTTAGTCAGGATAGTGTACCCGCTGTTCCCCTTCAAAATGGCCAATTGTTGGCGCCTTCCCGCTCAATATTTGGGAAGAGGCCCAGGCCTTCGCCTATAAATAGGAGTAGCCACACCTGAGCTAGAGGCATCTGGAAGAGGGAGAGAAGGGAGAGATCTGAATCCTCATCAAGAAACCAGTAGCTAGAGCGACTGAACACCACCTAGCAGTTCATCGCACCCGCCAAGAACACACCCTCACGAGGCTGTTCTTCCTTGTATTGTTCCTCATCAGCCCAAGAGGCAATCCACCACACCACACACTGGAGTAGGGTATTACACCACAATGGTGGACTGAACCAAAGATAAATCTCGTGTCTCTTGTGCTGTTCCGTTTAGTAGTTTAGGTCCCAGCGATTCGACGAGGAGCGAGACGGTGGAGGGTTGGATCTCCGTGCGCACCCCAGTGTTCGAACCTTAAGGGTCTGCGGAACCCGAAATCCGACATTTGGCGCGCCAGGTAGGGGTGCGCCGGAATCTGCCTTTTGTCGCCTCGTTCTTCCCCGACCACCGCAACCATGTCTGATGCCCGTTGCCTGGCCGAGCGCCGAGCCGCCTCTCGCCTCCCATATGTCGCCAGACAGCTCCCGTCGGCGGGCGCCCTCGTCGTTCCTCGTCACCGCCATCAACGCCGCCACCGCCCGGGCGGGAACGAGCAGCAAGCATCGCCCCAAAGACTGGCCCATGAGGCGGGACGGCCGCACCGCCACGCCTTCGCTCACCCCCGCTGGTTCTTCTTCACGCGCGCCCCGCGCGGCCATGGAGGCCCGAGCTGCACTCATCACGGCAAACGAGCTCCTGCGCTACCGCCCCGTCGACGACGTCTATGAAGAATGGCTCGACCGAGTCGTCGAGCCTGCTCAAGGCTGCAAGAGGTAACCTCAAGACCGTCCGTCTCGCTGCACCGCACCCGCCTTGCTGGCGATGAAGCTCTGGGCGCCTCAGCCGCCTCCTCCTCAAGAAGGCGCCGGCCCCAAGGCGCTGCCCTGGCGGAACCCGCTCCGCCAGCGCCGACGCTGCAAGAGCAGAGCTGTCAAGAAGTTCCTCGCCCACAAGAAGCCGCCTGAGCGCTCCCGCTCCCAAGACGTCAGACCTCGCTGCCGCTTCAGCCCCGGGCGCAGGAGGCCCGCAAGACCAAGCTCTCTGTCGTCCGAGGCCCCCATGCCACGGCGGGCTGCCGCGCCTTCATCTCCAAGCTGCGCAGCGTCGCGGGCCCGCCAAGTTCAAGCCGGACCTGCCTCGCCACGCATTTACACAATGACCCTATGGAGTTCCTCCACTTTCACTGAGCTGGGCATCGAGGCTGCCAACGGTGATGAAAAGGTCATGGCGAACTGGTTTCTCATGGCGCTCAAGGATGGGGCCCGCACCTGGCTCCTGAATCTGGCCCCAGGAACGATCTCTTCCTGGGCCGAGATGCGCACCCGCTTCATCGCCAACTTCCAGGGTACTCATGACCGGCCACCCGCCGTGAGCGACATGCGCGAATCAAGCAGCAGCCTGGGAAACCCCGCAAAGTACATCCAGCGCTTCAACAACGCACGCCTCAAGATCCCTGTGGTAACAGAGGAGGCCATCATCTCTGCCTTCTCCGACGGCGTGCGCGACGTCAAGATGAAGGAGGAGCTGGCGATGCATGAAGATCTGTGCACCTCCTTGGAGCTGTTCAACTTGACGACCAAGTGCGCCAGGGCTGAGGAGGAACGCCTCTCCCTCCTCGAGCTGCCTACCGTGGATCCCGAAGAAAAGAAGTCCATGGCCAAGGACGTGAAGTGCAAGGGGGCTGCCGTACTCACGGCCGAACCAGACACCAAGCGAGGCAGAGATCAGCCCGAGTCCTCCAAGGGCAGTCGGTACTGCGTGTACCACGACCTCCACACCCACAACACCAATGAATGCCAAGAGCTCCGGCCAGACGCGAAGGAAGAGTCGGCAGACGCCCCGAGTGCGGCCACCGGGGCTACGGCCGAGGAGGAGGAAGGAATGCAGGACGCTGGGAAGACCGCGGCCCGCGCCAAGGGTGGCGCGACCAACCTCGCGAGGACCGTTGGCAAGACCCGCCTCGTGAGGGAGGCTGGAGGGATCAGCCTCGCGAGGATCGCCCGCAGGGGAACGCAGGCCTCCCTCCGCTGCCGCCGCAGCCAAGGAGAATTGAGGACCGTCATCAGGACGAGGGGGCTGGGGGCTTCCAGGAACCGCGTGCGATCGCCGGCATCTGGGCGGAGCTCAAGCCCCAGCCTCTCGGCGCATCTTCAAGTAGTTCGTCCATGAAGTGAATGCAGTCCTCCCAAGCTCGAGGCCACGCGCCTCTCAGTGGTCGGCGTGCGCCATCACGCTCAAATTTCAGCGGATCAGCTCAAGTGCGTGGCCACGGCGGAGTTCTCCCAATGCTTTGTTCCCCAATCAGCAAAGAACGTCTTGGTCACCAAGACCTTCATCGACGGGCGGGCAGGACTCAACGCCCCGTCTGTGGAAACATTCAACAATCTTCAAGTGCCTTATACCGCCTTCACCAACCAAGCCTTTCTCCGAGTCACCGACGGCTCCACGGTCCCGATCGGGCAGGTCCGCCTTCCCGTCACCTTCGGGCTCGCGACAACTACCACACCGACCTCATCGACTTCGACGTCACCCACATTCGCCGCCGCATAACGCCATCCTGCACTGGCGCTGGCCAAATTCATGGCCGTAACTCCACCACGGCTACAACGTCCTCAAGATGCCAGAAGCGACGGGGTCATCACGGTGCCCTGTGAAGAGAGAGACGCAGCAGTGCTCCCCGAGCGAGCCTTTCAGCCGCATCGCTAGAAGACCTGCACCACAAGCAGCAGGAGGCCTCCCGAGGCCGCACTCCAAGAAGAAGAAGACATCGGCCGACCCGACTCCTCAAGAGGCAGGCCCCTCGTGGCCCGTGCCCGCCAGGGGAGCCTCCTTCCATCGTGATAGGAAGGCGCCCGGCGCCCTCCTCAGGCCGGGCTCGGGGGCTCTCCCCTGGAGGGTCGCCGACCTTGCCAAGGTCACGAGGGAGGCGCTTGGGCACCACGTGGAGGCATGCTTCGAAGCACGTTTCCCGCAAGCAGGAGCAAGGCAAGGAGGGACGAACCCTCAGGAGTTCGTCAGCAAGGCCATTCAGGAGCTACAGGAGTCAAGGGTCATGAGGGGCAGCCGCCACTTCCGCCGTGGCCCCCCATCCAGGCGAGGATGGTGGGCTGCGCGTCTGCATCGACATACCAGGGCTCAACCGAGCCGCGTCTCAAGAGCGCCTCTGGCCCTCGCGAGTGGGACGTTGCCAGGGCCCGCCCCACAACTACGTGCGCATGCCTCACGGCCTGTCAAACGCGGCTGCTGCGCACCAGCGTCTCATGAGGGCCATCCTAGAGGCTCGAGAGGTCAGGCACGCCACAGCCCTGGCAGAGATGGAGATGGCCCCCGAGGAGCCGCCAGCGCCTCCGGACCCTCCCGAGGCCCCCGGGCCTGGGGGCTCGTGAGGATCGGCTCCCGCAGCCCACCGAGTCTGCTACACCAACACCCCTTCGTCCCCAACATCACCAGGTGACATCTTTAAGTTTTATTTCCGGCTGGGAGCGCCTTCAGGGCCGCATTATTCCTGTGCCACGTGGGTCCGTCCCTCGGCATGTATCCCTTTATTTCATGTCATTAGCCTATCCTGTTGGGGCGCCCCTGGCTGCATCATCCCCAAGCCGCTCGGGCCTGTCCCCAAAGGCATGTATCCTTCTTACGCTTTTCCTTAGGATTATGCTCTCGTTCCACCATGCTTGTTATTTGGTGCCTTTTCCGGGTGACGGAATCTTGCACGTTAAAGGGGGGTGCACGAGCATCGCGACTCGTGGCTCCTACCGGCTCTCCGCCCTCACCCTCTGGTCTTGTCCATGGCATCGCGACTGGCTTGCCGACGGCCGAGACCAGCCCGAGAGCCGGGACCCAAGGACGAGAGTTTCAATCATCTAACCCAGCTTGCTGCGTTAAAGGGGGTGCACGAGCATCGCGACTCGGGGCTCCTACCGGCTCTCCGTCCCTCACCCTCTAGTCTTGTCCATGGCATCGCGACTGCTTGCTGCCGACGGCCGAGACCAGCCCGAGAGCCGGGACCCGAGGACGAGAGTTTCGTCATCTAACCCAGCTTATGCGTTAAAGGGGGGTGCTCGAGCATCATGACTCAGTGGCTCCTACCGGCTCTCCAGCCCTCACCCTCTGGTCTTGTCCATGGCATCGCGACTGGCTTGCCCGTGACGGCCGAGACCAGCCAGAGAGCCGGGACACGAGGACGTAGAGTTTCGGCCATCTAACCCAGCCAGCGTTAAAGGGGGGGGTGCCCGAGCATCGCGACTGTGGCTCCTACCAGCTCTCCGCCCTCACCCTCTGGTCTTGTCCATGGCATCGCGACTGGCTTGCCAGCCGACGGCCGAGACCAGCCCGAGAGCCGGGACCCGAAGACGTAGAGCACCGGCATCTGGCCAAATTTGCAGGAACACACTCGAGGATAAGGCCCAGAGCCAGGCGCAACCCGTCTTGAGGTAGGGCCCCGTGAGTCCCGCGCTGGCTCATGGGTGCCCCAACACACCTCGCGAGGCCTCTCGCGCCTCTCCCAAGCAACTAATGGCAGAACTAACGACGCCACGGGCGAGCTCTTGTTCCTTTTGTGGTGAACCTGCAGGGTCCCTCCAAGGAGCACGAAACGACCTCGCCACGCAATCTCTCGCCGGCCAAGGCACGGACCTAGCGCCGCACCAGGAAGCATTGTCCTGACCCTCGAGATAAGTCACCCTCCGGACACACTAGTTATCGCAACACCATCCCCACACTCAATGCAACCCCGTGCTAGCAACGTCGCTCTCCTTTCTCACCGAATGATGGCTGCTTGAGCGCCAAGGGGGACCCCCTGAGCATCGCGACTCAGGGGCTCTTACCGGACCTCGGGCCGCTCACCTCCTGGCCTTGACCACAGCATCGCGACCTGGCGTACCAGCGACGGCTGAAGCCGCCTTGGGACTGGGACCTGTCGGCGCAGAGCATCATGCTCTCGTGAGGACTGAAAGGAGGAAACTGAGCTAGAACGGAATGAGCATCTCGCACTGCCTCACAATAAGGATCATATTGATAAACGAAGCTACAAACATCTTACAAGCCCCCGCGGGGTACATTCTTGGCTCCTCGCAGGAACAAAAGACGCGAACCCTAAGGAGTCCTACCTACAGGGACCACCACGGCAGACACCATCATCAACAGTGGGCTGCCCGGTCCGGCGCCAACCCCATCCAGATCAGGGGCAGCGACGACCTGACGAGCCCGCCCTGCTCCGGGAACGGCGCAGGCTCGGAGGCTCGTAGCTGTCGTCGCTCGTCTCCGGCGTCGCGAAGAGCTCGGCGGAGTCGCTGGATCCTCCGGCGCCTTCGTCGCCTGAGGAGCTGCCAAGGGAGTGGTCGGTCGGCCTCTGTCTTACCGCAGCATGACCTCGACCACCTCTCCCGGGGCAGCACTCCAGCCGAAAACCCCTTCGCGTCGAAGACCTTGAAGGACACCACCGAAGCACCATCGTACTCCAGGTGGATCGTGAGGGCGCCCCTCGCCCTGCAGACCCGGGCGACCTCGCCCCAGCCTCGAGTCATGAAGACCTCGCCCGGGGCAACTACCGCGACCTCTGCCCCGGTTGCGAGGGCACCGCAGCCGGCGTGCTGCAACCAGAGTCCCAGGGGTTCCCCCGCCGGACGACGGAGGCGAAGAAAGAAGGAAGACGAATCCAAGAATTAGGAGGCGTGGCGGCTGGCACGAATCTCCGGCAGGAGCCTCGGCGTGGACCTGTGGGGAAAGACGCACACCTTCGTGACCCGGCCGGGCGCTGCCGGGCGCCGCTCGTGGCGCCCGGCGTCGCCTCCTTCAGAGCCGCCAACGCGTGCACGCATAAGGGAAGAGGAAACCTGGTGGCGGCCGCACGCACTGTGGCATGGGCGCCTCCTGGCACGCGCTCTTGCCCTGACACCAGAGGGCAAGCCGCTTCTTTGGGGGGAGCAGGTCGGGATCCTCTTGAGGAGCCTTTCCCTTCTCTTCCATGGAGAACAGGCGGATCGGAGCCATGGCAACCAGATGAAACGAGGAGGAGGAGAAGAAGAAGGATAGACTGGAAGGGCGCACGTCGTTCCGTACTTATAGCCGGCGAAGGCCAACCGTCGGCCTCCACAATCACCGGTAATCATGACCGACTCTGCATGCAGGGACTGGTCGAATCCGGGTAGTTACCGAGGCATCGTGGGGAAGCAGTGCGCACACGTCCAATCAACCGCCACGCGGCGCCCAAGGCCGCAGGCTGTTAGGGCCCGCGACGCTTCAAGACTTGCCCTTTCACCTCTCTGCTCGGCCAAGTTCGGGCGCCGTGGGCCCGGGGGCTACGGCGTTCGGAGCAGGGGTCCCAGACTTTGCTCGCTGCGGCGTGGCTCGGAGGAGGCCCAAAGACGGCCCATCTTCATCAACGCAAGCTCAAGACCCACGCGAGGGGCAAGCCTCATGGGCGGACGACAAGGAGCTTCCTCGAGCACGGCCTCGTCAGGCTGGCTCATGAGGAGGCGGAGAGTTCAAGGCAGGGTACCTCGAGGTGCCCATGACGCAAGCCATGACGACCAAGGGCGCCGATGGCGCCAGCCCGCTGCAGCGTCCTCCTTTCCTCTTTGGTGCAAAGGGAGCAAGCGCAGCGAGAGCATCAAGCAAAGTCATCCGCTTCGGTGCAACAAGACCAAGACCAGCCCAACGGCCGGAAGGGAGTCATCGTGGAGCCCAAGCAAAGGCGTCATCACCAAAGCCTTTGGCGGCGAGTAGGACCAACTTTAGTCAGGATAAGTGTACCCGCTGTTCCCCTTCAAAATGGCCAATTGTTGGCGCCCTTCCCGCTCAATATTTGGGAAGAGGCCCAGGGCCTTCGCCTATAAATAGGAGTAGCCACACCCAGAGCTAGAGGCATCTGGAAGAGGGAGAGAAGGGAGAGATCTGAATCCTCATCAAGAAACCAGTAGCTAGAGCGACTGAACACCACCTAGCAGTTCATCGCACCCGCCAAGAACACACCCTCACGAGGCTGTTCTTCCTTGTATTGTTCCTCATCAGCCCAAGAGGCAATCCACTACACCACACCGGAGTAGGGTATTACACCACAATGGTGGCCTCGAACCAAGATAAATCTCGTGTCTCTTGTGCTATTCCATTTAGTAGTTTAGGTCCCAGCGATTCGGCGAGGTGCGAGACGGTGGAGGGTTGGATCTCCGCGCGCACCCCAGTGTTCGAACCTTAAGGGTCTGCCGGAACCCGAAATCCGACAAAAGCAACTAGGGGTGGCACCAGATGCACTTACAATCTCCCCCTTTTTGGTGATTGATGACAAACTGGTTGAAGTTTTCAACGGGGATTAAAGTATGTGAAAGTTAAAGATCATAGGCATTGTCTTCATAGGTTAAAGAGGCTCCCCTAAAGATGTGCATATAAGTAGTTTGCTATCGAATGCAAATGCACATGGCAGGTTTTACTTTCTGGAGATCCTCTTCAACACATGAAGACAATTCATCATGCATACATAAGAATAATGAAGATAATGAAATGCATAATGAGAAATGGGTGTCTGCAGAATGAATTCATGCGGAATTTATCATCGCATCACAGAGTAGCAGAAAAAAGTGGCAGACGACCATCAAGTTTCAAGAATGAGAGTTGTAAGACTTAGCAAAAAATAAGAAACCCCCCATATGGACCTGCTTGAAGACTATAAACTCATATGCTTCTCCCCCTTTTGTCAGTGAGGACCAAAAATGTTTGAATACATAGAGTGTCTACTCGCTCTCAGGTGATGAAGATGTTGGAGTAGCAGGGTCGGCGTTGGTGTTGGGCGGTGCAGACGGGCCTGGTGCAGCATCTTGATGAAGTGAAGCCATCGCTGGTGAAGTGGCGTCGTCCTCTTCATCAATGACTCTCGCCACAACAATTGCAGCCGAAGATGAATACTCTGAATCTTCAATGGAAGGAGTTTGACACCAACTTGCAGACTGTGGAGGCATGGAGTCAAACTTGAATCGCTCTGTGAAGCCATCTTCGCGAAGATCATCTTGAGAACAGAGCAGTGTGAGGCTCTTCTAGGACCGCCGACAGGCTTCATGCACAACGGATGAATTCTTGGTAGCCAGATTGCAAATGCGATTGACATCAACAAGAAGACTCTGCATCTGGCACTTCAGCCAATCATGATGCCTATCCTGCTACTGATGAAGTGATACAATAAGCTCTCGGTCGCTGAGGACACGAAACGCTTCTGAGGCCTTTAAGCAATAGTACTGGCGATGGCATCAGGGTTGGCACAATGCAGCAAACATAAATGACCAGCCAGAGGACCATCAGGAGTAGGAGGATTTGGTACATGAATACCTTCAATAGGATGAGTGAAGCTTTGATGTTCAACATTGTATTCATGGAGTGGCTTCTTGATAGGCTCAGGGTAGATAGCTTCATATGACATATCAACATCAGGCAAAAATACAACATGATTGCACGCTAAAGGTTCATAGTTGACAGTTGAGTGAAGCTTAATCAAATGCATGACCCATGGTGCATAGAATTTGAGTCCAAACAGATCAATTCCAGAGGCAACAAGATGACGGATGAAGAAATCTTGAGTGTTGAACCAGATGCCGCTGATGATATAGAAGACCAATGTCTTCATGGCGCCTTCGAGTTTAGCATCAGGAGATTTACCTTTGGTAGGCCAAAGAGTACGCCTCAGAATATGATATACTGTGCGGGGCAGGTACTTGAGGTCCTTGACAACGAATTCCTTGGGATATTCAGCGTCATGGGGCAAAGGCTTCATCATAATAAGCATCTGACTCACATTTGGCTCAGGCTTCTGAAAGATGCTCTGCAGTTCATTGGCATGAAGCTGAGAACCTGGTTCATAGAGATCTCCAGGAGTGGGCAGGGAAGTTAGCTCGATGATATCCTGAGCTTTGCCTTCATGATGGACATCGCCTGTCATCCACTCAAGGATCCATGTCTTCGGATCCCTGTTGTAGCCTCTGATATGGAGTGTTGCATTGAACTGCAGCAGAATCTCTTCATTCCAATGCTCCTGTCAGTCACAAACTAGAGCATCCCAACTTCTCTGAAGCAGTCAAGAGCCTCTTCAAGGCATGCCAACCCAGCAATGGCGTCACAATCAAGACGCTTATGAGGAAAAATCCTGTCTTGATTGTATAATATGCAAGAATAATAGCTTCGTTGCTGATGGCTCCAGAACCTATCTGAGGTGATATTTGCTTCTTGTAGGGGTTCTTGGCGCTGTCGAAGAAGGTATTGTACTCTCTGAAGCTTAGCACATTGAAAGATCCTTGGGTAGTTGCAGCACTAGGAAGCATTGGCAATCTGGGTTTTGGCTTCTGTGTTTGAGGCCTCTGGTCCACATGATAGTCATATTGTGGTCCTAGAGCAGTGGGAGGAATTAGAATAGGCCACCTTACTGTAACAAGCGCACCACCATGGTTGTAGGCACGGTCCATAATATGAGGCACTGGGGGAGGAAAGGCTACATCAGAAGTGGTTGCCTGCGCATTCTCTTCTGTGGCAGCAGTGACTTCAGGCTCCACATTGTCTTCAGCCATGCCAGCGTCATTGGCTTCAGTAGTGTTGGTGGTGGCAGCCTCGTTAGCTTCAATTTCCATAGCTTCATGAACTAGTGGGTCTGGCACAATCACACCCTCTTCTTGCACAACAGGATCAATGGCAGGGGGAATGACATCGCGTTCTTCTTATTTTTCTTCATCGGCTGATGCAGCTAGAATGTCTTTAGCCGCTGCTTCAGATTGATGAGCAGACTTGGAAGGGATGGCTTCAGGGAACACTTGACATGCTACTGAGTTGGTGTTGTGCACATCCTCTTCAGGAATGATCAACATGGAGACCTGGGGCCTAGGGCCTCTGCGAAGCCTTCGGAACGGAGGCGTCGCCTGTGGTGAAGGGGTGGTCTTCTCCATGTCTTCATCAAGCACCAGAGTGGTGACTTGAGTTGGTGGAGTATGGGGAATCACTTCATGTAGGGGGGAGTTTGGGTGTTGCTCTTCCCAAAATTCATCTTGTGCTATTGGTGCCGTGGGATCGCCAATGCTTATGAGTTCACTGCTCGTAGGAGCAGGCGATGATACCAGTTTGCGCTCGAGCTGAGGAAGGACTTCATCATCTTCAACATGGTCTTCGGGACCCATGTCTTCAGCTGCGGTGGAGTCACCAGCTAGAATCTCTTCAGACTCTGGAGCCTCTGTGGGAGCAGGCTCATGGACAACGAGACGACGCTCATGATTGGTTGAGGCAGGAAGTGCAACAAAGATGGTTCAACATTGAGCGGCTCTTGGGCAGCAACACACTCTTTGCATGAAGACTTTGAAGACTTTGTCTTCATCTTCTTCTAGGAGGGAGCAGCATCAGAGGTATCATGGTGCTTCCTCTTTCTGGCTTCAGCCTCAGCTTGCCTGGTGTTTTTCTGCACTGAAGCTGCTGAAGCGACCTTTGGCTTCTAGCTAGTCATGCTAGTAGGGAAGACAATGCTTGGCCTTTCCTGCCTTGGGGCTTTGCGTTCGGCTTCAGCAACCTTCTTCTTCTTCCTTGGCAGCAAGCTTGGGGTCAATGCCTGGACGCCCAAGGCCTTTCTCTTTGCAGCTTCATTGTGAGCATGAACGCATTTCTGTGGATAATACTTCATGCACTCACGAGAGCCTTTGGCTTCCTCGCGCTTCTTCGTGAACTGAGCTTTGAGGTTAATCATCATTTGCTTGAACTTTTGTACATCAGCAACACTGAGCTTGGCCATGTGCTTCTTGAACTGGGCCTTCTCATAGTCAATCTTGTTCTTCGGCTCAACAATTTTCTGAGCAATAGCAAGCTCGTTGGCTATGGCTCCTTGAAATGTGACACTGATGTCCATGGGTAGCTGCAGATCATCAATGGTGAGAGTGGGATCCTCAAACCATTCATCAATTAAGTTATTGAGAATATGAGCATCAAACAGAGGAAAATCCTTGAAGATTTTGGCCTCCTGTTTGCTCTTGATGAGCATATCCAGCGCATCATCAGCAAGATCTGCATCGCTTGACAGATCAATAGCGCATTCTCTTCATTTCACAGAATGCTAGCTGGAGTGAGGTCACGCCCAGAGATCTTCTTGGGCTTCTTAGTCTACTTGGAGATGCGGGATTGATCTTCAGACTGCACACTGGATTCAGGAGGTGCAGATTTCAAGGGCTTCACTCTTGAAGCTTTGGACGCAACAGAGGGCTTTGAAGCTTTTGTCTTCTTAGGCTTCGGGGGCTCAGGAGCATCCTCAGAGTCCGCTTCTTCAGCAGATTGATCAACTGTGGCCCTTTGTGCAACAATATTGGACAGAAGCCCATCAAAGCCATTGAAGGGACAAATGACATCTGGATTGGCTTCATGTGTGCCATCAGGCCTTGGAGCAGCAGGACCGAGGTTGAAGTCAATTCCCAGCTTCTTTTTGTTCTGAACAGCAGAAGCTCTGGCAAACTGAAGATTTTGCTCAAATAACTCATCATCGCGACACCATCTAAGACTGGAGGCGTCGGCATCTGCAGGCTGAGGTCCTCTGACCATGCATGGATAGAAGCCTTGAGCAATGGCTTCAGCCTTTGTCTTAGGCATAAGTTTCTTATACACAATGTTTGCCCATGGAGGCCTTACTGCACTCTTCTTAGCATATTCATCTGTGACGAAGTTATACAGAAACCATTGCTCTGCCCAATATCTTCGAATCCATTGGACTCGAGTCTTGCGCTCTCCATATGTTTCTTCTGGGTCAGATTTGTACTGTTTATAGATATCTGGTGGCAGTTCCATAGTTGTGTTGCCTCGGCAATGCCTGCCACCCTTCTTTGCAGATTTGCTTGAAGCCATTTGACTGGAACAGAAAGGCTTCAAGACAGTGTTTGGCTTCAGACGACTGGTCAGACAGGAACTAGCTTCAGGAGATTCAATATGATGCTGTAAGAATTCTGCAAATGAATGCAGACTATGAGAACCAAGGGATTCTCTCACGGACATGTACCTGTGACAACATTAGAGATGCGAGGGAAGGGGAAGAGGTCATATGCATTCTCAGAAGATTTTGAAGATAAATCATTTTGAAAACATTGACCTCATAGTACAAAGACATTCACTTATTTAAAATGAGTTGGTTCCAGATTTGTAAGAATCCATGAATAAGTACAAGTGAGGAATCTAACTAGTTGTGAGGCATAAGTGAACATACTTGCAAGTTATGAGATGCAGAAACAGAAAGAAGTAGATCTGGAAGTGTAGAAACCACATTTGGAAGATGTTGACAGATTCAACGGATCAAACATGCGGTAAAATGTGAGTTTGATTTACCGTTTGAAGAACTGCTAGACAAGGCAAAGGAGATGCCGAGTAGTTCAATCTCTCGCGCCCTAACTTGGCGGCGGTGGAGAAGACGAGGTCGGAGGCTGGCGTGAAGACAACGTCGAAGAGGTCGCGGCAGATAAGCACTTTTTCTCCGGCGTCGACTGAGGCTAGCGGTGGCGCTAGGGTTTGAGCGAGACGGCAAGGTGGGAGAAGAGATAATGACCGTGCGGGGTGAAGTATTTATAAGGTGAAGGGGCTGCGCAACACAATTACGCAGGTGCCCCTGGCAGTTGACATCTGGTGGACACATGGCATGCATGCAACTTATCGAGAGTTGAGCCATGTTCCCACGCGCGCCTGGTTCGTCGGATGGTCGTTCTGGCTTCTCCGGTATTCAGGCAAAAAGGATAAGTGCATTAATAGCGTTTTAAATATGTGCCTCTATATCTTCAGCTGACAAGGACACAGTGAAGACATTCGACACATGTCAACAGAATGCATATGAAGAGATAGAGAGAATTTGAGGGATAAGCACAGAAGGGGTTAGGGTCCGATCACATTTACTTAGTTCAGAAAAATAGCAAATTTGAAGACATAGCTATAAGTGAATGCTGTAGAGGACAGAACACACTCACACACACACACACCACACACACGCACACACACACACACACACACACACACATATATGTATATATTGAAGGAAATATGTTGGGGAACGTTGCAGAAAATTAAAAATTTTCCTACGGTTTCACCAAGATCCATCTATGAGTTCATCTAGCAACGAGTCATGGAAGAGTGATTGCATCTACATACCACTTGTAGATCGAGTGCGGAAGCGTTCAAGGGGATGGTGATGATGGAGTCGTACTCGACGTGATTCTGATCACCGATGACCAAGTGCTGAACGGACAGCACCTCCGCGTTCAACACACGTACGGTACAGACGACGTATCCTCCGTCTTGATCCAGCAAGGAGGAAGGAGAGGTTGAGGAAGACAGCTCCAACGGCAAAGACGGCGTGGTGTTGTTGGCAAAGAAGATCTCGGCTGTGGCTTCGCCAAGCACGTCACGGGAGGAGGAGAGGTGTTGGGGAGGGAGGGCTGCGCCTTGGCTTGTGTGTGCAGCCCTCCCTCACCCCTCTATTTATAGGGGAAGGGAGAAGGGGGCGGCCCCTCTAGATGGCATCTAGAGGGGGCGGCTGACGAGGAGGGACTTGCCCCTGCCAAGGGGCGCCCCCTCTAGGGTCCCCCCCCCCAACCCTAGGCGCATGGGCCCAAGGGGGGGGGGCGCACCCAGCCCACCAGGGGCTGTCTCCTGCCCCACGCAGCCCATGTGGCCCCCCGGGAGGGGTGGCCCCTCCCGGCGGACCCCCGGAACCCTTCTGGTGGCCCCGGTACAATACCGATATGCCCCCGAAACTTTCCGGTGTCCGTTTGACAACTTCCCATATATAAATCTTTACCTCCGGACCATTCCGGAACTCCTCGTGATGTCCGGGATCTCATCCGGACTCGAACAAAATTCGGTAATCACATACAAGTCTTCCTAATAACCCTAGCGCCACCAACCTTAAGTGTGTAGACCCTACGGGTTCGGAGACACGCAGACATGACCGAGACGGCTCTCAGGTCAATAACCAACAGCGGGATCTGGATACCCATGTTGGCTCCCACATGCTCCTCGATGTTGTCATCGGATGAACCACGATGTCGAGGATTCAAGCAACCGTATACTATTCCCTTTATCAATCGATGCGTTACTTGCCGAGACTTCGATCGTCGGTATCCCAATACCTTGTTCGGTCTCATTACCGCAAGTCACTTTACTCGCACCGTAATGCATGATCCCATGACCAAACACTTGGTCACTTTGAGCTCATTATGATGATGCATTGCAGTGGGCCCAGAGATACCTCTCCGTCATACGGAGTGACAAATCGATCTCGATCCGTGTCAACCCAACAGACACTTTCGGAGATGCTGTAGTGCACCTTTATAGTCACCCGATTACGTTGTGACGTTTGGTACACCCAAAGCACTCCTACGGTATCCGGGAGTTACAAGATCTTATGGTCTAAGGAAGAGATACTTGACATTGAAAAAGCTCTAGCAAAAGCGAACTACGATCTTGTGCTATGCTTAGGATTGGGTCTTGTCCATCACGTCATTCTCCTAATGACGTGATCCCGCTGTCAATGACATCGATGTCCATAGTCGTGAAACCATGACTATCTGTTGACCAACGAGCTAGTCAACTAGAGGCTCACTAGGACGTATTGTGGTCTATGTATTCACACGTGTTTTACGATTTCCGGATAATACAATTATAGCATGAATAAAAGACAATTATCACGAACAAGGAAATATAATAATAATGCTTTTATTATTGCCTCTAGGGCATATTTCCAACAAAATATGCCCTAGAGGCAATAATAAAGTTATTATTTATTTCCTTATTTCATGATAAATGTTTATTATTCATGCTAGAATTGTATTAACCGAAAACTTGATACATGTGTGAATACATAGACAAACAAAAGTGTCACTAGTATGCCTCTACTTGACTAGCTCGTTGAATCAAAGATGGTTAAGTTTCCTAGCCATAGACATGAGTTGTCATTTGATTAACGGGATCATATCATTTATACAATGATGTGATTGACATGACCCATTCTGTTAGCTTAGCACTTGATCGTTTAGTATGTTGCTATTGCTTTCTTCATGACTTATACATGTTCCTACAACTATGAGATTATGCAACTCCCAATTACCGGAGGAACACTTTGTGTGCTACCAAACGTCACAACGTAACTAGGTGATTATAAAGGATCTCTACAGGTGTCTCCAAAGGTACATGTTGGGTTGGCGTATTTCGACATTAGGATTTCTCACTCCGATTGTCGAAGAGGTATCTCTGGGCCCTCTTGGTAATGCACATCACTATAAGCCTTGCAAGCAATGTAGCTAATGAGTTAGTTACAGAATGATGCATTACGTAACGAGTAAAGAGACTTGCCGGTAACGAGATTGAACTAGGTATTGGATACCGACGATCGAATCACGGGCAAGTAACATACCGATAACAAAGGGAACAACGTATGTTGTTATGCGGTTTGACCGATAAAGATCTTCGTAGAATATGTGGGAGCCAATATGAGCATCCAGGTTCTGCTATTGGTTATTGACCGGAGACGGTGTCTCGGTCATGTCTACATTGTTCTCGAACCCGTAGGGTCCGTGACGCTTAAGGTTTCGGCGATGCTTATATTATGAGTTTATGAGTTTTGATGTACTGAAGGAGTTCGAAGTCCCGGATGAGATCGAGGACATGACGAGGAGTCTCGAAATGGTCGAGATGTAAAGATCAATATATTGGACGACTATATTCGGAGTTCGGAAAGGTTCCGAGTGCTTCGGGTATTTTTCGGAGTACCGGAGAGTTACGAGAATTCGCCGGGGAGTATATGGGCCTTATTGGGCCATATGGGAATAGAGGAGAGAGGCCAAAAGGAAGGAGGCCTGCGCCCCCCCTCTGGTCCGACTTGGACAAGGGGCGCAGCCCCCTTTTCCTTCTTCCTCTCCCCCTCTTTCCCATTCTCCTACTCCAACAAGGAAGGAGGGAGTCCTACTCCCGGTGGGAGTAGGACTCCCCTTGGCGCGCCCCCTCCTAGGCCGGCCGCCCCCTCCCCCCTTGCTCCTTTATATACGGGGGCAGGGGGGCACCTCTAGGCACAACAACAATTGATCCCTTGGATCTCTTAGCCGTGTGCGGTGTCCCCCCTCCACCATATTCCACCTCGGTCATATCGTTGCGGTGCTTAGGCGAAGCCCTGCTTCGGTAGAACATCATCATCGTCACCACGCCGTCAGGTCGACGGAACTCATCCCGACACCCAGCTGGATCGGAGTCCGGGGATCGTCATCGAGTTGAACGTGTGCTGAACTCGGAGGTGCCGTACGTTCGGTACTTGGATTGGTCGGATCGTGAAGACGTACGACTACATCAACCACGTTGTCATAACGCTTCCGCTTACGGTCTACGAGGGTACGTGGACAACACTCTCCCCTCTCGTTGCTACGCATCACCATGATTTTGCGTGTGCGTAGGATTTTTTTTGAAATTACTACGTTCCCCAACAGTGGTATCAGAGCCAGGTTTTATGCATAGATGTTATATGCACGAGTAGAACACAAGTGAGTTGTGGGCGATACAAGTCATACTGCTTACCAGCATGCCATACTTTGGTTCGGCGGTATTGTTGGATGATGCGGCCCGGACCGACATTACGCCAGACGCTTACGCGAGACTGGTTCTACCGACGTGCTTTGCACACAGGTGGCTGGCGGGTGTCTGTTTCTCCAACTTTAGTTGAACCAAATGTGGCTACGCCCGGTCCTTGCGAAGGTTAAAACAGCACCAACTTGACAAACTATCATTGTGGTTTTCATGCGTAGGTAAGAACGGTTCTTACTAAGCCCGTAGCAGCCACGTAAAATTTGCAACAACAAAGTAGAGGACGTCTAACTTGTTTTTGCAGGGCATGTTGTGATGTGATATGGTCAAGACGTGATGCTATATTTTATTGTATGAGATGATCATGTTTTCTAACCGAGTTATCAGCAACTGGCAGGAGCCATATAGTTGTCGCTTTATTGTATGAAATGCAAGCGCCCTGTAATTGCTTTACTTTATCACTAAGCGGTAGCGATAGTCGTAGAAGCAATAGGTGGCGAAACGACAACGATGCTACGATGAAGATCAAGGTGTCGCGCCGGTGACGATGGTGATCACGACGGTGCTTCAGAGATGGAGATCACAAGCACAAGATGATGATGGCCATATCATATCACTTATATTGATTGCATGTGATGTTTATCCTTTATGCATCTTATTTTGCTTTGATGGACGGTAGCATTTTAAGATGATCTCTCACTAATTATCAAGAAGTGTTCTCCCTGAGTATGCACCGCTATGAAAGTTCTTCGTCTTTGAGACACCACGTGATGATCGGGTGTGATAGGCTCTACGTTCAAATACAACGGGTGCAAAACAGTTGCACACGCGGAATACTCAGGTTAAACTTGACGAGCCTAGCATATACAGATATGGCCTCGGAACACGGAGACTGAAAGGTCGAGCGTGAATCATGTAGTACATATGATCAACATAGTGATGTTCACCATTGAAAACTACTCCATCTCACGTGATGATCGGACATGGTTTAGTTGATTTGGATCACTTGATCACTTAGATGACTAGAGAGATGTATGTCTAAGTGGGAGTTCTTAAGTAATATGATTAATTGAACTTAAATTTATCATGAACTTAGTCCTGGTAGTATTTTGCAAATTATGTTGTAGATCAATAGCTTGCATTGTTGCTTTCATATGTTTATTTTGATATGTTCCTAGAGAAAATTGTGTTGAAAGATGTTAGTAGCAATGATGCGGATTGGATCCGTGATCTGAGGTTTATCCTCATTGCTGCACAGAAGAATTATGTCCTTAATGCACCGCTAGGTGACAGACCTATTGCACGAGCAGATGCAGATGTTATGAACGTTTGGCTAGCTCAATATGATGACTACTTGATAGTTTAGTGCACCATGCTTAACGGCTTAGAATCGGGACTTCAAAGACATTTTGAACCTCATGGACCATATGAGATGTTCCAGGAATGGAAGTTAATATTTCAAGCAAATACCCGAGTTGAGAGATATGAAGTCTCCAACAAGTTCTATAGCTAAAAGATGGAGGAGAATCGCTCAACTAGTGAGCATGTGCTCAGATTATGCAGGTACTACAATCGCTTGAATCAAGTGGGAGTTAATCTTCCAGATAAGATAGTGATTGTGAGTTCTCTAGTCACCATCACCAAGTTACTAGAACTTCGTGATGAACTATAGTATGCAAGGGATGACGAAAACGATTCCCGAGCTCTCCGTGATGTTGAAATCGACGAAGGTAGAAATCAAGAAAGAGCATCAAGTGTTGATGATTGACAAGACCACTAGTTTCAAGAAAAGGGCAAAGGGAAAGAAAGGGAACTTCAAGTAGAATGACAAGCAAGTTGTCACTCTCGTGAAGAAGCCCAAAGCTGGACCAAAGCCTGAAACTGAGTGCTTACACTTCAAAGGAAATAGTCACTGGAAGCGGAAATACCCTGAATATTTGGTGGATAAGAAGGATGGCAAAGTGAACAAGGGTATATTAGATATACAGGTTATTGATGTGTGCCTTACTAGTGTTTATAGTAGCCCCTCAGAATTTGATACTTGATCGGTTGCTAAGATTAGTAACTTCGAAACAGGAGTTACAGAATAAACAGAAACTAGTTGAGGGGAAGTAGCGATATTGTTGGAAGTATTTCCAAGATTGATATGATCATCATCACACACTCCCTATATTTTCGAGATTAGTGTTAAACCTAAATAAATGTCGTTTGGTGTTTGCGTTGAGCATAAATATGATAAGATCATGTTTATTGCGATACGATTATTCATCTAAGATTGAGAATAAATTTTTATTCTGTTTACATGAACAAAACCTTGTATGGTCATACACCCAATGGTGATGGTTTATTGAATCTTGATCATAGTGATACACATATTCATAATGTTGATGCCAAAAGATGCAAAGTTAATAATGATCGTGCAATTTATTTGTGGCACTGCCGTTTGGGTCATATCGGTGTAAAGCGCATGAAGAAACTCCATAAAGATGGATTTTCGGAATCACTTGGTTATGAGTCATTTGATGCTTGCGAACCGTGCCTTTTGGGCAAGATGACTAAAACTCCGTTCTCCGGAACAATGGAACGAGCTACTAACTTGTTGGAAATAATACACACCGATGTATGAGGTCCAATGAGTGTTGATGCTCGTGGCAGGTATCGTTATTTTCTGACCTTCACAAATGATTTGAGCAGATATGCGTATATCTACTTAATGAAGCACAAGTCTGATACATTTGAAAAGTTCAAATAATTTCAGAGTGAAGTGGAGAATCATCGTAACAAGAAAATAAAGTTTCTAGAATCTGATCGTAGAAAAGAATATTTGAGTTACGAGTTTGGCCTTCATTTTTAAACAATGTGGAATAGTTTCACAGCTCACGCCACATGGAACACCACAACATAATGGTGTGTCCGAACGTCGTAACCGCACTATATTGGATATGGTGCGATCTATGATATATCTTACCGATTTACCACTATCGTTTTAGGGTTATGCATTAGAGATAGCTGCATTCACTTTAATAGGGCACCGTCTAAATCCGTTGAGACGACACCGTATGAACTATGGTTTAGAAGTAAACCTAAGCTGTCGTTTCTTAAAGTTTGGAGTTGCGATGCTTATGAGAAAAAGGTTTCAACCTGATAAGCTCGAACCCAAATCAGAGAAGTGCGTCTTCATAGAATACCCAAAGGAAACTGTTGGGTACACCTTCTATCACAGATCCGAAGGCAAAACATTCGTTGCTAAGAATGGATCCTTTCTAGAGAAGGAGTTTCTCTCGAAAGAAGTGAGTGGGAGGAAAGTAGAGCTTGATAAGGTAATTTGTACCTTCTCCCGAATTGGAAAGTAGTTCATCACATAAATCAGTTCCAGTGATTCCTACACCAATTAGTGAGGAAGCTAATGATGATGATCATGAAACTTCAGATTAAGTTACTACAAAACCTCGTAGGTCTTCCAAAGTACAGTCTGCACCAGAGTGGTATGGTAATCCTGTTCTGGAAGTCATGTTACTAGACCATGATGAACCTACAAACTATGAGGAAGCGATGATGAGCCCAGATTCTGCGAAATGGCTTGAGGCCATGAAATCTGAGATGGGATCCATCTATGAGAACAAAGTGTGGACTTTGGTGGAGTTGCCTGATGATCGGCAAGCCATGTTGTATAAATGGATCTTCAAGAGGAAGACAGACGCTGATAGTAGTGTGCCTATCTACAAAGCTTGACTTGTCGCAAAAAGGTTTTCGACAAGTTCAAGATGTTGACTACAATGAGATTTTCTCAACTGTAGCGATTCTTAAATCTGTCCGAATCATGTTAGCAATTGCCACATTTTATGAAATCTAGCAAATGGATGTCAAAACTGCATTCCGTAATGGTTTTCTTAAAGAAGAGTTGTATATGATGCAACCAGAAGGTTTTGTCAATCCTAAAGGTGCTAACAAAATGTACAAGCTCCGGCGATCCATCTATGGACTGGTGCAAGCATCTCAGAGTTGGAATGTACGCTTTGATAAGTTGATCAAAGCATATAGTTTTATACAGACTTACGGTGAAGCCTGTATTTACAATAAAGTGAGTGGGAGCACTACCGCCTTTCTGATAAATATATGTGAGTAACATATTGTTGATCAGAAATGATGTAGAATTTTTCTGGAAAGCATAAAGAAGTATTTGAAAGGAGTTCTTTAAAAGAAAGAGCTCAGTAAAGCTGCTTACATATTGACCATCAAGATCTATTGAGATAGATCAAGACGCTTGATAAGTTTTTCAATAAGTACATACCTTGTCAAGATTTTGCAATAGTTCAAAATGGAACAGTCAAAGAAAGAGTTCTTGCCTGTGTTGCAAAGGTGTGAAATTGAGTACGACTCAAATCCCGACCACGGCAGAAAATAGAAAAGAGAATCAAAGTCATTCCCTATGCGTCAATCATAGGTTCTATAAAGTATGTTATGCTATGTACCAGACCTATTGTATACCTTACTCTGAATTTTTCAAGGGAGTACAATAGTGATCTAGGAGTAGATCACTGGACATTGGTCAAGGATATCCTTAGTGAGTACTAAGGAAATATTTCTCGAATATGGAGGTGATAAAAGAGCCCGTCATAAAGAGGTACATCGGTGCAAGCTTTCACACCGATCCGGATGACTCTAAGTCTCAATCTGGATACATATTCAAAGTGGGAGAAAGTAGCTAGAGTAGTTCCATGCAGAGCATTGTAGACATAGAATATTTGCAAAATACATACGGCTCTGAATGTGACAGACCCGTTGACTAAGCTTCTCTCACGAGCAAAACATGATCATACCTTAGTACTCTTTGGGTGTTAATCACATACCGATGTGAACTAGATTATTGAATCTAGTAAACCTTTTGGGCGTTGGTCACATGACGATGTGAACTATGGATATTAATCACATACAGATGTGAATATTGGTGTTAAATCACATGATGATGTGAACTAGATTATTGACTCTAGTGCAAGTGGGAGACTGAAGGAAATATGCCCTAGAGGCAATAATAAAGTTATTATTTATTTCCTAATTTCATGATAAATGTTTATTATTCATGCTAGAATTGTATTAACCGGAAACTTGATACATGTGTGAATACATAGACAAACAAAAGTGTCACTAGTATGCCTCTACTTGACTAGCTCGTTGAATCAAAGATGGTTAAGTTTCCTAGCCATAGACATGAGTTGTCATTTGATTAGCGGGATCACATCATTAGTAGAATGATGTGATTGACATGACCCATTCCATTAGCTTAGCACTTGATCACTTAGTATGTTGCTATTGCTTTCTTCATGACTTATACATGTTCCTACAACTATGATATTATGCAACTCCCGTTTACCGGAGGAACACTTTGTGTGCTACAAAACGTCACAACGTAACTGGGTGATTATAAAGGATCTCTACAGGTGTCTCCAAAGGTACATGTTGGGTTGGCGTATTTCGAGATTAGGATTTGTCACTCCAATTGTCGGAGAGGTATCTCTGGGCCCTCTCGGTAATGCACATCACTATAAGCCTTGCAAGCAATGTAGCTAATGAGTTAGTTGCAGGATGATGCATTACGTAACGAGTAAAGAGACTTGCCGGTAACGAGATTGAACTAGGTATTGGATACCGACGATCGAATCTCGGGCAAGTAACATACCGATAACAAAGGGAACAACGTATGTTGTTATGCGGTTTGACCGATAATGATCTTCGTAGAATATGTGGGAGCCAATATGAGCATACAGGTTCCGCTATTGGTTATTGACCGGAGACGTGTCTCGGTCATGTCTACATTGTTCTCGAACCCGTAGGGTCCGCACGCAACAAGGTTTCGATGACAGTTATATTATGAGTTTATGAGTTTTGATGTACCGAAGGAGTTCGGAGTCCCGGATGAGATCGGGGACATGACAAGGAGTCTCGAAATGATCGAGACGTAAAGATCGATATATTGGACGACTATATTCGTAGTTCGGAAAGGTTCCGAGTGATTCGGGTATTTTTCGAAGTACCGGAGAGTTACGGGAATTCGCGGGGAGTATATGGGCCTTATTGGGCCATACGGGAATAGAGGAGAGAGGCCAAAAGGAAGGAGGCCTGCGCCCCCCCTCTGGCCCGACTTGGACAAGGGGCGCAGCCCCCTTTTCCTTCTTCCTCTCCCCCTCTTTCCCCTTCTCCTACTCGAACTAGGAAGGAGGGAGTCCTACTCCCGGTGGGAGTAGGACTCCCCTTGGCGCGCCCACTCCTAGGCCGGCCGCCCCCTCCCCCCTTGCTCCTTAATATACAGGGGCAGGGGGGCACCTCTAGGCACAACAACAATTGATCCCTTGGATGTCTTAGCCGTGTGCGGTGTCCCCCCTCCATCATATTCCACCTCGGTCATGTCGTTGCGGTGCTTAGGCGAAGCCCTGCGTCGGTAGAGCATCATCATCATCCTGCCTTGCGTCGTCTTGTGGAACTCATCCCCGACACCCTG
The DNA here is from genome assembly GCA_021605145.1 of Aegilops bicornis. Taxonomy (NCBI): domain Eukaryota; kingdom Viridiplantae; phylum Streptophyta; class Magnoliopsida; order Poales; family Poaceae; genus Aegilops; species Aegilops bicornis. The sequence goes on along the minus strand of CM038673.1, from coordinate 678,994,526 downwards.
CTGGATCGGAGTCCGGGGATCGTCATCGAGTTGAACGTGTGCTGAACTCGGAGGTGCCGTACGTTCGGTACTTGGATCGGTCGGATCGTGAAGACGTACGACTACATCAACCGCGTTGTCATAACGCTTCCGCTTACGGTCTACGAGGGTACATGGACAACACTCTCCCCTCTCGTTGCTATGCATCACCATGATCTTGCGTGTGCGTAGGATTTTTTTTGAAATTACTACGTTCCCCAACATATATATTAGTCAAGATCAAATCAACATTGCGAAGGTAAACTTTGAAGTCAAGTCAATGTTGAAGACAAACCAAATATGAAGATAATACAATCATGACACCAAAAGAAAATCTTCAAGAAGGTTTGGTGGTGGCGTTACCCACCGTATAGGAAGTATTAGACCCAGACACGGCGCACAATTATCATGGCACTCCGAAGTCAAATTCCATATTATGTATTCATACTCAGAGGGTAAGTCTTCATGAATTGAAGAGATACGTTACTTCATGTGTTGCACATCTAAGTCAACAACATGCATAATCCTTAGGATGTGTGTCCATTCACAGGACATTCAAGGATTGTACGATATTTAACTCAAACCGCAGCTTGCAAAACCTTTTCTCATCCAAGGGCTTCGTGAAGATATCTGCCAATTGCTCTTCAGTGTTGACGTGAATGATATCAATGTCTTCCTTCAACACATGATCCCTGAGAAAATGATTACGAATTTGAATGTGCTTTGTCTTCGAGTGTTGAACTGGATTGTGAGAAATATTGATGGCGCTTTAATTATCGCAGTAGAGTGGCACATGCTTCACATTGATGCCATAGTCCTTGAGAGTTTGCTTCATCCAGAGAAGCTGAGCGCAGCAAGATCCAGCAGCAATGTATTCAGATTCAGCAGTGGAGAGTGATACACCGTTATGCTTCTTTGAAGACCAACAGACAAGAGATCATCCAAGAAAGTGACATGTGCCTGCTGTGGACTTGCGATCAACCTTGTCACCAGCATAATCAGCATCTGAGAATCCAACTAGATCAAACTCTGAGCCCTTTGGATACCATAAACCTAGTGTTGGGGTGTGAGCGAAATATCAAAGAATTCGCTTCATAGCAAGGTGATGCGATTCCTTTGATGCTGCTTGGAATCGGGCACACATGCAAACACTAAGAATTATATCAGGCCTAGATGCACATAAGTACAGTAAAGAACCAATCATAGAGTGGTATACCTTATGATCAAACTCTTAACCATTGTCATCCGGGCCCAATTGGCCTTTTGTTGGCATTGGCGTCGTGTACCCTTTCCAGTCTTGCATTCCAAACTTCTTTAGGCAGTCTTTGAGGTATTTCTCTTGTGATATGAAAATTCATTTCTTTGTCGACGGATTTGAAGACCAATGAAGAATTTCATCTCTCCCATCATGGACATCTGATATTGCTCTTGCATCATATGCCCAAACTAATCACTGTATTGAAGGAAATATGCCCTAGAGGCAATAATAAAGTTATTATTTATTTCCTCATATCATGATAAATGTTTATTATTCATGCTAGAATTGTATTAACCGGAAACATAATACATGTGTGAATACATAGACAAACATAGTGTCACTAGTATGCCTCTACTTGACTAGCTCGTTGATCAAAGATGGTTGAGTTTCCTAGCCATAGACATGAGTTGTCATTTGATTAACGGGATCACATCATTAGGAGAATGATGTGATTGACTTGACCCATTTCGTTAGCTTAGCACTTGATCGTTTAGTTTATTGCTCTCTCCATGACTTATACATGTTTCTATGACTATGAGATTATGCAACTCCCAAATACCGGAGGAACACCTTATGTGCTACCAAACATCACAACTTAACTGCATGATTATAAAGGTGCTCTACAGGTGTCTCCAATGGTGTTCGTGGAGTTGGTATGGATCAAGAATAGGATTTGTCACTCTGATTGTCGGAGAGGTATCTCTGGGCCCTCTCGATAACGCACATCACTATAAGCCTTGCAAGCCATGTGACTAATGAGTTAGTTATGGGATGTTGCACTACAGAATGAGTAAAGAGACTTGCCGGTAATGAGATTGAGCTAGGTATGGAGATACCGACGATCGAATCTCGGGCAAGTAACATACCGATGACAAAGGGAACAACGTATATTGTTATGCGGTTTGACCGATAAAGATCTTCGTAGAATATGTAGGAACATATATGAGCATCCAGGTTCCGCTATTGTTTATTGACTAGAGACGTGTCTCAGTCATGTCTACACAGTTCTCGAGCCCGTAGGGTCCGCACGCTTAAAGGTCGGTGACGATCGATATTATGAGTTTATGTGTTTTGATGTACCAACGATAGTTCGGAGTCCCGGATATGATCACGGACATGACGAGGAGTCTCGAAATGGTCGAGACATAAAGATCGATATATTGGACGACTATATTTGGACATCGGAATGGTTCCGGGTGAGATCGGGAATATACCGGAGCACCGGGAGGTTACCGGAACCCCCCGGGGGGTATATAAGCCTTATTGGGCCTTAGTGGAAAAGAGGGGAAAGGAGCAAAGGAGGGGGCGCGCCCCCCAAGCCCAATCCGAATTGGGAGGGGGGGGGCCCTTTCCTTCCTCCCTCCTTCCCTTCCCTTCCCTCTCCTTCTCCAACTTGGGAAGGGGAATCCTACTCCCACTAGGAGTAGGACTCCCCCCTTGGGCGCGCCTAGAGAGGGCCGACCCTCCCCCTCCTCCACTCCTTTATATACGGGGGAGGGGGCACCCCATAGACACACAAGTTGATCATTAATCTCTCTTAGCCGTGTGCGGTGCCCCCCTCCACCATAATCCACCTCGGTCATATCGTAGCGGTGCTTAGGAGGAGCCCGGCGTCGGTAACTTCATCAACACCATCATCATGCCGTCGTGCTGACGGAACTCTCCGCGAAGCTCTACTGGAACGTGAGTTCATGGGACGTCGCCGAGATGAACATGTGCAGTCCGCGGAGGTGCCGTAACTTTGGTGCTAGGATCGGTTGATCATGAAGACGTACGACTACATAAACCGCGTTGTCATAACGCTTCCGCTTACAGTCTATGAGGGTACGTAGACGACACTCTCCCCTCTCGTTGCTATGCATCACCATGATCTTGTGTGTGCGTAGGAATTTTTTGAAATTACTACGTTCCCTAACAGTGGCATCCGAGCCAGGTTTATGCGTAGATGTTATATGCACGAGTAGAACACAAGAGAGTTGTGGGCGATACAAGTCATACTGCTTACCAGCATGTCATACTTTCGTTCGGCGGTATTGTTGGATGAAGCGGCCCGGACCGACATTACACGTACGCTTACGCGAGAGTGGTTCTACCGACGTGCTTTGCACACAGGTGGCTGGCGGGTGTCAGTTTCTCCAAATTTAGTTGAACCGAGTGTGACTAAGCCTGGTCCTTGTTGAAGGTTAAAACATCACTAACTTGACGAAATATCGTTGTGGTTTTGATGCGTAGGTAAGAACGGTTCTTGCTCAGCCCATAGCAGCCACGTAAAACTTGCAACAACAAAGTAGAGGACATCTAACTTGTTTTTGCAGGGCATGTTGTGATGTGATATGGTCAAGACATGATGCTAAATTTTATTTTATGAGATGAGCATGTTTTGTAACAGAGTTATCAGCAACTGGCAGGAGCCATATGGTTGTCGCTTATTGTATGCAATGCAATCGCCCTGTATGTTTTTACTTTATCACTAAGTGGTAGTGATAGTCGTAGAAGCAATAGTTGGCGAGACGACAACGATGCTACGATGGAGATCAAGGTGTCGTGCCGGTGACAAATGCTGATCATGACGGTGCTTTGGAGATGGAGATCAAAGGCACAAGATGATGATGGCCATATCATATCACTTATATTGATTGCATGTGATATTTATCCTTTATGCATCTTATTCTGCTTTGATTGATGGTAGCATTATAAGATGATCTCTCACTAAATTTCAAGGTAAAAGTGTTCTCCCTGAGTATGCACCGTTGCCAAAGTTCGTCGTGCCGAGACACCACGTGATGATCGGGTGTGATAAGCTCAACATTCACCTACAACAGGTGCAAGCCAGTTTTGCACGCGCTGAAATGCTCGGGTTAAACTTGACGAGCCTAGCATATGCAGATATGGCCTCGGAACACTGAGACTGAAAGGTCGAACGTGAATCATATAGTAGATATGATCAACATAGTGATGTTCACCATTGAAAACTACTCCATTTCACGTGATGATCGGTTATGGTTTAGTTGATTTGGATCACGTGATCACTTAGATGATTAGAGGATGGCTATCTAAGTGGGAGTTCTTAAGTAATATGATTAATTGAACTTCAATTTATCATGAACTTAGTACCTGATAGTATTTTGCTTGTCTATGTTGTTGTAGATAGATGGCCCGTGCTGTTGTTCCATAGAATTTTAATGCGTTCCTTGAGAAAGCAAAGTTGAAAGATGATGGTAGTAATTACACGGACTCGGTCCGTGTATTGAGGATTATCCTCATTGCTACACAGAAGAATTACGTCCTGGAAGCACTGCTGGGTGCTAGGCCTGCTGCAGATGCAACTAACGACGTTAAGAACGTCTGGCAGAGCAAAACTGATGACTACTCGATAGTTCAGTGTGCCATGCTTTACGGCCTAGAACCGGGACTTCAACGACGTTTTGAATGTCATGGAGCATATGAGATGTTCCAGGAGTTGAAGTTAATATTTCAAGCAAATGCCCGGATTGAGAGATATGAAGTCTCCAATAAGTTCTACGCTGCAAGATGGAGGAGAATAGTTCTGTCAGTGAACATATACTCAAAATGTCTGGGTATAACAATCACTTGATTCAACTGGGAGTTAATCTTCCGGATGATAGTGTCATTGATGTAATTCTTCAATCAACGCCACCAAGCTACAAGAGCTTCATGATGAACTATAATATGCATGGATAAGACAATTCCCAAGCTCTTCGCAATGCTAAAGGCTGCGGAGGTAGAAATCAAGAAGGAGCATCAAGTGTTGATGGCCAACAAGACCACCAGTTTCAAGAAAAAAGGGTAAAGGGAAGAAGAAGGGGAACTTCAAGAAGAACAACAAACAAGTTGCTGCTCAAGAGAAGAAACCTAAGTCTGGACCTAAGCCTGAGACTGAGTGCTTTCGCAAAGCAGACTAGTCCTTTGGAAGCGGAACCGCCCCAAGTATTTAGCGGACAAGAAGGATGGCAATGTGAATAAAGGTATATATGATATACATGTTATTGATGTGTACCTTACTAAAGCTCGCAGTAGCACCTGGGTATTTGATACTGGTTCTATTGCTAATATTTGCAACTCGAAACAGGGACTACGGATTGAGCGAAGATTGGCTAAGGACGAGGTGACGATGCGCGTGGGAAATGGTTCCAAAGTCGATGTGATCGCCGTCGGCACGCTACCTCTACATCTACCTTCAGGATTAGTTTTAGACCTGAATAATTGTTATTTGGTGCCAGCGTTAAGAATGAACATTATATCTGGATCTTGTTTGATGCGAGACGGTTATTCATTTAAATCTGAGAATAATGGTTGTTCTGTTTATATGAGTAATATCTTTATGGTCATGCACCCTTGAAGAGTGGTCTATTTGTGTTGAATCTCGATAGTAGTGATACACATATTCATAATGTTGAAGCCAAAAGATGCAGAGTTGATAACGATAGTGCAACTTATGTGTGGCACTGCCGTTTGGGTCATATTGGTGTAAAGCGCATGAAGAAACTCCATACTGATGGACTTCTGGAATCACTTGGTACTTGCGAACCATGCCACATGGGCAAGATGACTAAAACGCCGTTCTCCGGAACAATGGAGCAAGCAACAGATTTGTTGGAAATCATACATACTGATGGATGTGGTCTGATGAATATTGAGGCTCGCGGCGGGTATCGTTATTTTCTCACCTTCACAGATGATTTGAGCAGATATGGGTATATCTACTTAATGAAACATAAGGTTGAAACATTTGAAAAGTTCAAAGAATTTCAGAGTGAAGTGGAAAATCATCGTAACAAGAAAATAAAGTTTCTACAATCTGATCATGGAGGAGAATATTTGAGTTACGAGTTTGGTCTACATTTGAAACAATGCAGAATAGTTTCGCAACTCACGCCACCTGGAACACCACATCGTAATGGTGTGTTAGAACGTCGTAATCATACTTTACTAGATATGGTGCGATCTATGATGTCTCTTACTGATTTACCACTATCGTTTTGGGGTTATGCTTTAGAGACGGCTGCATTCACGTTAAATAGGGCACCATCGAAATCCATTGAGACGACGCCTTATGAACTATGGTTTGGCAAGAAACCAAAGTTGTCGTTTATAAAGTATGGGGTTGCGATGCTTATGTGAAAAAGCTTCAACCTGATAAGCTCGAACCCAAGTCGGAGAAATGTGTCTTCATAGGATACCCAAAGGAAACTATTGGGTACAACTTCTATCACAGATCTGAAGGCAAGACATTTGTTGTTAAGAATGGATCCTTTCTAGAGAAGGAGATTCTCTCGAAAGTAGTGAGTGGGAGGAAAGTAGAACTTGATGAGGTAACTGTACCTGCTCCCTTATTGGAAAGTAGTTCATCACAGAAACCGGTTCCTGTGACACCTACACCAATTAGTGAGGAAGCTAATGATATTGATCATGAAACTTCACATCAAGTTACTATCGAACCTCGTAGGTCAACCAGAGTAAGATCCGCACCATAGTGGTATGGTAATCCTATTCTGGAAGTCATGTTACTTGACCATGGAGAACCTACGAACTATGAAGAAGCGATGGTGAGCCCAGATTCCGCAAAATGGCTTGAGGCCATTAAATTTGAGATGGGGTCCATGTATGAGAACAAAGTGTGTACTTTGGTTGACTTGCCCGATGATCGGCAAGCCATAGAGAATAAATGGATCTTCAAGAAGAAGATTGACGCTGACGGTAATGTTACTGCCTACAAAGCTTGACTTGTTGCAAAAGGTTTTCGACAAGTTCAAGGGGTTGACTACGATGAGACTTTCTCACCCGTAGTGATGCTTAAGTTTGTCCGAATCATGTTAGAAACTGCCGCATTTTATGATTATGAAATTTCGCAAATGGATGTGAAAACTGCATTCCTGAATGGATTTCTGGAAGAAGAGTTGTATATGATGCAACCAGAAGGTTTTGTCGATCCAAAGGGTGCTAACAAAGTGTGCAAGCTCCAGCGATCCATTTATGGACTGGTGCAAGCCTCTCGGAGTTGGGATAAACATTTTGATAGTGTGATCAAAGCATATGGTTTTATCTGATTTTTGGAGAAGCTTTGTATTTACAAGAAAGTGAGTGGGAGCTCTGTAGCATTTCTAATATTATATGCGGATGACATATTGTTGATTGGAAATGATATAGAATTTCTGGATAGCATAAAAGGATACTTGAATAAGAGTTTTTCAATGGAAGACCTCGGTGAAGCTGCTTATATATTGGGCATCAAGATCTATAGAGATAGATCAAGATTCTTAATTGGACTTTCACAAAGCACATACCTTGATAAAGTTTTGAGAAAGTTCAAAATGGATCAAGCAAAGAAAGGGTTCTTGCCTGTGTTAGAAGGTGTGAAGTTGAGTCAGACTCAATGCCCGACCACTGCAGAAGATCGAGAGAAAATGAAAAATGTTCCCTATGCTTCAGCCATAGGCTCTATCATGTATGCAATGTTGTTTCCAGACCTGATGTGTGCCTTGCTATTAGCTTAGCAAGGAGGTACCAAAGTAATCCAGGAGTGGATCACTGGAGAGCGGTCAAGAACATCCTGAAATACCTGAAAAGGACTAAGGATATGTTTCTCGTTTATGGAGGTGACAAAGAGCTCGTCGTAAATGGTTACGTCGATTCAAGCTTTGACACTGATCCGGACGATTCTAAATCGCAAACCAGATACGTGTTTTTATTGAACGGTGGAGCTGTCAGTTGGTGCAGTTCTAAACAAAGCGTCGTGGCGGGATCTATGTGTGAAGCGGATTACATAGATGCTTGAAGCAGCAAATGAAGGATGCGGATGAAGGAGTTCATATCCGTTCTAGGTGTCATACCTAGTGCATCGGGTCTAATGAAAATCTTTTGTGACAATACTGGTGCAATTGCCTTGGCAAAGGAATCCAGATTTCACAAGAGAACCAAGCACATCAAGAGACGCTTCAATTCCATCTAGGATCAAGTCCAGGTGGGAGACATAGAGATTTGCAAGATACATACGGATCCGAATGTTGCAGACCCGTTGACTAAGCCTCTTCCACGAGCAAAACATGATCAGCACCAAGACTCCATGGGTGTTAGAACGATTATTGTGTAATCAAGATTATTGACTCTAGTGCAAGTGTGAGACTGAAGGAAATATGCCCTAGAGGCAATAATAAAGTTATTATTTATTTCCTCATATCATGATAAATGTTTATTATTCATGCTAGAATTTTATTAACCGAAAACATAATACATGTGTGAATACATAGAAAAACATAGTGTCACTAGTATGCCTCTACTTGACTAGCTCGTTGATCAAAGATGGTTGAGTTTCCTAGCCATAGACATGAGTTGTCATTTGATTAACGGGATCACATCATTAGGAGAATGATGTGATTGACTTGACCCATTTCGTTAGCTTAGCACTTGATCGTTTAGTTTATTGCTTTCTCCATGACTTATACATCTTTCTATGACTAGGAGATTATGCAACTCCTGAATACTGGAGGAACACTTTGTGTGCTACCAAACGTCACAACGTAACTGGGTGATTATAAAGGTGCTCTACAGGTGTCTCCAATGGTGTTCTTGGAGTTGGTATAGATCAAGAATAGGATTTGTCACTCCGATTGTCGGAGAGGTATCTCTAGGCCCTCTCGGTAATGCACATCACTATAAGCCTTGCATGCAATGTGGCTAATGAGTTAGTTATGGGATGTTGCACTACAGAACGAGTAAAGAGACTTGCCGGTAATGAGATTGAGCTAGGTATTGAGATACCGATGATCGAATCTTGGGCAAGTAACATACCGATGACAAAGGGAACAACGTATATTGTTATGTTTGGCCGATGAAGATCTTCGTAGAATATGTAGGAACCAATATGAGCATCCAGGTTCCGCTATTGGTTATTGACTGGAGATCTGTCTTGGTCATGTCTACATAGTTCTCAAACCCGTAGGGTCCGCACACTTAAAGTTCGGTGACAATCGGTATTATGAGTTTATGTGTTTTGATGTACCGAAGGTAGTTAGGAGTCCCAGATATGATCATGGACATGACGAGGAGTCTCGAAATGGCCAAGACATAAAGATCGATATATTGAACGACTATATTTGGACATCGGAATGGTTCCGGGTGAGATCGGGAATATACCGAAGCACCGGGAGGTTACCAGAACCCCCCGGGGGGGTATATAGGCCTTAGGCCTTAGTGGAAAAGAGGGGAAAGGAGCAAAGGAGGGGCCCGCCCCCAAGCCCAATCCAAATTGGGAGGGGGCCGGCCCCCTTCCTTCCTCCCTCCTTCCCTTCCCTTCCCTCTCCTACTCCAACTTGGGAAGGGGGAATCCTACTCCCACCGGGAGTAGGACTCCCCACTTGGGCGCGCCTAGAGAGGGCCAGTCCTCCCCCTCCTCCACTCCTTTATATATGGGGGAGGGGTACGGCACCCCATAGACACACAAGTTGATCCTTGATCTCTCTTAGCCATGTGCGGTGCCCCCCTCCACCATAATCCACCACGGTCATATCGTAGCGGTGCTTAGGCGAAGCCCTGCGTCGGTAACTTCTGCAACACCATCATCACGCCATCATGCTGACAGAACTTTCCCGTGAAGCTCTACTAGATCGTGAGTTCGTGGGACGTCGCCGAGCTGAACGTGTGCAGTCCGCAGAGGTGCCGTAACTTCGGCGCTGGGATCGGTCGATCATGAAGACGTACGACTACATAAACCGCGTTGTCATAACGCTTCCGCTTACGGTCTACGAGGGTACGTAGACGACACTCTCCCCTCTCGTTGCTCTGCATCACCATGATCTTGCGTGTGCGTGTAGGAAATTTTTGAAATTACTACGTTCCCCAACATGTATCTCTTATCAGTGCAGCCGAAGATAATGTCATCCACATAGATTTGGCATACAAACAGTTCACCATCATATGTCTGTTGGGAAACGTAGCATGCAATTTCAAAAAAAATTCCTATGCTCACGCAAGATCTATCTAGTAGATGCATATCAAAGAGAGGGGAGAGTGTGTCAGCCCTAAATGAGACCGAAAGCGGAAGCGTTAACTTAACGCGGTTGATGTAGTGGAACGTCTTCTCGAATCAACCAATCAAGTACGAAACGTACAACACCTCCGAGTTCTGCACACTTTCAACTCGATGACGTCCCTTGAACTCTTTATCCAGCAGAGTGTCGATGGAGTCGATGAGTTTCGTCAGCACGATGACGTGATGACGGTGTTAGTGATGTGATCCGCATAGGGCTTCGGTTAAGCACTACGATGATACTATCAGAGGAGTAAACGATGGAGGGGGCACCGCACACGGCTAATAGAATGTTGTGCCTTTGGGGTGCCCCCTGCCCCCGTATATAAAGGAGGGGAGGAGGCCGGCCAACAAGGGGCGCGCCATGGGGAGAGTCCTACTAGGACTCCACTCCTAGTAGGATTAGCCCCCTTTTTTTCCTTCTTTCAGAGTAGCAAAGGGGGAAAGACAGAGGGAGTAGGAGAGGGAAAGGGGGGGGGGGGCGCCACCACCCCTTTTCCAATTCGGATTGGCAAGGGGGGGGGGGCACGCGCCACCTCCTATGGCCGGCCCTCTATAGGATCGAAAGTATTTCTAGAGGGGGGGGGGGGTGATTAGACTACTTTATCAAATAAAACTTAACCTTTTCCCAATTTTAGTTCTTGGCAGATTTTAGCAACTTAGCACAAGTCAAGCAATCTCAATGCAATTCAAGCAAGCATGCAACGAGTATATGGGCAGCGGAAAGTAAAGCATGCAACTTGAAAGAAAGTAAATGGATGGGATTGGAGTGTGCAAACGCAATTGGAGACATGGAGATTTTTTGCGTCGTTTCGATAGGTGGTGCTATCATACATCCACGTTGATGGAGACTTCAACCCACGAAGGGTAACGGTTGCACGAGTCCACGGAGGGCTCCACCCACGAAGGGTCCACGAAGAAGCAACCTTGTCTATCCCACCATGGCCATCGCCCACGAAGGACTTGCCTCACGAGGGTAGATCTTCATGAAGTAGGCGATCTCCTTGCCCTTACAAACTTCTTGGTTGAACTCCACAATCTTTACGGAGGCTCCCAAGCGACACCTAACCAATCTAGGAGACACCACTCTCCAAAAGGTAATAGATGGTGTGTTGATGATGAACTCCTTGCTCTTGTGCTTCAAATGATAGTCTCCCCAACACTCAACTCTCTCTCACAGATTTGGCTGTGGTGGAAAGATGATTTGAGTGGAAAGCAACTTGGGGAAGGCTAGAGATCAAGATTCTTGTGGTAGGATTGGAATATCTTGGTCTCAACACATGAGTAGGTGGTTCTCTCTCAGAAAATGAGTAGTGGAAGTGTAGGTGTGTTCTGATGGCTCTCTTCACGAATGAAGAATGTGTGGAGGGGTATATATAGCCTCCACACAAAATCCAACCGTTACACAAAGATTCCCAAACTCGGTGGGACCGAATCCTAAAACTCGGTCAGACCGATCCAGGTAAAAATATGAATGTTAGAGTTTTCGGTGGGACCAACTTAGTCATCTCGTGAGAGCGATGTGCTAGGGTTAGGGCATAACGTAATCTCGATGTGACCGATCGCAGAAACTCGGTGGGACCGATTTCAGCAATAGGCACATAGAGGTTGGTCAGGCAAAATCGGTGGGACCGATTCGCTCAGTTTGGTGGAACTGAAGTGTTATGAAAAGGAAACAGGGAGTTTGCAATGCAGACTCGGTGGGACCGATTTTCTCATTTCGGTGTGACCGGAATGTTACAAAAAGGAAACAGGGAGTTTGCAATCCCATCTCGGTGAGACCAAGATCTCTATCGGTGAGACCGAAGTAACTAGGGTTTGTGGCAGTGGCTATGTCAAATGAAACTCGGTGGCGCCGGATAGATCAAATTGGTGGGGCCGAATTTTACTTTTAGGTTTTGGACATTTATGGATGTGAGAAAGTGGTTGAGGGTTTTGGAGCATATCACTAAGCATTTTGAGCAAGTAAGCCATTAAGCAACACCTCATCCCCTTTTAATAGTATTGGCTTTCCTATGGACTCAATGTGATCTTGGATCACTAAAATTAAAATGTAGAGTCTTGAGCTTCTTGCCAATATATGTCCTTTGCATTTTGAGGGGTCCACATCTCTAGTCCATGCCATGCCAATCATTGAACTTTCTGAAATGATCATCTTGAAAGAGCACTAGTTCAATGAACTATATGTTGTTAAGAATTACCAAAACCACCCAGGGATTAGTTGCACTTTCAATCTCCCCCTTTTTGGTAATTGATGACAATATATAGATCAAAGCTTCGACAAATGATAATAAGAGTGAAGTACATCATCGCTTTGAGAAGTATGTGATAAGTAAGAGCTCCCCCTAAATTTGTGCATTGTTTAAAATTTTCTTTGGACTGCAAATGCACAATCAGTTAGGATCATGGGTTACTCTTCCATGTCACATACATCTTGGTGGAGCGCTCAAAATGATAAGAAATAAGAACAAGCACTCATCACCAATGCAAAATGAATGATCATACAAGAGATAGATTATGTCATCATTCAAGCATGAGCATAAAGTATGATATGATCAAGCACATGATCATACAAGGTATCTCACACACAGGCATAAAGTATCTCAACCAAGCAAGCAAAGCAAATAAGTATCAAAAAGAAGCAAATCTCTCTTTCTCCGAAGCCTATGATCTATATACTCTCTCCCCCTTTGGCAACAAGTTAACAAAAAGCTCGAAAATGCATAGTGATATGCGTCTCTCTAGGCTTGATCTTCGAAAGGAGGTGTTGAGATGACTCCAAGGACAAAAGCATCAGTTGAAGATGTTGGAGCTGGAGGGGTTGCCACTTGAAGGGCAACTGGAGCTGTGGGAGCTGTGGCTGCAGGTGCTGAAGCTGTTGTTCTTGTGTGTAGCAATGGCACTGCTGCAGACCTCTGTCCTCTAGGTACTCTGTGGAACACCTGTGTAGTTGCTTTGCCCTTCCTCTCCTCTGCTTCTTCCTAGAGCTCTTCGACTGCTGTCTGTATCTCAGTCACTTTCAAGTCCAGATCATAGAATTTAGTTTCTGTTATCCTCTCCAAGCTTTCTTGGTTCTGAGTCAGGGTGGCCAGTCCTTTCTCAATCCTCAAGGTTGCTTGAATCAGATATCCAAGCTGGTCTTGCTTTGACTTGAGGAACACTCCTGAAGCTTCTGCAGCACTGGGCATCTTTGCTGCTTTCTCTGGTTTGGCTTTCTGTCTCTTTTCTTATGCCTCTAGGGAAGTGGGATCTTCAGCTGTCATGACAACAGTGTTGTCCTCAAAGTCTGGCTACAAAGGCAGATGCTCTTTGTCCAACAGGTACACTCCCTTGGGAATCTTGGAATTGATCAGCATTTGAATGTGTGGTGCATACCCACATGATCTTTTCGGGTCAGCTACTTTCCTCTTGATTGTCTCAACAATCAAGCTCATAACCTTGAACTTTTGTGGCACAACATCAAACAGCTGTAACAAGTTGATGGAATGGCCTCTGATCATCCTGTGATCTCCATATTTGGGCAACAGAGTGTGCCTCAATATGGTGTTTATGGTGGGAAAACGAGACAACAAGTAGTAGACTGACCCAAACTTATGTGTTTCCAAGGCCTTATCTAGAATTTCCTTATACATATTGGCCATGGAGTTATGATCCTTCTTCTTCTCAGCATTGACATCAATGTCATTCTCTTCTTCTTTTGGGTGCATTTATGAGCTTGGCCCACTCATCAATTGTATATTGGTTCCTCCGACCTTCAGTCATCCACACAATCCTTCCATCAGGATAAAAATGAGCTATTGAGTAGAATTGCATAATGAGCTCATCATTCCACTTTGTCAACTCTTGACCAACAAAGTCATCAACACCATTGATCTTGAAGCTGTCATGCACTCCTCAGAAATGATCTGCATTTGCATCAATGTATTTCCAATCAACCCATCTCATGTCACTTACAATGGGCTTCTTGTCCAGCAAAACTGTCTCATTAAAATCTTGTTGCTCTTTGGTGTGGAACCTGTAGTCCACTGCAGTCCTCCTTCTCATAGCATATGGATCTGACAGTCTCCATCTTTTGAGACATGCATCCTTTCTCTCCTTCATGTTTTCAGCTACTGGATGACTCATCATGGTCTGAAATCTTAGGTTTGAGCTTCACGAGCACTTGGGCTTCAGCATCTTCTGCAGCTTCAGGCACTGGGGCCTTGTTCTTCTCTGAAGCAGGTATGTTCCTGGTGCTTCTCTTTGGAGCTATCTTGGTGGCTTGAGTTGGTGCTTTGGGGGCTGTCTTTGGCTTTGAAGGAGCTTCCCCAGACTTGATGGCATCCCCCATCAACTTTTGAGACTTGGCAGGAGGTGCTTGTGGCTCTTCCTCCTCACTAGCAGAGTCTCTCCTCATGGATGGATTTCCAAGCACTCTAGCAGTGGTTTTCCTGACTCTCTTGTTGCCTTCTTCACCTGATCTTTGCTCAAGTGAGAATGTCATGGTCTTTTGAGTTGCTCCCCTGGCCTTAGACATAGGAATTCTCCTGGCAGGGGACTTCACATTCTTTCCTGGCTTGGTGGAAGAAACATCACCATATTCCTTCTTTAGCACTTTCTTCTTTGAGCTGACTTCCTCAATCTCAAATTCTTCATCTTCAGAGTCTGATGTTTTCTTCTTTCTCTGCCTAGTCTGAGCCTTAGGCAGGTTGCTTGGGGTGCTCCTGCTTCCTTCACATAGCTTCCAGAGGGACTAGTGCCCTCACTCAAGTCCATCTGCTCCTCTGACTTGTTCTGACTATCGCTTTGATCAGAAATTCTGCACAGCAAACTGAGAACTGACCCTGTGAATAGTTGTAGATGCTTCTACACAATCATGATCAAAGACAAATGGTACATCTTTTTGTAATAAATTGGTCAGAGGCCGAGAAATTTTTGAGAAGTCCTTAATGAACCTCCTATAAAATCCGGCGTGACCAAGGAAACTTCTTATACCTTTGATGTCCTTGGGACATGGCATCTTTCAATAGCATCAACTTTGGCTTTATCAACTTCAATACCTCTTTCGAAACTTTGTGCCCCAAGACAATACCTTCATTAACCATAAAGTGGCACTTTTCCCAATTCAAGACAAGATTAGTTTCTTCACATCTACGCAAAACTTCGATCAAGATTGCTCAAGCAATCATCAAAAGAGGAACCATAGACGGAAAAATCGTCCATGAAAACCTCACAAATCTTTTCACAAAAATCAGAGAATATAGCCATCATGCATCTTTGAAAGGTAGCGGTGCATTACATAAAC
The DNA here is from genome assembly GCA_021605145.1 of Aegilops bicornis. Taxonomy (NCBI): domain Eukaryota; kingdom Viridiplantae; phylum Streptophyta; class Magnoliopsida; order Poales; family Poaceae; genus Aegilops; species Aegilops bicornis. The sequence continues at coordinate 678,978,920 of CM038673.1, read as the reverse complement.
CAAAAGGCATCGTCTATAAGCAAAAGTACCAAAAGGGCATGTAAAAGTAGTCTTTGATTGATCTTTAGCCGACCACGGTATTTGAGAGAAACTAGAATAACCATCTAGAAAGCAATGATGTGTATGTTTGCATAATCTTTCTAGCATTTGATCAATAAAAGGTAAGGGGCAATGATCTTTCTTAGTAGCTTTATTTAATTTGCGGAAATCAATTACCATCCTATAACCTGTGATAATTCTTTGTGGAATCAATTCATATTTATCATTAGGGACAACAGTAATACCTCCCTTCTTAGGGACACAATGGACATGACTTACCCACTGACTATCGACAGCGGGATAAATTATACCTTCCTCCAGAAGCTTGAGTATTTCTTTTCTTACCACTTCTTTCATTTTAGGATTCAAACATCGTTGAGGATCACGAACTGGTTTGGCATCCGCTTCCAAATTTATTTTATGTTGACATAGAGTGGGACTAATGCCCTTAAGATCATCAAGAGTATTTCCAATAGAGGCACGGTGCTTCTTCAGAGTTTTCAATAATCTTTCTTCTTCATGCTCTGAAAGGTTAGCACTAATAATAACAGGATATATTTTCTTTTCATCAAGATAAGCATATTTAAGATTATCAGGCAACGGTTCAAGCTCAAACACGGGATCACCCTTGGATGGAGGAGGATCCCCTAGGATTTCAACAGGCAAATTGTGTTGCAGAATAGGTTCCTATTTAAAGAATACTTCATCTATTTCCCTTCTTTCATTCATGAACATCTTATTTTCATGGTCTAGCAAATAGTGTTCTAAAGGATCACTAGGAGAATGCGGCAATAGAAGCAAGACCAATAATTTCATCCTTACTAGGCAATTCTTCCTCACGATGTTGTTTACTAAATTTAGAGAAATTAAACTCATGAACCATATCATCCAAGCCAATAGTAACTCTTTGCTCTACTGGACGGGGTGAAGATACCCCGAACAAGCCCCTCAGAGAATTACTTTCCATAGTAACAAGTGACAGAAAATTTCAGCACACTATATAAATTTTTCCTTACCAAATTCCACTTACCAAAGGCGCTACACTCACCGGCAACGGCGCGGAAAAGAGTCTTGATGACCCACAAGTATAGGGGATCTATCGTAGTCCTTTCGATAAGTAAGAGTGTCGAACCCAACGAGGAGCAGAAGGAAATGATAAGCGGTTTTCAGCAAGGTATTCTCTGCAAGTACTGAAATAAGTGGTAGCAGATAGTTTTGTGATAAGATAAATTGTAACAAGTGAGGGAGTCCTGGATTAGGGGGTATCCGGACAGCCGGACTGTGTATAACGTACGGACTATTGAAGCGTGAAGACACAAGACTGAAGACTTCGGCCCGTGTCCGTATGGGACTTTTCTTGGCGTGGAAGGCAAGCTTGGCGATCCGGATATTATATTTCCTTCCTTGTAACCGACTCCATGTAAACCCTAGCCCTCTCCGGTGCCTATATAAACCGGAGAGGTTGGTCCTTAGAAGGCCGATCACAATTACATTCATACCATCATAGGCTAGCTTTTAGGGTTTAGCCTCTACGATCTCGTGGTAGATCTACTCTTGAACTACCCATATCATCAATATTAATCAAGCAGGAAGTAGGGTTTTACCTCCATTGAGAGGGCCCGAACCTGGGTAAACATCTGTGTCCCTTACTTCTTGTTACCATCAGCCTTGACACACAGATCGGGACCCCCTACCCGAGATCCGCTGGTTTTGACACCGACATCGAGCAACAAGTAACAAGAGTAAATAAAGTGCAGCAAGGTGGCCCAATCCTTTTTGTAGCAAAGTACAAGCCTGGACAAACTCTTATAATAGGAAAAGCGCTCCCGAGGACACATGGGAATATCATCAAGCTAGTTTTCATCACGTTCATATGATTCGCGTTCGGTACTTTGATGATTTGATATGTGAGTGGACCGGTGCTTGGGTGTTGTTCTTACTTGAACAAGCATCCCACTTGTGATTAACCTCTATCGCAAGCATCCGCAACTACAACAAAAGTATTAAGGTAAACCTAACTGTCGGTGTCAAAACCGGCGGATCTCGGGTAGGGGGTCCCGAACTGTGCGTCTAGGCGGATGGTAACATGAGACAAGGGATGATGTCTACTACACAACCTTCTTCTTGTAGACGTTGTTGGGCCTGCAAGTGCACAGGTTTGTAAGACAGTAGCAAATTTCCCTCAAGTGGATGACCTAAGGTTTATCAATCCGTGGGAGGCGTAGGATGAAGATGGTCTCTCTCAAGCAACCCTGCAACCAAATAACGAAAAGTCTCTTGTGTCCCCAACACACCCAATACAATGGTAAATTGTATAGGTGCACTAGTTTGGCGAAGAGATGGTGATACAAGTGCAATATGGATGGTAGATATAGGTTTTTGTAATCTGAAAATATAAAAACAGCAAGGTAACTAATGATAGAAGTGAGCGTAAACGGTATTGCAATGATAGGAAACAAGTCCTAGGGTTCATACTTTCACTAGTGCAAGTTCTCTCAACAATAATAACATAGATAGATCATATAAAAAGCCCTCAACATGCAACAAAGAGTCACTCCAAAGCCACTAATAGCGGAGAACAAACATAGAGATTATGGTAGGAGTGCAGAAACCACCTCAAAGCTACTCTTCGGATCAATCTATAAAACAGTTAAGTACTAGAATAACACCTTAAGATACAAATCAACCAAAACCTTAATGTCACCTAGATACTCCATTGTCACCTCAAGTATCCGTGGGCATGATTATACGATATGCATCACACAATCTCAGATTTATCCAACCAACATAAAAGTACTTCAAAGAGTGCCCCAAAGTTTCTACTGGAGAGTCAAGAACGTGTGCCAACCCCTATGCATAGGTTCCCAATGTCCACGAAACCCATAAGTTGATCACCAAGACATACATCAAGTGTTCTCTATAAAAGACTCAATCCGATAAGATAACTTCAAAGGGGAAACTCAATTCATCACAAGAGAGTAGAGGGGGAGAAACATCATAAGATCCAACTACAATAGCAAAGCTTGGGATACATCAAGATCGTGCCACCTCAAGAACACGAGAGAGAGAGAGAGAGATCAAACACATAGCTACTGATACATACCCTCAGCCCCGAGGGTGAACTACTCCCTCCTCATCAAGGAGAACGCCAGGATGAGGAAGATGGCCACCGGTGATGGATCCCCCCCACGACGCGATGCAGGAAAAGGGGTCCCGATTGGTTTTTGGTGGTTACGGAGGCTTGCGGAGGCGGAACTCGATCTATCTTCTGTTACGGAAGTTTTAGGGTGCGTAGGTATATATGGGTGAAAGGAGAGCGTCGGTGGAGCTACGGGGCCCAACAAGGCGGCGCGCCCGGGGTGGGCGCCCCCACCCTCATGAGCACCTCCGTATCTTGACGTGGAGTCCAAGTCCATCGGTGGGTTTCCTTCCAAAAATAACTTCTCAAGTTGATTTCATTCCGTTTGACTCCGTCGATATTCCTTTTCCTCGAAACCTTTGAAATAGGCATAAAGCGACCAAATCTGGTTTGGGCCTCCGGTTAATAGGTTAGTCCCAAAAATAATATAAAGTGGATAATAAATCCCAATATTGCTTAAAACAGTAGATAAAGTAGCATGGAGCAATCAAAAATTATAGATACGTTGGAGACGTATCAAGCATCCCCAAGCTTAATTCCTGCTCGTCCTCGAGTAGGTAAATGATAAAAAAAAATTGATGCGAAGTGCTACTTGGCATAATTTCAATGTAATTCTTCTTACTTGTGATATGAATATTCAGATCCGAAAGATTCAAGACAAAAGTTCATATTGACATAAGAAATAGTAATACTTCAAGCATACTAATCAAAGCAATCATGTCTTCTCAAAATAGCATGAAAAAAAAAAGTTCATCCCTACAAAATCATACAGTTAGGCTATGCTTCATTTTCGTCACACAAAGATGTTCCCAACTTCTATACCCCCAATGACAAGCCAAGCAATTGTTTCATACTGAAATAATCTCAAACTTTTTCAACCTTCACGCAATACATGGCGTGAGCCATGGATATAGCACTATGGGTGGAATAGAATATGATGATAGGGATTGTGTGGAGAAGACAAAATAGGAGAAAGTCTCACATTGGCGAGGATAATCAACGGGCTATGGAGATGCCCATGAATTGATGTCAACATGAGGAGTAGGGATTGCCATGCAGCGGATGCACTAGAGCTATGAATGCTCAACAAAAGAAAACTAGTGGGTGTGCATCCAACTTGCTTGCTCATGAAGACCTAGGGCATTTGAGGAAGCCCATCGTAGGAATATACAAGCCAAGTTCTATAATGAAAAATTCCCACTAGTATGAAAAAGACAACTTATGAGACTCACTATATGAAAAACTTGGTGCTACTTTGAAGCACAATATATGAGACTCACTACATGAAGAACAAGGTGCTACTTTGAAGCACAAGTGTGGGAAAGAGATAGTAGCATTGCCCTTTTTATTTATTTATTTTTTATATTTTTTGGGCCTTTTTTTGGCCTTTCTCTTTTTTTGGGCCTTTCTTTTTTGGCCTTTCTCTTTTTTTGGGCAATGCTCTAATAATGATGATCATCACACTTCTATTGATTACAACATAAGGATTACAACTCAAAAATAGAACAAGATATGACTCTATATGAATGCCTCCTGCGGTGTACCGGGATGGTGCAATGAATCAAGAGTGACATGTATGAAAAATAATGCATGGTGGCTTTGCCAGAAATACGATGTCAACTACATGATCATGCAATGGCAATATGACAAAAGTAAAGTATGTCATGATGATGATGATGAACGGAACGGTGGAAAGTTGCATGGCAATATATCTCGGAATGGCTATGGAAATGCCATAATAGGTAGGTATGGTGGCTGTTTTAAGGGAGATATCAGGAGGTTTATGTGTGATAGAGCGTATCATATCAAGGGGTTTGGATGCACCGGCGAAGTTTGCACCAACTCTCAAGGTGAGAAAGGGCAATGCACGGTACCGAAGAGGCTAACAGTGGTGGAAGGGTGAGAGTGCGTATAATCCATGGACTCAACATTAGTCAAAAGAACTCATATACTTATAGCAAAAATTTAGAAGTCATCAAAAATCAAGCACTACGCGCATGCTCCTAAGGGGATAGATTGGTAGGAAAAGACCATAGCTCGTCCCCGACCGCCACTCATAAGGATGCACAAGCCAGGTACACTTCATGTTTCAAATTTGTTACACAACTTTAACCATACGGGCATGCTACGGGACTTGCTAACTTCAACACAAGCATTCTTTAAATTCATAATCACCCAACTAGCATGACTTTAATATCACTACCTCCATATCTCAAAACAATTATCAAGTATCAAACTTCTCTTAGTATTCAACACACTCATAAGAATCCTTACAAATCTTGTATGCTTAGCATATTAGAATTAAGCACATTACCATGCTATTTAAGACTCTCAAAATAATATAAGTGAAGCATGAGAGTTCATATATTTCTTCAAAATAAAACTACCACCGTGCTCTAAAATATATAAGTGAAGTACTAGAGCAAATGACAAACTACTCAAGAAAGATATAAGTGAAGATCAATGAGTAGTCGAATAATTATACAACTATGTGAAGACTCTCCCATTTAATAATTTCAGATCTTGATACTTTATTCAAACAACAATCAAAGCTAAAGAAAACTACATTGCAAGGATAGCACAACTCATGTGAAGAAGCAAAAACTTAGGCTCAACCGACACTAACCGATAGTTGTTGAAGAAGAAAGGTGGGATGCCTACCGGGGCATCCCCAAGCTTAGATGCTTGAGACTTCTTTGAAATATTATCTTGGGGTGCCTTGGGCATCCCCAAGCTTGAACTTTTGTGTCTCCTTAATTCCTCTCATATCATGGTTTCTCTTTTTTTCCAAAGCTTCATTCACAACAAACTCAACAAGAACTCGTGAGATAGGTTAGTATAAACCAATGCAAAACCTTATCATTTTCTACTGTAACAAATCACTAACATTATTATTCAACATTGCATACTAAATGCCTCTGCATATTTAACACTACTATCCTTAAATAGAATCATTAAACAAGCAAACATATGCAAACAATGCAACCATAACAGCAATCTGCCAAAACAGTATAGTCTGTAAAGAATGCAAGATTCATCATACTTCCCTAACGCCAAAAATTATGAACTAAAATTCCCACTGTAATAAATTTATCAGATCTCAATATGCAAAAATATCCAACTTATACCACTCTCTGACTTTTCTAGAGAATTTTTGCAACAGCGGAAAACTTTCTGTTTTCAAACAGCAACATGTATACTAGCAAAATAAGCATGGCAAAGGCTATCCTTGACTTTTTTATTGAAACTAAAGATGCAAAACACTAATCTAACTAACAGAAAGCAAAACAAAACAAAATGACATGACGCTCCAAGCAAAACACGTATTATGTGGTGAATAAAAATATAGCTCCAAGTAATGTTACCGATGAGCGAAGGCGAAGAGGGGATGCCTTCAGGGCATCCCCAAGCTTAAACTCTTGGTTGCCCTTGAATATTACCTTGGTGTGCCTTGGGCATCCCAAGCTTAGGCTCTTGCCACTCCTTATTCCATATTCCATCGAATCTTTACCCAAAACTTGAAAACTTCACAGCATAAAACTTAACAGAAAACTTCGTGAGCTCCGTTAGCGAAAGAAAACAAAACACCACTTCAAGGTACTGTAATGAACTCATTCTTTATTTATATTGGTGTTAGACCTACTGTATTCCAACTTCTCTATGGTTTATAAACTATTTTACTAGCCATAGATTCATCAAAATAAGCAAACAACACAATGAAAACAGAATCTGTCAAAAACAGAACAGTCTGTAGTAATCTGTAACTAACGCAAGCTTCTGGAACTCAAAAAATTCTACCAAAATTAGAAGACCTGGAAAATTTGTTTATTGATCAGAAGCAATTGGAATAAGTATTTTATCACTTTCTGGTGATTTTAACAATTCGTGCACTGAGCGCAAAGATTCTGGAAATTACAGCAAGATCAAATAACTATCACCCAAGAAGATCTAATAGGTTTAACTTGGCACAAACACTAATTAAAAGATAAAACCACATCTAAACAGAGGCTAGATGGATTATTTATTCCTAAACAGAAGCAAAAAGCAAGAAACTAAAATAAAATTGGGTTGCCTCCCAACAAGCGCTATCGTTTAATGCCCCTAGCTAGGCATTATGATTTCAATGATGCTCACATAAAAGATAAGAATTTAAACATAAAGAGAGCATCATGAAGAATATGACTAGCACATTTAAGTCTAACCCACTTCCTATGCATAGGGATTTTGTGAGCAAACAACTTATGGGAACAAGAATCATCTTGCATAGGAAGGTAAAACAAGCATAACTTCAAAAATTTAAGCACATAGAGGAAACTTGATATTATTGCAATTCCTACAAGCATATATTCCTCCCTCATAATAATTCTCAGTAGCATCATGAATAAATTCAAAAATATAACCAGCACCTAAATCATTCTTTTCATGATCTACTTGCATAGAAATTTTACTATTCTCCACATAAGCAAAATTCTTCTCATTCGGAATAGTAGTGGGATCAAAATCAACAAAATAACTATCATATGATTGAGAATTAAGATCAAGATGACAAGTTTCATGGTTATCATTATTCTTTACAGCATACGTGTCATCACAATAATCATCATAGATAGTAGGCATGCTTTCATCATAGTAAATTTGCTCATCAAAGCTTGGGGACAAAAATATCATATTCATCAAACATAGCTTCCCCAAGCTTGTGGCTTTGCATATCATTAGCATCATGGATATTCAAGGAATTCATACTAACAACATTGCAATCATGCTCATCATTCACATATTTAGTGCCAAATATTTTAATGCATTCTTCTTCTAACACTTTGGCAAAATTTTCCTTTCCATCATACTCACGAAAGATATTAAAAAGATGAAGCGTATGAGACAAACTCAATTCCATTTTTGTAGTTTTGTTTTATAAACTAAACTAGTGCTAAAACAAGAAACAAAAAGATTTGATTGCAAGATCTAAATATATACCTTCCAAGCACTCACCTCCCGACAGCGGCGCGCGGAAAAGAGCTTGATGTCTACTACACAACCTTCTTCTTGTAGGCGTTGTTGGGCCTACTAGTCACACAGTTTTGTAGGACAGTAGCAAATTTCCCTCAAGTGGATGACCTAAGGTTTATCAATCCGTGGGAGGCGTGGGATGAAGATGGTCTCTCTCAAGCAACCTGCAACCAAATAACAAAAGTCTCTTGTGTCCCCAACACATCAATACAATGGTAAAATGTATAGGTGCACTAGTTCAGCGAAGAGATGGTGATACAAGTGCAATATGGATGGTAGATATAGGTTTTGTAATCTGAAAATATTAAAACAGCAAGGTAACTAATGATAAAAGTGAGCGTTAACGGTATTGCAATGATAGGAAACAAGGCCTAGGGTTCATACTTTCACTAGTGCAAGTTCTCTCAACAATAATAACATAGATAGATCATATAACAAGCCCTCAACATGCAACAAAGAGTCACTCCAAAGCCATTAATAGCGGAGAACAAACATAGAGATTATGGTAGATGCAGAAACCACCTCAAAGCTATTCTTTCGAATCAATCTATAAAAGAGTTCATACTAGAATAACACATTAAGATACAAATCAACCAAAACCCTAATGTCACCTAGATACTCCATTGTCACCTCAAGTATCCGTGGGCATGATTATACGATATGCATCACACAATCTCAGATTCATCCAACCAACATAAAAGTACTTCAAAGAGTGCCCCAAAGTTTCTACCGGAGAGTCAAGAACGTGTGCCAACCCCTATGCATAGGTTCCCAATGTCACGAAACCCGCAAGTTGATCACCAAGACATACATCAAGTGTTCTCTATAAAAGACTCAGTCCGATAAGATAACTTCAAAGGGGTAACTCAATTCATCACAAGAGAGTAGAGGGGGAGAAACATCATAAGATCCAACTACAATAGCAAAGCTCGGGATACATCAAGATCGTGCCACCTCAAGAACACGAGAGACAGATCAAACACATAGCTACTGGTACATACCCTCAGCCCCGAGGGTGAACTACTCCCTCCTCGTCATGGATAGCGCCGGGATGATGAAGATGGCCACCGGTGATGGATCCCCCCTCGTGAGGTACCGAAAGGGGTCGATTGGTTTTTGGTGGTTCTGGAGGCATGCGTGGCGGAACTCGATCTTTCTTCTGTTATGGAAGTTTTAGGAGTGCGTAGGTATATATGGGTGAAAGGAGAGCGTCGGTGGAGCTACGGGGGCCCCCACGAGGCAGGCGCGCCTAGGGGGTGGCGCGCCCCCACCCTCGTGAGCACCTCCGTATCTTGACGTGGAGTCCAAGTCCATCAGGTGGGTTTCCTTCCAAAAATAACTTCTCCGATTGATTTCGTTCGTTTTGACTCCGTCGATATTCTTTTTTCTCGAAACACTAAAATAGGCATAAAGCAGCAAATCTGGGCTGGGCCTCCGGTTAATAGGTTAGTCCCAAAAATAATATAAAAGTGGATAATAAAGCCCAATATTGCCTAAAACAGTAGATAAAGTAGCATGGAGCAATCAAAAATTATAGATACGTTGGAGACGTATCAAGGGACACGATGTTTTTACCCAGGTTCGGGCCCTCTCGATGGAGGTAAAACCCTACTCCTGCTTGATTAATACTGATGATATGGGTAGTACAAGAGTAGATCTAGCACGAGATCGCAGAGGCTAAACCTAGAAGCTAGCCTATGGTATGATTGTTGTTAGTCCTCTGGACTAAAACCCTCCGGTTTATATAGACACGGAAAGGGCTAGGGTTACAGTCGGTTACAATGGGAGGAGATCTACATATCCGTGTCGCCAAGCTTGCCTTCCACGCCAAGGAAAGTCCCATCCGGACACGGACGAAGTCTTCTATCTTGTATCTTCATAGTCCGGAGTGCGGCCAAAGGTTATAGTCCGGCTATCCGGACGCCCCTAATCCAGGACTCCTCGGTAGCCCTGAACCAGGGCTTCAATGAGCGAACCCGGCGCAGATTGTCTTCGGCATTGCAAGGCGGGTTCCTCCTCCGAATACTTCATAGAAGATTTTGAACACAAGGATAGTGTCCGGCTCTGCCACATACCACCGTAGAGAGAATAATATTTACACAAATCCAATCTGCTGACGTATTCCACAGCGTGACACCACACCGCGGCCAAGCCTTTATTCGAATCGTTTTACTGTCCCACCTCAGCGCGTTTATCGAGGCGGTTTCCTTGGCATGTCTTGTCAAAGCAGAGATCGTGTCCCCTTATCCCGGGATTCTCATCAATACGGGCGTGGGTAACCCAACCGTGCCATTAATTACGGCGCTTGGGAGATAAGCGAGTTTTACCAGGCTGGTAGGGGCACGTGGTTTAAATCCGCCCATATAAGGGACAAGGATCCACCTTTCTCATCCGCCTTCTTCCTCCTTTGCTTATCCATTTTCGTGCACTCGAGCTCCAGCGCCCAAGTCCGCACATCCCACCTCAACCTTCTCCAGCCATGTCCGGAGCGGGAGGCAAGTGGATGGTCTCCTCTGTTACGGAGGGGCACATCAAAAAGCTGAGGAAAGCCAGATACTTGTCCAACGACATTGCGCACCGGCTTCCAGATGAGGGGCAGCTCATCCCACCCCGAGCCCCATGAGAGGGTTGTGTTCCTCACCCATTTCCTCCAGCGTACTAGGTTTCCCACTTCACCCATTTGTCAGGGGCTCATGTTGTACTACGGCCTGGATTTCCACGATCTGGCCCGAACTTCATCCTCAACATCTCGGCGTTCATCGTCGTGTGCGAGGCCTTCCTACGCATCCAGCCCCACTTGACTTATGGTGAAGACCTTCAATGTCAAGCCGAAGGTAGTGGGCGGCCGCCAAGTAGTCTTGGAGGGGCCATGGTTGGCAAGATGCCCAACGTCCTATGGCTCGAGGGATCCTTCGTAGAGACCATAAAGGGGTGGCAATCGGGGTGGTTCTACATCACCGAGCCGCGTGATCCTGAATGGGCAGCGGCCCCCGAATTCCGATCTAGCATCCCCACGCGGCTCACTTCCTGGAAAGAGAAGGGCATGTCTTGGGGTAATTCGGAAGAGCTTACCGGACTCCAAACATGCGTCCAAAACCTGGTGAGCAAGAAGCTCAAACTCGTCAACGTAGTCGAGGTCATGCTCAACCGCCGGATCCTCCCGTGCCAACAACAGGCTTTCAGCTTGTGGGGGTTTGATCTGGCACATCTTGAACTTCGAGCAGGCTCTTGACACTACGTCACGAAGGCGCTGGAAGAGTCTTGTTCAAGGCGCCGAGGCTCCGCATCCGCTACCGAGGATCGCGGATTCAGCCCGCAGCATCAAGCCAACGCGGTAAGCTATTTTACCCTTACGTGATACTTGTTTTCATAGTTTGACTCTATCACGGGATCTAAACTCCCTTACCTTTGACAGGATTGGCGAGAAGGCGTCCGAGCGAGATCAAGCTGTCCGGCTCCCTTCGCCGAAGACCAGTGGGCCTTAGCTTAGCGGGGCTGCTGGTTCCGGCGCCTTACGTGGTCTTGGGAGAAGAAGGCCAAGAAGAAGGCAGCGGGAACTCAAAGAGTTCCGGCGCTGTGGTGTCGGACGCATCGTCCGATGACTCGAGGCGGACTCCTCCCCAAAAAGCGAGGAGGAGGAAGAGAGGTCTCTCCCAGTGAAGAGAAGAAAGAAAGGCCGCCCAAGCGGGGGAGGTCAAGAAGGAAGGACCCTTCCTCCGGACTACTCCACTAACGCCCGATGTGGCGAAGAGGAGTGGCCATCGAGGCCAAGCCCACGGAAAAGTCGTAAGTATCCGGATACGAGAATAACTCATGGCGTTCCTTTATTGCACAATATCTTGACGCCGAATATAATCGTGCGATCCGCCCGATCCCAGTCGGCGTGTCGTCGGCGGCTCCTTAAGCTCGTTGGATGTGAATAGCACTTCACTTCGGCCGCCTCCTCCCCTCGCGCTGCGGATGATGCCGAGGTGGGGTCCCAAAGGGCCAAGCCAGGAGGAGGTGGTCTGGAGGCGCCCGCAAGGCGACCTCCGGACTCGGCGCAAAGGGGACAAAACCCCAAGGGCTCCAAGTTTGGCCTGGGCGGACACCTGCACCGGAACCTTGATGGTTCGAGTCCGGCAGCGCCCCTAGTAAGAAGGGAAGCCTCTGACGCCGGTGACCGCCGTCCAACCCGGAGGCACGGATAATCTCTTTGGATGTGTAACTTGGCGCCTCCATCGGCGAGGAGCACCGCACTATTATGAGTGCGGTGATCCGGAAAATTCGATCCGCCAAGGCGGGCTGTTGAAGCTTGTGCTGACCTTCTAACGAGGCTTTGAGGTATGTATTTAAGATATGTAAAAATATTACCGCATAGGCGGTAGCCTGATGCTCGGTTTGGTGTTGGAAAGAAAAGCCAAACCGAGGATCTAAAAGATATATCTGTGAGAGTCTAACATAAGTATGCCAATATGGGAATGCAGTCGCGTTCTTGACATCTGCCGACCGACTGCGGAGGTCGATGCATTGAAGCGAGCCTTGGCGGTCCGAGAACGAGCTCGGCCTTGCCAAGAAGCAGCTCGAGGACAAGGAAGGTAAGTAATACCTTATGTAAATATATAAAAAGATGTGGTTGCAAAAATGACAGGACCAACATGAGTATTACAGGGCCACAACCGGTGGCAACCACGAAGAAAAGCGCTATCAAGGCCGAAGAAAATGCGGCCGTGGGCGCATCGAGCGAGAAAAGCAGGAGGCGCGGGTGGCGGCGGTGCAGCAAGAGCTCCAGGCTCTCGTGAAAAAACACGAGAGTTTGGAGCTTGACTCAAAGACTCGAGAGTCCGAGCTTGCCTCTGCCCTTGAGAGTGCCAAATCTGCCAAGTCCGAAGCCCAAAAAGCCCTCCAGGAAATTGAGGCGATGAAGAAGATAGCAGCGGGTAAGGCATTCTTTATGCAAAGCAAGCACTTGAAAGTGAATTACTTGTTACTTACGAGTCAAGACTCTCCGGAGCATTTGCAGATCTGCGCCCTTGATGTGGCCGAGACCTGCCGCCTACTACCGGGCCGAGGAGGGAACTCTACCGAGAAGGTGTTACGGTCTCGATATCTTTGAGGGCGGACACCGATGCCTTTGAGCGACCAGCTAAAGCAGCTGGTCGAGCTCCATAAGGTGGCGAATAGGCCTGAAGGGCCTTATAGTCCGGCTATGTCACAGGAGGTCATGCTGGGAGCTACTTTGGGCTGGTGAGGCGGCTGGCGGATGCCTGTCCACGGCTTGAGGTCATCAAGCGCTCCGTATGCATCGAAGACGCCCGTAGGGCCCTTGCCCATGTTAAAGTGCATTGGGGCAAGATGGATGTTGAGAAGCTGGTGACAGATGGGCCACCGCAGGGCAAGGAGCATCGCAAAGCCGAGATGTATTATGAGGCGTCTGAAGGGTGCCCGCCTTGTGGCGGATGAATATTCCAAGGATGTAATTTATGAGTAAACTTCGCTCGTGTTATCACATGCGCGAAAACTTGTTCATATCGCTAAGCAACACTATTTGAATTTAAAATATTACCTTACATGCGGCCGTTTATTAAATCTGAGAGATGGCGAGTCGTAAACACGCCCCCATGCCATGAGTCTTTGGGGTGTTGGGATAAACCTGGCGCTCTTGTTCCCATTCTTGGGTCCTTGAGGAGGCGCTTTCGGCACAGAACAAGGCAATCGGACTATAATGCGTTATCACTCTCCTTAGCCATAGAATTCTATAATTTTAAATTTGGCGAAGCCTTGTATTCGGAAGACCGAGTTGAGGCGCTATCACGCCTAGGCTGGACAAAGCCGGCTCCTTGCTCTAAGCGGCATAAGTCTTTAGGGACTCGAAACCTCTCGAATAGCGACCAGCTCTCGCCCTATCATGACGGTCAGTTTTAGCTTTCTCTACTGAGGTGCTTAACCCAGCTCAACCGGGGCACAAAGCAGTAGTTCTCCCGGCGCTTCCTTAGCCGATATAGCGGAACGTAAGGTACAAAAACATGGGGCAGGCAAACCCAACTATTTACCCAAGACATGATTCGAGCCGATGCATATAATGCTATAAGTTCGGGTGCCGCTTTTCGTGAGAGTGTTCGGACTTCTCACACCATAATGCAGGGTACTTAAGCCCCTGGTGTATTGGCCGTACCAAATTATGCGGTTGCATAATGTCATAATGAACATATTCACATAAAAAGGAATGCAATAATAGACAAAAGCTATGTATTGTTTATTCTAAAAGGCTGTGGTAAGCGAGCGATACAAATAGTCACGATAAGCAAGAGATGGGACTATTTGACATGTCCCCCTCCAGGGGCGGGCTGCGGGATGGTATGTAAGACAGATATTTAGCTCGTTATAGAGACCACCTTGACATTCGACGTAGCTTTCTGCCTCCCTGGCTGTTGCATCGTGTGTTCGGCGATTGTCTTGCCGGACAGGCCTTAGGAAGTGGAGTCCTGAAAGTAAGAAAAGAATGACAAAATCGGGAGCCCCTAGTGCGGTTGAGCCGCATTTTGGGCATGTCGTGGTCGCGCCTCCCCTATGCCCATGGTATTTCGGGCGTAATTCTGCACGTGTAATCTTGGTTTACGCAATTCGCGAGGAGCTGGGGTTGGGGCCGCATTGCTTTCTGGCGATGCTTTCCGGGCGTGCGAGCGATCTTGTTGTAGGTTACTCCGGGCGTGCTTGACGGTGTCCAGACGTTTAATAGCCGGACTGGAGAATTGCCTTGAAAGGCTACTTTGTACTTCCGCTGCGAGGGCCGCCGTATGCTCCTCCATTCGGAGAGAGTGTTCGGTGTTTCCATTGACCGTAATGACTCCTCGAGGGGCTGGCATCTTGAGCTTGAGGTATGCATAGTGCGTCACCGCATTGAACTTTGCAAATGCGGTTCGTCCGAGCAGTGCGTGATAGCCACTGCGGAACGGGACTATGTCGAAGATTAACTCCTCGCTTCGGAAATTATCCGAGGATCCGAAGACCACCTCAAGTGTGGCGAGCCTGTACACTTGGCCTCTACACTGATACGGCGCCTTTAAAGAAGCGTCTTTGTGGGTTTAATCCTTGAGGATCTATGCCCATTTTCACCTTTGTATCTGATAAAGCGGGTTCGAGTCTTGCCGCCCGTCCATATGGACTCTAGTGAGGTGAAATCCGTCAATGATTGGGTCTAGAACCAATGCGGCGAATCCGCCATGGCGGATGCTAGTGGGGTGGTCCCTTTGATCAAAGGTGATCGGGCAGGAGGACCATGGGTTGAACTTTGGGCGGCCCGGCTCCAACGAATATCGTCCACGAGTGCATGCTTCCGCTCCCTTTTGGGTATGTGGGTTGCGTATATCATGTTCACCGTCCGCACTTGTGGGGAAGCCCTATACATCCCCTATTGTTACGTGCGGCCGAGGCTCCTCCTCGTCATCGCTATGCAGCACCTTGTCCTTTATTTTGACATTTAACTTGCTGCTGCTTGAACACCCAACAATCCTGTTGGTGTGATTGGCTAGTTTTGAAGTACCGTATACGCACGGCGATCGAGTATTCGGTCCAAGCTGGACGGGCCCGGAGTATTTCTTTTAAGTGGCTTTTTCTGCTGACCGGGTTTAGAGCCTCTGAATCCGGCATTAACTGCCGTATCCTCAGCATTGTCGCTGTTAATGCGACGCATGTGCTTGTTGCGACGCGACCTGCCATTGCTATCCTTGGTATCCGAGGCTCTTGGTCATGTTATTACTACGAGCTAGCCAGCTGTCTTCTCCAGCATAGCGGGTCATGAGTGTTGTGAGGGCTGCCATGGATTTCGGCTTTTCTGTCCTAGGTGCCGGGCAAGCCACTCGTCACCGGATGTTATGGTTGAAGGCTGCGAGGGCCTCTGCGTCCGGGAAAGTCGACTATTAGATTTTTTCTTGGTTAGGAACCGTGTCCAGAATTGTCTGGCCGATTCCTCTGGCTGCTGAATTATGTGGCTTAGGTCATCGGCGTATGGTGGTCGCACATAGGTGCCCTGGAAATTGTCGAGGAATGCGGCTTCCAGGTCCTCCCAGCAACCAATTGACTCTGCTGGCAAGTTGTTAAGCCAATGCCGAGCTGGTCCTTTAAGCTTGAGTGGGAGGTATTTGATGGCGTGTAGATCATCACCGCGGGCCATGTGGATATGAAGGAGATAATCCTCGATCCATACCGCAGGATCTATTGTGCCATCGTATGATTCGATGTTTACGGGTTTGAAACCCTTGGGTATTTGATGATCCATTTCTTCATATGTGAAGCATAGTGGGTGTGCGGCGCCTCTGTACTGGGCTATATCACGACGTAGCTCGAATGAGCTTTGTCTACTGTATTCGGCCCGGCCGGATTTTCCGTATCCGGCATGACGGTTATCGTCACGTGTCATGGGGCGCCCACGCGATCCGTAGATCGATCTTGTTTGCCTTGCCTTGTCCTCCAATATATCTCACAGGTCTGGCGCATTTCCCCGTGTCTTGGTATTCTTTGAGCGACGTCGGGGAGCGGCTTGAGCGGAGGGCCGAGAGGCCTCTCTGTCGCGGCCACGAGGTGGCCGGTCGGCCGCGTCGTGCGTTGGTGATGTATGTTTATGTGCTTCCTCCTCTAATCGGGGTAGCAGCCTGCGCTTTGGGTAGCTCTTGGAGGGGCCTTCGAGTTCGTACTCTTCGGCCGCAAGGACTTTAGTCCATCTGTCGGCTAGCAAGTCTTGGTCAGCTCTAAGTTGTTGCTGTTTTTTCTTGAGGCTGCTCGCCGTGGCCATAAGCCTGCGTTTGAAAGCAGTCTTGTTCGGACGAGATCCTCGGGCACGACAAATTAAATGCGTCGTCGAGGCTTGCCTTGTCTTCGGAGGGAGGCATGTAATTATCGTCCTCCACCTCTCTGTCTGCCGCTCTCTCATGAGGGATGGCTTCTCCATCCTCTGTCTTTGAATCCTGCTTTGGAGGGTTGTCTTGACCTTTGTCAGGGTGTTATTATATCCCGTGCGGAATCACCATTTTCTCTTTAGGCGGGATTTAGGGCGGCATCACCGCCGGCGCTTAGGCTGCTTCTTGGAGGGTCATCCTCCGTTGTTCCATCGCCCTTCCCTTCTTTTGGGGTGTCCACCATGTATATGGCATCTGACGAGGGGCCTTCCAGTGCCCTATAGGCGCTGGTTCTTGGTCGTCTCCTGCATCGGCGTCCATACCGTCGATGTCTTCGGAGTCGAAGTCGAGCATGTCGATTAAATCATCGACAGTGGCTATGAAGTGGGTGGTGGGTGGGATTTGAATTTCTTCATCATCCGCATCCCAACCTTGCTGACCATAGTCCGGCCAGGGCTCTCCTGATAAAGAGAGAGAGACTTTAGTGAATTCAGGCGTTGAAGAGGCGAAATCTTTGAAAGATGTCCGCGGCGGCGAACTCCATGATCGGTGCCCAATCGGATTCGATTAGCAGGGGCGTGGAAGGTTCGGAGTCCGGAGAGGAGTCCGGCACCTTGGAGTCACGAGCTTCGCAAAGGACAAGGCTGGTGTTCGGCTCGATCGCCGTAGAGATTGCAGCCCCTGAGGCGGTGTCCAGCCACCGTCCTCGATTGGCGCAGTCGGCTCCGAGCTAAGGGTCGGAGCGGACAATGGTGCGCCCTTCAGGGCACTGTTCGACGGCAGAGCTAGATCATGCCCATCGTGACAGTGTGGCGCGCTCGGCTGTGGCTCGAACCCGTCGAAGATCAAGTCTCCGCGGACGTCAGCCGTGTAGTTCAAACTTCCAAATCTGACCTGATGGCCAGGGGCGTAGCTTTCGATCTGCTCCGGATGGCTGGCGAATTGGCCCGATGCAAAAGCCGCCGAATCTGAAGATCTGTCCGGGAGAAAAGTCTCACCCTGGACCGCGTCGTTGTTGATGATCGGAGGAGCCATCGGGCCTAAAGATGACGACGGAGAGGAACTCTCAATGAAAGCACCAATGTCGGTGTCAAAACCGGCGGATCTCGGGTAGGGGGTCCCGAACTGTGCGTCTAGGCGGATGGTAACAGGAGACAAGGGACACGATGTTTTTACCCGGGTTCGGGCCCTCTCGATGGAGGTAAAACCCTACTCCTGCTTGATTAATATTGATGTATGGGTAGTACAAGAGTAGATCTACCACGAGATCAGAGAGGCTAAACCCTAGAAGCTAGCCTATGGTATGATTGTTGTTCGTCCTACGGACTAAAACCCTCCGGTTTATATAGACACCGGAAAGGGCTAGGGTTACACAGAGTCGGTTACAATGGGAGGAGATCTACATATCCGTATCGCCAAGCTTGCCTTCCACGCCAAGGAAAGTCCCATCCGGACATAGGACGAAGTCTTCAATCTTGTATCTTCATAGTCCAGGAGTCCGGCCAAAGGTTATAGTCCGGCTATCCGGACACCCCCTAATCCAGGACCCCTCACTAACCATAGCATGAAACATATGGATCCAAAACAGCCCCTTACGAAGCAATGCATAATCTAGGGTTTAAGCTTCTGTTACTCTAGCAACCCATCATCTACTTATTACTTCCCAATGCGTTCATCTAGGCCCAAATAATGGTGAAGTGTTATGTAGTCGACGTTCACATAACACCACTAGAGGCTAGACAACATACATCTCATCAAAATATCGAACGAATACCAAATTCACATGACTACTAATAGCAAGACTTCTCCCTTGTCCTCGGGAACAAACGTAACTACTCACAAAGCATATTCATGTTCATAATCAGAGGGGTAATAATATGCATAAAGGATCTGAACATATGATCTTCCACCAAATAAACCAACTAGCATCAACTACAAGGAGTAATCAACACTACTAGCAACCTACTGGTATCAATCCCGGACTTGGAGACAAGAATTTGATACAAGAGATGAACTAGGGTTTGGAGATGAGATGGTGCTGGTGAAGATGTTGATGGAGATTGCCCTCTCCCGATGAGAGGAGGCGTTGGTGATGATGATGGCGATGATTCCCCCTCCGAAGTGAAGTGTCCCGGCAGAACAGCTCATGGAGCCCTAGATTAGTTCCGCCAAGGTTCCGTCTCGTGGCGGAAGAGTCTAAATCGAAAGGTTGCTTCTGATTTTTTGTCATTGAAAGACTTCATATAGGAGAAGATGGGCATCGAAGAGCCACCGGGGGCCCACGAGGTAGGGGCGCCCGGGCGCCCCACCCTCGTGAGCAGGTGTGGGCCCCTAGCCTTCATCTTTAGCGACGATTTTTCTTTATTTATTTTAAGATATACCGTGGAGTTTTAGGACTTTTGGAGTTGCAGAATAGGTCTCCAATATTTGCTCCTTTTCCATTGAATTTCAAATTTGGCATTCTCCCTCTTCATGCAAACCTTGTAAAATAAGAGAGAATAGCCATAAGTATTATGACATAACGTGAAATAACAGCCCATAAAGTAATAAATATCGATATAAAAGCATGATGCAAAATGGACGTATCAGTGCCTTCTAGTTTCATCCGTCTCATGATCATCAAAAGGAATCCACTAACAAGGTTGATCAGGTCTTGTTAACAAACTCATTCCGAATAACATGGAACCGGAGAAATTTCGAATAACACTATGTTACCTCAACGGGATATGCACATCCCTATAATAAGAATATCATATTTCTTCTTGACGGTAGGAAGAGGAAATTCAAAACCTCCAAATATAATCGATGGAATTTTTCCAATAGAATTGATACTATGAACTTGAGGTTGTTTCCTCGGAAAGTGTACCGTATGCTCATTACCATTAACATGAAAAGTGACATTGCCTTTGGTGCAATCAATAACAGCTCCTGCACTATTCAGAAAAGGTCTTCCAAGAATAATAGACATACTATCGTCCTCGGCAATATCAAGAATAACAAAGTCCATTAAAATAGTAACGTTTGCAACCACAATAGGCACATCTTCACAAATACCGACAGGTATAGCAGTTGATTTATCAACCATTTGCAAAGACATTTCAGTAGGTGTCAACTTATTCAAATCAAGTCTACGATATAAAGAGAGAGGCATAACACTAACACCAGCTCCAAGATCACATAAAGCAGTTTTAACATAATTTCTTTTGGTGGAGCATGGTATAGTGGGTACTCCTGGATCTCCAAGTTTCTTTGGTATTCCACCCTTAAAAGTATAATTAGCAAGCATGGTGGAAATTTCAGCTTTCGGTATCTTTCTCTTATTGGTAATGATATCCTTCATATACTTAGCATAAGGATTTGTTTTGAGCACATCAGTTAATCGCATACACAAAAGGATAGGTCTAATCATTTCAGCAAAGCGCTCAAAATCCTCATCATCCTTTTTCTTGGATGGTTTGGGAGGAAAAGGCATGGGTTTACGAACCCATGGTTACATTTTCTTTACCATGTTTCCTAGCAACAAAGTCTCTCTTATCATAATGTTGATTCTTTGATTGTGGGTTATCAAGATCAACAACATGTTCAACTTCTACATCATTATCATTACTAGGTTGAGCATCATCATGAACATCATCATTAACATTTTCGCTAAGTTCATGTTCATTACCAGATTGTGTTTCAGCATCCAAAATAGATATACCATTTGGATTCTCAGGTGGTTCAGCAATAGGTTCACTAGAAGTTTGCAGCGTCCTATCATTTTTCTTTTTTGCTTCCTTTTAGAAGAACTTGGCACATCAGTATTATTTCTCTGAGAATCTTGCTCAATTCTCTTAGGGTGGCCTTCAGGATACAAAGGTTCCCGAGTCATTCTACCAGTTCTAGTAGCCACTCTAACATCATAATCATTTTTCTTGCTATCATTTCATTGAGCAAATCATTTTGAGCCTTAAGTACTTGCTCTACTTGAGTGGTAACCATAGAAGCATGTTTCCTAACAAGTTTAAGTTCACATCTAACATCAACCATATAATCACCCAAGTGTTTAATCATATAGGTATTTTGTTTTAATTGTCTACCAAAATAAGCATTGAAGTCTTCTTGCTTAAACATAAAGTTATCAAACTCATCCAAGCTTGACTAGCAATTTTAGTAGGAGGGACTTGGTTTTATCATATCTATAGAGAGAATTTACCTTTACTACCGTGTCGGGTTATCGGGATCGGGGTTCTTCAATAGGTAATGGATCAAGATCATATGTTTCTCCAACAGTGATAAATTAAGACCATGTATTTCTTCAATAGGAGGTAAATTCTTAACATCTTCAGCTTTAATACCTTTTTCTTTCATAGATTTCTTTGCCTGTTGCATATCTTCAGGACTGAGAAATAGGACACCCCTCTTCTTCGGAGTTGGTTTAGGAATAGGCTCAGTAGTTGGAGCTGGAGCTGGCTCAGGAAGTGCCCAATTATTTTCATTTTTCAACATATTATTCAATAGAATTTCAGCTTCATCCGATGTTCTTTCCCTAAAAACAGAACCAACACAACTATCCAGGTAATCTCTGGAAGCATCGGTTAGTCCATTATAACAAATATCAAGTATTTCATTTTTCCTAAGAGGATGATCAGGCAAAGCATTAAGTAACTTGAGAAGCCTCCCCCAAGCTTGTGGGAGACTCTTTTCTTCAATTTGCACAAAGTTGTATATTTCCTTTAAAGCAGCTTGTTTCTTATGAGCAGGGAAATATTTAGCGAGAAGTAATAAATCATATCACAGGGACTACGCACACAACCAGGATCTAGAGAATTAAACCATATCTTAGCATCACCCTTTAATGAGAACGGAAATATTTTAAGGATATAAAAGTAGCAAGATCTCTCATCATTAGTGAACAGGGTGTCTATATCATTTAATTTAGTAAGATGTGCCACAACAGTTTAAGATTCATAGTCATGAAAATGATCAGATTCAACCAAAGTAATTATATCAGGATCAACAGAGAATTCATAATCCTTATCGGGAACACAAATAGGTGAAGTAGCAAAAGCAGGGTCAGGTTTCATTCTATCTTTAAGAGATTCTTTACTCCATTTAACTAATAGCCTCTTAAGTTCGTTTCTCTCTTTGTAGGCAAAAATAGCTGCAGAAGATTCCATATAAAAAACATAACCCTCAGGAATAACAGGCATATCTTCATCATCAATTTCATCAACGTTATCAGTTTCAATAATTTCTTTCTCTCTAGCCCTAGCAATTTGTTCATCAAGAAATTTCTTTGAGGAGCAGATAGTATCAAGCATAGAAGTAGTTTCATCATAAGTATCATGCATAGCAGAAGTGGCATCATCAATAACATCGACATATCGAGCGAATAGCGAGAAGCAGGTTTAGTTGTCGCAAGCATACTCATAAAAGAAGGTGAATCAAGTGCAGAGCTAGATGGCTGTTCCTTAGCTCCCCTAGTTGTTGAGGGATAAATTTTTGTCTTAGCGTCTTTCAAACTTTTCATAGTGTTCAGCAGATATAAATCCCAAGTGACTCAAAGAATAGAGCTATGCTCCCCGGCAACGGCGCCAGAAATTAGTCTTGATAACCCACAAGTGTAGGGGATCGCAACAGCTTTCGAGGGTAAAGTATTCAACCCAAATTTATTGATTCGACACAAGGGAGCCAAAGAATATTCTCAAGTATTAGCAACTGAGTTGTCAATTCAGCCACACCTGGATAACTTAATATCTGCAGCAAATTATTTAGTAGCAAAGTAGTATGATAGTAGTGGTAACGGTAACAAAAGAGTAATGAAAGCAAAAGCAATATTTTTGGTGTTTTGTAATGATTATATGATAACAACGGAAAGTAAATAAGCGTAAACCATTATATGGAAAGCTTCGTAGGCATTGGATCGGTGATGGATAATTATGCGGATGCGGTTCATCATGTATGATCATAACATAGGGTGACACGAACTAGCTCCAATTCATCAATGTAATGTAGGCATGTATTCCGAATATAGTCATACGTGCTTATGGAAAAGAACTTGCATGAAATCTTTTGTCCTACCCTCCCGTGGCAGCGGGGTCCCAATGGAAAGTAAGGGATATTAAGGCCTCATTTTAATAGAGAACCGGAACAAAGCATTAGCACATAGTGAATGCATGAACTCCTCAAACTATGGTCATCACCGAGAAGTATCCCGATTATTGTCACTTTGGGGTTGTCGGATCATAACACATAATAGGTGACTATAGACTTCCAAGATAGGATCAAGAACACACATATATTCATGAAAAAATAGGTTCAGATCTGAAATCATGGCACTCGGGCCCTAGTGACAAGCATTAAGCATAGCAAAGTCATAGCAACATCAACCTCAGAACATAGTGGATACTAGGGATCAAACCCTAACAAAACTAACTCGATTACATGATAGATCTCATCCAACCCGTCACCGTCCAGCAAGCCTATGATGGAATTACTCGCGCACGGCGGTGAGCATCATGAAATTGGTGATGGAGGATGGTTGATGAGACGACGGCGACGAATCCCCCTCTTCGGAGCCCTGAACGGACTCCAGATCAGCCCTCCGGAGAGGTTTTAGGGCTTGGCGGTGGCTCCGTATCGTAGAACGCGATGATTTCTTCTCCTTGATTTTTTCTCTCCGAAAGCAAATATATAGAGTTGGAGTTGGCGTTGGAGGAGATCCAGGGGGCCCACGAGGTAGGGGGCGCGCCCTAGGGGGGGCGCCCCCCACCCACGTGGGACAGTGTGGGCCCCTGGTCTTCATCTTTAGCAGTATTTTTATTATTTTTTCTAAGATATTACATGGAGTTTCAGGTCATTCCAAGAACTTTTGTTTTCTGCACATAAAACAACATCATGGCAATTCTGCTGAAAATAGCGTCAGTCCGGGTTAGTTCCATTCAAATCATACAAGTTAGAGTCCAAAACAAGGGCAAAAGTGTTTGGAAAAGTAGATACAATGGAGAGGTATCACATCGCCATGTGATTTAACATCAATAGTTCACATCTTTATGTGGTTAACACCCATAGCTCACATTGATATGTGACCAACACCCAAAGGGTTTACTAGAGTCAATAATCTAGTTCACATCGCTATGTGATTAACACCCAAAGAGTACTAAGGTGTGATCATGTTTTGCTTGTGAGATAATTTTAGTCAATGGGTCTGCACATTCAGATCCGTAAGTATTTTTCAAATTCTATGTCTACAATGCTCTGCATGGAGCTACTCTAGCTAATAGCTCCCACTTTCAATATGTATCCAGATCTAGACTTAGAGTCATCTGGATTGGTGTCAAAACTTGCATCGACGTAACCCTTTACGATGAACCTTCTGTCACCTCCTATAATCGAGAAACATATCCTTATTCCACTAAGGATAATTTTGACCGCTGTCCAGTGATCTACTCCTAGATCACTATTGTACTCCCTTGCCAAACTCAGTAGTAGGGTATACAACAGATCTGGTACATAGCATGGCATACTTTGTAGAACCTATGGCTGAGGCATAGGGAATGACTTTCATTCTCTTTCTATCTTATGCCGTGGTCAGGGTTTGAGTCTTACTCAATTTCACACCTTGTAACACAGGCAAGAACTATTTCTTTGACTGTTCCATTTTGGACTACTTCAAAATCTTGTCAAGGTATGTCCTCATTGAAAAAACTTATCAAGCGTCTTGATCTATCTCTATAGATCTTTATGCTCAATATGTAAGAAGCTTCACTTAGGTCTTTCTTTGAAAAACTCCTTTCAAATACTCCTTTATGCTTTGCAGAATAATTCTACATTTTTTCCGATCAACAATATGTCATTGACATATACTTATTAGAAATTCTGTAGTGCTCCCACTCACTTTCTTGTAAATACAGGCTTCACCGTAAGTCTGTATAAAATTATATGCTTTGATCAACTCATCAAAGCGTATATTCCAACTCCGAGATGGTTGCACCAGTCCATAGAAGGATCGGTGGAGCTTGCATATTTTGTTAGCACCTTTAGGATTGACAAAACCTTCTGGTTGCATCATATAAAACTCTTCTTTAAGAAATCCATTAAGGAATGTAGTTTTGTTTATCCATTTGCCAGATTTCATAAAATGCGGCAATTGCCAACATGATTCTGACAGACTTAAGCATAGATACAAGTGAGAAACTTCCATCATAGTCAACAGCTTGAACTTGTCGAAAACCTTTTGCGACAATTCTAGCTTTGTAGATAGTAACACTACTATCAGCGTCCGTCTTCCTCTTGAAGATCCATTTAATCTCAATGGCTCACCAATCATCGGGCAAGTCAATCAAAGTTTTTACTTTGTTCTTATACATGGATCCCATCTCAGATTTTATGGCCTTAAAACATTTTGCGGAATCTGGGCTCATCAACGCTTCCTCATAGTTCGTAGGTTCGTCATGGTCAAGTAACATGACCTCCAGAACAGGATTATTGTACCACTCTGGTGCGGATCTTACTCTGGTTTACCTACGAGGTTCTGTAGTAACTTGATCTGAAGTTACATGATCATCATCATCAGCTTCCTCACTAATTGGTGTAGGAGTCACAGGAACAGATTTATGTGATAAACTACTTTCCAATAAGTGAGCAGGTACAGTTACCTCATCAAGTTCTACTTTCCTCCCACTCACTTCTTTCGAGAGAAACTCCTTCTCTAGAAAGATTCTGAATTTAGCAACAGAAGTCTTGCCTTCGGATCTGTGATAGAAGGTGTACCCAACTGTCTCCTTTGGGTATCCTATGAAGACACATTTCTCCGATTTGGGTTTGAGCTTATCAGGATGAAACCTTTTCTTATAAGCATCGCAACCCCAAACTTTAAGAAACGACAACTTTGGTTTCTTTCCAAACCACAGTTCATACAGTGTCGTCTCAACGGATTTAGATGGTGCCCTTTTTAACGTGAATGCAGCTGTCTCTAATGCATAACCCCAAAACGATAGTGGTAGATCGGTAAGAGACATCATAGATCGCATGATATCTAATAAAGTACGGTTATGACGTTCGGATACACCATTACACTGTGGTGTTCCAGGTCGCGTGAGTAGGGAAACTATTTCACATTGTTTTAACTGAAGGCCAAACTCGTAACTCAAATATTTTACCTCTGCGATCATATCGTAGAAACTTTTATTTTCTTGTTACGATGATTCTCCACTTTACTCTGAAATTCTTTGAAATTTTCAAATGTTTCAGACTTGTGTTTCATCAAGTAGTTATACCCATATCTTCTCAAATCATCTATGAAGGTCAGAAAATAACGATACTTGCCGTAAGCCTTAACACTCATCGGACCGCATACATCAGTATGTATTATTTCCAATAAGTTAGTTGCTCGCACCATTGTTCCGGAGAACTGAGTCTTAGTCATCTTGCCCATGAGGCATGGTTCGCAAGCATCAAGTGATTACAAATCAAGTGATTCCAAAATTCCATAAACATGGAGTTTCTTCATGCGCTTTACCCCAATATGACCTAAACGGTAGTGCCACAAATAAGTTGCACTATCATTATTAACTTCTGCATCTTTTGGCTTCAACATTATGAAAATGTGTATCACCACGATCGAGATCCAACAAACCATTTTCATTGGGTGTATGACCATAGAAGGTTTTATTCATGTAAACAGAACAACAATTATTCTCTAACTTACATGAATAACCGTAGTGCAATAAACATGATCCAATCATATTCATGCTCAATGCAAACACTAAATAACATTTATTTTAGGTTCAACACTAATCCCGAAAGTATAGGGAGTGTGCGATGATGATCATATCAATCTTGGAACTACTTCCTACACACATTGTTACCTTACCCTCAACTAGTCTCTGTTTATTCTGTAACTCCTGTTTCGAGTTAATAATTTTTAGCAACCGAACAAGTATCAAATACCCAGGGGCTACTATAAACAATAGTAAGGTACACATCAATAACATGTATATCAAATATATCTTTGTTCACTTTGCCATCCTTCTTACCCACCAAATACTTGGGGTAGTTCCGCTTCCAGTGACCAGTCCCTTTGCAGTAGAAGCACTTAGTCTCAGGCTTAGGTCCAGACTTGGGCTTCTTGACTTGAGCAGCAACTTGCTTGTCGTTCTTCTTGAAGTTCCCCTTCTTCCCTTTGCCCTTTTTCTTGAAACTAGTGATCTTGTCAACCATCAACACTTGATGTTTTTCTTTGATTTCTACCTTCGCTGATTTTAGTATCGCGAAGAGCTTTGGGAATTGTTATCATCATCCCTTGCATATTATAGTTTATCACGAAGTTCTAGTAACTTGGTGATAGTGACTAGAGAACTTTGTAAATTACTATCTTATCTGGAAGATTAACTCCCACTTGATTCAAGCAATTGTAGTATTCAGACAATCTGAGCACATGCTCATTGGTTGAGCTATTCTCCTCCATCTTGTAGGCAAAGTACCGTCAGAGGTCTCATACCTCTCGACACGGGCATGAGTATGAAATATCAATTTCAACTCTTGGAACATCTTATATGCTCCCTGGTGTTCAAAACATTTTTGAAGTCCCGGTTCTAAGCCGTAAAGCATGGTGCACTAAACTATCAAGTAGTCATCATACCGAGCTTTGCCAATCGTTCATAATGTCTGCATCTGCTCCTGCAATAGGTCCGTCACCTAGCGGTGCATCAAGGACATAATTCTTCTGTGCAGCAATGAGGTTAATCCTCAGATCACGGACCAAGTCCGCATCATTGCTACTAACAATTTTCAACTTAATTTTCTCTAGGAACATATCAAAATAAAACAGGGGAGCTAAACGCGAGCTATTGATCTACAACAACATAGACAAGCAAGATACTACCAGGACTAAGTTCATGATAAATTAAAGTTCAATTAATCATATTACATAAGAACTCCCACTTAGATAGACATCCCTCTAATCCTCTAATTGATCACGTGATTCAAATCAACTAAACCATGTCCGATCATCACGTGAGATGGAGTAGTTTCAATGGTGAACATCAATATGTTTATCATATCTACTATATGATTCACGCTCGACCTTTCGATCTCCGTGTTCCGAGGCCATATCTGTTATATGCTAGGCTCGTCAAGTTTAACCTGAGTATTCCGCGTGTGCAACTGTTTTGCACCCGTTGTATTTGAACGTAGAGCCTACCCGATCATCATGTGGTGTCTCAGCACGAAGAACTTTTGCAACGGTGCATACTCAGGGAGAACACTTATACTTTGATAATTTAGTGATGGATCATCTTATAATGCTACCGTCAATCAAAGCAAGATAAGATGCATAAAAGATAAACATCACATGCAATCAATATAAGTGGTATGATATGGCCATCATCATCTTGTGCTTGTGATCTCCATCTCTGAAGCACCGTCATGATCACCATCGTCACCGGCGCGACACCTTGATCTCCATCGTAGCATCGTTGTCGTCTCGCCAGTCTTATGCTTCTACGACTATCGATACCGCTTAGTGATAAAGTAAAGCATTACAGGGCGATTGCATTGTATACAATAAAGCGACAACCATATGGCTCCTGCCAGTTGCCGATAACTCGGTTACAAAACATGATCATCTCATACAATAAAATTTAGCATCATGTCTTGACCATATCACATCACAGCATACCATGCAAAAACAAGTTAGACGTCCCCTATTTTGTTGTTGCAAATTTTACGTGGCTGCTACGGGCTTAGCAAGAACCGTTCTTACCTACGCATCAAAACCACAACGATAGTTTGTCAAGTTGGTGTTGTTTTAACCGTCGCAAGGACCGGGCGTAGCCACACTCGGTTCAACTAAAATGAGAGAGACAGACACCCGCCGGTCACCTTTAAGCAACGAGTGCTCGCAACGGTGAAACCAGTCTCGCGTAAGCGTACGCGTAATGTCGGTCCGGGCCGCTTCATCTCACAATACCGCCGAACCAAAGTATGACATGCTGGTAAGCAGTATGACTTATATCACCCACAACTCACTTGTGTTCTACTCGTGCATATGACATCTACGCATAAAACCTGGCTCGGATGCCACTTTAGGGGAACGTAGTAATTTCAAAAAATTTCCTACGCACACGCAAGATCATGGTGATGCATAGCAACGAGAGGGGAGAGTGTTGTCTACGTACCCTCGTAGACCGAAAGCAGAAGCGTTAGCACAACGCGGTTGATGTAGTCGTACGTCTTCAGGATCCGAGCGATCAAGTACTGAACGCACGGCACCTCCGAGTTCAGCACACGTTCAGCTCGATGACGTCCCTCGAACTCCGATCCAGCCGAGTGTTGAGGGAGAGTTTCGTCAGCACGATGATGTGGTGACGATGATGATGTTCTACCGACGCAGGGCTTCGCCTAAGCACCACTACAGTATTATCGAGGTGGACTATTGTGGAGGGGGGCACCGCACACGGATAAAAGACCAAACGATCAATTGTTGTGTCTTTGGGGTGCCCCCTACCCCCGTATATAAAGGAGCAAGGGGGGGAGGCGGCCGGCCTAAGAGGAGGGCGCGCCAAGGGGGAGTCCTACTCCCACCGGGAATAGGACTCCTCCTTTCCTTGTTGGAGTAGGAGAAGGGAAGGGAGAAGGAGAAGGAAAGAAGGGGGCGCCCCCCCCCCCCTCCCTAGTCCATGGGGAAGGGTGCGGCCACCCTTTGGGGCCTTTCTCTCCTTTCCCGTATGGCCCATTAAGGCCCAATACAAATTCCCGTAACTCTCTGGTACTCCGAAAAATATCCGAATCACTCGGAACCTTTCCGATGTCCGAATATAGTCGTCCAATATATCGATCTTTACGTCTCGACCATTTCGAGACTCCTCGTCATGTCCCCGGTCTCATCCGGGACTCCCAACTCCTTCGGTACATCAAAACACATAAACCAATATTATAACTGTCATCGAAACTTTAAGCGTGCGGACCCTACGGGTTCGAGAACTATGTAGACATGACCGAGAAACATCTCCGGTCAATAACCAATAGCGGAACCTGGATGCTCATATTGGCTCCCACATATTCTACAAAGATCTTTATCGGTCAGACCGCATAACAACATACGTTGTTCCTTTGTCATCGGTATGTTACTTGCGAGATTCGATCTTGGTATCTCAATACCTAGTTCAATCTCGTTCTTGGCAAGTCTCTTTACTCGTTCCTTAATACATCATCCAACTAACTTATTAGTTACAATGCTTGCAAGGCTTATAGTGATGTGCATTACCGAGTGGGCCGGAGATACCTCTCCGACAATCGGAGTGACAAATCCTAATCTCAAAACACGCCAACCCAACAAGTACCTTCGGAGACACCTGTAGAGCACCTTTATAATCACCCATTTACGTTGTCACCTTTGGTAGCACACAAAGTGATTCTCCGGTAAACGGGAGTTGCATAATCTCATAGTCATAGGAACATGTATAAGTCATGAAGAAAGCAATAGCAACATACTTCACGATCGAGTGCTAAGCTAACGGAATGGGTCAATTCAATCACATCATTCTCCTAATGATGTGATCCCGTTAATCAAATGAAAACTCTTTGTCCATCGCTAGGAAACATAACCATCTTTGATCAACGAGCTAGTCAAGTAGAGGCATACTAGTGACACTCTGTTTGTCTATGTATTCACACATGTATTATGTTTCCGGTTAATACAATTCTAGCATGAATAATAAACATTTATCATGAAATAAGGAAATAAATAATAACTTTATTATTGCCTCTAGGGCATATTTCCTTCATCTTCATGTCAAATACATATTCCTTTGACTATGAGATTATGCAACTCCCGGATACCGGATGAATACCTTGTGTGCTATCAAACGTCACAACGTAACTGGGTGATTATAAAGATGTTCTACAGGTATCTCCGAAGGTGTTTATTTGGTTGGCATAGATCAAGATTAGGATTTGTCACTCTAAGTATCGAGAGGTATCTCTGGGCCCTCTTGGTGATACACATCATAAGAAGCCTTGCAAGCAAAGTGACTAATGAGATAGTTGCGGGATGATGTATTACGAAATGAGTAAAGAGACTTGACGTTAATGAGATTGAACTAGGTATGAAGATACCGACGATCTAATCTCGGGCAAGTAACATACCGATGACAAAGGGAATTACGTATGTTGTCATAACGGTTCGACCGATAAAGATCTTCGTAGAATATGTAGGAGCCAATATGAGCATCCTGGTTCTGGTATTGGTTATTGACCAGAGAGGTGTCTCGGTCATGTCTACATAGTTCTCGAACCCGTAGGGTCCGCTTGCTCAACGTTCGATGATGATTTTGTATTATATGAGTTATGTGATTTGATGACCGAATGTTGTTCGGAGTCCCGGATGAGATCACGGACATGACGAGGAGTCTCAAAATGGTCGAGAGGAAAAGATTGATATATAGGACGATAGGATTCAGACACCGAAAGTCTTCCGGAGAGTATCGGGTACATATCTGGTCACCGGAAAGGGTTCCGGGCACCCCCGGAAAAGATATGGGCCTTATGGGCCAAGAGAGGGACAGACCATCCCACAAGGGGCTGGTGCGCCCCCATATAGGCCGAAATAGGAGGAGAAGGAAAGAGGTGAAGGGAGAAGGAAAGGGGAGGATTCGGCCTCCCCCTTCCTTCCCTCCCCTCTCTCTTTCCTTTCCCCTCCGGTTAATAAGGAAGGGGGGGGGGGCGAATTGGACAACGCCCCCAAGTAGGATTCCTCCTACTTGGGGCGCCTCCTTGGCTGCCCTTCTCCCTCCCACCTATATATATGACGGGGGGAGGCGCCTAGATGACACACCAACAATTGTTAGCCGTGTGCGGCGCCCCCCTCCACAGTTTACGCCTCCGGTCATATCTACGTAGTGCTTAGGTGAAGCCCTGCGCGGATCACCTCACCATCACCATCACCATGCCGTCATGCTGACGGAACTCTCCCTTGACACTTTGCTAGATCAAGAGTTCGTGGGACGTCATCGAGCTGAACGTGTCAACTTGGAGGTGTCGTACGTTCGGTACTTGATCGGTCGGAACGAGAAGAAGTTTGACTACATCAACCACGTTGTCAAACGCTTCCGCTTTCGGTCTACGAGGGTACATGGACACACTCTCCCTCTCTCGTTGTTATGCATTTCCTAGATAGATCTTGCGTGAGCGTAGGAATTTTTTCGAAATTGCATTCTACGTTTTCCAATAGTTGCTATGGTGGCCTCGGGTTCCATGACAACATGGGACTAGAGGGCAGGGTAACTATGCGATAAAGCACTGTAGGGGAGCCACTGATTATGCTAGAATGCTACACGCCGACCATCCCCGAGGCTAACCATAGTGATGGAGTGATACTAGGGGAGAGGGGCCATCAGGCAGTCTACTGTTCACTGATCTCGAGGAGTACCTGATGTCACCAAGTGGCGTGTAGTCGAGCGACAACACACCCATCACACCCAAAGAGATATCCATCTAGGTGTGAAGGCGATGGAGGATATTCGTGAGGAGGCTTTGGTTCTGGACTGCAAGCGCCCAAACGTCAAGCCGACCTTCCTCCTTCAGATTGCACCCGTGTTCCCATGTGACTAGGCATTGCGCTCCTGAGGCCTGCCTGTTGTCGAGTGCGTTAATCACAACTGGGGGAGGGGGTAATACCATGGCCTCCATGCTATACGTGGGGATGGTGTTGATCACTCATGTATTTTTTCACTTCATGTTTCGAGACAATCTAATTTTTACCCTGCTCCGGTATTTTGCCCGAGGAGGGTGTAATTGGTGTGTTCCTCATCTCCATCGACCTTTGTTGCTCCCATGATTATGTGTGACTAGTACAACCTTTGAACTATGTGTGTGTTGTTGGGCACGCAGGGTATTACGCTAGCAAACAAAAGAATATGTCACCATTCTACACGAGTGCATCAGAAGCGATCAACTTTTTCATTGGTTATAGGGAAAGATGGAAGATCTTGCATGGTGGTTCCGCGGAAAAACTCAAAAGATAAAGAAGTAGGGTCCTGATAACGCCCACACGTGTGGACACTAGACATCCGCCCATACATCGTGTGTGGTGTGAGCAAGAGGCAGCCCACACGGGCTGTGTGTGGGTGAACATTAGAATTGCCCA
The DNA here is from genome assembly GCA_021605145.1 of Aegilops bicornis. Classification (NCBI taxonomy): domain Eukaryota; kingdom Viridiplantae; phylum Streptophyta; class Magnoliopsida; order Poales; family Poaceae; genus Aegilops; species Aegilops bicornis. The sequence goes on along the minus strand of CM038673.1, from coordinate 678,945,733 downwards.
CACGTGTGGGCGCAGCTACTTCGTGCCACATGCCCAACAAGTACTACTCATCCCCACCCCACGCATGTGGCACGGAGCAAATATGCCCACACGTCCAGCTACATTAGGTACACGCGGGATGATGATCTAGTTCCATCCGGGATGGCAGATGTAGTTATCCAGGATGGCAAATGTAGTTGTAAAAGCATGGCAACTCTCTTTGTTTTGGTTAACTATAGTTGCCATGTCTAATTTATGGTAGTTGCCGCGTGTAATCAAACCATAGTTGTCGTGTGTGATTAACTCTTTGCACTATATGGTCAAACAATACATGTGTGTTTACATCATTGCCATGTGTGGTTATCATAGTTGCCATGTATGTTTATCTGGTTGCCACGTACGCGCAACTGCAGATGCCGTTGAAAGGATCGATATAGTTGACTAGAGGGGGGTGAATAGGCAACTAACAATTTTTAAGCTTTTATTTACCAATTTAAACTTTGCAATAATAAAGGTTGTCTATATGTGCAACTAGATGGACAACCTATATGATGCAACAACACAAGCACACGAGCAAGCAAGGATAGGAACACAAATAAGCTTGCACAAGTAAAGGGATAAGATAACCAAGAGTGGAGCCGGTGGAGACGAGGATGTGGTACGAAGTTCCTTCCTTTTGAGGAAATGCGTCTCCGTTAGAGCGGTGTGGAGGCACAATGCTGCCCAAGAAGCCACTAGGGCCACCGTAATCTCCTCACGCCCTCGCACAATGCAAGAGCCGTGATTCCACTATTGGTGCCCTTGAAGGCGGCGACCGAACCTTTACAAACAAGGTTGGGGCAATCTCCACAACTCAATTGGAGGCTCCCAACAACACCACGAAGCTTCACCACAATGGAATATGGCTCCACGGTGACCTCAACCGTCTAGGATGCTCAAACACCCAAGAGTAACAAGATCCGCAAGGGATAAGTGGGGGGAATCAAATATCTTGTGGTGGAAGTGTAGATCGGGCCCTTGTCACCCAATCTCTAGCAAATCAACAAGTTTGATTGGCTAGGGAGAGAGATTGGGCCAAAATGGAGCTTGGAGCAACAATGGAGCTTTGAGAGAGAAGAGGTGGTCAACTAGAGGTTGAAGATGCCCCTTATATAGTCGTGGAAGAAATCCAACCGTTATCCACTTATTCAGCCCGCGACGCGCGGTACTACCGCTCTAGGGGCGCGGTACTACCGTGAGGCCGCGCGGTACTACCGTGGCGGACCACGGTACTACCGGGCGGCAATGACAGTGTCGGGACTAGCTCGACTATAAGGGCAGTACTACGCTTTGGCGGTACTACCGCTCCCCTTGTGGTACTACCGCAAAGGCGAGAGTCACGGCACGAGAAGGGCGCGGATGAAATAAATTACATCCGTGCCAACTTCTGCTGAAACTGCGGTAGTGCGAAAATCCGACGCGGTACTTCCGCTCCGGAGGAGCGGTACTACCGTAGCGCGTGCCTACTACCGTGAAACTACGGTACTCGGTAGGAGGGCCACGGTACTACGGCTCATAGGGAGCAGTACTACCGTGGGCTCCGCGGTACTACCGCGCTGGACGAGCGGTACTACCGTGGTGGGCGCGGATGTAAAAAATTACATCCGCCCCTACTACCGCACCGGAGCGGCACTAGGCCTGGGAGCCGCGGTACTACCGCTCCGAAGGAGCGGTACTACTGTGGCACCCAGCGGTACTACAGCGTGTACCTGCGGTACTACCCCAAGTACAGTGGCACTAGTCAGATTTCCGCAAAACAAAGATAACGAACGGAATCACCAAAGTGAAGGGAAAGGAGGGACAAGTGTACGTGTTGATTCCTCCCTAACCTTTCCGACGCGGACCCCCTCTTAATAGTACGGCTCTCCTACGACTCAAATCCACCAAAAAGAAACGTAGGACCACGCCGTCTTCAATAGTCTCCGAGGGGCACCGAATCGTCTCGAGCCTAGAGATGAACCATCTGAGGAACTCAAAGCATACGATTAGTCCGAAAAAGTATCGCCATCAATCACCAAAACACTTACGGGATAAATATGCCCTTACAATCTCCCCCTTTTTGGTGGATTGATGACAATACAGGATTTGCACAAAGATACAATAATATAGAGCAAGGGCAAACCCCTCCTCTCCAAAATATAGACGGGATCCCCCTAGATGTGTGCACTCTGGATGAATGCTTTGGGCTGCATAGCACACGAACTAGGATCACCACTCCCCCTATATTTTAGACACAAAGGTCCGAAGCAACATATAGCACGATATAACATAATCTTGCTAAGATAGATAGAGTGCATATGTCTTACACCATAAGAAGGAAAAGCAACTAAAACTAGGTTCAAACGATTCAAACGAGGTTCAACCGAAAACGCAATAAACACACCAAACACGAACAAGACACAAGACTCAAGAATCTCACGCTCTCTCCCCTTTGGCATCGAGACGCCAAAAAGGCAGAGGACACCTACACACAAGCGGTGGCTCAAGCGGAAGGGAACTCGTCCCAACCCTCTCCGTCGGACTCCTCACCGGCAGGGATGGACTCCTCGGCGTCCTCCTCTGAATCAGTCCACTTGTAGCCTTGCTTCGCCATCCACTCGGCCTCTGGAGTGATGTGCTCCTCAGACCCGCCAGACACATCCTCACCATAGAGCTTCAAGATCTTCCTGTCCCGGCGACGACTCTCCTTGGATGCCACATGAGTCCTGTACTGCCCCTTGGCTTGCATGCAGAAAAGAGTCTTCATCTTGTCCTTCAGCTTCGTGGCCCAAGAAGGCATAGAGGAGCTCTGGGAAGGCCTAGCAGCATGGCCGTCATCAACATTCTCGGCGCCAGCATCCTCCTCCCCAACAGCAGCCCTAGCAGCAGACACCTCGGCACGAGTAGTAGTGTTGGCCCAGTTGGGTTTGACACGCAGACAGATGGGGTCATGGCGAATCCAGTCAGGGGCAAGGAACTCCTCACCAGGGAACATCTTCTCCCAAGTCCTCGAGATCAGCAGAAACAGATACGGCCCGTAGATAGGCACTTTGCGGTTGAACACCGCAAATCGAAGCTCACACCACATGATGTGTGAGATATCAAGTGGCTGAGTCTGAGACACACGAGCCTCCTCGCAGATGAGCATCATATCCACCATATAGGCATGGACCTTGTCCTTGTCACCAATGCGGGGGAACAAGGAGTTGCGGAAGATGCGGTACATGATATCCAGAAAAGAGTTGAGCACCAACCCTATCTTGCCACTTGGAAGTGTCTTCTCAACATAGTACGGTGCAAGCCTGTCCTTGTTGGCAGAGTCAGGGTTGGCATGGGGACGAACACCCACTGGGGAGTGAAGCCCGTCATCAGGAACTTGGAGCAAATCCATGAACTCCTTCCAGGTAGTAGTCAGCTTACTACCATTTGTCATCCAGGTCATCCTCCTCTCCTCATTGGGGTGAAAGTAGACAGAAGCAAAGAACTGACCAATGAGCTCAGGATCATAGTCAAGGTAAAAAGAGATCACATGCTCAATGCAAAACAGCACCACCAAGTCAAGATCCTCTCCAAAGTAGGAACGTAACTAATCCTTCCTCAAGTGAAGCAAGTCAATCCACTTCACATCCACATAGGTATTCTGCTTGTTCTTGATGACGTCCAGATAGACGTTGGTTTGATGATTATTCCAGAACAGCTCACAGCCCCTGACTGAGGAACGAGGGGTCACGTACGGATCAATTTGCCTGCGACGGACGTAGTCAGAATGGGGCATCTCATCCATGCTCTTGGCGGGCTCCTTGAACTTGGTGGCAGTTGTCTTGACATGGCGCTTGGGGGCAGAGGAGGAGCCCTCTGGTGCTTCACCGGGGTTGCGCAGACGCTTGGAGCCAGTATCACGGCTGGGATTGGACCGGCGAGAGCCACCACCTGAAACACACACGCAAAGCACCAAAGACGCAAAGAAGATCAATGCAAAGGACACGAAAAAGCACAAGAAACACATAGGAGACATATGAGAAAGTTGGCATGCGATAGGTGTGAGGCACGGTAGGACTGCCACTGCCTGCGGTACTAAAGCAGTAGTACTGCTCCAAACGCAGTAGTACCGTGCGAGGTCACGGTAGTACCGTGGTTGGAGCGGAAGTAAAATTTTAGTGCCGCACAGAGCGCGGTAGTACCGCACCCGAGGGGCGGTAGTACCGTGCAAGCGGTAGTACCGCGCCAACGGGGCGGTAGTACCGCATCGCAGCGGATCCAACTATTGATTTTAATCTGAAAAGAACGGCGGTGCTACAGTGATCAGATCTAGCGCATGACAACAATACACATATAAATCCTATGCAATACTACACTCCTTCATCCTATTCTTGCAGAGATTAGGCCTATCAATCTCAAGAACACACAAGCCTCCCGAAAACCTAGAAACGCCAAACACCATCAACAAGGAGAGGGAATTGGGGGAAAACCTGGGTCCATAGCAAGAGCACGTGGTGGGGAACGATCCCACCGGTCGGAATCACGGGAGGGTAGCCGGTGGAGGATATCCGGCGAGAGACGTCGGCTTCGTTCTTGAGCAAGGGAGAGAAGGAGGCGACGTGGGGAGAAGGCAGCTAATGGGTATGGGGAGTTAGAACTCCCCCTGCCCGTCCTTATCCCCACGCCCTCGAACCATCGCGGTAGTACCGCGTATCATCGCGGTAGTACCGCTCGGGCGGAAGTTCCGCACCGAGGCGGTAGTACCGCTCAACCGGGCGGCAGTAAAAAAATTACTGCCGTGAGGTTCTTGATAATACCGATGCTCCTGCAGCGGTAGTACCGTGGCAGGCTGCGGTAGTATGGCTGGCGTGATAGTACCGTGAATCTCAAGTCACCGCAGGTTTCAAAAACGAAAAGAGGGCCTTTGCAAGGAAACCGTTTTACACACAAGAAACCACAAACTCTGGTACAAACTAGAGGCAAAAGACAACAAGAAACCACCAAACGACAAGGACTCACAAAGAGAGAGGTCGGTGGCCGAAGACACCTATGTTTGAGTGGAATGGTATGGCACCGCGAAGAATTATCCTTGGGCCCATGACCAAAACTCGTCTTTGGAACACAAGTACCATCAAAATGGCTAATGTGAAAGAGGTGATCGATTTATGCATAATGGGGGAGGGAGAGTTCATTGAGAGAACAATACTCCCCTATGTCCATGCCTACACCTAAACTAGACAACACGTTGAGTGTGGTGGAGAGTGCACGGCTCAAGTCACATTGCTCAAATCAATGATAGTTAGCTCATGCCTTAACTCGTGAAATCTTGCTTCATCTAAGGGCTTCGTGAATATATCTGCAAGGTTATCCTGAGTGTTGACATACTTGAGCTCGATCTCTCCTCGCCTAATGTGATCCCGGATGAAATGATACCGAATCTCGATGTGCTTCGTCTTGAAGTGTTGCACTGGGTTGAGAGAAATCTTGATGGCACTTTCATTATCACACCAAAGAGGCACTTTGTCACAAATGACACCGTACTCCTTTAAAGTTTGCCTCATCCATAGGAGTTGAGCACAACAACTACCTTCCGCCACATATTCCGCTTGATTGGGACGAGAGAGACACACAACTTTGCTTCTTGGAATACCAACTTACCAAAGAGCAACCAAGAAATTGGCACCCTCCGGAGGTGGACTTCCTATCCACTTTGTCTCCCGCCCAATCGGAATCTGTAAATCCTTCAAGCTTGAAGTTTGCTCCTCTTGGGTACCATAAGCCAAAGTTTGGGGTATGAGCCAAATATCGAAAGATTCGCTTGACCGCCACATAGTGACTTTCCTTCGGTGCGGCTTGAAACCGTGCACACATTCCCACACTCAACATGATATCCGGTCTAGATGCACAAAGGTAAAGCAAGGATCCAATCATGGAGCGATATACCTTTTGATCCACCGCTTTACCATTGGGATCAATGTCAAGTTGGCACTTGGTGGGCATTGGTGTAGTAGCCGGCTTGACATCACTTAGCTTGAATCTTTTGAGCATGTCTTGAGTGTATTTGGCTTGGTTGATGAAGGTTCCTTCTCTTCTTTGTTTGATATCGAAACCAAGGAAGAACTTCAACTCTCCCATCGAGGACATCTTGAACTTGGAGGTCATGAGGGCGGCAAATTCCTCATTGAAAGCTTTGTTAGGAGAACCAAAGATAATATCATCAACATATAGTTGGCATACAAACAACTCCCCATTGACCTTCTTGGTAAAAAGAGTGGGATCGATTTGCCCCACTTCAAAACCACGATCTTGTAACAACTCGGTAAGGTGGTCATACCACGCACGTGGGGCTTGTTTAAGGCCATAGAGTGCCTTATCGAGTTGATACACATGATCCGGGAAGTAGGGGTCCTCGAACCCGGGGGGTTTCTTGACATAGACCAACTCATTGATGGGACCATTAAGAAAAGAACTTTTTACATCCATTTGTTGCAACTTAAAGTTGTGATGGGAAGCATAAGCAATCAACAAGCGAATGGATTCAAGGCAACAACGGGAGCAAAGGTTTCATCGTAGTCGATACCCTCGACTTGGGAGTAGCCTTGTGCTACCAATCTTGCCTTGTTGCGAATGATGTTCCCATGAGCATCTTGCTTGTTCTTGAAAATCCACTTCGTTCCACTGACGTTGTGGTTCTCCGAAGGCCTTGGCACCATTCTCCACAACTTGTTGTACTCGAAGTTGTTGAGTTCTTCATGCATGGCATTGAGCCAATCCGAATCTTCGAGCGCCTCATAGACCTTTTGAGGTTCAACACAAGAGACAAACGCGTGATGTTCACAATAGTTTGCCAATTGTCTACGAGTGCTTACCCCTTTTCTTAGGCTTCCAACCACATTCTCCATGAGATGGCCTTTGGTGGTGAGTTTGGAAGCAATCTTGGCGGCACGACGATCTAATTCCTCCTCGGAGGTGAGATGAGGAGGGGTCACTTGATCATTTTGAGCGCCGTCTTGAGCATGATCTCCATCTTGAGCATGCTCGGGGGAGAGAACTTGACCTTGGGCATCATTTGAGGTGATATCATCGTCTTGAGCACGATCTTGCCCTTGGTCTTGTTCATGAGGCAGAGGGCCTTCACTTTGTTCTTCGGAAGGCAGGTGGGCCTTGGGTTGGTGATGGCTCCTCTTGAGTGGAGCATTGTCCTTCTCCTTCTGCCACAAGGGGTTCCTCTATGGGTAGGATAAAGCCAACTCCCATTCTTCTTATGGCTTGGGGAGGAATTTCATCACCTACATCACAAGTGCCACTTTGCTCCACTTGGGAGCCGTTATTCTCATCAAACTCCACGTTACACGTCTCCTCAATAAGTCCCGTGGATTTATTGAGGACACGGTAAGCATGAGAGTTTGTAGCATAACCAACAAATATGCCCTCATGAGCTCTAGCTTCAAATTTAGACAAACGAACACCTTTCTTGAGAATGAAACACTTACACCCGAACACCGGAAGTACTTGAGGTTGGGCTTGTTGCGGTGAGTATCTCATAAGGAGTCTCGTTCAAGCCTTTGCGGAGATAGAGCCGATTGGATGCATGACAAAGGCGGTGTTGATTGCTTCGGCCCAAAATTTGTATGGAGACTTGAACTCCGCCATCATGGTCCTTTCCGCATCCATCAACGTCCGGTTCTTTCTCTCCGCAACACCATTTTGTTGAGGGGTATATGGTGCAGAATATTGATGCTTGATTCCCTCATCACTAAGAAACTCATCCAAGGTGTAGTTCATGAACTCGGTGCCGTTGTCACTTCTTATAGTCAAGATCTTTGCATTATGTTGACGTTGAGCTTCATTTGCAAAGTCGATGACGGTTTGTTGAGTCTCACTCTTCCTCTTGAAGAAATATACCCAAGTGTATCTTGAATAGTCATCCACAATCACCAAGAAATACTTTCTTCCTCCAAGACTATCAAATGATGGTGGCCCAAAGAGATCCATGTGAAGGAGCTCCAAGGGTCTCTTTGAGTATATGATAGTCGTGGGAGGGTGAGCCTTCTCATGAAGCTTTCCTTCAGTACAAGCACTGCAAGCACGGTCTTTGGCAAAACTAACATTTGTTAGTCCACGGACATGGTCCCCTTGAGAAGACTTTGCAAAGATCTCATATTGACATGGGCTAAACGGCGATGCCAAAGCCATCCCACGTCAACTTTAGCCATTAGGCATGTCGCGGTCTTAGTGGGTCGCTCCGAAAAGTTAATCACATAGAGACCGTTTTCGACATGCCCAACAAAGGCTACTTTAAGAGTCTTGCTCCACAAGAGGGCCACGGTATCAATGTCAAAGAAAGTAGCAAAACCCATGACTGCAAGTTGACGAACGGAAAGCAAATTGTATGCAAGGGACTCAACAAGCATGACTTTCTCGATCTTAAGATCATGAGAAATGACAACCTTGTCGAGACCCAATACCTTAGAATGTGATGCATCACCCCACTCGACATCGGTGGGCATAGATGGAATCTCTTGCACGTCCACCACCATGTCCTTGCTCCCGGTCATATGATTTGTTGCTCCACAATCGAGCAACCATGATCCCCAGGAAGCAAACCCCTACAAGAGATCAATGCTTGGTTTTAGGTACCCATTTGGTAATAGGTCCTTTGATGTTAGTAACGAGGGTCTTAGGAACCCAAATAGACCATTCAATGTACTCATAAGGAGAACCAACAAATCTAGCATAAACATGCCCATGACTAGCACGGCACAACACATAAGAGGGGTTAAAGTCGCCGGCTATGTTCATGGGGATGACGTTATCCTTCTTGACATTGCCACCCTTTGCACGGTTCTTCTTCTTCTTGGAAGCACCCTCTCCCTCCCTCACAAAAGTTTGCTTGAGAGGGGGAGGTTGCTTGGTCTTGTCATTCTTCTTCTTGCTCTTGGGCTTGGGCGCGAACCCAATCCCCTCCTTGGCCACAACTTCCTTTTGATTACTCAAAAGGTTGTTAAGGTTCTTTTCACCTTGAATGCATGTGACAAGGCCCTTCTCAAGTTGCTCCTTCAACTTAGCATTCTCCTCAACAAGATGCACATGCTCACAACAAGGGTTAGTAGCATTTGCATTATCAATCAATATCATATGAGGAAAGGTGGCTTTATCCTTGGTTAGCTTCACTTGGAGTTGATCATGAGACTCTTTGAGACTAGCATGAGCACCCTTCAAGACTTTGTGAGCCTTGTCGAGAGTGTCAAAGTCCTCGTTGAGTCTAGCAAGATCAAATCCAAGCTTTGCCTTCTCGGGACTAAGCACACGAGACACAACAAGAGCATGATCAAGGTCTTTGTTTAATTTAGCGTGATCATCGTTGTGTGACTCCTCAAGAGCCAAACGAAGACCACGCTCTTCCTCAAGAGCATTGGAAAGATCCGAAATCTCATCGGCATAGTCACGACTATGCCCTTCCATCTTAGAGATGGTTTCTTCATGAGTCTCGATCATGACATTGGCTTCACCAAGTTGTTCCAAGCGAGCAACGAAGTGCTTCTTGGATTTGCCCTTGAGTTTACTCATAAAGATCTCAAATTCATTTTCCTCTACATTAGTCCCCTCATGTTCATCAATGCAATCCGTCAAGAAGAATGATTGATGATGGTAGTTTTGATGTTGGGGGTTACCTTGTTGGTGGCTTTAGCCATGAGGCACTTAAGCGGTGATGCTTTCATTGGGTGAACCGAAGAGAGACATCCGAGGAGTCATTGCAATGGCCACGGAGGCCATGGCAACTGATTCACCATCCTCATCATCATCATCATCCTCATTGTACTCTTCTTGAACCATCAAGGCTTTGTGAGGAGTCTTCTTCGGGAAGTTGCTCTTGTTGGGGAAAGACTTGGCCTTGTCCTTACGGATGAGCTTGCCACCATTGTCTTCCCTCTTCTCATATGGACACTCCGCAACAAAGTGACTCACATTGCCACAATTGAAACACGTCCTCACTCGTTGCTTGCCCTTAGAGCCACTTGAATTGCTCTTGTTGAAGTTGGGCCTTGAGTTCTTCTTGCTCCAAAATTGTCTTGAAGCAAGGGCCATGTGTTCATGATAATCATACTTAGTATCTTGAGGTTGCTCTCTTCTTCTTCCTCCTCTCCATCTTCTTCGACACAACACTTGGCCTTCAAGGCGAGGTTGGGCTTCTTTGCTCTTTGGGAGCCGAAGCACTTTGCATTGTCGGGCGGTCTTGTCCAAAATGCTCATAGCCACAAACTCATCCAACACATCACTTGAGGACAAGGTGTGGAAGTCTGGTCGATTGACGGATGACGGAGGACATGGCTTTGTGGTAGGGCATCATTGCCTTGAGAAATTTGGCGCTTGGTCCGGTTGTCATCGGTGTCCTTACTTCCATGATCCCGAGAGAGACAATGAGCTTGGTTACTCTCCGATAGAGCTCACGAGGTTCTTCTTCTTCCTTCATTGCAAACTCATCGGATTCATCTTGGACCACTTCATAATTGGAACGTTGAATGCTTGCGCTTCCTCGATACATGGAAACCACCTTGAGCCAAGCATATTTGGCACGGGAGTAAGGCCGGAGATGAGGGAGGTCTTCGGGAAGGATTGCTTCTTGGATGATGAAGAGAGCATTCTCATTGAATTGATGGTCCACGACTTCCCTAGGAGAAAAGTTGCTCGGATCATGCGGATAGAAACCTTCTTGAATGATTCCCCAAAGGTTAGTGTTCACATGATTTAAATGATGCTTAAAATGATAAACCCAAGAATCAAAATCCTCCTTTTTATCAATCTTAGGTGGTGGACCGGCATGATTCAAATGAGTGGAAGGAATTGGTCCACCATAAACAGGAGGTTGCACATGGGCGAAGATGCCGGTGCCATTCTTACCACTAGACGAGGGGGATTTCTCACTAGTAGCTTCCCCCTTATCGGAGTTAGCATCCGCTCCCGTGTTGGCGGGATCACCCACTTTCACGGGTGCGGTGGAAAGTTTAAGCCCTTCTAGGAATTCCTTAAACATGTCCTTGACCTCGCCGTCATGGAGTTTTTCAATGTGTCCAACGCCACATTGAATTCCTCACGAGAGATCGAGGTACCCCATCTCCGTAGATGATGTCGGATTCGCACCGGAGTGCTCCCCCACATCATCTACGACGTCAACCATACTCTTCGGACAATAAAGTCCTTAAAAAGAGACGAGGCTCTGATACCAATTGAAAGGATTGATATAGTTGACTAGAGGGGGGGGGTGAATAGGCAACTAAATTTTTTTAAGCTTTTCTTTACCAATTTAAACTTTGCAATAATAAAGGTTGTCTAGATGTGCAACTAGATGGACAACCTATATGATGCAACAACACAAGCACACGAGCAAGCAAGGATAGGAACACAAATAAGCTTACACAAGTAAAGGGATAAGATAACCAAGAGTGGAGCCGGTGGAGACGAGGATGTGTTACCAAGTTCCTTCCTTTTGAGGGGAAATACGTCTCCGTTAGAGCGGTGTGGAGGCACAATGCTCCCCAAGAAGCCACTAGGGCCACCGTAATCTCCTCATGCCCTCGCACAATGCAAGAGCCGTGATTCCACTATTGGTGCCCTTGAAGGCGGCGACCGAACCTTTACAAACGCAATCTCCACAACTTAATTGGAGGCTCCCAACAACACCACGAAGCTTCACCACAATGGAATGTGGCTCCACGGTGACCTCAACCGTCTAGGATGCTCAAACACCCAAGAGTAACAAGATCCGCAAGGGATAAGTGGGGGGAATCAAATATCTTGTGGTGGAAGTGTAGATCGGGCCCTTGTCACCCAATCCCTAGCAAATCAACAAGTTTGATTGGCTAGGGAGAGAGATCGGGCCAAAATGGAGCTTGGAGCAACAATGGAGCTTTGAGAGAGAAGAGGTGTTCAACTAGAGGTTGAAGATGCCCCTTATATAGTCATGGAACAAATCCAACCGTTATCCACTTATTCAGCCCGCGACGCGCGGTACTACCGCTCCAGGGGCGCGGTACTACCGTGAGGCCGCGCGGTACTACCGTGGCGGACCACGGTACTACCGCGGCAGTAGCACAGGCCGGGACTAGCCTGACTAAGGGGCAGTACTACCGCTTCCGCGGTACTATCGCTCCCCCTTGCGGTAATACCGCAAGGCAGGGGAGCCACGGCCTGGGAAGGGCGCGGATGAAATAAATTACATCCGTGCCAACTTCCGCTGAAACTGCGGTAGTGCAAAAATCCGATGCGGTACTTCCGCTCCGGAGGAGCGGTACTATCAGAAGGCTGCGTGCCTACTACCGTGAAACTACGGTACTTTCGGTAGGAGGGCCACGGTACTACGGCTCATCGGGAGCAGTACTACCGTGGGCTCCGCGGTACTACCGCGCTGGACGAGCGGTACTATCATGGTTGGCGCGGATGTAAAAAATTACATCCGCCCCTACTACCGCACCGGAGCGGCACTAGGCACGGGAGCAGCGGTACTACCGCTTCCGGAGGAGCGGTACTATCACAGGTACCTGCGGTACTACCGCAGAAATCTGATGGCAGTTGTCAGATTTCCGCACAACCAAGATAACGAAGGGAAGCTCCAAAGTGCAGGGAAAGGAGGGACAAGTGTACATGTTGATTCCGCCCTAACCTTTCCGACGCGAACCCCCTCTTAATAGTACGGCTCTCCTACGACTCAAATCCACCAAAAAGAAACGTAGGACCACGCCGTCTTCAATAGTTTCCGAGGGGCACCGAATCGTCTCGAGCCTAGAGATGAACCATCTGAGGAACTCAAAGCATACGATTAGTCTGCAAAAGTATCATCATCAATCACCAAAACACTTACGGGATAAATATGCCCTTACAGCCGTCTAGCAACGAATCATAGTCTCCATGTGTGTTTATCTAGTTGCCACGTACGCGTAACTGCAGTTGTCATCCAACAACGTACGAGTATCGTGTGGGCGAAAAGCAGTTCGCCCACACACGCGTAGACTAGGTGGTGGCTGTGTGGGCAGAAACTAGTTCGCCCACACAGCGCAGCTGGCAAACCGTGTGCTGCGAGGCGTGTGGACGAACTCTCGAACACCCACACACACACACACACACACGATGATGCCCATGTGGCGCTCAGATTCTAACAGATTCCTTTTAGGATTCGTAAAAACAGAATCAACGTGGCTCAAAGCGTGTGGGCGATACGCAAACAAGCCACACGTATGGGCGTTATCATTTCGGAAGAAGTATTGGTAATCTCTTCATGATCGTTCCAAGTTCAAAGTATCTTTTGGCCAAAGAAAATCTCGCTTCCTAATATGGTTGCCTATGTATTTTATGGGGATATTAATTAGTTTATTTTGTACAAGAGCCCTTCCTATCTAAGAGAAAAGGGTCTCAAGATCCCGAGTCAATCTTACCTTGGCTCGCACAACCAAGAACATATTGTGGAGGTAGATCACGGGTTTACCACTTGATGCATAACCCCGCGACGGAAGAAGAGCCGGACCAGCACATGGAGCAGTGTAGTTGTACTACCTCCCGCTCGTGATTCCCACGATCAGCTCCTCATAGATTCCATGGATAGTTCATCTAAGCGGCGCATGTGCAACGCCTTTCAGGTATCCACACGTGCAAGGAGGAACAACGAGCGGCGGACTGCCAGATCCGATCGCACGACCTGGGTGTGGAAGTGGTGAAGGCTAGGTCATTAGATGGTCTAATATTCTTCACGACAGTGCTATTAGTCGTCGCTAGGTGATCTACGGTTCTGGATGTAGTTTTTATTATTTCTGGTGTTCGTCGACTATCATGATTGAAGACTCTAAGCCCGTATTCCACTTGGATTCAAACCAAGCCCAATTGTCACTCGGATCCCATCTGAGTGGTCAATCAAAGTCAATTAAAATAGGTTCCTTTCCCTTAAGTGCGCAACCCATAGATTCACGCATATTTGGACATGACGAGAGCCAATAGCTAGTAGCGGCTCCTAGCAGAGTGTGCCATCTCCCAAGTGTGAGCAAAGCCACTCTGACGAGCCTTGACAATGTTTCATACACAACATGTTTTTTGCACAAAGTTCCTTTGTAGCTCGTCCTACACGGTATCTTTTGCCTCACGATATAAGTTTTTAAGCTCAAGACGACACTTGTCATCCTTGTCAATGGCTCGACCTATCTTCTGGAAAATACGATACAGTATACTAAACTGGGTGAGGGAATCCCGGATTAGGGGGTGTCCAGATAGCCGAACTATAACCTTTGGCCGGACTCTTGGACTATGAAGATACAAGATTGAAGACTTCCTCCCGTGTCCGGATGGGACTTTCCTTGGCGTGGAAGGCAAGCTTGGCAATACGGATATGTAGATCTCCTATCATTGTAACCGACTCTGTATAACCCTAACCCTCTCCGGTGTCTATATAAACCGGAGGGTTTTAGTCCGTAGGACGAAAAACAATCATACCATAGGCTAGCTTCTAGGGTTCAGCCTCTTTGATCTCGTGGTAGATCTACTCTTGTACTACCCATATCATCAATATTAATCAAGCAGGAGTAGGGTTTTACCTCCATCGAGAGGGCCCGAACCTGGGTAAAAACATCATGTCCCTTGTCTCCTGTTACCATCCGCCTAGACGCATAGTTCGGGACCCCCTACCGAGATCCGCCGGTTTTGACACCGGCGTTGGTGCTTGAGAGTTCCACTGTGCCGCCGCCATCAGGAAGGATGCCTCATCCCGTCTTTAAAGACGGCACTGTTGCTAAAGGAGCTTTGGCTATCGGCCAAACTCTCCGGCTAGGCGGTTTTCTTATGACCGCCTGTTCGGCCGCCGCTCCGACGATGACTTCTCGGGTCATCGAAAGCAATCTTCACGTCAACTCGGAACTCGCCGAGTAGTTAGATCCGACGGAGCTCTCTTCCTTAAACGAGCTCCTGGATCGCGCCGCCACAGGAGTCACTACAGACTACGATCAGATTGGGCCTAAACCCGATCTGAGAGAGATTAACTCTCCCCAGGTCACCCATCATGTTGCTGTGGTGGAGGAACAATGCGGCGACCCTTCATCTATTTTAAGGACTAGCTATGTCCGGATTCCCGATCCCTCCAAGCCGGATACCCGTGGAGGGGAGGACGTCATTCAAGACCTGAACTTAGAGTCAGGCAACGGGCTAGATTCATTGGACAACATCCAAGAACCCAAACTTCCGAGTTTGGAAAGTCCTTGGCCCTTGAGTCTCAGATTGGGTGAGGTTTCGGATTTAATTCCACCCACCCACCCGAACATATGCGATCTATCCAAAATTAGGCAAGAGCCCGAGGAAACAAGACATCATTACTGGGCCAGATTCCTCCTGGTTATGAACAGGATAAAGGACTGCCGCGAGGAAGACGCAATTTCATTCTTCTACAATAATTGCATGGACAAGGGAATCCTCAACGCCATAGGTCGCCGTGAAATTACACGCTTTGCTGACTTGGCGTCCATAGTACGAAAGTACTGTGCGATGGAAAGCGCCTGGAAAACCGAAGTAAGATTTTGGGACAATCCGGCCCTGAATACAAACCCAGTCCGAAATAAAAGGGTGCATTATCGCTAGTCACCCGGGTTAAACACCAAAAAACAAAAAAACCCTACAGGGCATGGAACCGTACTGGAGGGATGGCTCAATGGACCCTGTAAAATTCATAGTACAGAGGGTGCCACACCAACTCATAGCCTTAGAGCATGTTGGATACTCCGGCAGGTGGCCAAAAGTGGCGAAGAGCCTCTAACCCCAGAATCCACAGAGCACCAGCCTGTGGATACCAAGACGGTATTAATAGTCTTGAGACTTCCGCATCAAATAATATGCGGAAACGAACACTCCACAGCCTTACCGAAGTCTACCAAGTAGCAACAATAAACCCATGGAGTGACACGGCTATTACCTTTAATGCCAGTGATGAACCTAAATTCCGAACAGCCTGAGCACCAGCCGCATTGGTCCTCAGTCCAATAGTGGACGACTTTCGCCTTACCAAGGTACTCAGGGACGGTGGCAGCAGATTGAACCTCATTTACGAGGAAACCCTTTGAAAAATGGAAATAGACTGGAGCCGCATTGAGCGAAGCAGCACAACCTTTAGAGGAATAATCCCCAGTCGGGAAGCATGCTGTACAGGCCAAAAATAAGACAGCCGCACTGGCCCTTGAGGGACTATCCGAAGCCCTAGCGGCCGAGGAACTGACTGCGCTGCGCTCCACGATGAACAGGGACGACGTGATACTCGATAAAAGATCCAAGTCCAGCTCCTTTAAACCGGCGGACGAAATAGTCAAATTCCAAGTCCATCCAACGGACCCTACAAAAACGGCCACCATCGGGGCACAATTAAACCCTGATGTATACGCCGCACTACGAGAATTCCTACACGAAAATTGGGACATTTTTGCCTGGCACCCTTCAGACATGTCAGGAATCCCACGCCGGCTGGCTGAGCACAGCCTAAACATCCTAAAAGGATTCAAGCCAGTCAAGCAGGCTCTTCGGCGTTTCTCCCAACCTAAGAGACAAGCCATGGGAGAGGAGCTAGCCAAACTATTGGAGGCCGGATTCATCAGAGATATAAAACATCCGGACTGGCTAGCAAACCTGGTGATAGTACCAAAGAAGGACAAATCCTGGCGCCTATGCGTCGATTTCAAGGACCTCAACAAGGCTTGCCCAAAGGATCCCTTCCCCCTCCCCCGCATCGATCAAATTATCGACGCTACCGCAGGACACGATTCATTGTGTTTCCTCGACGCATACTCGGCTACCATCAAATTAAGATGGCAGAGTTCGACCAAGTCATAACGGCATTCATCACCCCATACGGCCCATTCTGCTTCAACACAATGCCCTTTGGGCTAAAAAACGCCGGCGTAACATATCAGCGCATGATTCAGACATGTCTGGCAAACCAGATCGGCAAAACAGTGGAGGCATACATAGATGATGTGGTCGTCAAAAGCAAGCATGTCGGAACTCTAGTAGACGACTTGAGCCTCACATTCGATAACCTCTGAACATATGACATCAAGCTTAACCCGGAAAAATGCGTTTTCGGCGTACCAGCCGGAAAACTCTTGGGCTTCATTGTATCCGGTAGAGGAATTGAAGCAAACCTAGCCAAGATCCGAGCTCTGTTACAATTGGATATCCCAAAGGACCTCAAACAAATACAAAAAATTGACTGGATGCGTGGCGGCTCTAAGACGCTTTATCTCCCGCTTGGGAGAAAAGGCATTACCCCTTTATCGCTTCCTCCGGCGCACCGAACACTTTGAGTGGATGGATGCCGCCATGACCGGACTCGAAGAAATAAAAGCCATATTGGCAATAAACCCGGTCCTGGCCGCGCCTAACATGGGCGAACCAATGCTATTATACATCGCGGCAACTCATCAAGTTGTAACCGCGGTGCTCGTTGTCGAATGAGAAACGGACAGACACAAGTTCCCCTTCAAAACCAGTTTACTACGTGTCCCTTGTCCTCACTCCATGCAAGTCACGGTATCCGCATTATCAAAAGATAGCGTCTGGCGGTGTTTATGGCATCCCGGAAGCTGCGACACTACTTTCAAGAGTGTTCGATAACAGTAGCCTCCGAAGTACATCTTAACGACATTATAAACAACCGCGACGCGACGGGCCAGATTGCCAAATGGGCCATTGAGATCCTCCCATTCGACATAACCTATAAGCCACGGCGAGCTATTAAGTCGCAAGTTTTGGCCGACTTAAATGGCCGAATGGATCAAGCCGAACTCCCTAAAGAGTACGACACATATTCCAACTGGATCATGCACTTGACGGCTCCCAAATGTTGGCTGGTGCGGGGCTGGCGTCGTTCGACGTCCCCAACAGGAGATATAGTTCAATACATACTCGAGATAATGTATACGGACTCCAACAACGCAGCGAATCTGAGGCCCTTCTACATGGTCTCCGGATGGCAGTCTCCATGGGCATTCAACGCCTAGAGGTGCGCGGGGATTCGAACCTCGCGATATCCCAAATAAATGGAGACTTTGATGCCAAGGATCCAAAACTGGCAGCTTATCGCAACGCCGTCCTAAAAATGTCAGCTCGGTTCGAAGGGCTCGAATTTTACCATATAGCTCGGGAAAACAACCAGGCAGCAGACGTCTTGGCACGCATTGGCGCAAAGCGCGATGCCGTCCCCCCAATATGTTCTTAGAGAGGCTGTTCAAGCCATCCGTATTATGGAAAGGGGAGTCCGGAAATAACAGCCCGGACCCAACCGCACTGCCCGACACCGAACATTCTGACACAACTGGAGGCTCTGCCAACGAAGTAACACCTTCAGCCCGTGTAATAATGGCAGTCATTGCCCCGTGGACGGAACCATTCCTAGCCTACCTAACCAGGCAGGACTTCCCGAGGACCAAAACGAGGCACGCTGCATAGTGTGGCGATCTAAAGCCTATAAAGTCCATGAGGGAGAGCTTTATAATAAAAGCACCACCGGAGTCCTTCAAAGGTGTATCTCCGAAGAGGAAGGGCGAAATCTTCTGGCTGAAATTCATGCCGGACTCGGCGGGCACCACGCCACAGCCCGGGCCCTTGTAAGCAAGGCCTTCCGTACAGGATTTTATTGGCCGACAGCCCGGGCAGATGCTCAGGACTTAGTCCAACGATGCGTCGGTTGCCAGCTCTTTGCTAATCAAAGCCACATGCCACCCACCACCCTCCAAACTATACCCATCACCTGGCCCTTCGCGGTCTGGGGGCTTGACATGGTTGTGAAGGAAATATGCCCTAGAGGCAATAATAAAGTTATTATTTATTTCCTTATTTCATGATAAGTGTTTATTATTCATGCTAGAATTGTATTAACCGGAAACATAATACATGTGTGAATACATAGACAAACAGAGTGTCACTAGTATGCCTCTACTTGACTAGCTCATTAATCAAAGATGGTTATGTTTCCAAACCATGGACAAAGAGTTGTTATTTGATTAATGGGATCACATCATTAGGTGAATGATCTGATTGACTTGACCCATTCCGTTAGCTTAGCACTTGATCATTTAGTATGTTGCTTTTTTCTTTCTTCATGACTTATACATGTTCCTATGACTATGAGATTATGCAACTCCCGTTTACCGGAGGAACACTTTGTGTGCTACCAAACGTCACAACGTAATGGGTGATTATAAAGGTGCTCTCTGAGGTGTCTCCGAAGGTACTTGTTGGGTTGGCGTATTTCGAGATTAGGATTTGTCACTCCAAATGTCGGAGAGGTATCTCTGGGCCCTCTCGGTAATACACATCACTTAAGCCTTGCAAGCATTGCAACTAATGATTTAGTTGTGAAATGATGTATTACAGAACGAGTAAAGAGACTTGCCGGTAACGAGATTGAACTAGGTATTGAGATACCGACGATCGAATCTCGGGCAAGTAACATACCGATGACAAAGGGAACAACGTATGTTGTTATGCGGTTTGACCTATAAAGATCTTCGTAGAATATGTAGGAGCCAATATGAGCATCCAGGTTCCGCTATTGGTTATTGACCGAGAATAGTTCTAGGTCATGTCTACATAGTTCTCGAACCTGTAGGGTCTGCACGCTTAACGTTACGATGACAGTTTTATTATGAGTTTATGTTTTGATGTACCGAAGGTTGTTCGGAGTCCCGGATGTGATCACGGACAGTCTCGAAATGGTCGAGACATAAAGATCGATATATTGGACGACTATATTCGGACACCGGAAGTGTTCCGGGTGATTTCGGAGAAAATCGGAGTCTTGGGAGGGTTACCGGAACCCCCCGGGGAAGTATTGGGCCTTAGTGGGCCTGAGGGGAGAGAGAGGGCAGCAGCCCAGGAGGTGGCGCCCCCATGAGGAGTCCGAATTGGACTAGGAGGAGGCGGCCCTCTTCCTCTCCTCTCCCTCTCTTTCCTTCCCCTCTCTCTTCCTAGTTGGACTAGAAAGGGAGTCCAACTCCCACTAGGAGGAGGACTCCCTCCTTGGCGCCCCCTAGGGCCGGCCCGGCCTCCCCCCTTGCTCCTTTATATACGGGGGCAGGGGGCACCCTAGAACACATAAGTTGAACTTCGTGATCGTTCCTTAGCCGTGTGCGGTGCCCCCCTCCACCATATTCCACCTCGGTCATATCGTTGCGGAGTTTAGGTGAAGCCCTGCGTCGGTAGAACATCATCATTGTCACCACGCCGTCGTCTTGTGGAACTCATCCGCGACACCTGCTGGATCGGAGTCCGGGGATCGTCATCGAGCTGAACGTGTGCAGAACACGGAGGTGCCGTACGTTCGGTGCTTGGATCGGTCGGATCGTGAAGACGTATGACTACATCAACCGCGTTGTCATAACACTTCCGCTTTCGGTCTACGAGGGTACATGGACACACTCTCCCCTCTCGTTGCTATGCATCACCATGATCTTGCGTGTGCGTAGGAAATTTTTTGAAATTACTACGTTCCCAAACAGTGGCATCCGAGCCTAGGTTTTATGTGTTGATGTTATATGCACGAGTAGAACACAAGTGAGTTGTGGGCGATATAAGTCATCTTGCTTACCGGCATGTCATACTTTGGTCTGGCGGTATTGTTGGATGAAGCGGCCCGGACCGACATTACGCCAGACGCTACGCCGAGACTGGTTCTACCGCCGTGCTTTGCACACGGTGGCTGGCGGTGTCGGTTTCTCCAACTTTAGTTGAACCGAGTGTGGCTACGCCCGGTCCTTGCGAAGGTTAAAACAGCACCAACTTGACAAACTATCGTTGTGGTTTTGATGCGTAGGTAAGATTGGTTCTTGCTAAGCCCGTAGCAGCCACGTAAAATTTGCAACAACAAAGTAGAGGATGTCTAACTTGTTTTTGCAGGGCATGTTGTGATGTGATATGGTCAAGACATGATGCTAAATTTTATTGTATGAGATGATCATGTTTTGTAACCGAGTTATCGGCAACTGGCAGGAGCCATATGGTTGTCGCTTTATTGTATGCAATGCAATCGCCCTGTAATGCTTTACTTTATCACTAAGCGGTAGCGATAGTCGTAGAAGCATAAGATTGGCGAGACGACAACGATGCTATGATGGCGATCAAGGTGTCGCGTCGGTGACGATGGTGATCATGACGGTGCTTCGAAGATGGAGATCACAAGCACAAGATGATGATGGCCATATCATATCACTTATATTGATTGCATGTGATATTTATCTTTTATGCATCTTATCTTGCTTTGATTGACGGTAGCATTATAAGATGATCCCTCACTAAATTATCATAGTAAAAGTGTTCTCCACGAGTATGCACCGTTGCGAAAGTTCTTCGTCTTTGAGACACCACGTGATGATCGGGTGTGATAGGCTCTACGTTCAAATACAACGGGTGCAAAACAGTTGCACACGCGGAATACTCGAGTTAAACTTGACGAGCCTAGCATATAACAGATATGGCCTCGGAACACGGAGACCGAAGGTCGAAAGCGTGAATCATATAGTAGATATGATCAACATACTGATGTTCACCATTGAAACTACTCCATCTTACGTGATGATCGGACATGGTTTAGTTGATATGGATCACGTGATCACTTAGATGATTAGAGGGATGTCTATCTAAGTGGGAGTTCTTTAGTAATATGATTAATTGAACTTAAATTTATCATGAACTTAGTACCTGATAGTATCTTGCTTGTCTATGTCGATTGTAGATAGATGGCCCGTGCTGTTGTTCCGTTGAATTTATTGCGTTCCTTGAGAAAGCAAAGTTGAAAGATGATGGTAGCAATTACGCGGACTGGGTCCGTAACTTGAGGATTATCCTCACTGCAGCACAGAAAAGTTACATCCTGGAAGCACCGCTGGGTGCCAGGTCTGCTGCTGATGCAACTGACGACGTTAAGAACGTCTGGCAGAGCAAAGCTGATGACTACGATAGTTCAATGTGCCATGCTTTACGGCTTAGAACCGGGACTTCAACGACGTTTTGAACGTCATGGAGCATATGAGATGTTCCAGGAGTTGAAGTTAATATTCCAGAAGAATGCCCGGATTGAGAGATATGAAGTCTCCAATAAGTTCTATAGCTGCAAGATGGAGGAGAATAGTTACGTCGGTGAGCATATACTCAAGATGTCCGGGTATTGTAATCACTTGATTCAACCGGGAGTTAATCTTCCGGATGATAGCGCCATTGACAGAATTCTCCAATCACTTCCACCTAGCTACAAGAGCTTTGTGATGAACTATAATATGCAAGGGATGGATAAGACAATTCGAGCTCTTCGCAATGCTAAAGGCTGCGGAGGTAGAAATCAAGAAGGAGCATCAAGTGTTGATGGTCAACAAGACCACTAGTTTAGAGAAAATGTGCAAAGGGAAGAGGAAGGGAACTTCAAGAAGAACGACAAGCAAGTTGCTGCTCAGGAGAAGAAACCCAAGCCTGGACCTAAGCCTGAAATCGAGTGCTTCTACCGCATAAGCGGTCGGTCACTGGAAGCGGAACTGCCCCAAGTATTTGGCGGATAAGAAGGATGGCAAGGTGAACAAAGGTATATGTGATATACATGTTATTGATGTGTACCTTACTAATCCTCGCAGTAGCACCTAGGTATTTGATACTGGTTCAGTTGCTAATATTTGCAACTCGAAACAGGGAATACGGATTAAGCGAAGATTGGCTAAGGACGAGTTGACGATGCGCATGGGAAATGGTTCCAAAGTCGATGTGATCGCGGTCGGCACGCTACCTCTACATCTACCTTCGGGATTAGTATTAGACCTAAATAATTGTTATTTTGTGCCAGCGTTGAGCATGGACATTATATCTGGATCTTGTTTGATGTGAGACGGTTATTCATTTAAATCAGAGAATAATGGTTGTTCTATTTATATGAGTAATATCTTTTATGGTCATGCACCCTTGAAGAGTGGTCTATTCTTATTAAATCTCGATAGTAGTGATACACATATTCATAATGTTGAAGCCAAAAGATGCAGAGTTGATAATGATAGTGCAACTTATTTGTGCTTGCCGTTTGGGTCATATCGGTGTAAAGCGCATAACTCCATACTGATGGGCTTTTGGAACCACTTGATTATGAATCACTTGGTACTTGCGAACCGTGCCTTATGGGCAAGATGACCAAAACACCGTTCTCCGGTACTATGGAGAGAGCAACAGATTTGTTAGAAATCATACATACAGATGTATGGGGTCTGATGAATGTTGAGGCCCGTGGCGGATATCGTTATATTCTCACCTTCACAGATGACTTAAGAAGATATGGGTATATCTACTTAATGAAACATAAGTCTGAAACATTTGAAAAGTTCAAAGAATTTCAGAGTGAAGTTGAAAATCATCGTAACAAGAAAATAAAATTTCTGCGATCTGATCGTGGAGGAGAATATTTGAGTTACGAGTTTGGTGTACAATTGAAACAATGCGGAATAGTTTCGCAACTCACGCCACCCGGAACACCACAACGTAATGGTGTGTCCGAACGTCGTAATCGTACTTTACTTGATATGGTGCGATCTATGATGTCTCTTACAGATTTACCGCTATCGTTTTGGGGTTATGCTTTAGAGACGGCCGCATTCACGTTAAATAGGGCACCATCGAAATCCGTTGAGACGACGCCTTATGAACTATGGTTTGGCAAGAAACCAAAGTTGTCGTTTCTTAAAGTTTGGGGCTGCGATGCTTATGTGAAAAAACTTCAACCCGATAAGCTCGAACCCAAATCGAGAAATGTATCTTCATAGGATATCCAAAGGAGACTGTTGGATACACCTTCTATCACAGATCCGAAGGCAAGACTTTTGTTGCTAAATTCAGAAACTTTCTAGAGAAGGAGTTTCTCTCGAAAGAAGTGAGTGGGAGGAAAGTAGAACTTGATGAGGTAACTGTACCTGCTCCCTTATTGGAAAGTAGTACATCACGTAAACCAGTTTAGGTGACACCTACACCAATTGGTGAGGAAGTTAATGATGATGATCATGGAACTTCAGATCAAGTAGCTCTTGAACCTCGTAGATCAAACAGAGTAAGATCCGCACTGAGTGGTACGGTAATCCTATTCTGGAAGTCATGCTACTAGATCATGATGAACCTACGAACTATGAAGAAGCAATGGTGAGCCCAGATTCCGCAAAATGGGTTGAAGCCATGAAATCTGAGATGGGATCCATGTATGAGAACAAAGTGTGGACTTTGGTTGACTTGCCCGATGATCGGCAAGCAATTGAGAATAAATGGATCTTCAAGAAGAAGACTGACGCCGACGGTAATGTATTCAGTCTACAAAGCTCGACTTGTTGCGAAAGGTTTCCGACAAGTTCAAGGGATTGACTATGATGAGACCTTCTCACCCGTAGCGATGCTTAAGTCTGTCTGAATCATGTTAGCAATTGCCGCATTTTATGATTATGAAATTTGGCAAATGGATGTCAAAACTGCATTCCTGAATGGATTTTTGGAAGAAGAGTTGTATATGATGCAACTAGAAGGTTTTGTCGATCCAAAGGGAGCTAACAAAGTGTGCAAGCTCCAGTGATCCATTTATGGACTGGTGCAAGCCTCTCGGAGTTGGAATAAACGCTTTGATAGTGTGATCAAAGCATTTGGTTTTATACAGACTTTTGGAGAAGCCTGTATTTACAAGAAAGTGAGTGGGAGCTCTGTAGCATTTCTAATATTATATGTGGATGACATATTACTGATTGGAAATGATATAGAATTTCTGGATAGCATAAAGGGATACTTGAATAAGAGTTTTTCAATGAAAGACCTCGGTGAAGCTGCTTACATATTGGGCATTAAGATCTATAGAGATAGATCAAGACGCTTAATTGGACTTTAACAAATCACATACCTTGACAAAGTTTTGAAGAAGTTCAAAATGGATCAAGCAAAGAAAGGGTTCTTGCCTGTGTTACAAGGTGTGAAGTTGAGTAAGACTAATTGCCCGACCACTGCAGAAGATAGAGAGAAAATGAAAGATGTTCCCTATGCTTCAGCCATAGGCTCTATCATGTATGCAATGTTGTGTACCAGACCTGATGTGTGCCTTGCTATAAGTCTAGCAGTGAGGTACCAAAGTAATCCAGGAGTGGATCACTGGACAACGGTCAAGAACATCCCGAAGTACCTAAAAAGAACTAAGGATATGTTTCTCGTTTATGGAGGTGACAAAGAGCTCATCGTAAATGGTTACGTTGATGCAAGCTTTGACACTGATCCGGACGATTCTAAATTGCAAACCGAATACGTGTTTACATTAAACGGTGGAGCTGTCAGTGTTGGGGAACGCAGTAATTTCAAAAAATTTCCTACGCACACACAGGACCATGGTGATGGCATAGCAACGAGAGGGGAGAGTGTTGTCTACGTACCCTCGTAGACCGTAAGCGGAAGCGATCACAACATAGAGGAAGTAGTCGTACTTTCTCCTCGCGATCCTGCCGATCCCAGCGCCGTTACTCCGGCACCTCCGAGTCGATGATGACGTGAGGAAGTAGTCATCGTTCTCCTCACGATCCAGCCGATCCTGGCGCCGTTACTCCGGCGCCTCCGAGTTCTTGGCACACGCTCAGCTCGATGGCGCTCCACGGGCTTCGATCCGGCAAAGCTCGGGGAGGGAGTTCCGTCGACCTGACGGCGTGGTAGCGATCTTGATGTTTCACCGTCGCGAGGCTTCGCCTAAGCACCGCTACAATATGACCGAGGTGGAATATGGTGGAGGGGGCACCGCACACGGCTAAGGAACGATCTCAAGGATCAACTTGTGTGTCTTAGGGTGCCCCTCCCCGTATATAAAGGAGGGAGGGAGGAGGTGGCGGCCCAAGGGGGGCGCACCATGGGAGGAAACCTACTCCAAGTAGGTTTCCCTCTCTTTCCTTATTTCACTTGGAGGGGAAGGAAGGAGTACTAGCATTTAGGAATAAGTACTAGTAGTAGGAATAGGAAGAGGGGAAGGAGAAAGGAAAGGGGGCGGCCCCCCTCCCCAATTCGGATTGGGCTTGGGGGGGCGCGCCCCCCTCCCTTGCTCCTTCTCCCTTATTCCTATATGGGCCCAATAAGGCCCATATACCTCCCGGGGGGTTCCGGTAACCTCCCGGAGCTCCAAACTTCTCCGGAACCTTTCCGGTGTCCAAATATATCCGTCCAATATATCAATCTTTATGTCTCGACCATTTCGAGACTCCTCGTCATGTCCGTGATCATATCCGGGACTCCGAACAACCTTCGGTACATCAAAATACACAAACTCATAATATAACCGTCATCGAAACCTTAAGCGTGCGGACCCTACGGTTCGAGAACAATGTAGACATGACCGAGACACATCTCCGGTCAATAACCAATAAGCGGGACCTGGATGCCCATATTGGTTCCTACATATTCTCTGAAGATCTTTATCGGTCAGACCGCATAACAACATACGTTGTTCCTTTTGTCATCGGTATGTTACTTGCGAGATTCGATCGTCGGTATCCAATACCTAGTTCAATCTCGTTACCGGCAAGTCTCTTTACTCGTTCCGTAATACATCATCTCACAACTAACTCATTAGTTGCAATGCTTGCAAGGCTTATGTGATGTGCATTACCGAGAAGGCCCAGAGATACCTCTCCGAGCAATCGGAGTGACAAAACCTAATCTCGAAATACGCCAACCCAACAAGTACCTTTGGAGACACCTGTAATACTCCTTTATAATCACCCGATTACGTTGTGACGTTTGGTAGTACCAAAGTGTTCCTCCGTAAGCAGGAGTTGCATAATCTCATAGTTATAGGAACATGTATAAGTCATGAAGAAAGCAATAGCAACATACTAAACGATCAAGTGCTAGGCTAGCGGAATGGGTCATGTCAATCAGATCATTCTCCTAATGATGTGATCCCGTTAATCAAATGACAACTCATGTCTATGGTTAGGAAACATAACCATCTTTGATTAACGAGCTAGTCAAGTAGAGGCATACTAGTGACACTCTGTTTGTCTATGTATTCACACATGTATTATGTTTCCGGTTAATACAATTCTAGCATGAATAATAAACATTTATCATGATATAAGGAAATAAATAATAACTTTATTATTGCCTCTAGGGCATATTTCCTTCAGTCTCCCACTTGCACTAGAGTCAATAATCTAGTTTACTCAAGAATGATTCTAACACCCATGGAGTCTTGGTGCTGATCATGTTTTGCTCGTGGAAGAGGCTTAGTCAACGGGTCTGCAATGTTCAGATCCGTATGTACTTTGCAAATCTCTATGTCTCCCACTTGGACTTGGTCCCGAATGGAATTGAAGGCGTCTCTTGATATGCTTGGTCCTCTTGTGAAATCTGGATTCCTTTGCCAAGGCAATTGCACCAAAGATTGTCACGAGAAGATCTTCATTGGTCCCGATGCACTAGGTATAACACCTAGATCGGAAATGAACTCTTTCATCCAGACTCCTTCATTTACCGCTTCGAAGCAGCTATGTACTCCGCTTCACATGTAGATCCCTTCTGACGCTTTGTTTAGAACTGCACCAACCAGCAGCTCCACCGTTTAACAAAAACACGTATCCGGTTTGCGATTTAGAATCGTCCGGATCGGTGTCAAAGCTTGCATCGACGTAACCATTTACGACTAGCTCTTTGTCACCTCCATATACGAGAAACATATCCTTAGTCCTTTTCGGTATTTCAGGATGTTCTTGACCGCTGTCCGATGATCCACTCTGGATTACTTTGGTACCTTCCTGCCAAGCTTATCGCTAAGCATACGTCAGTCTGGTACACAGCATTGCATACATGATAGAGCCTATGGCTGAAGCATAGGGAACATCTTTCATTTTCTCTCTATCTTCTGGCGTGGTGGGGCATTGAGTCGACTCAATTTCACGACTTATGTCTGAGGTAAAAACCTTTCTTTGCACGATCCATTTTGAACTTCTTCAAAACTTTATCAAGGTATGTGCTTTGTGAAAGTCCAATTAAGCGTCTTGATCTATCTCTATAGATCTTGATGCCCAATATGTAAGTAGCTTCACCAAGGTCTTTCATCGAAAAACTCTTGTTCAAGTATCCCTTTATGCTATCCAGAAATTCTATATCATTTCCGATCAATAATATGTCATCTACATATAATATCAGAAATGCTACGGAGCTCCAACTCACTTTCTTGTAAATACAGGCTTCTCCATAAGTCTCAGATAAACCCAAATGCTTTGATCACACTATCAAAGCGTTTATTCCAACTCCGAGATGCTTGCACCAGTCCATAAATGGATCGCTGGAGCTTGTACACTTTGTTAGCTCCCTTTGGATCGATAAAACCTTCTGGTTGCATCATATACAACTCTTCTTCCAGAAACCCATTCAGGAATGCGGTCTTTACATCCATTTGCCATATTTCATAATCATAAAATGCGGCAATTGCTAACATGATTCGGACAGACTTAAGCATCGCTACGGGTGAGAAGGTCTCATCGTAGTCAATCCCTTGAACTTGTCGAAAACCGTTTGCGACAAGTCGAGCTTTGTAGACAGCAATATTACCGTCAGCGTCAGTCTTCTTCTTGAAGATCCACTTGTTTTCTATTGCTTGCCGACCCTCGGGCAAGTCAACCAAAGTCCATACTTTGTTTTCATATATGGATCCTATCTCGGATTTCATGGCCTCAAGCCATTTTGCGGAATCTGGGCTCACCATCGCTTCTTCATAGTTCGTAGGTTCATCATGATCTAGTAGCATGACTTCGAACAGGATTGCCGTACCACTGCAGTGCGGATTTTATTCTGGTTGATCTACGAGGTTACGTAGTAACTTGATCTGAAGTTTCATGATCAACATCATCAACTTCCTCACTATTTGGTGTAGATGTCGCAGTAAACTGGTTTACGTGATAAACTACTTTCCAATAAGGGAGAAGGTACGATTACCTCATCAAGTTCTACTTTCCTCCCACTCACTTCTTTCGAGAAACTCCTTCTCTAGAAAGGATCCATTCTTAGCAACAAATGTCTTGCCTTCGGATCTGTGATAGAAGGTGTACCCAACTGTCTCCTTTGGGTATCCTATGAAGACACATTTCTCCGATTTAGGTTCGAGCTTATCAGGTTGAAGCTTTTCACATAAGCATCGCATCCCCAAACTTTAAGAAACGACAACTTTGGTTTCTTGCTAAACCACAGATTCATAAGGTGTCGTCTCAACGGATTTTGACGGTGTTCTATTTAGCGTGAATGCGGCCGTCTCAAGAGCATAACCCCAAAACGACAGCGGTAAATCTGTAAGAGACATCATAGATCGCACCATATCTAGTAAAGTGCGATTACGACGTTCGGACACACCATTGCGCTGTGGTGTTCCGGGTGGCGTGAGTTGCAAAACTATTCCGCATTGTTTCAAATGTAGACCAAACTCGTAACTCAAATATTCGCCTCCACGATAAGATCGAAGAAACTTTATTTTCTTATTACGATGATTTTCAACTTCACTCTGAAATTCTTTGAACTTTTCAAATGTCTCAGACTTATGTTTCATTAAGAAGATATATCCATATCTGCTTAAATCATCTGTGAAGGTGAGAAAATAACGATATCCGCCACGAGCCTCAATATTCATTGGACCACATACATCTGTATGTATGATTTCCAACAAATCTGATGCTCTCTCCATAGTACCGGAGAACGGTGTTTTAGTCATCTTGCCCATGAGGCACGGTTACATAAGTGCCAAGTGATTCATAATCAAGTGACTCCAAAAGTCCATCAAGATGGAGTTTCTTCATGCGCTTTACACCGATATGACCTAAACGGCAATGCCACAAATAAGTCGCACTATCATTATCAACTCTGCATCTTTTGGTTTCAACATTATGAATATGTGTATCACTACTATCGAGATCCATTAAAAATAGACCACTCTTTAAGGGTGCATGACCATAAAAGATATTATTCATATAAATAGAACAACCTTTATTCTCTCGATTTAAATGAATAACCGTCTCGCATCAAACAAGATCCAGATATAATGTTCATGCTTAACGCTGGCACCAAATAACAATTATTTAGGTCTAAAACTAATCCCGAAGGTAGATGTAGAGGTAGCGTGCCGACCGCGATCACATCGACTTTGGAACCATTTCCCACGCGCGCATCGTCACCTCGTCCTTTGCGGTGTTCGCAATACGTAGTCCTGTTTCGAGTTGCAAATATTAGCAGAACCCGGTATCAAATACCTGTGTACTCTGCGAGCTCTAGTAAGGTACACATCAATAACATGTATATCACATATACCTTTGTTCACCTTGCCATCCTTCTTATCCGCCAAATACTTGGGGCAGTTCCGCTTCCGGTGACCCGACCGCTTGCGGTAGAAGCACTCGATTTCAGGTTTAGGTCCAGACTTGGGTTTCTTCACTTGAGCAGCAACTTGTTTGCTGTTCTTCTTGAAGTTCCTTCTTCTTCCCTTTGCCTTTCTTCTTGAAACTAGTGGTCTTATTGACCATCAACACTTGATGCTCCTTCTTGATTTCTACCTCCGCAGCTTTTAGCATTGCGAAGAGCTCGAGCATAGTCTTTACTAACCCTTGCATATTATAGTTCATCACGAAGCCTTTGTAGCTTGGTGGCGGTGATTGAAGAATTACATCAATGACACAATCATCCGGAAGATCAACTCCCGGTTGAGTCAAGTGATTGTAATACCCGGACATTACGAGTATGTGCTCACCGATGCAGACCCATTCTCCTCCATTTTGCAGCTATAGAACTTATTGGAGACTTCATATCTCTCAATCCGGGCATTCTGTTGAAATATCAACTTCAACTCTTGGAACATCTCATATGCTCCACGACTTTCAAAACGTCGTTGAAGACCGGTTCTAAGCCGTAAAGCATGGCACACTGAACTATAGAGTAGTCATCGACTTTGCTCTGCCAGACGTTCTTAACGTCGTCGGTTACATCGGAAGCGGGCACGGCACCTAGCGGTGCATCCGGACGTAACTCTTACGTGCAGCAATGAGGATAATCCTCAGGTTATGGACCCGATCCGTGTAATTGCTACCATCATCTTTCAACTTTGCTTTCTCAAGGAACGCATTAAAATTCAACGGAACAACAAAGACGAGCCATCTATCTACAAGCAGACATAGACAAGCAAGATACTATCGGTACTAAGTTCATGATAAATTTAAGTTCAATTAATCATATTACTTAAGAACTCCCACTTAGATAGACATCTCTCTAGTCATCTAAGTGATCACGTGATCCAAATCAACTAAACCATAACCGATCATCACGTGAGATGGAGTAGTTTTCAATGGTGAACATCTTATGTTGATCATATCTACTATATGATTCACGCTTTCGACCTTTCGGTCTCCGTGTTCCGAGGCCATATCTGCATATGCTAGGCTCGTCAAGTATAACCTGAGTATTCTGCGTGTGCAAAACTGGCTTGCACCCGTTGTAGATGGACGTGAGCTTATCACACCCGATCATCACGTGGTGTCTCTAAGACGCATTTAACTTTGGCAGGTGCATACTCGGGAGAACACTACTTGATAATTTTAGTGAGAGATCATCTTAAAATGCTACCGTCAATCAAAGCAAAATAAGATGCATAAAGGATAAACATCACATGCAATCAATATAAGTGATATGATATGGCCATCATCATCTTGCGCTTGTGATCTCCATCTCCGAAGCACCGTCATGATCACCATCGTCACCGGCGCGACACCTTGATCTCCATCGTAGCATCGTTGTCGTTCGCCATCTATTGCTTCTCGACTATCGCTACCGCTTAGTGATAAAGTAAAGCAATTACGAGGCGTTTGCATTTCATACAATAAGCGACAACCATATGGCTCTGCCAGTTGCCGATAACTCGGTTACAAAACATGATCATCTCATACAATAAAATATAGCATCACGTCTTGACCATATCACATCACAACATGCCCTGCAAAAACAAGTTAGGCGTCCTCTACTTTGTTGTTGCAAGTTTTACGTGGCTGCTACGGGCTGAGCAAGAACCGTTCTTACCTACGCATCAAAACCACAACGATACTTCGTCAAATAGACTCCGTTTAACCTTCTCAAGGACCGGGCGTAGCCACTTTCAGTTCAACTAAAGTTGGAGAGACAGTCTTCCGCAAGCCATCTATGTGCAAAGCACGTCGAGGAACCGGTCTCGCGTAAAATGCAGCGTAAGGTTGGTCCGGATCGTCTCGTCCAACAATACCGCTGAACCAAAGTATGACATGCTTTGGTAGGCGGTATGACTTGTATCGTCCACAACTCACTTGTGTTCTACTCGTGCATATGACATCAACGCATAAAACCAGGCTCGGATGCCCTTTGTTGGGGAACGCAGTAATTTCAAAAAATTCCTACGCTTACAGGACCATGGTGATGGCATAGCAACGAGAGGGGAGAGTGTTGTCTACGTACCCTCGTAGACCGTAAGCGGAAGCGATCACAACGTAGAGGAAGTAGTCGTACTTTCTCCTCGCGATCCTGCCGATCCCAGCGCCGTTACTCCGGCACCTCCGAGTCGATGATGGCGTAGAGGAAGTAGTCGTACGTTCCCCTCACGATCCCACCGATCACCGCGCCGTTACTCCGGCGCCTCCGAGGTCGTGGCACACGTTCAGCTCGATGGCGCTCCACGGGCTTCGATCCGGCAAAGCTCCGGGGAGGGAGTTCCGTCAGACTGACGGCGTGGTGACGATCTTGATGTTTCACCGTCGCAGGGCTTCGCCTAAGCACCGCTACAATATGACCGAGGTGGAATATGGTGGAGGGGGCACCGCACACGGCTAAGGAGCGATCTCAAGGATCAACTTGTGTGTCTTAGGGTGCCCCCTCCCCGTATATAAAGGAGGGAGGGAGGAGGTGGCCGGCCCAAGGGGGCGCACCATGGGAGGAAACCTACTCCAAGTAGGTTTCCCTCTTTTCCTTATTTCACTTGGAGGGAAGGAAGGAGTACTAGCATTTAGGAATAAGTACTAGTAGTAGGAATAGGAAGAGGGGAAGGAGAAAAGGAAGGGGGCGGCCCCCTCCCCAGTCGGATTGGGCTTGGGGCGCGCCTCCCTTGCTCCTTCTCCTTATTCCTATATGGGCCCAATAAGGCCCATATACCTCCCGGGGGGTTCGGTAACCTCCGGAGCTCCAAACTTCTCGGAACCTTTCCGGTGTCCAAATATATCCGTCCAATATATCAATCTTTATGTCTCGACCATTTCGAGACTCCTCGTCATGTCCGTGATCATATCCGGGACTCGAACAACCTTGGTACATCAAAATACACAAACTCATAATATAACCGTCCTTGAAACCTTAAGCGTGCGGGCCCTACGGTTCGAGAACAATGTAGACATGACCGAGACACATCTCCGGTCAATAACCAATAGCGGGACCTGGATGCCCATATTGGTTCCTACATATTCTACGAAGATCTTTATCGGTCGAGACCGCATAACAACATACGTTGTTCCTTTTGTCATCGGTATGTTACTTGCCGAGATTCGATCGTCGGTATCCAATACCTAGTTCAATCTCGTTACGGCAAGTCTCTTTACTCGTTCCGTAATACATCATCTCACAACTAACTCATTAGTTGCAATGCTTGCAAAGGCTTATGTGATGTGCATTACCGAGAAGGCGAGAGATACCTCTCCGACAATCGGAGTGAAAAAACCTAATCTCGAAATCGCCAACCCAACAAGTACCTTTGGAGACACACCTGTAATACTCCTTTATAATCACCCGATTCGTTGTGGCGTTTGGTAGTACCCAAAGTGTTCCTCCGGTAAGCAGGAGTTGCATAATCTCATAGTTATAGGAACATGTATAAGTCATGAAGAAAGCAATAGCAACATACTAAGCGATCAAGTGCTAGGCTAACGGAATGGGTCATGTCAATCAGATCATTCTCCTAATGATGTGATCCGTTAATCAAATGACAACTCATGTCTATGGTTAGGAAACATAACCATCTTTGATTAACGAGCTAGTCAAATAGAGGCATACTAGTGACACTCTGTTTGTCTATGTATTCACACATGTATTATGTTTCCGGTTAATACAATTCTAGCATGAATAATAAACATTTATCATGATATAAGGAAATAAATAATAACTTTATTATTGCCTCTAGGGCATATTTCCTTCAGTCAGTTGGTGCAGTTCTAAACAAAGCGTCGTGGCGGGATCTACGTGTGAAGCGGAATACATAGCTGCTTCGGAAGCAGCAAATGAAGGATTCTGGATGAAGGAGTTCATATCCGATCTAGGTGTCATACCTAGTGCATCGGGTCCAATGAAAATCTTTTGTGACAATACTGGAGCAATTGCCTTAGCGAAGGAATCCAGATTTCACAAGAGAACCAAGCACATCAAGAGACGCTTCAATTCCATCCGGGATCTAGTCGGTGGGAGACATAGAAATTTGCAAGATACATACGGATCTGAATGTTGCAGAACCCGTTGACTAAGCCTCTTCCACGAGCAAAACATGATCAGCACCAAGACTCCATGGGTGTTAGAATCATTCTTGTGTAATCTAGATTATTGACTCTAGTGCAAGTGGGAGGCTGAAGGAAATATGCCCTAGAGGCAATAATAAAGTTATTGTTTATTTCCTTATTTCATGATAAATGTTTATTATTCATGCTAGAATTGTATTAACCGGAAGCGTAATACATGTGTGAATACATAGACAAACAGTGTCACTAGTATGCCTCTACTTGACTAGCTCATTAATCAAAGATGGTTATGTTTCCTAACCATGGACAAAGAGTTGTTATTTGATTAATGGGATCACATCATTAGGTGAATGATCTGATTGACTTGACCCATTCCGTTAGCTTAGCACTTGATCGTTTAGTATATTGCTATTGCTTTCTTTATGACTTATACATGTTCCTATGACTATGAGATTATGCAACTCCCGTTTACCGGAGGAACACTTTGTGTGCTACCAAACGTCACAACGTAACTGGGTGATTATAAAGGTGCTCTACAGGTGTCTCCGAAAGTACTTGTTGGGTTGGCGTATTTCGAGATTAGGATTTGTCACTCCAAATGTCGGAGAGGTATCTCTGGGCCCTCTCGGTAATACACATCACTTAAGCCTTGCAAGCATTGCAACTAATGAGTTAGTTGCGGGATGATGTATTACGTAACGAGTAAAGAGACTTCTGCAGAACGAGATTGAACTAGGTATTGAGATACCGACGATCGAATCTCGGGCAAGTAGCATACCGATGACAAAGGGAACAACGTATGTTGTTATGCGGTTTGACCGATAAAGATCTTCGTAGAATATGTAGGAGCCAATATGAGCATCCAGGTTCCGCTATTGGTTATTGACCGAGAATAGTTCTAGGTCATGTCTACATAGTTCTCGAACCCGTAGGGTCCGCACACTTAACGTTACGATGACAATTTTATTATGAGTTTATGTTTTGATGTACTGAAGGTTGTTCGGAGTCCCGGATGTGATCACGGACAGTCTCGAAATGGTCGAGACATAAAGATCGATATATTGGACGACTATATTCGAACACCGGAAGTGTTCCGGCTGATTTCGGAGAAAACCGGAGTGCCGGAGGGGTTACGGGAACCCCCCGGGGAAGTATTGGGCCTTAGTGGGCCTGAGGGGAGAGAGAGGGCAGCATCCCAGGAGGTGGCGCCCCCCCATGAGGAGTCCGAATT
The DNA here is from genome assembly GCA_021605145.1 of Aegilops bicornis. Lineage (NCBI taxonomy): Eukaryota > Viridiplantae > Streptophyta > Magnoliopsida > Poales > Poaceae > Aegilops > Aegilops bicornis. Next base: position 678,909,985 of record CM038673.1, on the reverse strand, counting down.
GGACTAGGGAGGGGGGCGCGACCCCTCTTTCCCTCTCCCTCTCCCTCTCTTTCCTTCCCCCTCTCTCTTCGTAGTTGGACTAGGAAAGGGGAGTCCTACTCCCACTAGGAGGAGGACTCCCCCCCTCCTTGGTGCGCCCCATAGGGACGGCCGGCCTCCCCCCTTGCTCCTTTATATACGGGGGCAGGGGGGCACCCTAGAACACATAAGTTGATCTTCGTGATCGTTCCTTAGCCGTGTGCGGTGCCCCCCTCCACCATATTCCACCTCGGTCATATCGTCGCGGAGTTTAGGCGAAGCCCTGCGTCGGTAGAACATCATCATCATCACCACGCCGTCGTCTTGTGGAACTCATCCCGACACCCTGCTGGATCGGTCCGGGATCGTCATCGAGCTGAGCGATGTGCGAGAACACGGAGGTGCCGTGACGTTACGTGCTTGGATCGGTCGGATCGTGAAGACATACGACTACATCAACCGCGTTGTCATAATGCTTCCGCTTTCGGTCTACGAGGGTACGTGGACACACTCTCCCCTCTCGTTGCTATGCATCACCATGATCTTGCGTGTGCGTAGGAATTTTTTTGAAATTACTATGTTCCCCAACAGGTTAGACCCCTTAAAGGAGGAACCCACAAGCAAAAATACCTACTGGTCATGGTGGATAAATTCGCCAAATGGATAGAGGCCAAGCCTGTTAAGACGGCCGAATCCGGACCGGTGATAGGCTTCATATCAGGGGTCGTACACCGTTCTGGCGTCCCCCACAGCATCATCGCGATAATGGCACGAACTTCACGGCCGACGAGGTCAAACTCGGTGCAAAAACATGGGCATCAAGCTCGACTATGCTTCAGTCTATCACCCTCAAACTAACGGTCAAGTCGAGCGAGCAAATGGTCAAATCATGAGCGGCATCAAACCCAGATTAGTGCGGTCCCTCAAGGAATCTAACACGCACTTGGTAGAGGAGCTCGACTCCGTACTCTGGGGGCTGCGGACCACGCCGAATCGCACCACCGGATTCACCCCATTCTTTATGGTATCTGGTAGCGAGGCAGTTACGCCTGCGACATAATTCATGACTCACCTCGCTGCGCATGTATGAAGAAAGAGAAGCCGAGCTCGATCGGCGGGACAGTTGGGCGCCTTGGAGGAGGATCGTGGCGTGGCAAAAGCCCGTTCGCATTCTATCAATAGCGAGCTCGCAGATATCAAAGCAAAGAAGTTCGGGCCAAAACTTACAATGTTGGCGAATTAGTTCTCGCTGCCGGACAAGAAAAAGGACAAACTCAAGCCCAAATGGGAAGGTCCCTTTATTATTGACCAAGTCCCGACCGGTGGAGCGTCTGCGTCTGCGAGATGCATCAGATAACCGACTCGAGCCGAACCCATGGAACGCAGCCCGTCTCCGAAGATACTACGCCTAGCGCCGGACTCTGTGTTCGTCTCCTTCCTCTGTCTATTTTTATGTATATTAGCTGTCTTATATTTCTCTCCTTCTCCCTCCCCTTCTCTTACAGCCTTTAAGGGCTCGTTCGCGCCTTGTTTGCACGCAATTGACGCGCTATCCGCGCTCATTATACCTGGGGGCTTCTTTAACAGAAGCTAATTTATACAAGCTTCATGCCCAACACATGTGTCACACTTCCGCATGTACCTTTTATTCACCATTATATGCATCGATATGACTTAAGTTTTGTCCAAGCTGGGTTGCCTGGCTCCTGTTCTTACCTCTATGTTCCCGATTATTTGGCTAGGCGGTAAAGGGAGCACCTCTGCGATTGTTACCGCCGGGTCAGCCGGATGTGTACCTCAAACTGGGTGAAGCCAAAAGCTAGCGTTCTTAAGGGAATATTCGGTCGGTGAACTAAAGATGATTTCTCACTTATTTATTTATCTGCCCCAGGATGCTTTTACCTTTTTTGCAGTCCGGACATGCACTTTAAGGCATGCCTCCCAGGGAAAGGAACCCCTAACGGAACTATTCTCCCAGGAAGATGTTTCTTACTAACCATGTAATATAACATAACTAGTTGGGCACTTGTCTGTTCAAGCACTAATGACCCCTACGCCTGGTCTCCACGCATGCCCCGGTTCTTACATAACCGCGAGGGTATTTGGACACACTCTGGACTATAGGGTCCCGAGGTTGAAGCGAAAAGGTTCGCCATGACAAACAATCTACAATCCGGCTAGAAGGCATTTTTACATGTCATCTTAAATTACATAGTCAATTTGACTTGGTGTATTCCTCCTCAATACCATCTAATAGGCTGTCTAGTTTACAATCCTGTTGGGAATACTTTGCGGCCAATTCTACTTGGCCGTACACTAAGCTCACAGGGACCTCCTTCCCATCAGGCCCCACAGGTCCGACCTCGGCCATGTGGTTTGGGTCAGCCTTCGTGTACCGCGTCTTCACCATGGCCCAGGCCTCCCTGGCGCCTTGACGGCAGGCCGATATCTTTCATAATTGGAAGCGCCGCCGCGCTCCCTTAAGCCTCTATGCAAGCTCTCCAAGGCCTTCGTGTCGGAGTAATTGGACACGGATACCCCAAAGACGACAAGACAATATTTCAAGACATCGGGGCTAGCAAAGCCCCTCAGTCCGACTGCCCCGCCGCTCCTGCCGGCTTCCCGTCCATTGCTTCCACCCGGTACTGCCCGGCATTACTGACCATTGCGCCAACCAACCCGGCTGTTGCCCAGCCCGACCCGACACCGACAAGACCCCAACGGACGGCCATCTGCATGAGCAGAGACAGCTGCATGACACCGTCATCTCTGATGTACTGTCCCCTTGGCACTATTCTATAAAGTGCCCAGGGGACAAGCATGACATGCACCATGCCCCATACATGGCTTGGCTTGTAAGCTACCCAAGGTAGCTTACAACCAACGCCATGTCCCATGCCCACTCACCTAGCTTAGGAAATAAGCTAGCCATGCCTATAAAGGCACACATCCATCCATCCAGGGGATGGACTTCAATGGGCACACACATGCTCACACACACACACACAAGCAAATAGCTAGCAAGCTAGCTAGCTATCCATCCATCCATCCACAGAGGAGACTCACGCATGAGCTCACACACATCCATTCGTCCAAAAACCATGGGCATAGCCGGCCACTAGAGCATGCCTCATACAGGCATATACAAAGTCAGATACCCATGGTACTGATCCCGAATACAGACTCGGGAGGCGCTCTGTGCAGATATATCAGATACACTCAGACATGCAGTAGTAGGAGTATTATCTCTCCGAAGAGCTCCGAAGCTGGGTAAACCACCGCGTGCTATTCGCATACCCGCTCCCGGGCCAATCAGCAGCAGCCTTACCCTCACACTAAGCCCTTGTGGCATCTGTCGACTCGCAAGCCCCCCGTGAGAATACCACGACACTTCGGGCAGGGAGACAGATGGCCACAAGGCCTGGGCGACGCCTTTCATCACCTGCCGAACTCGTTCGTGCAGTTGTAAGAGCTCGGGAAGAAGGTCACCCGTAGAACCGGGCATTTCCCTATGATGCGACACGTGAGCATACCTCTGAGACATAACTCATTAGTCGACTTCCTCGCTGAACTCTTTTTCAAAGTTCGTTCAAGCACTTACTAAAAATGCCGCCGGCGTCGAAGCCGCCGATTCTCCTTAATCGGTCGGCTGAGCACGAACATCCTTTAGTTCCTCGCCCAGCTGGGTGTTGGCATCTTGGAGATTATTTTTCTCCTACCTCACCCTCGTAAGCACGTTCTCGCCGGCCTTTAACCGGCGCAAGAGTTGTTGCTTGTCCTGATCTACTCCGGCGCCATCTACAACGTTATTGTCAGATTTATACACACGCCGCACTTCACAACATACTTATCTTTCGAAGCATATATTACCAGAGGGGGTCTCCTTGGCTTCCCCTGCCGCGGCTAGTGCGGCCTCAAGTTGGGCTTTGCACTCTTCCAGCTCCTGGGATAGTTGGGTATTCTTTTTTGTAAGATCCTGCATAACAAATGATCCTTAAATCAGTTATTCTAACTGTTTCAAGTCTCGAGACTCTTGACATATATAACCAACAAATTTTCTCACCCGTATGTCTTTCGCATCTTTGCTAGTGGCTCTGGCTAGACCATTTTGAGCGGCACGGAGGTACGCATCTCCCGAATTGAAAGTATCCAATGCCTCTTGGGAGAAACAAGCGTCACGAAGAACTGTCTGGCGACGCCTGTGGTTCATGGCACTTTCCACCTCGGAATTGGTGGCAGACATCTCGTCCGCATCCTCTGTCGGAGGAGCGTCCGGGGCGCGCCTCGTGTTCGCCTCCGCTTCCAGACCCAACCTTGGAGCCTGGCTGGTGGAGGCACGATTGGCAACCTCTCCGGATATAGTCCGGCGAGCACTCTTTTTCCTGAAGAGAGCACGAGGGTTAGTATGCCTTCCGGGAATAAAACCTGGGAATAAGATGGCACGGCATACTGTTGCGCCAGCGTCTCAATCCGGACCACATTTCTTTTCAGCCTGTTGGGCCTTGCTGCCCCTTGTTGGCTAGCCACCGCAGGCTCGGCCTTCCACCTCAAGGGCTCCCCCTGCAAAACACCATTGGTATACGGTGATAAAAAATAAGCACGGATGGATCATTTTCAAAGTATTGGGACTTCGGTCTCGATTACTGTGAATTTGGAAGTATTCCGAGGTAATCGGCCGTAATGGCGACCAAGGCATTGTCGATGCTCGATTGGTAAAATACCCCATCGATCAGCTCCACGGATATGTCCGGATACTCTTGGGAGGCGGATCGAGGAACCGTTAGGATCCTCGGGTTGTGGAGGGGGCTGTTTATATCCTTCTACGGCTGGCGCAGTTCCTGCGTCGAAATCACAAGATGAGATACTTGACTACGGGAATATGGATCGGATGGGCAAAAAGAAGTGTCCGCTTACCCAGCTTGGAGGATTGTTCATAGAAAATCCGCCCTGTGGATTGACGCGGAGAAATTCCTCCTCTTCTCCCTTGTACAATGCGGACAAGATCTTCGTCAGAGCGGCAACCGATCCCGGCGCCTTACGGCCGCAGCGGGTGGCATGAACCTCCCCGTTGAAATCCCACATGGGGTGGCCTCTATACTGAAGCGGTTGCACCCCCCCGCATAATGCATGTGGCCATGACCCCGATCATGGTCAAACGGGAATGAGCTAACAACCTTATCCGACTCATCAGGTAAAGGACGTCCCTGTCATTTTCCTTCTGAGGGCTCCGTGGATGCCAGCTTAGGCGCTTCTTCAAAGAAGCATTATTGAACTCAGGGATGCCAATCCGTACAGGGTCCAGCAGGGGGGACATCTTCTATATAAAACCATTCTGAAGGCCAGTCTTCGGACGCCTTCTTCGGGGTTCCGGATAGATATCCAGTCCCGGCGATGCGCCATAGTTCGGCTCCGCCCACTTGATATATCGACCCCTCCTGAGAACGGGGGACGAGGTAGAACAGCTTCTTCCACAGCGCGAAATGAGCCTCGATACCCAAAAACAGCTCGCAAAGGGCTACGAAGCCCACAATATGCAAAATGGAGGCGCGCGTAAGGTTGTGCAACTGGAGGCCGTAGAACTCCAGGAGCCCCCGGAGAAACGGATGAATTGGAAATCCGAGCCCTCTTATCAAATAAGGGACAAGGCAGACCCGCTCTCCGTTGGAGGGATTGGGGACGCTCTACGCTTGCTTTCCGCCATTATAGGTGGCGAGTCCGGCTCGAACCAGGACCATGAAGGCTGGGGGAAGGAATCCCTTGGTTTGGAGCGTCACTAGCTCGTTGTGCGGGACGGAACATCTCTCCCAATCTCCAGGCTGAGGGCTGGGAGGGCAAGAGGAGGATCTGCGTCGACTGCCATGATGGAATGGATTTATGTCGGATGCGCTCCGATGATAGCTCGCGAAGGGAAGATGGTGTGATTCGGATCTAAATCCTCGTATCTTTTATAGGCAGCTCATTTGCGCAGCTAGGGGGGTAAATGTAAAAGTACCCTGGCTTTTCGCATTAGTTTGACACGTGGAAGATGACCATTATTGGGCGTGGAAGCCAAGGAGCGCAATATTTACGAGAAGCCGGACACTATTCAACAGGTACACAGAGTTTGGAGGAGAACCCGCCTTGCAGTGCCAAAGACAAATCTGCGCGCCGGACTCATCATCATTGAAGCCTGGTTCGGGGGCTACTGAGGGAGTCCCGGATTAGGGGGTGTCCGGATAGCCGAACTATAACCTTTGGCCGGACTCCTGGACTATGAAGATACAAGATTGAAGACTCCGTCCCGTGTCCGGATGGGACTTTCCTTGGCGTGGAAGGCAAGCTTGGCAATACGGATATGTAGATATCCTACCAGTGTAACCGACTCTGTGTAACCCTAACCCTCTTCGGCATCTATATAAACCGGAGGGTTTTAGTCCGTAGGAAGAACAACAATCATACCATAGGCTAGCTTCTAGGGTTTAGCCTCTCTGATCTCGTGGTAGATCTACTCTTGTACTACCCATATCATCAATATTAATCAATGTAACACCCCGGATGTAACTTTCCATATTTGTAACTCCAACTCTTGCCATTTTCGGCTATGTGCTATGGTATTCCCTCCATGGTTGGGTTTTTGTCTTTCGTTTTGCATTTTGTTTATGTCATGCATCTCATATCATGTCATCATGGGCATCTCATTTGCATACGTGTTCGTCTCATGCATCCGAGTATTTTCCCCGTTGTCCGTTTTGCAATCCGACTCTCCCACGTGCACCGGCGCACCCCTCTTGTCTCTTTTCGTGTGCGGGTGTTAAAACGTTCTCGGAATGGGACGAGGCTTGCCAAGTGGCCTTGGTACACCACCGATAGACCACCTGTCAAGTTTCGAGTCATTTGGAGCTCGTTTGATACTCCAACGGTTAACCGCATAACATAAAGGCCTCTTTTGGGTTGCAGCCCAACACCCCTTCAAAACAGCCCAATAACCCATCTAAGTCACTTCCATGCTCTCCGTCGTCGGATCACGATCGTGTGGCGAAAACCTCACTCCATTTGGAGCCTCCTAGCTCCTCCTACCTATAAATATGTGTCCATCCTCGAATTTTGCGGCGAGACCACAGACGAACTCCTCGCCGCCACCGGACGATCCGGACCGGCCGGACCGTCCATCCGCCGCCGCCCGGCGAACCGCGCCGCCACGTGGCAGCGCCCACATCGCCAGCGCCGTCGGCCACGAGGCCAGCAGGGGCCCTCATGACCCGCTGCCCGCGCCGCTGCCATTGCTCGGCGCCGCGCCCGCCGTCCGATGCTGTCGCGTCGCCCGGCCCGCCACCGCCTCGCCCGGTGCGGATCCGGCAGCTCCGCCTCCCCGTCCAACTCCGGCGAGGCTCGGCGCCGCCTCGATCCAGCAGGCCGAGCCGGATCCAGATCTGAGACTAGGGTTGACTTCTTTCTCCCTGAAATCCTCTTAAGTTATTTATTCTGCAGATTAATTGTTGCATTTTCATCGCACCATAACTCTTTACTCGTTGCTCTGTTTTGGCCTTATAGCATACCGGTTTGTTCATCTCGACGAGTACATCATTTCATCTCATTGCATGATTTTCATTTGAGCTCATCTTGATGCCTGAAATGCTGTTAGAAGAGGGCTATGTGATGTTAGTTTCAGATTCTTATCAGAACTTGCACTTTTGTCATTTTTTCCATGATTGATGTGTGCACCCTATGAACATGAGCTCTACATGTGTTTTGTACTATGTCATGTCTTCTTTACAGGGGTGTATGCCATGTATTTTTGTCATCTCTGTGGTGACTAGCACAAGCATGCAAACTAGGCTTCGTGATGTTGCTGATTTCAGTCCCTGTTCTGCTGATATTTTAATGCCATGTAAACTTGATGCTACAGAGAGATCCATGCTTATTTTGAGATACTTCATTAAGGATGTTTTGAACATATGGTTATTCTCTATCCATCCATGCCCCTGTTTGCAATTATGGAGTATACTAGATTGAGTCAATCGAGCTCTACTTTTGCTATAAAATGTTTCCTGGCAGATTGTTTACATGTTATTCAATTTTTCCAAGGTTGTTGTAGTTGATCCGTGTATGCTATGATGTTGTTCTTGCCATGTATAGGTTCTATGCCATGTCTTCTTGATGGATGTATTCTTAGTTTATCATGAAATGCTCTGTAGTGAGTGCATCGAGCTCGCGAAGATGCCTTCATAATTCTGTCAATGTCATGCCCTGTTTGCTGAATCTGTTAACAAAACTTGCTCTGTTTACATGGGTGCAATCATATTTTCTGATCCCTTTTGGCTCTTGATCAGTAAGGGACTTTTGTTCAATGCCTTGAGTTTATTCATTCCATGCCATATTTTGCTATGCCTTGTTCCTGTAGCAGGTTGTTTGCTTGCTCTAAACATGCCTTCCTGATGCTGATTCTGGCATGTTAGTATTTTCACCAAGTCTGTGAAGCTGATATATTTTGCACTTTTTCCATGCTTGTTTGGACCTGTTATGGTGTAAATTAGCCGTAGATCAGTGTTCACCGTTTGTCAAGCATCTTGAGTAGATCACTGCCATATGCTTTGTTGGTATGTTTGGGTGCAGTAGCTTAATTTCTTGTTGCTTGCGGTGTGGTATCATGCTATTAATGGCAGAATTGTGTCATTCTTGTTTTGCTTGCCATTTGCAAACCGTGCATCCGATTCCGGTGATATTTATATCGATTTCAACCGAAATCATCTCACTTTTCCAGCGGCATACTTGGTTTGCCAAGTTGATGCCTTGTTCATCATTTTCCTTCCGAGCACGCATACGCATTGCATCTCACATCTCGCATATCATGCCATGTTTTGCATCATGTTGTTTGTGCATCGCCCGTGATTGATTTTTGGTCCTTTGCTTGTGTTCTTGCTTTGGGTAGAGCCGGGAGACGAGCCCGTGAACGAGGAACCTGTTTAGAACGCTTACGAGGATCAAGCTTTCGACAACTCTGAGAACCTTGCAGGCAAGATGACCATACCCTCGAAATCACTTCTATCTTTGCTTGCTAGATGCTCGTTCTTTTGCTATGCCTATGCTATGTTACCTACCACTTGCTATATCATGCCACCCATATTGCCATGTCAAACCTCTAACCATCCTTTCCTAGCAAACCGTTGATTGGCTATATTCTTTGCTTTGCTCGGCCCTCTTATAGCGTTGCTAGTTGCAGGTGAAGATGAAGTTTGTTCCTTGTTGGAACATGGATATTTGGGATATCACAATATCTCTTATTTAATTAATGCACCTATATACTTGGTAAAGGGTGGAAGGCTCGCTTTGAATAAAACTCCTCCAGCAAGGCCCAACCTTGGTTTTACCATTTGCCACCTAAGCCTTTTTCCCCCGGGTTTTCGCGAGCCCGAGGGTCATCTTTATTTTAACCCCGGACGGTGCTCCTTCGAGTCTTGGCCCAACCTGGCGATGTCTGGCGCCCCAGGCAATCCAGGTCTATGCCAACCCGACGTCTTGCCCATCCGGTGTGCCTCGAGAACGAGATATGTGCAGCTCCTATCGGGATTTGTCGGCACATTCGGGCGGCTTTCTTTGGTCTTGTTTTACCATTGTCGAAATGTCTTGTAGTCCGGGATTCCGAGATCGATCGGGTCTTCGGTAGAAGGAATATCCTTCGTTGACCGTGAGAGCTTATAATGGGCTAAGTTGGGACACCCTGCGAGGTATTATCTTTCAAAGCCGTGCCGCGGTTATGAGGCGAGATGGGAATTTGTTAATGTTCGGTTGTAGAAAACCGAAGTTGACCTTAATTAAAATACATCAACGGCGTGTGTAACCGTGAGGGTCTCTTCTCGGCGGAGCCGGGAAGTGAACACAGTGTTGGAGTTATGTTTGGCGTAAGTAGTTTGGGATCACTTCTTGATCGCTACTAGCTTCACGACCGTGCCTTGCTTCTCTTCTCGCTCTCATTTGCGAATGCAGCCACCATATATGCTAGTCGCTTGCTGCAGCTCCACCTCACAACTCTGTCCTACCTATAAGTTTAAATAGTCTTGATCTCGCGGGTGTGAGATTGCTGAGTCCCCGTGACTCACAGATTCTACCAAAACAGTTGCAGTGCAAGCGATGCGGTCACGGTGGCGCAACCCGAGCTCAAGTGGGAGTTCGACGAGGAATGTGGTCGTTACTATGTGTCTTTTCACGATGATCGAGTGGAGCCCAGTTGGGACGATCGGGATTTGTGTAGCATTTGGGATAGTCTTCTTTTATTTTGGTTCCGTAGTCGGACCTTGAGTGTAATCTGGATGATGGATGTTTATTTATGTATTGTGTGAAGTGGCATTTGTAAGCCAACTATGTATCTCTTTCCCTTATGTATTACATGGGTTGTGTGAAGATTACCTCACTTGCGACATTGCTTTCAATGCGGTTATGCCTCTAAGTCGTGCTTCGACACGTGGGAGATATAGCCGCATCGAGGGCGTTACAAGTTGGTAATCAGAGCCATCCACGACTTAGGAGCCCCCTGCTTGATTGTTTCTGGCGTTGTTGAGTCTAGAACATAAATGTTTTGAGTCTTAGGATCATATATATCGGAGAGTAGGATTCTTTTTACTCCCGGTCCCTTCGTCGCTCTGGTGAGGTCTCCTGACGTAGAAGTTTTGACTCTCCTCTCCTCAAATTTCACTAAAAAAATTTAGGATCACGCTGGTATCTTGGAATCGTTAGATGGTTTTGTGGCGAGAACATTGTTCTTGGTGCCTCGACATTTAGGGGTTGTGGCAGTGTCCCGGGGAGTTGAGCTCCGATGTGTTGTCGTCACAATTTTATCGTTGCAGTTCTGGAATACCTGAGCTTTGCCGACATCGAAAATCTCTTTTGTACAGTTGTTGGTGTGATAACCATGATAACCCAGTACTGGGGCGAGCTCGGGAGTATTGCCATGACTGTATAATGATGCTTTTCGAAGGTCGAGGTACACGATTTCGAAGGTTTCTTGGTTATGTGTTGACGGATGGATACAGCTGGATCTAGGTATTGTTAGTTTGGGTGATTTATTTTGTGTCCCCTGTATCCCCAACACCTGATTGCATAACCAGAAAGTTTCGGGAGTTTATATGTGGGATTCAAGTAGCTCTTAGCATTTCTTCCCGCAGATATTTGGTTTGTGATTGGGTAATCCTTACCACTTATTTGTTCGATCGTACCTTGTTTTTTTTCATTCATCAACCCTTTATCAAGTGGCTTCTCACCTTAATGGACGTGTGATGTTAGCTTTTGGAATTCATTCGTTCATCCTTGTTCGAATGTTTATTGTGAAGACTATATGTTGCAATTTCTATCCGTTGATTCAAATTGTCTATCTGTCTATCAAGATGCTAACGGATGTCACCCTCTTCAGGATGGCTCCGCCAACGCGTCAGAATCCGGAACGCAATGATGGGAGTCAGTCGAACCCTCCACCTCCACCTCTGCCTCCGGAGGCATGGCAAGCTGTCATGGCAGCCACCAATGCAAATGCTCAGATGATTTTCCAACTCTTGCAAGAGCGTACCCAAGAGCAAGGCAACCAAGGAAATCAAGGCCAAGGCAACAATCAACCGCACTTCGCTACCCTCAATCAGTACCTTGCTAATCAGCCGAAGTCTTTGACACGTGCCGAGGCCACAGGACGACGATTGGCTTGTGGACATCTGCAAACATTTTGAATGTAGCAATGTATGGGACACGAGGACTTTGTCAAGTTTGCTTCGTTTCAACTCAAGGACCAAGCTGCCGAGTGGTTTCAGCAATACAAAGATTCCAGAGGAGGTCGTGTAATTACCTGGGATGATTTCCGCCGAGACTTCAAAGCTCACCACATTCCGCAAAGTGTTGTTGAGAGCAAGCGTGAGGAGTTCCGCAATCTCAAGCAAGGCGGCATGTCTGTGTATCAATACAATATCCAGTTCCAGAAACTCGCTCGCTTCGCTAAGCAAGATGTCCCTGATGAAAAGAGTATGATCTATCAATTCAGAGGTGGTCTCAGAGAAGATTTGCAATTAGCTCTCGTGCTTTTTGAGCCGGAAAAGTATGATGAATTCTACAACATGGCACAAGAAGCAAGAGGCTGCCCAACTCAAGTGTGAGGCTTCTAAGAAGAGAGTCAGGGACGCAGTTCAGTCTTCTTCTTCCTCACTAGTGGCAGCTAAGCAACAGAAGTTCTGGTTGCCTCCCCCTCCTCCGTTCCGTCAGCCTTATCGTGAAGAACTCGGGTGGTCGTGGATCTTCCCACCCACCCAACCCAGGCTATCGAGAACAAGTCTAATTCTCAAGCTCCAAGGTCAAATGCTCCTTATCACCGTCCGCTCTCGAGAGGTGACTTGCAACAAGTGCCGGCCAGAAAGGTCACTACGCGAACAAGTGCTTCAACCAAAGGCGCCTTCGCCTCCTCCTCCTGTGAGATCTTCAAGCAATGCGGTGGTCAAGCATAATCCCAAGTCTGCAAAGGTGAACATGATGAATGCGGTGCAAGCGGAGGATTCTTACGATGTGATTATGGGTAATCTTCCGATTAATGATATTCCTGCAAAAGTCTTATTAAATCTTTGGTGCATCTATTTCTTTCATATCAAGACCTTTTGCATCCATGAACAATTTGCATACTGTCGATCTGCCTAAGGCGATAGCGGTTTCCTCTCCGGGTTTGTTCATGAATACCAAAATGATGGCTCCGGATGTTTCTATCAAGATGGGTGGCTATAGATTTCTTTCTTCTCCAATGGTTCTTGGTGACTCTTATATCGATCTTATTCTCGGGATGGACTGGCTTTCTAAGCACAAGGCTCCGCTTGATTGTGCTGCCAGGGAAATTCAATTGACACACTCTTCTGAGGATGTGATCATCTATGTCGCTCGTGATGAAACCATTAGGTTGTTTTCTCTCAATGAGAAGGGCGAGTTGGATGCTATCTCTCGGATTCCAGTCGTTTGTGAGTACCAAGATGTCTTTCCAGAAGAGCTCCCGGGTATGCCTCCTCACCGGCGATTGAATTCGTTATCGATCTTGAGCCTGGCACGGAACCCGTTTGCAAGCGTCCATACAAGCTTGGACCAAAATAACTGAAGGAATTGAAGAAACAGCTCGATGAACAAGAGCGTCTGGGTTTGATCAGACAGAGTTCATCTCCATGGGGTTGTGGTGTTCTTTTTGTCCAGAAGAAGGATGGCACGGACCGACTTTGCGTCGATTACCGTCCATTAAACAAGAAGACTATCAAGAACAAGTATCCACTTCCCAACATCAATGAGCTTTTCGAGCAACTCAAAGGTGCTAAAGTGTTCTCCAAGCTTGACCTTCGTATGGGTTATCATCAAATTCGCATTCGTGAACAAGATATTCCCAAGACGGCATTCAAGTACAAGCTTTGGTTCTTATGAATATCTTGTCATGTCTTTCGGCCTTGTCAATGCTCCTCCAACATTCTCTCGAATGATGAACTTCATCTTCAACCCCTACACCAATGAATTTGTCTTGGTCTATCTAGATGATATTTTGGTCTTCTCCAAGAATAAGAAGGATCATGCCAAACATTTGTGATTGGTGCTCGACAAGCTCAGAGCATCAATTCTATCTGAAGTTTTCCAAATGTGAATTTTGGCTTGATGAAGTGCTTTATCTTGGTCACATCATATCCGCCAAGGGCATCGCTGTTAATCCCGAGAAGGTGTCTGCAGTTGTGAATTGGGAACCTCCTCAGAATGTCAAGCAGCTTCGCAGTTTTCTTGGACTTGCAAGCTATTTCCGAAGATTCGTTGAGAATTTTTCTAAGATTGCAAAGCCTCTTTCCAACCTCCTCCAGAAGCATGTGAAGTATGTCTGGTCTGCTGAGTGTGACGTTGCTTTCAACACTCTCAAAGAGAAACTTCGTCACAGCTCTGTCTTAACTCCTCTGATGAATCCAAACCATTGAAGTTTTCTGTGATGCTTCTCTTCAAGGTCTCGGTCTTTGTGTTAATGCAAGAGAAGAAAGTTGTGGCCTATACCTCTCGTCAGTTGAAGCCCAATGAAAAGAACTACCCCACTCACGATCTTGAGTTGGCGGCAGTTGTCCATGCATTGATAACATGGAGACATCCCTCGTTGGGAAGGAAAGTGGACATTTTCACTGATCACAAGAGTCTCAAGTATATCTTCACTCAACCCAACCTTAACCTCAGGCAAACTCGATGGGTCGAAATGATTCAAGAGTACAACCCAAGTATCGAATATACTCCAGGCAAGGCCAATGTGATTGCAGATGCTTTGAGCAGGAAGACTTATTGCAACAGCTTAATTATCAAGCCCTTCCAACCAGACCTTTGTGTGAAGCTTTCCGCAAGCTGAATCTTCAAGTTGTTCCTCAAGGCTTTCTTGCCAACCTCATAGTCTCTCCTACTTTGGAAGACCAAATTCGTGAGGCACAACTCCTGGATACCATGGTGAAAAAGGTGAAACGTGGTATCGACAAGGGCATTTCCAAATACAAGTGCTTCCACATTGATGACAAAGATACTCTTTTCTTCGAGGATCGAATTGTGGTTCCTAAAGGCGATCTGAGAAAAGTCAATATGAACGAGGCACACAATTCCCTTCTATCCATTCATCCTGGAAGTACGAAGATGTACCATGACCTCAAGCAGTCGTATTGGTGGACTCGAATGAAGCGAGAAATTGCTCAATTCGTGAATGAGTGTGATGTCTGCGAAGGGTGAAAGCAGAACACCAACGACCAGCTGGTCTCCTCCAACCTCTTGCTATTCCGGAATGGAAGTTTGATCATATCGAGATGGACTTCGTGACTGGTTTTCCTAAGTCCAAGCGTGGAAATGATGCTATCTTCGTTGTCATTGACAATCTTACTAAAGTGGCTCATTTCCGTCCTATCAAAGAATCCATCACAGAGCTCGGTGGCAGAGCTTTACACCTCTAGAATTGTCTCCTTGCGGCATTCCACAATTGATTTATTCAGATCGTGGGAGCATTTTCACCTCTAAGTTACGGGACTCCTTCCGGAAGGCCATGGGCACCAACATTCGTTTCAGCATTGATTTCCATCCTCAAACAAGTGGCCTAGTCGAGCGTGTCAATCAAATCCTTGAAGATATGCTCGGGGCTTGTGTCATCTCTTTAGGTATGAAGTGGGAAGATTTTCTTCCATATTCGAGTTCTCCTACAACAACAGCTTCCAAGCGAGTTCGGGCAAGGCCCCATTCGAAATTCTCTATGGCAGAAAGTGTCGTACTCCTCTCAATTGGTCCGAGACAGGTGAACGCCAACTTCTTGGCAACGACTTGATCACAGAAGCCGAAGAAATGTGCAAAGTCATTCGTGAGAATCTCAAAGTCGCGCAATCGCGCCAGAAGAGCTATTATGATGACAAGCACCGTGATGTGGCTTTTGAAATCGGAGACCATGTCTACCTCCGCGTCTCTCCAATGAAAGGCACTTTCGTCAACCCGGTATCAAAGGGAATCTTGCCCCTAGATACGTGGGTCCTTTCAAGATCATTGGCAAAAGAGGCGATCTCGCCTATCAACTTGAGCTCCCGTCCAACTTCGCGAACGTGCACGATGTGTTTCACGTGTCACAGCTTCGCAAGTGCTTCAAGACGCCTGAGCGCACTATCAACTTCGAAGAGATTGATCTCCAAGAAGATCTCTCTTATCATGAGCACCCCGTGGCTATTCTTTAAGAAACCGAGCGCAAGACTCGCAACAAGTCAATCAAATTCCTGAAAGTGAAGTGGTCACACCATTCCGACCGAGAAGCCACACAGGGCGCGAGGATCACCTCCGTTCGAATATCCGGAGTTCTTTCAGTCCTAGATCTCGGGGCGAGATCCTCTTGTAGTGGTGGAGTGTTGTAACACCCCGGATGTAACTTTCCATATTTGTAACTCCAACTCTTGCCATTTTCGGCTATGTGCTATGGTATTCCCTCCGTGGTTGGGTTTTTGTCTTTCGTTTTGCATTTTGTTTATGTCATGCATCTCATATCATGTCATCATGGGCATCTCATTTGCATACGTGTTCGTCTCATGCATCCGAGCATTTTCCCCGTTGTCCGTTTTGCAATCCGACTCTCCCACGTGCACCGGCGCACCCCTCTTGTCTCTTTTCGTGTGCGGGTGTTAAAACGTTCTCGGAATGGGAGGAGGCTTGCCAAGTGGCCTTGGTACACCACCGATAGACCACCTGTCAAGTTTCGAGTCATTTGGATCTCGTTTGATACTCCAACGGTTAACCGCATAACCGCAAAGGCCTCTTTTGGGTTGCAGCCCAACACCCCTTCAAAACAGCCCAATAACCCATCTAAGTCACTTCCATGCTCTCCGTCGTCGGATCACGATCGTGTGGGCGAAAACCTCACTCCATTTGGAGCCTCCTAGCTCCTCCTACCTATAAATATGTGTCCATCCCCGAATTTTGCGGGCAGACCCTGGACGAACTCCTCCCCGCCGCCACCGGACGCATCCGGACCGCCCGCACGTCATCCGCGCCGCCCGGCGAACCGCGCCGCCACGTGGCAGCGCCCACATCGCCAGCGCCGCCCGGCCGCCGAGGCCAGCAGGCCCTCATGACCCGCCGCCGCCGCCGCGCCATTGCCCAGCTCGGCGTCGCGCCCAGCCGTCTCTGTCGCGTCGCCCGGCCCCGCCACCGCCTCCGCCGGTGCCGGATCCGGTCGGCTCCGCCTCCCCCGTCCAACTCCGGCGAGGCTCCGGCGCCTCCTCGATCCGCGCGCCGAGCCGGATCCAGATCCGAGACTAGGGTTGACTTCTTTCTCCCCAGAAATTATTTATTCTGCAGATTAATTGTTGCATTTTCATCGCACCATAACTCTTTACTCGTTGCTCTGTTTTGGCCTTATAGCATACCGGTTTGTTCATCTCGACGAGTACATCATTTCATCTCATTGCATGATTTTCATTTGAGCTCATCTTGATGCCTGAAATGCTGTTAGAAGAGGGCTATGTGATGTTAGTTTCAGATTCTTATCAGAACTTGCACTTTTGTCATTTTTTCCATGATTCATGTGTGCACCCTATGAACGTGAGCTCTACATGTGTTTTGTACTATGTCATGTCTTCTTTACAGGGGTGTATGCCATGTATTTTTGTGATCTCTGTGGTGACTAGCACAAGCATGCAAACTAGGCTTCGTGATGTTGCTGATTTCAGTCCCTGTTCTGCTGATATTTTTATGCCATGTAAACTTGATGCTACAGAGAGATCCATGCTTATTTTGAGATACTTCAGTAAGGATGTTTTGAACATATGGTTATGCTCTATCCATCCATGCCCCTGTTTGCTATTATGGAGTAGTCTAGCTTGAGTCAATCGAGCTCTACTTTTGCTATAAAATGTTTCCTGGCAGATTGTTTACATGTTATTCAATTTTGCCAAGGTTGTTGTAGTTGATCTATGTATGATATGATGTTGTTCTTGCCATGTATAGCTTCTATGCCATGTCTTATTGATGGATGTATTCTTAGTTTATCATGAAATGCTCTGTAGTGAGTGCATCGAGCTCGCGAAGATGCCTTCATAATTCTGTCAATGTCATGCCCTATTTGCTGAATCTGTTAACGAAACTTGCTATGTTTACATGGGTGCAATCATATTTTCCGATCCCTTTTGGCTCTTGATCAGTAAGGACTTTTGTTCAATGTCTTGAGTTGATTCATTCCATGCCATATTTTGCTATGCCTTGTTCCTGTAGCAGGTTGTTTGCTTGCTCTAAACATGCCTTCCTGATGCTGATTCTGGCATGTTAGTATTTTCACTAAGTCTGTGAAGCTGATATATTTTGCACTTTTTCCATGCTTGTTTGGACCTGTTATGGTGTGAATTAGCCGTAGATCAGTGTTCATCTTTTGTCAAGCATCTTGAGTAGATCACTGCCATATGCTTTGTTGGTATGTTTGGATGCAGTAGCTTAATTTCTTGTTGCTTGCGGTGTGGTATCATGCTATTAATGGCAGAATTGTGTCATTTTTGTTTTGCTTGCCATTTGCAAACCGTGCATCCGATTCCGGTGATATTTATATCGATTTCAACCGAAATCATCTCACTTTTCCAGCGGCATACTTGGTTTGCCAAGTTGATGCCTTGTTCATCATTTTCCTTCCGGAGCACGCATATGCATTGCATCTCAGATCTCGCATATCATGCCATGTTTTGCATCATGTTGTTTGTGCATCGCCCGTAATTTATTGTTGGTCCTTTGCTTGTGTTCTTGCTTTGGGTAGAGCCGGGAGACGAGTACGTGAACGAGGAACCTGTTTAGAACGCTTACGAGGATCAAGCTTTCGACAACTCTGAGAACCTTGCAGGCAAGATGACCATACCCTCGAAATCACTTCTATCTTTGCTTGCTAGATGCTCATTCTTTTGCTATGCCTATGCTACGTTACCTACCACTTGCTATATCATGCCACCCATATTGCCATGTCAAACCTCTAACCATCCTTTCCTAGCAAACCGTTGATTGGCTATGTTACCACTTTGCTCAGCCCCTCTTATAGCGTTGCTAGTTGCAGGTGAAGATGAAGTTTGTTCCTTGTTGGAACATGGATATTTTGGGGTATCACAATATCTCTTATTTAATTAATGCACCTATATACTTGGTAAAGGGTGGAAGGCTCGGCCTTATGCCTGGTGTTTTGTTCCACTCTTGCCGCCCTAGTTTCCGTCATACCGGTGTTATGTTCCTTGATTTTGCGTTCCTTACACGATTGGGTGATTTATGGGACCCCCTTGACAGTTCGCTTTGAATAAAACTCCTCCAGCAAGGCCCAACCTTGGTTTTACCATTTGCCACCTAAGCCTTTTTCCCCCGGGTTTTCGCGAGCCCGGGGGTCATCTTTATTTTAACCCCGGACGGTGCTCCTTCGAGTCTTTGGCCCAACTGAAGCGATGTCCGGCGCCCCTAGGCAATCCAGGGTCTATGCCAACCCGACTTCTTGCCCATCCGGTGTGCCCTGAGAACGAGATATGTGCAGCTCCTATCGGGATTTGTCGGCACATTCGGGCGGCTTTGCTGGTCTTGTTTTACCATTGTCGAAATGTCTTGTAGTCCGGGATTCCGAGATCGATCGGGTCTTCAGAGAAGGAATATCCTTCCGTTGATCGTGAGAGCTTATAATGGGCTAAGTTGGGACACCCCTGCAGGGTATTATCTTTCAAAAGCCGTGCCCGCGGTTATGAGGCAGATGGGAATTTGTTAATGTCCGGTTGTAGAAAACCCGAAGTTGACCTTAATTAAAATACATCAACTGCGTGTGTAACCGTGAGGGTCTCTTCTCGGCGGAGCCCGGGAAGTGAACACGGTGTTGGAGTTATGTTTGACGTAAGTAGTTTCAGGATCACTTCTTGATCGCTACTAGCTTCACGACCGTGCCTTGCTTCTCTTCTCGCTCTCATTTGCGAATGCAGCCACCATATATGCTAGTCGCTTGCTGCAGCTCCACCTCACAACTCTGTCCTACCTATAAGTTTAAATAGTCTTGATCTCATGGTGTGAGATTGCCGAGTCCCGTGACTCACAGATTCTACCAAAACAGTTGCAGTGCCGGCGATGCGGTCACGGTGGCATAATCGAGCTCAAGTGGGAGTTCGACGAGGAACATGGTCGTTACTATGTGTCTTTCACGATGATCGATAGTGGAGCCAGTTGGGGACGATCGGGATTTGTGTAGCATTTGGGGTAGTCTTCTTTTATTTTGGTTCCGTAGTCGGACCTTGAGTGTAATCTGGATGATGGATGTTTATTTATGTATTGTGTGAAGTGGCATTTGTAAGCCAACTATGTATCTCTTTCCCTTATGTATTACATGGGTTGTGTGAAGATTACCTCACTTGCGACATTGCTTTCAATGCGGTTATGCCTCTAAGTCGTGCTTCGACACGTGGGAGATATAGCCGCATCAAGGGCGTTACAATCAAGCAGGAGTAGTGTTTTACCTCCATCGAGAGGGCCCGAACCTGGGTAAAAACATCGTGTCCCTTGTCTCCTTTTACCATCCGCCTAGACGCACAGTTCGGGACCCCCTACCCGAGATCCGCCGGTTTTGACACCGACACTGGGTTATTAACCTAAATCACATGCACATGCCATGTGAGTATGATCAATTTTTTCTCCTCTTGCTATGTGCGGCTATATCGACTCCAGTCAATACACCATCAAAATGACTATCTCAACCAGAACTACTAACATCGTATGACCGGCCATACTGACATCAACAGCAAGGGCTACATCAACCGCTACTCATCGGAAACAAATTTCATCATCAGTTAAGTCAGTATCTGCATTGTCACTAGTGTTAACATCACTTCTATTGTGAATGTGGGAGGGAGTAGAGCAGAGATAGAGAAGACACTAAAAGGGGACGAAGTCACCGCCCTAGTCCAACCCGGCCCATTAGCTATCAGAGACGTAGTGGATGATGGCGAAGCGGAAAAGACAACAATTAAAAGCATAAGACTTCAATTCCAGTTTAATCGCTTCATTTGCTCGATGTTGCAGGTACAAATGTTACGTTAGAGATAAACTTCACTTTTTGCGAGTAGTGATAGAACTAATCTAAATTTATGTTTTGCCTTGTACTCCAAGCCTTATTCTTTACATACCCTAACGGGGGTCACATCAATACACCAATAAATAAATAAATAAATAAAAGGATTCTATATATAGTTTATATATTTCGATCTTCTCTATCTAGGGCGTGTTTGGTTGCTGTTTGCTACAGTGTTTGCATCGCATACACTTCTCAACCCAGCCTGGTTGAGCAAAAACAGGCCCTAATACGCCATATGCAACTTGTTTGGCTGCCTGCATCTAGTGTCCCAGCATTAGGTAATACGCAAGTGCACTTTGTTTGGTTGGCTGCATTGGCCCTAGCGGCACATGAACACGGCGTTTGGTTGCATACGGCGTACATGTTGTGCTTACCTTGTACCCTAGTTGGTGAGCTTACCCACAATGATCACACCTAGCACACCAACGCCACAACACAGCAATGGTGACGAACCGGGCGAAGATGATGAAGTTCTTCAGCTTCAGCCCAAACGGACGATCCACCTTAGCAGCTTCCACTTTGACAGCTCCAACCTTGGCACTGTCAACACTGCTGCCTCCGTGCTTTCGCACCCAGGTGGAGTAAACTTGTTGTGCTGCCTGTCTAGTCTTGAACCCTCTATAGTTGATGTTGCTATACGATGCCACTTGTGCATTGGCTTCTTCCCATGAACTATAAACCCCTGGAACCTCACCGATGAACACGGCATACCACTTGCCCTAGCAATGCATAAGAGCAAGAGTTGAAGCGGCAAACCAATGGAGCAAAAGTAGCAAGCAAAGTAGCACACAAACAACAATGGAGCGGAAGAGAAGTAAAGCATGCATGATCATACGCAATAGCAAGTTCAACCTAGCACTACCTTGGTGTTAACCTACCACCACATCCAAAAGAGGGTGTCTTCCTACCACCGCAAGTTCACCATCAGCGTGAGGGGTTAGTATATACCACCTCACCAAAATATACGGACCATCAAATAGTTTTGGAGCCCTAGCTACACAAAATGTACGTCGTCATCGTCATCGCCGTCGTCGTCGCCACCGCCATCGCCGCCGGGGATCATGCACGCTCACAGGCAGCACTACTCTAGTAGTAGTGCTTGCCCAGCCAGCTCCTGAGCCACAGCACCCTGTGAGCGTCGGCCATGGCAACGGACCCAACACCCTGGGCCTTGTTGTCAAGCAGGTGGCTGAGAGCTGCCATGAGAGCCTCGTCACTGAAGCCACCCTGGGTCATGACTCATGACAGCGCCATACAGGTCAGGGTGGACGTCGAGGGGCTTGCACTCTCTGATGGCTCTTGCCACCTCCTTCACTGCCTCAGTCATGCTGCAAAAGACATTGATCTTCTCCTCCATCAGGCCTCCTCTCTTCCTCTTCCTATCATGGACGGGGTCAAATGGCTTGTCGAAGGGCTTCATGATTGGCTTGTCGGGCCATCAAGGACCTTGGCGTCCGGTGTACACAGGAAGTCTGGCATGGGAGAACCAAGAGGCTCACACGAGCCCATGGCATGCTTCGATTGCCCGGCCGAAGGAGAAGATGTGCGTGCATCTGGCTATAGTTCTGGATGGGTGTGTTGAGGAATTCAGCGTCCCTTGGGTGGTCCTAAGAATGAAACACAAGTGTTGTTAGTTGTGATTAGGAGTAGGCAATGGTGGATAATATGAAAAGGAAGAGGGTTGTGAGCTAACAGCGACATGGCCGGCGTAGTGCTCTGCCTCCAGAACTATGGAGCAAGTGTTCTCATCCATGAGGCGCCGCTAAGGTCTCTCAGCTTGGACACTTGGATCCATCGACTTCTCCACTTCCTCAGGTGGTTGTACACAGGTGGCGGAACACCTCTTGCCCACGTAACTTCGAACACCTGCTTCGCAATGGTTTTCAAGTGCACCTCCTTGAAGCCCTTGTCAGTCCTAACTCCACTAGAGATGAGCTCACACATCTTGTTCAGCACGAACGTGGACATGAACGGCTGCCACTTCATGTTGTTCGACCTACCATCCTTCTTTGCCTTTGCTGCTGCTAGCTTGATTGCAGCGGCAGCAGCAGCAGGAGTTGGCTCAACGAGCACTACTCGCACATAGAGGGAATCAGACTCGAACACCTCTGAATCAGATACCATCTCGGACATAGGCTGCGAGTCCTCAACAAACGAT
Organism: Aegilops bicornis; assembly: GCA_021605145.1. Classification (NCBI taxonomy): domain Eukaryota; kingdom Viridiplantae; phylum Streptophyta; class Magnoliopsida; order Poales; family Poaceae; genus Aegilops; species Aegilops bicornis. Next base: position 678,887,231 of record CM038673.1, on the reverse strand, counting down.
GGAGCAAACTGGCTGTCGGACACGACAAGGGCCTGACTAAGATCTTGCGTCTGCGTGGTCATGTCCTACAATCGTAGCACGCATTGATAGTGAGCATAGCACACAACATACCGGACAATCCATGAAAGCAGGAGCATACATGTACATCACTATCATAGCAAGCACATGCTTCATCACTATCATACTAAGCATACCGGACAATCTATGAGCAGAAACATACATCTACAACAAACACCATGCTACAAATGGACCACCAATAGCTACAAATCACAGATCTAAGCATGATTCAACACAAGCACAAGGTTCAACTTCAAACTCTACTACTAATCTAGCCTACCACATGCTTGAACATCTAGCCCTACCACAAATTGCAACCTCAGCATAGGAACCAACCATATCAGCTCACAGATCAGACCACTAATCAATCATGCATCTAGATCAAACGTTAGTTGTAGCTCTGATCTAGCTAGAAGGAACAGAGAGAAAGGGGGATTGAACTCACAGATGCCATGGCTGCAGCTTGAGGACGAGGGGGGATGGTCGTGGAAGATGAACGCCGGCCGGTGAAGGAGCGCCGACGCCGTGGACCGCCGGCCGATGAAGATGCGCTGCTTACCTGCTCGTCGGTGCCGATCTTGGCGTCGGCGGAAAGCTTCGAACGGAGGAAGAATGGTGGCGGGAGTTGGGGCGGTGAGGAGGGGCTAAATAGGGGTGGACTCGGCGGAAGGTGAGCGAAATCCTCCGCCGATTTTTTCGGCGACGCTGGCGAAGCTTCGCGCCATCTCCCTTTCGCCGCGAGGAGAAGCGCGTCGCCCTCCCCTGCCTCGCCCGAGCTAGGCTCGCGAGCTACTACTGATTCGTGTGTTTCCCCTGGGCCTGGCCTGGACGTGCTTTAAGTTTCATGCGGGCCGCACAGTGAACGCATGAAACCAAACGGGCCAAATTCTTCCGGCGCGGGCCAGGCTGGGCCTAATGCGGGCAATCAAACACACCCCTAACAAAAAAAAGGTGCGCTCCTGGGAAAAGATCAAACCACTATGAGGTGCTTTTGGAAGCATCCTAGTAAGAACATTCACCACTACGTCAAAGAGGAGGGGCGGCCATAAGTTGAGTTGCTTTGATTAGTTGATGCAGCCGAATGCCAAAGCGTGGCTGGCAGGTTGCATTCCATATTGTCTGTTGCTGTTTGGGCTACTAGCAGTGCTCGATTTACTACTTGATCAGTCGCATCATCGCACGGTCGTCCAACCAGTTTTAACTGAGAGGAACGTTCCTCGTGCATAAGCATCAAAACATGGTTGCTCGCACGATCGCACCAATGTCTGATGCTTGGCGGCCACGCTTAACCGGTCAACACCAAACCACCACTGGACTGGAGATTTTTAATAAATACAGTACGTTTCATGTCCCCTGCTTCCTCACGAATTTACTCCAGCGTCCAGTCCTCAGCTGAAGCTAGTAAAGCTGACAAAAATATGCAGAACCCGAGCGCAAACGAGCAGCCTCTGCTCGTGGCCGGATCCGTGGAGCGGGACGAGAATGTGGCCGCGTCGGAGGCGAAGCGACTGCTGCGGCTGGCGGGGCCGCTGGTTGCAAGTGGCCTCCTCCAGTGCGCGCTGCAGCTGGTGTCCGTGATGTTCGTGGGACACCTCGGCGAGCTTCACCTCGCCGGCGCGTCGCTCGCCACCTCCCTCGCCAACGTCACCGGCTTCAGCTTGTTGGCCGGCATGGCGAGCGCGCTGGACACGCTGTGCGGGCAGGCGTTCGGCGCGCGGCAGTACCACCTCCTGGGCGTCTACAAGCAACGGGCGATGCTGGTGCTCGCGCTGGCCTGCGTCCCCATCGCCCTCGTCTGGACCAACACCACCCGGATCCTCCTGTTCCTCGGCCAGGACCGGGCCATCGCCGCCGAGGCCGGCGCCTACGCGCGGTGGCTCATCCCGTCCCTCGTCCCGTACGTCCCTCTCACGTGCCACATCCGGTTTCTGCAGACGCAGACCATCGTCGTGCCGGTCATGGCCAGCTCCGCCGTCACGTCGCTGAGCCACGTCCTCGTGTGCTGGGCGCTGGTGCACAAGGCGGGCATGGGGAGCAAAGGCGCGGCGCTGGCCAGGGCCGTCTCCTACTGCACAAATCTGTTCATACTGTCCATGTACACGAGGCTGTCCGGCGCTTGTAAGAGGACATGGAAAGGGTTCTCCATGGAGGCCTTCAAGGAGCTGCGCCAGTTCGCGGACCTCGCCTTCCCGTCGGCCATGATGGTTTGGTGAGAGAGATCAAATCATCAACAAGTCTTGTTGATCGTCGATCGGATGCATGCGTATCTGGTTTCGCAAATGAATTGTTTTTGCACCTTTTCGAATGTGCAGCTTGGAGTGGTGGTCGTTTGAATTGCTTGTGCTGCTCTCTGGTCTGCTGCCTAACCCTAAGCTCGAAACCTCAGTGTTGTCCATATGGTAATATATATACATCCAGAAAACCTTTGCACGCATGTACCAGGTGCAATTTCCACAGATTTTTTGCCCTTTCATTCTTTCTAAGTCGTTGATTAATTATTGAATCCTGCAGTTTCAATACCGGCGCTCTCATGTTCATGGTGCCATCTGGTCTCTGCACAGCCATAAGGTATCGTATTCGTATCGTATTGTACCCCGAAACGAAATTCACAAACAAAATGTGGAATAGCATGCTGATTAATTATTATCTTTGCTTTTCCCCGGCCGCATATACATACATACATACAATACAGTACACGCGTTTCCAATGAACTTGGTGCCGGTAGGCCTCAGGCAGCGAAGCTGGCGACCAGACTGGTCGTATGCCTGGCCCTGCTGGAAGGCTCGGTGATCTCTGTCACAATGATTCTGCTACGCAGATTCTGGGGTTACGTGTACAGCAACGAGGAGGAAGTCGTGGCATACATCGCCAGGATGATACCTGTTCTCGCCATGTCTTTCTTCATGGACGGAATCCATACTTCTCTTGCTGGTACAGCCGGGCCGGCATACTACTACTAGTACAAGATTAACAAGAAATCTGGACATATGATGGCAGCATGCATGATCTTTGTCTCAACATTAATTAATTTCAGGTGTGCTAACTGGATGCGGTGAGCAGAAGATCGGCGCCCGTGTCAATCTCGTCGCCTTCTACTTGGCAGGCATCCCCTTGGCCGTGCTACTTGCATTTGCCCTGCATTTCAACGGGATGGTATGTACGTATAAGTCTTACTACAGCATTCATTAGCGTATCCTTTCACCGGCCATGTGAATGAATATGCATGAACAACCCCAATTGTCGTGCTTCTGCTTCCAAATAGGGGCTTTGGCTCGGCATCGTTTGCGGCAGCCTCACCAAGCTTCTGTTGCTCATGCGGATCGTACTTTCTATAAATTGGGAGAAGGAGGTACGAACCCGAGATTTGGATAGCACCATAATACTGTATTATTTTTCTTTCCCGGGACAGCAATATGTTGTTTTTCTATTCGATTCCAGGCAATCAAGGTAAAAGACATGGTGTTAGGATCTTCTCTTCCGGTTGCATGAAGATTGTTGAGAAATAAAATTACTGATCAATTGTATGGGAGGGATGCCTTCGAGGAGGTGTCCGTTGAGGAAGAGATGTCTTCTCAACACACCCCTTTAGCATGTATATAAGTGGGTCTACCACGTTGCAATAGATCTAAAAGAATCATTTGTGTCTCTTCTTTGTCTCATTTACTTTTGATCTACAACACGTTATCAGCACATAGTCTCTGCCTAAGAGCAATCTGGCCAAGAAAATAGCAGTTACACGCAAGGATGACAGGCAAGGGTACTTCCATGCGAGACGAAGCGGCGGCCTCATGTCTCGCGGCTCTCCGTCTGTCATTGGCGATTGTAGGCCGGCACTAGGCGGTGCCCATCCCGACGATGTGGCGTGAGACCCTCGGCCATGACAACACTCCTTTCAGGGCGACAGCGCAACGCGAGTGGGTGACGTCGTCGATCGCGGCGGCAACAACAACGCAGCAGAGCATACATGCATCCCCACGAAGAGGCCGGGTGCAAGCACGGCGCTAGCGGCCACTTCCTTGAATTGGAACTGGTGGCAATATGTTGATTCCATTATTCGCATAGAATATGGAACTTGCTTGCAAATTTGGAAATATGCGGTAGTGAAGTGTATGATAATGCCTGACTATGTCAAATTTACATTTGTCACAAGGAATTGACAAATGGTACCTACTGCTTAATTGCAGTCTATCCAATATTATTGTGAGGTTTATATTATGCCATTTCGACATAATGACTACCTTCAATTTTGCACACAACTTATGGATTGCATTGTGGAACGAATTAATTTCATTCACAACTGTAAGGTCTACATCACCATGTGGTGATTACCTTCAATGTGCTTTTAATTAACACAAGGTTGTGAGAAGCTCCATAAGAGTGATGTCTACAGTACTTAGTAGTGATTATCTCCATGTGTTCAAAGCAAAACAAAAATGAAGGCACAATACTTATGACATAGTCATTATGAGGCCTACACCGTTGGTGCCTACCTTCCTGATGTTTTCCCCAAAACTTGTCAATTTCATAGCATGTGTCATTGGTTGTGACTATACTGTCACATACTCCATCAGGAGATGAACCCAAGCATTGGTGATTATGCTGCATATTATGCTATGAAGAGAATTATGCAAAACACTTGCATATTTTGGTGATTACCTTCCATCCATACACAACTTATGAGACGCCATTTATAGCTATGAATTAAGTTTCATGCACAGCTGAGAGGTTTATGCCGTTTTATGGCGATTACCTTCATGTGTTATAAATAACATAAGGTTATGGAGGCTATGATCAACGGGAACTGTCCATAATACTGAGGCACCACTAGGTGGTCGACTACCTCTATGTGTTTTAAGGAAATTAAAGGTTTATCCCTTTTGAGGTGACTACTTTAATTTGAAGATCCACACCACATTGTGGTTTTCTCTTGGAAGGCTTGCACTTTGGGTCAGTAACAATCACCATGACCATGATTATGCTTAGCCATAACATTTTCATCCTACTTAATTTACTGAAAGTAAATTGACGCATGAGTATGTCATACATCATATGGCTGGCCTTTTTGAAAGGAAATGCGATGAGATGACATTTGGCGGGAGTAACTATTTAACATGGGTCACGGACATTAAAGATTTTGTCGACCCGGGGCCTTGTTGCCACAAAAATTCCACCTGCAGAAAATGTCATGGCTATTTATAAATAGCTAAGAATATGCATATTTGCATTTATGTGTCATCGCAATGGCTCCGATCTCAAACTGAGTATGTAATGGATGATGAATATCCATTTTCCCTTTGAGCCTTCATTGAGGGGAGATATATTGTTATAAGCATCACATGAATGATTATTCATTCGTTGTCAGGACTTCGAGTCCGTTGAGCCTTATAATTCTGTCATCTATAAATCAACACTATGTTGAGATTATGTGATAATGCGGCTTCAGATGCATATCTGACTATAACTCCTTACTGCACTTTACATTCTCCTAGGATGGTAAACAAAAATATCATCTTTGTTTTAGGCCGCAATGCCTAAAAATTCATGCTAGTGCTCTTAGTACTAAGCAATAGTGGTTAAAAAACTATGAGGAGTTGAATGTAAAGTAAAGGATGACAAACAGAAATAGAGTGTATATCTCAAAAGGGAATTGATCATTTAAACTAAATGATCACAATGACAAACTCCAAAGTTTGTCAAAGTGGTGGTTGTACGAAATATCGTACCAATGATTACAATTGGTCAAATATTGGGTTGAATCATACTACCACCTCACTTGAGGCAATGATTTTTATGGGATAAGTTTGAAGTTCTACTTCAAAAGGTAATAGCCAGAAAATATTCTAGCATGGTAGAAGGAGAATGGACTCCTCTATATTGATGATATGCTTGTGGAATGATATTCCAAAGATATTTTGGAGATCTCGTGTAGTCTCCTAGTTATCCCTAAATATCATTGGCCTATAATTGTACTACTACATATAGTACAAATTGTAACATCTTGTCCCTCGGACATGATGGTTGAGATAATTGAGTGTATGAATCAGTTCATACTCAATCTTGTTGCATACATAATAATTTTTCCTCCTTTATCATCATGATATTGGAAAATTAGAGAAATTATTTGACAATTCTGTTGGCCACAACTTGACAAGTTGCAATATTCCCAACAATCATCAGATTGTTTAGTGCATGATACGTCTCCAACGTATCTATAATTTTTGATTGCTCCATGCTACTTTATTTACTGTTTTGGACTATATTGGGCTTTATTTTCCACTTTTATATTATTTTTGGGACTAACCTATTAACCAGAGGCCCAGAATTGCTGTTTTTTGCCTATTTCAGTGTTTCGAAGAAACATAATATCAAACGGAGTCCAAACGGAATGAAACCTTCGGGAACGTGATTTTCTCACCGAACGTGATCCAGGAGACTTGGACCCTAGTCCAAGAAGTAACAGAGGCGGTCACGAGCGCCCCCCTAGGGCGCGCCCCCGTGCCTCGTGGGCCCCCTGTTGCTCCACCGACGTACTCCTCCTATATATACCTACGTACCCCCAAACGATCGTAAGCAGGGCCAAAACCTAATTCCACCGCCGCAACTTCCTGTATCCACGAGATCCCATCTTGGGGCATGTTAGGAGCTCATGGGAGGGGCATCCACCACGGAGGGCTTCTACATCATCACCATAGCCCCTCCGATGAAGTGTGAGTAGTTTACTTCAGACCTTGGGTCCATAGCTAGTAGCTAGATGGCTTCTTCTCTCTTTTTGGATCTCAATACAATGTTCTCCCTCTCTCGTGGAGATCTATTCGATGTAATCTTCTTTTTGCGGTGTGTTTGTTGAGACCGATGAATTGTGGGTTTATGATCCAGCTTATCTATGAATAATATTTGAATCTTCTCTGAATTCTTTTATGTATGATTGGTTATCTTTGCAAGTCTCTTCGAATTATCCGTTTGGTTTGGCCAACTAGATTGGTAGTTCTTGCAATGGGAGAAGTGCTTAGCTTTGGGTTCAATCTTGCGGTGTCCTTACCCAGTGACAGAACAAGGCACGTATTGTATTGTTGCCATCGAGGATAACCAGATGGGGTATTTATCATATTGCATGAATTTATTCCTCTACATCATGTCATCTTGCTTAAGGTGTTACTCTGTTTTTAACTTAATACTCTAGATGCATCTTTGGATAGCGATCGATGAGTGGAGTAATAGTACTAGATGCGAGAATCTTTTCGGTCTACTTGTCTCGGACGTGATGCCTATATACATGATCATACCTAGATATACTCATAACTATGCTCAATTACATCAATTGCTCAATAGTAATTTGTTCACCCACCATAGAATACTTATGCTCTTGAGAGAAGCCACTAGTGAAACCTATGGCCCCCGGGTCTATTCTCATCATATCAATCTCCATCACTTTAATACTTGCTTTGTTTTTACTTTTCTTTTTACTTTTCACTTTGCATCTATATACCAAAAAATACCAAAAATATTATTTATCATCTCTATCAGATCTCACTCTCGTAAGTGACCGTGAAGGGATTGACAACCCCTAATCGCAGGGACTTGAGCGTGGACTCCTACTGGATTGATACCTTGGTTCTCAAAAACTGAGAGAAATACTTACGCTACTCTGCTGCATCATCCTCTCCTCTTCGGGGAAAACCAACGCAAGCTCAAGACGTAGCAAGAAGGATTTCTGGCGCCGTAGCCGGGGAGTCTACGCAAAAGTCAACATACCAAGTACCCATCACAATCCCTATCTCTCGCATTACATTACTTGCCATTTGCCTCTCGTTTTCCTCTCCCCCACTTCACCCTTGCCGTTTTATTCGCCCTCTCTTTCCCTATCTCCTCCTCTTTTTCCCGTTGCCTTTCTCGCTTGCCTTTTGTTTGCTCGTGTGTTGGATTGCTTGTTTGTCGCGATGGCTGAAGATGCTACCAAATTGTGTGACTTCACCAATACCAATAATAATGATTTCCTTAGCACTCCTCTTGCTCCTCTTGCCAATACTGAATCTTGTGAAATCAATACTGCTTTGTTGAATCTTGTTATGAAAGATCAATTCACGGGCCTTCCTAGTGAAGATGTCGCTACTCATCTGAATAGCTTCGTTGATTTATGTGATATGCAAAAGAAAAAAGATGTCGATAATGATGTCGTTAAATTGAAGCTATTTCGTTTTTTGCTTAGAGATCGTGTTAAAGCGTGGTTTTCATCTTTGCCTAAAAATAGTATTGATTCTTGGAACAAGTGAAAAGATGCTTTTATCTCTAAGTATTTTCCTCCCGCTAAGATTATCTCTCTTAGGAACGATATTATGAATTTTAAGCAACTTGATCACGAACATGTTGCACAAGCTTGGGAGAGAATGAAATTAATGATACGTAATTGTCCTACTCATGGTTTGAACTTGTGGATGATTATACAAAAATTTTATGCCGGATTGAATTTTGCTTCTAGAAATCTTTTAGATTCGTCCGCGGGAGGCACTTTTATGGAAATCACTTTAGGAGATGCTAATAAACTTCTAGATAATATTATGGTTAATTATTCTCAATGGCATACCGAAAGGTCTACTAATAAAAAAGTGCATGCGATAGAAGAAATCAATGTTTTGAGTGGAAAGATGGATGAACTTATGAAATTATTTGCTACTAAGAGTGTTTCTTCTGATCCTAATGATATTCCTTTGTCTACCTTGATTGAGAATAATAATGAATCTATGGATGTGAATTTTGTTGGTAGGAATAATTTTGGTAACAACGCGTATAGAGGGAATTTTAATCCTATGCCTTATCCTAGTAATCCTTCTAATAATTATGGAAATTCCTACAACAACTCTTATGGAAATTTTAATAAGATGCCCTCTGAATTTGAGAGTAGTGTTAAAGAGTATGAATTCACAAAAGAATTTTAATGCTTTGCTTGAAGAGAAATTGCTTAAAGTTGATGATTTGGCTAGGAAAGTTGATAAAATTTCTCTTGAGGTTGATTCTTTAAAGCTTAGATCTATTCCTCCTAAGCATGATATCAATGAGTCTCTCAAATCTATGAGAATTTCCATTGATGAATGCAAAGAAAGAACCGCTAGGATGCGTGCTTCCAAAGATGCCTTTATTAAAGCGTGTTCTTCTAATTCCTATGAAAATCAAGATGAAGATCTAAAAGTTATTGATGTGTCCCCCATTAAATATTTATTTTGCAATATGAATCTTGATGAAACTGAATATGATCTCCCCTTACCTAGAAGGCGTTCTAAGAATTCGGAGTTTTTAGATCTTGATGATGAAATTGATAAAAGTGGGATTGAAAGAAATAAAAACCTAGATGTTGCTAAACCCACTATATTGGATCTCAAGGAATTTAATTATGAAAATTGCTCTTTAATTGATTGTATTTCCTTGTTGCACTCTGTGCTAAATTCTCCTCATGCTTATAGTCAAAATAAGGCCTTTACCAAACACATTGTTGATGCCTTGATGCAATCTTATGAAGAAAAACTTGAGTTGAAAGTCTCTATCCCTAGAAAGCTCTATGATGAGTGGTAACCTGCTATCAAAATTAAAATTAAAGATTATGAGTTTCATGCTTTGTGTGATTTGGGTGCTAGTGTCGCCACTATTCCCAAAACTTTGTGTGATTTGCTAGAATTCCGTGACTTTGATGATTGCTCTCTAAACTTGCATCTTGCGGATTCCACCATTAAAAAGCCTATGGGAAGAATTAATGATGTTCTTATTGTTGCAAATAGGAATTATGTTCCCATAGATTTTATCGTTCTTGATATAGATTGCAATCCTTCATGTCCTATTATTCTTGGTAGACCTTTCCTTAGAACGATTGGTGCAATTATTGATATGAAGGAAGGAAATATTAGATTCCAATTTCCCTTAAATAAGGGCATGGAACACTTTCCTAGAAAGAAAATAAAATTACCATATGAATCTATCATGAGAGCCACTTATCGATTACCTACCAAAGATGGCAATACCTAGATCTATCCTTGCTTTTATGCCTAGCTAGGGGCGTTAAACGATAGCGCTTGTTGGGAGGCAACCCAGTTTTATTTTTAGCTTTTTTTCTTTCGCTTCTGTTTAGGAATAAATAATCCATCTAGCCTCTGTTTAGATGTGGTTTTATGTTTTAATTAGTGTTTGTGCCAAGCTAGACCTATTGGATCTTCTTGGATGATATTTATTTGATCTTGCTGTAATTTCCAGAAACTTTGTGCTCAGTGCCCGAATTGTTAATAATCACCAGAAGGTGATAAAATACTGATTCCAATTGCTGCTGATCAATAAACAAATTGTATAGGTCGTCTAATTTTGGTAGATTTTTTGGAGTTATAGAAGTTTGCGTTAGTTACAGATTACTACAGACTGTTCTGTTTTTGACAGATTCTGTTTTGCGTGTGTTGTTTGCTTATTTTGATGAATCTATGGCTAGTAAAATAGTTTATGATCCATAGAGAAGTTGGAATACAGTAGGTTTAACACCAATATAAATAAATAATGAGTTCATTACAGTACCTTAAAGTAGTCTTTTGTTTTATTTCTCTAACGGAGCTCACAAGATTCTATTGAGTTTTGTGTTGTGAAGTTTTAAAGTTTTGGGTGAATTCTTTTGATGGATTATGGAACAAGGAGTGGCAAGAGCCTAAGCTTGGGGATGCCCATGGCACCCAATATAATCCAAGGACACCAAAAAGTCAAAGCTTGGGGATGCCCCGGAAGGCATCCCCTCTTTCGTCTACTTACATCGGTAATTTACTTGGAGCTATATTTTTATTCACCACATGATATGTGTTTTGCTTGGAGAGTGTTGTATCATTTGCGTATTTGCTTGTTAGTTTACCAAAATCATCCTTGCTGTACAGACCTTTTGAGAGAATCCAATTTGATTAGAATTTGCTAGAATACTCTATGTGCTTCACTTATATCTTTTGAGCTTGATAGTTTTGCTCATAGTGCTTCATTTATATCTCTTGAGCGTGATAATTTTTGCTCTAGTGCTTCACTTAGATCTTTTAGATCACGGTGGTGGATTTGTTTTAAAGAAACTATCGATCTCTCATGATTCACTTAGATTATTTTGAGAGTCGTTAATAGCATGGTAATTTGCTTAATATTAATATACTTGGTATTCAAGATATGTGAAACTTTCTTTTGAGTGCGTTGAATACTAAGATAAGTTTGATGCTTGATAATTGTTTTGAGATATGGAGGTGATAATATAAAAGTCGTGCTAGTTGAGTAGTTGTGAATTTGAGAAATGCTTGTGTTGAAGTTTGCAAATCCCGTAGCATGCACGTATGGTTAAAGTTGTGTAACAAATTTGAAACATGAAGTGTACCTGGCTTGTGCATCCTTATGAGTGGCGGTCGGGGACGGCGATGGTCTTTTCCTACCAATCTATCCCCCTAGGAGCATGCGCGTAGTACTTGATTTTTGATGACTTCTAAATTTTTGCAATAAGTATATGAGTTCTTTTGACTAATGTTGAGACCATGGATTATGCGCACTTTTACCTTTCCGCCTTTGCTAGCCTCTTGATGCCGTGCATTGCCCTTTCTCACATTGAGAGTTGGTGCAAACTTAGCGGTGCATCCAAACCCCATGATATGATACGCTCTATCACACATAAACCTCCTTATATCTTCCTCAAAACAGCCACCATACCTACCTATTATGGCATTCCCATAGCCATTCCGAGATATATTGCGATGCAACTTTCAATCGTTCCGCTCATCATCATCATGACATACATTACTTTTGTCATATTTCCATTGCATGATCATGTAGTTGACATCGTATTTGTGGCAAAGCCACCTTGCATTATTTTTCATACATGTCACTCTTGATTCATTGCACCATCCCGGTACACACTTGAGGCATTCATATAGAGTCATATCTTGTTCTAGTTTCAAGTTGTAATCCTTATGTTGTAATCAATAGAAGTGTGATGATCATCATTATTAGAGCATTGCCCAAAAAAAGAGAAAGGCCAAAAAGAAAAAAAAAGAAAGGCCCAAAAAAATAAGGGCAATGCTACTATCTCTTTTTCCACACTTGTGCTTCAAAGTAGCACCTTGTTCTTCATATAGTGAGTCTCATATATTGTGCTTCAAGTAGCACCATGTTTTTCATATAGTGAGTCTCATAAATTGTCTTTTTCATACTAGTGGGAATTTTTCATTATAGAACTTGGCTTGTATATTCCTACGATGGGCTTCCTCAAATGCCCTAGGTCTTCGTGAGCAAGCAAGTTGGATGCACACCCACTAGTTCTCTTTTGGTGAGCATTCATAGCTCTAGTGCATCCGTTGCATGGCAATCCCTACTCCTCATGTTGACATCAATTGATGGGCATCTCCATAGCCCGTTGATTATCCTCTCAATGTGAGACTTTCTCCTTTTTTGTCTTCTCCACACAATCCCCATCATCATATTCTATTCCACCCATAGTGCTATATCCATGGCTCACGCTCATGTATTGCGTGAAGGTTGAAAAAGTTTGAGATTATTTAAGTATGAAACAATTGCTTGGCTTGTCATCGGGGTATAGAAGTTGGGAACATCTTTGTGTGACGAAAATGAAGCATAGCCTAACTATATGATTTTGTAGGGATGAACTTTCTTTTGCCATGCTATTTTGAGAAGACATGATTACTTTGATTAGTATGCTTGAAGTATTATTATTTTTATGTCAATATGAACTTTTGTCTTGAATCTTTTGGATCTGAATATTCATACCACAATTAAGAAGATTTACATTGAAATTATTGAAAGGATCGAGATGGACCTAGAGGGGGGGGGTGAATAGGTACAATTACAAATTTTAATTATTACTTAGCAATTTTAGGCAATAGTGCGGAATATGAAAGTGAGCCTAACAATTGCTAGTAGGTCTGAAGTACTAGGTAAGTAACACAAGCATATAAGTGAGCAAGCACAATATGATGTAAGTAAGTGCAAACCAAAACAAGTAACCACAAGTATAGAGTTAGGGTTAGGAATAACCGCAACTCCGGGAGACAAGGATGTATGCCGATGTTCACTTCCTTGGAGGGAAGCTAGTCACCGTTAGAGAGGTGGATGTTACCACGAAGGCACACCAACGCCACGAAGGCTCACCCTATTCTCCCTTTGAGACAACACCACGAAGATGTTTCTCAACCACTAGTGGTAGACCTTGGGGTGGTCTCCAAACCCTCACAAACTTATCCGGGGGTAATCACAAAAGTCGATTCCTCTCCGAAAGACTCCTACCGCCTAGGAGTCTCCAACCTCCAAGAGTAATAAGATCAATGGGGATTTGCTCAAGACTTGCTCAAATCACGAATTCCTTGGGTGCAGAGAAGGAGGAGAAGTGGATCTATCACTTGATCGGACAACTTCTTTTCAAAGCTCTCAAATCCCTTGGGGATCTAAGATTTGGTGTGGAGAGATGAGAGAGTGAGTGTAGTGTTCTAGGGTTTGTTCAAAGTGAATGGTCAACCCTCTCATGGGGAGAAGAGGCAGTATATATAGTGTGTGCTCAAATATGCCCGTTGTAGTGCAAGTGATCGGGCAGGCGGACATCCGGCTGGAGGCCGGACATCCGGCTGGAGAGCCACTTGGAGAACAGGCGAAACAGAGTAGGAAACAGGGGAGCCGGACATCCGGGGGTCAAGCCCGGACATCCAGCAAAACAGGAAAGCCCGGACATCCGGGAGATCGCCGGACATCCGGAGAGCAAACCAGCGTTTCACGCGGTTCTGGACATCTACGCCGGATTTCGGGCCAAGCCGGACATCCGGCGAAGAAAGCCCGGACATCCGGGAAATCGCGGACATCCGGAGGGCAAACCAGCATTTCACTCGGTTACGGTCATCTATGGCCGGATTTCCGGGCCAAGTCCCGGATATCCGGCCAACACAAAAACTTCAGGCGCCCCCGAAATAAAACATCCATAACTTTTTCATCCGGACTCCGATTTTGATGATCTTGGGCTCGTTTTGAAGCTATGGAAAAGCTCTAGGTCCTCACTTAGAGAACCACCCAAGATAAACCAAAATGGAGGATGCAAAGTATGCAAAGGTTAGATCATATATGTTGGGGAACCTAGTTGGCCATGGATTTCTTTGGTATATAGGATATGAGTGGAATTTTGTTGGATAGGAGTGAAATATGCCTATGTTGGAATATGATGTGAGGAAATAGAAATAGAAGATGTCGACTTGAGCAAATCTAGCACTATCCCTTTGATCCCCTCTTAATAGTGCGGGATCCCTATAACTCAAGAAATATAAAATGAAACATCATTTTACCACTTCAACCTTGAGAGAACTCACTTCGTATGCTCTTGATCCACACACAATTTTGATTTAACCGGGGACCAACACCTGAAATCTACTTGGCAGCCATTGTCAGTCCCCTACATGTAAATTGTCATAAACAACCAAAACATAATGTAAGGGCATGATTGCACTTTCAATCTCCCCCTTTTTGTTTGTTGATGACAATCATACATGTAGTATCATAGATGTAATAAATAGTCTTAGCAATGATAATCATGGGAGCAAAACGGATCTGAGAATATGTTTAGTTACAATTTGCTTTTAGCTCCCCCTCATTGTGTGCATGCGATGAATATATTTGGATAACCAACACAAAGGTGCATTCCATATGTAACTTAAAAATGAAAGAAGTAAGAGACGATCACATATGAAATCATCATAACACTTCAAATAGAATGAGAACATTTCATGGCCATGCCATAATCATAACATAGTCTCAAGCGAACAAGTACCACAAGTACCATAGGTTGGAAATAACATATCATAGCATGACCCTATTACTACGATACTACTTCTCTCCCTTTGCCAGCAACAAGGAAAAAGGGGCGAAAAACTAAACAGTCTCAATCACTCTGGATGGATGTCATCATCAACATCAAGAAACTCGGGGTAGTCAGCATGAGATGGAAAACCGAAGGTGGACGAGGATGGAGCTGCGGGAAGAGGATCATCATCACTAACGGGACTCCCACGGTCACGGAGGCGCTGTTTGAGTATATTCTTGGAGATGACAAGGCGCTTGAACATCATGATTCTCACGACGGTGAAGGTGATTGCCTTCATGATAGCGGTGAGCCTTACCCAAGAATGATTCAAAACGCCTCGTGGACGATCGAGGAAGATGGAGCGGAAGAACCAATGGGCTGAGTAGGAGCATTGTCCTCTCACCCGCAGACCTCCTAGGTTGAGTAGAAGCCCTAGCTGTCACACGCATGTGAGGAGGAGGTTTCAAATGGAGTGCACAACTGACTTAACCACCTCAAAGGGAGCAGTGTGATCAATCGTAGCCTGAATATATGGGGCATGAGGGCTGGCGTCTGAAGAAAACTGCAAAGACGGATCTCATGCCAAATGAAGTTGGCGGTGTCGAGGAGGCACAGTGGGTTTCTCATGCATATGAACCATCAAGTCAATACAATAGTTGCGAGCCCTCGAGCGATCTCCCTTCTTAGGATACAGAGTCAAGCACCTGCTGAAAAAGAGGATGAAGAAAGGTGCACGGAAGATGGATACCTCATTGGGTGGATATGCTTTTTCTTCGTCGATTAGCTGAGAGGGAGGTTTTACAAGAGGCAAGCAAGCATCAATCCCTTTGGGCTTGCCCTCTGGATCCATCTTGTGGATGCAATGGCCAACACTGAGAGACCCAAAATCTGAACAAACCTGTCATAGGTGATGCTCGGTGTAGTGTCATCGGTCATCCAAGTGAGGGTGTTATGCGGACCAAAGAAACAGGTGGCATAGAAGCGTAGAATGGCAGCTTCACTCCAATCACGCCTGAAGGTCATTGCAGGACCAAGAGTCATGTCATCAATGATCTTGACGGGATCGTTAGGGAACATGGTAGGATTATCACAGGAAGTTTAGATCCAAGTATGAGTGAGGAGCAAGGCCACGCCCATGGACAAAGCTGGAATAGAGATCCTGCTGCATACGAGTCGGAACCGAGGATCTTGGCATCCGCCACCACCTCATAGGGATTAACATCCCGACGGGCTGAAGGTATTGCCCTGCCCCCACAGTCGTGAAGTCGTGAGTGGGGCGACCTCCACTACCAGGGAGCTCCATGGAGATGCGACGACCATGGGCAATGGGTATTGCAGAACCACGAACATGAGGCATCGGTGCCCTCCTAGTACCAGGCTTGGGCTGTCCAACAGATTGTCGTGACGCACTGTCATCCTCTTCCTCTCCAACATAGTCTGCATCATCTGGATCCGAGGCCGACGGACTGGTGGAAGGAGCTCGCTTATTCTTCTTGGTGGAGACCTTCTTTTCTTGGGCCGCCTTGAGACTCGCCGAGTCGGTGGAGCCTTGCCGCGATCAAGCTGGAATGGACAATGAATGGTTTCCAATAAGAAGGAGCCAAAGAACATGAACAAGGATACACCAAATTAAACCGTGGAATGAACAAATTACATTCCCATGGTTAAGTTGAGTAACCGAGTACATATAGAGGTGTTTGTAGGCTTAGGTAAACAGAACCTAAACGCGAGAGCAATAGATATGGCAAGATATACATTGAGAATAATGCAACCCACTAAGATTTAGTCACAAGCAAGGGGATATGAGAAGAAATAGCACCCTTACCCCGAGTAGACACCTCGGGACGCTTGGGACCGCAGTTCTTGGTACGAGCCATGAAGAACTCGGAGATGAGTCCCACTGAACACCGGCCCCTCCCGAGAGACTCAAGCCACAATCCGAGAAATGGATTGGATAGAATCGTAGATCGGGAGGAGGAGAGTCCGTTAGCAGGAGGTCAGGGCGGAGGTCGGAGGAGATGGCAGGGCAGGGCGGAGTGGTGGCAGGCTGGCGGCTGTGAGGAGATGAGGAAAGGGACGAAGAAAAAAATGGAACTGCCCGCCCCCACCCCTTCGGTATATGCGACTTGCAGGCGGACGGGCGGACATCCGGGCAAGGCCGGATATCCGGCAGTGGGAAACAGAGACAGAGAAGCAGCGCCGGATGTCCGGTGAGGCCGGATGTCCGCCACCGATGGCAGTTCATGAGCGTTTTGATGGGTTGGGAATGTTTCCACAGCCGGACGTCCGGCGCTAGACCGGATGTCCGGTCCCGGACGAACGATATATGCGCGAGGAGATGTGAAGGAGGGCTGACCCGAGTAATTTTATATAGACACCGCCAAGTGGTTTTCATGAAATTAAGGAGGAGAACAACCTGAGACGTCTAAGGCCATGCTAAGATACATAAATAATCCAAACATGATTAGAACGAAGGGTCCATATAAGCATTGCACAAGCGGTGGTGAGGTCACCATGTTTGAGCATATGAAACATAGTACCACAAAGATAGAGACTTTGAGCACATGGTCACTACTCCATCATATGAAAGTATCCTAGTTTGTAAAAACTATGATAACTTTGAGAGTGTTGGTTCAATTTATGCATTTTGTAAGGTGAGAGGACTCATGGATTGAGTGTCTCCCCCTAAATATATGCCTACATCAAAACAAGACATTAAGTTTAAGCATGGATGGGTACGAGATTTCATATAATATTGTCAAGCTCCAAGATACCAAGTTCACGCCTAAGTCGATGTAACCTTGCTTCATCCAATGGTTTGGTGAAAATATCCGCCATTGCAAATCTGTCCCAATGTGATCAATGTGAATATCGCCTTTCTCAACATGATCTCTTAAGAAGTGATATCTAATATCAATATGTTTGGTGCGAAGATGATCCTTGGGGTTCTCTGCAATGTTGATAGCACTTTCATTATCACATAGAAGAGGCACATGCCTATACGTGATACCATAATCCTTCAAAGTTTGCCTCATCCATAATAACTGAGTTACTGGCTGGCGGCAGCAATGTATTCAGCTTCTGCTGTAGAGAGGGCAATACAATTTTGTTTCTTCGATGACCAACTTACCAAAGAGCGTCCAAGAAATTGACATGCACCAGAGGTGGACTTACGATCCACTTTGTCTCCGGCCCAATCCGCATCCGTGTATCCAATGAGATCAAACTTAGCATCCTTGGGATACCATAGACCCAACTTTGGGGTGTGAACAAGGTATCTAAGAATATGCTTAACCGCCTTATGATGACTTTCCCTAGGGAAGCTTGAAATCTAGCACACATGCATACACTAAACATGATGTCTGGTCTAGATGCACAAAGATAAAGCAATGAACCAATCATAGAGCGGTATTTAGATGGGTCAAATGGATACCGTCTATGTCTTGATGAGTGTTATTTTGGTTGGCATTGGTGTCTTACATGGACTAGCATCGGACATACCAAACTTCTCTCGGATATCCTTGAGGTACTTTGCTTGGGACAAGAAAATTCCTTCTTGAAATTGTTGAATTTGAAAACCAAGGAAGAACTTCAAATCCGCATTGAGTGACATTTCAAAATTCTTGGTCATTGAAGCCGCAAACTTCTTGCACAAATGAATGTTAGGAGAACCAAAATGATATCATCTACATAGATTTGGCATAAGATCAAATCACCCTTATCCCTCTTAGTAAAAAGAGTAGGATCGATCACCCTCTCACAAAACCATCATCGAGTAAAAACTTCTTAAGATGATCATACCAAGCACGAGGTGCTTGTTTGAGGCCATACAAAGCCTTATGAAGTTTATACACATAGTCTTTGTGATCGGGATCAACGAACCCAGGTGGTTGTGATACATATACTTCTTCTTGTAGAGGACCGTTAAGGAAAGCACTCTTCACATCCATTTGATGTAATGTAAAACCATTGAAAGCAGCATAAGCAAGTAAGATGCGAATGGATTCAAGAAGGCGGCAACGGGGCAAAGGTCTCACCAAAGTCCAAACCTTCAACTTGTGAGTACCCTTGTGCCACTAACCTTGCCTTGTTTGGGATGATTACACCATTCTCATCTTGTTTGTTCTTGAAAATCCATTTTGTTCCAATGACGTTGTGTTCGGTAGGTGGCCTCTTGACTAACGACCACACTTGGTTGCGTTCAAAACTGTTCAACTCTTCTTGCATAGCAACTAGCCAATCGTTGTCTATCAATGCATCTTGTACCTTGATGGGTTCAAAACTAGACACAAAAGAGAAGTGAGCACAAAAGTTGGTCAAGTGTTTACGAGTGACTCTACCTTCCGATATGCGGTGAGTATTTTGTCAACATCAACACGACCGGCCACTCGTGGCATGATAGAGGTAAGGGTTTCACGAGGTTCAACTTCATGTCCATCGTCCACATCCTCAACATATGGATCATTAATGTGTGGAGGAAGATCTTCTTGTTCATATTGCATTTGTTGAGGTTCATCATCAATGATTGGACTTTCTTGTTCTTGTTCTTGAAGATTGTCATGAGGAGGAGCTTGATCATCCTCTTCAACTTGGGCTAAAGGTATCGGTTGAGCAATAGGGGCTTGTGGTGTTATGAATGTTGAAGTAGTTTGATTATGTGTGAGACTTCTATCTTCTTCTTCATCATCATGAGGTTCTTGTTCCATAGGAAGAAGTGCACCAACACCCATGGTCAAAATGTCTTGAGAAGAATCTTCTTCACCTACATCACTTAAATCAACTTGCTCCCCATGGGAGCCATTAAATTCATCAAACACCACGTCACAAGTTTCTACCACACATCCATTGGATTTGTTGTAGACTCTATATGCGTGAGAGTTTGATCCATAGCCAACAAATATACCCTCAATTGTTTTGGATTGAAATTTTCCTAACCTTTCTCTTTTGTTGAGGATGAAACATTTGCACCCAAATACACGAAAGTACTTGACATTTGGCTTGTTTCCAGTTAGCAGCTCATATGGAGTCTTTTCCAATATAGTGCGGAGGAAAAGCCGGTTTGATGTATGACATGCGGTGTTGACAGCTTCGGGCCAGAAACTATGTGGTGACTTGTATTCATCCAACATGGACCTTGCCATCTCCACAAGTGTGCGGTTCTTCCTTTCGGCTACACCATTTTGCTGAGGAGTGTATGGAGCTGAATATTGATGCTCAATCCCTTCATCACTAAGGAATTCTTCCAAGGTATAGTTTTTGAACTCAGATCCATTGTCACTTCTTATTGCCAAGATTTCTTTGTCAAACTTGCGTTGTGCTTGCTTGGCAAAGTCAATGAAAGTGATCTTCGTTTCGATCCTTGGACTTGAGGAAAAACACCCATGTATATCTTGAGTAATCATCAACAATGACAAGTCCATACTTTTTCCCACCAAGACTATCCCATGAAGGAGGCCCAAAGAGATCCACATGAAGGAGCTCCAAAGGCCTTGAAGTAGACACAATATTCTTGGGTGGGTGCTTTGATTGATGTTGCTTCCGGCTATACATGCACTGCACACACGATCTTTCTCAAAAGAGACATTTGTTAGTCCAAGGATGTGATTCCCCTTTAAGAGATCTTGGAGATTCCTCATGCCGACATGGGCTGGCCGGCGATGCCATAGCCACCTTGTCGGCCTTGGCCATTAGACAAGTTGCATGGAATGTGCTCTCTTTCGAGAAATCAACCGTGTAAAGGTTGCCATCCAACTCTCCAACAAAGGCCACTTCGAGAGTATCTCTCTTAAAGACTTTCACATCCGTTAGTACAAATAGTGTATCATAACCAATGAAGCCAATTGGCGGACAGAAAGCAAATGATATTTAAGGGATTGGACAAGCATGACATTTGCAAGAGACATGTCATTTGTGATAGCCACCTTACCCAACCCAAGTACCTGTCCTTTTGATCCTCCACCAAACATAATGCTCATAAATGGTTGAATAGCTTCCATGAAATCGTAGAGCAATTTGCTATCTCCGGTCATATGATTTGTACATCCACTATCAATCACCCATTTTACTCCACCGGAGAAAGCTACCTACACACAATTATTACTTGGTTAGAGGCACCCATTTTACAATGGGACCTCTCAAGTTAGTCACAAAGGTCTTAGGGACCCAAATAGCATAAAACGAAATGCCTTTTGGGGGCCAACAAACTTTGCATAAACTTCTCCATCCTTAGTCTTACGCGATTACATAGGATGGAGGCATGAAATCTTTGGCTTGTTGAGAGTGGGCATGCCCTTGTGGCCTTCCCACTAACAACCTTACCTTTCTCCTTGTGTCCTTCTCGTACAAAGGTTTCTTTTAAAGGGGTGGTGCAATTTTGGGAGGACGTCTTCTTCTTGCTTGTGCTTGGGTCAAACCCGAGTCCCTCTTTGGCGAACGCTTCATTGTGTTGGATCAACACCTCGTTAAGGTTCTTTTGCCCTTGAGCACATGTCATGAGCCCTTTCTTGATTTGAGCTTTGAGAAACCGATTCTCCTCAAGGATGGATGCTAGATCACTACTAGAGTTAGTAGAACATGCATCAACATTGATAATAGGAGATGAGTAAGCCTTGGCTAGAGTTTCAAGATAATTAAGTTTGAGTGTCTCAAAACTCTTTGTAAGAAGGGTGAGCTCTTCTTCCTTAGTCTTGAGAGACACGGATAGAAGCTCACAATCCTTAGTGAGAGAGGCATGAGACTTTGCAAGCTTACTTTTATCATTCATCAACTCTTCACAAGAGCCAATAGCTTTTTCAAGGAGGCAAGATCTTTAGTATGAACATCAATATTTGTACCAATTTTTAAACATAGTTCATCATTTCGTGCTTCCTCATATTTGACTTTTCGCTCCAAGGATTTCATATTTTTCCTTTTCCTCGATGACGAGGGTTTCGAGTTCCTTAATGGAGATGGTGTACTTACTCACCATCTCCATAAGCCTCTGAAACATAGTGAGCTTCCTTCCTTTGAGGGAGCACATGAACTTAATAAGTTTAGCAAGCATAGGATCAGTTAGATCATCATCCTCATGACTATCCTCCGCATCAAGATACTCATCACTAGAAGTAGAAGGCGTGAAAAGAGGAGGATTTGATCGTGGAGTTACCTTGACCTTGTCAGAAGAGCTTTGGTCCTCTTCTTCTTCAACCATGGCCTTTGCCATTAGGCATTTGTGAGCGTTGCCCTTGTAATCTTTCATGTAGTTGTAAGTGACCACATCACCACTCTTGTTTACTAACCTCAAGGTGTTTTGAGAGTCTTGAGCAACTCCAGCAACACCACTAACATCATCCGGATCAGATTCTTCTTGAGCAACCATTGCCTTTCCATCTCTCTTCTTGAGCTTGGAGTTTAAAGTATTTGGAAACTTCTTCTTGGGAAAGGTCTTGGGAAACCTTGGTTTATCTTCTCTCTTCTCATAAGGGCACTCGTTGGAGAAGTGATTGGTTTCTTCACAGTTGTAGCATTTTCTTACTTTCTTCTTTTGAAATCTTCCCTTGAACTTACCCGCGCTTAAACTTCTTGACAAAAGAGCCATGTCTTCATATGTAGGGCCCTCGTCGATTCAATCTCATCACCATCTTCGTCATCCTCTTCTTCTTCTTCACTTTGTTCATCTTCACATACATGCTTGGCCTTCAATGCAAGATTGATCTTTGATGATGGAGAACCATGCATGGCAAGATGTTTTGTGGCATTAGTCTTTGACTCTTCATATAGTTGAAAGGTGGACACGATGTCATCTGTAGTCATTTCCTTGAAGGTATGGTGTTGTCTTATGTCCCACACCATTTGATGGTGAAATGGAGCAAGAGCATGGAGTAACTTATCCACAAGGAACCTCTTAGTCATGTTGAATCCATCTTGTGTCTTGTCACACTCACATGACTCAATATCGGCGGTGAGTGTCATGAGACGCTCATGGAGTTGATTGGGGTTTCACCTTTCTCCATACAAAGTTTTGCAATTGCCCTTGGCAATTTCATATTGAGCACTCAGGAGGGTAGAGGTGCGATTTTGGATCGCATAACAGTTTCCCATAGTTCCTTGGCACTTGTGATGTGTATGAACGGTCTCCTTTGCTTTTCATCCAAGCCTCTCCTTATCCACATGATTGCAGTGTCATTGAGGTTCTTGTCATATATTTCTCTTGGAGTGGGGTTCTTTGGATCAACCAAATGATAGCCATACTCCAAGATCTCCAACATCTCATCGTTTCCATGTCGAAGATGGTCCTGCATAGCAACTCTCCACAAAGGAAAATCGGAAGTGGCACTAAGCAAAGGAGGACTACCTTGAGGATTATATCTTGGTTTCTCAACCTGAGGTCTTGCATAAAGCCAAGGAACACTGGCGTGTTCATTGTTAGGAGGTTGTTGACCAAGTGATGGAGTAGGCACAGTTGGCCTTGAGGCAGCACCACCCGAGAGTGGTGCAAGCACCGAGGACAACGTGGCTAATCTCATTTGGACCAAGGCCTCAAGAGAAGCATCATGCTCCTCTTTTTGCTTAGCAAGGGCCCGTTCTAGATCCTTCGACGTAAAGGACTTGACTTCAGAAGAAGCCTCGCCTTTATCCTTAGGATCTGCAACATGGGGAGTCCCATCGGGGTTCATCTCGCTCTAGGGCGGTTAAGCCACAAGAATAGAGCACGAGGCTCGATACCAATTGAAAGGATCGAGATGGACCTAGAGGGGGTGAATAGGTACAATTACAAATTTTAATTATTACTTAGCAATTTTAGGCAATAGTGCGAATATGAAAGTGAGCCTAACAATTGCTAGTAGGTACGAAGTACTAGGTAAGTAACACAAGCATATAAGTGAGCAAGCACAATATGATGTAAGTAAGTGCAAACCAAAACAAGTAACCACAAGTATAGAGTTAGGGTTAGGAATAACCGCAACTCCGGGAGACAAGTATGTATGCCGATGTTCACTTCCTTGGAGGGAAGCTAGTCACCGTTAGAGATGTGGATGTTACCACGAAGGCACACCAACGCCAAGAAGGCTCACCCTATTCTCCCTTTGAGACAACACCACGAAGATGTTTCTCAACCACTAGTGGTAGACCTTGGGGTGGTCTCCAAACCCTCACAAACTTATCCGGGGGTAATCACAAAAGTCGATTCCTCTCCGAAAGACTCCTACCGCCTAGGAGTCTCCAACCTCCAAGAGTAATAAGATCAATGGGGATTTGCTCAAGACTTTCTCAAATCACGAATTCCTTGGGTGCAGAGAAGGAGGAGAAGTGGATCTATCACTTGATCGGACAACTTCTTTTCAAAGCTCTCAAATCCCTTGGGGATCTAAGATTTGGTGTGGAGAGATGAGAGAGAGTGAGTGTAGTGTTCTAGGGTTTGTTCAAATTGAATGGTCAACCCTCTCATGGGGAGAAGAGGCAGTATATATAGTGTGTGCTCAAATATGCCCGTTGTAGTGCAAGTGACCGGGCAGGCCGGACATCCGGGCTGGAGGCCGGACATCCGGGCTTGAGAGCCACTTGGAGAACAGGCGAAACAGTAGGAAACAGGGGAGCCGGACATCCGGGGGTCAAGCCCGGACATCCAGCAAAACAGGAAAGCCCGGACATCCGGGAGATCGCCGGACATCCGGAGAGCAAACCAGCGTTTCACGCGGTTCTGGACATCTACGCCGGATTTCCGGGCCAAGCCCGGACATCCGGGAAATCGCCGGACATCCGGAGGGCAAACCAGCATTTCACTCGGTTCTGGTCATCTATGGCCGGATTTCCGGGCCAAGTCCCGGATATCCGGCCAACACAAAAACTTCAAGGCGCCCCCGAAATAAAACATCCATAACTTTTTCATCCGGACTCCGATTTTGATGATCTTGGGCTCGTTTTGAAGCTATGGAAAAGCTCTAGGTCCTCACTTAGAGAACCACCCAAGATAAACCAAAATGGAGGATGCAAAGTATGCAAAGGTTAGATCATATATGTTGGGGAACCTAGTTGGCCATGGATTTCTTTGGTATATAGGATATGAGTGGAATTTTGTTGGATAGGAGTGAAATATGCCTATGTTGGAATATGATGTGAGGAAATAGAAATAGAAGATGTCGACTTGAGCAAATCTAGCACTATCCCCTTTGATCCCCTCTTAATAGTGCGGGATCCCTATAACTCAAGAAACATAAAATGAAACATCATTTTACCACTTCAACCTTGAGAGAACTCACTTCAGATGCTCTTGATCCACACACAATTTTGACGAACCGGGGACCAACACCTGAAATCTACTTGGCAGCCATTGTCAGTCCCCTACATGTAAATTGTCATAAACAACCAAAACATAATGTAAGGGCATGATTGCACTTTCAATTATGCCAAAGTATCACTCCGCATCAAAAATTCTCTTTTTATCATTTACCTACTCGAGGACGAGCAGGAATTAAGCTTGGGGATGCCTGATACGTCTTCAACGTATCTATAATTTTTGATTGCTCCATGCTACTTTATCTACTGTTTTGGACTATATTGGGCTTTATTTTTCACTTTTATATTATTTTTGGACTAACCTATTAACCGGAGGCCCAGCCTGCACTGTTTTTTGCCTATTTCAATCTTTCAAGAAAGCAGAATATCAAACGGAGTCCAAACGGAATGAAACCTTGAGGAACGTGATTTTCTCATCGAGCGTGATCCGAGACTTGGACCCTACTCCAAGAAGTAATGAGGCGGTCACGAGGGTGGGGCGCCTAGGCGCGCCCCCTACTTCAGGGCCCCTTGTTGCTCCACCGACGTACTCCTTACTCCTATATATACCTACGTTCCCCCAAATGATCAGAACAGGATCCAATAACCTAATTCCACAGCCGCTACTTCCTGTATCCACGAGATCCCATCTTGGGGCCTGTTAGGAGCTCACGGAGTGGACATCCACCACGGAGGGCTTCTACATCATCACCATAGCCCCTCCGATGAAGTGTGAGTAGTTTACTTCAGACCTTCGGGTCCATAGCTAGTAGCTAGATGGCTTCTTCACTCTTTTTGGTTCTCAATACAATGTTCTCCCCCTCTCTCGTGGAGATCTATTCGATGTAATCTTCTTTTGCGGTGTGTTTGTTGAGACCGATGAATTGTGGGTTTATGATCCAGCTTATCTATGAATAATATTTGAATCTTCTCTGAATTCTTTTATGTATGATTGGTTATCTTTGCAAGTCTCTTCGAATTATCTGTTTGGTTTGGCCAACTAGATTGGTAGTTCTTGCAATGGGAGAAGTGCTTAGCTTTGGGTTCAATCTTACGGTGTCCTTACCCAGTGTGAGATGTAAAGGGTTGCAAGGCACGTATTGTATTGTTGCCATCGAGGATAACAAGATTGGGTATTTATCATATTGCATGAATTTATTCCTCTACATCATGTCATCTTGCTTAAGGCGTTACTCTGTTTTAACTTAATACTCTAGATGCATGCTTTGGATAGCGGTCGATGAGTGGTGTAATAGTAGTAGATGAGAATCGTTTTGGTCTACTTGTCTCGGACGTGATGCCTATATACATGATCATACCTAGATATACTCATAACTATGCTCAATTCTGTCAATTGCTCAACAGTAATTTGTTCACCCACCGTAGAATACTTACGCTCTTGAGAGAAGACACTAGTGAAACCTATGGCCCCCGAGTCTATTCTCATCATATCAATCTCCATCACTTTAATACTTGCTTTGTTTTTACTTTGCTTTTTACTTTTCACTTTGCATCTATATACCAAAAATACCAAAAATATTATTTATCATCTCTATCAGATCTCACTCTCGTAAGTGACCGTGAAGGGATTGACAACCCCTAATCGCGTTGGTTGTGAGTAGCTATCATTTTGTGCAGGTACGAGGGACTTGTGCGTGGCCTCCTACTGGATTGATACCTTTGGTTCTCAAAAACTGAGGGAAATACTTACGCTACTGTGCTGCATCATCCTCTCCTCTTCGTTAATCCGCCGAATACCTTAACCCGAGCAAGGGAGTTATTTGCAGCCCATACGCTGATTGCCTTTTGCAATAAGAACAGTTTCTGGCATTAGGGTGAGATGTTTACCACAAAGAATGCCAGGAAATGGATAAGAAATGTGATAGACATTTTGTCCACGTACTTAAGAATCTAAACTGCAGGTTCAAGTTATGAGAAATTTGCAGCATATTGCAAATAATCTGCCAAGTATATTTACTGATGACAAAGGTGTCACTATGGTCAAGTACCAGGATGAGTGGAGGTACCTAATAAACCACTCGTCTCCCTAGATGAGAGCAAGAGGGGGAGAATTCTGGTCGCATGAGATTAAGTTCTCATATGTTTCAGCGGAAACAGAGGAGATTACCTCCTCGATCAGTAAATATGATTCAACCTCAGTTGAATGACACCTAAGGGCCGCGCAGCATCCAAAGTCCAACACATATGTGCACACATCTTTAGGTGTTGGGAAACCAAAACACCTTGACTCCGCTGTTATGGGAAATCACAAGGAGTTAAGAGGCGTAATAAGAATTCCACAATGATATTCATTCAGGAGAATCATATATGAGAAAGTCTACATATGTCGACATAAAATTCTTCTCAAGAATTGCTAGAATCCTTTTGGGCCCTGAACCAAATCCATGGAGAGTGTTGTTGCACTTATATTGGTTCAAATGAAAGGAAGCAATTAAGGAAGAGTGGCACTCGCTCATCAAAATGGAGGTATTTACCATTGTAAAACATGCTCCTCATAAGTATCTTCCAGAGGGAAGAGAAGTGATTTTTTGTTTGGAAACAAAAAATAAATGAGGTGGTGAGAAAGCGAGGCTTGTAGCACAAGGGTTTTCGCAGAGACCCGACATCGGTTACGATGTAGCATACCTTCTTGGTATGAGTGGAATTTTGTTTCGATACTGAATGTTAATGGAAGTACAGATCCATACGGTTGATGTACATAATGTCTACATACTCCATGGGTCAATTAGTTTGGATGTATATATTGAAGTCATTGAATGTCAATAATCTGAATCCAAAGGTAAATCACAACACGCACGTGTGGAACTTCTGAAGTCATTCTATGACTTGAAGTAGTCGAAGAATTGTGTGGTGCAACCGACTAAGTGAGTTATTCCTTGACACGATTACTCTCATACTAATGATTGTTGACGTGTATTCATGAAGAAATCGTGGATTGAATTTTACATCACCTTAATTTGTGGTGTCGATGATCTTATCATCAAAG
The DNA here is from genome assembly GCA_021605145.1 of Aegilops bicornis. NCBI lineage: Eukaryota > Viridiplantae > Streptophyta > Magnoliopsida > Poales > Poaceae > Aegilops > Aegilops bicornis. The sequence goes on along the minus strand of CM038673.1, from coordinate 678,859,074 downwards.
TCTATATAAGACATGAAATACACACAATCATGTTAAGATGGATATTTGGGTTAAACCAAATTATGCTAAGTTTATGACTTGAGCATATCCCCCTAATATATCAGTCTTCATATATCCTAAAGTATTAGAGAAGTTCAATACGAATATATTATATCAAAGACACATATGGTCATATTATACTTAATATGGGATACAAATCCTTAAGACATAGGGGAGATGGTGAAGTGATAGTGGGGCATGAATTACCATATCTAAATACCATCGAAGCACTCATATATCTTGCAAAATATGTCAGGCCTGACACTATATTTTTTGGCAATTTATTGAGAGTGCAATTCCGCTAAAGGTATAAGGTTTGTGTAAGGAATATCCTCGGATATATCTAGGGCACAAAGGGTCTTGATCAATTTCATCCGGAAAATCAAGATGAGACCATGGTTTGATATATTGATAGTGGCTAATTATCTAATCGCACAATGCCATATCAAAGACTGGGTTTGCTGGAAGAGTATTTTGAGGGAAGTCTTCAGAATAGACTCTAAACGAGTCCTTCCAGCAATCACTCTGTTTTATTTCTAGCATCAAAAAGTGTGGATGACTTCATAGAATGATTGGCCACATGTGAAATCATGTGGAGATTACCATTATCTACCAAGATAATGTCGCTTGTATTGCTTATGGGTTATATTTATCCTTGTGAATTATAGAAATGTAAGAGGATAATATGCAAACGGATTATTGTGATATTCACAATGTTTCTATCAATGTTTATATTCCAGAACTAGGTTCACGGAATTGGTATGAGATATTCTTGAGGTTTGCAAAGTTCAGGGGGACTAAACTCCCAAGTTATAACCCGTTGGTGATCCTCAAATCACTCATATTGTACTCGTTTTTCCTTTATGAGTTTTCCATGATGGTTTCTCATATAAGGTTTTTAACGAGACAATACAAATACAAGTGCGGATATATGCCATATTGGTTTCTCCTTATATTTTTTCCACTGGGTTTTAAAGGATTTTTCGATGGCATATTATTATAAGGTTTTCTCCTCAATTTTTCCCACAGGGTTTTTGGAGGAGTTTTCAGTTTGCAATATACATATGACGAATTGATCAAGGGGAAGTGTTGAGAAATAAAAATATGTGATCAATTGTATGGGAGGGATGCCTCCCAGGAGGTGTCTGTTGGGGAAGAGATGCCTCCCCAACACACCCCTTCAGCATGTATATAAGTGGGTCTCCCACGTTGCAATAGATCTAAGAGAATCATTTGTGTCTCTTCTTTGTCTCCTTTATTTTTTATCTACAACAAAGATAATATATCATGCGGCCAAATCGCATGTTGTGGTCTGAATAGTTAAACGGCCTTTCGAGCTCTCACGTTAATTCCTAGAAACCACACCCAAAAAATGTTGAGTGAGATGGACCAATGATCGAATCTGCAATTCATTTCAAAGGCTGGTCCTACTCATTTCGTATGAGACATGGTTTTTCTATGTGAAAATCTTTTGATTGCAAAATGAACAGTTGTCCTTTCCATTGATGATGATATCTACTAGTCCTAAAGGGTGAAACAAATGGACAGACTCATTCGGGGGGATGCAAAGAGAAGACACGACAGTTACAAGAGGCGATTATCCTTAATTAATCATATCTAATTAATTCTAACACTACTCCATACTCTCCGCTTTGACTATGCAGAAATCATCTTGAATAATATTCCTCCAAAAACCTATGAAAAAATATGATAAGATATACATAATACGCCATAGAAACTCTTTTAAAAAACCTAGTGAAAAAATAAGGAGAAAATGACATATCAGAATGCTTGTATTGCTATTGCCTCATTAAGAACCTTATATAAAAAAACCATTTAGGAAAAATTCATAAAAAAGAGAGTGCAATAGCAAATATCCGAAGATCTCGAACATGTTAGCATGGGAGCAAACTCTCCTTGAATCTTGCAAAACACAAAGTCATCTCCTACTTAGCATATTTCTTGAATGAAGAATTTGGTAAATAATTTGTGAACAAATCACCAAGATTATTGTATGACTTCATTTGCAAAATATTTATCTTCCCACCTCTGTATAACACATGGTTAAGGAAAATACTTTCGGATCAATACTTTGTAATATTGTCCTCCATAACATGTTTGCATCGGCGTAATGTAAACAACATTATCTTCATGGATAACGGTGGATGGTTTCAATGAACGAACTCCACGTCAACTTTCAACAAAGTTCATCATTATGTGAAGTCATAAACATTCATGTTATGCTCAATACAAAGCAATGACTTCACAATGATTAGCGGATGCATCCAGTAAAGTTTGTCTTGTTGACGTCCAATGGAAGGTATGTTGGGAAACATAGTAGAAAACATGATTTTCATCCTACAATCAAACCAGGAACACTATGAAGGTGCATTAATGGTTTAGATCAGATCCTTGCCAACTCTGAGCTACAGCGGCAGAAGAGTCGGTGTAGATAGTACTTGAAGCCTATCGAACTGTTCACGAACTATCCCTCGAACAGAAGACTGAAAGCACGGTCTCTCCATAGTTTGCAAGCGTACGATCTTCACGATTCGGTAGCTCTTTGCAGTCTAGAGCTAATCATCGCCGGAGAATTAGAGGGAGAATATTAGAACCACCCTGGTCTTCTAATTATGAGGACCAGAGAGGATTAGATCTAGCTCTAATTGGACAAACTAGAACTAGAACTAGAGGAGGCTCCAAAACTTGACTACAAAGGACAAAATCCTCTAGTATATATACTTTGAAGGGAGAGGGAGGGGCTTCCCTCCACTTGCGCCGGCCTAGGGGCTGGTGGAGTCCAATTCCACCTCCCAAATTTGGCCTCCCCTTTGGGCGCCTCCACTAATGGGCCTTAGGGCTCATTAACTCTCCCCGAATAGGCCTTTTCTTATTTTCTTTGGACCATTAACCATAACTTCCAGGAGCCTCCTATCATATTAGAGCCCTTTATAATTTATATTTAAGTCCTCAGAAACAATTTCCACCAATATATCAATTCCCAGTATTACCTGCTAAACCCCGAAACTCTTCCGGTAACTCCGAAATGCATCTGGTTCCTCGCAAAACTATTTCGAATATTAATGAAACTATTTCATAAATTTTGCTCTACAAACACTCACCGGATATTACTTTAAGCTTGTCACCCTGTAGGTTCGCCAAAACATAGACATGAACAAAACCCCTTTCGTTCAATGGTCAATAGCGGAACCGTGGGCATCCATTTCAGTCCCTATCAGTACACAAATGACATTTGAGTGAACCTTTGGGTATCATGTGCTTCATGATACTTTAGAAAACCAAGGTGACATATGTTGGTATCCTCTTGAGTCATTCTCATGCTAACTATATCGGCCTCCTCGTTACTGGTTTTTTTTCTTATTTCTCGTTGACATACTCCGGCATCCGTGTGACCTAGTCACATGTGTCTGGCCAGACAATGATGGATGTATTCTGATGTCTACTACGCAACTTCTATTTTTGTACACTCTTTTGGGCCTCCAAGTGCAGAGTTTTGTAGGATAGCAGTAAATTTCCCTCAAGTGGATGACCTGAGGTTTATCAATCCGTAGGAGGTGTAGGATGAAGATGGTCTCTCTCAAACAACCCTACAATCAAATACAAAGAATCTCTTGTGTCTCCAACACACCAAATAAAATGGTAAATTGTATAGTTGCACTAGTTCGACAAAGAGATGGTGATACAAGTGTAATATGGATAGTAGATATAGATTTTTGTAGTCTGAAATAATAAAAATAGTAAGGTAACAAGTAATAAAAATGAACACAAATAGTATTTCAATGCTTAGAAACAAGGCCTAGGGTTCATACTTTCACTAATGCAATCTCTCAATAGTGCTAACATAATTTAATCATATAACCATCCCTCAAAGTACGACAAAGAATCACGCCAGGGTTCTTATCAATAGCGCAGAACATAAGATGGAATTGTTGTAGGCAGCAAACCACCTCAAAGTTATCCTTTCCGATCAATCTATTGAGCCATCCCTATAAGTGTCACAAACAACCCTAGAGTTCATACTAAAATAAAACCATATGATACACATCAATCAACTCTAACGTCACCTACATACTCCAATGTCACCGCAAATATCTGTGAGTTAATTATTCGACATGCATCAAACAATTTTATATTTAGAATATTCAATCAAACACAAACAACTTCAAAGAGTATCCCAAAGTTTCTATCAGAGAAAGTAGGATGAAAAAGGGTATCAACCTATGTGCCTAGATTACCCCAATGTCACCTCGAGAATCCGCAAGTTGATTTCCAAAACATACATCAAGTGACTCAATAAAATACCCCATTGTCACCACGGGTATCCACATGCAAGACATACATCAAGTGTTCTCAAATCTAAAATATTCAATCCAATAATAATGAAACCTCAAAGCGAAAGACTCAATTCATCATCACAAGATAGAGGGGGGAGAACACCATATGATCCAACTATATTAACAAGGCTCGTCGTATATCATGATCGTGGTAAATCAAGAACACGAGAGAGAGAGAGAGAGAGAGAGAGAGAGAGAGAGAGATCAAACACATAGCTACTGGTACATACCCTCAGCCCCGAGGGTGTACTACTCCCTCTAAGGGAGTCCTGGACTAAGGGGTCCTCGGGCATCCGGCCTGTTATCCATGGGCCGGACTGATGGGCTATGAAGACACAGAGACCAAAGACTATACCCGTGTCCGGATTGGACTCTACTTGGCGTGGAAGGCAAGCTAGGCGATCGACTATGAAGATTCCCTCCTGTGTAACCGACCTCATGTAACCCTAGATCTCTCTGATGTCTATATAAACCGGAGAGCATAGTCCGGATAGGATAGATTCATTACCATATACTCATAGGCTAGACTTCTAGGGTTTAGCCATTACGATCTCGTGGTAGATCAACTCTTGTAACACTCATATTCATCAAGATCAATCAAGCAGGAAGTAGGGTATTACCTCCATAGAGAGGGCGAACACAGGTAAACATCGTGTCCCCCGTCTCCTATTACCATCGATCCTAGATGCACAGTTCGGGACCCCCTACCCGAGATCCGCCAGTTTTGACACCGACATTGGTGCTTTCATTGAGAGTTCACTGTGCCATCGACGAAGGGTTTGATGGCCCCTTCAATCGTCGGTAATGATGTGGTCCAGGGAGAAACCTTCCTCCCTGGACAGATCTTTGTATTGATTAACCCGTCTGCGGGCCAACTCGCTTCGGCCATCCGGAGCAGATCGATAGCTACGCCCACAGCTATCGGTCGATTCAGAAGCTTCGAACTACGTCGCGGACATCCGTGGAGACTTGATCTTCAACGGATTTGAGACCGCGGCAACCGCTCCCCTTCGCCTCGATGAACATGGCTTAAACCTATCATCGGGCCGCGTGCAGGAGATAGCTCCTGTAACAACTCTGGCCTTAGATCCGGAGCAGATCAAGTCGTCCGAAGATGGGAAACTCAACCCCATCATGGGGGCTACTAATTCGGGGGCGTTGGAGCCACATGCAGATTCTACTTCATACGATACTTGCATCAACGGAACCCCGGACTTGTCTCCGGTATCGAGTTCCGAACCCTGCGAGCCCGCGGATACCAAACTCGGTCGGATATCAATCTTCAAGTTCAACGCCGCGGATATCTTCCAACACTCGCCCATCGGCGACCTACTAAACTCACTAAGAAACCTATCCTTGGCAGACGGCTCGTCACCGAACTATGTTCCGTTCGACCTTACAGCGGATGATGGAGAATTTTGCTTCCCACCCGCCACCCACTTCATAGCCACCGTCGAGGACCCAACCAACATGCCTGACCCGTGCTCCGAAGACATCGACGGTCTGGACGATGATGAGGGGCAAAGCAAAGCTTACTACCAGCTAGACACGGGGCGACCACTTCCTGGTATGACGTGTGTATGGTAGACACACCCAACGACGATCTCGACAATGACAAGGAGGATCCAGTCGAGGATAGGCCTCCTGGTACACAGTCTGAACACCGGCACCACTCTCAGTCACGTCACTCAAGAGAAAACAATACTAGCATCGGAGGTGATAATACTTCGGACAACGAAGACCCTGTTGAGACAGGATCCGAACGGAAGACCAGGAAAGCGGGCAGGATAGCCCTGATGAACAGGCCACATACGGAGACTCGTAGGATAGTAATTACCTTCCACTCTCCGAGGAAGAAGAGAGCCTCGGCAACAAGGAATTAATCGTGCTCGAGGAACCTCTAGAACAGGAGCGCTTTAAACGCCGACTCATAGCCACTGCAAGGAGCCTAAGGAGGAAGCAGCTGTAGCTTCAAGTGAGCCAAGATTTGCTCAACGATAGATGGACCAAGGTCCTGGCCGCTGAAGAATACGGCCTTAGCGTCCCAGACAAAAGCCACCACAATAGTAGGTGGCTCCCTCAATATGATGACAAGGCTTTGGAGCCCACACCACCATCGAATAAGCCGGTAGGCCAACCACAGTTCGGTCCGGGCAAAGCAGCAGCCCCAGCAGAGCACCATACCAACCCATTCGGCCGTACAAGCAACAATAAAGAAGCTCGGGGGAACACTCGCGACATCCAACAAGACCCGGAGGGTAGAACAGGACACACAAATCGACACACAGACTACGGAGACATGCCCCGGCCAGCAATAACGGTTATCTATTCGGACACAACAGACCCAAAGCATGCTTGGTCCAAAAACCGTAAGTAGAGTTCGTCGGAGGTGCTTCACAGTGTGGCCCAACATAGAGGAGCTGCACACCTTCTTTGCTTCACCAACGAGGTAACGGATCATGAATTCCCAGACGGGTTTAAACCCATCAACATCGAATCATACAATGGAACAACTGATCCCGCAGTATGGATTGAGGACTTCCTCCTCCATATCCACTTGGCTCACAGATACGACCTTCATGCCATTAAGTACCTACCTCTCAAGCTTAAGGGGCAAGCACGGTACTGGCTAAACAGTTTGCCAGAAAATTCTATTGGCAGCTGGGAAGATCTGGAAGACGCCTTTCGTGAAAACTTCCAAGGAACATATGTCCGGCCACCAGATGCCGATGACTTAAGTCATATTGTCCAACAACCCGGCGAGTCAGTCAGGGAGCTCTGGACTAGGTTCTTAGTCAAAAAGAATCAAATCGTCGACTGTCCGGACGCGGAAGCCCTCGCGGCCTTCAAACATAGCGTCCGGGATGAATGGCTAGCACGTCACCTCGGCCAGGAAGGACCTAAATCCATGACATCCCTTACCGCTCTAATGACTTGCTTTTGTGCGGGAGAAGACAACTGGCTCGCTCGTAAAAGCAACAATGCCAGCGACCCGGGCACTTCCGAAATCCGAGACAGCAACGGCAAGCCACGACTGAACGAGCATAACAGTCGCAGCAATAACGAAAGGTTGCATGACACAGTGGTCAACGCCAGATTTTACAATCCGAAACTCGGTCAACGGAAGAAGCCATTTAAGGCCAAACAGGACGGACCATCCGCCCTTGACAGGATATTGGACCGACCCTGTCAGATTCACGGCCACCCTGATAAGCCAGCTAATCATACCAACAAAAACTGTTGGGTCTTCAAGCAGGCAGGCAAGCTTAATGCCGAATACAAAGGGAGAATGCCACCAAGCGACAAAGATGACGGCAAGGCTCGACAGCCGAACACCGGGGGCCAGAAGCAGTTTCCCTCCGATGTTCGACCACTACCGGAGCGGAAATAGCAGTTCGGCTTCCGCCACCCACCCACTATGATGGCAGGATTTACACCACGCATACATGACTACGCGCTCAAGATACCATGCGCATCGGAGGAAGCACAATGAGGACAACCCTGCAAGCATTCCCATAACATTTTTTTATCCATTTTCTTTTTTCTTTATTATAAACAGGTGACCGACAAGACTGCATATACAAAGGACTCTGTCAGAGTTCGGATCCGCACACTCACCTACGGGGTTATTTCAGTTAAGGACTCCTGAGGGAGTCCCGGATTAGGGGGTGTCCGGATAGCCGAACTATCACCGTTGGCCGGACTCCAAGACTATGAAGATACAAGATTGAAGACTTCGTCCCGTGTCCGGATGGGACTTCCCTTGGCGTGGAAGGCAAGCTTGGCGATATGGATATGTAGATCTCCTACCATTGTAACCGACTACTGTGTAACCCTAAACCTATCCGTGTCTATATAAACCGGAGGGTTTTAGTCCGTGGGACGAACAACAATCGTACCATAGGCTAGCTTCTAGGGTTTAGCCTCCTTGATCTCGTGGTAGATCTACTCTTGTACTACCCATATCATCAATATTAATCAAGCAGGAGTAGGGTATTACCTCCGTCGAGAGGGCCCGAACCTGGGTAAAAACATCGTGTCCCTTGTCTCTTGTTACCATCCGCCTAGACGCACAGTTCGGGACCCCCTACCTGAGATCCGCTGGTTTTGACACCCACATTGGTGCTTTCATTGAGAGTTCCTCTGTGTCGTCGCCATCAGGTAGGATGCCTCATCTCGTCTTTAAAGACGATACTATCGCCAGAGGAGCCTTGGCCACTAGCCAGACTCTTCGGCTAGGTGGTTTTCTTATGACCGCCAGTCCGGCCACCGCGCCGACGGTGCCCTCTTGAGTCATCGAAACCAGTCTCCATGTTAATTCGGAACTTGCCGAACAGTTAGATCCGATCGAGCTCTCCTCCGTAAACGGGCTCTTGGATCGCATCGCCATACAGGAGTCACCACAGACTACGACCGGATCGGGCCTAAAACCGATCTGAGAGAGATCAACTCTCCCCAGGCTACCCATCATGTTGCTGTGATAGAGGAGCAATGTGGCGATTCTTCTTCTATCTTAAGGACTAGCTACGTCCGGATTCCCGATCCCTCCATGCCGGTTTCCCGCAGAGGGACGGATGTTGATCAAGCCCTGAACTTAAAGTCAGGCAGCGGGTTGGACTCATTGGATAACACTCAAAAATCCAAACTTTCGAGTTCGGAAACTTCTCGGCCCCTGAGTCCTAAATTGGATGGGTAAATAGTTAAAAATCATCTTTCAGTTCACCGACCGAATATTCCCTTAAGAACGCTAGCTTTCGGCTTCACCCAGTCTAAGGTACACATCCGGCTGACCCGGCCTTTAGCTGGCGCAAGAGCTGTTGCTTGTCCGGATCTAGTCCGGCACCATCTGCAATGTTTTTGTCAGATTTATTACACACCCGCCGCACTTCATAAACTATTTATCTTTTGAAGCGTATATTACCAGAAGGGGTCTCTGTGGCTCCCCCTTGTAGCGGCTAGTGCGGCCTCAAGTTGGGCCTTGCACTCTTCAAGCTCCTGGGATAGTCGGGTATTCTTTTTCGTAAGAACCTGCATAACAAATGATCCTTAAATCAGTTATTCTAACTATTTTAAGTCTCGGGACTCTTGGCATATATAACTGTCAAATTTCCTTACCCGTATGTCCTTTACATACTGCTCCATGGCTCTGGCTAGGCCATCTTGAGCGGCACGGAGGTGCGCATCTCCCGAATTGAAGGCATTCAAGGCCTCTTGCGAGAAACATGCGTCACGGGAACTGTCCGGCGGCGCCTGTGATTCAAGGCGCTCTCCACCTCGGAGTTGGTGGCGGACAATCTTTCAGCATCCTCTTTCGGAGGAGCGTCCAACGTACGCCTCGTGTTCGCCTCCGCTTCTGGACCCGGCTTTGGAGCCTGGCCGGCGGAGGAGGTTCGATTAACAACCTCTCCGGACTCTGTCCGGCGGCGCTCTTTTCTGAAAAAGCGTCGGCATTAGTACACCTTCCAGGAATCAATCCTAGGAACATGGTGACGCGCCGTACCGTTGCGGCGGAGTTTCGATCTGGACCGCACTCCTTTTTAGCCTGCGGGGCCGTACTGCCCCTTGTTGGCTAGCCGCCGCGGGCTCGGCTTCCTGCCTCAAAGGAACCCCCTGCGAACCACCATTGGTATACGGTGATCAAGAAATAAGCACGTATGGGTCATTATAAGAATATTGGGACCTTGGTCTCGATTACTGTAATTTGGAAGTATTACGGGGTAATCGGCCGTGATGGCAACCAAAGCATTGTCGATGCTAAGTTGGTGGAATACCCCGTCGATCAACTCCACCTTTATATCCGGATCCTCTTCGGAGGTCGGATCGAGGACCGTTCCGGATCCTCGGGTTGTGGGCGGGCTGTGTATCTTCTCCACGGTCCGCAGATTCTGTCAGAAACCATAAAATAAGATATTTAACCATGGGAACATGGATCGGGCATGTCACAAAGATGTTTGCTTACCCAGCTTCGAGGATTATTCAAAGAAAACTCCTTCAGTGGATTGACGCGGAGGAAATCCTCCTCCTCCCCTTTGTACATGGCAGACAAGATCTTCAACAGTTCGGCGACCGATCCCGGCCCTTTGCGGCCATGACGGGTGGCATCGTCCTCCCCGTTGAAGTCCCACATCGGGTGGCCCCTATATTGGAGCGGCTGCACTCCCCTCATAATGCAGCTTGCCATGACTCCTATCATGGTCAATCCGGCATGAGCCAGTAACCTTATTCGGCTCATCAAATAGAGGACATCCCAGTCATTTTCCCTCCGAGGGCTCCGAGGGCGCCAGCTTAGACGCTTCTTCAAAGGAGCATTGCTGAACTCTGGAAGGCCGATCCGAACAGGATCCGGCAGCGGGACGTCCTCCATGTACAACCATTAGAAGGCCGGTCTTCGGACGCCTTCTTCGGGGTTCCGGATAGGTATCCGGTCCCGGCGATGCGCCATAGCTCGGCTCCGCCCACTTGATATATTGACCCCTCATGAGAACGGGGTACTAGGCAGAATAGTCTCTTCCATAGCCCGAAATGAGCCTCGATGCCCAAGAACAGTTCGCAAAGGGCCACAAAGCCCGTGATGTGCAAGATGGAGGCAGGAGTAAGGTGGTGCAACTGGAGGCCGTAGAACTCCAAGAGCCCCCGGAGAAACGGATGGATTGGAAATCCGAGTCCTCTTACTAGATAAGAGATGAAGCATACCCGCTCTCCTTTAGAGGGATCGGGGACACTCTCCGCTTGCTTTCCGCCCTTGTAGGTGGCAAGTCCGGCTCGAACCGGAACCATGAAGGCCGGGGGAAGAAATCCCTTGGCTTGGAGTATAACTAGCTCGCTATGCGGGACTGAGCATCTCTCCCAATTTCCAGGCTGAGGGCTGGGAGCGCGAGAGGAGGAGCCGCATCGACTGTCCATGATGGAATGGGCGTTGGCCAGAGGCGCTCCGATGAAAGCTTCATGAAGGGGATGGTGTGACTCAGATCTAGAACCTCGCCCCTTTTATAGGCAGCTCATTTGCGTAGCTAGGGGGTAATTGTAAAAATACCCTGGCTTTTCGCATTCATTCAAACACGTGGATGATGGCCATGATTGGGCGTAGAAGCCAAGGAGCGCAGCATTTATCAGAAGCCGGACACTATTCAAGCATATGGAATTTGGAGAAGAACCTGCCTCGCAATGCCGAAGACAATCAACACACCGAACTCGTCGTCATTGAAGCCTGGTTCGGGGGCTACTGAGGGAGTCCCGGATTAGGGGGTGTCCGGATAGCCGAACTATCACCGTTGGCCGGACTCCAAGACTATGAAGATACAAGATTGAAGACTTCGTCCCGTGTCCGGATGGGACTTTCCTTGGCGTGGAAGGCAAGCTTGGCGTCTGGATATGTAGATCTCCTACCATTGTAACCGACTACTGTAACCCTAACCTATCCGGTGTCTATATAAACCGGAGGGTTTTAGTCCGTGGGGACGAACAACAATCATACCATAGGCTAGCTTCTAGGGTTTAGCCTCCTTGATCTCGTGGTAGATCTACTCTTGTACTACCCATATCATCAATATTAATCAAGCAGGAGTAGGGTATTACCTCCGTCGAGAGGGCCCGAACCTGGGTAAAAACATAGTGTCCCTTGTATCCTGTTACCATCCGCCTAGACGCACAGTTCGGGACCCCCTACCCGAGATCCGCCGGTTTTGACACCGACAACTCCCCTCCCAGAGGACGGGCGACGCAGACGTGCGATAGGAGGTCCAAAATAGCTTTTTGTAGACCGCAGTCTTTATTCTGAGCATGTACTATGCCTTTCTCCTCCATTCCCGACCCCGAGCATGTCAAATAGCCGGGTTGTGGGTTTTCTCTTCTTTATATATATATATATATATATATATATATATATGAATTTATCATTGGCTTATTGCTCCACTCCCAGTAAACTTCATCTGAACTAATCTTCTATACTCTTTTTACAATGAGTACGGCCGTAACGGTGGTGTTACAAGACGCACCTCGGCATAATCTGCCAGGGGCTCGGTATGGGGACAAATGAGTCGCCAATAAAAGTCCGAACAGTTCTATAGCATACTTCGATGTCGCAAGTTTGGCCTTATATGCATCAGCTCCGAATCATTGTCTTTGGTCAATAGTTGGGTTGCCCGGCTCCTGTGCTTGCTACCCTACGTTCCGCTCTATCGACTAGGGTAGTAAAGGGAGAACTACTGCGATTGTGCCCTGGCTTTGACCGGATGAGCACCTCAGTAGAGAAAGCCGAAAACTGACTGTCATGATGCGGCGAGAGCTGGTCAACCACTTGACGACTTATTTGAATCCTTAGCGATTCTCCGTGTCACACAAAGGATCTTTTTTAGATCATAACATGTAAGGCACAATATTATGATGCGCCGCATACATACCATGGGCTCTGTCGTAGCCCCACCATAAAACTCCTATGGCTAAGTGAAAGTGTTAACGCCCTATAGTCAGATTGCCTGGTTCGCTGCATTATCACCTCCTTTATGGACCAAGACGTTGGATAAAGAGTGATTCAATGCTTTTCCGAACACCCCCGTATTTCCTACGAGGGGGCTGAAGCCGACGACTGGAAAACTTTCAAATTACATTAAAACGGCCGCACAGGAGGAATACAAGCTTTTGAGCACAAAATAGATTAACTATAAAGTTCTCCGTTACAACCCTTGTACACATCACTCGAATATTATGTCTTTCGAGCACTGACCCTCTATCAAGTGGGCGGCCTCTAGGACGTCTCAAAAGTAATGCTCCGGTTCCGGACGGTCCTTGCCTTCGGGTGGACTCTTCGTCGCAATATTAATGGCCTTCATCTTCCCCCATAATGTCTTGACTCGGGCAAAGACCATCTGTGCACCTTCAATGCACGCCGACCGCTTCACAGCGTCGATACGCGGCACCGCGTCAGCAAGCCGCTGCACCAGGCCGAAGTAACTACTCATAACAGGTTCAGTCGGCCACAAACGGACTACGGCGTTCTTCATGGCAGCGCCAGATATCCTATGCAGCTCGGCCCACTGGGACATATGTTCATTCGACAGAGGCGCTTGGTAGCGCCAATCATGCGACGTAAAAGCTTCTCTATTGTATACCCTTCTTGCGCCTGATAAAACTGCGCCGCATCGGAAGAACTCTTCGGCAAGTCTAAAAAATTGTTCGGAGAACTCCATACTTGGTTAAGCGGAGCATAGTTCGGATCGCCGAACTTAGCCTGTAGCAAAAAGGGCTTGCCAGCCACAATATCCCCAGCTTGCCGGATCTCCTCACGGGCTGCTCTGGATTCAGACCGCGCTTCTCTCGCCTCTCGTAAGGCCTTGTCAAGTTCAGCTGTTTTGGCTTCATCTTCCTCCTCAAGAAGTTTACAGCGGCTAGCCGCATTCTCTAACTCGCGCGCCATGGTGGACATGGCCTCCTTGTCTTGGCGCCGCGCGGCTTGTTCAGCCTTCAAATCAGCCGATGCCTTTTCGGCAGCCGCATTACTAAACCAGGGCTGCTCCTTGGCCCGGGCTAGCTCCGCCCGAAGGGCTTCCACGGCGGCAGCACCATCTGCATTGGTGCACATTTTATGTCAAACTCTCTTCAGAGTCAGGCTTACATTATAAGCACATTGGTGTAAGGAATGCTCGAAATGTATACCTTGCGAGTCGTCTAGACGCCTGTTTATCAAAGCAATGTCATCCTCCGCATTTTCCAGCTTTCGCTGCAGTTTGATTACCTCTGAATTTCTGGCAGCGGCAGGAGGGGAGACAGCCTGCATTCCGAATTAAACCAAGGTTAGTACCTGAAAATATCTTTTCGATCCTCTGATCACTACCTTTGGAAGGCGATCCGAGTCTCAGGGGCTATTGCATACACAACAGGTGCATCCTGTCAATATTATTCAATTGGCACCATTACATCACAAATCTCAAAACCTCTCAGAAGGCTCGTAAAGGCCTCGTTCAACCCGATCTTTGCGTATACAACTTTTTCTACCACCGTAACCATTAAGGCATGGTGCTTCTCTGAAACGGATGCTCGTCGCAGCATGTCCGTCAGCGTCTCCGGCACTCCCGGGTCTTCGGACACCGCTGCCGGAGCACGACATTCCTTTGAAGGAATTTGCTTACCCGCGTCTAGCATTGTCTCTGGCTGTAACCCATACAGTTCGGGCCCGTCATCCTTGATCCTCGAACCCTGAGGGACAAAGGCTCCACCTTCGAGTAGCTCCTTCCTCATTTCCTGCGCTACTTGCCGGTTGGGAGAAGCCCTCCGGGAAGACACCTCGAGATCATCCGCCCTGTTAGGCGAGGAGGCCGGAGAAGGCGTGTCACTCTACATCATCTCCGGAAGAAGGTCTCCCGAGGAGGAGGACGATTGTGAAACACCAGGCGTTAACCTGCGAGGATGCACATATGTCGGAGGGTTATTTCAGTAATAAGAAAGGAATGAGGTATGCTTAAAGTACCCCGCTTCACTTACGGTCTGGCCAAAGGTTCGTCCTCATCATTAAGCTCTACATCAACATCGCTTGCCTGGTTCAAGCCGACCGACGATGGCATTTTTCATTTCTTGGAAGGTTTCCCTCCTGGCCTCCAGAAGCAGCTCGCTTTTGCCGTGGCAGGCATCTCCTTTGGGCTCCCCGCTCTCGTCCCCCTCTGTAGACACCAGGTATGGTGTTGGGATCAACATCCGTGTCAGTAGGGCAGACACAGGGTCTTCAGGAAGGGGCGCCGGACACCAGATTAACACCGCTGTCTTTATCAAGTCCTGTATAGGGGCTGGTTGTTTAGTGTCTTGTCAAGAGATGCTTGAATGAAAGGTGTGCGGGGATTGAATACTTACCGGAGTATCCGGATGATTGCAGTCGAGGCCGACGTCTTCGGTGGTGTCCGGCCATTGCTCCCGCTCCCCAAAATATAACTTCCACATTCCTTCGTGTGTAGTACCGAAGAAGTGCTGAAGAGTCCGTCACCCTTCTGGATTGAACTCCCACATACGGAGAGGCCGCCGTTGACACGGCAGGATCCGGCAGACCAGCATTACCTGAACGACATTCACAAGATCGATGCCCTTATCGGTAAGGCTTCGGATGCGACCTTGCAGAGTCTACACCTCATTAGCGGATCCCCAGTCCAACCCCTTGTTGATCCATGAAGCAAGGTGAGTCGGAGGGCTGGGTCGGAACACAGGCGTAGCCGCCCACTTGGAGCCCCGCGGCTCATTAACACAAAACCACCTCTGCTGCCATAGTTCGGAAGACTCGGCGAAGGATCCTTCAAATCAAACCGTGCTGGCAAGCTTGTTTATTACAGCGCTGCCGAACTCTGCCTGCTCCCCCTCTGTCACCGGCGGCCTCACATCAAAATTCTTGAGCCACAAAGCAAAGTGTGGAGGAGTCCGGAGGAAGGCCTCACATGTGACGATAAATGTCGAGATGAGGAGAATGGAGTCTGGGGCCAAATCGTGAAAATCTAGCCCATAGTAGAACATGAGCCCCCGTACGAAGGGGTTAAGCGCGAACCCTAACCCATGGAGGAAGTGGGACACAAATACTACCCTATCACCGGATTTGGGGGTGGGAATAATCTGCCCCTCGGCAGGAAGCCGATGAAGGATTCCTGGGGTCAGGTACCTCACTGTGCGGAGCTTCGCAATATCCTCCTCCGTGACGGAAGAGGCCACCCACCGGCCTGAACGGCCGGACACGGACATGATTGGGGCTGGTGGTGATTAGGACTCGAGGGCTAGAACTCGAGGTGGCTGGGGTTGAGGAAGAAGCAAGCGCGGAAGAAAAGGACAAGTCTGGGTCCCTATATAAAGGCCCAGAATGTCGACCGTCCCCTCCTGGGTCATTAAACTTACCTATCCTCAAAGAGTTGTACCCAGGGGACGGTTGGGATACCCATACCAATATTATTGAAAATCCCGTGAACAAGGGGACACGATCTCTGCTTTGACAAGACGTGCCAATAAAACCGCTTCCCGAGACGTGGGGCGATGGGCTGGCCAACGATTGGAAATAATAACCGGGCGGGCGTGATACAGTGTCATAAACAATTGTCTGCAGATTGGACTCATGGAGTATTGTATTTTCTGCAATTATATACACAGGTCCGGATACAATCATCATCTCCGAAGACTATATTGGAGTTCGGAAGAAGGGGAACCCGCCTTGCAATGCCGAAGACAATCTGCGCGTCGGACTCCTCGTCATTGAAGCCAGGTTCAGAGGCTACTGAGGGAGTCCTGGACTAAGGGGTCCTCGGGCGTCCAGCCTGTTATCCATGGGCCCAACAGATGGGCAATGAAGACACAGAGACCAAAGACTATACCCGTGTCCGGATTGGACTCTACTTGGCGTGGAAGGCAAGCTAGGCGACCGACTATGAAGATTCCCTCCTATGTAACCAACCTCATGTAACCCTAGATCTCTCTGGTGTCTATATAAACCGGAGAGCATAGTCCGGATAGGACAGATTCATTACCATATACTCATAGGCTAGACTTCTAGGGATTAGCCATTACGATCTCGTGGTAGATCAACTCTTGTAACACTCATATTCATCAAGATCAATCAAGCAGGGAGTAGGGTATTACCTCCACAGAGAGGGCCCGAACCTGGGTAAACATCGTGTCCCCCGTCTCCTGTTACCATCGATCCTAGACGCACAGTTTGGGACCCCCTACCCGAGATCCGCCGGTTTTGACACCGACACCCTCCTCGCCATGGAGATCGCTGGGATGATGAAGTTGCCCTCCGGTGATGGTTTCCCCCTCCGATAGCATGCCTAAAAAGGCCTCCACATGAGATCACTTTAGAACAAAGGCTTGCGGCCGTGGCATGGAAGTTCTGGGTTTCTTTTTGGGAGGTTTTCGAATTTTTGGCATTGGTTTCACAACAAGCGGGTCCCTGATACGTCCATTTTGCATCATGCTTTTATATCGATATTTATTGCATTATGGGTTGTTATTACACATTATGTCACAATACTTATGCCTTTTCTCTCTTATTTTACAAGGTTTACATAAAGAGGGAGAATGCCGGCAGTTGGGATTACGAATGGAAAAGGAGCAAATATTAGAGACCTATTCTGCACAACTCCAAAAGTCCTGAAACTCCGCGAAAGTCAGTTTTGGAATATATTAAAAATATTGGGCGAAGAAAGCACCAGACGGGGGCCACCCACCATCCACGAGGGTGGGGGGCGCGCCCCCTACCTCGTGGGCCCCTAGCAGGCCTGCGGTGCCCATCTTTTGCTATATGAAGTCTTTTGCGCTGGAAAAAAATCTGAAGGAAGCTTTCAGGATGAAGCGCCGCCGTCTCGAGGCAAAACCTGGCGAAACCAATCTAGGGCTCCGACGGAGCTGTTCTGCCGGGGAAACATCCCTCCGGGAGGGGGAAATCATCACCATCGTCATCACCATCGATCCTCTCATCAGGAGGGGGTCAATCTCCATCAACATCTTCACCAGCACCATCTCATCTCAAACCCTAGTTCATCTCTTGTATCCGATCTTTGTCCCAAAACCTCAGATTGGTACCTGTGGGTTGGTAGTAGTGTTGATTACTCCTTGTAGTTGATGCTAGTTGGTTTATTTGGTGGAAGATCATATGTTTAGATCCTTTATGCATATTAATACCCCTCTGATTATGAATATGAATATGATTTGTGAGTAGTTACGTTTGTTCCTGAGGACATGGGAGAAGTCTTGCTATAAGTAGTCATGTGAATTTGGTATTCGTTTGATATTTTGATGAGATGTATGTTGTCTTTCCTCTAGTGGTGTTATGTGAACGTCGACTACATGACACTTCACCATTAATTGGGCCTAGGGGAAGGCATTGGGAAGTAATAAGTAGATGATGGGTTGCTAGAGTGTGAAGCTTAAACCCTAGTTTATGCGTTGCTTAAATGAAGGGGCTGATTTGGATCCATATGTTTCATGATATGGTTAGGTTTACCTTAATACTTCTTTTGTAGTTGCGGATGCTTGCAAGAGGGGTTAATCATAAGTGGGATGCTTGTCCAAGGAAGGGCAGTACCCAAGCACCGGTCCACCCACATATCAAATTATCAAAGTAACGAACGTGAATCATATGAGCATGCTGAAAACTAGCTTGACGATAATTCCCATGTGTCCTCGGGAGCGTTTTCCTTTATATAAGAGTTTGTCTAGGCTTGTCCTTTGCTACAAAAAAGGATTGGGCCACCTTGCTGCACTTTGTTTACTTTTGTTACTTGTTACCCGTTACAAATTACCTTATCACAAAACTATTTGCTACGATAATTTTAGTGCTTGCAGAGAATACCTTACTGAAAACCGCTTTTCATTTCCTTCTGCTCCTTGTTGGGTTCGACACTCTTACTTATCGAAAGGACTACGATAGATCCCCTATACTTGTGGGTCGTCAAGACTCTTTTCTGGCACCGTTGCCGTGGAGTGAAGCGCCTTTGGTAAGGAAAAATTTATATAGTGTGCTGAAATTTACTGTCACTTGTTACTATGGAAAGTAATCCTTTGAGGGGCTTGTTCGGGGTATCTTCACCCCGGCCAGTAGAGCAAAGAGTTGATCCTCAACCTACTGAACTTACTGAAAATGTTTACTTTGAAATTCCTTCGGGTATGATAGAGAAACTGCTAGCTAATCCTTTTACAGGAGATGGAACATTGCATCCCGATTTGCACCTAATCTATGTGGATGAAGTTTGTGGATTATTTAAGCTTGTAGGTATGCCCGAGAATGTTATCAAGAATAAGGTCTTCCCTTTATCTTTGAAGGGAAAGACATTGACATGGTTTAGGCTATGCGATGATATTGGATCATGGAACTACAACCGATTGAAATTGGAATTTCATTAGAAGTTTTATCCTATGCATCTAGTTCATCGTGATCGTAATTATATATATAATTTTTGGCCTCGCAAAGGAGAGAGCATCGCTCAAGCTTGGGGGAGGCTTAAGTAAATGTTATATTCATGCCCAATCATGAGCTCTCAAGAGAAATTACTGTTCAAAATTCTTATGCTCGGCTTTCTCTCAATAATCGCTCCATGCTCGATATTTCTTGTACTAGTTCTTTTATGATGAAGACTATTGGGAAATAATTAAACTCAACTATGAATATTGGGAACTCGACGAAGGTAAGGAGTCAGGTATAACACCTAAGTTTGATTGTGTTAAATCTTTTATGGATACCGATGCTTTTCGTGAATTTAGCACTAAATATGTACTTGACTCTGAGATAGTAGCTTCTTTCTGTGAATCCTTTGCTACTCATGTTGATCTCCCATAGGAGAAGTGGTTTAAATATTATCCTCCCATTGAAGTAAAAGTAGTTGAACCTATTAAAGTTGAAGAAAAGACTATAACTTAGAATGTTGATCCTATTGTTCCTACCACTTATATTGAGAAACCACCTTTCCCTGTTAGAATAAAGGATCATGCTAAAGCTTCAAATGTGGTTCGTAAGAGTAATGCTAGAACACCTACACCCTCTAAGCAAATTAAAGTTGAACCTAGTGTTGCTATGGTTAAAGATCTCTTGGCCAATAATATTGATGGGCATGTTATTTACTTCTGTGATGAAGCTGCTAGAATTGCTACACCCGATACTAAAAATAAACATAGACCTGTTGTAGGCATGCCTGTTATTTCTGTTAAAATAGGAGATCATTGCTATCATGGCTTATGTGATATGGGTGCTAGTGCGAGTGCAATACCTCATTCTTTATACGAAGAAATTATGCATGATATTGCACCTACTAAGTTAGAAGGTATTGATGTTACAGTTAAGCTTGCCAATAGATATACTATTTCACTAGTTGGGATTGTTAGAGATGTTGAAGTCTTGTGTGGGAAAGTTAAATATCCTACTGATTTTCTTGTTCTTGGTTCCCCACAAGATGATTTTTGTCCCATTATATTTGGTAGACCCTTCTTGAATACTGTTAATGCTAAGATAGATTGCAAAAAGGATGTGGTTACTATTGGTTTAGGGGATATGTCTCATGATTTTAATTTTGCTAAATTTCATAGACAACCCCATGAAAAAGAATTGCCTAGTAAAGATGAAACTGTTGGTCTTGCTTCTATTGTCGTGCCTCCTAATGATCCTTTAGAACAATATTTGTTAGACCATGAAAATGATATGTTTATTAATGAAAGAAAGGAAATAGATGAAGTATTCTTCAAGCAGGGACCTATTTTGAAACACAACTTGCCTGTTGAAATTATAGGGATCCTCCTCCACCCAAGGGTGATCCCGTGTTTGAGCTTAAACCATTACCTGATACTCTTAAATATGCTTATCTTGATGAAAAGAAGATATATCCTATCATTATTAGTGCTAACCTTTCAGAGCGGGAAGAAGAGAAATTATTGAAAACTCTGAAGAAGCACCGTGCTGCTATTGGATATACTCTTGATGATCTTAAGGGCATTAGTCCCACTCTATGCCAGCACAAAGTAAAATTGGAGAAAGACGCTAAACCGGTTGGTGATCACCAACGGCGGTTAAATCCTAAGATGAAAGAAGTGGTAAGAAAAGAAATACTAAAGCTTCTGGAGGCAGGTATAATTTATCATGTTCTTTGACGATCGGTGGGTAAGTCCTGTCCATTGTGTCCCTAAGAAGGGAGGTATCACTGTCGTTCCTAATGATAAAGATGAATTGATCCCACAAAGAATTGTTACAGGTTATAGAATGGTAATTGATTTCCGCAAATTAAATAAAGCTAATAAAAAGGATCATTACCCTTTACCTTTTATCGATCAAATGCTAGAAAGATTATCCAAACATACACATTTTTGGTTTCTAGACGGTTATTCTGGTTTCCCTGATCAAGAAAAGACCACTTTTACTTGCCCTTTCGGTACCTTTTCTTATATACATATGCCTTTTGGTTTATGCAATGCACCTACTACTTTTCAAAGATGTATGACTGCTATATTCTCTGACTTTTGTGAAAAGATTGTTGAGGTTTACATGGATGATTTCTCTGTTTATGGAACTTCTTTTGATGACTGCTTAGGCAACCTTGATCGAGTTTTGCAGAGATGTGAAGAAACTAATCTTGTCTTGAATTGGGAGAAGTGTCACTTTATGGTTAATGAAGGTATTGCCTTGGGGCATAAAATTTCTGAAAGAGGTATTGAAGTTGATAAAGCTAAAGTTGATGCTATTGAAAAGATGTCGTGTCCTAAGGACATTAAAGGTATAAGAAGTTTCCTTGGTCATGCAGGTTTTTATAGGAGGTTCATTAAAGACTTCTCAAAAATTTCTAGGCCTCTAACTAATCTTTTACAAAAAGATGTTCCTTTTGTCTTTGATGATGATTGTGTAGAAGCATTTGAAATACTTAAGAAAGTCTTGATTTCTGCACCTATTGTTCGCCCACCTGATTGGAATTTACCCTTTGAAATTATGTGTGATGCTAGTGATTATGCTGTAGGTGCTGTTCTAGGACAAAGAGTTGATAAGAAATTAAATGTTATTCAATATGCTAGTAAAACTCTAGACAGTGCCCAGGAGAAATTATTCTACTCTTTGAAAAGGAATTTTTAGCGATTGTTTTTGCTTGTGATAAGTTCAGACCTTATATTGTTGATTCTAAAGTAACTATTCACACTGATCATGCTGCTATTAAATATCTTATGGAAAAGAAAGATGCTAAACCTAGACTTATTAGATGGGTTCTCCTACTACAAGAATTCGATTTGCATATTATAGGCGAAAGGAGCCGAGAACCCCGTTGCGGACAACTTATCTAGGTTAGAGAATGTTCTTGATGACCCACTACCTATTGATGATATCTTTCACGATGAACAATTAGCTGTCATAAATGCTTCTCGTCTTTGCTCCATGGTATCTTGATTATGCTAATTACATTGTTGCTAAATTTATACCACCTAGTTTCACATACCAAAAAAGAAAAAGTTTTTCTATGATTTAAGACATTACTTCTGGGATGACCCACACCTTTATAAAGAAGGAGTAGATGGTGTTATTAGACGTTGTGTACCTGAGCATGAACAGGAAAAGATCCTATGCAAGTGTCGCTCCGAGGCTTATGGAAGACACCATGCTGGAGATAGAACTGCGCATAAGGTATTGCAGTCCGGTTTTTATTGGCTTACTCTTTCTAAAGATGCATGTAAGCTTGTCTTCTCTTGTGATGAATGTCAAAGAATTGGTAATATTAGTAGACGTCAAGAAATGCCTATGAACTATTCACTAGTTATTGAACCATTTGATGTTTGGGGCTTTGATTATATGGGACCGTTTCCTTCCTCTAATGGGTATACACATGTTTTAGTTGCTGTCGATTACGTTACTAAATGGGTAGAAGCTATTCCAACTAGTAGTGCTGATCATAACACCTCTATTAAGATGCTTAAAGAAGTTATTTTTCCAAGGTCTGGAGTCCCTAGATACTTAATGACTGGTGGTGGTTCACATTTTATTCATGGTGCTTTTTGTAAAATGCTTGCTAAGTATGACGTTAATCATAGAATTGCATCTCCATACCACCCACAGTCTAGTGGTCAAGTAGAACTGACTAATAGAGAGATTAAATTAATTTTGCAAAAGACTGTTAATAGATCTAGAAAGAATTGGTCTAAGAAACTTGATGATGCATTATGGGCCTATAGAACAGCATATAAAAATCCTATGGGTATGTCTCCGTATAAAATGGTTTATGGAAAAGCATGTCATTTACCTCTCGAACTAGAACATAAGGCATATTGGGCCATTAAAGAGCTCAATTATGATTTCAAACTTGCTTAGGTGAGAAGAGACTATTTGACATTAGCTCACTTGATGAGTGGAACCCAGGCTTATGAGAATGCCAAACTGTTTAAAGAAAAAGTTAAAAGATGGCATGACAAAAGGATACAAAAGCGTGAGTTTAATGTAGGTGATTATGTTTTGTTATACAAATCTCGTTTAAGATTTTTTGCAGGAAAATTCCTCTCTAAATGGGAAGGTCCTTACGTTATCGAGGAGGTCTATCGTTCCGGTGCCATAAAAATCAACAACTTCGAAGGCACAAATCCGAAGGTGGTGAACGGTCAAAGAATCAAACATTATATCTCAGGTAATCCCATAAATGTTGAAACCAATGTTATTGACACCGTAACCCCGGAGGAATACATAAGGGACACTTTCCAGAATGTTTTAGACTCGGAAAAGGAATAGGTATGTGGTACGGTAAGTAAACCGACTCCAAAACAGTTCTAATAGCAATTTTTCTCCGTTTTGGAATATTTAAGAAAATAGGAAAATAAGAAGTAGTCCAAAGAGGACACGAGGCATCCACGAGGGTGGAGGGCACGCCCTACCCCCCTGGGCGCGCCCCTTGCCTCTTGGGCCCCCTGGCAGGCCTGCGGTGCCCATTTTTTTGCTATATGAAGTCTTTTGCCCTGGAAAAAATCTGAAGGAAGCTTTCGGGACGAAGCGCTGCCATCTCGAGGCAGAACCTGGCGAAACCAATCTAGGGCTCCGGCGGAGCTGTTCTGCCGGGGAAACATCGCTCCGGGAGGGGGAAATCATCACCATTGTCATCACCATCGATCCTCTCATTGGGAGGGGGTCAATCTCCATCAACATCTTCACCAGCACCATCTCATCTCAAACCCTAATTCATCTCTTGTATTCGATCTTTGTCTCAAAACCTCAGATTGGTACATGTGGGATGGTAGTAGTGTTGATTACTCCTTGTAGTTGATGCTAGTTGGTTTATTTGGTGGAACATCATATGTTCCGATGCTTTATGCATATTAATGCCCCTCTGATTATGAACATGAATATGATTTGTGAGTAGTTACGTTTGTTCCTGAGGACATGGGAGAATTCTTGCTATAAGTAGTCATGTGAATTTGGTATTCGTTTGATATTTTGATGAGATGTATGTTGTCTTTCCTCTAGTGGTGTTATGTGAACGTCGACTACATGACACTTCACCATTATTTGGGCCTAGGGGAAGGCATTGGGAGGTAATAAGTAGATGATGGGTTGCTAGAGTGACAGAAGCTTAGACCCTAGTTTATGCGTTGCTTCGTAAGGGGCTGATTTGGATCCATATGTTTCATGATATGGTTAGCTTTACCTTAATACTTCTTTTGTATTTGTGGATGCTTCCAAGAGGGGTTAATCATAAGTGGGATGCTTGTCCAAGGAAGGGCAGTACCCAAGCACCGGTCCACCCACATATCAAATTAACAAAGTAACGAACGCGAATCAAATGAGCATGCTGAAAACTAGCTTGACGATAATTCCCATGTGTCCTCGGGAGCGTTTTCCTTTATGTAAGAGTTTGGCCAGGCTTGTACTTTGCTACAAAAAAGGATTGGGCCACCTTGCTGCACTTTTTTTACTTTTGTTACTTGTTACCCGTTACAAATTACCTTATCACAAAACTATTTGTTATCGATAATTTTAGTGCTTGCAGAGAATACCTTACTGAAAACCACTTGCCATTTCCTTCTGCTCCTCGTTGGGTTCAACACTCTTACTTATCGAAAGGACTACGATAGATCCCCTATACTTGTGGGTCATCAGTCCCGTGGAACCCACGAGCTCAAACGATGTGCCCTAGGGGGTGCGCCAGGTGAGCTCGTAACTCCCCTGGACTTCGTCTGGTCCTCCACCGGTACTTCGTGGGTCTCTTCTTGTCCATAAAAAATCACCGTAAATTTTCGTGGCATTTGGACTTCGTTTGGTAAGGATTTTCTCGAAAACCAAAAACATGCATAAAACAGCAACTAGCACTAGGCACTAGATTAATAGGTTAGTTCCTGTGATGCCCCCGATTCAATCATACACTAATCTTACACACAAATGTGTACGATCAAGATCAGGGACTCACGGGAAGATATCACAACACAACTCTAAAACATAAATAAGTCATACAAGCTTCATAATACAAGTCAGGGGCCTCGAGGGCTCGAATACAAGTGCTCGATCATAGACGAGTCAGCGGAAGCAAAAATATCTGAGTACAGACATAAGTTAAAGAAGTTTGCCTTAAGAAGGCTAGCACAAGCGGGATCTGAGATCGAAGAAGCGCGGGCCTCACATGCAGGATCCTCCTAACTACTCTGGTCATCGTCGTGGCTGCACGTAGTAGTAGGCACCTCCGATTGTAGTAGGAGTAAATGCGTCGACGGTGGCGTCGCTCTGGCTCGACATGCAGTTGCGGCAACCAGGTAGAAGGGAAGGGGAAAAGGGGGAGAAAAGCAACCGTGAGTACTCATCCAAAGTACTCGCAAGCAAGGATCTACACTACATATGCATGGGTATATGTGCAAAGGGCCATATCGGTGGACTGAACTGCAGAATGCCGTAATAAGAGGGGATAACTAATCCGTCAAGACTACGCTCGGCAGCCTCCGTCTTGCAGCATGTAGAAGAGAGTAAACTGAATACCACCAATTAGCAACGCAAAGCATAATCCTACCCGCAATCCCTCCTCGTCATACATTGAATAACTTGATCACCGGGTTGTATCCGCACTTGGAAGGGTGTGTTTTATTAAGTATCCGGTTTTAGTTGTCATAAGGTCAAGGTACAACTCCAAGTCGTCCTGTTATCAAGATCATGGCTATTCGAATAGATTAACTTCCTATGAGGGTGCACCACATAACCCAACACGATTGATCCCATTTGGCGGACACACTTTTACGGGTCAATGCCCGCGGAAGATCAACACGCCGCAGCCCCACCTAGGCCAACAGAGAGGTCGACACGCGGTCTAAACCTAAGCGCCATTGTGGGTCTGGGCCCATCACCCTTAGCACACTGCACGTATGCGTCTGTGACGGAAGCGTAACTAGCCCCTTAATACAAGAGCGAGCTTACGTTCCAATCCGGCGGCGCTTCGATCCGACGTCACGAAGGTTTCGACTGATACCACGACGCCGAGTGCCCATATCTTTCCCACGTAGTTGGTTAGTGCGTATAGACCAAATGGATAGACTCAGATCAAATACCAAGATTTCGTTAAGCGTGTTAATGATGTATCCGCGGACACCGACCAGGGCCAGGCCCACCTCTCACCTAGGCGGTCTCAACCTGCCCTGTCGCTCCGCCACAAAGATCCACACAGAGGGCCGTTGGGACAAAGGTCCTTTCAGCCCCCAATCCGTGAATCACTCATGGGTGCTCCACGAAACCGACCCGACTTTAGTCACCACTGGTTTCATGTATAAAGTATTTTGTATATACCCGTGATCACCTCTCGAGTGATCACGGCCCGATAGTATAGCATGGTAGACGGACAAGATTGTAGGGCCACTGATGGAATACTAGCATCCTATACTAAGCATTTAGGATTGCAGGTAAAGGTAACAACAATAGTAGCAAGGACAGGCTATGCATCAGGATAGGATAAACGGAAAGCAGTAACATGCTACACTACTCTAATGCAAGCAGTATAGAGAAGAGTAGGCGATATCTGGTGATCAAAGGGGGGGCTTGCCTGGTTGCTCTGGCAAGGAGGGGTCGTCGGTGACGTAGTCGTACTCATTCGCACCAACGCCGGTCTCGGGGTCTACCGGAGAGGAAGAGGGGGGAAGAAACAGTAAATACGGGGCAAACAAGCATCACAAAATATAACAAGGCAATACGCGGTGCTAGGGGTGACCTAACGCGGTAGTAGGTGATACCGGCGAAAGGGGGAAACATCCGGGAAAGTATCCCCGGTGTTTCACGTTTTCGGACAGATGAACCGGAGGTGAAATGTTGCAGGTTCACTATGCTAGGGATGTCTGGCGGACGAACGGGTTGCGTATCCGGACGTCTCGTCGTTGTGAGCAACTTTCATGTACAAAGTATTTTCATCCGAGTTACGGTTTATTTTATATTATTTTCTAAGGTTTTAACTCATTTTTAGAATTAACAGAATTAATTAAAGAAAATGTAATTATGACGTCAGCATGATGTCAGAGTGATGTCGTGATCAACTAGTCAGTTGACCTGGTCAAACTGGCGTGTGGGTCCCACTGTCATTGACTGTTTATTAACAGTTAACTAGTTAAGGTTAATTAGTTCTAACAAGTGATTAGGTTAATCTAAACATAATTAATTAAGTTAACTAATTCATTAATTAATTAATTATCTATTTATTATTATTTTTAATGTATTTATTTTTATTTATTTATTTAAACATTCCAGGGGCGGGCCCCACGCGTCATAGGAACAGGGGGCCTTGTGGGCATACGGGCAGGCGGGCGAAGCCACACCGCCTGATAGTGAGGCAATGGACGGCAGAGGCGCTCGGCAACATGGCGTCGGCCGCGATAGGTGGAGCGAGGGGGAGCCGGTAACGAACGGCGCCGGCGGAGGGTGGTGGCAGCGGTCGGTGGAGGCTGCGGCTCCAGCGAGCACGCGTGGAAGGCTAGGCAGGCGCACGTGGAGGGAGGGGCCGGGGGCCGCAGAGGGTGACCGGAGGCGGGCTTCAGAGGCGAAGTAGCATCGGGGCCCGGCCTGCAGCAGGCGCGACGAGCCTGGCGGGTGCGGACGGTGGTCGCGGGGCGTGGCCCGGACGCGTCGTAGGAGGAAGAGGAGGTCGGGGTGCAGTGAGCGTGGTCGCGGGCGCGACCAGGGACGAGCCCGGGTGCGGCCAACGGTGCGGCCATCGGGCGCGAGGGCCACGGTGAGCGCGGGAGCGAGGGAGAGGGTAGGAGAGGGGGGAGGCCCGGGGCTTCACCGGGGTTCGCAGGGTCAAGGGCAGCGGTGCTCAAGGTAGGGGACGGGGACGACGTGCGTAGAGGAAGCAGGCCGGTGGGGAGGAAGAGGCAGGCCGGTGATGGTGTCCGGCGAGGTAGCTCCGGCGAGGTGTTCCTCCAGGCGGCGGTGACGGCGACGCGACGTCGATCTTGGGGACCGTGGTCGAGGACGAGTGACTGAGAAGGGGAGGCGGCACTGACGATGGTGGGTGGCGGGGCGGCTCCAGCGGGGATTTCGGGTGGCGTCGGCGAACGCCCCCGATCCGATCTGGATCGGGGAGGGGGCAGAGGGGGAGTGGAGCGAGTGGGGGGAGTGGGCGACTGGGCGAGGGGTTAGGGTTTCGGGGTGAGGGGGCCATATAGGCCGAGGCTGGGCTGGCTGTTGGCTAGTTGGGGCCTTCGGCCCAGGGGGAAGGGGGGTTTCTTCTTTTCCTTTTCTTTTTTTTTAGTTTTTTTCTGTTCTATTTATTTTAGGGCAATTAAGTATTTTATAAAATTGTTTCTTCTACACCATAATTACCTATGCCAGGCACTGTCCGAACATTTTTGTTTCAACTTTTGAAACTTTTGCTGATTGTCACTAATTCATTTTTTGAATTTGAAATGTTTTGAACTAACACTTGATTAGCAACAGTAATAGAGATGACATGGCATCATCAGGAGAGTTTTACTGTAGTCTAATTCTCTGAGCGTCACACTTCCATAAAATCATATAAAAGTGCACGAAAACCATATAAAATTGTTGTAAACATGGCATGAATACTTCATCAATTATAGATACGTCAGAGATGTATCAGCATCCCCAAGCTTAATTCCTGCTTGTCCTCAAGTAGGTAAATGATAAAAATAATAATTTATGAAGTGTGAATGCTAGCATAGTGCATAAGTTTGATCAATGATAATTTTCATCACCTTTTCTAGCATCATTATATATCATAAACAGTAGCTCATTTCTCATAAAACTTCTCATGATAAAGTAGCAATCAATTCACATGTTATGGTTCAAACAATGCATTCTCTTGAAACTTAACAACCTATGTACTCAGTCACCAAACAATTCTAATTCAACTTTTTTCAAAACATTCTAAGTAAGAGCTCCACATACTCAATTATCATATAGTCTTCTATGGTTCCTAGTACTCAAAGCATATTTTTTGAACAAATACCATCCATAAGACACAGAGGAAAATAGGGGCTTAATGTTTTGTCTCCCAACTTACTTATCATAGAGATAATTATCAACAATAATAATTCATGATCAAATATATTTGATTGAATATATGTGTCTAGATCGTTCCCCACCATATGATGCTTGCCAAACAGAGAATAATTAAGGTTGGAATAAGAAGTTGACTCAATAAAAATAAAATTGACGGAAAAAGTAAAAGATATGCACTTCATAGAGGGGGGCATGGATTTGTTGATGTGCCAGAGCTCATTGCTTAAAACAGATATGGATACATTTTGAGCGGTGTGCTTTTCCTGTCAACGTCAAGACAAAGGATTTTGATATCTTCCATGCTAAACACATTGTTTGTGGTTCCCATGCTAAACACCTCGTCAGCGGCACCTGCACACCCAAAGGTAAATACTTGTACCCAACGCAAACAAGGGGGTTGTCAACCCCCTTGGCGGTTAATTGCAAGGATCACATCTCATAGTGATAGATGGATAGATTAAAGCACAAAATAAATTAACAGAAAATAAATTGCAGTAAGGTATTTTTGGATTTTATATATGATAAAAGGTAGACCCTGAGACCATAGTTTTCACTAGAGGCTTCTCTCTTGAACAAAAGCATATGGTGGGTAAACAAATTACTGTTGGGAAATTGATAGAAAAGCGCATAGTTATGACAATATTCAAGGCAATGATCATGTATATAGGCATCACGTCCAAGACAAGTAGACCTACTCCTTCCTGCATCTACTACTATGACTCCACCCATCAACTGCTATCCAGCATGCATCTAGGGTATTAAGTTAATAAAAACAGAGTAACGCCTTAAGCAAGATGATATGATGTAGACAAAGTAAACCCAATCAATATGAATAAACCCCATATTTTTAGCCTTAATGGCAACAATACCAATATGTTCCATTTCCATTCCTGTCACTGGGACTGAGCGCTGCAAGATCGAACCCGTCACAAAGCACATCTCCCATTGCAAGATATATCAATCTAGTTGGCCAAACCAAATGGATAGATCTGAGAAAAATACAAGCTATAACAATCATGCATATAAGAATTCAGAAAAGACTCAAATATTATTCATGAATAATCTGATCATAAACCAACAATTCATCGGATCCCAACAAACACACCACAACAAAGGATTACATCAAATAGATCTCCAAGAACATCGAGGAGAACATTGTATTGAAGATTAAAGAGAGAACATTGTATCAAGGAGAACATATAGGCCCACAAGCCTAGGGGCATCCTCCCCCCCTTCCGGGGCGCGCCTAGCAGGCTTATCGCTGCCTCTTGACTCTTCAGGTCTTCTCCCGAAGCTTCTACGGTCCCTTCGGGTCCAGAAAAAATTATCAAAAAGTTTCGCAGTGTTTGGACTCTGTTTGGTACTGATTTCCTGAAAAGCAAAGAACAACAACTGGCACTAGGCATTAGGTTAATAGGTTAGTCCCAAAAAATGATATATAATTGCATAATAAACATCCATGATTGATACTATAATAGCATGGAACAATCAAAATTTACAGATACGTTGGAGACGTATCATGTAGCCCAAAGAATTGTTAGCAGATCGTCAACAGCAACAACCGATCGATTGTCGGAACTTTGTACAAAGCTACATCATGACGCGAATAAACTGAACCAAAGTAAAACTTGAGGGAATTAAAACAAGAACATCAAATCCTCACATCCACATCTGATCTAGATCAAAACCTGCATCTACCCATAGAACCGCTCATGATGCCACTGTTGGGAAACATAGTAGAAAACAAAATTTTCGTCCTACATAAAACCAGAAACACTATGAAGATGCATTAATGGTTTAGATCGGATCGTTATTAACTCTGAGTTGCAACAGAAGAAGACTCGGTCTAGATCGTACTTGAAGTCCCTCAAACTGTTCACAAACAATCCCTCGAACGGAAGACCGAAAGTACGACCTCTCCACAGTTTGCAAGCGTATGATCTTCATGATCCGACAGTGCTTTGCCATCCAAAACTAATTGTCGCCGAAGAATTAGAGGGAGAAGATTAGAACCACCCTGGGCTTCTAATTATGAGGACTAGAGTGGATTAGATCTAGCTCTAATTGGATCAACTAGAACTAGAATTGTAGGAGGCTCCAAAACTTGTCTACAAAGGCCAAAATCCTCATATATACGCTGAAGGGAGAGGAACGGGTGGATGACTTGGTGAGGGTTTTTCGTCCCCATGCATCGGCCTAGGCGCTAGTGGAGTCCAACTCCACCTCCCCAATTCGGCCCCCCTTTGGGCACCTCCAATAATGGGCCTTAAGGCCCATTAACTCTCCCCTAATAGGCCTTTTCTATTTTTCTTTAGCCCATTGACTATGAATAAATTCTAGGGGCCTCCTAATCATATTAGAGCCCTTTATAACTTATATTTAAGTCCTCAAGAACAATTTCCACCTATATATCAATTCCCGGCATTACTTCATATACCCCGAAGCTCTTCCGGTAACATCGAAACGCTTCCGGTTCCTCTCGAAACTATTTTAAATATTAATGAAACTATTTCATAAATATTTTCTCATAACTCTTTCTCTAATAACAATCAGCAAATCATGGTTACCTAAAGCTTGTGACCCTGTAGGTTCGGTAAAACATAGACATGAACAAAGCCCCTTTCGTTCAATGATCGATAGCGAAACCGTGGACATCCATATCAATCCCTATGAGTACAAGAATGACAATATACGGAACCTTTGGTTATCATGTGCTATTCCCTTTGCTTTATGATACTTTACAAAACCTGAGGTGAGATATATCGGTATCCTCTCTAATTAGAAGCGACTGGGCGGCGAAGTGACTGGGCTCCATTTTCCCACCAGGAGGCAGCAAGCGCCACGTGCCTGGCCTCTTTGGACTCTGGACCCCACCCCCTCTGACGCCTTCTCGTGGGTCGCCCGGGGAGGCTGGGCCTGGAGGCTGCATATGATGTCACAAGACTAAGGCCGGGTGGCCCGCGGCGGAGGTGAGATCCTGTCAATCAAGGCAAAGCCACGCTCCTCGCGTTTCTCTACCCGCCTATCAGTCAAGGCAAAGGCTGGGTAACCGGGGTGTGTCACGCCAGTCTTGATGGAAATGTCCCGGGGACCTCTCCGGCGTGAACCGCTTTCTCGGCTGTTGGGCCCCTGCTTCTCTGCCCCTACGGTGGAATCGAAGAGCCGCGCCCTGTCTGCAGGATGGAAACGTTCTCGGGTCCTGTCCTACACGAACCTCTTTCTCTGACCGCCAGGCCCCTGCTTCTCTCCCATGCGGCAGAGCCACAGCAGAGCGCCACGTCCCCTGCGGCGGAAACGCTCTCGGGACATGTCCTGTACGAGCTGCTTTCCAAGCGCTATGGCCTTAGCGTCACTGTGCCTACCTTGGACTGCTGAGGGGAAGCTCTCCTCGTCGATGTCGAGGTCGGAGTCGGAGCGTTTGTCGAAGCTCGACATCTCACGGGAGTCGTCGGGTTCGATCCATGTCAGAGAAATCAGAGAGGGGGGAAGAGGGGACAAAGCGAGAGAGGAGAGTGAAGTGAGTTAGGGTCCCTAATTGGGGTTTTTGTGGTGACGGAGTGAGGTTGGTGGTCGACGGGACAGACGTGGCGGACGCGCCCCGGCCACCCCATATCCGCCCTACATTTGGGCTGGATATGACGGGCGCCAGACAGCCCGGGCATTTGAGACCGGTTTAAGGCCTGGGTGGGACAGCTCGGGCGTTTGAGACCGGTTTAAGGCGCCCGGGTGGGTCATTATTATTTTTTGGCCAGTCAGTGACCGGTCCTCTCGCGATGGCATTTGAGACCAGTTTGAGGTGCCCGGCTGTAAATGTTCTTTGGTTCTAAGGCGGAAAGGATGATTAGAGCATTTGTAGTCTCTCGATTCATATGAGTGAGTAGTTTCTCGATTCATATGAGTGTATGTGCGTGTTTGTGAGCAGGAGTGTATGTGCGTGTTTGTAAACATCCGTACTGTTCTTTCAGAAAAGGAGAAGAGGAGGATGAACTTCGGCCTCTGCATCTGGGCGATGCATACGGCCACTTTATTAATTATTCTCACAAGACCTTATAAAGTCATACAACAGTAAGACTAAAGTCACCGTCTAAGCAACAACTGTCGCTACACCTATCCAATTGATGAAGGGGCGCAGATAGTCTGAGCCTAATACCAAATAGACATCACAGCCAAACTTAAATATCTAAGACCAGAGGTCCCAACCAGGACGCCTGCCGGGCATGGGCACCTACCAGTCCGGCGCACTCCTCAACCAGGACGACTACCGGGTATGAGGCCGCCGCAGCCACCTGCCACCAATCCATCTTCAGAGTTGTACTGTTGCATGTACCGTGTCAGGTCTCTTTGCCATCGACGCCACTACGACACCCGACAGCGTCGTCCTCCTGCGGGAGTCCATCCTCCCATAGCGAACTCCGAATCTGCATTGCGTCACGCCGTCAAGATCCGTCGCCATCAGTGTGTAGGATGAAACACCACTTCACCAAAGAATCCGTCCTCTGGTCCCTCGATCACGTGTGTACCTCCAAGAATGACGCCCCCAAGGAAGGAACGACACCAGAGCGCCGCCATCATCCGATCTAGGGTTTCCCCCGGAGGTAGCAGAGAGTGGTTTTGAACTTCTCCACGACGATGCCTTCAAGAAGGGAACTACGCAGATAGCACCGCCACCGCCGGCCTTAGCAGCGCCGAAGGCAAGTTTTCACCCAGATCAGTTCGAAGGGATCCAACTCTCGTGCACGGGCTGCCGTTACCACCAAAGACCACCAAGGTAACCTCGAGCACCGGCAGATCGGTGCGCCGCACCATGCAAGATTCAGATCGCTGCCACGCCGGCCGCCGCCATCCCCGTCGTCCGGGTCGAGACGGAGCCGCCGATCACAAGACAGGGGACCGCCGCCTCGGACACGCCGGGCGCCGAAACCCAACACCCGCCACCGCTTGCCGAGGGCCGCGCCATACCGAGCGGACTCCCATGCACATCGGGAAACCAGCGATCGTGAGCCCGCGTCGCCGCCAAGCGCCGGGCCGCCGCTTCGCCTCAACGCCCGCCAACAACGCCGTGATCCGCCCGCACCCTGCCGAGTCGTGGAGAAGAGTTCCCGCCGCCGCCGACGCCGACCGGGCTTTGCCGGGCGGCGCGCCCCGGCGGGGCGAGGAGGAGAGGTCGGGGGAGGGACGAGGACGCGGCGGCGCTAGGGTTCCCCCGGTTGCCGCGCAGGGGCGACACGGGAGGAGTCGGGGCCTGAGTTCAGAACTTGAGCGCATCCGTAATGTGTTTCTAAAAAAACTATATTGGGTGATAATAGGCTGATAAAGCATTACATGCACGCAATATACGACCAAACACGAGAGAATTAAGACAGCAGCTCGACTTCAATACACCAATCAACAGTGATGATGTTTTTATTGATGATTATGTACCCACAAATCAAGGAAACAAAGACCTCATACCAGAACTACAACAAATCGAAACATGTCCATCAGAAAGGTATAAACGTGCACAGTTCATCGGCTCCGGACGAGCAATACCAAATCACCATCGAAAGTGTCTACACGATGAATCCCCATACATACAGCGAACAGAACTGCACAAGCCAATCAATGGCCACTGATAGCAGTAGATGTCCTACAGGAGCCAGAGCACCAGGACCCAGACTGGGTAGACGAAGAGCAGGACGATGCCGATGGTGTTGGACACGCCATTGGCCTTCCTGAAGGCCTCCCTGAAGCCTCCTGACACCCTGATGTGCTCTTGAAGCAGGTAGCACCCGATGGCGAGGCATATGAAGACGCCGACGAGGTCGTTCCTGAAGTGGTCCGCGAAGAGGCTGGGGGCGACCACCGTGAGAAGAATCAGAGAGCCAGGCAGCTCTAGCCAATCTGTTACAGATACGAAGACAATCATTGTGTGGTTTATGCAACAGTTTGGCGGCTTATTGCGTAGATGAAAAATAAGGACATGTTTTTTGGTAGTGCTATATAAGCAGAAAATTCTCTTTACAGGGCAGAACAAAGATGAGAAATGCAGCACATAGAGATAATTTGCTAGGGGCAGCAAGGATAGGTAAAAGATTAGGTAGGAAATGATACCAGGGAAGTGACGCGGGAAGAAGAGCCGCAGGATGACTACAACGAATGCAATCCAGGCACCAACCTCTCCCCTGCAATTTTGATGTTTGATGATCACAAATTTGATTCAAATGTCTATATCTAATGCTGTACAATTAAAGCAACAGAGGATATTGCACCATGGAAGTATCAGCCAGTGAGGCAGAGGCAGTGATCCTTCAACCAATAGACAACAAGCATGAAAAAGATACCTCGACTTTTGCAGTGAGGTAGCAATATGTTAAAATAACCTATATTGGGCATGTATCTTACCTCACTTTATCAACAACCTATAAAGTTCTTTGATTCTATCCTCAGTGAAGTGAGCTTTTTTTAAGAAGACCGGCACTCTGGCCCTATAGCAGGTGATATCAGCCAACAATGAAAAATATCTTACCTCGCTTTATCAACAACCTAATGCACTATTTTTTTCTTTCTGGAAAACATACATGAAACATTTCGATTTTCTAAGTTCAGAATTTCAGATATTTTTCAGATTGGTTAATCTGCAGGAATGCTACAATCCTCCACAGCTACTTACAACTGCATTTAAATTTTTAACACGAACTGATGCTGCAGATGTGAAATTGCGACTATAACCACCTTACGAGAGAGAACAGCACACCAGGCAGGGTGAAGAAAATGTAAGGGACCAAGAGTCCCGTCAGCATGTTGGTCTTCCAGTTTGTCCGGTCCAATACCAAGAGGTACCTGCAGTAGAAAAGAAGACAATGCATGATCCGGTGACCAACCAACAATTGTTAAGAAGGTACTAATCTCAGGTTAAGTGGACACATAAGAGCTCTCGGACACATAAATCCCTCCACTCTCAGTCTTCAAAGCAGAGACTGAAGAGACCCATCAAACATAGGCTGGAGAATCATCCTGACAGGTACTAACAGCTTAACATCACAGCATATACTCCCTCCGTTACTAAATATAAGTCTTTGTAGAGATTTCACTATGAACCACATACGGATGTATATAGAGGCATTTTAGAGTGTAGATTCACTCATTTGCTCCGTATGTAGTTCATAGCGCAATCTCTACAAAGACTTATATTTTGGAACGGAGGAAGTACACAGCATGTTAGGGATGTTTGCTTCGCAAGTCCCACACAATTAATCGTGAACATTTCCTACCAAGCTTCCGTTATGACCGAGGTTCTCGCACGAATTTGACCGCGTTTGGCAATTGGCATCTCTCTCTAGGATAGCGCAGTTAAATTACTAGTACTTGCAAGCGAATATGCTGTCGTGATGTTTTCTCGCAGGCGTCTCAACTGCCCCGTGACGTGGTCCTCCCGAAATGGTCAGGGAGATCGGAGATCCCCTTTGCAGAAATCAAAGCTCGTCCCAGCAAGCAAAATAGAAGGGGAGAAAGGGGAATACTGACACGGCGGCGATGAAGGCGAGCCACTTGAGGAAGTGGCGGCCGAAGCCGAGGCCGCCGCCGAGGACGATGGCGTGGTTGGCGAGCTTCCGCGCGGCCAGGCCCAGCTCGCGCAGGTCCGACTCGAGCAGCGCCTGCGCCGCCTCCGACGCGCCGGACGCCGCGCCCGCCTTCATCGCGAGGAACGACGGCGCCATCTTCCCCCGAATCGCCGAGACCTCGAGAATTCTCAAGATGGATGGATGGATGGATGGCCTCGGGTCTGGGTTTGATTTGTGCTTTGGCTTTGGCTGTGCGGATAGGAGGAAATATGTACAGGCCGGCAGCTCAGCTGAATTAGCTGGACCTGCTGGGGTCGACGGAACGGAACAGGTGGCGCTCGGTCTGGACGATTCTCCACGGACCCGATGGACAGACACGTGGGGGACAGATCGCAACTGTATTATTACATGCATGCAGTATTTTAACTTAGGGCAGTACTAGGCGCCGGTGCGCCGGCCGAAAGTTTCGGCCGGTCGGCCCCCAACCGCCCGATACAGGCACGTATACCCGTCCGATTGGGTCTCCAGTGTCATCTTCTTCCTTCCCTTTTGTCTTCAATCTCCGCCTCCTCCTCTTCCCCGCCCTCCTGCTTGCAGCACCGTCGCGAGCGCCGCCATGCTGCCTGCTTCCCGCCTCTCATCTCGCGGCTGTCCCACCTTTCCTCTGCCTATCCCGTCGCGACCTGGTGCAGCGCCGCCAACCTCGCCGCGCCATGCGGCTGCTAGCGTTGCAGCAAAAAGCCCGCTGATGATTTAGAGCCCCCGCCTTGCAATTCCGGCGTCCCGTCGCCAATGGTTTCCGGCTTGGGCCGCCGTTGCAAAACCAGAAGACGGGTTGTAGCAAAAAAATTGGCTGCTTCCAGCAAAACTAAAGTACGGTGGTAGCAAAAATTGGTCTGGTCCAGCAAATCGAAAAAGGATGGTAGCAAAAAATGTGTATGGTTCCAGCAAATAGACATTGGTTCCAGCAAAAAAAAGAGGAGAAAAAACGCACTACATGCGCCGCGGTCACCATGGTCACCATGAGTGAGGAAAAAGCCAGTTCCAGCAAACCATGACAATGGTCCCAGCAAATTACCACGCTGGTTGTAGCATTTTCATCGATCTTGCGATGGGCTTCCAGCAAACATGGTCTCCGGTTCCAGCAAAACGCGACACCGATTCCAGCAAAAAAAGATGCCGGTTGCAACATTGTTGTGGCGTCCCCACCACGCTCCGCGGCCGTACCATCGCTACTCGTTGTAGCTCTCCGGAATGTTGGTTCCAGCAATTCGTGCGAGCGGTTGCAACATTAATCGACTCGTCGTCCGTCGTTCAGCTCCACTGACGCGCCGCTCGTCGCGCCATGGCCGTGTGCCGTTGCAGCTCCATCCCGCCCCTTACGAAGCTCTCAGTCTGTGGTTTGTATGCCACGTGGAGGGGGAGGGGGAGGATCTCGCCGGCGCGCACTCTGCCTCATATCTCCGTCCACCTACGGTAGCGACTCACGGCGCCACGGTCGATGGGGTTGGGCGCACTCAAACGACGGGGGAGCAGCTGGGGAGCGAGAGAGAGGAAGAGGAAGGCAACGCATAGCGAAGGGATAAGGTGGGGTCGTGGTCTGTTCTGGCCACGTGATGCCTCCCGACCAAACGTCCCGTGCGCGACCGGCCCAATATTCGGCCGGCGCGCCGGGTGTAAACGTTTACCTTTAACTTAAGCTTGATGTCACAGCATATCACGGGATTTGACTTTTGACCACACTATGCATTATAGACATGCTTGTCTAAATAAGTGCATATACGGGAATGTTCGTAAAGATATTCGCAGTTAAAATTCTGGAAGTTTGTCTTTGTAAAAAAAGATTTTTAGCGGTTCTTGTTTTTCAAAGATTGGTCACTTTTTTTTTGTAACATTCTTACGTAGCTGTAATGTCAAAAATGCTCTTATATTATGGGACGGACACTAGTAGAAAAAGGGCCTATAGTCCCGGTTCATAAGGGCCTTTAGTCCCGGTTCGTGAACCGGGACTAAAGGGTCGGTACTAATACCCTCACCCTTTAGTCCCGGTTCTATCAAGGCAGGACAGATCAAACCTCCACGTGGCCTGTCCACGAGCCCAGGCGGGGAGGCCTTTGGTGGGTTGGTGGCACTTGGCCGGGACCAATAAACATCCAGCGTCGACATTTCTTTAGCTCTGGTTTTGTTTTTTTTTTTTTAAATGGGGGGGGGGGGGGTTTGGGGGGTTTTGGGGGGTTAATTTTTGTGTTTCATATATTGTGCTATAGCTAGCTAATTAATAGAGAAAAGTGTCCTTTTTTTTGTCCGTGCTTGGTCGACGCTACGTACTATACATACGTATAGAGAGAACTAACTAGACATGCTAGCTAGCTAGTAATTAAGCAAACAGAATATCGTCATGAACATATATATGCATACAGAGAAGTGATATCGACCACCTCTCCTTCTCCGAGAGATTGGTCGAACAACAAGTTCTCGTATATCTATCCGACGCTACCGGCTACATATATACAATAATTATCTTTTAAAATACGGACGCGTGGTCCACATGGTATTCCCCGTCTTCAGCGATCACATAGTCAAGAAAGAATGCCGTCAATTCCTCTTGAATTGCTCGCATGCGATCTGGTGCTAGGAGTTCATCCCGCTGCCGAAACATCTAATTTTAAGAAAAGGGTCAATACACACACACACACACACACACACACACACACACACACACACACATATATATATATATATATATATATATATATATATATATATGAATGAATGAAACTCAACACAAATGATGGTAATAAAATAAAATTGTGAATATTTTTATTTACGCACTTCAAATTATTTGTCGGAGTAGCCCCTCTCACAGGTCGTGTGGCGGATGGACTCGCAAACGTAGTATCCACGTAAATCATTCCCTTGTTCCTGCCACAACCACTTTACAAGAAGCAGAGGTCAATCAAACTGATAATTATATATAGCAAGCACATGCTAAATGGTATTGATGAAACTAGCGCTTGAATCACTAGGAGATCTTGGCGTGGAATATGCTACTATATAGTACTTACTTTGGTGTCTAAATTGCAGCTTCTTCGATAGTCCGGAGCTTTTTTGGTGAATTTTCCCAAGCCCAGTCATACAAAGAAAACAATTACTTGATATCGAGAAATGAACAAAGTTGCTGATATGGTGGATAATGATCGATTTAACTTACTTCTCGAGCATTTCAGTCATTTCCGCATACTCCTTGGGATCTTTTAGTCTCGAGTCTAAGGCGATTACTACTCCTGCTCAAGCTTAATCTCTAGGAGAATATAGTGGAACCTGCGACGCATGCATAACTCATCAATATTACATTTCTATAACCTAGACTAAATAAGGGAAACCGAATATGCCACAAAGACAGTAACACTCACGTGTAGTTGTAAGGAAAGAGTATTGTATTTTTGTGTTCATTTATTTCCAACGATCGTAGCAAGTTGCCCTCGGTTTCCTTGGCACGATATTTAACCTCATTTGCATCGACGAGATATGTGTTAATGAACCCAATATCACCCACTTGTTTTTTCTTCATTTCTGCGATCTTCAATCTGCATAATATAGTGAGGATATTTATAAATACATGCAATGAAAGAGCTGAGTTATATAGAGATACTTAATGACGAAGCGGTACTACTTACAGACGATGGCAGGTGACCGTTGCTTTATCGATGGCCAATTGATTGAAAAACTGATAGAACTCCTCAAATGGAATAGGCAACAGTTCAATTCCAAGGAGGTCATGCTCCTTTTAACTCTCAAATACAAAGTATTCCTCCGTCGAGACTCTTTGCAGGTTTTCATGTACCAATCATGCAATCTTCGCATCATCGTTGTTAGAGAGCTTTCATCTTTGACGAGAGGCTTCCGTACTCGTATCTTTGTATTTGCACCTCCAAGAAATCAAATTGTACATCGTCGGGCAAGTAATCTTGAGATTGCCATAACCGGGCACCATCCTCGGATCGACGATGTCGCTAGCGAGCACCTTGAGCGGGGGCACGATTCCTTCGGCTTGTTCGCCGAGCTGGGCAATTTTTTCCCAGCTCGTCGTTCTTTCATCCTTTGATCACCGACAGTACTTCCCGATCTCTCCGCCTCGGCAAATGCCTTTCAATAATGCGCTCATAGTTGCCTTTTGGCGGAGACTTGGGTGGTTTTGTCGGGGCAGCAGTGCGCCGCTTTGGCCGGATCTACCTTCTCCTCCGAAGGTGGATGTCTCTTTGCTTTCAACCCTTGAAACCAGTCATCCACTTGATCTGCGCGATCTTCGCGTTTTCCTCCTCGCTCCTCTCGTCACGGTAACTTCTCCGGAGTCTTGAGAGAAGGATCGAATCTGTATCTCCTCCCGCCTTTGGCAAGATCTTGCTAGACGCCGCAGAAGCGAGGAGGCCGGATGTCTTCTTTCCTTGCTTACGAGGCGGAGGAGAAAAAGGACTACGACGCCGGAGCAGCCGGAGCGCGGCGGGTCTCTTCCGCCCTTCTTGCGAGGCGGAGAAGGAGGAGGCTGGCTGCCGGGACGCCACGGTGCAGGCGGAGAAGGAGATGAGTGCCGCCACGCCGGAGAAGGAGCCGGCCGAGTGCCTGATCGTCACTCGCCGGAAGAGGAGGCGGTGGAGGAGGCGGAGTGCCTGACTTCGCCGGAGGAGGAGGAGGAGGCGGTGGAGGAGGCAGAGTGCCCTAACTCACGGAGGAGGAGGAGGAGGCGGAGGCGTCCAGTTCGGAAGGTTGATGAGATCCTTCCGCCATAGGCATGGAGTCTTGAGAGCGAGAACC
The DNA here is from genome assembly GCA_021605145.1 of Aegilops bicornis. Taxonomy (NCBI): domain Eukaryota; kingdom Viridiplantae; phylum Streptophyta; class Magnoliopsida; order Poales; family Poaceae; genus Aegilops; species Aegilops bicornis. Next base: position 678,817,381 of record CM038673.1, on the reverse strand, counting down.
CAGCCGATACTCCCCTTCACCGGTAGGGTGGTCAAGTGGAGCTCCTCAAATCCCTCCGTTATTTCATCGACCATCACCTTAGCATATCCTACGGAATCGGCGGCGGTGAAAAGTTGAGTCGGGTTTAGTGGGATAAACAGAGCCAACAGCCGCCTTGACCTTTAAATTGCTCCATTGCGCCATAAGGTGGCAACTTTCGGCATCCGTGATAGCATCCACGGGATAGCTGGCGAGAGCCGTCAAGGCATCTTGCTCTGGCTGAAGCACTCGGTGGAAGCCACGCTGCTTCTCCGCCGAGATGGCGGGGTAACCGGGGAAGCTTCGGCGGTCGTTTGTTGTGATCGGCTGCTTCTCGTTCCTCTTCTCGTTCCTCTAGCCCCATTACCCTTTAAATGCGGCGCTTTGCATTAGGCTCTGCTCTAGTTTCTTCCTCCTCTCATGGGTTTTGTAACCCCTGCGTCAAAATCCAGCCTTCCACGAAGGGAGCCTGGCGTGCCTCGTGTCCGTCCCAGGTGCTCGAGATTCCCGAGGGCCATTGTGAGCTCGTCCTTCTCCACATGCAGAACGAACTTCCCTTGCTGCGCTGCTCGATATAATGCTTAAGCCTCTTGGTGGTATGTCCAATTGTTCGTCCGTCCAAATGCACTTCCCGTTATAGGGTCCAAGGATCCGCCGCCCGAAGAACCAAGTCCGCAGCAGTCTGGCGAGTTCATTGTCTCGGGTTCGATCCTTTTATCAAGCGAGATCATTCTCAGCCTTGGACCACTTAGGCGGGCTATGAGGTAGCCACGACCCGTGCGATGATGAAGCTTCTTCTTCGCAGCATTTCTCTTGTTTGTCGCCGACATCTTTTTACTCTTTTCCGATGTCTTGTAGGCCACAAATGCGGGCCGATCATCTACGATCTTCTCATATTTGCCCGTGAATTCTGGTGTCTCATTTTTTCGACATACGTATTGAGGTCTTTCTTCCAATTCCTGAATAGTTACGCCATCTTCTTAAGAGCAAAAGACTTGATTAATGGCTCTATTCTGGCTTCTAGGATCATCCTCTGGCGGTAGGGTAAAATTTGACTTCATTTCGGTCCAAAGATCATTTTTACGCATATCATTGACATAAGACACCTCGGGGTCTTCGTTCTTAGGCTTATACCATTGCTTTGGATGCTGATCGGGATCTTGTCCCTAACCGTAACCCCTTGACCGAGCAACAAATGCCTTCTTTGTCCGGTAGGGTTCAATCGGTTGGCCGTCAGCGCGATTTGTATGATCTCAAACTTTTCATCCGAGCTCAACTTTTTCTTGGGCCTCGTCTCTTTACCGAAGTTGTGCTCGATCCGGAGGGCTAGAAAAAAGAACAAAGGCGAGAGTTAATTAATATGTGTACATATATATATATATACCAAAACAAAGGCGAGAGCTAGTCAACATAGACTTAACTAATATATATACCTGGCGGACTCGGTTTGGTGATCACCGGAGCCGTCCTCACGGTCTACTTCTTGCACGGCATTGGGTCATCGGAGCCATGTAAATCATAGCCACCGCTTCTTCACCCTCTCCTTCAGGACCATCGTTATCGACGTTGAGAAACATCATCGAGGAGACGGCATCACTTCCGTGTGCGATTATGTCCCTCAACAACGCTTCTTGTGCTTCGTCTCGGGGGGTGTCCATAGTTTCTACAAATATTTACAACATGGCAATTATTATTCAAACATGACAGATATGGATATATTTGTGCCAACGTAGAACTAGCTAGCTAATCACAATAAGGAATCATATTAGTGGCCTCGACGCTGCTTCTCTAGGGTTTGGGGTGGCCTCGACAACGCTTCAAGGGTTAGGGGGTGGCCTCGAGAACGCTTCAAGCTAGGAGGGTGCGTAATATCGCACCCCCCACGTGTTGAAGCTATCGGGAGGGGTCGGCGTTGAACAGTACATCTATGTCCCACAAGTAGGGTAGAGGGTCGTGGATCGCCGAGCGGTCGAGGTCAAGGGTCGAAGATCGCCGAGGGTCGGGAGGTTGCCTAGTGTCAAAGGATTCAACAAAACCATGTCTTCATCATTAGGCGAAATGCTTGGTGCATGATGGTGCAGAAGCTCTCCAAAGTTGTTTTGGAACGGAGTCCTAGATAGGATAATTCGCTTTTTGGTACAAAGTTCAGCAAAAGGCAAATTATCCTATCAGGAACTCCATTCCGTAACAACTTTGGAGGACTTCACCATCATGCCATGGTTACTTCGGCTAATGATGAAGCGATGGATTTCTTCAATACTTTGACACTATAGGAACCTCGACCTGAAACCTCCGACCCTTCACCCCTTAATGACCCTCGACCCTCTACCCTAGTTCCCGACCCTAGACCCCTCGGCGATCCTCGACACCCTCGTTATATCGACAACGACGCCCCCCCCTCGTGTCAAAGTTTCTTCTTTCTCCTCTATTCCTTTCTTTCTTCTTCTCCTCTTCTTTTTCTTCTTATCCCTCGAGAAAGGAAAATAAGGAAAAGGAAGAAAAGAGGAAGAAGGAAGAAGGAAGAAGAAGAAGACAACAAGAAGAAAATAGAGGAAAGGAATAGAAGAGAAGAGGAGAAGAAGAAAGGAATAGAAGAGAAGAAGAAAGGAATAGAAGAAGAAGAAAAATAGAATTTTTTCTATTTTTCTTCTTCTCTTCTATTCCTTTCTTCTTCTCCTCTTCTTCTTCTTTTTCCCTCTTCTTATTTATTTCTCCTCTTCTTCCTCTCCTCTTCTTCTCCTTTCTTCCTCTTCTTATTTTCCTTTTTATATGAACATATCATCATATATATGAACATACATTTTCTTTGCATATGCATATGAACATACATACATACATTTTTCTTTCATATGAACATACATACATACATTTTCTTTACATATGACCATACATACATTTTTCTTTGCATATGACCATTCATACATTTTCTTTGCATATGCTTTGCATATAAACATACATACATATGAACATACATACATACATATAAACATAACATACATACACAAAAAAAAAAATCTAAAAATCTGCCTAAAAATTATCCATCCATCCATCCATCCATATAATGAACATATATAATGAACATATAAAAAGCATGCATACATCATCCATATTATGTTCATATAATGAACATATATACATGAACATAAATCTGCCTAAAAAATTATATGAAATTTTTTTTATGAAGAGGACGAGGGGACAGGGAGGAAAGGGGGTCACGAGCCGGACCGAGCAGGGAGGAGGGTGGCGTCGGCGAGGCGGCAGTGAGGCGAGGCGAAGCGGCGAGGTGAGGCGGGCAGGGCGCAGGGGCACGGGCGGCGGCCGTGGGGCGCAGGGCGCGGCCGTGCGTGCTCGTGGACGGGCAGGGGCACGGGCGGCGGCCAGGGGGGCGCGGCTGCGTGCTTTCGGGGCAGGGGCACGGGCGGCGGCCGTGGGGCGAGGGGCGCGTGCGTGCTTTCGGGACGGGCAACGGGCGGCGGCCGGGCGTGGGCTCGAAGCGGGGCACGGGAGACGCAGGGGATGGCGGCGGCGGCGACGAGGAGCGATTTGGGCAACTGGCGGCGGGGGGGCAACTGGCTAGGGAGGCGAGGAGATGTGAAAATTTCACAAGTCTTGCTTATATAGAAAGAGCATTGGTCCCGGTTCGTGGCACGACCGGGACTAATCTGCCTTTAGTCCCGGTTGGTGCCACCAAGGGACCAAAGGCCAAATTTCAGCAGCCCAAAGGCGGGAAGCGGCGACCTTTGGTCGGTTGGTGGCACCAACCGGGACTAAAGGGGCATTAGTCCCGGTCGTGCCACGAACCGGACTAAACCCACCTTTAGTCTCGGTTGGTGCCACCAACCGGGACCAAACTGTCTGCCTCGCCAAATGTTTAGTCCCACCTCGCTAGTTGAAGGCGCGGCCTTTGGTTTATAAGCGGCGGTGTGCGTCCCCTTTCGAGCTCCTCTCAAATGCAGGCTTTCGGGCCTAATCATGCTCTTGCTTGTGGGCCTATTGGGCCTCTGCGGGCTGAATCTGGCCCATGTAGGGTTTCTAGTCGTATTCGGGCCGTGGGGGCCTAGTAGGTGGTAGTTTTTTTTTGCTTTATATTTTATTTCTTTTTGCTTTTAGTTTTAGAAAAAATATAAACTTTCTATTAGTGCCATTAGTTTTAAAATTTGAAAACACTTTTTTTTGTTTTCTTTGTTGCTTTATTTATTTTATTTTGTTTCTACTTACAACAAAATACTTATTGTTGCTATTTTTATTTTTTCAAGTTTTTTTGTTTTGTTTTCTGCATTATTTATTTTCTTTTGGTCTTTTGCTTTATTTTTTAATTCTTTTTGCTTTTAGGTCAGCAAAACTATAAACTTTCTGTTAGTGCTTTTAGTTTTAGAAAAAATATAAACTTTCTGTTTGTGCCATTAGTTTTAAAATTCAAAAACACTTTTTTTGTTTTCTTTGTTGCTTTATTTATTTTATTTTGTTTCTACTTACAACAAAATGCTTATTGTTCCTATTATTATTATTTTTTTCAAGTTTTTTTGTTTTGTTTCCTGCATTATTTATTTTCTTTTGGTTTTTTACTTTATTTTTTAATTCGGCTTTTAGGTCAGCAAAATTATAAACTTTCTGTTAGTGCCATTTGTTTTAGAACAATTATAAACTTACTGTTTGTGCCATTAGTTTTATAAAATTTGAATTCTTTGAAATTTGTGTGAATCACAAGTTTGTGAGCTCAACAAGGCGTAGAGGGGCGGGCTTATAAACCGGTGTGAGCGCCCTTTGGTTCGCGAGGTTCTCAAAGTTGGCATAGTATGTTCATGAACAAAACGGACAATGGTATCATACTCGTGTGTTACAAAGTTGGCATGGTATCATCATAATAGTTGCGGGAGAAAGTCTTCACTTTTTCTTCGCTTGTGTCGTTTGCTTATTGAGCAGTAACCATGGATAATCTTCATCATTTATCGGGATGGTTGGGTCAGCCTTGACTTTGAAGGGGGAATTTCATGAAACTTTTCATACTCTTGAGACATGTCTGTCTTGCCCTCCACTCCCAGGATGTCCCTTTTTCACAGAAAAAAGAACTATGTGGCGCTTTTGGCTCATTGTATGATGTATTCGCTTCCTTATCTTTTCTTTTCCTCGGTCTGGTAGACATGTCCTTCACATAGATAACCTGTGCCACATCATTGGCTAGAGACGAACGGTTCGTCGATGTACCCAAGATTTTTCAGATCCACTGTTGTCATTCCGTCTTTGTGGGTCTACATACCCGCCTCTGACAGTTGACCCACTTGCACTTAAACAAAGGGACCTTAAAATCTACTCCGTAGTCAAGTTCCCATATGTCTACTATGTAACCATAATATGTGTCATTTCCCTTGTCGGTTCTTTGCATCAAAGCGGACACCGCTGTTTTGGTTGGTGCTCTTTTCATCTTGGTCAATCGTGTAAAATGTATTCCCATTTATCTCGTATCCTTTCCAAATCATTACGACGAAGATGGTCCCTGGACAACAAGTACAACTCATCACAAGCAGTCTGTCACCTCCGAGACGTGTTTCCAACCAACTGAAAGTCCTGATGTGTTCACATGTAATCCGATCATCGTGACCGCCTCCAGTGTTTGGAGCGCAGATCGTTCTTGTGTTCATCGACATACGGGTCACCAAGGTAGAGTTACGTAGAACTGTGTAGTGTGCTTGAGACCAAGAATATCCGTCCCTGCATATTATTGAGTCTCTTCCAAGCGTGCCTTTTCCAGTCTCCCCTCATACCGCGATTTAGGGAGACCTATCTTATTAAGGCCAGGAATGAAGTCAACACAAAACCCGATGACATCCTCTCGTTTGATGGCCCATGGAGATGCTTCCTTCCGGCCTAGCAGTTCTGAACATATTTCTTTAGGACTCCCATGAACCTCTCAAAGGGTACATATTGTGTAGAAATACGGGCCCCGAATGACAATCTCGTCGACTAGATGAACTAGGACGTGCGTCATGATATTGAAGAAGGATGGTGGGAACACCAGCTCGAAATCGACAAGACATTGCGCCACATCACTCCTTAGCGTTGCTACGATTTACGGATCGATCACCTTACGAGATATTGCATTGAGGAATGCGCATAGCTTCACAATGGCTAATCGGACGTTTTCGGTAGAAGCCCTCTCAATGCAACCGGAAGCGGTTGCGTCATAATCACGTGGCGATCATGAGACTTTAGGTTACGGAACTTTTTCTCCGACATATTTATTATTCCCTTTATATTCGACGAAGCGGTCGGGACCTTCATCTCGAAAGGTGCATTGAAAGAATATTTCTTTCTCTTCTTTCGTGAAGCGTGGTGGCGGGACCTTCATCTTGCTTCGGAGGCATGCCCTCTTTTTCGTGCAAGCGTTGCAGGTCCTCTCGTGCCTCGGTGTATCTTTTGTCTTCCCATACACGCCCAAGAAGCCCTAGCGAGTTCACGCATAAAGGTTCTTAAATCACGTGCATCACATCGATCGAAGAGCGGACCTCTAGGTCTTTCCAAGAGGGTAGGTCCCAAAATATAGATTTCTTCTTCCACATGGGTGCGTGATTCTCGGCGTCATTCGGAACAGCTAGTCCGCGGGACCCTTTCCAAAGATTACGTGTAAATCATTGACCATAGCAAATGCGTGATCACCGATGCGCATGGCGGGCTTCTTCCGGTGATCTGCCTCGCCTTTGAAATGCTTGCCTTTCTTCGACATTGATGGTTGGTCGGAAGAAATCGACGATGGCCTGTGTACACATTCTTCCTGCAGCTTCCCGGTATATACTATCGATGTCAAGTAAGCAGTGTGTGCATGCATGGTATCCCTTGTTTGTCTGTCACGAAAGGTTATCGAGAGCGGGCCAATCGTTGATTGTCACGAACAAGAACGCCTTCAGGTCAAATTCCTCCTTTTTGTGCTTATCCCACGTCGTACACCGTTTCCATTCCACAATTGTAAAAGTTCCTCAACTAATGGCCTTAGGTACACATCAATGTCGTTCTTGGGTTGCTTAGGGTCTTGGATGAGAAGCGGCATCATAATGAACTTCCGCTTCATGCACATCCAAGGAGGAAGGTTATACATACATAGAGTCACGGGCCAGTCTTTGTGATTGCTGCTCTGCTCCCGAAAGGATTAATGCCATCCGCGCTTAAAGCAAACCATACGTTCCTTGGGTCCTTTGCAAACTCATCCCAAAGATTTTCTCTCGATTTTTCTCCACTGCGACCCGTCGTGGTGCTCTCAACTTCCCGTCTTTCTTACGGTCCTCAACGTGCCATCGCATCAACTTGGCATGCTCTCCGTTTTACGAGCAGACGTTTCAACCGTGGTATTATAGGAGCATACCACATCACCTTCGCAGAACCCTCTTCACGGGAGGCTCGCCGTCAACATCACTAGGGTCATCTCGTGCGATCTTATATCAAGAATGCACCGCATACCGGGCATGCGTTCAGATCCTTGTAGGCACCACGGTAGAGGATGCAGATCATTAGGGCATGCATGTATCTTCTCCACCTCCAATCCTAGAGGGCATACCACCTTCTTTGCTGCGTATGTCTTTGTCGGGCAATTCGTTATCCTTTGGAAGCTTCTTCTTCATTATTTTCAGTAGCTTCTCAAATCCTTTATCGAGCACGGCATTCTACGCCTTCCACCGCAGCAATTCGAGTACGGTGCGAGCTTTGTGTTGCCATCTTCGCAATTGGGGTACAACCCTTTTTGTGATCCTCTAACATGCGATCGAACTTCAGCTTCTCCTTTTGACTTTCGCATTGTGTCCTTGCATCGACAATGACCGGCGGAGATCATCATCATGGGGCACATCGTGCGGTTCATCTTGATCTTCAAGACTTCGCCGTTCAGCACCATCGTGCACATCGTGCAGTGCAACTTGATGTTCAAGAGCATCACCGTATTCGGGGGCACATAGTTGTCATCGTACTCTTCTTCCTCGCCGTCTTCCATCATAACCCCTATTTCTCCGTGCCTCGTCCAAACATTATAGTGTGGCATGAAACCCTTGTAAAGCGGTGGGTGTGAAGGATTTTCCGGTCGAGTAAGACTTCGTATTCCCACATATAGGGCATGGACAACACATAAAACCATTCTGCTTGTTTGCCTCAGCCACTTCGAGAAAAGCATGCACGCCCTTAATGTACTCGGAGGTGTGTCTGTCACCGTACATCCATTACAGGTTCATCTGCGTGCATTATATATAATTAAGTGTGTCAAAAATCATTACAGAACATCATGAATAGATAATTAAATGACCAAATTAATAGAAGTTCATCATCACATAAAAACCAAAGTACATACATAGTTCTCATCTAACAACATAAAGCTCTGCAGAGCATCTAAATTAATTAAACCATACATTGAAACTATGTAAAACATTTCAATGTGAAAACAAATACGATCATAATCGCAACCAAGGTAACAACTGATCCAACGGCATAATGATACCAAGCCTCGGTATGAATGGCATATTTTCTAATCTTTCTCATCTTCAAGCGCATTGCATCCATCTTGATCTTGTGATCATCGACGACATCCGCAACATGCAACTCCAATATCATCTTCTCCTCCTCAAGTTTTTTTATTTTTTCCTTCAAGATATTGTTTTCTTCTTCAACTAAATTTAACCTCTCGACAATAGGGTCGGTTGGAATTTCCGGTTCAACAACCTCCTAGATAAATAAAATATATGTCACGTTGGTCGGCTTAATTTTCATAAACAATAAATGAACCAATAATTATGAAAAGATAATATATACCACATCCGAATCATAGACAGGACGAGGGCCGATGGGGGCGGATACCAAAACCATCGCACTATATAAGATGCAATAATAAAAGTAAGAAAATAATACAAGTAAGAATATTTTTCCTTTGAGAAAGAAGATAAGAACAAGAGGCTCACCACGGTGGTCTTGGCGATGAGATCGCTTGGTGATCGGCAGCGGTGAAGACGGGGCCAGGCGTGACGGACCGCTAAACCTAGACAAATATTGAGGAAAATGGAGGTTACAGGTCGAGCTTGGAGAGGAGAAAGCTTAAGTAGTGTGGCTCGGGCATTCCATCGAACACCTTGTGTGCATAGGAGGTGAGCTAGAGCACCACCAAGCCCCTTCCCTCGGCCAAAAAAAGCGAGCGGTGTGCTCGCTTCTTATGAGGGGCTATATATAGCAGCACCATTAGCGGTTGGTGGCATGGCGGGACTAAAGGGAGCCTTTGGTCCCTGCTCACGCCACCAACCCACTAATAGTGGCGGGCCAGAGTTGACCATTGGGTTCGTCCACCAACCGACCAAAAAGGTCCCGGACGAATCGACCAATGGCTACCACGCGGCCGCTCATTTAATCGATAAATGCTCGCATTAGTCCCGGGACTAATGGGCAAAATAGGCCTCAACGATAGCCCCTTTTTCTACTAGTGGGAGTAAGTAGTTTTTAAGAACGGCCTCCATAGCTTAGCTCAGCCTTGTTCCCACCTACCAAAAATACGACGATTACTTGAGTTCACATACTAATATGGGGTATAATTTTGTATTAAATCAGTGACACTTATTTCGAAACAGAGGGAGTAATTAATAAGCTCATAACAGATCAGTTGCACGTAACCATCATACGAACATCACTTGGCCAGGAACTCTTCACTTCAATGCACCCACCGATCAACTGAGCAAATGTTTTTATTGATGGCTATGTACCCACAGATGAAGGAAACAAATAAGTGACACCAAATCGAAACATGGCCGAGACAGTTCATCAACATTCAACAGGTACAAGAGCGCGTGGTTCATCGACACCAAATCACCGGAGAAAAGCATCACACGATGAACGGTCTACAGGAACCACATGACCACGGCCCAGACCGGGTAGATGAAGAGGAGGAGGATGCCGATGGTGTTGGACCAGCCATTGGTCTTCTGGAAGGCCTCCTTGAGGCCCCCCGACGCCTTGATGTGCTCGTGGAGCAGGTAGCACCCGATGACCAGGCAGACGCCGACGCCGATGATGAGCCAGGAGCCCCGGAAGGTGTCCGCGAAGATGGCGGGGGCGACCACCGTGAGGAGGATCAGAGACCCAGGCAGCTCCAGCCAATCTGGTGTACACATGATGAAGATCCCCATTGTGAGATTTATGCATAACATTTTTAATGGCTAGCTCTTATTGAGAGTACATGAAGGAAAACCAACACATATTTGCTGAAATAATTTGCTAGGGGGCAACAATAAGGGCAAAATGATAGTACCAGGGAAGTGGCGCGGAAAGAACAGCCGCAGGACGACGAAAACGAACGCAACCCAGCTGCCAATCTCCCCCCTGCAATTTTGATGTTGAGCAATCAGGAATTTGTAACGGATCAACAGACGATATAGCATCATGGAAGTATCTGGACTGCAACTATCAGTTATCCTCCAACCCATAGACAACAAGTATGAAAAAGGTAGCTTATCCACAAGTTCTCACTTTTTATGATCAGTAGTGATATAACCTTTTTATTAAGAAAATCGATCTTCGGACCCTTGCCTGTCATGTGAATCAATTGCCAAAAAATATGACATCTTGATATCTGCAGTAGTATTTTCTCTTTTCATTTTTTCAAACAACGAGACGTCCTCGGTCGACTACCACTATCACTGATAAGTGATACGGAATCTAGTTTAAAAAAAAAAGAGATATGGGAATAACAACGTCCAGACCAGCATCTAGTGCCGACACAAAAGCAAACTACAAAAAAACTGAAGTAAACCACTGAAAGTGGATCCGGACCGCAGAACGCTAGCCAGCCACCAGCACTGCAGCTGGATGCTCACCACTGTATTTTCTTTCTCTTTTTGGGAAGATATATGCGCAATATTTAGATTTTGTGAGCTAACATCTTTCAGATTGACGAGTTATTAATCCGTCGCAAAGCAACAGTTCCATAGCTCACTAATAATTGCATCCAAAATTTAAAATCTGCAGGGACGCTGCAGACTGAACTGCAGGAATAGAATTTGCGAGGATAATCACCTTATAAAGCCGAAGAGCAGACCGGGCATGGTGAAGAAAATGTAAGGGACCAAGAGGCCCGTCAGCATGTTGGTCTTCCAGTTGGTCTTGTCCAGCACCAAGAGATATCTGCAGCAGAAGAAGATAAACAACGAGGTTCAGACAGATGCATAGCTCTGTGACAACTGACGGAAGAAAAATTAGATATAACAATATAAGGGGGGAAAAGGAGGGGCTGGGGGCTGGTACTGACACAGCGGCGGCGAAGGCGAGCCACTGGAGGAAGGTGCCGATGAAGCCGATGCCGCCGCCGAGGACGATGGCGTGGTTGGCGAGCTTCCGCGCCGCCATGGTCAGCTCCCGCAGGTCCGACTCCAGCAGCGCCTGCGACGCCTCCGCCGGGCCTGTCTTCATCGCGAGGAACGACTTTGCCATCGCCGAGCGCGCGAGACCTCTCTCAGTTATCACTCTCGCTCTTTTTTTCTCTGGATCGAGCTCCGCTGTCTGCACAGCACAGGCCGAGAGTTGGGTATATGTACAGGCAACTGGACCGGTGTGGTCGACGGAACGGAACAGGTGGCGGTCGACCTGGACGATTCCGGGGGCAGCGTCCGCTGGCCCCGGGGACACGTGGGCCATGGGTATTACTGGACCTGCATTATTGCGTGCATGCATGCATGCATTATTACAGCGTTATCGAGTTTTTGTTCCGATGAAGCATCATCGAGTTTGACTTGTGATGCGAGAGCAAAAATGCAGCAAAGGGAAAACAGGCAAAATGTGAGTGACTTTTTCTTACTTTTGCGAGAGCAAAATGGACCGTAGGTTTTTCTTCTATTACAAGTCCGATCCAGATTTAGCAAAATCAGAAGTGTTTTAAGGAGCGAAACCACGTTTCTGCCGTATCCTCCACACAGGCAGTACACTAAAAAAACATCTCGTTTGGCATCCATGTATGGCAGCCGTACACATCACCTTAATAAACGCCACAGAATCGTGGTCGACATCGGCTCCGCATCAATGCGTGACCACCCACCGCCGGGGACCATCAGATTAAGCTGAAATCCAGCGCCAAACCACCCCACCCGTGCTAATCCTAATCAAGCCTCTCCGTCGACCACAAATATCCAAGCGTATGACGCATCTATCTCTATCAGCTTCCACGTTTGCGTGCCGGATCGTAATGGTCGATTATCTTATTGGCTGTGTTCATGTGGTGGGGTCCCGTGACTCAGCCGGCGCGTGCGCTGTCACGTCTGGAAGTCGGCACGAGGCCCCGCGCCACTGGAACGCCGCCACGTGGGAACTGCGAGGGACGTGTTGGGGCACGTACTCCTTGCTGTACGTCGCCCTTGCTGTCCTCCCGCAGACGAACCTATCGGAAGCTCCTCAAGGACTGCATCGCCGTCCGAACCTATCGGAAGCTCCTCAAGGACTGCATCGCCGTCGTCAATGCCGTCATAGGTCGGATATTCGGCGTGCGTGGCGCCAAGGGCCAACTCGTAACAGCAGGTTGTTGAATCTAACGGCGTGTTCGATTGCGCGGTTTGTTTTCGGCCGTCCAGCGCGCCGTGACCCAGTGTAGACTTGTATGGGCTGAAAAAAGGTATGGATCAAGTTCTATGAAAACTACACGATGTCCCGCACGGTGTTGCGGGAATATTTTCCAATATATTTCTAAGATATTAATAATTTTATGGAAATAATAATATTCGGAGAAATAATATGTGAGCGAAAACTAAAAATGCATAGGTTTATTGTGTTTGATTATTGTATTTTTGTAAAATATTTACTAAATATATTATGCATGTTTGCATGTTGAAGTGAACCTTTTCCTATGACTCATTGAATGTTGAAGTGAGTCTTTTCTAATGCATGTTGCTTGATGAAGTGTCATGCTTGCATGTTGAGAGAAATAGGTTAGTGAGGGCTAGCTATTTAGATATAGAAGATAAAGTAAATTACATAGAAGTACCAACTTTGAGGCGAGGCGTTGCAAAAGAGGCTAAAACTGCTGTTTATACATATTGACAGGAAATCGGCGATTAGGCCCTTGCGTCACCACCTGACAATGGCAGCGTGGCCAAGGCTCACTCAGACGAGGTCGAACCGTTGAATTTACTGGTGCGGTCTTGGTCGAGCCGATCCTCGACCCTACTCGCCTTCTTCCTCCTCCTCGCTTCCCTCGCCGCCCGCTGCGTCCCTTGTCCAGTACACACCACGCCAGCCCATGGCTCGAATCGCTTAGGGCGCTTGGTCGTAATGTCCGATTCGGGTGGTCTCTCCTCTCCTCCTCCTCGCACCTCCTCTTCCCAAGGGTGCTTTGCTCTAGGAGACGATGGCTGGCGACCAAGAATGGGCGTGGCGACCTCCCCCGCTTAGGCGTCGACGACAGTGGCGGCTACTCCACCTCGGAGGACAGTAGTGACGACGATGATTTTGCGGAGCCGGCGTTGTCGATGGGGCAGAGGTTGTAGTTGGCGCGTATTTGGGTGGCCAACCCTAGCACCGCTCATCAGCGGACTCATGGAATCAGTGGTGTGTTGTAAGTTCCCCACTCTTCCATTTTTGCTAACTCAAATTGGGGATTAGGAGGGTTTACTGCCTTCATATTTAGCACTGAAATTGGTACTGTTGTATATGATTTAAGTTGTTATTTCTAAGTCCAAATTGGGATTAGGTGTAACCTAACTAGGCTGCATTATTCTGTTAACTACTTCTCTGTAAATACAAAATATCAGTTTATTCATGATTTGTTTACTATAATTAGGGTTTGCTGTCATAGGGTTAACTACTTATCGATAATTAGGGTTGCATTGAGATACTTATTTACATTGTATCCTATCATTATGGTTTGTTGTCATATTATCAGTTTATTCATAATTTGCTAACTGATTTGTAGTAATTGTGTTTATTTGAATTGTTGACTAGGGCTAAGGGTAAATAATTCATCCATGATTGTTCTGTAAATAAGAAATCTCAGCTTGTTTATATGTATATTAACCAAAAGTGGTAAAAGTCATTACTGAACTGAGAATAGTAAAACAAAGCTTTGTTTATATGTTAACTAAAAAAGTGTTTTATGATTATGCTAAACTTGGGTACTGAATAGTTCATATATCCTTTTAACCTATCTGTTAAGTAAAATTGTTTATTAGCCATGGTTAAATTGTTAACCATTATTTTGTATTATTTCATTTTGCAGTTTGTATGATGACATTTTGGATGTTAGGTTCCATTTTGATGCTTAAGAAATGTTTGAGCTGACGCTCTGCAGTTTAGATGTAACATATCTGAATATAGTTGCAGTGATGGAAACCCAAGGATTTAGTGAATATGATTTGTTGTTTCACATTGATAATCCAGCCTTAGGGGAGAAAGGTTTGGAGATGGTAGAGAGTAATGTTGAGTTGCAAATAATAAAGAGGCGGGTTGAGGAGTCTAAGGCTCTAAATTTGCTAGTGAGGGCATGTCCACCTCCTTCCAGCCAGTTTCAGAGGCAAGAATTGTCCACAGTTGTGTATGAAGAGCATGTGTTATATGATCTTTGTCGGTGTTCTGGAAACGGGGGTATCCAGACTTGCCTACCTGCGGCCTGCGGCGTGACTCAAGGGGTGGCCCAGTACGGCCCATCTTCATCAACACAAGCTCAAGACCCTGGGCGGACGACAGTGAAGCTTCCTCGTGCACGGCCTCGTCAGTTGGCTCGCGAGGAGGCGGAGAGATCAAGGCGGGTACCTCACGAGGTGCCCATGACGCAAGCCATGACGCATCGAGGGCGCCAGTGGGCGCCCGCCAAGTGATGTCCTCATTTCCCCTTTGGTGCAAAGGGGCAAGCGCAGCCGAGAGCATCGTGCAAAGGCAACCATTTCGGTGCAACAAGACCAAGACCGGCAGGACGGCGGGAAGGAGGTCATCGTGGAGCCCAAGCCGGCCACCATCGAGTCTTTGGCGCGAGGACCTACTTTAGTCAGATAAGTGTACTAGATGTTCCCCTTTAAAATGGCCAATTGTTGACGCCCTTCCCGCTTAATATTTGGGAAGAGGCCCAGGGCCTCCCACTATAAATAGAGCTAGCCACCCACAGGGTAGAAAAAAAGGAGGGATCGAGACCTGATCGACCGGAAAGATAGGCAAGAGAGAGAGAGAGAGAAGCGACTGAACTCCCCCTAGCAGTTCATCGCACCGGCCAAGAACAGACCCTCGCGAGGCTGTTCTTCCTTGTATTGTTCATCATCAGCCCCTGAGGCAATCCACCACACCACACACTGGAGTAGGGTGTTACACCACAATGGTGGCCGAACCAAGAAAAACCTCTTGTCCCTTGTGTTGTTCTTTGTGTAGTTTAGATCCTGCGAGGCGACGAGGCATAGGTAGGTTGGAGGTGTGATCTCCGTGCACCCTGTAGTTCGAACCTAGAGGGTCTGCCGAACCCAAAATCCGACATTTGGCGCGCCAGTAGGTGCGCGGAATCCGCTTCCGCCGCTCGCTTCGCCCCTCGCATCCATGTCGACGCTTCGTCGAGCCCGCTCCGAAGCGCCAGCCGCTCTCGCTACTCGCGTCGCCAGACAGCCCCGTCGGTGGCCGCCCCGCCGTTCCTTCGCTGCCGTCAACGCCGCCACCGGCGGCGAACGGCAGCAGCGGCGTCGTCCCAGCATCCATCCATGAGGCGAGACGGCCGCACTGCTACTCCTTCGCTCGCCCCAGCTGGTTCTTCGTCCCGCGTGCTCCGCGCGCCCATGGAGGCTCGAGCCGCGCTCATCGCGGCAAACGAGCTCCTGCGCTACCGCCCCGTCGACGACATCTATGAGGAGTGGCTCGACCGCGTCGCCGAGCTCGTCCGCGCCGAAGGGGGCTCCCCTGCACCGTCCTTCCCGCTGCACCGCGCCCCGCCTTGCGCGGGCGATGAAGCTCCGGGGGCACCTCAGCCGCATCCCCCTCAAGAAGGCGCCTTGGCCCCAAGGCGCGTGGCCCCTGGGAGGAACCCACTCCGTCCGGCACCAGCGCAGCAAGAGCAGAGCTGCCAAGAGGTCCCTCGCCCCCAAGAAGCTGCCCAAGTGCTCCTCGCGACCGCCCGCCACGACCACGCTCTGCTCCAAAGACGCCAAGACCCTGCGCTGCCCCAGTGGGCAAGGCGCTGGGGACCCGCAAGATCAAGCCCTCCGTCACCAAAGGCCTCCCGTGGCCACTGCAGGCTGCCGCGCCTTCACCGCCGAGCTACGCAGCGTCTCATGGCCCGGCGAGTTCAAGCTAGACCTGCCTCCACGCTACGATGGCACGGCCGATCCTGCAGAGTTCCTCCAGCTCTACGAGCTGGGCATTGAAGCCGCCAACGGGGACGAGAAGGTCATGGCGAACTGGTTTCCCATGGCGCTCAAGGACGGTGCCCGCACCTGGCTCCTGAACCTGGCTCCTGGCACGATCTCCTCCTAGGACGAGATGCGCACCCGCTTCATTGCCAACTTCCAAGGCACTCGCGACCGGCCTCCTGCGGAGCGACATGCGCGCCGCATCAAGCAGCCGTGAGAGAGACCTCGCAGAAGTACATCCAGCCAGCTTCAACAATGCACGCCTCAAGATTCCCAAGGTGATCGAGGAGGCCAACATCTCAGCCTTTCTCCGACGGTGTGCGTGACGCCAAGATGAAGGAGGAGGCTGGCGATGCATGAAGACTGTGCACATCCCTAGAGCTGTTCAACTTGGCGACCAAGTGCGCCAGGGCTGAGGAAGGACGCCTTTCCCTCCTCGAGCTGCCGGCTGCCGACCCAGAAGAGAAGAAGCCCAAGGTCAAGGACGTGAAGCGCAAGGGGGCTGTCATGCTCGCAGCAGAACCGGACACCAAGCAAGGAAGGGATCAGCCTGAGTCATCCAAGGGCAGTCGGTACTGCGTGTACCACGACCTCCACACCCACAACACCAACGAATGCCAAGAGCTCAGGGTCGTGCGAGAAGGGCGAATCGGTCGACGCCCCGACTGCAGCGGTCGAGGCTACGGCCGAGGAGGAGGAAGAAGCACAGGACGCTGGGAAGACCGTGGCCCTCGCCAAGGGTGGCGTGACCGACCTCGTGAGGACCGGGCTGGCGAGATCGACCTCGCGAGGATCGCCCACAAGGCAACGCAGCCTCCCTCCTCCGCCACCACAGCCAAGGAGAAATGAAGACCATCATCGGGGCGAGGGGTTGGGGGCTTCAGAGCAGCAGCAATCGCTTGCATCCTGGGCGGAGCTCAAGCCCCAGCCTCTCAGCGCATCTTCAAGCAGTTCGCCCGCAAAGTGAATGCAGTCCTCCCCAAGCTCGAAGCCACGCGCCCTCTCATGTGGTCAACGTGCGCCATCACGTTCAGCTCAGCGGATCAGCTCAAGTGCGCAGGCATAGCCGGAGTCCTCCCGATGCTTTGTTCCCCAATCATCAGCAACGTGCAAGTCACCAGGACCCTCATCGATGGCGGAGCAGGGCTCAATGTCCTGTCCGTCGAGACATTCAACAATCTCCAAGTGCCATACAATCAGTTTCAGCCAACCAAGCCTTTCTCCGGAGTCACTGATGGTTCCACATTTCCGATTGGGCAGGTCCGCCTTCCTGTCACCTTCAGGACGCGCGACAACTACCGCACCGAGCTCATTGACTTCGACGTAGCTCACATTCGCCTGCCGTACAATGCCATCCTTGGGTACCCAGCCCTGGCCAAGTTCATGGCCGTGACTCATCACAGCTACAATGTCCTCAAGATGCCAGGAAGCGGTGGAGTCATCACGGTGCCTTGTGAAGAAAGGGACGCAGCAGTGTTCCCCTGAGGCGTGCTTTTCAAGCGCGCCAATTGAAGACCCAGATCACAGGAGCGGAGGCCTCCCGAGGCTGCTCCTAAGAAGAATACATCGCTGGCCCGACCCCTCGGGAGGCAGGCCCCTCGTGGTCCGCTACTGCTCAGGGGCACCTCCTTCCGTCGCATAGGAAGGCGCGCGCCGCCCTCCTCGAGCAAGGCTTGGGGCTCCCTCACGGAGGGCCACCGACTTTGCTAAGATCACGAGGGAGGCGCCGGGCACCACCCGGAGGCATGTTTCAAAGCACGCTTCCCTCGGGGAAGGAGCAAGGCAAGGACGGCCAAACCCTCAGGAGTTCGTCAGCAAGATCATTCAGGAGCTGCAGGAGTCAAGAGTCATGAGTGGCAGCCGCCGCCTACCCGCCGTAGTTCCCCATCCAGGCGAGGATGGTGGGCTGCGCGTCTGCATCGACATACCAGGGCTCAACCGAGCCGCCTCTCAGGAGCGCCTCTGGCCCTCACGCGTGGGGCACTGTGAAGGTCCACCCCACAGCTATGTTCGCATGCCTTACGGCTTGCCGAACGCGGCTGCCACGCGCCAGCGCCTCATGAGGAGCATCCTGGAGGCTCAAGTGGCCAGGCGTTCCGCAGTTCTGGCGGAGATGGAGATGGTCGCGAGCCACCAGGCGCCTCCGGAGCCTCCCGAGGCTCCTAGGCCTGGGGGCTCGTGAAGATCGGCTTCCGCAGCGCACGCCATCCGCTACTTCAGCATCCCTTCATCTTCAACATTATCAGGTGATATCCTTCGAGTTTCATTTTCAGCTGGGAGCGCCCCCCCCCCAGGGCTGCATCATTCCCAGGCCGCGTGGGTCCGTCCCTGCGGCAAGTATCCCTTTTGATTCATGTTTCTAGTTTACTTGATTGGGGGTGCCCCTCGGGCTGCATCATCCCCGAGTCGCTCGGGCCCGACCCAGCGATGTTCGCCTTCTCTGCACCTATCTAAATGGATTTTCTCCTTCGTGATTAACGTGTTTGACCTAGTCGCCTGATCGATTGACACCAACTGATGGAGCTGCTCCCTAACGGCACGACGCTTGCGCATGGGTCCGTCCCTGCAACGCTGACAAACCTGAATGGTTGAGCTCTGGCCGCGGCAGCCCGCGTAAGATGGCGCCACCTCGTCAAGCCTTGGTGCCTCATCACCCTCCAGAGCAACCAACAGCCGACTGTCCGATTGTCATGGCGAACTCTTGTTCTTCTTGTGATGAGCCTGCAGGATCTCTTCAAGGAGCAGCGTCAGGCGAGGCCTTCACGGCGTCTCCTTCACTCTCATCCGCGCGAACCGCTTGCACGTTAAAGGGGGGGTACCTGAGCATCGCGACTCATGGGCTCCTACTGGCTCTCCAGCCCTCACCCTCTGGCCTTGTCCACGGCATTGCGACCTGGCATACTAGCGACGGCCGAGCTCGCTCGAGGGCCGGGACCCGAGGACGTAGAGCAGAAAGGGGAGTAAAGGCGAGAGGGAAGAGGCACGCGGGGACCTAGCCGGGCAACTCCTCATCTGCGATGCGCGGACCTAACACCGCACCAAGAAGCGGTTCCTGACTCCCGAAGATAAGTCATCCTCCGGAAATACTAGCTATCGCAGCACCGACCTCGCACCTAAAGCAATCCCGTGTTAGCAACGTCGCACTCCTTTCTCACCGAACGATGGCTGCTTGAGCGCTAAAGGGGACCTCCTGAGCATCGCGACTCAGGGGCTCTTCTTTGGACCGGCCGCTCACCTCCTGGCCTTGACCACGGCATCGCGACTGGCATACCAGCGATGGTTGAAGCCTGCCTTTGGGACCGGGACCTGTCGGCACAGAGCGTCAAGCCCTCGCGAGGTTCGAAAGGAGGAACTAAGCTAAGATGGGATGAGCATCTCGCACCACTTCACGACAATGATCATATTAACAAACGGAACCGCCGACACCTTACAAGCCCCCACGGGGTGTGTTCTTCGATTCCTCGCAGGGAACAATAGGAGCAGACCCTAAAGAGCGCTAACTACACGCGCCTCTGCAAAAGACACCGTCATCAACAGTGGGCCGTCAGACACCGACGCCAACCTCATCCAGATCAGTGGCGGCGGCGGCCTGACGCGCCCACCCGGCTCCGAGCGCGGTGCAAGCTCGGGGGCTCGTAGCTGTCGTCGCTCGTCTCCGGAGTCGCGAAGAGTTCGGCGGAGTCGCTGGATCCTCCGACGCCTCCGCTGCCTGAGGAGCTGCTGGGGGAGCGGTCGGCGAGCCCAGTCCTCACCACGACAAGGCCCCGACCGCCTCTCTCAGGGCAGCACTCCAGCCGGCGTCCTTCCGCGTCGAGGACCTTGAAGAACATCACAGAAGCGCCGTCGTACTCCAGGTGGATCACGAGGGCGCCGCCCTGCAGAACCGGCGATCTCGCCCAGCCTCGAAGTCATGAAGACCTTGCCCGGAGCGACGACCGCAACCTCCGCCTCCGTCGCAAGGCGGGTGTGCAGCCGCGGCCGCAACCAAAGCTCCAGCAGAGCTCCCTCTCGGAATCGCCAAGGCGAAGGAGGGAGGAAGGTGAATCCAAGACCGAGGAGGCATGGCGGCGTGGAGCACAAACTCTCGGGAGGAGCCCTCGGCATGGACTCCGGAGGAACAACGCGCCCCGCCATGACCCGCCGACGCCGACGGCGGCGTTGTCCGTGGCGCTCGGCGTCAACTCCTTCAGGGCCCTCAATGCGGGCGTACAAGGGCAGCGGGAACCCTGGCGGTGGCCGCTCGTACCAGGGCCTCGAAACCTCCTGCCGGGCGCCCTCATCTCGGCGGCAGAGGGTAGCCGTTTCTTCGACGGAAGCGGATCGGGACCCTCTCGGGGGGCATTTCCCTTCTCTTCTGAGGAGAACTGGCAGATCGGAGCCATTGCGCCAACGTGGAGCAAGGGCAAGGATGGAGAAGAAGGAAAAGCAAGAAGAGATGGACTGGAAGGGCTCGCGTCGTTCCGTACTTATG
Organism: Aegilops bicornis; assembly: GCA_021605145.1. Lineage (NCBI taxonomy): Eukaryota > Viridiplantae > Streptophyta > Magnoliopsida > Poales > Poaceae > Aegilops > Aegilops bicornis. Next base: position 678,796,576 of record CM038673.1, on the reverse strand, counting down.
GCCGGAGAAGGCCAACCGTCGACCTCCACGATCACAGGTAATCATGACCCACTTTGCATGCAGGGACTCGTCAATTTGTGCAGTTGCCGAGGCGTCGTGGGGAAGTGGGGACGCCCATGTCCAATCAACCTCCACGCGGCGCCCAAGGCCGCAGGCTATTGGGGCCCGCAGCGCTTAGCACTTGCCCCTTCGCTTCTCTGCTAAGCCAAGTCCAGGCGCGCCTTGGGCCCGGGGGCTACTGTCGGTGTTTTGGGAATGGGGTACCAGACTTGCACTGCTGACTCTTGGCGTGGCTCAAGGGGTGGCCCAAGACGGCCCATCTTCATCAACACAAGCTTAAGACCCTCATGGTGACGACAAGAAGCTTCTCAGCCGGCCTTGTCAGCTGGCTCATGAGGAGGCGGAGAGATCAAGGCGGGGTACCTCACAAGGTGCCCATTACACAAGCCATGACGACCGAGGGCGCCAGGCGGGCGCCAGCCCGCGCAGTGTCCTCATTTCCCCTTTGGTGCAAAGGGGCAAGCGCAGCCGAGAGCATCTAGCAAAGGCAACCATTTCGGTGCAACAATACCAAGACCAGCAGACGGCGGGAAGGAGGTCATCATGGAGCCCAAGCCAAGGCCACCGTCGAGTCTTTGGCAGGCGAGGACCAACTTTAGTCAGGATAAGTGTACTAGATGTTCCCCTTCAAAATGGCCAATTGTTGGCGCCCTTCCCGCTCAATATTTGGGAAGAGGCCCAGGGCCTCCCACTATAAATAGAGCTAGCCACCCACAGGGTAGAAAAAAAGGGGGGATCGAGACCTGATCGGCCGGAAAGATAGGCAAGAGAGAGAGAAGCGACTGAACTCCCCCTAGCAGTTCATCGCACTAGCCAAGAACAGACCCTCGCGATGCTGTTCTTCCTTGTATTGTTCATCATCCGCCCCTGAGGCAATCCACCACACCACACACTAGAGTAGGGTGTTACACCACAATGGTGGCCCGAACCAGTATAAACCTCTTGTCCCTTGTGTTGTTCTTTGTGTAGTTTAGATCCTTGCGAGGCGACGAGGCGTAGGTAGGTTGGAGGTGTGATCTCCGCCTACACCCTATAGTTCGAACCTAGAGGGTTTGCCGGAACCCGAAATCCGACAATCTTAGCGAGCCACCCATCTATGTTGTTGATCAAGAAGGAGTTTGTTGGGGAACATAGTAATTCAAAAAATTCCTACGATCACGCAAGACCTATCTAGGAGATGCATAGCAACGAGCGGGGAGAGTGTGTCCACGTACCCTTGTAGACCGAAAGCGTAAGCGTTTAGTAACGCGGTTGATGTAGTCGAACGTCTTCACGATCCAACCGATCCAAGTATCAAACGTACGGCACCTCCGTGTTCTGCACACGTTCAGCACGATGACGTCCCTCGATCTCTTGATCCAGTTGAGGAAGAGGGAGAGTTTCGTCGGCCCGACGGCGTGGCGACGGTGATGATGAAGTTACCGGTGCAGGGCTTCGCCTAAGCACTACGATGATATGACCGAGGTGTTAAACTGTGGAAGGGGGCACCACACACGGCTAAGACAATTGAGCTTGTGTGTTCTAGGGTGCCCCCTGCCTCCGTACATAAAGGAGGAGAGGGGGAGGCCGGTCGGCCCCTGTAGGGCGCGCCAAGAGAGAGGAGTCTACTAGGACTCCAAGTCCTAATAGGATTCCACTTGGTGGAAGGGGGAAGAAGGAAGGGAGAGGGAGAGGGAGAGGGAAAGGGGGCCGCGCCCCCTCCCCTAGTCCTATTCGGACTCCCCAAGGGGGAGCGCCACCTCCTCGTGGCCTGCCCTCTCTCTCCCCTAAGGCCCATGATGGCCCACTACTTCCTCGGGGGGTTCCGGTAACCCCTCCGGCACTCCGTTTTTACCCGGTACCTCTTGGAACTCTTCTGGTGTCCGAATAACATCGTCCAATATATCATTCTTTATGTATCGACTATTTAGAGACTCCTCGTCATGTCCGTGATCTCATCCAGGACTCCAAACAAACTTCAGTCATCAAATCACATAACTCATAACACAAATCGTCATCGAACGTTAAGCGTGTGGACCCTACGGGTTCGAGAACTATGTAGACATGACCGAGACACATCTCCAGTTAGTAACCAATAGCGTAACCTGGATGCTCATATTGGCTCCTACATAATCTACGAAGATCTTTATCGGTCAAACCACATAACAACATACGCCATTCCCTTTGTCATCGGTATGTTACTTGCCCAAGATTCGATCGTCGGTATCATCATACCTAGTTCAATCTCGTTACCGGCAAGTCTCTTTACTCGTTCCGTAATGCATTATCCCGTAATTAACTCATTAGTCACATTGCTTGCAAGGCTGTCACATTGCTTGCAAGGCTTATAGTGATGTGCATTACCGAGAGGGCCCAGAGATACCTCTCCGATACACGGAGTGACAAATCCTAATCTTGATCTATGCCAACCCAACAAACACCTTCGGAGACACCTGTAGAGCATCTTTATAATCACCCATTTATGTTGTGACATTTGATAGCACACAAGGTGTTCCTCCGGTATTCGGGAGTTGCGTAATCTCATAGTCAGAGGAACATGTATAAGTCATGAAGAAAGCAATAGCAATAAAACTAAACGGTCGTAATGCTAAGCTAACGGATGGGTCTTGTCCATCACATCATTCTCTAATGATGTGATCCCGTTCATCAAATGTCAACAAATGTCTATGGCTAGGAAACTTAACCATCTTTGATCAATGAGCTAGTCAAGTAGAGGCATAGTAGGGACACTCTGTTTGTCTATGTATTCACACGTACTAAATTTCCGTTTAATACAATTCTAGCATGAATAATAAACATTTATCATGATATAAGGAAATATAAATAACAACTTTATTATTGCCTCTAGGGCATATTTCCTTGATCTCCCACTTGCACTAGAGTCAATAATCTAGATTACATAGTAATGATTCTAACACCCATGGAGTCTTGGTGCTGATCATGTTTTGCTCGTGGAAGAGGCTTAGTCAATGGGTCTGCAACATTCAGATCCGTATGTATTTTGCAAACTTCTATGTCTCCCTCCTTGACTAGATCGCGGATGTAATTGAAGTGTCTCTTGATGTGATTGGTTCTCTTGTGAATTCTGGATTCCTTCGCCAAGGCAATTTCTCCAGTATTGTCACAAAAGATTTTCATTGGACCCGGTGCACTAGGTATAACACCAAGATCGGATATGAAGTCCTTCATCCAGACTCCTTCATTTGCTGCTTCCGAAGCAGCTATGTACTCCGCTTCACACGTAGATCCCGCCATGATGCTCTGCTTGGAACTGCACCAACTGACAGCTCCACCATTCAATATAAATACGTATCTGGTTTGTGACTTAGAGTCATCCGGATCAGAGTCAAAGTTTGCATCGATGTAACGAATTACGATGAGCTCTTTGTCACCTCCACAAACGAGAAACATATCCGTAGTCCTTTTCAGGTATTTTAGGATGTTCTTGACTGCTGTCTAGTGATCCACTCCTGGATTACTTTAGTACCTCCCTACTATACTTATAGCAAGGCACACATCAGGTCTGGTACACAACATTGCATACATGATAGAACCTATGGCTGAAGCATAGGGAATGACATTCATGTTATCTCTATCTTCTGCAATGGTCGGGCATTGAGTCTCACTCAACTTCACACCTTGTAACACAGGCAAGAACCCTTTCTTTGACTGATCCATTTTGAACTTCTTCAAAAATTTATCAAGGTATGTGCTTTGTGAAAGTCCAATTAAGCGTCTTGATCTATCTCTATAGATCTTGATGCCCAATATATAAGCAGCTTCACCAAGGTCTTTCATTGAAAAATTCTTATTCACGTATCCTTTTATGCTATCCGGAATTTCTGTATTATTTCCAATCAATAATAGGTCATCCACATATAATATTAGAAATTCTATAGAGCTCCCACTCACTTTCTTGTAAATACGGGCTTCTCCAAAAGTTTGTATAAAACCATATGCTTTGGTTACACTATCAAAGCGTATATTCCAACTCCGAGAGGCTTGCACCAGTCCATAAATGGATCGCTGGAGCTTGCACACTTTGTTAGCACCTTCAGGATCGACAAAACCTTCTGGTTGCATCATATACAACTCTTCTTTAAGATATCCATTAAGGAATGCAGTTTTGACATCCATTTGCCAGATTTCATAATCATAAAATGCGGCAATTGCTAACATGATTCAGACAGACTTAAGCATTGCTACAGGTGAGAAAGTCTCATCGTAGTCAACTCCTTGAACTTGTCGAAAACCTTTCGCAACAAGTCGAGCTTTGTAGACAGTAACATTAAAGTCAGCGTCAGTCTTCTTCTTGAAAATCCATTTATTCTCGATGGCTTACCGGTCATCGGGCAAGTCAACCGAAGTCCACACTTTGTTCTCATACATGGATCCCATCTCAGATTTCATGGCCTCAAGCCATTTCGCGGAATCTAGGCTCATCATCGCTTCCTCATAGTTCGTAGGTTCGTCATGGTCTAGTAACATGACGTCCAGAACAGGATTACCGCATACCACTACAGTGCGAACGTACTCTGGTTGACCTCCACGAGGTTCGGTAGTAACTTGATCTAAAGTTTCATGATCATCATCATTAACTTCCTCACTAATTGGTGTAGGAATCTTGGAACTGATTTACGTGATGAACTACTTTCCAATTCGGGAGAAGGTACAATTACCTCATCAAGTTCTACTTTCCTCCCACTCACTTCTTTCGAGGGAAACTCCTTCTCTAGAAAGGATCCATTCTTAGCAACGAATATCTTGCCTTCGGATCTGTGATAGAAGGTGTACCCAACTGTTGGGAAACATAGTAATTTCAAAAAAACTCCTACACACACAAGATCATGGTGATGTATAGCAACGAGAGGAGTGTCGTCCACGTACCCTCGTAGACCGTAAGCGGAAGCATTATGAGAACGCGGTTGATGTAGTCGTACGTCTTCACGATCCGACCGATCCAAGTACCGAACGCACGGAACCTCCGAGTTCAGCACACGTTCAGCTCGGTGATGTCCCACGAAATCACAATCCAGCAGAGCTTCACGGGAGAGTTCCGTCAGCACGACGGCGTGATGGCGGTGATGATGATGCTACCGACGTAGGGCTTCGCCTAAGCACCGCTACGATATGACTGAGGTGGATTATGGTGGAGGGGGGGCACCGCACACGGCTAAAAGATCAACTGATCAGCTTGTGTGTCTATGGGGTGCCCTTGGCCACGTATATAAAGGATGGAGGGAGAAGGGGGTCGGCTGTCGGTGTCAAAACCGGCGGATCTCGGGTAGGGGGTCCCGAACTGTGCGTCTAGGCGGATGGTAACAGGAGACAAGGGACACGATGTTTTTACCCAGGTTCGGGCCCTCTCGATGGAGGTAATACCCTACTCCTTCTTGATTAATATTGATGATATGGGTAGTACAAGAGTAGATCTACCACGAGATCAAGGAGGCTAAACCCTAGAAGCTAGCCTATGGTATGATTGTTGTTCGTCGTACGGACTAAAACCCTCCGGTTTATATAGACACCGGATAGGTTAGGGTTACACAGAGTCGGTTACAATGGTAGGAGATCTACATATCCCAGATCGCCAAGCTTGCCTTCCACGCAAGGAAAGTCCCATCTGGACACGGGACGAAGTCTTCAATCTTGTATCTTCATAGTCTTGGAGTCCGCCGTGATGATAGTTCGGCTATCCGGACACCCCTAGTCCAGGACTCCTCAAGAGTCTCCTGAACTAGGCTTCAATGACGACGAGTCCGGGCGCGCATATTGTCTTCGGCATTGCAAGGCAGGTTCCTCCTCCGAATACTTCATAGAAGGTTTTGAACACCAGGATAGTGTCCGCTCGCAAAACAAGTTCCACATACCACCGTAGAGAGAATAATTTTTGCACAGATCTGCTGACGTACTCGGGCGTGACATCACACCACGGCCAGTGCCTTTATATGAATTGTCTTTACTGTTCCACCTCGGCGCATTTAAGCGAGGCGGTTTCCTTGGCACGTCTTATCAAAGCATAGATCGTGCCCCCTTATTCCGGATTCTCATCAATACGGACGTGGGTAACCCAGCGTGCCCATTGGCACGCCTCCTCTATCGGCGAGTCCTAATCGACCACGGGGAGGGCTCTTGGTATTCAACCTCTTTATAATGAGACCAAGGCCCTCTTCTTTTTTAGACCCTCCATCGAGTTCGCCTCGCGCTTCGAGTTCTAACACCCAAAGCTTCAGATTTAGGCGCTTCAGACTTTCGACCATGTCCGGCTCCGACCAGCATGGCCGATGGATGTCTTCTTCCGTCACAGAAGAAGATGTGTTAAAGCTGCGAGACGCCAGGTATCTAACCGGTGAGATTTCGCATAGGCTGCCTGCTTTAGGGCAGGTCATTCCCACTCCCGAGCCCGGCGAGAGCGTGGTGTTCGTGTCTCACTTCCTTCGGGGTTTAGGCTTCCCGACGGATCCCTTTGTCTTGAGGGCTCACGTTTTATTATGGGCTGGATTTCCATGACTTGAATCCGGAGTCCATCCTCCATATCTCGTCATTCATTGTCGTATGTGAGGCCTTCCTCCATATTACCCCTCACTTTGGATTGTGGCTCAAGACCTTCAAGGTGGAGCCAAAGATGATCGAGGGGCAGCAAGCAGAGTGCGGAGGGGCGGTCATAAGTAAAGGTGCTGATGCTCCATGGCCCGAGGGCTCTTTTCAAGAGGAGCTTGGTTTGTGGCAACGGGAGTGGTTTTATATCACTGCTCCCAGGGGCACCAAATGGGTGGCTGAAAGGATCGATATGGTTGACTAGAGGGGGGGTGAATAGGCAACTAACAATTTTTAAGCTTTTCTTTACCAATTTAAACTTTGCAACAAAATAGGTTGTCTAGATATGCAACTAGGTAAGCAACCTATATGATGCGAATAGAACTAGCACATAAGCAAGTAATGGAAACAACACAAGTAGGCTTGCAAGAGTAAAGGCACGAAGTAACCAAGAGTGGAGCCGGTGGAGACGATGATGTGTTACCGAAGTTCCTTCCTTTTAAAGGGAAGTACGTCTCCGTTAGAGCGCTGTGGAGGCACAATGCTCCCCAAGAAGCCACTAGGGCCACCGTATTCTCCTCACGCCCTCACACGATGCGAGATGCCGTGATTCTACTATTGGTGCCCTTGAAGGCGGCGACCAAACCTTTACAAACAAGGTTGGGGCTATCTCCACAACAATTGGAGGCTCCCAACAACACCACGAAGCTTAACCACAATGGAGTATGGCTCCGAGGTGACCTCAACCATCTAGGGTGCTCAAGCACCCAAGAGTAACAAGATCCGCTAGGGGTAAGAGAGGGAATCAAGTTTCTCTTGGTGGAAGTGTAGATCGGGGCCTTCTCAACCAATCCCTAGCAAATCAACAAGTTTGATTGGCTAGGGAGAGAGATCGGGCAAAAATGGAGCTTGGAGCAACAATGGAGCTTTGGGGGAAAGAGGTGGGTTAACTTTGGGGAAGAAGACCCCTTTATATAGTGGGGGAATCAATCCAACCGTTACCCCACTGAACAGCCACGCACAGAGCGGTACTACCGCTTGAGAAGGGCGGTACTACCGCTTAAGGGCGGTACTACCGCTCCCACTCAGCGGTACTGCCGTGCTGACGAGGAAGACAGGGCCATGGCCCCAGAGCGGTACTACCGCGGTAGTGAGAGCGGTACTACCGCTTGGAGCGGTACTACCGCCACTACTACCGCTCCTAGTACCGCAAAACCCGACACGAGAAACACCGGTCTCGAATCGAGGCGGTAGTAGCGCTGAACGATCTGCGGTATTACGATCAAGCCGCATAAGCCAGTACTACCGCTTCGCTGAGCGGTATTACTACTGAGAGCGGTACTACCGCTGAGAGCTTCGCGGTACTATCATTGTTGATCATGGGTACTACCGCTGGGACAGAACGGAGCAGGAACGGCAGAAAAAAGGGCAGCTCCAAAGATGCGGAAGGAAGACGACGGGTGTGATAAGGATGTGTACGTGTTGATTCCACCCAAGTCTTACCATAGCGGATCCCCTCTTGGTAGTACGGTGACTCCTACGAAACTAGTCCACCAACAACGAAGCGAAGGAGCTACACCGTCTTGAATACAACACCAAGGGGAGGTAATCGTCTCGTGCCAATGGATGAATCTCTGAAAGAACTTAACGCAGATGATTAGTCCGCAAAAGCACTGTCATCAATCACCAAAAAAACTTGGGGATAAACATGCCCTTACAATCTCCCCCTTTTTGGTGGATTGATGACAATATGGGATTTGCACAAACAAGAGAGATAAAGGACAAGCGCAAAAACCCACGTTCTAAAATGTAGATGGGCTCCCCCTAGATGTGTGCTATCTCGATAAGTGCTTTTGACTGCACGGCACACATACTAGGATCAACGCTCCCCCTACATTTTAGAGACTGACCAAACACCTAAGCAGGATATATGAGAGGAGCATAGATAAACTAACGAGATAAGCATGCAACTCATAAGATATGGTGACATAGATAATGATACTGGAAATAAAAGGTAGCATATGTCTCACACCATATGACGGGAACTTAGGTCTCACTGACACATAGATAATGATACTGGAAATAAAAGGTAGCATATGTCTCACACCATATGACGGGAACTTAGGTCTCACTGACACAAACCAACAAAGCAAATAGCAAGGAAAGCACAAACACAGAAGACGGAAGACACAAAGCACAAATCCCTAAAATCTCTCCCCCTTTGGCATCGAGACACCAAAAAGGAGAGGGAGTGCTGCTACGGCTCCAGGTGATAGCAGAAGATGGACACACACATCAGATGTCGGGGACCATCTGCGCCACCGTCGGTCGGGAAGTGCTCGGCATCGAATCGGTCCACAGGCAAGGTCTTTGCTGAATCCACTCCTCCTCCTCAGTAAGCTGGTCCTCCGATCCACTGTTGGCTGTAGCACCCAACTGACGCATGAGCTCCTTGTGGCGACCACGAGCCTTCTTCTCAGCCACATGAGTCATGTACTGACCGTGAGCCTCCATGCAGAACAACTTCATCATCTTAGACTTGAGCTTCTTTGCCCAAGAGGGCTCTGCCTCAGAAGGCATGTAGTCATCATCATCATCATCATCATCATCAGCCCCAGTCTCCTCCTCGGTCTCCATGGCAGTAGCAGATGAAGGAACTCCAGTCTTAGGGGCCTGAGTGCCCCAGTTATTCTTCTTCCTCAGACGCTTGATGTCGTGAGACACCAACTCTCCAGTCTCCAGCAACACCTTGGGATAGACACGAGCCCAGGCCTTCTCAATAAGCAGCATGATGAACGGACCGTAAATCGGGCACTTGCGCTCGGAGATAGCAGATAACAGCTCAGACCACATGACATGGGAACTATCCAGGGACTCTTTGGTGTTCTGTTCCTTCTGACGCTGGCAAAAGAGAAGCATGTCCACGAGATAGGAGTGAACCTGATCCAGATTCCCGATACAAGGGAAAAGAGTCTCTCTGAAGATACGGTGAAGAATATCCAGATAGGCAGGCAACTCATAAGTTTCCTTCTTCGTCTCAGGGTTGATCCTCAAAGTGGAGTAGGGCCATAGAGCTTGCTTGTGAGTGGAGTTGGTGTTGTGGTGTGGGCGAAAGCCGACAGGAGACTCAAGTCCTAGATCTTGCACCCCAATCAAATTCATGAAAGCTTTCCACTTACTGAAAGCAACTTGCCATTGGTCAACCAAGTCAGTGCCCTGTCCTCATCAGTCTCGAGATGAACCGTGGCAAAGAATTGGGCCACAATATCAGCATCAAAATCTTTGTTGAATTGCATGACCCTAAGAATGTTCAGTTGAGTGCACATCTGAAGAGCTTCACCAAAGTATTCGTGGATCATTTTCAATATTGTAGGTTTCGATGGAGTGCACGTTTACAAATATATTCTTCTTGGTCTTGAGAACATCAAAGAAGATGGCGAACTGAAACTTGTTCCAGAACGGACGGTTGACCATAGTGGGATCTTGGTCTGCCTCATATGGGTTGCGACGACGCCTCGCCCAGAACTCCTTAGGTGACATTTCTGGCATGGTTTTGCCAGAGTGCTTCGGCTTGACACCAATCTTCTTTTGGAGTTGAGGTGGAGGTGGAGCACTTGAGGAAGCTCCAGCAGACTCAGTGGTGCGGTAACGCTTGGACGTGGCATGACCGGGGTTGACACGACGAGCCGGATGCTCAGGAAGCTCATCACCTGGAACCACACACAAAAACACGCATAAGCGACCGTAAAGAACGATCAAAAGCCACAAAACACGAGCAAAAGGATCACCGAAAGGTAAGAGCATGATGGAAATCGGTAGGGGCGGTAGTAGTGCGTCTCGATAGCGGTAGTACCGCTCCAAGCGGTAGTACCGCTCGAGAGAGCGGTAGTACTGCCGAGACGGGAAACAACGGTTTCCTACTACCGTGGACAGATCCGCACTACCGTCCTACCAAATTCAAAAAATACTCCAACCAAACATCAATCCAAACTGTCTAGAAGCATTCTCCATTCTACTCAAGCCTAGATTTGGTCAAAAATCTAGAGATGCAACTCACATCGCCCCTAAGAAGCTAGATGGGAAATCTAGACAAAAAGAAAGAGAGAACGGGGCACACTGACATCCATGGCAAGAGGACAAGGTGGGGATCGACTCAATCAAGGAAATGGAGAGGGACACCCAGAGAGGGAGATCATTGGAGCCCTCCTTGGCGATTCTTTGGAGAGAGAGGAACAGAGCGAGGGGCGAGCGAATGGGTATGGGGGAGAAGAAAACTCCCCCTGCCCCGATAAAACCCCCTGCCCGTGCCTCACAGCGGTAGTACCACGCTGGAGGGCGGTAGTACCGCTTGGAGCGGTAGTACCGCTCGCCAACAGCGGTAGTACCGCCAGCAACCAAAAAGGCCTCTAGACAAAAACTCAAGAACAACAAGGAGAAGGGGAAGGCAAGGACAAGAAACAAGAACAACAAGGCAACACTCACACTAACAAAGGTCCAGAAACCACTCCTTCAAGACAACCACACGAAAGAGGAGCGAGCTCTGGCCTTTCTCAAGAGAGGGCGGTGGCCGGAGCCACCTATGTTTGAGTCAATTGGTATGGCACCGCGAAGAATTATCCTTGGGCCCATGACCAAACTCGTCTTTGAAGCACAAGTACCATAAAAAATGGCTAATGTGAAAGGGTTGATCGTTTTATGCATAATGGAGGGAGGAAGAGTTCATTGAGAGAACAACACTCCCCCTATGTCCATGCCTACACCTAAACTAGACAACAAGATGAGTGTGGTGGGGGGGGCAAGGGTTCAAGTCACATTGCTCAAATCAATGATATTTAGCTCATGCCTTAACTTCATGAAATCTTGCTTCATCCAAGGGCTTCGTGAAAATATCTGCAAGGTTATGATGAGTGTTGACATACTTGAGCTCGATCTCCCTCGCCTAATGTGATCCCGGATGAAATGATACGAATCTCAATATGCTTCGTCTTGAAGTGTTGCACCGGGTTGAGAGAAATCTTGATGGCACTTTCGTTGTCGCACCAAAGAGGCACTTTGTCACAAATGACACCATATTCCTTTAAAGTTTGCCTCATCCACAAGAGTTGTGCACAACAACTACCGGCCGCCACATACTCCGCTTCGGTGGACGAGAGAGACACACAACTTTGCTTCTTGGAAGACCAACTCACCAAAGAGCACCCAAGAAACTGGCACCCTCCGGAAGTGGACTTCCTATCCACTTTGTCTCCCGCCCAATCAGAATCCGTAAAACCTTCAAGCTTGAAGTTTGCCCCTCTTGGGTACCATAAGCCAAAGTTTGGGGTATGAGCCAAATATCGAAAGATTTGCTTGAACGCCACATAGTGACTTTCCTTCGGTGCGGCTTGAAACCGTGCACACATCCCCACACTCAACATGATATCCGGTCTAGATGCACAAAGGTAAAGCAAGGAGCCAATCATGGAGCGATATACCTTTTGATCCACCGCTTTACCATTGGGATCAATGTCGAGTTGGCACTTGGTTGGCATTGGTGTAGAAGCCGGCTTGACATCACTTAGCTTGAATCTTTTTAGCATGTCTTGAGTATATTTGGCTTGGTTGATGAAGGTTCCTTCTCTTCTTTGTTTGATGTCAAAACCAAGGAAGAATTTCAACTCTCCCATCGAAGACATCTTGAACTTGGAGGTCATGAGAGCGGCAAATTCCTCATTGAAAGCTTTGTTAGGAGAACCAAAGATAATATCATCAACATATAGTTGGCAAACAAACAACTCCCCTTTGACCTTCTTAGTAAAAAGAGTGGGATCGATTAGCCCCACCTCAAATCCACGATCTTGTAACAACTTGGTAAGGTGGTCATACCACGCACGTGGGGCTTTTTTAAGGCCATAGAGTGCCTTATCGAGTTGATACACATGATCCGGAAGTAGGGATCCTCGAACCCGGGGGGTTGCTTGACATAGACCAACTCATTAATGGGACCATTAAGAAAAGCACTTTTCACATCCATTTGTTGCAACTTAAAGTTGTGATGAGAAGCATAAGCAATCAACAAACGTATGGATTCAAGACGAGCAACGGGAGCAAAGGTTTCACCGTAGTCGATACCCTCGACTTGGGAGTAGCCTTGTGCTACCAATCTTGCCTTGTTGCAAATGATGTTCCCATGAGCATCTTGCTTGTTCTTGAAGATCCACTTGGTTCCAATGACGTTGTGGTCCCCCGAAGGCCTTGGCACCAATCTCCAAACTTTGTTGTATTCGAAATAGTTGAGTTCTTCATGCATGGCATTGAGCCAATCCGAGTCTTCGAGCGCCTCATAGACCTTTTGGGGTTCAACACAAGAGACAAACGCGTGATGTTCACAATAGTTTGCTAATTGTCTACGAGTGCTTACCCCTTTCTTAGGCTTCCAACCACATTTTCCAATAGATGGCCTTGCGTGGTGAGCTTGGAAGCAATCTTCACGGCACGACGCTCTAATTCCTCCTCGGGTGTGGAAGGAGGAGGGTTGACTTGATCATCTTGAGCGCCGTCTTGAGCTTGTTCTTGATCTTGAGCTTGCTCTTGATCTTGAACTTGCTCGAGGGGGAGAACTTGACCTTGGGCATCATTTTGAGGTTCACCACCATCTTGAGGTTGATCTTGCCCTTGGTCTTGTTCACGAGGTTGAGGGTCTTCACTTTGTTCTTCGGAAGCGTGTGGGTCTTGGTGAGGTGACGGCTCCACTTGAGTGGAGCATTGTCCTTCTCCTTCGGCCACAAGGGGTTCCTCAATGGGTAGAATTTGACCAATACCCATTCTTCTTATGGCTTGGGGAGGAATTTCATCACCTATATCACAAGTACCACTTTGCTCCATTTGGGAGCCGTTATTTTCATCAAACTCCACGTTACACTTCTCCTCAATGAGTCTTGTGGACTTGTTGAGAATACGGTAAGCATGAGAGTTTGTAGAATAACCAACAAATATGCCCTCATGAGCTCTAGCTTCAAATTTAGACAAACGAACACCTTTCTTGAGAATGAAACACTTACAACCGAACACCCGAAAGTACTTGAGGTTGGGCTTGTTGCCGGTGAGTATCTCATAAGGAGTCTTGTTCAAGCCTTTCTTGGAGATAGAGCCGATTGGATGTATGACATGCGGTGTTGATGGCTTCGGCCAAAAAGTTGTATGGAGACTTGAACTCTGCCATCATGGTCCTTGCCGCATCCATCAACGTCCGGTTCTTCCTCTCTGCAACACCATTTTGTTGAGGGGTATATGGTGCAGAATATTGATGCTTGATCCCCTCATCACTAAGAAACTCATCCAAGGTGTAGTTCTTGAATTCGGTGCCGTTGTCACTTCTTATTGTCAAGAACTTTGCATTGTGTTGACGTTGAGCTTCATTTGCAAAGTCAATGACAGTTTGTTGAGTCTCACTCTTCCTCTTGAAGAAGTATACCCAAGTGTATCTTGAATAATCATCCAGAATCACCAAGAAATACTTTCTACCCCCAAGACTATCAAAGGATGGAGGTCCAAAGAGATCCATGTGCAGGAGCTCCAAGGGTCTCTTTGAGTAGATGACAGTCGTGGGAGGGTGAGCCGTCTCATGAAGCTTTCCTTCGATACAAGCCCTGCAAGCACGATCTTTGGCAAAACTAACGTTTGTTAGTCCACGGACATGGTCCCCCTTGAGGAGACTTTGCAAAGATCTCATATTGACGTGGGATAAACAGCGATGCCAAAGCCACCCCACATCAACTTTAGCCATTAGGCATGTCGCGGTCTTAGTGGGTCTCTCCGAAAAGTTTATCACATAGAGACCGTTCTCGACATTCCCAACAAAGGCTACTTTAAGAGTCTTGCTCCACAAGAGGGCCACGGTATCAACGTCAAAGAAGGTGGAAAAGCCCATGAGTGCAAGTTGACAAATGGAAAGCAAATTGTATGCAAGGGACTCAACAAGCATGACTTTCTCGATCGTTAGATCATGAGAAATGACAACCTTGCCAAGACTCAATACCTTAGAATGTGAGGCATCATGTAACGCCCCGGATTCGATGCACCAGGTGTCCGTCAGTTATTCGCCGTCGTTGCCATGTCATTTGCTTGCGTGTTGCACTTTGCCATGTCATCATCTGCATTTCATATCATGTCATCATGCGCATTGCATTGCATACGTGTTCGTCTCATGCATCCGAGCATTTTCCCCGTTGTCCGTTTTGCAATCCGGCACTCCTATGTCTCCCGGCGCCCCCTTTTACCTCTTTTCATGTGCGGGTGTTAAACTTTCTCGGAATGGCCCGAGGTTTGCCAAGCGGCCTTGGTATAGCACCGGTAGACCGCCTGTCAAGTTTCGTGCCATTTGGAGGTCGTTTGATACTCCAACGGTTAACCGGGTAACCGCAAAAGCCTCTTTCTCTTTGCAGCCCAACACCCCTTTCAAAGTGGCCCAAACCCAGCAAACTCCTCTCCATGCTCTCGGTCGTTCGATCACGATCGTGTGGGCGAAAACCGCACCTCATTTGGACTCTCCTAGCTCCCTCTATCTATAAATATGTCTTCCCCTCGAAATTCACGGATCATTCTACCCCAAACCCTAAAAATCTCCTCGCGCCCGCGGACACGTCCGCCCGTGATCGGACATGTCCGCCCGCCCGCGCTAATCGGATCTCGCCGCGTGGCACGCCGCCGCCCTCCGCCGCGGGCGAGGTCGGCCCGTCCAGCACGCGACCGGGCCCGAGCCGCCTCCGCCCCCTCCTCCTCGCCCGGCCTCGCCGAACCGCGGCCGCGCCGCCGTTCGACCTCCGCGCCGCCATGACCCGTTCCCGCCACCAGCGCCGCCCGTCCCGGCGGCCCTGCGCCCTCGCCCGGGCGACCGCGCCGCCCTCCCGCGTCCGTGGCAGCCGTGGCGTCGCCTTCCGCGCCCGTGGCCGCCCGGCGCCTGCCAGCCGCGCCTCGCGCCGCGCCCAGCGCGTCCGCGCGCCCCTCCGGCGTCCCCACGGCCCGGATCTGGCCGCCGCCTCCCTCCGGCTTCCTCTCCCTCAACTCCGGCGCGATATTCCGGCCATCCTCGAACTCCGTGCCGCGGTTGACTTTTCCCCGGGGTGAGAAAATTCCCCTAAGTCCCGAAGCTTTTGCACATTATCATGCCATGTTCATCATACTATAATTCTGCATCCGTAGATCCGTTTCGTGCGTGTAATATGTCAAATTGTTCGCCTCAATGAGTAGATCATTTAATCTCATTGGATCATTTTCATTTGAGCTCATCTTGATGCCCGAAATGCTGTTAAAAGAGTGCTATGTGATGTTAGTTTCTGTTTCTAAGCAGAACATGCACTTTTGTCATTTTTTCCATGATTGATGTGTGCACCCTATGAACTTAAGTCCTACATGTGTTTTGTAATATGCCATGCCATCTTTACAGGGGTGTATGCCATGTATTTTTGTGATCTCTGTGGTGACTAGCACAAGCATGCAAACTAGGCTTCTTGATGTTGCTGATTTCAGCCCTGTTTTGCTGATATTTTTATGCCATGTTGACTTGATGCTACAGAGAGATCCATGCATATTTTGAGATACTTCAGTAAGGATGTTTTGTTAAACATGTCTTTCACTATCCATCCTTGCCCTTTTTTGAAATTATGGAGTAGTCTAGCTTGAGTCAATTGAGCTCTACTTTTGCTATAAAATGTTTCCTGGCAGATTGTTTACATGTTATTCAATTTTGCCAAGGTTGTTGTAGTTGATCCTTGCATGCTATGATGTTGTTCTTGCCATGTATAGCTCCTATGCCATGTCTTCTTGATGGATGTATGTTTAGTTTATCATGTATTTCTCTGTGGTGAGTGGTTCAAGCTCACCAACATGCCTACTTATTGTTGTTCCTGCCATGTATGAATCTGTAATATAACTTGCTATGTTTACATGGGTTCCATCATATTTTCGGATCCTTTTGGGCTCATGGTTAGTAAGGGACTTTTGTTCTATGCAATTAGTAGATTCATGCCATGCCTTTGTTTGCCATGATAAGTTCACGTAACATGCTGTTTGATAGCTCTAAACATGTTAACCTGATGTTAATTTCTGCAAAGTCTGAACTGTTATTATTTGCATTCTTGCCATGTCATTTTGAGCATGTTCTAGTGATTTCTGGAGATAGCTCAGTGTTCATGTTTTATCATGCTTTACCTGTACATCATGCCCATGCCTTTTGTTATTACGTTGAGGTCCTGTAGCATGTTGTTTTGGTGCTTGCAATATGCCTAGTTGCTGTTTTGGACAGCTTGTCCTTTAAACTTGTATAGGGTGTATGTGTTGAACCGTTGCTCCGTTTTGAGTGTGCTCTATATGAAACTTGCTTGATTTTGCATGTAGTTTAATATTATCATGTTGCATCCTTGTTTTGAGGTGTTTGCTTGATGTTTGTATGCATTTTGCATCAATGCCATGTTTATCTTGTTTTGCTCATAACTTCTAGGCCGTAGCTCCGAATCTAATGAACTTTATATGTAACTTGACTAGAATTTCGTGTAGATCATCGTGGTGCATATTAACTTGCTGTTTAACAACTTGAACATAAGGTTTATTCAGATCTGGACTAATTTCGAAATTTGCATATGAGGACTTACCGAAATTGTTATATGTTGTTTCCGGCCTCATTTAAACTTGCCTTGATGTGTTGGTCT
This sequence comes from Aegilops bicornis, assembly GCA_021605145.1. Taxonomy (NCBI): domain Eukaryota; kingdom Viridiplantae; phylum Streptophyta; class Magnoliopsida; order Poales; family Poaceae; genus Aegilops; species Aegilops bicornis. The sequence continues at coordinate 678,779,294 of CM038673.1, read as the reverse complement.
TGTATGCATTATCTTTTGCCATGAGTAGCTTCATGTAGTCTTGTCATGCATCATGTTTGTTTGTGCATCATGTCTTGTTCATGTGTGGTGTGTTTACTATGTTGTGTGCTTCTTCTTGTTAGTTCCCGTTTCGTTCCGATCGTGAGGATTCGTTCGTCTACGCTTGGTTCGGCTTCATCCGTTCGTATTCTTCATGGACTCGTTCTTCTTCCTTGCGGGATTTCAGGCAAGATGACCACTACCCTGGATCTCATTACTATCATTGCTATGCTAGTTGCTTCGTTCTATCGCTATGCTGCGCTACCTATTACCTGTTTATCAAGCCATCCCAAATTGCCATGAACCTCTAACCTTTTGCACCCTTCCTAGCAAACCGTTGTTTGGCTATGTTACCGCTTTGCTCAGCCCCTCTTATAGCGTTGTTAGTTGCAGGTGAAGATGAAGTTTGTTCCTTGTTGGAACATGGAGATGTTGTTCCTTTTTGGAACATGTTTACTTGTTGGGATATCACAATATTCCTTATATTATTAATGCATCTATATACTTGGTAAAGGGTGGAAGGCTCGGCCTTATGCCTGGTGTTTTGTTCCACTCTTGCCTCCCTAGTTTCCGTCATATCGGTATTATGTTCCCGGATTTTGCGTCCCTAACGCGGTCGGGTGATTTATGGGACCCCCTTGACAGTTCGCTTTGAATAAGACTTTCCCAGCAAGGCCCAACATTGGTTTTACCATTTGCTTCACCACCACCTACATTTCCCTTGGGAGTAATTAACCCAAGGGTCATCTTTATTCAGCCCCCGGGCCAATGCTTGTCTAAGTGTTGGTCCAAACCAGAGCCACTTGCGGTGCCGCCCCTAGGCAACTTGGGGTATCGTCGGGTGTAGGAAAAAGTGTTAATACGGGGTTGCCCGGAGAACGGGATATGTGCAGCTCCGATCGGGATTTTCGGCGCATCGGGCGGCTTTGCTGGTCTTGTTTTATTCTTGTCGAAATGTCTTGTAGCCGGATTCCGAGACTGATCGGGTCTTCAGGGAGAAGGAATATCCTTCGTTGATCGCGAGAGCTTATCATGGGCTAAGTTGGGACACCCTGCAGGGTATAAACTTTCGAGAGCCGTGCCTGCGGTTATGTGGCAGATGGGAATTTGTTAATATCCGGTTGTAGTAAACTCAAGTAAACTCTTCTAAAATACACCAACAGGTAATGCGTGTAGTGAGTGTCTCTTTTCGGGGTTGATCGAGAGGAGAACACGGTTTTACGGGTTATGTCGGCGTAAGTAGGAGTTCAGGATCACTTCTTGATCATTACTAGTTGGCGACCGTTCCTTTGTTTCTCTTCTCGCTCTCATTTGCGTATGTTAGCCACCATATATGCTTAGTCGCTGCTGCAACCTCACCACTTTACCTCTTCCTTACCCATTAAGCTTTGCTAGTCTTGATACCCATGGTAATGGGATTGCTTTGAGTCCTCGTGGCTCATGATTACTACACCACCGATTGCGTGTACAGGTTGTCACGATGATCATGGCCAGAGCGATGTTGCTTGTTTTGGAGTTATTCTTCCGCTTCTTCTTGATCGAGGATAGGTTCCAGGTCGGCAGCCTGGGCTAGCAGGGTGGATGTCGTTTGAGCTTCAGTTTATATTTCATCCGTAGTCGGATGTTGATCTCATGTATATGATGTTGATGTATTCTTGTGGCATTTGTGCCTTATGTATGTATCCCTACCTATTATGTAATGTTGATGTAATGATATCCACCTTGCAAAAGCGTTTCAATATGCGGGTCTATCCTTGGTGGGACCGCCGAGTTCCTTTTGGATAGGGTCGCATATTGGGCGTGACACATCACCCCACTCGACATTGGTGGGCATAGATGGAATCTCTTGGACGTCCACCACCAAGTCCTTGCTCCCGGTCATATGATTTGTTGCTCCACTATCGAGCAACCATGATCCCCCACCGGAAGAAAACACCTACAAGATATCAATGCTTGGTTTTAGGTACCCATTTAGTAATGGGTCCTTTGATGTTAGTAACAAGGGTCTTGGGAACCCAAATAGACCATTCAATGTACTCATAAGGAGAACCAACAAATTTAGCATAAACATGTCCATCACTAGCACGACACAACACATATGACGGGTTAAAGTCGCCGGCTATGTTTGAGGAATTGCTTTTGCTCTTTTGGACATCAACTCCCTTCACTTTTTCCTTCTTCTCCTTAGGAGTACCCTCTCCCTCTTTCACAAACGTTTGCTTGAGAGGAGGAGGACGCTTGGTCTTGTCGTTCTTCTTCTTCTTGCTCTTGGACTTTGGTGCAAACCCAATTCCTTCCTTGGCCACAACTTCCTTTTGGTTGCTCAAAAGGTCGTTGAGGTTGTTCTCACCTTGTATGCATGACACAAGACCTTTCTCGAGTTGTTCCTTCAACTTGGCATTCTCCTCCACAAGATGCACATGCTCACAACACGGGTTAGTAGCATTTGCATTATCAATTAAAACCATGTGAGGAAATGTGGCCTTTTCCTTGGTTAGCTTAACTTGGAGTTGAGCATGAGACTCCTTGAGGTTAGCGTGAGCACCCTTCAAGACCTTGTGGGCCTTGTCAAGTATCTCAAACTCCTCCTTGAGTCTAGCATGATCAACCCCAAGTTTAGCCTTCTCGGAAGTTAACACACGAGACATAACAAGAGCATGATCAAGATCTTTCTTTAACTTAGCATGGTCATCGTTGTGTGACTCCTCAAAAGTCAAACGATGCACACGCTCTTCCTCAAGAGCATTAGAGAGATCCGATATCTCATCGGCATAGTCATGACTATGACCTTCCATCTTAGAGATGGTTTCTTCGTGAGCCTCGATCATGTCATTGGCCTCACCAAGTTGTTCCAAGAGAGCCACAAAATGCTTCTTGGATTTTCCCTTGAGCTTACTCATAAAAGACTCAAATTCATTCACTTTATCATTAGACCAATCATGATCATCAATGCACTCCTCCACGGAGGATTAGTAATGATGGTGGTTTTGATGTTGGGGGTTACCTTGTTGGAAGCTTTAGCCATGAGGCACTTGGCGGTGATGTTCTCATTGGGTGAATCAAAGAGAGACACCCAGGGGGTAGTAGCAATGGCAACGGACGCCATTGCCATTGCTTCTTCATTTACATCATCATCGTCATCCTCATGGTATTCTTCTTGAACCACCAACCCACGAGTAGGAGTCTTCTTGGCGAAGTTGTTCTTGTTGGGGAAGGACTTGGCTTTGTCCTTTCGGATGAACTTGCCACCATTGTCTTCCCGCTTCTCGTAAGGATAATCCGCAATGAAATGGCTCACATTTCCGCAGTTGAAGCAGGTTCTAACTCGTTGCTTGCCCTTGACTCCACTAGGGTTGCTCTTGTTGAAATTGGCCCTTGTATTTTTCTTGCTCCAAAATTGTCTTGAAGCAAGGGCCATGTGCTCATGATAATCGTACTTGGTGTCTTCGGGGTTGCTCTCCTCAACTTCCACTTCTTCCTCTTCTTCTATGATGACCTTGGCCTTCAATGCAAGGTTGGGCTTCTTTGCCCTTTGAGAATGGAGCACCGCATTGTCGGCGGTCTTGTCCAAGATGCTCATTGCAACGAACTCATCCAACACTTCACTTGAGGTCATGGAGTGGAAGTCCGGTCTTTGTGAATGACGGAGGACATGGCCTTGTTGTAGGGCATCATGGCCTTGAGGAACTTGGCGCTTGATCCAATTGTCATCCGTGTCCTTGCTTCCATGATCTCGGAGTGAGACCGCGAGTTTGGTCACTCTTGAAAGAGCTCATGAGATTCTTCATCTTCTTTCATTGCAAACTCATCGGCTTCATCTTGCACCACTTCATAGTTGGAGCGTTGAATGCTAGCACTTCCTCGATAGAGAGACTCAACACATTTCCATGCTTCTTTAGCCATGGAATGAGGTCTTAGATGAGGGAGATCTTCGGGAAGAATTGCATCTTGTTGAGCGCTCTCATTGAATTGATTATCCACGGCTTCTCGGGGGGTGAAGTTGCTTGGGTCATGAGGATAGAAACCTTCTTCAATGATTCTCCAAAGGTTAGTATTCACATGTTTTAAATGACGCTTGAAGCGATAAACCCAAGAATCAAAATCTTCATGTTTCTCATACTTAGGAGGAGGACCAGCATGATTTAAATGAGTAGAGGGAATCGGTCCACCATAGGTAGGAGGTTCCACATGGGCAAAGATGCCGGTGCCATTTCTACCACTAGTAGAAGGACCCTTTTCACTATTAGCTTCCCCCTTGTTGGAGTTCGCATCCGTCACCTTGTTAGTGGGATCACCCACTTTCATCGGCGAGGTAGATAGTTTAAGGCCTTCTAGAAATTTAGTAAACATGCTTTCAACCTCGGTCGTCATGGAGGTTCTGAATGTGTCTAGAGCCACATTGAACTCCTCACGAGAGATCGAGGTTCCCCCATCGGCCGTAGACGAGATAGGATTCACACCGGTGTGCTCATCCGCACCGTCGTTGGTGTCAACCATACTCTTTGGACAGCAAAGTCCTTAATCAAGAGACGAGGCTCTGATACCAATTGAAAGGATCGGTATGGTTGACTAGAGGGGGGGGGGTGAATAGGCAACTAATAATTTTTAAGCTTTTCTTTACCAATTTAAACTTTGCAACAAAATAGGTTGTCTAGATATGCAACTAGGTGAGCAACCTATATGATGCGAATACAACTAGCACATAAGCAAGTAATGGAAACAACACAAGTAGGCTTGCAAGAGTAAAGGCACGAAGTAACCAAGAGTGGAGCCGGTGGGGACGAGGATGTGTTACCGAAGTTCCTTCCTTTTAAAGGGAAGTACGTATCCGTTAGAGCGGTGTGGAGGCACAATGCTCCCCAAGAAGCCACTAGGGCCACCGTATTCTCCTCACGCCCTCACACGATGCGAGATGCCGTGATACCACTATTGGTGCCCTTGAAGGCGGCGACCGAACCTTTACAAACAAGGTTGGGGCTATCTCCACAACAATTGGAGGCTCCCAACAACACCACGAAGCTTCACCACAATGGAGTATGGCTCCGAGGTGACCTCAACCGTCTAGGGTGCTCAAACACCCAAGAGTAACAAGATCCGCTAGGGATAAGAGAGGGAATCAAATTTCTCTTGGTGGAAGTGTAGATCGGGGCCTTCTCAACTAATCCCGAGCAAATCAACAAGTTTGATTGGCTAGGGAGAGATCGGGCGAAAATGGAGCTTGGAGCAACAATGGAGCTTTGGGGGAAAGAGGTGGGTCAACTTTGGGAAGAAGACCCTTTATATAGTGGGGAATCAATCCAACCGTTACCCCTTTGAACAGCCACGCCTGAGGCGGTACTACCGCTTGAGCAGGTACTACCGCTTAAGGGCGGTACTACCGCTCCCACTCAGCGGTACTGCCGTGCTGACGAGGAAGACAGGGCCATGGCCCCAGAGCGGTACTACCGCGGTAGTGAGAGCGGTACTACCGCTTGGAGCGGTACTACCGCCACTACTACCGCTCCTAGTACTGCAAAACCCGACACGAGAAACACCGGTCTCGAATCGAGGCGGTAGTAGCGCGGAACGACTGCGGTACTACGGCCGAAGCCCGCAAGCGGTAATACCGCTCTGCGGAGCGGTACTACCGTTGTTGACCGCGGTACTACCGCTGGGACAGAACCGAGCAGGAACGGAAGAAAAAAGGGCAGCTCCAAAGATGCGGAAGGAAGACGACGGGTGTGATAAGGATGTGTACGTGTTGATTCCACCCAAGTCTTACCACAGCGGATCCCCTCTTGGAAGTACAGTGACTCCTACGAAACTAGTCCACCAACAACGAAGCGAAGGAGCTACACCGTCTTGAATACAACACCGAGGGGAGGTAATCGTCTCGTGCCAATGGATGAATCTCTGAAAGAACTTAACGCACATGATTAGTTCGCAAAAGCACTGCCATCAATCACCAAAACAACTTGGGGATAAACATGCCCTTACAGTGGCGCTTCCTGCCTTCCGCTCAGGTCCACCACAGCGGCTGGCGTCATGGGTTAACAAGGGGCTCGACTGGGGGCCGTCCAAGGACGTTCCTTTGTTGCAGGGCCGTATTCGAGACCTCCAAGAAAGAGAGATCAATCTGGTTGCGATGGCACGAGTTATGTTGATTCGGCGCCTTCTTCCTGCAAGCGTCGCCCCCTCACTTTGTGGGAATTTAATCCGGAGGGACCACGAGCTCTCCAAAATTTTATGGGTACGACGCCCGTGGAGATGTATAAACTGTTCTTCGGATCAAAAGAGAAGTGTCCGGACCTGACTGAGGACACAGGACTAAGCTGCAATCGCCCAGATACTCAAGTAAATAGTCCTGTAACCAGACAGGTTGTTCATTCATTTATCATATACATGCCCTTTAAAGGAGCCGTTTCTTGAATAGGAGTGGATAGCCAAGGCAAAGTTAATAAGGTGTCCGGCTCCCCTCCCAGAGAACACGCCGGATCCCATGCTGGCCAAGATGTTGAAGGCCGCGCCTTTTAAAGAAGGCGAGGGGAGCGGGAAAGCAACTGCCTCCATGAAGGAGGCCTTTGAGGAGGGAGGGATCAAAGGTCCCACCCTCCAAGGAGAGAAGAGGACCGCTTCGGAAGATCTGGAGGTCAAGGCCTCGAAGAGGGGAAAGAAATCTTCATCAGAGAGTCCGGCGCTGGGAAGTACCCCAGCCGCCTTTGTTTCCCCAAGGGGATCAGCCCTCAATGAGCCGTAAGTAAGTAAAAGGAAGGGGTTTTGTAAGTAAGGAACATCCACGTATTTATTTTTGAAGATAACCGAAATTGTACCTTGTAGTTCGGATCTCAGCCCTTCTCGTGAGCTCGTCTTGAGGATCTTCTTAGGAGATGATGGAGAGCCAACGCCTCCACATCGCACCCTCATGCAGGCGGGCGACCACGAGGTGTCGTCGCGGAGGCTCCCAAGTCCGGGGCCGGAAGGTCCGACCCCAAGTGATGTGCGGTCGGAGGAGCTGAAGGATCTGCTTTCGGGCGGCGGCTATCTCGAGAGGATCACCGTGTGCTAATGGAGTACGGTGATTGAAAGAATTGCATCCATGGAGAGCGGATTGCATGAAGCCGTCGAAGCTTCTTGATGGGGTTCGAGGTACGCAAAAATGATGTACCTTCTAACAGTTATGCATATAGAATCATACTGTGTAGATAGTAGCCCACGAGACTCGGCATGTTGTCAAAATTGACAGCGTGTCGAGGATCAAAATCTCGATTATAACATATCGCCGCTCCTAAATAGGTGGCGGGCGTCCGTGTGGCCAGCCGGATCGATGAATATGCCGAACTAAAGCGGCAACTTGATGAGGCGGATCGGACATATCGGCTGGTCAATAAGCGGTTTGACGAGTCACAAGGTATGCGACTTCTACGGACACCTGGTAAGGAGCTTGGCGCCCATGCCTTACTACGTGTATGCTTAATGCAAATGGTGCCGCTGCTATGGAGGAGCTGGTGGCGGAACTTCGCCCGGCGAAAGAGCAAGCCAAAATAGTAATGCGGCGCTTTAAGGGCGGTAGAAGAGCTAGAAGCGAACGGGCTGCTCCTTGCCCAAGCAAAGAGGAAATGGCCGATATGGCGGAAAGTGAAGAATACTACCGATCGCTGCGAGGTTCTTGAAAAAAACGTCAAAGCGGAGCAAGAGGGCCTAAAAAGGCCGCCGCCCGAATCAAGGGTGCTGTTCGGCTTTGAGAGCTGCCAAGGAGGAGCTGAGTCGGGCCGGGGCTATTACGGCTGGAAAACCGTTTATAACTGCGGAGGAAATATACGGATCCAAAGTATGCTCGATTGGACAAGTTGTGGAGTTCGGAGGATGCTTATACGGACTTAGCGGCAAGCGCTGCAGACGCGCTTTGAGCACTTCCGGGGCGGAAGGGGCAGAAGGAAGAGCTATATTGGTCGCAATTCCATAGTCCGGGCGTCCACTTACATTGACCGATCGGTTGGCCAAATGGGCGAGCTGAATCGATTATCCGGACTTGTCATGAAGCATGTCATGACTCATTTGTGGCGGGCGGACCCGGCCGAAGAGTTATTTTGGTTTAGTGCAGCAGTTCCTTGGTGCGGTACCGTGTATCGGCGCAATGAAGCGGTCGGCGTGTATTGAGGGAAGCGGATGGCTCGCCCGTGTCAAGACATCTTGGGCAGAGATGAAGGCCACAACATTGCATCCCAAGATTCGGACGAAAGCCGAGTACTGCCGAGCACTACTTTGAGGAAGTCTGCGGGGTGCTCGTTTAATAGAGACGCAGTGCTCGAAGGATATTATGTTTAAATGACATGTATGATTTGTGAAAACAATGTTTCAATATAATATAAGAGCTTTTTATACTTGTGCGTTCAAGTAGTAAACTACTCCCTATGCGGCCGTTTATGTATATGTATATATAACCTGAAAGATGGCAGTCCTTGGCTTCAGCCCCCACGCACATAGTGGGGGGTGTTTGCAAAGAAGGCGATTTTTCACACTTAATCCAACGTCTTGGTCCTGTTAAGGAGGTGGTAGCGTAGCAAACTAGGCAACCGGACTATAATGCTTTATCACTTTCACTTAGCCATAGGAGTTCAAGGGTGGGGCTACTATATAGCCCCTTGGGGCACCACACTCTCCCGAATTCGAGTGCGTATGTGCCTGACCGAAAACCGGTCGCCGTTAATGCGGAGGAATTCTAAACATTCCGGTGAGTCATCAGTGGTTGACAGTCTCTCGCTATATCATGGCGGTCAGTTTTCGGCTTTCTCTCTTGAGGTGCTCGCCCGGCGAACCGGGCACAATCGTAGTAGTTTTCACGGTGCCGCGTTAGGCGATAGAGCAGGCGTAAGGCAGCAAAACACGAGGGCGGGCAAACCCAACATTTGACCAAAGACATGATTCGAGCTGATGCATATAAGGCCTAACTTTCGAGGCGCGAATACTCCCTAAGGTATTCGGTCTTTATAAAAGCAGGCGGAATAATTCCCTAAGCCCTGGTGTCGAATGCGTGCAAAAATTCTGGTGCGGCCAATGCCAAAACGCTTGACCTCCTCCTTGGTTATAGTAAGAAACCGGGGATGTATATCAACAAGAGACAGTAAAAAAAGGTTTACGAGGGTCTTAATCTGAAAAGAATCCTTGCAACGGGTCCCTCTTGCGTCTGCGCTTTGTGTCTCCGTTGTGCCATATCCTCGGACGGGTGTAGCACGGTGTTCATCTGTAAAGAGAGGAACTTAGTTTAAAAGAAAAGGATCGTGCGAAAGATGTACTTTATATTAAATAAACAGAGTACGATTCGAAGAAGTGAATAAAATTGAGCTTTATTGTCTCTTGTTGTGCATGCATGCAGCCCCTTGTATGGGGGTATGCCGCTAGTCGGCGCCGGACTCGTCTAGCGATGTCCGGGTTGAATTACCTATTCAGTGCTTTGGTTAGCGGGCCGGATTGGTGTGGGGCTGTTAAGGCAGCCTCGTATTCTTCCGTGCTCGAGTGACACTTAATACTCCCTTTTAATGAGATGATGCCGCGTGGACCGGGCATTTTAAGAGTAAGAGATGCATAATGCGGTATTGCGTTAAAGCGGGCGAAAGCTTCGCGTCCCAATAGTGCTTGATAGCTACTTTTAAATGGGGCGACATGGAAGACTAACTTTTCGCGACTGAAGTTGTTGGATGAACCGAACACAACTTCTAGCAGTACGGAGCCCGTACAATGGGCAAATGGGCCTGGCATTACCCCTTTGAAGGAGGTGTTGCTATGGCGAATTTTGGTTGGGTCTATCCCCATCCTGCGGATTGTGTCCTGATATATCGGTTTATGTCCTTGCCGCCATCCATGATGACTTGTGTTAATTGGAATCCGTCGATTATAGGATCCAATATCAAGGCAGTCCATCCTGCGTTCCGGATACTTTCGGAGTAGTCCTGATGGTCGAAGGTGATTGGTTTTGGCAACCAGTGTTGGTACTCCGCTAGGGTAGTTTGTGCGGCGCACATTTTAGCGGGCGCCACTCTGTTTTTCCCTGTGATCACGTGAAGTGAGTTTACTGTTTTAACCTCTTGTGGGAATTTTTTTTGTTTTCCGGGGCTTTGCTTGTGGTGCTCGTCATCATCTTCACTTGGTGTGTCGAGCCCCTTGTGTTCGGCGTTGAGTCTGCCGGACTGTTTGAAGACCCAACAATCTCTGTGGGTATGGTTTTCAGGCCTCCCGGGAGTACTGTGGATTTGACATATCTTGTCCAAGATTTTGTTTAAGTTGGATAGCTCATCGCTATTGTCCTTAAGGGGCAGTTTTTTATTGTTCTGCCGTGAGCTTTTGAATCCGGCGTTAACTGCCGCGCTCTTTGGACCGTTCCCTTTAATCTGGCGCTGGTCCTTGTTGCGCCGTGGTTTCCCATTTCCATCCCTGACTTCGGATGTACTTGGGTCGCTGGTGCTGCATCTTGCTAGCCACTATCCTCTCCGCGCATAAAAAGCGGGTCATGAGGCTTGTTAATGCAGCCATGGTTCTCGGCTTCTCTTGGCGAGGTGTACAGCGAAACCATTCGTCTCGGACGTTGTGTTTGAAAGCTGCTAAGGCTTTGGTGTCCGGACAGTCGACTATTTTGTTCTTTTTGGTGAGGAACCTGTTCCAGAATTTGCGGGCTGACTCTCCGGGTTGTTGAGTTATATGACTTAAATCGTCTACATCCGGAGGACGGACATAAGTCCCTTGAAAATTTCCCCGAAAAGCATCCTCGAGCTCTTCCCAACTTCCGATGGTATTTTCGGGGAGGCCTTTGAGCCAATGCCGGGCTGGCCCTTTGAGCTTGAGGGGTAAGTATTTTATGGCGTGGAGATCACCTCCTCTAGCCATGTGTATGTGGAGGATATAGTCCTCAATCCAGACTCCAGGGTCTGTTGTTCCGTCGTATGCCTCTATGTTTACGGGTTCGAATCCCGCTGGGAATTCGTGATCCAGCACCTCATCGGTGAAACACAGGGGGTGTGCGGCGCCCCTATATTTGGGTGTGCCGTGATGTTCGGATATTTGGTGTGTTGCATTGCTTTGAAGAGCTTGCTTTCTCGGCCCATATATGGACCTTACTGGGCCATCCTTTTGATGTGAATCCTTATGCGGATCGCGTGCCGGCTTATGTGCGGCGCTATTTGCCGCTCTCTTTTTGTCGTGGGGTCGTCCATCTGACCGGGTGGCCTTCTTATTTTTTGATTGTGGGGGATCTATGGCCTCCTCATCAAATTCGGGCAGTAGTTTTCTCTTTGGGTAGCTCTTTGTTCGTATTTGTCGCCGTATTTGTCTCTTGATGTTGAATACTCTGCTCCATCTGATTCTGAGTGCATCTTCCGCTGTTTTGAGCTTCCGCTTCTGCTTTTTCAGGCTACGCGAAGTGGCGATGAGCCTTTTGTGGAGGTTATTTTGCTCCAACAATTTGTCCGGCGTGAGATCGTCCAGACTGTTGTCTTCGCCGGGGACGGGTTGTTTATCCAAGTTGTCTTGTTCGGACGATTGCTCGATAGCATGTTCGTCCAAGGTTCGCCCTGCTCTATGGCTGGGTCTTTGTTGAGGCGGGACTTGGTTCGGCGTTTACGTTGCCGTTTTGACTGTTTTTCTAGGGATTTATCCTTCGTAGCGTCCCGTTGTTCCTCGTCTTCATTTCCTTTAGTTTTGTCCACCATGTATACATCATGGGATGAGGTGGTTGTCCAGCATCCTATAGGTGCTGTTTCATTGCTGTCTCCTACATCGTCGTCCATACCGTCGATGTCTTCGGAGTCGAAATCGAGCACGTCATGTAAGCTTTCGAAAGTGGCTATGAAGTGGGTGGTGGGTGGGCGTTGAATTTCTTTGTCGTCCGCATCCCAACCTTCCTGACCGTAATCCGGCCATGGCTCTCCGAATAAAGAGAGAGACTTTAGTGAATTTAGGATGTCGCCAAAGGGCGAGTGCTGAAGGATGTCCGCGGCAGTGAACTCCATGACCGGCGCCCGATCGGATTCGATTGGCAGGGGCGCGGAGGGTTCGGAGTCCAGAGAGGAGTCCGGCACCCTGGAGTCAAGGTCTTCGCAAAGGAAAGGGATGGAGTTCGGCTCAATCGTCGTAGAGATCGTAGCCCCCGAGGCGGCGTCCGAGCACTCGTCCTCGATCGGGAAATCCGGCTCCGGATTAAGGGTCGGAGCGGACGCTGGTGCGGCCTCCAGGGCATTGTTCGGCGGCAGAGCTAGATCATACCCATCGAGACAGTGCGGCACGCTCGGCTGTGGCTCGAATCCGTCGAAGATCAAGTCTCCGCGGACATCGGCCGTATAGTTCAAATTTCCAAATCTGACCTGATGGCCAGGGGCGTAGCTTTCGATCTGCTCCAGATGGCTGCTTAATTGGCCCGATGCAAAGCCGCCCGAATCACGAAGATCTGTCCGGGGAGAAAAGTATCACCACGGACCGCGTCATTGTTGATGATTGAAGGAGCCATCGGGCCTATCGGTGACGACACGGAGGAACTCTCAATGAAAGCACCAATGTCGGTGTCAAAACCGGCGGATCTCAGGTAGGGGTCCCGAGCGTGCGTCTAGGCGGATGGTAACAGGAGACAAGGGACACGATGTTTTTACCCAGGTTTGGGCCCTCTCGATGGAGGTAATACCCTACTCTGCTTGATTAATATTGATGATATGGGTAGTACAAGAGTAGATCTACCACGAGATCAAGGAGGCTAAACCCTAGAAGCTAGCCTATGGTATGATTGTTGTTAGATCCCACGGACTAAAACCCTCCGGTTTATATAGACACCGGATAGGTTAGGGTTACACAGAGTCGGTTACAATGGTAGGAGATCTACATATCCGTGTCGCCAAGCTTGCCTTCCACGCCAAGGAAAGTCCCATCCGGACACGGGACGAAGTCTTCAATCGTGTATCTTCATAGTCTTGGAGTCCGACCGTGATGATCGTTCGTCTATCCGGACACCCCCTAGTCCAGGACTCCCTCACCGGCCCTCATAGGGCGCGCCCAAAGTGTGGAGTCCTACTAGGACTCCCTAGTCCTAGTAGGATTCCAACTCCCACATGGAATAGGAAAAAAGGGAAGGGAGGAGGAGAAGGAAGGAAGGGGGCGCCCCCTTTCCCTAGTCCAATTCAGACCAGTCCACGGGTAAGGGGTGCGACCACCCTTGAGGCCTTTCTCTCCTTTCCCGTATGGCCCATTAAGGCCCAATACAAATTCCCGTAACTCTCCGGTACTCCAAAAAATACCCGAATCACTCGGAACCTTTCTGATGTCCGAATATAGCCTTCCACTACATCGATCTTTACGTCTCGACCATTTCGAGACTCCTCGTCATGTCCCCGATCTCATCCGGAACTCCGAACAAACTTTGGTCATCAAATCACATAACTCATAATACAAATCGTCACAGAACGTTAAGCGTGCGGACCCTACGGGTTCGAGAACTATGTAGACATGACCGAGACTCATCTCCGGTCAATAACCAATAGCGGAACCTGGACGCTCATATTGGTTCCTACATATTCTACGAAGATATTTATCGGTCAAACCGCATAACAACATACGTTTTTTCCTTTGTCATTGGTATGTTACTTGCCCGAGATTCGATCGTCGGTATCAATACCTAGTCCAATCTCGTTACCAGCAAGTCTCTTTACTCGTTCCGTAATGCATCGTCCTGCAACTAACTCATTAGTCACATTGCTTGCAAGGCTTAGAGTGATGTGCATTACCGAGAGGGCCCAGAGATACCTCTCCGACAATCGGAGTGACAAATCCTAATCTTGATCTATGCCAACTCAACAAGTACCATCGGAGACACCTGTAGAGCACCTTTATAATCACCCGGTTACGTTGTGACGTTTGGTAGCACACAAAGTGTTCCTTCGGTATCCGGGAGTTGCATAATCTCATAGTCATAGGAACATGTATAAGTCATGAAGAAAGCAATAGCAATATACTAAACGATCAAGTGATAAGCTAACGGAATGGGTCAAGTCAATCACATCATTCTCTAATGATGTGATCCTGTTAATCAAATGACAACTCATGTCTATGGCTAGGAAACTTAACCATCTTTGATTCAACGAGCTAGTCAAGTAGAGGCATACTAGTGACTCTCTGTTTGTCTATGTATTCACACAGGTACTAAGTTTCCAATTAATACAATTCTAGCATGAATAATAAACATTTATCATGAAATAAGGAACTAAATAATAACTTTATTATTGCCTCTAGGGCATATTTCCTTCAGTGTCCCACTTGCACTAGAGTCAATAATCTAGTTCACATCGCCATGTGATTTAACACCAATTGTTCACATCACCATGTGATTAACACCCATAGTTCACATCGCCATGTGACCAACAATCAAAGGGTTTGCTAGAGTCAGTAATCTTAGTTCACATCACCATGTGATTAACACCCAAAGAGTACTAAGGTGTGATCATGTTTTGCTTGTGAGAGAAGTTTAGTCAACGGGTCTGCCATATTCAAATCCGTATGTATTTTGCAAATTTCTATGTCAGCAATGGTCTGCATGGAGCTACTCTAGCTAATTGCTCCCACTTTCAATATGTATCCAGATTGAGACTTAGAGTCATCTGGATCAGTGTCAAAACTTGCATCGACGTAACCCTTTACGACGAACCTTTTGTCACCTCCATAATCAAGAAACATATCCTTATTCAACTAAGGATAATTTTGACCGTTGTCTAGTGATCTACTCCTAGATCACTATTGTACTCCCTGGCAAAATTCAGTGTAGGGTATACAATAGATCTGGTACACAGCATGGCATACTTTATAAACCTATGGCTGAGGCATAGGGAATGACTTTCATTCTCTTTCTATCTTTTGCCGTGGTCGGGCTTTGAGTCTTACTCAATTTCACTCCTTGTAACACAGGCAAGAACTCTTTCTTTGACTGTTCCATTTTGAACTACTTCAAAATCTTGTGAAGGTATGTACTCATTGAAAAAACTTATCAAGCATCTTGATCTATCTCTATAGATCTTGATGCTCAATATGTAAGCAGCTTCACCGAGGTCTTTCTTTAAAAAACTCCTTTCAAATACTCCTTTAAGCTTTCCAGAAAATTCTACATTATTTCTGATCAAAAATATGTCATTCACATATACTTATCAGAAACGCTGTAGTGCTTCCACTCACTTTCTTGTAAATACAGGCTTCACCGCAAGTCTGTATAAAACTATATGGTTTGATCAACTCATCAAAGCGTATATTCCAACTCCGAGATGCTTGCACCAGTCCCTAGATGGATTGCTGGAGCTTGCACATTTTGTTAGCACCTTTAGGATCGACAAAACCTTCTGGTTGCATCATATACAACTCTTCTTTAAGAAATCCATTAAGGAATGTAGTTTTGACATCCGTTTGCCAGATTTCATAAATTGTGGCAATTTGCTAACATGATTCGGACAGACTTAAGCATCGTTAGGAGTGAGAAAATCTCATCGTAGTCAACACCTTGAACCTTTTTCGACAAGTCTAGCTTTGTAGATAGTAACACTACTATCAGCGTCCATCTTCCTCTTGAAGATCCATTTATTTTCTATGGTATCCCGATCATCGGGCAAGTCAACCAAAGTCCACACATTGTTCTCATACATGGATCCCATCTCAGATTTCATGGCCTCAAGCCGTTTCACGGAATCTAGGCTCATCATCGCTTCCACATAGTTCGTAGGTTCGTCGTGGTCAAGTAACATGACCTCCAGAATAGGATTACCGTACCACTCTGGTGCGGATCTCACTCTGGTTGACCTATGCTACGTCTTGAGCTTGCGTTGGTTTTTCTCGAAGAGGAGAGGATGATGCAGCACAGTAGCGTAAGTATTTCCCTCAGTTTTTGAGAACCAAGGTATCAATCCAGTAGGAGGCCACGCGCAAGTCCCTCGTACTGCACAAAGCGATAGCTACTAGCAACCAACGCGATTAGGGGTTGTCAATCCCTTCACAGTCACTTACGAGTGAGATCTGATAGAGATAATATTTTTGGTATTTTTGGTATAAAGATGCAAAGTGAAAAGTAAAAGCAAAGTAAAAACAAAGCAAGTAAATAAAGTGATGGAGATTGATATGATGAGAATAGACCCGGGGGCCATAGGTTTCACTAGTGGCTTCTCTCAAGAGCATAATTATTCTACGGTGGGTGAACAAATTACTGTTGAGCAATTGACAGAATTGCGCATAGTTATGAGGTTATCTAGGTATGATCATGTATATAGGCATCACGTCTGAGACAAGTAGATCGAAACGATTCTGCATCTACTACTATTACTCCACTCATCGACCGCTATCCAAAGCATGCATCTAGAGTATTAAGTTAAAAACAGAGTAACGCCTTAAGCAAGATGACATGATGTAGAGGAATAAATTCATGCAATATGATAAATACCCCATGTTGTTATCCTCGATGGCAACAATACAATACGTGCCTTGCAACCTTTTCTGTCATTGGGTAAGGACACCACAAGATTGAACCTAAAGCTAAGCACTTCTCCCATTGCAAGAACTACCAATCTAGTTGGCCAAACCAAACGGATAATTCGAAGAGACTTGCAAAGATAACTCAATCATACATAAAATAATTCAGAGAAGATTCAAATATTATTCATAGATAAGCTGGATCATAAACCCACTATTCATCGGTCTCAACAAACACACCGCAAAAAGAAGATTACACCGAATAGATCTCCACGAGAGAGGGGGAGAACATTGTATTGATATCCATAAAGAGAGAAGAAGCCATCTAGCTACTAGCTATGGACCGAAGGTCTGCAAGTAAACTACTCACACTTCATCGGAGGGGCTATGGAGTTAATGTAGAAGCCCTCCGAGGTGGATACCCCCTACGGCGGAGCTCCGGAACAGGCCCCAAGATGGGATCTCGTGGATCTGAGGAAGATGCGGTGGTGGAATTAGGTTTTGGCTCCTGTTACGATCGTTTGGGGATACGTGAGGTATATATAGGAGGAGGAAGAATGCGTCGGTGGAGCGTCAGGGGGCCCACGAGGTAGGGGGCGCGCCCTCCACCCTCGTGACTGCCTCTGGCACTTCTTGGAGTAGGGTCCAAGTCTCCTGGATCACGTTCGTTGAGAGAATCACGTTCCCGAAGGTTTCATTCCGTTTGGACTCCGTTTGATATTCCGTTTCTTCGAAACACTGAAATAGGCAAAAAAACAGCAATTACGGGTGGGCCTCCGGTTAATAGGTTAGTCCCAAAAGTAATATAAAAGTGGAAAATAAAGCCCAATATAGTCCAAAACAGTAGATAAAGTAGCATGGAGCAATCAAAAATTATAGATACGTTGGAGACGTATCAACCTATGATGTTCGGTAGTAACTTGATCTGAAGTTACATGATCATCATCATTAGCTTCCTCACTAATTGGTGTAGGAGTCACACAAACAGATTTATGTGATGAACTACTTTCCAATAAGGGAGCAGGTACAGTTACCTCATCAAGTTCTACTTTCCTCCCACTCACTTCTTTCGAGAGAAACTCCTTCTCTAGAGAGATCCATTCTTAGCAACGAATGTCTTGCCTTCGGATCTGTGATAGAAGGTGTACCCAACTGTCTCCTTTGGGTATCCTATGAAGACACATTTCTCCGGTTTGGGTTTGAGCTTATTAGGATGAAACTTTTTCACATAAGCATCGTAACCCCAAACTTTAAGAAACGACAACTTTGGTTTCTTGCCAAACCACAGTTCATATGGTGTCGTCTCAACGATTTAGATGGTGCCCTATTTAACGTGAATGCAGTTGTCTCTAATGCATAACCCCAAAACAATAGTGGTAAATCGGTAAGAGACATCATAGATTGCACCATATCTAATAAAATGCAGTTTACAATGTTCGGACACACCATTACGCTGTGGTGTTCCAGGTGGCGTGAGTTGTGAAACTATTCCGCATTGTTTCAAATGAAGACCAAACTCGTAACTCAAATATTCTCCTCCACTATCAGATCGTAGAAACTTTATTTTCTTGTTACGATGATTTTCCACTTCAGTCTGGAATTATTTGAACTTTTCAAATGTTTCAGATTTATGTTTCATCAAGTAGATATACCCATATCTGCTCAAATCATCTATGAAGGTCATAAAATAACGATACATGCCGCGAGCCTCAACACTCATCGAACTGCATACATCAGTATGTATTATTTCCAACAAGTCTGTTGCTCGCTCCATTGTTCCAGAGAACGGAGTCTTAGTCATCTTGCCCATGAGGCATGGTTCGCAAGCACCAATTGATTCATAATAAAGTGATTCTAAAAGCCCATCAGCATGGATTTTCTTCATGCGCTTTACACCAATATGACCTAAACGGCAGTGCCACAAATAAGTTGCACTATCATATTAACTTTGCATCTTTTGGCTTCAATATTATGAATATGTGTATCACTACGATCGAGATTCAATAAACCATTAACCTTGGGTGTATGACCATTGAAGGTTTTATTCATGTAAACAGAACAACAATTATTCTCTGACTTTAAATGAATAACCGTATTGAAATAAACATGATCAAATCATATTCATGCTTAACGCAAACACCAAATAACATTTATTTAGGTTCAACACTAATCCCGAAAGTATAGGGTGTGTGTGATGATGATCATATCAATCTTGGAACCACTTCCAACACACATCGTCACTTCACCCTTAACTAGTCTCTATTCATTCTGCAACTCCCGTTTCGAGTTACTAATCTTAGCAACTGAACTAGTATCAAATACTGAGAGGTTGCTATAAACACTAGTAAAGTACACATCAATAACATGTATATCAAATATACCTTTGTTTACTTAGCCATCCTTATTATCCGCCAAATACTTGGGGCAGTTCTGCTTCCAGTGACCAGTCCCTTTGCAGTAGAAGCACTTAGTCTCAGGCTTAGGTCCAGACTTGGGCTTCTTAACTTGAGCAGCAACTTGCTTGCCATTCTTCTTTAAGTTCCCCTTCTTCCCTTTGCCCTTTTCTTGAAACTAGTGGTATTTTCAACCATCAACATTGATGCTTTTCTTGATTTCTACCTTCGTCGATTTCAGCATCACGAAGAGCTTGGGAATCGTTTCCGTTATCCCTTGCATATTATAGTTCATCATGAAGTTCTAGTAACTTGGTGATAGTGACTAGAGAACTCTGTCAATCACTATCTTATATGGAAGATTAACTCTCACTTGATTCAAGTGATTGTAGTACTCAGACATTCTGAGCACATGCTCACTAGCTGAGAAATTCTCCTCCATCTTGTAGGCAAAGTGCTTGTCAAATGTATCATACCTTTCGACATGGGCATGAGTCTGAAATACTAATTTCAACTCTTGGAACATCTCATATTCTCTGAGGCGTTCAAAACGTCTTTGAAGCCCCGATTCTAAGCCGTAAAGCATGGTGCACTAAACTATCAAGTAGTCATCATATCGATCTTGCCAAACGTTCATAATATGCGCATACGCTCACATAATCGATTACGTCACCTAGCGGTGCATCAATGACATAATTCTTCTATGCAGCAATGAGGATAATCCTCAGATCACGGATCCAATCTGCATCATTGCTACTAACATCTTTCAACTTAGTTTTCTCTAGGAACATATAAAAAATAAAACAGGGGAGCTAAACGCGATCTATTGATCTACAACATAGATATGCTAATACTACCAGGACTAAGTTCTTGATATATTTAAAGTTCAATTAATCATATTACTTAAGAATTCCCACTTAGATAGACATCCCTCTAATCATCTAAGTGATCATGTGATCCATATCAACTAAACCATGTCCGATCATCACGTGAGATGGAGTAGTTTTCAATGGTGAACATCACTATGTTGATCATATCTACTATATGATTCACGCTTGACCTTTCGGTCTCGGTGTTCGAGGCCATATCTGCATATGCTAGGCTCGTCAAGTTTAACCCGAGTATTCTGCGTGTGCAAAACTGGCTTGCACCCGTTGTATGTGAGCGTAGAGCTTATCACACCGATCAGACGTGGTGTCTCAAAGACCTGACGAACTTTCGCAATGGTGCATACTCAGGGAGAACACTTGTACCTTGAAATTTAGTGATAGATCATCTTATAATGCTACCGTCGAACTAAGCAAAATAAGATGCATCAAGGATAAACATCACATGCAATCAATATAAGTGATATGATATGGCCATCATCATCTTGTGCCTTTGATCTCCATCTCCAAAGCACCGTCATGATCACCATCGTCACCGGCGCGACACCTTGATCTCCATCGTAGCATCGTTGTCGTCTTGCCAACTATTGCTTCTATGACTATCGCTACCGCTTTGTGATAAAGTAAAGCAATTACATGGCGATTGCATTTCATACAATAAAGCGACAACCATATGGCTCCTGCCGATTGCCGATAACTGTGTTACAAAACATGATCATCTCATACAATAAAATTTAGCATCATGTCTTGACCATATCACATCACAACATGCCCTGCAAAAATAAGTTAGACGTCCTCTACTTTGTTGTTGCAAGTTTTACGTGGCTGCTACGGGCTGAGCAAGAACCATTCTTACCTACGCATCAAAACCACAACGATTTTCCGTCAAGTATGTGTTGTTTTAACCTTCAACAAGGACCGGGCGTAGCCACACTCGATTCAACTAAAGTTGGAGAAACTGACACCGCCAGCCACACGTAATGCGAAGCACGTCGGTAGAACCAATCTCGCGTAAGCGTACGCGTAATGTCGGTCCGGGCCACTTCATCCAACAATGCCGCCGAATCAAAGTAGGACATGCTGGTAAGCAGTATGACTTGCATCGCCCACAACTCACTTGTGTTCTACTCGTGCATATAACATCTACGCATAAACCTGGCTCGGATGCCACTGTTGGGAAGCGTAGTAATTTCAAAAAAATCCTACGCACACGCAAGATGATGATGATGTATAGCAACGAGAGGGGAGAGTGTCGTCCATGTACCCTCGTAGACCATAAGCGGAAGCGTTATGAGAACGCGGTTGATGTAGTCGTACATCTTCATGATCCGACCGATCCAAGTACCGAACGCACGACACCTCCGAGTTCAGCACACGTTCAGCTCGGTGACATCCCACGAACTCACGATCCAGCAGAGCTTCGCGGGAAAGTTCCGTCAGCACGATAGCGTGATGATGGTGATGATGATGCTACCGATGCAGGGCTTCGCCTAAGCACCTCTACGATATGAACGAGGTGGATTATGGTGGAGGGGGACACCGCACACGGCTAAAAGATCAATTGATCAACTTGTGTGTCTATGGGGTGCCCCCTGGCCATGTATATAAAGTATGGAGGGAGGAGGGGCCCGGCCCTCATAGGGCGCGCCCAAAGTGTGGAGTCCTACCAGGACTCCCTAGTCCTAGTAGGATTCGACCTCCCACATGGAATAGGAAAAAAGGGAAGGGAGAAGGAGAAGGAAGGAAGGGGCGCCCCTTTCCCTAGTCCAATTCAGACCAATCCATGGGGAAGGGGTGTGGCCACCCTTGAGGCCTTTCTCTCCTTTCCCGTATGGCCCATTAAGGCCCAATACGAATTCCCGTAACTCTCCGGTACTCCAAAAAATACCCATATCACTCGGAACCTTTCCGATGTCCAAATATAGCCTTCCACTACATTGATCTTTACGTCTCGACATTTCGAGACTCCTCGTCATGTTCCCGATATCATCCGAAACTCCGAACAAACTTCGGTCATCAAATCACATAACTCATAATACAAATCGTCATAGAACATTAAGCGTGCGGACCCTACGGGTTTGAGAACTATGTAGACATGACCGAGACTCATCTCCGGTCAATAACCAATAAGCGGAACACGGGCGCTCATATTGGTTCCTACATATTCTACGAAGATCTTTATTGGTCAAACCGCATAACAACATACGTTGTTCCCTTTGTCATCGGTATGTTACTTGCCCGATATTCGATCGTCGGTATCTCAATACCTAGTTCAATCTCTTTACTCGTTTTGTAATGCATCATCCCGCAACTAACTCATTAGTCACATTGCTTGCAAGGCTTATAGTGATGTGCATTATCGAGAGGGCCCAGAGATACCTCTCTGACAATCGGAGTGACAAATCCTAATCTCGATCTATGCCAACTCAACCAGTACCATCGGAGACACCTGTAGAGCACCTTTATAATCACCCGGTTACGTTGTGAAGTTTGGTAGCACACAAAGTGCTCCTCCGGTATGCGGGAGTTGCATAATCTCATAGTCATAGGAACATGTATAAGTCATGAAGAAAGTAATATCAATATAATAAACGATCAAGTGCTAAGCTAACGGAATGGGTCAAGTCAATCACATCATTCTCTAATGATGTGATCCCGTTAATCAAATGACAACTCATGTCTATGGCTAGGAAACATAACCATCTTTGATTCAACGAGCTAGTCAAGTAGAGGCATACTAGTGACACTCTGTTTGTCTATGTATTCACACATGTACTAAGTTTCCAGTTAATACAATTCTAGCACGAATAATGAACATTTTTCATGAAATAAGGAAATAAATAATAACTTTATTATTGCCTCTAGGGCCTATTTCCTTCACCAACAATCTCCTTTGGGTATCCTATGAAGAAACATTTCTCCGATTTGGGTTCGAGCTTATCAGGTTGAATCTTTTTCACATAAGCATCGCAGCCCCAAACTTTAAGAAACGACAACTTGGGTTTCTTGCCAAACCACAGTTCATATGGTGTCGTCTCAACGGATTTAGATGGTGCCCTATTTAACGTGAATGCAGCTGTCTCTAAAGCATAACACCAAAATGATAGTGGTAAATTAGTAAAAGACATCATAGGTCGCACCATATCTAATAAAGTACGGTTACGATGTTCGGACACACCATTACGCTATGGTGCTCTAGGTGGCGTGAGTTGCGAAACTATTCCACATTGGCTCCAATGAAGATCAAACTCATAACTCAAATATTCACCTCCATGATCAGATCGTAGAAACTTTACTTTCTTGTTATGATTATTTTCCACTTCACTCTGAAATTCCTTGAACTTTTCAAATGTTTCAGATTTATGTTTCATCAAGTAGATATACCCATATCTGCTCAAATCTTCTGTGAAGGTCAGAAAATAATGATACCCGCTGCGAGCCTCAACACTCATCAGACCGCATACATCAGTATGTATTATTTCCAATAAGTCCGTTGCTCGCTCCATTGTTCCGGATAACGGAGTCTTATTCATCTTTCCCATGAGGCATGGTTCGCAAGCATCAAGTGATTCCAAAAGCCCATCAACATGGAGTTTCTTCATGCGCTTTACACCAATATGACCTAAATGGAAGTGCCACAAATAATTTACACTATCATTATTAACCTTGCATCTTTTGGCTTCAATATTATGAATATGTGTATCACTACAATCGAGATTTAACAAAAATAGACCACTCATCAAGGGTGCATGACCATAAAAGATATTACTCATATAAATAGAACAACCATTATTCCCTGATTTAAATGAATAACCGTCTCACATTAAACAAGATCCAGATATAATGTTCCTGCTTAACGCTGGCACCAAATAACAATTATTCAGGTCTAAAACTAATCCCGACGGTAGATGTAGAGGTAGCGTGCCGACAGCGATCACACCAACTTTGGAACCATGTCCCACGCGCATCGTCACGTCGTCCTTAGCTAATCTTTGAATTCTTTTATGCATGATTTGATATCTTTGTAATTCTCTTCGAACTATCGGTTTGGTTTGGCCAACTAGATTGGTTTTTCTTGCAGTGGGAGAAGTGCTTGGCTTTGGGTTCAATCTTGCGGTGTCCTCTCCCAGTGAAAGTAGGGGTAGTGAGTAGTTAGGGTCAAGGGTGGCTCTGGGTCAGGGTCGATGAAACCATCAAAAAGAAGCACTTAGGGTCTAGGGTGGCTCGGGGTCAACAGAACCATCAAAAAGAAGCACTTAGGGTCTAGGGTGGCTCGAGGTTGACGGAACCACCAAAAAGAATCAATTAGGGTCTAGGGCGGTTCGGGGTCGACGGAACCACCAAAAAGAATCAATTAGGGTTTTGGGTGGCTCGGGGTCGACGAAACCATCAAAAAGAAGCACTTAGGGTCTAGGGTGGCTCAGGGTCGACGGAACCATAAAAAAGAAGCACTTAGGGTCTAGGGTGGCTCGGGGTCGACGGAACCACCAAAAAGAATCAATTAGGGTCTAGGGTGGCTCGGGGTCGACGGAACCACCAAAAAGAATCAATTAGGGTTTTGGGTGGTTCAGGGTCGACGGAACCACTAAGAAGAATCAATTAGGGTCTAGGGTGGCTCGGGGTTGACGGAACCACCAAAAAGAATCAATTAAGGTCTAGGGTGGCTCGGGGTCGACAAAACCACCAAAAAGAATCAATTAGGGTCTAGGATGGCTCGGGGTCGACGGAACAACCAAAAAGAATCAATTAGGGTCTAGGGTGGCTCGGGGTCAATGGAACCACCAAAAAGAATCAATTTGGGTCTAGGGTGGCTCAGGGTCGACGGAACCGCCTAAAACTATCATCTAGGGTTTTGGGTGGCTTAGGGTCGACAAAACCACCTAAAACTATCTGATAACCCACAAGTATAGGGTGTCGAACCCAACGAGGAGCAGAAGGAAATGATAAGCGGTTTTCAGCAAGGTATTCTCTGCAAGCACAGAAATTATTGGTAACAGATAGTTTTGTGATAAAGTAATTTTAACGAGTAACAAGTAATGAAAGTAAATAAGTTGAAGCAAGATGGCCCAATCCTTTTTGTAGCAAAGGACAAGCCTAGACAAACTCTTATATAGAGAAAAGCGCTCCCGAGGACACATGGGAATTATCGTCAAGCTAGTTTTCATCACGCTCATATGATTCACGTTCGTTACTTTGATAATTTGGTATGTGGGTGGACCGGTGCTTGGGTGTTGTCCTTTCTTGGAAAAGCATCCCACTTATAATTAACCCCTATTGCAAGCATCCACAACTACAAAAGAAGTATTAAGGTAAACCTAACCATAGCATGAAACGTATGGATCCAAATCAGCCCCTTACGAAGCAACTCATAAACTAGGGTTTAAGCTTCATCACTCTAGAAACCCATCATCTACTTATTACTTCCCAATGCCTTCCTCTAGGCCCAAAAATGGTGAAGTGTCATGTAGTCGACGTTCACATAACACCACTAGAGGAAAGACAACATACATCTCATCAAAATATCGAGCGAATACCAAATTCACATGACTACTTATAGCAAGACTTCTCCCATGTCCTCGTGAACAAACGTAACTACTCACAAATCATATTCATGTTCATAATCAAAGGGGTATTAATATGCATAATGGATCTGAACATATGATCTTCCACCAAATAAACCAACTAGCATCAACTACAAGGAGTAATCAACACTACTAGCAACCCACAAGTACCAATCTGAGGCTTAGGGACAAAGACTGGATACAAGAGATGAACTAGAGTTTTAGAGGAGATGGTGTTGGTGAAGATGTTGATGGAGATTGACCCCCTCCCGATGAGAGGATCGTTGGTGATGACAATGGGAATGATTTCCCCCTCCCGGAGGGAAGTTTCCCCGGCAGAACAGCTCTGCCGGAGCCCTAGATTGGTTAAGCCAAGGTTCCGCCTCGTGGCAGCGGAGTTTCTTCCCGAAAGCTTGCTTATGATTTTTTCTCAGACGAAAGACTTCATATAGCAGAAGATGGGCACTGGAGGCCTGCCAGGGGGCCCACGAGGCAGGGGGCGTGCCTAGGGGGTAGGGCGCGCCCCCACCCTCATGGCCAGGGTGTGGGCCCCCTCTCGTACTTTCTTTCGCCAGTATTTTTATTAATTCCAAAAATAACTTTCGTGAAGTTTCAGGACTTTTGGAGCTGTGCAGAATAGATCTCTAATATTTGCTCCTTTTCTAGCCCAGAATTCCAGCTACCGGCATTCTCCCTCTTCATTTAAACCTTGTAAAATAAGAGGGAATATGCATAAGTATTGTGACATAACATGTAATAACAGCCCATAATGCGATGCAAAATGGACGTATCAACTCCCCCAAGCTTAGACCTCGCTTGTCCTCAGGCGGAAGCCGATAACAAAAAATATGTCCACATGTTTAGAGATAGAGGTGTCGATAAAATAAAATACGGACATGAGGGCATCATGATCATTCTTATACAACAACATTTTTGGATATTGTCATATGATTTCTTATGCTCAAGTAATAATCTATTCACTATGTAAATTATGAATCATAAACTTCATTGAAAACCAACAACTATAATCTTGGTCATTGAAGCAATTGCAATTTATCGTAACATCGGAAAGAGTCAATATAAGAGCTTTCCAGCAAGTACACATACTCAACTATCATTTATTCTTTCATAATTACTAACACTCATGCAATACTTATGGGTATGGGGTCTTAATCGGACACAGAGAAAGATAGGGGCTTATAGTGTTGCCTCCCAACCTTTTACCTCAAGGGTAATGTCAACAGTAACAGTTCATGCTAACTTACATCCAATTGGATATATTATATATATATATATATATATATATATATATATATATATATATATATATATATATATATATATATATATATATCAGGATCTTTCCAACACAATGTGCTTGCCAATGGACAAAAGGTAAAAAGGAAAGGTGAAGATCACCATGACTCTTGCATAAGGAATAAGACAAAAGTAAAAGATAGGCCCTTCGCAGAGGGAAGCAGAGGTTGTCATGTGCTTTTATGGTTGGACGCACAAAATCTTAATGCAAAAGAACGTCACTTTATATTGCCACTTGTGATATGCACCTTTATTATGCAGTCCATCACTTTTATTGCTTCCATATCACAAGATCGTATAAATCTTATATTCTCCACACTAATAGATCATACATATTTAGAAAGCAATTTTTATTGCAAGCAACATGACAACTTACTTGAAGGATCTTACTCAATCCATAGGTAGATATGGTGGACTCTCATGGCAAAACTGGGTTTAAGGGTATTCGGAAGCACAAGTAGTATCTTTACTTGGTGCAAAGAATTTGGCTAGCATGAGAGGGAAAGGCAAGCTCAACATGTTGGATGATCCATAACAATATACTTTATTTCGGATATTAGAAAACATAACCCATTACGTTGTCTTCCTTGTCCAACATCAACTATTTAGCATGTCATACTTTAATGAGTGCTCACAATCATAAAAGATGTCCAAGATAGTATATTTATATGTGAAAACCTCTCTTTATTTATTACTTCCTATTAATTGCAACGATGACCAAAACTAAGTTTGTCAACTCTCAACAACGTTTATTCAT
The DNA here is from genome assembly GCA_021605145.1 of Aegilops bicornis. Lineage (NCBI taxonomy): Eukaryota > Viridiplantae > Streptophyta > Magnoliopsida > Poales > Poaceae > Aegilops > Aegilops bicornis. The sequence goes on along the minus strand of CM038673.1, from coordinate 678,751,888 downwards.
CACACTTTTTATATGTGAAGTCATCACACTCCATAAGATCAATATGATCTCTTTATTTCCTTTTTATTCTTTACTTTTTTCTATTATTCCCTCACGATCATAGCAAGATAATCAAGTCGTTGACTCAACACTAATCTTTATTATATATAGCTCACGGACTTGATTACATAGAAGGATCATAAAGCAAAACTCAAAACTAAATCATACTAAGACTTTATTTCTACTAGATCAAGATATTACCAAAAGGATCGAACTAAGAAAAACGGTAAAGATAGGAGTGTGATGGTGATACGATACCGGGGCATCTCCCCCAGGCTTGGCAGTTGCCAAGGGGAGTGCCCATACCCATGTGATTATATCTCTTTTGCCGGTGATGGAGATGGAGGTGATGATGGACATCGCACATCGAGCGTAGGAGGTCCTCCAATTTGCGGATAATTCCCTTGAGTGCGATGATATGCTCCTTCAACAAAATATTTTCACGTGTGAGATACTTGTTTTGTATACGAGCTAACTCAATCATCTTGAAAGCTTCGATCTCAGTTGGGGTAAGAACATTGTGATCAAGTTGAAGGATGTCTTCTGCAGCCGGAACTTAGTCCTCCATGGCCTTCTTGATCCCATCATCCTTGTTGATCTTCCAGGGTTCTTCTCTCTTCGGCTCTATCTTCATTAGCCAAGCATCATTGTCACCATTGGTGGAGGAGGGGGACGACATGATGCCTGGCCTTGACAACCCTGGCAGAAAACAGCTCGAAACAAAAACAGAAGATATTTGCATGGTACGGTGGTCAAAACCTTTGGGAGATTATATAATGAATTTTTACCGACCAAAAGAAGTATACCGCAAGAAAACAGAGTCCAGAGAGCACACGAGGTGCCCACGAGGCAGGGGGCGCGCCCAGGGGGGTAGGGCGCGCCCTCCACCCTCGTGGAAGCCTCGTGTCCTTCCCGGACTACTTCTTATTTTTCCTATTTTCTTAAATATTCCAAAACAGAGAAAAATTGCCATTAGAACTGTTTTGGAGTCGGTTTACTTACCGTACCACATACCTATTCCTTTTCGGAGTCTGAAACGTTCTGGAAAGTGTCCCTTATGTATTCCTCCGGGGTCACGGTTTCAATAACATTAGTTTCAACATTTATAGGATTACCTAAGATATAATGTTTGATTCTTTGACCGTTCACCACCTTCGGATTTGTGCCTTCGAAGTTGTTGATCTTTATGGCACTTGAACGATAGACCTCCTCGATAACGTAAGGACCTTCCCATTTAGAGAGAAGTTTTCCTGCAAAAAATCTTAAACAAGAGTTGAATAGCAACACATAATCACCTACATTAAACTCACGCTTTCGTATCCTTTTGTCGTGCCATCTTTTAAATTTTTCTTTAAATAGTTTGGCATTCTCATAGGCCTGGGTTCTCCATTCATCAAGTGAGCTTATGTCAAATAACCTCTTCTCACCGGCAAGTTTGAAATCATAATTGAGCTCTTTAATGGCCCAATATGCCTTATGTTCTAGTTCGAGAGGTAAGTGACATGCTTTTCCGTAAACCATTTTATACGGAGACATACCCATAGGATTTTTATATGCAGTTCTATAGGCCCATAATGCATCATCAAGTTTCTTGGGCCAATTCTTTCTAGATCTACTAACAGTCATTTGCAAAAGTAATTTGAGCTCCCTATTACTCAATTCTACTTGACCAATAGACTGCGGGTGATATGGAGATGCAATTCTATGATTAACATCATACTTAGCAAGCATTTTACGGGAGGCACCATGAATAAAATGTGAACAACCATCGGTCATTAAATATATGGGGACTCCAAACCTCGGAAAAACAACTTCTTTAAGCATCTTAATAGAGGTGTTATGATCAACACTACTAGTTGGAATAGCTTCTACCCACTTAGTAACATAATCAACAACAACTAAAATATGTGTGTACCCATTAGAGGAAGGAACTGGTCCCATATAATCAAAGCATGTAACATCCCAAATTTTCAATTTGGAATGTTATACATAGGTCATTCATGCATATCGTATTTTATTGCTTTTTGTTTCGCGATCCTCGAAATTCTAAGCAACTCAAGGACCCTCGGAGAGAGTTGGGGATTTCACCGTTTTCATATTTGAATTTTATCAAATACTGAAACAAGGATCATTTTGGTTTTAATTAATTTTTCTCTCCAAAAATATTTCAAATCAGAATATATGAGAGGAGATAATATGACTTCTCCAAAATAAATGAAATATTGAAGGAAAATATTAAAATCAAATAAATATATTTTAGTTGGGTTTTATTGCTATTTTATTTGAATTAGGAAAAATATGCGTTTTTCAAAATTGCATTAGAGGCCCAAATAAATGTTCGCTTTGTCCGGAAAAGCAATATAATTCACTCTTCAGAACTCATTCGTGCATGATACTGACAATCACTACTTTGATGTAAGGCAAACACATGATTCCAGGATGGAATAATACGAAAAACAGGACGGCATGGCATATTCACAATTGTTTGTGTAAACTAAGCAGAAACCATTTCACCAAATAAGAAGCAATGGAAGCTAGACACCATGTGAAAGATGCAACCAATATGACTCTGCCAAGTTAAAAGTGTCTCATCATAAATGGCATTTCAACAAATTAGGAGGAGCACATGCTATAAATCATATCAAAGATGCAACTAATATCACGCTGCATATATTGAAGGTGTCTCGTCATATTGATTTATGCGGGATACAAAAGAACAATAGTTTATGTGAGGACATGCTTAATAGACAGATGTACTATGTACTAAATACAGGAAGGCATGTCACATTAACAGGTATAATGTATAAGCTAAGCAGAATAGCACATGCAGTTTAACCAGATTGGAAGAATTACAATCTAGACACCATATGCAACATGCAACCACATATCACGCTGCCAAGTTAGAGAAAGCACCTGTGATGCTAGTGTAGGGGAAATGCGGTAATCAACTACAGAGCTACGTTCACTATCTTCATCCAGCCTTGCTGTTTTTTGAGAATCATGTCGGGAGGCTGACACTGCATTATTTAAATGAGGAGTAATCCACTTGCCTGACTGCCTCATCATAAGTGATTGATGAGGGATACACAAGAACATTAGTTTGATGTATGGACATGGTTAATACACAGATGTACTAGTATGTACCAAAAACAGAAAGGCATGTCATATTCAAAGGTATAATGTGTAAGCTAAGTAGATGCAATTTAACCAAATTGGAAGCAATACAAGCTAGACATCCGGCTGGAGTGGTGAGCATGATCATCTAGGACACGAGAGCACGGTGGGAGGCGGGCTGCTTCGCCACCATCGCAACTTTTTAGTTGGCTTCGTGTGATGCCTCTCTTTCTTTGGGCTTGTCATCGGCTCGGCGGTGCTACGACTAGTTATTTGTCTTCTGGTGCTCACGGGATGGTGGTTCATGTAAAAAATATCTTTCCTTATCTTAATAAAGACCGAGTTCGGCCTTTCGAATACAAGCTAGACACCATATGGAACATGCAACCACATATGACACCGCGAAGTTAAAGCAAGCACCTGGGATGGTGGTTCATTGCGAGCGAGGTCATCAACTTCAGAGCTACGTTTACTGTCTCCATCTGCTGACACTGCACCTATTATAAGGCTGAAACGTGTCTGGCTTATCCGCGTACGACGCTGGAGCGACTTCTCTCTTTTCTTTTTTGCTTCTCTCATAGCGGTAGTCTGAAATACCCTTGCATAAAAACACAATAGTGAGAGTATGGGTGAAGTGTGTGCAGAACTAGTGCCTTTGTAAAAGTAGCAGATAGCAGGTGGCTAAAAATAAATGACAGGAGACATATGATAGCTCTACAACATTGCATGGCAAACAAAATTAGATTCTACTCCGTATGATTTTGTAATATATGAGCACAGGAAATGCAGTACTCCTCCAAAGACACCACCACATGTGGTCATATCAAGATAACGATGTTGAAAATAAATAGGTCGATCGATTTTTTAATGAACCGTCCGATCTATAAGGAACGGGCAAATGGCCTTCGTCTACCTCCCTTGATCCAACATTAACGATCTTTCTCGAACCGCCAGCGACCACCGGCCCAGACCCCTGCCTCCGCCGCCCCGCCCTCCCCTCGACCTCACACCACCGCCGTGCTTGGCAGCGCCCCCAGGCCAACCAGTAGCTCCAGATCGGGCACCAGTAGCTCTAGGCCCACACGCCCCTAAGATAAACACCGAGGCGCTGCTTCCCCAGCGTATAGGCGGACTAGCGCCTGTTACGCCGGGGAATGCTTCCGTTAATTGGGAATTGCCTGACCAGGAATTGAAATTCAGGGGGGCGACGGACCTCTAGCTAAGGTGAAATAGTATATGGGGAGAAACCTTGTGCATCACGAGTTACTAGGAACATCTAGTATCAAGAAGAAGCGGTAAACTAGTGTCTTCTGTGGGATGAATACCGTGCAAGCAGACACGTAAGATTTGCACGAATAAGGGAAGAGGAGTACCATTTTTGGTTGCCGGTGTGGTCGCCTCCACATGTCGTGCCGTTCTTCTTCTTTTTGCCGGGGAAACCGATGTTCTAGAGGAGGGTGTAGGCTTGGACGAACCCATGGCCAAATTGTTGACTGTGTTGCCGTGGCCGTATGTCGGCGGAGGGGAAGCAGATCTGAGGTGGTGAAGGACGGCAAAGCAGGAACAGCTCCGGTGCGGTGGAGGGTGGCGAAGTTGGAGCGGCAACGGTGAGGCGCAGGACGGCGTGGTTGAACTGGCTCGGGTACGGACGGCTCAGCCTCGGCTTCAACTACTAGTCGTGGAGGGCGGTTGAGGTTATGGTGGACGCATTTACGTCGGGGTATCAGCTCCAGCGTGGTGGAGGAGGGCGGCGGTTGATGGGTGGAATGGGGTGGCGGACGGAGGACTCCGGGGTATCGCGGCTGGTGGAGAGGTAGTTTTTGCGCCCACGGAGTATGAATGGTGAATTGTACGGGTAGGCGGGGGGAGGGGGATAACCATGTTTCGGTCTGGGACGCGCTTGTTTTTGGCTTTTTTGAACAGAAGATGGGACGCACTTGTTTGAAATTTGGGGAAAGTACAAACTTTGCCCCCCTCTTAAATTTCGGACCTACTGCGGTTCGGTGGTAGGATGGTAATCCCAGGTGTCCCAAATAGTGGGCGGGAGCGATTTTGGTCACACGCATGTGTGCTTAGGCGGCCATTGTGTATGAATGTTTTTCGGAGGCGGTTGCGTGGCGTCTAGATGAAGCTACAAACCTACCCCGGTTTAGACCTTTGGACGTCGGGCCGGTAGGTTTCACGGGTCGGAGTTATTAGAAAAGTAATTTCCTTGTACTACCAAACATTGGTCTCACGTGGTTTCAAGTAGTAGAGGCTCTTTTGGCGCCGTTCAAATTTTGGAACACAAGCATTCACGTTTAGAGTACTCTTGAACTTTCAGGATTGACCTAAATAGACAACGTTAAATTTGACCTTGTATGTTTGAAAACCTCATTAAATTATCCGCTTCTTTTTGAAATTTTGACACTTGAAAATCCTATAACTACGATTATTTTGGAATGGAGGAGCTAAATTAGAATCTATTTTGTACACAACTACATATGCTATTATGTACAAAATCAGAGCAAAGATTGGTGCTCCCATAATTTAGGTATGATTTACAAATGCCATGATATCAAATTCAAATAATTTAATGGACTTCATGTTGAATTCGATTTTTTAAAACCACCTTAAGTTGAATTCAAATGTATGGTTCATAGGTAGCTATTTATACTATTCATTGTGTAACTTTCGTATGTATAATGTGCTTTACACACAACATGAACTATACTCACGTTTATTTTCGATTGCTAAAGCGAAGCATTGTCTGGAGTTCAAAATACTAAATATGTGGAACAATTGTGTCGAATAATAACATAGACATGCTCAAATTCGATAGAATCTAGATGTCTGATGGATCAATGACCGTTCCTTACGTAGATGCAAATATCATGATCCCATCCTAATATTTGGATACAATTTATATCTTTAATCAATGTGCACAACAGTCTTGTACGTGTAGTTTCACTCTCCATCGGTGGTCTCTCACACATGCTCACACACTCTCTCCCGAGGTGTCTTTCTCGCACACATTCTCTCGATATAACCCTCCCTCCCTCTCGTAACCATTTACGACTGTTTTCACTAACCTTTATCACAAGCACTCTTCCTCTCGCAAGCATACACACAGACAATCCCCATCGACCCTTTCTATATACATAGACCTGCCTACGTGTCTCCTGTATGCACATATCTTTAGGCCTCTCTCTCACGCATTGTCTCACACCTCTCTTCCTAATCGACGAGTATGATTCTAGCAGAGCATTCTGTAGGATGCCCCTTAAAGTTAGGTTGGATGAATAGTAATATCAGAGATAAAGGGGTTACCTTAGTCCGAGAACCTAGGGTTACAAATCCTAGCCGGATGTCAGTGGACATAGAGTCCTTCACAATTATGATATCTTTGTCTTGTACGACTAGTCATCCATGGGTCTCCCTAAATGCGTCACGGGCCGACCAATGTGGTGCAGGACAGAACCGAACGAAGGGCCTCACCTCGACCCACCGGACCTCACGCGGTGACACACCCTCTGCCCCCATGTCTTGTTATCTTGTCACACCCACACATACCAACACGGACACCACACACAAAAAATATATTCTCCTGGTGCCTTTATCCACTCCCTCCTTGCATATACACACTCAAGGGAATCTCTCGCCGTGACGTCATATTCGTCTCTCTCTCTCTAGACCACTCTCATTTCTCCTGCTATCTCTCCCACGCCCCCCCCCCCTGTCGGCCCCTCTATCCATGCCTCTCTCGAATACATAATACACACACATACCTCTCTAGGCCCCGCCAAATGCATCAACTACACATTCACACATGTTACATCACGTACCCCATTGATCTAAAAAGCCCTCTCTTCACGTTTATTTCGCATACAACATTCCTTTTGAATAAAGTGTGGCCAAAAAAATATTTTAGAATTTGTACATATATACAACATTACAAAGTTATATGGAGGAGTATGAACGCTTGCATTGCATGGTGCTCACAATGATATTTATTCCGCACTGTGAATTTGTATCTTTTTATACTATATATAAAGTTAGTCATAATAAAGAGAAAGAAGAGCATCTCTCTCTCCATCGCATACCCCCCTCTACGCCCCTTTCACGTACGCACACAAACTATCTCCAGGTCCTCTAAAAGTAAGCCCCCAGCACATTCACGCATGTTTCATCTTTCTCTCGCGATATATACAATGACGATCATTATATTTGAAGCGAAAGCACGATACGTACATTGGACTTCAGAATCCACTCATTACGGTCACCATTTACGTTTTGTGGTTATTATACAGTCACGGGCTCACCGTACAACTCTGTGTTTGCTCAAGACACGACTAGTTGACCAGTTAAACGCTCCAGGCACCTCTAGTGTTGCATCACATTATCTCACTACCATCGGGCCCACCTGTCGGCTTGAATCTACTCTACATCTACACTCTTATAAAATACTAGCAAGATGCCCATGTGTTGCACGGAACATCAAGATGCATTTGCATGAGTAGTTTATCTTGTGGGAGAAAAGGATGAACAAGGGAAGGCCTTATTTGCAAGTGTGGAGAGGGGTGTGGGTATCTTTTGCAAAATTGCCATAGTTTCCTTCCTATCCGTCAGATATAGATCGGACGGCCTATATTGCAGGATGGCAGGCACACGATCATCACCGACTATGCTTTTTATAAGAGTAGGTATAAAATACACTCTTATAAAAAATAGAGTTGGTGATGATGGTGTGCATGCCATCCTACAATATAGGCCGTCCGATTTATATCTAATGGATAGGAAAGAAACTATGACAATTTTGGAAAAAGGTACCCACACACCTCTCCACATTTGCAAATAAGGCCTTCCCTCGTTCATCCTTTTCTCTCACAATATAAACTAGTCATACAAATCCTTGATGTTACGTGCAACGCACGGGCATCTTGCTAGTAAGAATGAAAACAAACGACAAAAAAATATTGGGCGGTGGTTCGAAGTCATGACCGCGGGCACAGCGGACAAGGTGGACTTGTATTGGTATGCTGAGCCGTCTGTTTTAACACATAGGAGCTGGTGTGGTGATTATACACACACGCATGCATGCACACGAACTGCATGCATGCAACACTCACACGAACACATGCACCCACGCACGCACGCAACACTCACACTTTACACACGCAGCCACGCACGCAACACTCACACGCACACACGCACGCATGCATGCACACACCAGTACACCACACGACCAACACACACTCTCACGCTCAAGTGCTCAACCTACACGTGCATGCGCACACATCAGCCCCGGCTGCATACATACACAACCAGGTGATTCCCGCGCACGGGGTGGAGTCTTGTCGCGCCTGCGTAAATTTGTGTTTATCTGACCTTTTCCCTATGCGAACTGACAGGTGGGACCCACAAGGAACGTGGTTTAACTAGTCAACATGGTGCCACGCAGACTATTTGGCCGGTCAACAGAGTGCAATCCGATGCTGAACCGTGAGCAAGTGACCGTATAATCACCGCAAAACGTCTATAGTGACCGTAATCAGCTTATTCTGAAGTTCGGTGAACGTATTACGCTTTTCTCTCTATAGGCCCTCCAAAACTACATCTCTACACGTTCTCGCATGATACATCTAACAACTATGCAATACAGCACTACTACTACACCATAACACAATAAATCATATGTGTTTTTAGTTTTACTAGATATCATATTGTTACTTAATTATTCAGTTTGCATACATTAAAATTTCCTTTGAAATGTATGGCCAGTATCATATACCGCGCGGGAAAAATCCCGCCCTTTCCTGTTTAATCGGGATTGTATCGATGGATCGTGAGAAACAGCAAAACTATAGTACTATATACAGTACAAGTGACAGTTCACTGGGCCGTCGTGTCGTGTACTCCTCCATCGTAAGAGTGGAGCGCCGCTTTCATAAATCTTCTAGTCCCTTCGCCGACATGTGGGGCATGAAGCTACCGGGTCCACATGCCATCTTTGGAATACAAAGGCAGAGCAGCCAGGGTGAAGCACCCAGTCATGGTGCCGGCATAGTAATGAGCAATGAGGCGTCAAATCACAAAGCTGCACCTTTCCCTGCAGTTAAGTTGGAGGGACGAAGTAATAATGCTAAAAGAAGTAGTTGGAGGGACGAAGCAACCATCATTTCACTCATTGTTGAATCCGCTTCTCCCTCATCTTCTTCAAGTTAACCACGTGTTGCTTCTGCCGTTGTTTTGCCTCATGTGGGAAGCGGATCGGCTTGGTAAAGCACTGACACGTGGGACCACATGTTAGCAAACCGCCAGGACAACGTCCTCTAAAAATAAGAAACCTCCCCCTCCATCCGCGCGGCAAAATCACCTCCTTTTTACTAATCTTGATTCTATAATTTTTTAAATCAATATAATTGAGATTTGTATAGATAGCACACAGGAGCAAAACCAAGTGGTACGGTTAAGGGCATCCACAATGTGTACCCAAATGTGAAAATAGCTTTTGGCATCGTGGGAACCATTGTGGACGGTGTTGCCAAAGCCAAAAGGATGGAATCGAAGCTCCCTGATTGATTGATTGAAGGAATAGCAAAATGCAACGTCTCTCCTCTTTCTCCCGTGCTTGGACGCATGTACAGTATAGAGGACAGAGTCTACTCCCCTGTCCCTTCTATCAGAAATCACAAAGCAGTGAGGCGTCAAATCACAAAGCACGGACGAAGCAACCATCATTTCACTCTTTGTTGAGTCCGCTTCTCCATCGTCTTCTTCGAGAAACTATCTCACCGCACTAAGCTGGACGGACGACGCTATTGTGTACGAGTAGTACTAGTAAATTTATGCGTCCTTTGGTTCAACGGACTTCCTGGATGCAAATAAGGCGGCTGTCTCGGCTTGCAGGCGGCACTTGTGAACGACTTACTGTGGTCTCCCTCAATGGTGTTCTCCGTCGAACGCACTTCGCCAAACGACAATGTTCGAGATATCGTCAACGTCACCGCAATGGGGAAGGAAGTCAAATATAGTTACTACCTCCATTTTTTTGTACACAAGGCTAGTATACAAAATTACAATTTCCAAAAGGCCACTAACACTAATCGCGGCAAAATTGATGGGGTTTGCCTCGTACTAGCAACCAAGGACATTAATATCCCCTGCATGCATGCAGAAGTGAGAAGGTTGGTTTGCATGGCGCTGCATTAATCAAGCGATAAGGAATGAGATGGTTAGCTCTTTGGGCTTTGTAGAAAAAAATACGCATTAATTGACACGTGAAACGAGGATTTGTATCGATTAATCCCGCCAAGGAAAACCCCGCCTTTCTTTTTTAACACTAGTACTCCTAGTACGTAGTAGTACGTACTTATCCTGTTTGGGTCTAGGCCTTGCATTGCCATACTTCGCTACACATTTTGCCAAGCTTGCCTAAAGTTTTCAAAATGAAAAGGAGGTACACTTGCGCACGGCTGTTGCGGTTGCACCGCACCCTCACACGGTCGCTCCTGCACGCCGCGGTCGTGCCACACCCTCACATGCACAGTCGCTCCTCCACGCTGCAAACCCAACCAAGGGAACGCACCCTCGCTGACATGTGCTGTCGCATGTGAACAAACCAAACTCAGCCATCCTACCGCTGACACATAATTTTCGTTCATAGAGTATGTTTATCCAACCGCATGTTGTGGAGTATCCGTATGGCCCGTGCGGTGGTCTGTTGGGGAAGAAGAAGAGGTGACGAAGAAGGTTTAGGAGACGTAGGATATTCATCCAACCGCCTAAAATGGTAGACTGACCCAAGTCAGGCGACTTGCATAACAATATATGTTTTTACACAGCAAAAGATCCATGAAAACAACAACATAAAGAAAAACTATCACTACTCGCGGAACGAGATGGCCTCATCGTCTTTGGCTGCAAGCGCGAACCAGCCGTAGCTGCCGACGTGTGTCTCCGCACCGTGGTTGTCCTCGACCTCCAGCTACTCGTTCACGCGGAGCGTGCGGGCGCTCTGCACGGATGAGAGCACCGCGCGGTTCAAGTCGAGGACGTCCGGTTTTGCCTGCAGGAGGGCCTCGATGGAAGCGGCATCCGCGTGCTCCGCGTCGAGTCGAGCCTCCGCCGCCCGGTTCAAGTCTAGGACATCCGGTTCCGCCTGCAGGAGGGCCTCGATGAGAGCGGCTTCCGCGCGCTCCGCGTCGAGTTGAGCCTCTGCCGCCCAGTTCAAGTCCAACACGTCCGGTTCCGCCTGCAGGAGGGCCTCGATGGCAGCGGCATCTGCGTGCTCCGCCTCAAGTCGAGCCTCCGCCGCCCGGTTCACATCCACGACATCCGGTTCCGCCTGCAGGAGAGCCTCGATGGCAGCGGCATGCGCGCGCTCCACGTTGAGTTGAGCCTCTGCCTCCCGGTCCTCTTTTAGTATCGCCAGGTTGAACCGCTGGTCCGCCTGCACCATGGGGGACTTGGACGTCGGCACGAAGTCTACATCCGTCGTCTCATACCCATCGGGGGCCTTCTGCGCTGTGACCTCCGCCATGAACTTTGGATCGGCTTCCTCCTCCTCGTAGCTTGGCTCCAGAGAACTCGGGGATTGGCCCGCTGCAAAGTGAGCTTGGGAACCGGAGGTCTCTGGCGCCGACCGCCGCCGCGATTTCTGCACGGCGCTCCGGCGTCAGCATCTTGTAGTACGTGATCTTGCGGCGCACCATGGCTTTCCGGCGAACTAGGGGACGCTTGATGCGGGCTAGGGGATCGAAAGGTGGGGGAAGGGGCTGGAGATTAGGTGTGGTTTTAGGCGGTGGATGGCGAGGCCGAGCAAAAGGTTACGTGTGAATAGTGGTTCGATGACGACCGGTCAATCGGTTTTGACTGTACATCGCTCTTGTCGGCGTTATGCGTTGCAGCCCGCACGCTGGACCCTCCATGTCGCTCACCGAATGGAACGCGCTTAGTCTTGCGTTTTCGCTCGCTTGTGGGACCGCAGTTGAGAGCAAACCGACGTCCCTCCCCCTCCCCCGCCCGCGTCATTTTATGTGGAGTAAATAAAAACAGAGGGAGTATACTACGGATGAGGATCCCCTGACGTGGCCGAACCCATTGAGTAACTGACATGCGGGGCCTAGCAAGCATGGGGTCTGCCAGTAAGTGACCGAAAGGGAGGGTAAGGCAGGGATACGTATGTGAAAGAAGCTTCCAATGATATAATTTTCACATTATACATCTCATGTACTATTAATCTTGTCAAAAGTCAAATGCGGTTTTGAAAAACGCATTAGAGCATGGTTAATAATATAGCCATTCGATGGCTATTAGGAACTGACATGTCATCTATAGCCATCATCTATTATATGCACTCATACAGTAGTGTGGGCTATAAGGTTGGCTATTTCCGCAAAAAAAAAAAATTATAAGGTTGGCTATTGTATTAGTAATTTTTTTCCATCTCCTCTCCATATCTTTCTTCATATTTATTGTACGTATTTAACTAGGAATGCGTATATAGCTAGGCCCTTGCATGAGAGCTCACTCCCTTACTTTTTCACATCTCTCTCCTCCACATAGGCCCTATATAAATGGAAGGAGGGAGTACAACTATGAGCACTGCATACTCTAGTACAGATGTTGTTAGTACTCCACCAGTACTATTGGACAGGGAGCTTAAAAAAAGTTACTATTGGACTGGCTATACATGGCGAAATCCTAGTAGGAAGAGCATGCGCGAGAACAAGCACATTCACGTGGTTGAAAACAAATTGGAAACCATCTCGAGTACAAATCTAGGAGTACGTACGAATCTAACAATGTTGATTGGGCGTTTCTGAATGTTGATATTTTTTTTATCAAAGTACAGATACTTTGACTACACATAAAACTTATATGTAAACTAGAAAGGATAGGAGGGAGTATATTGTACGTTCAAAAACGAAACGAACATGCAATACCCTTTATATATGATTTACAAATGCTATGATCACCGGTTCAAAATTTGGAATCCACCTTAGGTATAACACATGCACCCACTCGTTCTCTCTCGATTTCATCTCGGGGTCCGGAGATCGATTGAAAGAGGACTAGGGTGGGTACAATATGTTTGTTTCGCTTATGAACGTACAATATACTCCCTCTCGATCCCAGAGCCCCCGCGGGTCATTTCTATCATAGAAACAGACCAAACCTTTATCTCCTTGCATGACACACAATTGATCTACGAACATCAATCGATCTCGTCAACATGTGTCGGGGCATGAACCGAATGGGATGTCAAAACTAAGACGCGAAGCGACACGTAGTGGAGGCAAAGTGAAACTTCAAACGAACCGTTTGTTTGTATGCATGTCGGACAAATTACAAATAAACATTGGAAATACAAGCATGGTCTAGGCCCACATGCGAATGATACTCGACAGAATGTTCAAATGAGGCATGCGGGAGGATGGACTCGACCGGAGGGCGACATGATCAATGGAGAAGAGGGTTGGAGAGGAATGAGAAATAAGCAAACGCCACATGATTATACTTGAACGGCTCAAATAAACAATAAGTTGTCTCGCTTGTCCTACATAGTGAAAGTCCTAATGCGCAACGCGGAGCACTGACGCTCGAATATGGCCGGGAAAACAGGGAAACCGACACGCACACCTGTCGGGACGACGTAGCGCAAAGTAGTCCAATGGAGGAGCTGGCCCACGACCTCCTCGCCACCGGCAACTGTTCATGTGGGTCGTGGGGGCCAACAACGTGGCGCAGCTCCAGCACCGCCTCTGGACACGGCGACCGCGGTGAGCGACACGCTCATCGTTGCTAGACACGGTCGGTTTCAGTGTGCCGAGGGTGGCGTTAGTGCTGTGGCACGACCAACAGTATGTTTGGTTTGTGCCCAAGGTTGCCCCATCAAAGCATTGGGTAGCCGAAATTTTGGTTGAGGTTTTGGTTGCCCATGATTTGGCCGGCATTGGCAAGAAAAATGAACTAGAGTTGGCTAGAGTTCATTGGCATGCCAAAAAAATGGCAACCATCCAAACAAAGACCAATCTTTGGGTCATGATCAAAATTTTGGTAAGGTGCACTTTGGCCACAATCCAAACACACCCCAACACCCAGCTCGTCGAGGATGCACGGGGCGCCGGTACGTGTCCGCGGAGTGGTGTAGCGCGCCAACTGCATCCTCAGACCGAGACCATGCCGGGTTGTCTTGCTTTTTCAATGACATGCGTCGATCGCATGTGAGCAAAGGCATCTCCAACGTTGCCACGACCGCAAATCGACTACCCTGGCACACCAAAAACCCTCGTCCCTCGCGCCGTCGCGCGGTGCGTTTCCAGCCGGCGCCAGCTGCCCGCATTCATGCCGTCCGTACGTATGCCGTCGTTAAGAGGCTCGGTGCCCGAGGTACCAACTCCGGCGACTTAATGACGCACCAGGACGCTTGGCCTCACCAGAATGCGCTACTTAAAGCGGCAACGCCCAGCTAACCTTCACACCATAGCGCATCATCCTCCTACCTAGCACCACATCCGCCAAAACCGCAAGCGTGAACGCTCTGCGGGAGAGCTTGTCTTTGGGGATGGAGCTCGAGGTCGCCGTCCTCGCTCAAGTCGCCGCACAAGCGGTGGCCACGCTGGCGGCCTACAACGGGAGCACCGTCAGCCACGCGTCCTACTTGCCACCGTCCAACGTCCGGCACCGCCGAGGTCGGGGTCTCCTCCGAGGATGAGTAGGGCATGGGAGGCGGCAGGGCATGGTGGGCCAACTGGCCGGTTTGTCTCCCGTGTTCTACTTTTCCTCGCCGGAGACCGCACCTTCACTTCACGGGTCTTGAACCCCGCCCCCGTACATGGAGATCACAGATGGAGGACGTCGGTCGCCGTCGTAGAATAGGTTTAGGGTTGGGTTTCTTTTATTTTTCTGTCCTATAAAAGTTCGAAATGTATATGAACTTTCACAATAATATAGTATATTGTAGGAGTACTAGGAAGATGCCCGTGCGTTGCATGGAAGATCAATATCTTGTGGGAGAAAAGGATGAACGAGGGAAGGCCTTATCTGCAAATGCACATTCATGCATTTCACATTTTTCTACATCTGCGGGAACCTACAAAAGGGTTAACGTAAATTGCCTCTCTCTCTCTCCTCCCCTAATTTTCATGGTGGTGGGCCCCTCCCTCCCCCCAATATACAATCAACAGCTCACACATTTCACATTATGTTAATTACATAACTGGGACTACGTAGGTGTAGCATTACTCGTCCTAAAAAACCCAACTAAGCCAACCTCCCAAAGATATCGCGTGGGAAAAGACCCGGCCGCGCCGTTTTAGTCGGGATTACCGGATTACTAGTAGTAGTATCGATGGATCGCGCGAAGCAACAAGTTTTTTGTTTTTGAGGGGGCGAAGTACCTAGTTTAAAAGGAAAAAAGGTGGTACACTCACAGCACCCCTATCGCGGTCGCATTGCACCCCACACATGTTCGGTCCTACACACGGCTCACGCAAACGGCTTCGGCTTGCCTCTTCACTGACACGTGGGACTGCACTTGGAGAAACCGACCATGCGCCAATCTCCCCCCGCCCACCGCGCGAAAATCCTCCCCCCACCCAAAAATTCGCCCCAAATCCTAGATTCAACCGCCCTTCGGCCAACTACCCAATAATATTCCCCAAACCCCCCTTCCCCCGTCCCCCTCCACTCCATTCGCTCCGCCAAAGCCGCCCTCCCCGCCACGCTGATACGTCGGCGCCGCGGTTCATCAAGGGGACGCCTGGCGATCCTCTCACTCCCACAGTATGCTCTTTTAGACTGTCGTCCTCTAGCCGCGCCGCCACCGCTGGCGACGTTCTTGTGAAGGCGCACGGCGGTCAGCGCCTCCATCGCTGGCGACATTCATGTAGAGACGCACGGCGGTCAGCTTCTCCCACGGTACGCGCATTCTAGACTGAGGCCCCATGCATGTTGGTGTAGCGCTAAATGTTAGCTGATAGACGTTGTTAATCTCACTGTTTGCCGAAGTAGTTTATAGTCAATATGCTCTACTTAAGAAGCTTCCTTGCCCTGTTCTGCACTCAATCTGCTTAGCTGAGATGACATGCCAAAGCCGATTAATTGCTAAAATATCCTGCCATATATTTATTGTGACATAGATTGCCATGGTCTAGTAGCCAATCCGTTAGGTGAAATAGCTCTACACCGTTTTATACTCGATCTTTGTTTCTGCGATGGCCTTCGATAGTTCGATGGTTGTGTGCTCGGCCTCATTGACTGCTGAAACAGCCTGTCATAATTTAGCACTCAAATTTGTTTGCTGAATTAGCTTTACATATATTTTGTTACTTAATTAGATCTGCTCGTCCAAATATCTTACCATAGCTTTAGACATCGACCTAGGTATTTTCTTCTGGACTTCATAAAAAAGCATATATGTTTTACCTGTAATATCTAGTAGAAGAACTAATTTGTATGTCTAGCAGATGGACAAGACTTGGATAACTTCTGCTCGAAGATTCTTCGCTGCATATGTCGAGGGGGTTGAAAACTTCATGAACTTTATCAGAGCTGAGTACGGTGGTCCGAAATCAGATGTGCTCTGCCCGTGTAGCAGTTGTATGAATTCAGTTACAAGACCCCAGTCAACTATGCAAAATCATCTACACTTGTATGGGATGTCGGTCACATATACTAGGTGGGTTTATCATGGAGAAAAGTTGTGAACGTCAATGTTATTGACTACGTGGAAGTAGCAGATCACCATCTTGATCTGCCTAATGCACAGGTGGAAGAGGAGGAGGAGGAGGTGGTGGCGGAGCCAGTGAGTTTGACCAACATTGAAACAATGCTACGAAATGCTCGTGCATTCCGTGAACTTTCACCCGCAGAAGAAAAATGGTGGGCCCGCATGTTGGAACAATGCAACATGGCTGTCACCCCAGGAAATAAGCTGTCAGTATTCTCAGCTATGGTCACCTTTCTTCAGGTGAAGACATCTGAGCGGATGACCAACAAATCATTCGATGCGATGTTGGCTGCTTTCCGCAAAGCTTTCCCAAATGCGTCTGAGCTGCCACACACCTACAGTAAAATGAAGAATTTCCTTCGTGCAGTTGGAATTGGATATGATATGATCCATGTTTGTAAGAATAATTGTGTTACATTCGGAAGGATTATGCCAACTTAAGTGAATGCCCGAAATGCAAATCATCAAGATGGAAAGATGGCGATGCTGTGAAGAGGATTCCTCATAATGTTCTCGAGACATTTTCCAATTACACCAAGATTGCAGAGGTTGTTTCATGATCTTTGAAAAGAGAGAGGATGTCTTGTGGCATTCTAGGAACCAGAGTACTGAGAGATCGAGAATGTAATGAGCCATCCATCACATGGTAGTGAGTGGAAAAGCTTCAACGAAGCACAAAAGTTTGTTGTTGACCCGAGAAACATTAGACTTGGCTTAGCTTGGATGGATTTAACCCATTTGGCCACAGGCGCCACATATAGCATGTGGCCAGTGCTTGTGATCCCTTACAACATGCCTCCAAATGTCTGCACCAAAGAATCAAATTACATGATGGCCTTGCTCATCCCAGGTCCAAAAAGTCCAGGAAAGGATTTTTATTTGTTCATGGAGCCTCTTGTGGAGGAACTTCAACACTATGGAGGGGTGTTCTCACTCGATACCTATATAGCAGCCCACCAGCTAATTTCTTTCTGCGTGCAGTTATAATTTGGTGCATCCATGATGATCCGGCTTTGGGCACTATGTCAGGGCGAATGACACATGGTTACAATGCATGTGTTCGCTGTGACAGGAATCCGCTGTCATACGCAATACTTAGCAAGATCTATTACATTGGACACCGCCGTTTCCTTGCCAAGGACAAGCAGCATCCTAGAAAATACCGAAGACATGTGTTCAATGCAAAGCATGAAAACCGTGATGCGCCAAAGAGGCTCACCGCCGATGAGTTGCAAGTGGAATTAGAGAAGGCCAGGCATATTACACCAGAAACCATCCACGATAATGGTAGCGGGAAAAGGAAGCATGGCAGGCGTAAGAGAGATTATTGTTTACCGGGTCCACTTTGTGGGACTTGGAGTATTGGAAAGATTTGGATCTGTGGCATAATCTTGATGTGATGCACATCGAGAAAAATATATGTGACAAAGATTATCAAAGACACTTCTTAATATTGAAGGCAAGATGAAAGATACCTTAAAATCTAGGATTGATTTGACACACTGGTATCGCATAAAGTATTTGCAGGTGCAAGATGAAGTAAACCACGGGATATGGCACCAGCTGTGTACGTCTTGGACAAGGTAAAAAGAAAAGAATTCTGCGAGGTCCTGTCACGTGTAGATGGAAACAAGGTACAAGGGTTGAAAACTCATGACTGCCACGTCCTACTTCAAAGGGTTTTACCTATTATCCTTAGAGGATTGGGCCGCCCTGACTTATACAGAGCAGTTGCAGAGTTGGGACAATTCTTCAGGGAACTCTGCAGTAGAAATACCAGGATAGATGCTTTGGAGCGTCTTAGAGACAAGATACCAACTATCCTATGCGACCTTGAGAAGATATATCCTCCAGCCTTCTTTGATGTGATGGTGCATTTGGCTGTTCATCTACCTGATGAGGCACTACTTAGAGGTCCAAAGACAAGATGGCTGGATGTACCCTATTGAAAGGCGGCTAGGCACTTTCAAGGGCTATGTTAGGAACAGATCTAGACCCGAGGGTTCCATTGCAGAGGCCTACATTGCTATAGAAGCATTGGCATTCTGCTCAAAATACATTGAAACAGCTGATCAGCTTAGCAAAGACGTGGATGAAGACAATCCCGGGCTCAATGTTTTGGATTATTCTGTTCAAGTTACAGGGAAGAGTCGACAAGAGGACAAACCTAAAGATTTGGACAAAATGGTTTGGTATGTGTTGAATAACTGTCCTGAGATACTACCTTATATCAAGTAAGTGCTAAATCGCAGCTTATACATCATAATTTACTAAACTTGCAGCACATTCTTATATATTTAGATGTTTGACGGGATCACTATGTTGTGCAGCATCTACAAAAAGGAGTTACTGCCGCAAAATCCAAGAAACATTGACAAACTGGTTATGGCAGGATTTGCGAAATGGTTCAAGAGCCATGTAAGATTTTGAATTGCAATCGTCAATTTTTTAATATATTGAGTACATAAGATGATCAGCTTGTCTATTTTCTAACCATAGGTTAAGAAGATGCGGAGGATGGGCAGGCGATTGATGATGCCCTTTACTCACAATGGGTCCTGATACTCGGGTAAGACATTATGAATCTTGCGTTGTTGGAGATGTGCGCTACAACACCCTTGCACGAGACGAAGGCAGGAAGACACAAAACAGTGCCATCATGAGCACGGATACGTATGACAAAGAGACAACTGAAATGTATGCTAACATAATAGACATTGTTCGATTTGCGATATATCTCGATTTAGGATCATCGGTATGTGGTTCTGTTGTGTTGTCGTTGGTATAACCTGTTTTCCAGGATCGCAAAACCCAAAGCTGATGATTATTTCAAATCCATCAATGTCAAGGTGGCGTACCAGATCAACGAGCCTTTTATTTTGGAAAATCAAGCAACATAGATATTTTTCTTGGAAGACACATTTGCACGTAGCGATGACTGGAGAGTAGTGCAAAGGTTTGAGCAGAGGAATTCGTTTAATGAAGTTGCACAACAAGACGATGCTTACACTGCTCCTGATGTACAAGATAACACAAATGTTCCTAATATCTTTGTGAATCATCACGTCAATGACGCCGGCAAAAAGATTGCCTGTCGTGCTATGGACATACAAGAGTTGATCAAGAAGAAGCCAACGTTCGAGGACGTTGAGGACAAAGAAGAAGATGACACCATGGGGAATTACAATTCAGACTGACAAACATGGCGAAGATGTTGACGCTGCTGCTACAGATGATGATTACATTGCTTTTGTCGTATTTGCCTGTCAGAAGACGTTTTTTAACTACTATGTGAAATTGTGTTTGCTATGACAACTGAAACCTGATGAACATGTTGTTTAGTATTTTCCTGTGATAACATCACTTGTTATGTATGCTGATTTGTGTTTGGTGATTGTATGACGACTAAAACATGATGACGTTGTTGTTTAGTTGTACTCATATTTGGTTGTGAAACTTGAATTTGATGACATAGTTTGCTGTTGGACTGCAATTTGCTCGACGTCTTCGAATGAGAACAAAGCTGACCTGACAGGTCCTCTGCTAATTTATTTATTTATTAACAAAAGGGCATCTGCTATTTATTTATTTATGAGCAAAAGGAGATACCCCCTGATTTCCATTAATAGAAATCATTAGATGTTCACAACACTACGCCCAGCCTGCTACACAGGTTTCATTCATTACTAGTTTCAACAAAGTGCTCATGTCATAGCCACTGAATACATCACGAGTGCTACATACACTGCAAATAAAGAGACAATCATCCTACAGAGCACATCGATTTTGCCCATTATCTTCACAAGCTCTTTCATCTCCTCATTGTTGTCAAGGCCGTTCAGCAGCTATTGCTTGGCCATGATCAGAGGAACTGCATATTTAACATTCTACTCTGCATCTTCCTCTTCTGCCGTTCCTTCAGTTACTTGTCCAACACCCCAACCTACTCGTATTGGGATTCCTCGGCTAACCAAATAATCTGCGTAGTTGCACTCCCCCACATCAGCAACTTCCCAGAAATACAAATCACACGAATCTTCCCTTTTCTGCATGAATCAAATTGGAAGATCATCAACCAAACAATTAAAAAAAACTAGCAACTGAAAGCAGCAGAACAACACTTAAACATATTATTACCCCATGATTCGGGCATTTGTAGAAGACTCGGCCAGGGTTCAGGATTGTGGTTGAGACGCGATGGATGACTCTGCGTGATTTGCAGCAGTGGCACCACACCAACGGCAGCGGGTTGCGATGAGCAACCGGCTGCGGTGCGCATGCCGGCGGGGGTGTGATGAGACCCACAGGCGATGGTACGGGTGGCGACTTGGCGCATATTTGGTTGTTGCCTGCTGAAGAGCATGTGGATGAGCAGCCAGCGGACATGGTTGCTGCGGCTAGAGCTTCTGAAGCTAGGCAAAGTAAGTAGAGAAGAGGAGAAGAGAACGTTGGATATGTCAGTTTCATTACTTGCAGAGTAGCATAGCACCATATATAGTCATAGTCTAGGTTTGGATTTGAACAAACTACAGGAGCACGTCTCTCTTTTTTCTAAAACTCGGCAATGTATCTTTACTGGTACACTAGCTTGTTCTATACGCCTTCTCAAGTCTTTGATTCCTCCACCTGACATCTGGGACCCACCGGAAGGGCCTCAGATTTCATGAAAAAACAGGCCCCCAATCGGTCGGACCCACCAGCTATCTTCGCACGCAAGGAAGTGCCTCCTTATTACGCACAAAAATGAATACTCCCTCGCCCGGTGGAACCCAAAGCATCATGGGAGGCTGACTTGTGGGCCTACCAAGTTGACGGGGACGGAGGGCTTTGTCAACTTAGTCAATATGAACGATTCTAGCTCCAGTTAGCGTACGATGTTCATCCAATGGCAGTAGTGCTTCTTCAACCTCTGGTCTTCTTGCTCCAGCCACCCAAACCAGCACCGGTCGTGCCGCGTGCTCCTGCCTCCCATGGCCGGCTCTGATGCCGTGGAGCCCTCACCGCCCCCTACTACTCCCACCGCTAGCCAGGGTGTCACGCCCAAGATGCGACCCTATCCTTAAGGAACTCGAAGGTCCCACCAAGGATAGAAGCGCATCTTGAAGACGCTTTTGCAAGGTGGATATCATTACATCAACATTACATAATAGATGGGGATACATACAAGAGGCATCCAATGCCACACGAATACAACAATACATCATACATGAGAGCACCATCCGACTACGGATGAAACACAAACAGAAACTCAAACGACATCCACCCTGCTAGCCCAGGCTGCCGACCTGGAACCTATCCCTTGAACAAAGAAGAAGCAGAAGAAGAACTCCAAAACAAGCAAACATCACTCTCGTGTCATGATCATCGCATAACATGTACCTGCAACTGTTGGTGCAGTAAACTGTGAGCCACGAGGACTCAGCAATCCCATTACCATGGGTATCAAGACTAGCAAAGCTTAATGGGTAAGGAAGGGGTAAAGTGGTGAGGTTGCAGCAGCGACTAAGCATGTATGGTGGCTAACTTACGCAAATAAGAACGAGGAGAGAAGCAAGGCAAGCGGTCGTCATCTAGTAATGATCAAGAAGTGATCCTGAACTCCTACTTACGTCAGACATAACCCAGAAACCGTGTTCTTCTCTCGATCAACCCCGAAAAGAGACAATCACGGTTACGCACACGGTTGGTGTATTTTAGAAGAGTTTACTTCAAGTTTACTACAACCGGATATTAACAAATTCCCATCTGCCACATAATCGCGGGCACGGCTCTCGAAAGTTCAAACCCTGCAGGGGTGTCCCAACTTAGCCCATGATAAGCTCTCGTGATCAACGAAGGATATTCCTTCTCCCGGAAGACCCGATCAGTCTGGAATCCCGGCTACAAGACATTTCGACAAAGAATAAAACAAGACCAAAGAAGCCGCCCGGATGTGCCGACAAATCCCGATAGGAGCTGCACATATCTCGTTCTCGTGGCACACCGGATGAGCGAAGCGTCTGGTACCGACACGTAACCCAAGTTGCCAAGGGATGGTCCCAAGACGGTGTTTAGTTTGGACCAACGCTAGACAAGCATTGGCCCGAGGGGCTGAAATAAAGATGACCCTCGAGAGCGTGACTCCCAAGGGAAAAGTAGGTGGTGGTGAGGCAAATGGAAAACCAAGGTTGGGCCTTCTTTGGAGGAGTCTTATTCAAAGCGAACTGTCAAGGGGTCCCATAAATCATCCAACCGCGTTAGGGACGCAAAATCCGGGAACATAATACCGATATGACGGAAACTAGGGCGGCAAGAGTGGAACAGAACACCAGGCATAAGGCCGAGCCTTACACCCTTTACCAAGTATATAGATGCATTAATAATATAAGAGATATTGTGATATCCCAACATAAACATAATCCAACATGGAGCAATCTTCAACTTCACCTGCAACTAACAACGCTATAAGAGGGGCTGAGCAAAGCGGTAACATAGCCAAACAGTGGTTTGCTAGGAAGGGTGACAAAGGTTAGAGTTTCATGGCAATTAGGGAGGCTTGAGCAGCAAGTGGTAGGTAACGCAGCATAGCGATAGAACGAAGCAACTAGCATAGCAATGATAGTAGTGAGATCCAGGGTAGCGGTCATCTTGCCTGAAATCCCGCAAGGAAGAAGAACGAGTCCATGAAGAAGACGAAAGGGAGTAGTCGAACGAATCCTCACAATCGCAACATTACCGGAACATGGAAGCAACACCGGAAAGAAACAAACAACATGGTAAATGCACAAGCATAAACATGGCATGATGCACAATCAAGTATGATGCATGCCCGGTTTAATGAGGCATGGCATGGCAAAGTGCAACAAACAATGCTACAAGATAAGTGGAGCTCAATATGCAACGAGTTGCATATTGACAAAACACCACATTGACATATTTAGTTTAATCTCGGTTAGGTACTCAACAATATTAAATGTTGGTTAACATGGCAATAGGTGAAGCATAATTAAACTACCTATTTAGGCAAGTTTAAATGAGGCCGGAAACACAAACAACAATTCCGGAAAATCCCCATATTATTTAGCAATTTACTGCAACAATAATTTTAAACATTTTAATTGTTGTTATCATGACGCGGATGACATATGCAAATATTATGCAATTTTATGAAAATGTTGACATGAGCATGTTATGAAGCATTTGGTCACCATGGCGGAACGAAAGGGGTGCCACGGCAACGACAACGGAAAAGTGTGGACGTACAGAACATGCAAAAGAAGGTGGGGTGATCCCGGATACCGGGTTCCCACGTGTCGGTGGCATGGCAAAAGAGGGGCATCGCAACCGACAATTCGATCACGGTGCAAACATGAGCATCTCATACAACACATGCATTCGATCCACGGGTCATCGTCTCGGCGGTTATACCTTTGAAGCATGCATTTGGGGCGGTTCAAAATCGTCGAGGAAAGCAGTCGTACTCGTGGGTCGTAGTGGAAGTAGTTGTACACGTTTCGTAGATGAACTTGGCGTAACCGTGCGGTAGTCGAACTTGGCAATGGTAGTAGTACACGGGTTGTATAGGAACTTGATGAAACCCAAGGCGCTGGTTGTGGAAATAGTGGAACTTGGTGCATCCAAGCTCTGAGGCGGGTCGACGGGGCTGGAGAGGCGACGGCGGGGATGCGATCTCCGGCAAGAAGGCAAACCAGAGAAGGCTGGGGTCGAGCACGGCTCTGGCGGGGCTCCTGTATGAAACGAAGGGAGAGATGAGCAGTCAGAGAGAGAGGGAGCAGCACGGGACGTGATGAGGTGGCGCCGGTCACCTACGGGTCGCCGGCGAGGTGAGGAGCGCTCGAGCGCTGCGCTGTTGCTGCGGGCTCGAGGAGAAAGCAGAGGAGGTCGCAGGCGGGCGACGCAGCAGAGCGAACTTGGCGGGGCATTCCGGCGAGGAAGATGGTCGGTGCGGGCTCTCGGGCATGGGGAGGCGACGCGGAACCGGCCGGATACAAGGCTGAGCGACCGGATCAGGGCAGCGGTGGTGGAGATCGACACCGGCGTGGCTCAGCTCCATCGGCTCTGGTCGGTGGTGAGCTCCTGTTCAGGGAAACAAAGAGGAGAGATCGTGAGGGAGAGAGGGAACCGGAGGGAAGGGAAAATTGGAAGAAGGATACGGCAGGGTGGCGCAGCCTGGTCCTAGATGCCGGTGGTGGTGCTCGGGCGGTTGGGGCCTCGGGCGCTCGCGGCTGCAAGAGCTCCTGCTCCTGCGGTCGCAGATGACAGCGGCTGCAGTCGATGGACGAGGGGATCCAGGGGAGGCGCTGGTTGGTGAGGAGAGATCGAGAGGAATTTTGGATCGGGCACGGGCGTGGTTGGTTGGGCACGGAGAGCAAGGGGAAGGTGGCAACGGATCTGGGTGATGGGATGGAGAGCAGTGGCGGCGGCGCACGGGAATCAAGGGAGGTTGTCCCCAATTGCTAGGGTTTAGACCGTCTATATATATCAGTGGGATTAGGGTAGGGGCATTTGTTCCCTCCGATCGCAATCGAACGGTCGAGAAAATAATGGGTAGGGAGTCCAAATAAAAGAACGGAGATGTTTTATAGACGTTTGGGGATGATCCGGATCCATCGGTGACGACAAAGAGGGTCGGGTAAGTTTCGGACACGCACACGAGGGTGCTGCGAGCTGGCAAGAGAGGTTAGGTGGTCACCCGAAGCGAAAGCCCGAATGGCCTCGGAACGGTCAACGAAAGAAGGGGGACGCGGCAACTACGAACGGGTGCAAGCTTTATGAAAACATGCAGATGCAATGCACATGATGCCATGAGATGAGATGCACGCCAAGAACAAAATGCAAAACAAAAGACAAAAACCCAACCACGAAGGAAAATGTCATATCACCTCTCCGGAAAAGGAAAGAGTTGGAGTTACTAATATGGAAAGTTGTATCCGGGGCGTTACAACACTCCACCACTACGAGAGGATCTCGTCCCGAGATCTAGGATGGCACCGGAGGGAAAAGAAAGAGGAAGAGAAGAGGTAAAACTAAGTTGCTTCTACGACAAACGAGTGAAACCACGAACCTTGAGGTGTTGAGCAAAATGAAAGAAAGAAAACAACGAAGATGAGCAAAATTGTAAACACTCCGTTAGAAAAGAGGAACAAGGGATACGACGAGAACCAAGAGTTTTAGTGATAAGATAGATATTGAAACCAATCCGGTTAAAAATAGATAGAGAAGGAATAAGATGGATATAATTTGGGCAGCACTCCGACTGTAAATGGAAGGAATTGAACATGAACTTGACAAGATGAGAGGATACTTGATGAAATCAACAACACACTGCCTCCGGAATTGAAAGAATGGCACAAGGGGTAAGAAACATTTCAGACCGCACTCCGGTTGAGAAGGGAGGCAAAACTTGATAAGATGAGAGAACTTGAATGGAGGACACGACACTCCGGTTGAATGGATAAGCAAGAAAAAGAACATGATCTTTACAACACGAGGTGATGCGTGAAAAAAAAATCACCATGCTTCCGGAATAAAGAATAGAAGATAGATCATCGGAATAATAGAATGGAGAAGAAAATGACATCTTCTGCCACAAATGAACTTGAAAAGCATCCTTGCAAAGAAGAATTGAACGGAGTTGTTGGAAAATCAACAACGAAAAGCACAAGCTTGTTATGGGCTTATGGCAAACATCTCAAAATTATGAGGTGACAACCGGCCACCGATGGAAACAGTTAATTGGATTGAGATCAGCAAGGAGATGAAAACTCCTTTTAATGAGAGAATAGGAGGAAACTTGGATTATTGATAGGCACCACAATTAGCAACATTCCTTAGGGAAGGCTTTAGGTGTAACCTAAACCAAGATACTCCAAGGAAGAAAGTGATGGGTTTAAAATATGTCATTCTTGAAAACTTGTGAATCATGAAACACGAAGGGAATTGTCAAGAATGGCATAACACCACCTCAAAAGATAAGGTAGGAAGAATTGCACTTCGGAATGCAAGAAGAAGAATACTTGAGCTCCTCAAAACAAAACATGTGTTGAACACCATGTTTATTTTAGAGTATAGCTTGGCGGGTCATAACTTCGAGAGAAATCTTGAAGAACAATTGAAGAATGAAAAGAATCCTTGACGAACCACCATGTAGAGCCTCCATGAAGAACTCCGGTAATAAAAGGATGATAGAAAGAAAGAGAAGTTGAAACACAAGGTGAAACCTTGCAGTGATAAGATGAAGCTTTGAAATGATATAACCGAGAAAACTTGGAACTCCGGAAAAGGAAAAAAATGAAGCACTAGAACCGAGAATTACTTCATCATGAACAATCTCCGGAAGAAAATAATTGAATCACCTCGAGTAAATAAGAATAAGATTTATTGTATGCTTATCCTTCATCAAATTAAATTGATGACAAGCAATGGATTTGGCATACTACTTATTCCCGTAGGAAGGATTAAGAGAGATATAACACAAACTAGAGAAGGTATTGACGGAACCACCGGTGGAATTTGGAAACAACAAATGAATTAATATGATAACGAAGGAAGTGAAATCTTGAACGAACCACCATAAGAATTGAAAATGAATGAATAAAAGAGAACGAATCACCGGGAGGAATTGGAAAACGAATGAAGATACTTAAGGGGATTTAGATACAAGAGAATGAAGAGATCATGAACTGATTAAAGGATATTTGAACGATTCACCGGTAAGATTTGGAGAACGATAGCTACACGCTGAGAATGAAGAATTATGACATGATGGCCTTCAGAGGAAAGAAATGGAAACAACTCATGAAATGCTCCGGATGGGTGAAAAGAATTCCCACAATCGAAAACAATTATGAGAGGATGGCACCAAACTTGAACTACGCATCTTTGGAAGAACGGGTAAGGATTTAAGAGTAACTCTTCTTCGGTCTTCACATCTTTGAGAATGGCGAGGAGAAACACCACCAAATTGTTGAGAAACTCGGATGGATTAAAAGAGGAAAGGTTGAGCCAAAGATGAAAAAAGTTTGAAAGCGACCTTGGAGAAGGCATGTGACTGATGAAAATTCATTCTTACGTCAAACTTTGAAATGAATTTGAGAATAGTTCCAGGAAAATTAGAAGAGTCAGGTAAGATCCTGGGAAAAGACCTGTGGGTTAGGGCCCACTCAAAAGAAAACACCGTTGAACAATTTTAAAGAGAGGTTGCACCGGTTGAATTAAATTTCTTGAATGATATAACAACCTCGAAATATCTTGAACGGATCTGGAATGAAAAGACGAGCCTTCTGAGATATCTTCAACACTCCGAACAAATGAATAGCGAGAAGTGAATGATTAAGAGGTGCATCGGCAAGATAAATCATTAGAAACGAGGAAAGGAATATGATGAATATCGAAAGCTTGAATTGGATCCACCGGAGAAGAAACAACAATGAAGGTTGATAAACTTGAAACTGTTGAGCATCTTCATGGGAAATCACCAGATAAGAACATTGAAAGAAAAGAATGAAGAGACTTCCCACAAATAAAAGGATACATGATTAAGAAATCTGAGTCCTTGAAGAAAAATGGGTGGGAGGGCGGGAAAACAAAGACAACTTGGGATGGATGAAACAAACACTGTTGAGAAAACTTAGAATTGATCTCGCAGATGTTGAAAATGATCGGATCCACTTGAAGAGAAGCACGCCGGTTGGAAAAGAATTAACATGGCAACCTCGATGATTAAGAAGGATTAGTATTCACATAGCAATATGAGAACACCGCTTGAAAGGTATGGAATCAACACTTGACATTGAAGCAACTCAAATACCACAACTCAAAACAAAACAAAGGATTGGCTTATGGAAAAGCCGAACAAATACATATGATTGAGATTTACCAAATCCCATATCATGCATCTGTCGGAAAGATATTCTAGGAGCTACTTGAATTCCCACCTATAAACTCCCGAAACTTTCTGGTTATGCAATCTGGTGTTGGGGATACAGGGGACACAAAATATATCACCCAAACTAAACAATACCTAGATCTAGCTGTATCCATCCGTCAACACATAACCAAGAAAACTCCGGAAATCGTGTACCTCAACCTTCGAAAAGCATCCGTTATACGAGCTATGGCAATACTCCCGAACTCCAAAGATTGGGTGGCGTCGAGGTTATCTCACCAACAAGCGCATAAAAGAAATTTTCGATGTCGGTAAAACTCGTATTCCAGAACTGCAACGATAAAATTGTGACGACAACACCTCGGAGCTCAACTCCCCGGGACACTGCCACAACCCCTAAATGTCAGGAGGCACCAAGAACAATATTCTCGTCACAAGACTATCAGAACGATCCCAAGATACCCACGTGATCCCAAAAAAAAATCGTGAAATTTGAGAAGAGGAAAGACAAAACATCTACGGCAGGAGGCCTCACCAGAGCGACGAAAGGACTGAGGAGTAAAAAGAATCATACTCTCCGATATATATAATCCTAAGACTCAAAATAGTTTTCTTCTAGACTCAACAATGGCCAACAAACAAGGGGGCTCCTATGGTCGGTCGAGGCTCTGATACCAACTTGTCACGCCCAAGATGCGACCCTATCCTAAAGGAACTCGAAGGTCCCACCAAGGATAGAAGCGCATCTTGAAGACGCTTTTGCAAGGTGGATATCATTACATCAACATTACATAATAGATGGGGATACATACAAGAGGCATCCAATGCCACACCTAATACAACAATACATCATACATGAGAGCACCATCCGACTACGGATGAAACACAAATGAAACTCAAACGACATCCACCTCGCTAGCCCAGTGCTGCCGACCGGAACCTATCCCTTGAACGAAGAAGAAGCAGAAGAAGAACTCCAAAACAAGCAAACATAACTCTCGGCCATGATCATCAGATAACATGTACCAAGAATTGTTGGTGCAGTAAACCGTGAGCCACGAGGACTCAAAGCAATCCCATTACCATGGGTATCAAGACTAGCAAAGCTTAATGGGTAAGGAAGGGGTAAAGTGGTGAGGTTGCAGCAGCGACTAAGCATGTATGGTGGCTAACTTACGCAAATAAGAGCGAGGAGAGAAGCAAGGCAAGCGGTCGTCATCTAGTAATGATCAAGAAGTGATCCTGAACTCCTATACGTCAGACATAACCCAGAAACTGTGTTCTCCTCTCGATCAACCCCGAAAAGAGACAATCACGGTTACGCACACGGTTGGTGTATTTTAGAAGAGTTTACTTCAAGTTTACTACAACCGGTTATTAACAAATTCCCATCTGCCACATAACCGCGGGCACGGCTCTCGAAAGTTCAAACCCTGCAGGGTGTCCCAACTTAGCCCATGATAAGCTCTCGCGATCAACGAAGGATATTACTTCTCAGTGAAGACCCGATCAGTCTCGGAATCCCGGCTACAAGACATTTCGACAAAGAATAAAACAAGACCAAAGAAGCCGCCGGATGTGCCGACAAATCCCGATAGGAGCTGCACATATCTCGTTCTCGTGGCACACCGGATGAGCGAAGCGTCTGAGTACCGACGTAACCCAAGTTGCCAAGGGATGGTCCCAAGACGGTGCTTTAGTTTGGACCAACGCTTAGACAAGCATTGGCCCGGGGCTGAAATAAAGATGACCCTCGAGAGCGCGACTCCCAAGGGAAAAGTAGGTGGTGGTGAGGCAAATGGAAAACCAAGGTTGGGCCTTCTTTGGAGGAGTCTTATTCAAAGCAAACTGTCAAGGGGTCCCATAAATCACCCAACCGCGTTAGGGACGCAAAATCCGGGAACATAATACCGATATGACGGAAACTAGGGCGGCAAGAGTGGAATGTAACACTGGGCATAAGGCCGAGCCTTCCACCCTTTACCAAGTATATAGATGCATTAATAATATAAGAGATATTGTGATATCCCAACATAAACATAATCCAACATGGAGCAATCTTCAACTTCACCTGCAACTAACAACGCTATAAGAGGGGCTGAGCAAAGCGGTAACATAGCCAAACAGTGGTTTGCTAGGAAGGGTGACAAAGGTTGGAGTTTCATGGCAATTAGGGAGGCTTGAGCAGCAAGTGGTAGGTAACGCAGCATAGCGATAGAACGAAGCAACTAGCATAGCAATGATAGTAGTGAGATCTAGGGTAGCGGTCATCTTGCCTGAAATCCCGCAAGGAAGAAGAACGAGTCCATGAAGAAGACGAAAGGGAGTAGTCGAACGAATCCTCACAATCGCAACATTACCGGAACATGGAAGCAACACCGGAAAGAAACAAACAACATGGTAAATGCACAAGCATAAACATGGCATGATGCACAATCAAGTATGATGCATGTCCGGTTTAATGAGGCATGACATGGCAAAGTGCAACAAACAATGCTACAAGATAAGTGGAGCTCAATATGCAACGAGTTGCATATTGACAAAACACCACATTGACATATTTAGTTTAATCTCGGTTAGGTACTCAACAATATTAAATGTTGGTCAACATGGCAATAGGTGAAGCATAATTAAACTACCTATTTAGGCAAGTTTAAATGAGGCCGGAAACACAAACAACAATTAGGAAAATCCCCATATTATTTAGCAATTTACTGCAACAATAATTTTAAACATTTTAATTGTTGTTATCATGATGCGGATGACATATGCAAGTACTATGCAATTTTATGAAAATGTTGACATGAGCATGTTTGAAGCATTTGGTCACCATGGCGGAACGAAAGGGGTGCCACGGCAACGACAACGGAAAAGGTGCCACGGCAACATTTCGATGATCCGACAACTCGTCGAGGTGTCGGTGCAAAAGAAAGTGTGGACGTACAGAACATGCAAAAGAAGGTGGGGTGATCCCGGATACCGGGTTCCCACGTGTCGGTGGCATGGCAAAAGAGGGGCATCGCAACCGACAATTCGATCACGGTGCAAACATGAGCATCTCATACAACACATGCATTCGATCCACGGGTCATCGTCTCGGCGGTTATACCTTTGAAGCGTGCATTTCGGGCGGTTCAAAATCGCCGAGGAAAGCAACAGATTTCGTGGGTCGTAGTGGAAGTAGTTGTACACGTTTCGTAGATGAACTTGGCGTAACCGTGCGGTAGTTGAACTTGGCAATGGTAGTAGTACACGGGTTGTATAGGAACTTGACGAAACCCAAGGTGCTGGTTGTGGAAGTAGTGGAACTTGGTGCATCCAAGCTCTGAGGCAGGTCGACGGGGCTGGAGAGGCGACGGCGGGGATGCGATCTCCGGCGAGAAGGCAAAGCAGAGAAGGCTGGGGTCGAGCACGGCTCTGGGCGGGGCTCTCAGTATGAAACGAAGGGAGAGATGAGCAGTCAGAGAGAGAGGGAGCAGCACGGGACGTGATGAGGTGGCGCCGGTCACCTGCGGGTCGCCGGCGAGGTGAGGAGCGCTCGGGCGCTGCGCTGTTGCTGCGGGCTCGAGGAGAAAGCAGAGGAGGTCGCAGGCGGGCGACGCAGCAGAGTGAACTTGGCGGGGCATTCCGGCGAGGAAGATGGTCGGTGCGGGCTCTCAGGCATGGGGAGGCGACGCGGAACCGGCCGAATACAAGGCTGAGCGACCGGATCAGGGCAGCGGTGGTGGAGATCGACACCGGCGTGGCTCAGCTCCATCGGCTCTGGTCGGTGGTGAGCTCCTGTTCAGGGAAACAGAGAGGAGAGATCGTGAGGGAGAGAGGGAACCGGAGGGAAGGGAAAATTGGAAGAAGGAGACGGCAGGGTGGCGCAGCCTGGTCCTAGACGCCGGTGGTGGTGCTCAGGCGGTTGGGGCCTCGGGCGCTCGCGGCTGCAAGAGCTCCTGCTCCTGCGGTCGCGGACGACAGCGGCTGTAGTCAATGGACGAGGGGATCCAGGGGAGGCGCTGGTTGGTGAGGAGATATCGAGAGGAATTTTGGATCGGGGCACGGGCGTGGTTGGTTGGGCACGGAGAGCAAGGGGAAGGTGGCAGCGGATCTGGGTGATGGGATGGAGAGCGATGGCGGCAAGACGGGAATCAAGGGAGGTTGTCCCCAATTGCTAGGGTTTGGACCGCCTATATATCAAGGGATTAGGGTAGGGGCATTTGGTCCCTCCGATCGCAATCGAACGTTTGAGAAAATAATGGGTAGGGAGTCCAAATAAAAGAACGGAGATGTTTTATAGACGTTTGGGGATGATCCGGATCCATCGATGACGACAAAGAGGGTCGGGTAAGTTTCGGACACGCACACGAGGGTGCTGCGAGCTGGCAAGAGAGGTTAGGTGGTCACCCGAAGCGAAAGCCCGAATGGCCTCGGAACGGTCAACGAAAGCAAGGGGGGACGCGGCAACTACTTAACGGGTGCAAGCTTTATGAAAACATGCAGATGCAATGCACATGATGCCATGAGATGAGATGCACGCCAAGAACAAAATGCAAAACAAAAGACAAAAACCCAACCACGAAGGAAAATATCATATCACCTCTCCGGAAAAGGAAAGAGTTGGAGTTACTAATATGGAAAGTTGTATCCGGGGCGTTACACAGGCATCCCTCTACTCACCCACACCCCATGTTATTCTGCGGCGACGGCAGCCTCACACCGCAGCCGAACCAGTGAACCCTCGTACTCCTCTCCCCGTGGGCATCCACTACCGTGTCTTCCCCGGCTCCGCATCGTCCCCTTCCTAGGCCTCTCCGTCATCCACCGCCTTGGTGCTCTCGGCGCGGCATGGTCAATGTGGTCAACGACCGACTTCCATCGAAAGAGTACTGTACGTGGAGAGGCTGACAGCTGGGTCCACGGCCGCAGCTGGGTCCACGACCACAGCCCAGTTTTTTTGTGATTTGCCAAGTAAGTCGCTTTGTCAGGCCTGTTGGGCTGCAAATCTTTCAAGACGAGGAGAGCTTCATTCGGTTGGCCGAGAAAATGGCCTATCAGTAATGAGAAATGGGATGTACATTTTTAAAACACATCAAACCGGCAATTAGTTTCAAATTTCTTTTTTTCATTTCGAGAATTTAAATTGCATTGATTTTTATGCGTGGACAATTCGTTGGATTTTATATTGATATACATTTATTTTTAAAATCAGTTTGAATGTGACTCGAAATTTCGGGATTAAAAACAGTTCGGACCGCACCGAAATATGCAAAATTTCGTATAATTTTTTAATCATGGCCACAATATGGGCTGTAATGCTAAGAAAAGGAATATGGGCTCCAAAAAAAACCTTTAGAATTAGCAAATGGGCTGTAAATTATTAGAAATAATGGCAGATGGGATGTATGATGTTTTCCACAGATTTGAGGCTTTCCTAAAAAGAAGGTTGACGCACAAGCAGTGACTGTTGGGTGTCCATCCAACGGCCGTCGTGCTTCTTCAATCTTTGCTCTTCCTGCCCAAACCGCTCAAACAAGCGCCGGCGGACTGCTCGCTTCTCTCCTCCCCGCTGCCGGGCAAGGTCTTTGCCGCCACAGAGGCCTCACCGCCCATCAGATTCCCATCGCTGGCCTAGCCATCCTCTCATCGACCCACACCTCCCGTTATTCTCCGGCTATGGCGCATTTAACCAAGAAACCCTCATACAACAGATTTCCCTCGCGTGGGAAACAACCGCCGAAGTCTTCCCCGCCTCCGTGTCGCTCCTTCCTAGGCCTCGCTGCCGCCCATCGCCTGGTGCTCTCGGCGCTGCCTGGTCAACATGGTCAACCCAATCGACATGCATCCGGCGGACTGTACATGGAGACGCCGACAGCTGGGTCCACGCCACACGCAAGGAAATGCCTCCTTATTACGCCGCAAAATAATGATTCCTCCACGTGACATCCGGGACCCACCGAAGGGCCTCAGATTTCGCAAAAAAAAAAGCGTTATCATTGGCCGATAGCTTGGACCCACCAGCTATATCTTCGCACGCAAGGAAGTGCCTCCTTATTACGCACAAAAAAATAAATACTCCCCTGCTAGCTGGGACCCAGTATAGTGACAGGCTGACTCGTGGGCCTACTAAGTTGACGGGGACGGAGGGCTTTGTCAACTTAGTCAATATGCATGATTCTAGCTCCAAAGGACCGTGACGATGTCCATCCAACGGCTGTAGTGCTTCTTCAACCTCTGGTCTTCTTGCTCCAGCCGCCCAAACCAGCGCCGGTCGTGTCTCGTGCTCCTGCCTCCCGTGGCCGGCTGTGATGCGGCGGAGGCCTCACCGCCCCCTGCTACCTCTTGAGCACTGCGTTGGATTTCCCCGAAGAGGAGAGGATGATGCAGCAAAGTAGCGTAAGTATTTCCCTCAGTTTTTGAGAACCAAGGTATCAATCCAATAGGAGGCCACGCACAAGTCCCTCGTACCTGCACAAAACAATAGCTCCTCGCAACCAACGCGATTAGGGGTTGTCAATCCCTTCACGGTCACTTAGGAGAGTGAGATCTGATAGAGTTGATAAATAATATTTTTGGTATTTTTGGTATAGAGATGCAAAGTAAAAAGTAAAAGGCAAAGTAAAAACAAAGCAAGTATTAAAGTAATGGAGATTGATATGATGAGAATAGACCCGGGGGCCATAGGTTTCACTAGTGGCTTCTCTCAAGAGCATAAGTATTCTACGGTGGGTGAACAAATTATCAAGTTGAGCAATTGATAGAACTGAGCATAGTTATGAGAATATCTAGGTATGATCATGTATATAGGCATCACGTCCGAGACAAGTAGACCGACTCGCCTGCATCTACTACTATTACTCCACTCATCGACCGCTATCCAAAGCATGCATCTAGAGTATTAAGTTAAAATCTGAGTAACGCCTTAAGCAAGATGACATGATGTAGAGGGATAAATTCCTGCAATATGATTAAAACCCCATCTTTTTATCCTCGATGGCAACAATACAATACGTGCCTTGCTGCCCCTTTTGTCACTGGGAAAGGACACTGCAAGATTGAACCCAAAGCTAAGCACTTCCCCCATTGCAAGAACTACCAATCTAGTTGGCCAAACCAAACGGATAATTCGAAGAGACTTGCAAAGATAACCGATCATAAATAAAAGAATTCAGAGAAGATTCAAATATTATTCATAGATAATCTGGATCATAAACCCACAATTCATCTGTCTCAAAAAACACACCGCAAAAAGAAGATTACATCGAATAGATCTCCACGAGAGAGGGGGAGAACATTGTATTGAGATCCAAAAAGAGAGAAGAAGCCATCTAGCTACTAGCTATGGACCCGAAGGTCTGAAGTAAACTACTCACACTTCATCGGAGGGGCTATGGTGATGATGTAGAAGCCCTCCATGGTGGATTCCCCTCCGATGGAGCTCCTAATGTGCTCCAAGATGGGATCTCGTGGATACAGGAAGTTTCATGGTGGAATTAGGTTTTGGCTCCTATTACGATCGCTTGGGGGTACGAGGTATATCTGAGGAGGAAGGAGTACGTCGGTGGAGCAATAGGGGCCCACGAGGCGTGGGCGCGCCTAGGGGGCGCCCACCCTCGTGACCGCCTGTTTTGTTCCCTGGAGTAGGGTCCAAGTCTCCTGGATCACGTTCAGTGAGAAAATCACGTTCCTGAAGGTTCCATTATGTTTGGACTTCGTTTGATATTCCGTTTCTTCGAAACACTGAAATAGGCAAAAAACAGCAATTCTGGGTTGGGCCTCCGGTTAATAGGTTTGTTCCAAAAATAATATAAAAGTGGAAAATAAAGCCCAATATAGTCCAAAACAGTAGATAAAGTAGCATGGAGCAATGAAA
This sequence comes from Aegilops bicornis, assembly GCA_021605145.1. Lineage (NCBI taxonomy): Eukaryota > Viridiplantae > Streptophyta > Magnoliopsida > Poales > Poaceae > Aegilops > Aegilops bicornis. The sequence goes on along the minus strand of CM038673.1, from coordinate 678,715,276 downwards.
AATTATAGATACGTTGGAGACGTATCAGGCATCCCCAGGCTTAATTCCTGCTCGTCCTTGAGTAGGTAAATGATAAAAATAGAATTTTTGATGCGGAGTGATACTTTGGCATAATTTCAATGTAAATCTTCTAAATTGTGGTATGAATATTCTGATCCGAAAGAATACAAAATAAAAGTTCATATTGATAAAAGAAATAGTAATACTTCAAGCATACTAATCAAAGTAATCATGTCTTCACAAAATAGCATGGCAAAAGAAAGTTCATCCCTACAAAATCATATAGTTAGGCTATGCTTCATTTTCATCACACAAAGATGTTCCCAACTTCTATACCCCCGATGTCGGGGCAGGCTGATCTGGCCCACGAACACCTATGGGACCGACGGACCAAGCCCCTTTCGGTTCGACGGGGAGCGGAGATCGCACGAAGAGCAGATCGAGGCGAAGCACATGAGAGGTTTACCCAGCTTCGGAGCTCTCCGGAGAGATAACACTCCGAGCGTATTGCGTTCTTGCTCAGGAGCGCTGAGTGCTACAGTACACACGAGCTGCTAACGAGACTGAGCGTGGGGGAACCGACCCTTTCTACGTTGCGCATGGGCCTCCTTTTATATGCTCAAGGGGTCTCCGACAGGTGGCAACGTAGACAAGGGTACAAATGGAAAAGTAGTGGTTGGTACAGCTACTTGTACAGTGTACAGTGTACAGTGTATCATACCTAACCATGACGGCAGGGGACAAAGGCATTAAATGCACGTCTAGTCGCCCTAACAAAGGCAAACAGGACCGTCGGGACGCCACCGCTCGCCACGATGGCAAACTTGTCGGCCGCTTGCCACCTCGACTGGCCGCTGGCTGACAGCCTCTCGCCACGCTGCACCGGAAAGGTCCTGTGGCACACGTTAGTGGATGTGGAGCGTAGGACGTAGTGGTGGTCCGCTGACAAGCGCCTAGCCGCGGTTGTTGTCTTGTCGCGCCCAGAAGCTTGTCGCTCATTGGGCCTTCTCGGCAAGCTCCTCTTGTCGGGGCCTTGTCTTGTAGGTGCCTTGGGTGGCCTTCCCGGCAAGCTCCTCTTGCCGGGGCCTTGTCTCCTTGGCTTAAATACTTTGTTCTTGAATGGCTCCACAGGAACCACGGAGGACCTTGGCGGTCACCCGGTAAGCCTTGCCGCTGAGGGTTGCAGAATCGTCAGGTACAAGTTCGGGATACTAGGGTACCCCTACTCTAGTACACCGATAGGAGCCTCGGCTTGGGCCACACACGGTGCCGAAGCGCTGTTGGGCCAGGCCCAAAACAGGGCACGGCACGCTGCCTGGGTCACACCATAACTCACCTCGACCCACCACGCCCTCCACTTAACGGCACGCATCGAACGCAGCGGCGTCGTGTGAGAGATCGTGGGCAGATCGTGGGGTTTCTTTATTCGAAAACGGAACGTCCGCCTCCCTCTTTATAAGCAGGGGAAACAGGGCAGTCCGCCCATCTCGCCATTGCTGTCCCATCTCGAAAAAACCTCCGCTCCCCCCTTCTTCCCAAGGCTGAAGAGAGCGGCCCGCTTCCCCATCGCCACCAAAGATCCCCAACACCGCCGATCTCCCTCACCACCTCCGCCATGGCTCGAAAGCCGACAAGGGAAGGCCGTGAAGTCGGCCGAGGCGCAGCTGCTTGCGGCGCGGAAGGAGCGGGCCATCTCTGTACCGCCATGAGGGAGCTGAGCGAGAACTACTACCTCTTCTGGTCGACGGAGACGCGAGCGCATCCGCGCACGAAGGTACTTCCAGCTGCTGCCTCCAAACTAGCTCCGAGTGGGTATCCCTTCTTTGCACTCTTCTTCTATTGCGGGCTCTGCCCGCCTTTCTCTGAATTCTTCTGTGACATCATGAACACCTACGGGTTCCGCCTCCTTGATTTCACCCCCAATGCTGTTCTGACCATGGCAGTTTTCGCACATCTCTGCGAAAACTTTGTCAGAGTCCACCCAAACGTAGCCCTTTTCCGCCACTTCTTTATACCCCGTGTTGGGAGAGGGGAGCCTCTTGCCGGAGGAATCGCTTGGATCTCGAGGGTCGGCAAGAAGGAAGCCTATCTGGAGGGAGAGCTCCATAGCAAATGGGAGGAATGGAGGGCGGATTGGTGCTGGATTGTCGAGGAGAACCCGCAGCCATTTACCGCCCAGCGCCAAACCCCAGTAGTGCGCGGCAACGATTGGAGCAATCTGGCCTCGGAAGACGCTAGGATGAAGATTGCAGTCACCCGAATCCTTCGCCTTAGACTTGCCGGCTTATCAGAGGCACCGCTGGCGCAGACTTTCTTCGCCACAGACGCTTCTGCAGGAGAGGAGGAGACCCGCTTGGGAGTTTTAGAACGCGGTAGATATCATGAGGCTGCTCCCAGGCCTCAACTTCAACTTCACCGTCCTGGAGCTTGGCGCGATGCTCTTGGAGCTGTTCAAGCCCGATCCTGATCATCCAGAGATGTTTAGGTTGCCGAGGGGCATCGTTCCGCTGTGCAACAATTCCGCGCTTGACCGCATCCGTGCAATGATGCCGTTGTGCGACTCGCATGGAATTGTCCCAACTTGGCAAGAGCCTGCAGATGACGTCGTGCGGCAGTTCTTTGACAATCTGGTAGAAATGCCGGTCTGCCCCGATGAACAGAGGGGCCTCACCCGCGACACCACCGATGATGAGATGCAACAGACGCCACTGTAAGCCGGAAGAGGCGGCAAGAGCTGCCGCCATGGCGAAGTTCGACTTCACCGTGGAGGAGGCAGAGGCAGCAGAGGCGGCAAGCCTTGTCGAGCGAAAGGAGTTTGCCGGCGAGGAAGAGCTTGCCGAGCCTGAAGCCGAGTCGAGCGAGCCCGCCGAGGGCGCATCCTCTCCACCTTCAAGCAGCTTGCTGCGAGCGGAGCCAGCTCCACCAAGAAGGCGTCTTCGCAAGGCCGGAGACGTAGCGGGGCGGCAGACGGGCCAACAGCCGCAGCGGCTGCAAGGCGACGCGCTTCCACCGCGGCAAGCACTTGTTGCCGCGGAGCACCTCACGCCACAAGGGCAACCGGAGCGGGCCTCGCAGACCATCGGTTCCGCCTCCCGCCAAGCGCCCAAGGGAACCCACCTCCGCCTCGCCGCTCGAGGCGGGCCAGAATTTGATCTCTCCGCGCTCAGCTCTGACGAGGAGGAAGAAGAGTAAGATTCTTTGCTGTACTTGTAATTCTTCGATTTGTTGCTTTGTCTTGTATCTGATTTGCTTTACTCTGAACGCTATCCTTTTCAGGACGCTGGCCCAGAGAATGTCGAAGAGAGCCAAGACCCCGGTGATTGTCGTCGAGGACGAACCCACTGCGACAGCAGGAGACGCGTCCGAGACCACCTTGCCGGATGCGGCAACTCTTCTTCAAAATAGCCCCCAACGCAGCCCCCAGCGTGAGTATATGGTCTACTTCTTGCTGTTCGGCGTGCATGGGTGCTCTTTCTTTGCTGATATCTGACTGTTGATTTGTGTAGGAGCAGAGCAGCCTCCTTCTGCTTCGACTACGCCGCCAAGGGAGGATTCCCCGGCAAGGGAGCGTTCTCCGGCAAGGGAGATTTCTCCGGCAAGGGGCAGCTCTCCGGCAAGGGACAGCACCAGCGATCCCCTGGCGGCGGAGACCATGACTGCGGACCCTAGCACAGGTAATCCTCTTACCTGAAAACTTCCCTTGTGTTCTTCTTCTTCTGATTTTCTTTTTGAATATTTGCTTGACTTTTCTTCATCTTTCGGTCATCAGAACCATCCGCCACGGAGCCAATGGAGACCGAGGCCGCCGGCGAGGAGGACGCGCGCGGCAATACTGACGGCGCCGCTGCCATTGGAGGAGAAGCTGGCGCTGACGAGCCCGCCGGCGAAGAGGCCGTCAAAGCTTCCACCGCAGGAGCTGGCGAGGGGTCCGGCGATCGCACTGACGACCCTGAGGCCGCAGGAGCGCCAGCGCCACGCCGATACCGATCCTCCGCCGCTGCGGCCGCGTCGGGCTCCGAAGAGCCCCAGCCCGGCGCCTACTTGAAGGCCGGCGATGGCGTCTTCATCAAGCTCCCATGGGCATCGAGCTCCAGGGCGCCGGCCGAAGTAGAAATTTTTGATGAAGAGCTGCTCGCCTCCGCTGGACTGACGTTGGTCGACGCGCCAAGCAGCAGCAGGGGCGAGCCTGAGGTGGAGGAGCTGCTGCGGAAGCTGTTGTCGCTCTACCGCGCCCGACAAGCCAAGCTGGAATCCTGGGAAGCGCTTGTCGCGAAGGCTGGAGCAGACATCGAGAAGCGCGTGGAGGAGCTCCGGGGCCTCAATCAGGAAGCTCTCCGGTCCTTGGCAGAGGAGCAGGAGCAACTCGCCGAGGAGCGCAAAGCCTTCCTCCTCGAGAGGGCTGAAGCTGAAGAGGAACAGCGGCTTGCTGCCGAGAAGCCGCTCCAGCAGAAGGCGAGTTGGCGCAGCGGAAGGTTAACCTTGACAGCCACGAGGAGGATCTTGCCATGCGCGAGCAAACATTTGGCAGGGCTCTCAAGGAAGCAAAGGATGCTGCCGCAGCTGCCGAGGCCGCCAAGAAGGAGCTAGAGACGAAGGTGGCGCAGTTGGAGGCCAATCTCAAGGAGAGCGGCGAGGAGCTTGCCGCACTCAAGCACGAGCGCGAGAAGGACGCCTACACTCTTGGCGAGCTGCAGGGCCGTCTCGCCGAGAGGAGCAAGGAGCTCAGCACCGCCAGGACTCCAACGCAGATCTTGAGTTGAAGGTAACTACTTTGACTCAGACGCTGGACGGCGCCAGGGAGCAGGAGGTGGCCTTGAAGGAGAAGATCAAGGCCGACGAGGCGCTGCTGGCGAGTGTTGCTGCCGCCCAGAATGCCTTGAAGGAGAATGTGGAGCACTGGACCGAGGGTCTCGTGGATGTTGCTGCAGCCATCAACAGGGAGATGACGGAGCTGGGGATGGTGGATCTTGGATATTCCTCCGATGAGCACCTCCAACCCAGCGCCAAGCTTAGCTTGTTCTTCAAGGGCGTGGTGACGGCCCTCCAGCGACTCCGGGAAGAAGTCCCAAAGCAGCTGGCCGAGGAGTCGCGCCAGATCTGTGCGGGAGCTCTTCAAAAGGTGCTGATGAAGGTGGCCTTCCGCAATCTAGGCCTCAACCTCACCAACGTCCTCAAGTCCTTGCCGCCGGATGCTGATGTGGAAGCGCTCAAAACCCTTGTCGCACCCATCGTGGGACAGTGGTGAGCGGGATCAAGAGGGTTGAGGCGATCGCAGAGATTAGGCCGCCCGCTTTTTTTTTTTCTTGCCGCTGGTCATGTCATAAGAACAATCCATTAGAGCTGCGGCAAGCTATCTTGTAATATAACTATATTTTGGGTATCAATTGCTATGTTATTTCCTTTACTTGATTCCTTCATTTGTACGTTTTTGCCCTACGCTTTTAGGGAACTTGTCGGCGCAGGCACCTGGGCCGCGAGCGCTGAGTGCGGGACGTCAGCAGCCTGCTGGCGGTATCGCTTCCGACAAGCAACCTTGTCTCAACTAGTCGCAGCTCACTTAAGTTGTTGAGCGGACTCGAAACAAAGTAAGGGCGCAACTAGCTACGAGTTGGTTCCTCCGCGCATAGGTTTTCCATACAAAGTACGGTCGTTCGAGGAAGATAACTTAAAAATATTTTAAAACTGATTGCTCAAACTTTGGCAACTTAGCTTTTACGTCGCTTTGCTTCCCGGTAAGGCTGGACTTCCTTGAGCGACGCTTGGTCCACACCATTATCTTCTCCTCTCCCCCCGGCAAACTTGTGGGCGAGGGAACCTTCCTTTCTTTGAGAAAGAGAAAGAAGAGAAAATAAAGATATGGAGCCTTATGGCTCGTTATTGCTTATCGGGGTAGGTGCTGCACAAAGTGTCGATAACGATGCAAAATAGAAGTAGAAAGCATGAAATTGACAAGATGTGCGAAGCACGCTTAGCTTTACTTATGCACGGGTCTGCGCCCGGCTTTGTACAAAGGATTACATGCAACAAATGCAAGACTTGTACAAAAGGTGCTTTAACAGGTTCCGCAACCGCGCCTCTATGGGTAAAATTTATGAAGATGCTCAATGTTCCAGGAGTTTCTCACCGAATGCCATCTTCGGTCTCAAAGCGGACAGCGCCAGCCTAGTGACTCGCTTTCACCCGGTAAGGGCCTTCCCACTTCAAGGGCGTCAACTTGTTGGAATTCTTGGTGGACTGAACGCGCCGAAGAACAAGGTCGCCTTCCTCGAGACTTCTGGCATTAACTTTGCGGCTATGGTAGCGGCGCAAAGCTTGCTGGTATCGAGCAGCTCGCACAGCAGCCTGAAGACGATCCTCCTCAAGGAGCGGCGCGTCATCTTGTCGCAGCTGCTCTTGCTCAAACTCATCATAAGCGAGCACTCGAGGTGATCAGATATCTGAAGTTCCGTGGGGAGAACTGCCTCTGCTCCATAGACTAGAGCGAAAGGTGTCCGCCGCTGGCTCGATTTGGCGTCGTCTGATCGACCAAAGAACCACCGGCAGCTCCTCAATCCAGTTTCTTCCGCACTTGTGCAGCCAACGAAAGTTCTGGTCTTGAGCCGCGACAAAGACTTCGGCATTTGCCCTCTCCGCTTGACCGCTGGTTCTCGGATGAGCAATGTAAGCGAAGCGAACCTTGGCGCCAAGATCTTGGACGTCTTTGCATGAAGGTGCGGCTCGTGAATTGCGCGTGCGTTGTCGGTGATGATCCTGTTAGGGATTCAAACGGCAAACAATTGACTGAAGAACTTGGATCGGCCGACCGTCTTGCCACCTTCCTCATCGCTTCCACTTCCGCCACTTTGTGAACTTGTCGATTGCAACGCATAAGTACTCAAAGCCCCGACAGCTCGTGGAAAAGGGCCGAGGATGTCGAGCCCCAGACCGAAAAAATGGCCAGGATAAAGGGATCGCCCGGAGAGCTTGAGCTGGCTGGTGTATTCCGCTGGAATGGAACCGCACGCTTCACACTTGGTTACTTGTGCAGTTGCATCCTCGGAGGGCTGTCGGCCAAAAGAAACCTTGCCGAACGCTTTTCAAGCAAGTGCTCGGGCGCCAATGTGGTGACCACATATGCCTCCATGTATCTTCGCCAACAGCTTTTTGTCCGCCTTTCCCGGTGAATACACTTCAATTTCACACCGTTGAGTCTTCTTACATGCAGGTGTCAGTCGACAAACCGGTACATACTTGACCGCCGGGCTACTCTTTCCGCTTTCTTCTTGCTCTTCGGGAAGTTCTCCTGTCTCAAGGAAATGGACAATCTGCTGCGCCCATGCCGGAGCTTGCGGCTCGACAACAAGGACTAAAGGCACATTCGCTGCCGCGGAACATCAGCTTCAACGGCGAGAACTCGCGGCTCAGCCGGAGCTTGATGTTCCCGCAAGCTTGCCGGAGCAAAACTTGTCGGGAGCGCTCGCTTCAACGAAACAAACCCTAGGGCTTGTCGGAGCAGCATCGCTCATCGGCATTGTTGGTGTTGATCTTGGGGACCTTCCGGCGGCGGCTTCGGGAAGCACCGCCGAAAATAGTCACCGTAAATCAACTTCCTCTTCTTGCTCTGTCCAGCTTGATGGCGTTACAGACGGTTGAGTCAGCTTGAGCACAAAGATCCCTGGTTCCATTGTGTAACTTAAGTGGCGGCGACTTGACAAAGCCATCAAGAATGTCGCTCGAGCTCTTGGAATATATTCCATTTGTAGGCCGTCAAAGTGCTCTTCTAGCTTTCTCACTTCATCAACATAAGCTTCCATCAATGGACTCTGATAATTCTTGTTCACTTGGCGGATGACAAGCTGTGAGTCACCCCTGACAATGAGCTTCTTGATCCCAAGGTCTCATCATGATCTCGAGACCGGCAAGCAAACCTTCATACTACTGCGGTATTGTTTGTTGCTTGCTCCTTGGGAAAGTGCATTCGGACTACGTACTTGAGGTGCTCTCCGTGGGTGCAACAAGTAGTATGCCCGCACCGGGCGCTTTGCAGCGAGAAGGCACCATCAAAGTACATCACCACTCTTTGCTTGCTTCCTTGACGGGATGCTCGCTTTGGAATTTCTTCATCTTGTGTTGGCGTCCACTCTGCTATGAACTCTGCTAATGCTCTGCTTTGGATAGTTGAAGTGCTCTCAAACTTGAGGCCAAAGCTTGACAGTTCCAGTGCCCACTCGACAATCTTGCCTGTTGCTTCTGGATTTTGCAGTATCCTCTTCAGCGGAAAACGAGTGACGACTGTGATCTCATGTGCTCGGAAGTAATGGCGCAGCTTTCTCGAGGCCATGAGAAGGCCAAAAACAATTTCTCGCACACCAGTACCTTGACCTAGCCCCGCAGAAGGGAACCGACAAAGTAAACTGGGCGCTGCACCATTCTTTTCTCGCATCTTCTCGCAAGGCTCAGAGATCCATCCTTGTCGGGACCAGAGCTTGCCGGTGAAGCCCCGCTTGTCGCTGGATGCATCCGCCATGGTTGCTAGCTCATCATCCGCCTCCCTCTCCGCTACTAACGCAGCACTAACCACTTGATTGGTTGCCGCTTATATATAGCAGCAACTTCTCTTGCGCCTAGGTGCGACAGGTGTTGGAGTGGAGGATGTATCTCTTCAAGTCCTGCAGCGCAGCCTCCGCTTCCGGAGTCCATTGCATCGGACCTGCCTTTTTCAAAATTTTGAAAATGGCGGGCGCCAGCCAGACCTAGAGATAAACTCTGCCGAGAGCGGCTACGCAACCGCAAGCCTTCGTACATCCTTGACGCGCTTTGGTGCTTCAATCTGCTCAATGGCCTTGATCTTGTCGGGATTGGCTTCAATTCCTCACGAGACACAAAGAACCCGAGAAGCTTGCCGGAAGGGACTCCAAACACACGCTTCTCAGGGTTGAACTTGAGGTTGATCTTGCGCAGATTTGCAAAGGTTTCGTCTAAATCTTGAATCAGAGTCGCCTTGTCCTTGCTTTTGACCACTATGTCATCCATGTAGGCTTCTACATTCATGTGCATTTATGCTCAAAAGCGCCATGGACTACTCTTGCAAATGTTGAACCGGCATTCTTTAACCCGAAGGGCATCCGTGACAAAACAGTATGTGCCACATGGGGTGATGAATGCGGTCTTCTCCTCATCCTCTTCTGCCATGAAGATCTGATGATATCCTCGAGTATGCATCCAGAAATGAAAGCAAATCACATCCGCCGTGGAATCAACAATCTGGTCGATGCGCCGCAAGGAAATGGGTCTTTGGGACAAGCTTTATTGACATCGGTAAAATCGATACAAAGCCTCCATTTCCCGCTTGCCTTCTGCATAACTACAGGATTGGCCAACCACGTAGGATGGAGCACTCCTCCGACAAGGCCTGCTGCTTCCAATTTCTTGATTTCTTCGCGATGAACTCTTGTCGCCTCCACCGCTTGCTTCCTCGACTTCGCTGACGGGCCGCCGCATGAGGACAAACGGCAAGATGGTGCTCAATTACTTTCTGGGAACACCGGGATGTCGACGGTTGCCACGCAAACACGCCGACATTCGCCCGCAGAAAGCAACGAAGCGCCTTCCTATTTAGGGTCGAGAGTGGCACCGATGGTGAAGGTACCACCAAAGGCCGGCCCCTCCTTGGCGGACACCTTCTTGGTCTCTGGTGGAGCTGCCATCGCCTTCTTACACTTGCCGGTGGAGCTCAATGGTGCCTCCTCGACGGTAGCGCAGCACCGAGGAGGTGCGCTTGCCGGAGTGGGCATCGAGCTCTTGCCGACTTGGTCTTCTTCCTCCCCGGAGCTTGAATGACAAGTGGCTTGCAATCTGCTGGTACCGCCGCTTCAGTAGATCTTGTCGGCGCAGATAAGAGCATCCTTCTTGTCGCCAGGGACTGAAATGACACTTATCGGGCCTGGCATCTTCAGCATGTTGTATGCATAGTGAGAGGCTGCCATGAATTTGGCGAGTGCTGGACGGCCAAGTATCCCATTGTAAGGCAATGGAAAGTCAGCAACGTCAAAAGTGACCCTCTCAGTCCTGAAGTACAACTCGCTGCCAAATGTCACCGCAACGTGATCTTTCCCTTCGCTTGCTCCTTCCGGATTGATTCCTTGAAAGTGCCGTCTCTTCGAGCTCGCCATCGTGGATCTGGAGTTTCTGGAGCACCGCAGAGGAGATCAGGTTCAAGCCGGCCCCGCCGTCAACTAGCATCTTAGTGACCTTGAGGTTGCGGATAGTTGGTGAAACCAACATCGGCAAGCACCCAACCGCAGTTACGCGATCAGGGTGGTCCTCAATATCAAAGATGATAGGCGTGCTGGACCATTTCAGAGGCTTGCGTGACTCGATGGAGGGTTCTGCCGCATTGACTTCCCGCATCCACTGCTTGAGCTGGCGGTGTGAAGTATGCAGAGAAGCACCGCCGTCAACGCACAGGACCTCTGTGGCTTTCTAGAACTCCTGCTCATCGGTCTCGTCATCATCCATGTCTTCATCATCATCGTCGTCTTCATCCTTGTCGCGGCTGGGAAGTCTGTCTCCTTGCCGCTTGCTTGGCCTTGCCACAAGGCCCTCCCCCGGCTGGGACGCTTTCTTGCTAGCTCCTCCAAAGACCTTCTTGGGCCTTCTCCTTGTCGTGTCGCTCAGATTCAGCCTTCGCTGCTCGACAAGTTGCTCGACCTTCTTGCAGCTCCGGAGGTCATGACCCTTGGTGCGGTGGATCTTGCAAGATCGCTTGTTGGAGCCGTCCTGCTTGTCGGCGACCGCCACAGCCTGGCAGTTGGTGTCAGCGGCAACCTCCTTGCTGGAGCTACCAACTTTGGCTTTCTTGGCGCCACCTCCGTTGCCGGACTGCTCAACAACTAGTACATCTCTTCCTTTCTTCTTCCTGTTGTTCCGCCGCCGGTTTTTCCTTGCCGGGCCGATCTCCTCACTATCGATCCTCCGCTTCAAAGATTCTCTCCGGGAGTCTCCTCCTTCCTCAAAGACGCGTACACTTGTCGGCCAGGCATATAGCTCACCGACGCCTCTCGATCTTGCACATCGCCATCTCCTCCCGCATCCTCGCGGTTCCGCATGTTCGATGGAACGCGCTGATTACCGCGCAGGTGGACATCTGGGATGTTGTGTCAGACGCGCTGAATCTCCGAATGTACTTGCGCAGGGCTCTCCTTCCTTCGGGCGCAGCAGATGAAGGTCGCTTTCTGGCCATGAGGCTTGTGGTCACCGTAAAGGCGCCGACAAACCGATGGCATAGATCTGCCCAAGAGGATATGGAGTTGTCCGCAAGTGCATGAGCCAGATCCGGACGTTGGGCTTGAGCACCGCCGAAGTATTGTCGTCTCGCCCCGCAGCTTGCACCGCTGATGGTGTCGATGCCGAGGAACTCCGATGGATGTGTCTTGCCGTGCATTTCTCCGTACGCCCGGCTTGAAATTCTTCTTGTTGGGCCACCGGACTTGCCGCAGCTCACGAAAGTGAACGCAGGGCAACCTCATCACAGACGCAAGTCGCTGGTTCCTCTGGCGCATGCATGTCGACAGAGGGCCCAGCGTGCTTGTCGGATTGACGCCGCGCTTCTCTCCGGCGCTTGATGCGAGTTCAAGCGTCTTCTTGCTGTCGTTCGTGAAGAACTTGGCGCTGATCGCGACGAGCTCGTGGATCTGATGACGCGGTGGAGTCGCTGTCGAGATGGATCCGGCGAGTCGGCGATCTTGGCCTTCGGGGCGGAGAGTGCATGGTGGTTGCACTTCACCGTCTCTGCCGCCGGCTCGTGTTTGGCAGTCCTGCCGCGGCAGCGATGCGATCGGTTGTCGGAGCTGCCGCTGCTGGCGCGGCCGATGAGACTTCGAATGGTGGCCCTCCATTCATCGACCTTGTCGGCCGTTGGAGGGTAATCCAGAGCGCTTGAGCTCTCGCCAAAGCTTCGCTGGAGTGGTGGGTGGCGATGGCGAACAGCGCGAGGAGCGGATATGCTCGGACTTCTAACTATGTTAGAAGGAGCAAGATCCCATCCAGCGACCGTATCGCTTCGCGCCAAAGATGTTGGCGTGCATGCTGGTCTTGAGCATCTCGAGATCCTCCAACTCGATCTTGGTCCAACGAGCGTATGGCATTGTGAATGCCATGACGCTGTCGGTTTCGCGCCTCCTGAGACGGGCGCGGCGCATGCACGGACGCCGAGGTCTGCGCAGCCTTGTCCTTGGACTTGGCAGCACCGTGAGCTCCCCCGTCGCCGTCCATTCTTCCGTCGGCGCCTACCCCACCACCTGTTTGCTCCGGTGGCTGTGGGTTCGACGCAGACGGAGCTTCTGCCGCCGAAGCCTTCTTCTTCGGTGGCATGTCGATGAAGATGATGAAGATCTAGCTCGCGTGGACGCCGGATCAGGTTCACACAAACTCGACGCTTCTACCCGGGCGCGCCAAAGATGTCGGGGCAGGCTGATCTGGCCCACGAACACCTATGGGACCGGCGAACCAAGCCCCTTTCGGTTTGGCAGGGAGCGGAGATCGCACGAAGAGCAGATCGAGGCGAAGCACACGAGAGGTTTACCCAGCTTCGGAGCTCTCCGGAGAGATAACACTCCTACTGCTGCATGTCTGAGTGTATTGCGTTCTTGCTCAGGAGCGCTGAGTGCTACAAAGACACACGAAGCTGCTAACGAGGCCGAGCGTGGGGGAACCGACCTTTCTACGCTGCGCATGGGCCTCCTTTTATATGCTCAAGGGTCTCCGGCAGTGGCAACGTAGACAAGGGTACAAATGGAAAAGTAGTGGTTGGTACAGCTACTTGTACAAAGGTATGATGTTGATGTATCATACCTAACCATGACGGCAGGGGACAAAGGCATTAAATGCACGTCTAGTCGCCCTAACAGTGCAAACAGGGACCGTCAGGGACGCCACCGTTCGCCACGATGGCAAACTTGTCAGTGCCGCTTGCCACCTCGCACCGCTGGCTGCACATCCTCTCGCCACGCGTGCCTGGAAAGGTCCCAAGGCGACACGTTAGTGGATGTGCTGGAGCGTAGGTACAGAGTGGTGGTCTTCCGTGGCAAGCGCCTTGCCGCGGTTGTTGTCTTGTCGCGCCCGGAAGCTTGTCGCTCATTAGCCTTCCGCAAGCTCCTCTTGCCGGGGCCTTGTCTTGTAGGTGCCTTGGGTGGCCTTCCCGGCAAGCTCCTCTTGCCGGGGCCTTGTCTCCTTGGCTTAAATACTTTGTTCTTGAATGGCTCCACAGGAACCACGGAGGACCTTGGCGGTCACCCGGTAAGCCTTGCCGCGGAGGGCTGCAACTGCTCGTGTACAAGTTCGGGATACTAGGGTACCCCTACTCTAGTACACCGACACCCGATGACAAGCCAAGCAATTGTTTCATACTTAAATAATCTCAAACTTTTTCAACCTTCACGCAATACATGAGCGTGAGCCATGGATATAGCACTATGGGTGGAATAGAATATGATGATGGGGATTGTGTGGAGAAGACAAAGGAGAAAGTCTCACATTGACGAGGATAATCAACGGGCTATGGAGATGCCCATCAATTGATGTCAACATGAGGAGTAGGGATTGCCATGCAACGGATGCACTAGAGCTATGAATGCTCAACAAAAGAAAACTAGTGGGTCTGCATCCAACTTGCTTGCTCATGAAGACCTAGGGCATGTGAGGAAGCCCATCGTAGGAATATACAAGCCAAGTTCTATAATGAAAAATTCCCACTAGTATAAAAAGACAAGTTATGAGACTCACTATATGAAAAACATGGTGCTACTTTGAAGCACAATATATGAGACTCACTACATGAAGAACAAGGTGCTACTTTGAATCACAAGTGTGGAAAAAGAGATAGTAACATTGCCCTTTTTATTCATTTTCTTTTTTTGGGCCTTTCCTTTTTTTATTTTTGGCCTTTCTATTTTTTTTTTTGATTGGGCAATGCTCTAATAATGATGATCATCACACTTCTATTGATTACAACATAAGGATTACAACTCGAAACTAGAACAAGATATGACTCTATATGAGTGCCTCCGGCGGTGTACCGGGATGGCGCAATGAATCAAGAGTGACATGATGAAAATAATGCATGGCGGCTTTGCCACAAATACGATGTCAACTACATGATCATGCAATGGCAATATGACAAAAGTAAAGTATGTCATGATGATGATGAACGGAACGGTGGAAAGTTGCATGGCAATATATCTCGGAATGGCTATGGAAATGCCATAATAGGTAGGTATGGTGGCTGTTTTGAGGAAGATATAAGGAGGTTTATGTGTGATAGAGCGTATCATATCATGGGGTTTTGATGCACCGGCGAAGTTTGCACCAACTCTCAAGGTGAGAAAGGGCAATGCACGCAATCAAGAGGCTAGCAAAGGCGGAAAGGTAAAAGTGCGATAATCCATGGACTCAACATTAGTCAAAAGAACTCATATACTTATTGCAAAAATTTAGAAGTCATCAAAATCAAGTACTACGTGCATGCTCCTAGGGGATAGATTGGTAGGAAAAGACCATCGCCGTCCCCGACCGCCACTCATAAGGATGCACAAGCCAGGTACACTTCATGTTTCAAATTTGTTACACAACTTTAACCATACGTGCATGCTATGGGACTTGCTAACTTCAACACAAGCATTCTTTAAATTCACAACTACTCAACTAGCATGACTCTAATATCACCATCTTCATATCTCAAAACAATTATCAAGCATCAAACTTTTCTTAGTATTCAACGCACTCAAAAGAAAGTTTCACATATCTTGAATACCAAGTATATTAATATTTAAGCAAATTACCATGCTATTAACGACTCTCAAGATAATCTAAGTGAAGCATGAGAGATCAATAGTTTATTTAAAACAAATCCACCACCGTGCTCTAAAAGATCTAAGTGAAGCACTAGAGCAAAAATTATCACGCTCAAAATATATAAGTGAAGCACTATGAGCAAAACTATCAAGCTCAAATGATATAAGTGAAGCACATAGAGTGTTCTATCAAATTCCAATTTATGTATGGCTCTCTAAAAAGGTGTGTACAGCAAGGGTGATTGTGGTAGACTAACAAGCAAAGACGCAAATGATACAAGACTCTCCAAGCAAAACACATATCATGTGGTGAATAAAAATATAGCTCCAAGTAAATTACCGTGGAAGTAGATTTAAAGAGGGGATGCCTTCCGGGGCATCCCCAAGCTTTGACATTTTCGTGTCCTTGGATTATCTTGGGGGTGCCATGGGCATACCCAAGCTTAGGCTCTTGCCACTCCTTGTTCCATAATCCATCAACAGAATTTACCCAAAACTTGAAAACTTCACAACACAAAACTCAATAGAAATCTCGTGAGCTCCGTTAGAGAAAGAAAACAAAAGACTACTTTAATATACTGTAATTAACTCATTCTTTATTCATATTGGTGTTAAAACTACTTTATTCCAACTTCTCTATGGATTATAAACTATTTTACTAGCCATAGATTCATCAAAATAAGCAAACAACACACGAAAAACAGAATCTGTCAAAAACAGAACAGTCTGTAGTAATCTGTAACTAACGCAAACTTCTGGAACTCCAAAAATTCTACAAAAGTTAGAAGACCTATAAACTTTGTTTATTGATCAGCATAAATTGGAATCATTATTTTATCACGTTCGGGTGATTTTTAATAATTCGGGCACTGAGCGCAAAGTTTCTGGAAATTACAGTAAGATCAAATAACTATCATCCAAGAAGATCCAATAGGTCTAGCTTGGCACAAACACTAATTAAAACATAAAACCACATCTAAACAGAGGCTAGATGGATTATTTATTCCTAAACAGAAGCAAAATCAAAAAACTAAAAATAAAATTGGGTTGCCTCCCAACAAGCGCTATCGTTTAACGCCCCTAGCTAGGCATAAAAGCAAGGATAGATCTAGGTATTGCCATCTTTGGTAGGCAATCCATAAGTGGCTCTCATGATAGATTCATATGGTAATTTTATTTTCTTTCTAGGAAAGTGTTCCATGCCTTTCTTTAATGGAAATTGGAATCTAATATTCGCTTCCTTCATATCAATAATTGCACCAATCGTTCTAAGGAAAGGTCTACCAAGAATAATAGGGCAAGAAGGACTGCAATCTATATCAAGAACGATAAAATCTACGGGCACATAATTCCTATTTGTAACAATAAGAACATCATTAATTCTTCCCATAGGCTTTTTAATAGTGGAATCCGCAAGATGCAAGTTTAGAGAGCAATCATCAAAGTCACGGAAATCTAGCAAATCACACAAGGTTTTGGGAATAGTGGAAACACTAGCACCCAAATCACACAAGGCATGAAACTCATAATTTTTAGTTTTAATTTTAGTAGTACGTTCCCACTCATCATAGAGTTTTCTAGGGATAGAGACTTTCAACTCAAGTTTTTCTTCATAAGATTGCATCAAGGCATCAACAATGTGTTCGGTAAAGGCCTTATTTTGACTATAAGCATGAGGAGAATTTAGCACGGATTGCAACAAGGAAATACAATCAATTAAAGAGCAATTTTCATAATTAAATTCCTTGAGATCCAAAATAGTGGGTTTAGCAACATCTAGTTTTTTATTTCTTTCAGTCCCACATTTATCAATTTCATCATCAAGATCTAAAACTCCGAATTCTTAGAACGCCTTCTAGGTAAGGGAAGATCATATTCAGTTTCATCAAGATTCATATTGCAAAACAAATATTTAACGGGAGACACATCAATAACTTTTAGATCTTTGTCGGTGTCAAAACCGGCGGATCTCGGGTAGGGGGTCCCGAACTGTGCGTCTAGGCGGATGGTAACAGGAGACTAGGGACACTATGTTTTTACCCAGGTTCGGGCCCTCTCGATGGAGGTAATACCCTACTCCTGCTTGATTAATATTGATGATATGGGTAGTACAAGAATAGATCTACCACGAGATCAAGGAGGCTAAACCCTAGAAGCTAGCCTATGGTATGATTGTTGTTCGCCCCACGGACTAAAACCCTCCGGTTTATATAGACACCGGATAGGTTAGGATTACATGAGTCGGGTTACAATGGTAGGAGATCTACATATCCGTATCGCCAAGCTTGCCTTCCACGCCAAGGAAAGTCCCATCCGACACGGACGAAGTCTTCAATCTTGTATCTTCATAGTCTTGGAGTCCGCCACGATGATAGTTCGCTATCCGGACACCCCTAGTCCAGACTCCCTCAAGAGCCTCGAACCAGGCTTCAATGACGACGAGTCCGGCGCACATATTGTCTTCGGCATTGCAAGGCGGGTTCCTCCTCCGAATACTTCATAGAAGGTTTTGAACACTAGGATAGTGTCCGGCTCTGCAAAACAAGTTCCACATAACACGTAGAGAGAATAATTTTTGCACAGATCTGCTGACGTATTCCACGGCGTGACATCACACCACGGCCAGGCCTTTATATGAATCGTTTTTTACCGTTCCACCTTAGCGCGCTTAGCGAGGCGGTTTCCTTGGCACGCCTCATCAAAGCATAGATCGTGCCCCTTATTCCGGGATTCCCATCAATACGGACGTGGGTAACCCAACTGCGTCTGCCGGCACGCCTCCTCCATCAAAGGCGAGTCCTAATCGACCACGGGGTGGGATCTTGGTATTCAACCTCTTTATAATGAGACCAAGGCCCTCTTCTTTTTACACTCTCCATCGAGTTCGCCTCGCGCTTCGAGTTCTAACACCCAAAGCTTCAGATTTAGGTGCTTCGGACCTTCGACGATGTCCGGCTCCGACCAAAGACGGGCCGATGGATGTCCTCTTCCGTCACGAGAAGAAGATGTGCTAAAGCTGTAGACGCTAGGTATCTAACCGGGCGAGATCTCGCATAGGCTACCTGCTCCAGGCAGGTCATTCCCACTCCCGAGCCCGGGCGAGAACGTGGTGTTCGTGTCTCACTTCCTTTGGGGTTTAGGCTTCCGACGGATCCCTTTGTGCGGGGGCTCATGTTTTATTATGGGCTGGATTTCCATGACTTGAATCTGGAGTCCTTCCTACTTATCTCGTCATTCATTGTTGTATGTGAGGCCTTCCTTCATATTACCCCCCACTTTGGATTGTGGCTCAAGACCTTCAAGGTGGAGCCAAAGATGATCGGGGGGCAACAAGCAGAGTGCGGAAGGGCGGTCATAAGCAAATGTGCTGATGCTCCATGGCCCGAGGGCTCTTTTCAAGAGGAGCTTGGTTTGTGGCAACGGGAGTGGTTTTACATCACCGCTCCCAGGGGCACCAAATGGGTGGCGCCCCCGCCTTCCGCCAGTCCACCACAACGGCCGGGCAAGGCCATGGGTCAACAAGGGGCTCGACTGGGGGCCGTCCAAGGACGTTCCTTTGCTGCAGGGCCGTATTCGAGACCTCCAAGAAAGAGAGATCAATCTGGTTGTAGTGGCGCAGGTTATGTTAATCCGGTGCCTTCTGCCCTGCAAACGTCGCCCACTCCGCCTGTGGGAATTTAATCCGGAGGGACCACGAGCTCTCCAAAATTTTATGGGCACGACGCCCGTGGAGATGTATAAACTGTTCTTCGGATCACAAGAGAAGTGTCCGGACCTGACTGAGGACGCAGGACTAAGCTGCAACCGCCCAGATACTCAAGTAAGTAGTCCTGTAACCGGACAAGCTGTTCATTTATTTATCATATATATATGCCCTTTAAAGGAGCCGTTTCTTGAACAGGAGTGGATAGCCAAGGCAAAGTTAATAAGGTGTGCGGCTCCCCTCCCAGAGACCACGCCGGATCCCATGCTGACCAATATGTTGAAGGCCGCGCCTTTTGAAGAAGGCGAAGGGGGGAGCGGGGAAGCAACTGCCTTTACGAAGGAGGCTATCAAGGAAGGTGGGATTAAAAGTCCCATCTTTCGAGGAGAGAAGAGGACCGCTTCGGAAGATCCGGAGGTCAAGGCCTCAAAGAGGGGGAAAGAATCTTCGTCAAAGAGTCCGGCGCTGGGAAGTGACCCAGCCGCACTATTTCCCCAAGGGGATCAGCCCTCCAGCGAGCCGTAAGTAAAAAGAAGGGGTCTTGTAAATAAGGAACATCCCTGTATTTATTTCTAAGGATAACCGAAATTGTACCTTGTAGTTCGGATCTCAGCCCTTCTCAGTGAGCTCGTCTTCGGGGATCTTCTTCGGAGATGATGGAGAGCGAAACGCCTCCACTGTCGCACCCTCATGTAGGCGGACGACCCCGAGGTGTCGCCGCGAGGGTTCCCCAAGTCCGGGCGAGGCCGGAAGGTCCAGCGCCAATCGGCGTGCGGTCGGAGGAGCTGAAGAATCTGCCGGGCGGCGGTTATCTCGTAAGATCACCGTGCTCTAATGGGTACGGTGATTGAAAGAATTGCATCCACGGAGAGCGGATTGCATGAAGCCGTCAGAAGCTTACTGACGGGGTTCGAGGTACGCAAAAATGATGTACCTTCTGATAGTTATGCATATAGAATGTGCCCTGTATAGATAGTAGCCCCTGAGACTCGGTATGTTGTCAAAGTTGACAGCGTGCCGAGGATCAAAATCTCAGTTATAACATATCGCCGCTCCTAAACAGGTGGCAGGGCGTCCGATGGCCAGCCGGACTGGTGAATATGCCGAACTAAAGCGGCAACTTGACGAGGCGGATGCGGACATCGCGCTGGTTAATAAACGGTTTGACGAGTCACAAGGTATGCGACTTTTATGCGGACACCTGGTAAGGGAGCTTGACGCCCATGTCTTACTATTTTTATGCTTAATGCAGATGGCGCCATTGTGGAGGAGCTATGGCGGTAGTCGCCGAGCGAAAGAGCAAGCCAGAAATAGTAATGCGGCCGCTTTAAGGGCGGCCAAGAGCTAAAAGATTTAACGGGCTGCTCACCGCCAAGCAAAGAGGAATTGGCCGATATGGCCGTAAAGTTGAAGAATACTACCGATCGCTGCGAGGTTCTTGAAAAGAACGCCAAGCGGAGCAAGAGGGATCGAAAAGGCCGCCGCCGAATCCAAGGATGCCCGTTCGGCTTTGAGAGCTGCCAAGGAGGAGCTGAGTCAGGCCGGGGCAATTGCGGCTAGAAAACCGTTTCTGCTGCGGAGGAAATATACGGATCCAAAGTATGCTCAATTGGACAAGTTGTGGAGTTCGGAGGATGCTTATCTGGATATAGCAGCGACCGCTGCGGACGCGATTGAGCACTTCCGAGGAAAGAAGGGGCACAGAAGGGAAGAGTTATATTGGTCGCAATTCCATAGTCCGGAGCGTCTTCTTCCGTTGACCGATCGGTTGGCCGAATGGGTCGAGCTGAATCAACTATCCAGACTTGGGCCGAGCTGAATCGACTATCCGGACTTGCCATGAAGCATGTCATGACTCATTTGTGGCCGGGCGGACCCCAGCCGAAGAGTTATTTTGGTTTAGTGAAGCAGTTCCTTGGTGCGGTATCACAGACGACGCAATGAGGCGGTCGGCGTGTATTGAGGGAGCGCGGATGGCTCGCCCGTGTCCGCACATACCGGGCAGATATGAAGGCCACCGACGTTGCATCCCAAGATTCGGACAACAGCCGAGTACCGCCGAGCACTACTTTGAGGAAGTTCCTGCAGGCGCTTGCTTAATAGAGACGCAGTGCTCAAGGATATTATGTTTAAATGACATGTATGATTTGTGAAAACAATGTTTCAATATGATATAAGAGCTTTTTATACTTGTGCGTTCAAGTAGTAAACTACTCCTCAGGCGGCCGCTTATGTATATGTATATATAACTCGAAAGATGGCAGTCCTTGGTTTCAGCCCCACGCACATAGTGCGGGGGGTTTGCAAAGAAGGCGCTTTTTCACACTTAATCCAACGCCTTGGTCCTGTTAAGGAGGTGGTAGCATAGCAAACTAGGCAACCGGACTATAATGCTTTATCACTTTCACTTAGCCATAGGAGTTCGAGGGTGGGGCTACTATATAGCCTCGGGGCACCGCACTCTCCCGAATTCGGGTGCGTATGTGCTGACCGAAAACCGGTCCTTCGTTAATGCGGAGGAATCCTAAACATTCGATGAGTCATCGAGTGGTTGACCAGTCTCTCGCTATATCATGACAACAGTTTTTGGCTTTCTCTCTTTGAGGTGCTCGCCCGCCGAACCGGGCACAATCGCAGTAGTTCTCCACAGTGCCGCGTTAGCCGATAGAACGGAACGTAAGGCAGCAAAACATGTGAGCCGGGCAAACCCAACATTTGACCAAAGACATGATTCGAGCTGATGCACATAAGGCCTAACTTCGAGACGCCGAATACTCCCTAAGGTATTCGGTCTTTATAAAACGGGCAGAATAATGCCCTAAGCCCCCGTGTCCGTGTACGCATAAAAATTGCAGTGCGGCCAATGCCAAGACGCCAGCCTCCTCGATTATAGTAAGAAACCGGGATGTATATCAACAAGAGACAATAAAAAGGTTTACACAGGTCTTAATCTGAAAAGAACCCTTGCAATGGGTCCTCATCGCACGCGTCTGCGCTGTGTCTCCGCAGCCGTGATCCTGGACGGGTGTAGCACGTTGTTCATCTCTAAAAGAGAGGAACTTAGTTTAAAAAGGAAAAAGATCGTGCGAAAGATGTACTTTATATTAAATAAACAGAGTACGATTCGAAGAAGTGAATAAGATTGAGCTTTATTGTCTCTTGTGATACATGCATGCAGCCCCTTGTATGGGGGTATGCCGCTAGTAGGCGTTGGACTCGTCTAGTCGTGTCTGGGGTTTGGACGACCAATTCAGGTTCTTTGACTAGCGGAGCCGGATAGGTGTGGGGCTGTCAAGGCAGTCTCACGTTCCTCCGTGCTCAAGTAACACTTAATACTCCCTTTTAATGAGATGATGCCGCGTGGACCGAGCATTTTAAGTGTGAAAGATGCATAATGCGGTATTGCGTTAAAGCGGGCGAAAGCTTCACGTCCCAATAGTGCTTGATGGCTACTTTTAAATGGGGCGACATGGAAGACTAACTTTTCGCGGCGGAAGTTGTCGGATGGACCGAACACAACTTCTAGTAGTAGGGAGCCCGTACAATGGGCATAAGGGCCTGGCATTACCCCTTTAAAGGAGGTGTTGCTATGGCGAGTTTTGGTTGGGCCTATCCCCATCCTGCGGACTGTGTCCTGATATATCAGGTTTATGTCACTGCCACACACCATGAGGACTTGTTTAAATTGGAATCCGTCAATTATAGGATCCAATATCAAGGCAGTCCATCCTGCGTTCCGGATACTTTCGGAATAGTCCCGATGGTCGAAGGTGATTGGTTTTGACAACCAGTGTGCGGCGCGCATTTTAGTAGGCGTCGCTCTGTTTTTCCCTTTGATCACGTGAAGTGAGTTTACTGTTTTAACCTGTTGTGGGAAATTTTTTTGTTTTCCGGGGCTCTACTTGTGGTGCTCGTCATCATCTTCACTTGGTGTGTCAAGCCCCTTGTGTTCGGCGTTGAGTCTGCCGGACTGTTTGAAGACCCAACAATTTCGGTGGGTATGGTTTGCAGGCCTCCCGGGAGTACTGTGGATTTGACATATCTTATCCAAAATTTTGTTTAAGTTGGATAGCTCATCGCTATTGTCCTGAAGGGGCAGTTTTTTATTGTTCTGCCGTGAGCTTTTGAATCTGGCATTGACGGCCGCGCTCTTTGGACCGTTCCTTTTAATCCGGCGCTGGTCCTTGTAGCGCCGTGGTTTCCCGTTTCCATCCCTGACGTCGGATGTACTTGGGTCGCTGGTGCTGCATCTTGCTAGCCAGCTATCCTCTCCCGCGCAAAAGCGAGTCATGAGGCTTGTTAATGCGGCCATTGTTCTTGGCTTTTCTTGGCCGAGGTGTCTGGCGAGCCATTCGTCTCGGACGTTGTGTTTGAAGGCTGCTAAGGCTTCGGCGTCCGACAGTCGACTATTTGGTTCTTTTTAGTAAGGAACCTGTTCCAGAATTTCCGGGCTGACTCTCCGGCTGTTGAGTTATGTGACTTAGATCGTCTCAGATCCGGAGGGCGGACATAGGTCCCCTGAAAATTTGCCCAAAACGCATCCTCGAGCTCTTCCCAGCTTCCAGTGGTATTTTCGGGGAGGTTTTTAAGCCAATGCCGAGCTGGCCCTTTGAGTTTGAGGGGTAAGTATTTTGTGGCGTGGAGATCGTCTCCTCTAGCCATGTGTATGTGGAGGATGTAATCCTCGATCCAGACTCCAGGGTCTGTTGTTCCGTCGTATGCATCTATGTTTACGGGCTTGAATCTCACCGGAAATTCATGATCCAAAGACCTCATCGGTGAAACATAGGGGTGTGCGCGCCCTGTATTTGGGTGTGCCGTGATGTTCGGATACTTGGCGTGTTGCATTGCTTTGAAGAGCTTGCTTTCTCAGCCCATAGATGGACCTAATCGGCCATCCTTTTGATGCGAATCCTTATGCGGATCGCATACCGCTTGTGTCTTGGCGCCTTTGCCGCTCTGTTTTTTGCCGTGGGTCGCCCATCCGACCGGTGGCCGCCTTTACTTTTTGATTGTGGTGGCTCTAAGGCCTCCTCATCAAATTCGGGCAGTAGCTTTCTTTTGGGTAGCTCTTTGTTCGCGATCGTCCGCCAGATTTGTCTCAAGGGTGTTGAATACTTTGCTCCATCGATCCTCGAGTGCATCTTCCGCTGTTTTGAGCTTCCGCTTCGCTTTTTCAGGCTACGCAGCGGTGGCGACGAGCCTTTTTCGAGGTTATTTTGCTCCAACAATTTGTCCGCGTGAGATCGTCCGGACCGTTGTCTTCGCCAGGACGGGTTGTTTATCCAAGTTGTCTTGTTCGGACGATTGCTCGATAGCATGTTTGTCGCCCACCGTTCGCCTCGCTCTATGGCTGGGTCTCTGTTGAGGCGGGACTTGGTTCGGGCGTTTACGTTGCCATTTTGACTGCCGAGGATTTATCCTTCAGAAGCGCCCCGTTGTTCCTCGTCTTCATTTCCTTTAGGTGTATCCACCATGTATACATCATGGGATGAAGTCGTTGTCCAGCATCCTATAGGCGCTGGTTCATGGTTGTCTCCTACATCGTCATCCATACCGTCGATGTCTTCAGAGTCGAAATCGAGCACGTTGTGTAAGCTTTCGACAGTGGCTACGAAGTGGGTGGTGGGTGGGCGTTGAATTTCTTCGTCGTCCGCATCCCAACCTTCCTGTTCATAGTCCGGCCAGGGCTCTCCGGATAAAGAGAGAGTCTTTAGTGAATTCAGGATGTCGCCAAAGGGCGAGTGCTGAAAGATGTCCGCGGCAGTGAACTCCATGACCGGCGCCCAATCGGATTCGGACAAGGGGGCGCTGAGGGTTCGGAGTCCGGAGAGGAGTCCGCACCGGAGTCGAGGTCTTCGCAGCGACAGGGATGGAGTTTGGCTCAATCGCCATAGAGATTGTAGCCCCGAGGCGGTGTCCAACCACTCGCCCTCGATCGGGGAATCCGCCCGGATTAAGGGTCGGAGCGGATAGGTGCGGCCTGTGGCAATCGCTCGGCCGCAGAGCTAGATCATGCCCATCGAGACAAAGGCGGCACGCTTGGTCACGCTGCTCGAATCCGCCAAAGATCAAGTCTCCGCGGATATCGGCCGCACAGTTCAAACTTCCAAATCTGACCTGATGGCTGTGGGCGTAGCTTAATCTGCTCCAGATGGCTGCTTAATTGCCCGCAGGTGCAAAGCTACCGAATACGAAGATTTGTCCGGGGAGAAAAGTCTCACCCTAGACCGCGTCGTTGTTGATGATCGAAGGAGCCATCGGGCCTATCGGTGACGACATAGAGGAACTCTCAATGAAAGCACGAATGTCGGTGTCAAAACCGGCGGATCTCGGGTAGGGGGTCCCGAACTGTGCGTCTAGGCGGATGGTAACAGGAGACAAGGGACACGATGTTTTTACCCAGGTATGGGCCCTCTCGATGGAGGTAATACCCTACTCCTGCTTGATTAATATTGATGATATGGGTAGTACAAGAGTAGATCTACCACGAGATCAAGGAGGCTAAACCCTAGAAGCTAGCCTATGGTATGATTGTTGTTCGTCCTACGGACTAAAAACCTCCGGTTTATATAGACACTAGATAGGTTAGGTTTACACAGAGTCGGTTACAATGGTAGGAGATCTACATATCCGTATCGCCAAGCTTGCCTTCCACGCCAAGGAAAGTCCCATCCGGACACGGGACGAAGTCTTCAATCTTGTATCTTCATAGACTTGGAGTCCGGCCACGATGATAGTTCGGCTATCCGGACACCCCCTAGTCCAGGACTCCCTCAATCTTCATCTTGATTTTCATAGGAATTGGAAGAACATGCTTTAATAAAGACATCTTTGGAAGCACGCATCCTAGCGGTTCTTTGTTTGCACTCATCAATGGAAATTCTCATAGCTTTGAGAGACTCATTGATATCATGCTTAGGAGGAGTAGATCTAAGCTTTAAAGAATCAACCTCAAGAGAAATTCTATCAATGTTCCTAGCCAAATCATCAACTTTAAGCAATTTCTCTTGAAGCAAAGCATTAAAATTCTTTTGCGAACTCATAAATTCTTTAACACTAGTCTCAAATTCAGAGGGCATCTTATTAAAATTTCCATAAGAATTGTTGTAGGAATTTCCATAATTATTAGAGGAATTACTAGGATAAGGCCTAGGATTAAAATTCCCTCTATACGCGTTGTTACCAAAATTATTCCTACCAACAAAAATCACATCCATAGATTCATTATTATTCTCAATCAAAGTAGATAAAGGCATATCATTAGGATCAGAAGAAACACTCTTAGTAGCAAATAATTTCATAAGTTCATCCATCTTTCCACTCAAAACATTAATTTCTTCTATCGCATGCACTTTTTTATTAGTAGATCTTTTAGTGTGCCATTGAGAATAATTAACCATAATATTATCTAGAAGTTTAGTAGCATCTCCTAAAGTGATTTCCATAAAAGTGCCTCCTGCGGCCGAATCTAAAAGATTTCTAGAAGCAAAATTTAATCCGGCATAAAAGTTTTGTATAATCATCCACAAGTTCAGTTTAGTAGCATCTCCTAAAGTGATTTCCATAAAAGTGCCTCCTGCGGCCGAATCTAAAAGATTTCTAGAAGCAAAATTTAATCCGGCATAAAAGTTTTGTATAATCATCCACAAGTTCAAACCATGAGTAGGACAATTACGTATCATTAATTTCATTCTCTCCCAAGCTTGTGCAACATGTTCATGATCAAGTTGCTTAAAATTCATAATATCATTCCTAAGAGAGATAATCTTAGCGGGAGGAAAATACTTAGACATAAAAGCATCTTTGCACTTGTTCCAAGAATCAATACTATTTTTAGGCAGAGATGAAAACCACGCTTTAGCACGATCTCTAAGCTTAAAAAGGAAATAGCTTCAACTTAACGACATCATTATCGACATCTTTTTCTTTTGCATATCACATAAATCAACGAAGTTATTCAGATGAGTAGCGGCATCTTCACTAGGAAGGCCGTGAATTGATCTTTCATAACAAGATTCAACAAAGCAGTATTGATTTCACAAGATTCAAGATTGGCAAGAGGAGCAATCGGAGTGCTAAGGAAATCATTATTATTGGTATTGGTGAAGTCACACAATTTGGTAGTATCTTGAGCCATCGCGATGGACAAGCAATCCAACACACGAGCAAACAAAAGGCAAGTGAAAAAAGGCAAACGGGAAAAGAGGAGGAGATTGGGAAAGAGAGGGCGAATAAAGCGGCAAGGGTGAAGTGGGGAGAGGAAAACGAGAGGCAAATGGCAAATAATGTAATGCGGAGATAGGGATTGTGATGGGTAATTGGTATGGTGCTTGACTTGCTCTTGCGTGAGCCTCCAAGAACGGGCGCAGGAAATTCTTCTTGCTACCTCTTGAGCACTGCGTTGGATTTCCAAGAGAGAAGATGATGCGGCAAAGTAGCGTAAGTATTTCCCTCAGCTTTTGAGAACCAAGGTATCAATCCAAGAGGAGGCCACGCACAAGTCCCTCAGACTGCACAAAACAATAGCTCCTGCAACCAACGCGATTAGGGGTTGTCAATCCCTTCACGGTCACTTACGAGAGTGGGATCTGATAGAGATGATAAATAATATTTTTGGTATTTTTGGTATAGAGATGCAAAGTAAAAAAGTAAAAGGCAAAGTAAAAACAAAACAAGTATTAAAGTAATGGAGATTGATATGATGAGAATAGACCCCGGGGCCATAGGTTTCACTAGTGGCTTCTCTCAAGAGCATAAGTATTCTACGGTGGGTGAACAAATTACTGTTGAGCAATTGACAGAATTGAGCATAGTTATGAGAATATCTAGGTATGATCATGTATATAGGCATCATGTCCGAGACAAGTAGACCGACTCATGCCTGCATCTACTACTATTACTCCACTCATCGACCGCTATCCAGCATGCATCTAGAGTATTAAGTTAAAAACAGAGTAACGCCTTAAGCAATATGACATGATGTAGAGGGATAAATTCATGCAATATGATAAAAACCCCATCTTGTTATCCTCGATGACAGCAATACAATATGTGTCTTGCTGCCCTTATACATCGGGAAAGGACACCGCAAGATTGAACCCAAAGCTAAGCACTTCCCCATTGCAAGAACTACCAATCTAGTTGGCCAAACCAAACGGATAATTCGAAGAGACTTGCAAAGATAACCAATCATACATAAAAGAATTCAGACAAGATTCAAATATTATTCATAGATAATCTGGATCATAAACCCACAATTCATCGGTCTCAACAAACACACCGCAAAAAAGAAGATTACATCGAATAGATCTCCACGACGAGGGGGAGAACATTGTATTGAGATCCAAAAAGATAGAAGAAGCCATCTAGCTACTAGCTATGGACCCAAGGTCTGAAGTAAACTACTCACACTTCATCGGAGGGGCTATGGTGATGATGTAGAAGCCCTCCGTGGTGGATGCCTCCCATGGAACTCCTAACAGGCCCCAAGATGGGATCTCGTGGATACAGGAAGTTGCGGCGGTGGAATTAGGTTTTGGCTCCTGTTACGATCGCTTGGAGGCAATGAGGTATATATAGGAGGAAGGAGTACGTCGGTGGAGCAACAGGGGGCCATGAGGGCGGCGGCGCGCCTAGGAGGGCGCCCTCCACCTCGTGACCGCCTCTTTTGTTCCTTGGAGTAGGGTCCAAGTCTCTGGATCACGCTCGGTGAGAAAATCACGTTCCCGAAGGTTTCATTCCGCTTGGATTTCGTTTGATATTCCGCTTTCTTCAAACACCGAAATAGGCAAAAACAGCAATTTCGGGTTGGGCCTCCGGTTAATAGGTTAGTCCCAAAAATAATATAAAAGTGGAAAATAAAGCCCAATATAGTCCAAAACAGTAGATAAAGTAGCATGGAGCAATCAAAAATTATAGATACGTTGGAGACGTATCACCCCCTACTACTCCCACCGCTGGCCAGGCCATCCCTCTACTCACCCACACCCCTTGTTATTCTGCAGCGACGGCAGCCTCACACCGCAGCGAACCAGTGAACCCTCATACTCATCTACGCGTGGGCATCCACTGCCGCTTCTTCCCGGCTCGCGTCGCCCCTTCCTAGGCCTCACTGTCGCCCACCGCCTCGTGCTCTCAAATGACGTGGTCAACGTGGTCAAGGAACGACTTCCATCGAAGAGTATCAGACGTGGAGAGGCTGATAGCTGGGTCCACGGCAGCCGCAAGGAAGTGCCTCCGTATTACGTGGAAAATAATTATTCCTCCACCTGACAGCAGGGACCCACCGGATGGGCCACTGTATTTGGCGAAAAAATGTTTCCCCCTGACTGCTGGGACCCACCGGACGGGCCACCATATTTTGCTAAAAAACGTTACCCCCGCTGTCAGCTCGGACCCACCGGAAGTGCCTCCTTATTACGCACAAAAAAATGAATACTCCCCCTGCTACTTGGGACCCACCTTGGTGGGTGGCTGACTTGTTGGCCTACTAAGTTGACGGGGACGGAGTGCTTTGTCAACTTAGTCAATATGAACGATTCTAGCTGCAGTGACCGTACGATGTCCATCCAATGGCCGTAGTGCTTCTTCAACCTCTGGTCTTCTTGCTCCAGCCGCCCAAAGCAGCGCCGGTCGTGCCGCATGCTCCTGCCTCCCGTGGCCGGCTGTGCTGCCGCGGAGGCCTCACCGCCCCCTACTATTCCTGCCGCTGGTGAGGCCCTGCGGCGACGGTAGCCTCACACCGAAGTCGAACCAGTGAACCCTCGTACTCCTCTCCGTGCGGGGTTCCACTGCAGCGTCTTTCTCGGCTCCGCGTCATCCCCTTCCTAGGCCTCGCCGTCGTCCACCGCCCTGGTGCTCTCGGCGCGGTGTGGTCAACGTGGTCAAGGAACGGCTTCCATCGGACGTGGATCAGACGTGGAGAGGTCGATACCGGGTCCACGGCCGCAGCAAGGAAGTGCCTCCTTATTACGTGCAAAATAAATATTCCTCTGCCTGACAATGGGGACCCACCAGACGGGCCACCGTATTTCACGGAAAAAACGTTTCCCCCTGACTGCTGGGACACACCAGCTACATCTTCGCACGCAAGGAAGTGCGTCCGGGCAAAAAAATGATTTTCCCCCTGGCTGCTGGGACCCACCAGCTACATCTTCGCTCGCAAGGAAGTGCTCGGTCGGGACCCACCTGGTCAAGCGCACGAAGCGTTGTCATTCGTCGCGAACGTGTATGTACATACCGGTCGATGTAGAGGCGCCAGACGCCAGAAAGCGTAGACGCACGTAGCATGTACACGTACGTACAGCGGACAGGGTGCAAGAAAGTAAATACGGCCACGTACGTACATACGGGCGGGGTCTCAAACGCCTACTCACACATACGTACGGCCAGGGCTCGTGTACATGGCTGGGTCGGAACGGAGAAGCAGCGTCGTCGTCGTGTTCATGGGGGGCCAACTGGCTGGGCCGGAACGGAATGCGTCGTCGTGTTCTCCGAGAGGGCTTGGACGGAACAGCCGATGGAAACGAGGCCTGGCGTACCGTAGAATGGAGGAAACGGCCTTGTGTTTGACCGGCCACGTTCGAAACGGGATCCTGTTCATCGGGAGGGGTCTGGCTTATGACAAAACGGAGGAAACGGACCTCCTACGGTCGAAACGGGGGTCTTGTTGATCGGGAGGGGTGTGGCGTACCGCAAAACAGAGGAAACGGACTTGTGTTGGAGCGCTACGGTCAAAACGGGGGTCCTGTTCATCGGGAGGGGTGTGGCATACCGCAAAACAGGACTCCACGAGATACTATTCATCTCCACCGTCGACCCCCTCCAGCCTCCACGGGCTACTATTCATCCACCGTCGACCTCCTCCAGCTTCCACCTGTGACTGTTCATCCACGGGCTCCTGTTCATCCAGCCTCCACCGCGCGCTACTCCACCGGCTATTGTTCAACCAGCCCTCTCCATGGGCTCCTGTTCAACCAACCCTCCACGGGCTATTGTTCATCCAGCCCTCCACCGTCTACTGTGTTGGGGAACGTAGCAATTTCAAAAAAATTCCTACGCACACATAGGATCATGGTGATGCATAGCAACGAGAGGGGAGAGTGTTGTCCACGTACCCTCGTAGACCGAAAGCGGAAGCATTAGCACAACACGGTTGATGTAGTCCGTACGTCTTCACGATCCGACCGATCCAAGTACCGAACGTACGGCACCTCCGAGTTCAGCACATGTTCAGCTCGATGACGTCCCACGAACTCCGATCCAGCCGAGCTTCGAGGGAGAGTTCCGTCAGCATGATGGCGTGATGACGGTGATGATGTTGCTACCGACGCAGGGCTTCGCCTAAGCACCGCTACAATATGATCGAGGTGGATTATGGTGGAGGGGGGCACCGCACACGGCTAAGAGATCAAGTGATGAATTGTTGTGTCTAGAGGTGCCCCCTGCCCCCGTATCTAAAGGACCAGGGGGAGGAGGCGGCCGGCCAGGAGAGGGCGCGCCAGGGAGGAGTCCTACTCCTACCGGGAGTAGGACTCCCTCTTTTCCTAGTTGGAGTAGGAGGGGGAAAGGAAGGGAAGGAGAGAGGAGGAAGGAAAGGGGGGTGCCGCCCCCCCTCCCTCCTTGTCCTATTCGGACTAGAGGGGGAGGGGGGCGCGGCAAGCCCCAGCCGCCCCTCCTCTTCTCCACTAAGGCCCATCTTGGCCCATTAAACTCCCCGGGGTTCGGTAACCCCGGTACTCTAAGATATGTCCGAAACTCCCCGAAACCATTCTCGTGTCCGAACATAGTCGTCCAATATATCGATCTTTACGTCTCAACCATTTTGAGACTCCTCATCATGTCCGTGATCATATCTGGGACTCCGAACTACCTTCGGTACATCAAAACACAAAAACTCATAATACCGATCGTCACCGAACTTTAAGCGTGCAGACCCTACGGGTTCGAGAACTATGTAGACATGACCGAGACACGTCTTCGGTCAATAACCAATAGCGGAACTTGGATGATCATATTGGCTCCTACATATTCTACGAATATCTTTATCGGTCAAACCGCATAACAACATACGTTCTTCCCTTTGTCATCGGTATGTTACTTGCCCGAGATTCGATCGTCGATATCTCAATACCTAGTTCAATTTCATTACCGGCAAGTCTCTTTACTCGTTTCGTAATGCATCATCCTACAACTAACTCATTAGTCACATTGCTTGCAAGGCTTATAGTGATGTGCATTACCGAGAGGGCCCAGAGATACCTCTCCGACAATCGGAGTGACAAATCCTAATCCCGAAATACGCCAACTCAACAAGTTCCTTCGGAGACACCTATAGAGCACCTTTATAATCACCCAGTTATGTTGTGACGTTTGGTAGCACACAAAGTGTTCCTCCGGTAAATGGGAGTTGCATAATCTCATAGTCATAGGAACATGTATAAGTCATGAAGAAAGCAATAGCAACATACTAAACGATCAAGTGCTAAGCTAATGGAATGGGTCAAGTCAATCACATCATTCACCTAATGATGTGATCCCATTAATCAAATGACAACTCATGTCCATGGTTAGGAAACTCAACCATCTTCGATTAACGAGCTAGTCAAGTAGAGGCATACTAGTGACACTATGTTTGTCTATGTATTCACACATGTATTATGTTTCCGGTTAATACAATTCTAGCATGAATAATAAACATTTATCATGATATGAGGAAATAAATAATAAATTTATTATTGCCTCTAGGGCATATTTCCTTCAATCTCCCACTTTCACTAGAGTCTATAATCTAGATTACACAGTAATGATTCTAACACCCATGGAGTTTTGGTGCTGATCATGTTTTGCTCGTGGAAGGGGCTTAGTCAACGGGTCTGCAACATTCAGATCCGTATGTATCTTGCAAATCTCTATGTCTCCCAAGGACTTGGTCCCAGATGGAATTGAAGCGTCTCTTGATGTGCTTGGTTCTCTTGTGAAATCCGGATTCCTTTGTCAAGGCAATTGCACCAGTATTGTCACAAAAGATTTTCATTGGACCCGATGCACTAGGTATGACACCTAGATCAGATATGAACTCCTTCATCCAGACTCCTTCATTTGCTGCTTCCGAAGCAGCTATGTACTCTACTTCACACATAGATCCTGCCACGACGCTTTGTTTAGAACTGCACCAACTGACAGCTCCACCGTTCAATGTAAACACGTATCTGGTTTGCGATTTAGAATCGTCTGGATCAGTGTTAAAGCTTGCATCGACGTAACCATTTATGACTAGCTCTTTGTCACCTCCATAAACGAGAAACATACCCTTATTCCTTTTCAGGTATTTCAGGATGTTCTTGACCGTTGTCCAGTGATCCACTTCTGGATTACTTTGGTACCTCCCTGCTAAGCTAATAGCAAGGCACACATCAGGTCTGGTACACAGCATTGCATACATGATAGAGCCTGTGGTTGAAGCATAGGGAACATCTTTCATTTTCTCTCTATCTTCTGCAGTGGTCGGGCATTGAGTCTGACTCAACTTCACACCTTGTAACACAGTTAAGAACCCTTTCTTTACTTGACCCATTTTGAAATTTTTCGAAACTTTGTCAAGGTATGTGCTTTGTGAAAGTCCTATCAAGCGTCTTGATCTATCTCTATAGATCTTGATGCCCAATACATAAGCAGCTTCACCGAGGTCTTTCATTGAAATTTTTTATTCAAGTATCCTTTTATGCTATCCAGAAATTCTATATCATTTCCAATCAGTAATATGTCATCCACATATAATATTAGAAATGCTATAGAGCTCCCACTCACTTTCTTGTAAATACAGGCTTCTCCAAAAGTCTATATAAAACCATATGCTTTGATCACACTATAAAAAAGTTTATTCCGACTCCGAGAGGCTTGCACCAGTCCATAAATAGATCGCTGGAGCTTGCACACTTTGTTAGCTCCCTTTGGATCGATGAAACCTTCCGGTTGCATCATATACAACTCTTCTTCCAGAAATCCATTCAGGAATGCAGTTTTGACATCCATTTTCCAAATTTCATAATCATAAAATGTGGCAATTGCTAGCATGATTCGGACAGACTTAAGCATCGCTACAGGTGAGAAGGTCTCATCGTAGTCAATTCCTTGAACTTGTCAAAAACTTTTGCAACAAGTTGAGCTTT
This sequence comes from Aegilops bicornis, assembly GCA_021605145.1. NCBI lineage: Eukaryota > Viridiplantae > Streptophyta > Magnoliopsida > Poales > Poaceae > Aegilops > Aegilops bicornis. The sequence continues at coordinate 678,681,572 of CM038673.1, read as the reverse complement.
GTAGACAGTAATGTTACCATCAACGTCAGTCTTCTTCTTGAAGATCCATTTATTCTCTATGGCTTGCCGATCATCGGGCAAGTCAACCAAAATCCACACTTTGTTCTCATACATGGATCCCATCTCAGATTTCATGGCCTCAAGCCATTTTGCGGAATCTTGGCTCACCATCGCTTCTTCATAATTTGTAGGTTTGCCTTGGTCAAGTAACATGACCTACAGAATAGGATTACTGTACCACTATGGTGTGGATCTTACTCTGGTTGACCTACGAGGTTCAGTAGCAACTTGATCTGAAGTTTCATGATCAATATCATTAGCTTCCTCACTAATTGGTGTAGATGTCACAGGAACCGGTTTCTGTGATGAACTACTTTCCAATAAGGGAGCAGGTACAGTTACCTCATCAAGTTCTACTTTCCTCCCACTCACTTATTTCGAGAGAAACTCCTTTTTTAGAAAGGATCCATTCTTAGCAACGAATGTCTTGCCTTCGGATCTGTGACAGAAGGTGTACCCAACAGTTTCCTTAGGGTATCCTATGAAGACACATTTCTCCGATTTGGGTTCGAGCTTATCAGGTTGAAGCTTTTTCACATAAGCATCGCAGCCCCAAACTTAAAGAAACGATAACTTTGGTTTCTTGCCAAACAACAATTCATAAGGCGTCGTCTCAACGGATTTTGATAGTGCCCTATTTAACATGAATGCGGCTGTCTCTAAAGCATAACCCCAAAATGATAGCGGTAAATCAGTAAGAGAAATCATAGATCGCACCATATCTATTAAAGTATGATTACGACGTTCGGACACACCATTACGCTGTGGTGTTCCGGGTGGCGTGAGTTGCGAAACTATTCCGCATTGTTTCAAATGTAGACCAAACTCATAACTCAAATATTCTCCTCCACGATCAGATCGTAGAAATTTTATTTTCTTGTTACGGTGATTTTCCACTTCACTCTGAAATTCTTGGAACTTTTCAAATGTTTCAGACGTATGTTTCATTAAGTAGATATACCCACATCTGCTCAAATCATCTGTGAAGGTGAGAAAATAATGATACCCGCCGCGAGCCTCAACATTCATCGGACCACATACATCAGCATGTATGATATCCAACAAATCTGTTGCTCGCTCCATTGTTCCGGAGAACGTCGTTTTAGTCATCTTGCCCATAAGGCATGGTTCGCAAGTACTAAGTGATTCATAATCAAGTGATTCCAAAAGTCCATCAGTATGGAGTTTCTTCATGCGCTTTACACCAATATGACCTAAACGGCAGTGCCACAAATAAGTTGCACTATCATTATCAACTCTACATCTTTTGGCTTCAACATTATGAATATGTGTATCACTACTATCGAGATTCAACAAAAATAGACCATTCTTCAAGGGTGCATGACCATAAAAGATATTACTCATATAAATAGAACAACCATTATTCTCAGATTTAAATGAATAACCGTCTCGCATCAAACAAGATCCAGATATAATGTTCATGCTCAACGCTGGCACCAAATAACAATTATTTAGGTCTAAAACTAATCCTGAAGGTAGATGTAGAGGCAGCGTGCCGACGGCGATCACATCGACTTTGGAACCATTTCCCACGTGCATCGTCACCTCGTCCTTAGCCGCCTTCGCTAATCCATAGTCCCTGCTTCGAGTTGCAAATATTAGCAATGTAACCAATATCAAATACCCAAAAGCTATCATGCGAGCTCTAGTAAGGTACACATCAATAACATGTATATCACATATACCTTTGTTCACCTTGCCATCCTTCTTATCCGCCAAATACTTGAGGCAGTTCCGCTTCAAAGGTCCTTCTTCTTGCAAGAGAAGCACTGGGCCTCGTGCTTAGGTCCAGACTTGGGTTTCTTCTCTTGAGCAGCAACTTGTTTGTCGTTCTTCTTGAAATTCCCCTTCTTCTTCCCTTTACCCTTTTTCTTGAAACTGGTGGTCTTGTTGACCATCAACACTCGATGCTCCTTCTTGATTTCTACCTCCGCAGCCTTTAGCATCGCGAAGAGCTCAGGAATTGTCTTATCCATCCCTTGCATATTATAGTTCATCACGAAGCTCTTGTAGCTTGGTGGCGTGATTGAAGAATTATGTCAATGACACTATCATCCGGAAGATTAACTCCCGCTTGAATCAAGTGATTGTTATACCCAGACATTTTGAGTATATGTTCATGATGTAACTATTCTCCTCCATTTTGCAGTCAGAGAACTTATTGGAGACTTCATATCTCTCAATCCGGCATTTGCTTGAAATATTAACTTCAACTCTGGAACATCTCATATGCTCCATGACATTCAAAATGTCGTTGAAGTCCCGGTTCTAAGCCATAAAGCATGGCACAATCGAACTATCGAAAGGTCATCGGCTTTGCTCTACCAGACGTTCTTAACGCCGTCGGGCCAGATTCGCAGCAGTTCGAACCCAGCAGGTGCTTCCGTGACGTAATTCTTCTGCGGCAAAGCAATGAGGATAATCCTCAAGTTACGGACCCAGTCCATGTGATTTCTACCATCATATTTCAACTTTGCTTTCTCAAGGAACGCATTAAAATTCAACGGAACAACAACACGAGCCATCTATCTACAATCAACATAGACAAGCAAGATACTATCAGGTACGAAGTTCATGATAAATTTAAGTTCAATTAATCATATTACTTAAGAACTCCCACTTAGATAGACATCCCTCTAGTCATCTAAGTGATCACGTGATCCAAATCAACTAAACCATGTCCGATCATCACATGAGATGGAGTAGTTTTCAATGGTGAACATCACTATGTTGATCATATCTACTATATGATTCACGCTCGACCTTTCGGTCTCAGTGTTCTGAGGCCATATCTGCATATGCTAGGCTCGTCAAGTTTGACCCGAGTATTCCGCGTGTGCAAAACTGGCTTGCACCTGTTGTAGATGAACGTAGAGCTTATCACACCCGATCATCACGTGGTGTCTCGGCACGATGAACTTTGGCAACGGTGCATACTCAGGGAGAACACTTTTATCTTGAAATTTAGTGAGAGATCATCTTATAATGCTACCGTCAATCAAAGGAAAATAAGATGCATAAAGGATAAACATCACATGCAATCAATATAAGTGATATGATATGGCCATCATCATTTTGTGCTTGTCTCCATCTCCGAAGCACTGTCATGATCACCATCGTCACCGGTGTGACACCTTGATCTCCATCGTAGCATCATTGTCGTCTCGCCAACTATTGCTTCTACGACTATCGCTACCACTTAGTTATAAAGTAAAGCAATTACAGGGCGATTGCATTGCATACAATAAAGCGACAACCATATGGCTCCTGCCAGTTGCCGATAACTCGGTTACAAAACATGATCATCTCATAAAATAAAATATAGCATCATGCCTTGACCATATCACATCACAACATGCCCTGCAAAAACAAGTTAGACGTCCTCTACTTTGTTGTTGCAAGTTTTACGTGGCTGCTACGGGCTGAGCAAGAACCGTTCTTACCTACGCATCAAAACTACAACTATAGTTTGTCAACTTAGTGTTGTTTTAACCTTCTCCAGGACCGGGCGTAGCCACACTCGGTTCAACTAAAGTTGGAGAAACTTACACCCGCCAGCCACCTATGTGCAAACCACATCGGTAGAACCAGTCTCGCGTAAGCGTACGCGTAATGTCGGTCCGGGCCGCTTCATCCAACAATACCGCCGAACAAAAGTATGACATGCTGGTAAGCAGTATGACTTGTATCACCCACAACTCATTGTGTTCTACTCGTGCATATAACATCTACGCATAAAACCAGGCTCGGATGCCACTGTTGGGGAACGTAGCAATTTCAAAAAAATTCCTACGCACACACAGGATCATGGTGATGCATAGCAACGAGAGGGGAGAGAGTTGTCCACGTACCCTCATAGACCGAAAGCAGAAGAGTTAGCACAACGCGGTTGATGTAGTCGTACGAATTCACGATCCAACCGATCCAAGTACCGAACGTACGGCACCTCCGAAGTTCAAAGACACGCTCAGCTCGATGATGTCCCACGAACTCGATCCAAATGAAGCCGAGAAAGAGTTCCACAAGACGACGGTGTGATGACGGTGATGATGTTGCTACCGATGCAGGGCTTCGCCTAAGCACCACTATGATATGATCGAGGTGGATTATGGTGGAGGGGGGCACCGCACACGGCTAAGAGATCAAGAGATCAATTGTTGTGTCTAGAGGTGCCCCCCTACCCCCGTATATAAAGGACCAGGGGGGAGGCGGCCGACCAGGGGAGGGCGCGCCAGGTAGGAGTCCTACTCCTACCGGGAGTAGGACTCCCTCTTTTTCTAGTTGGAGTAGGAGGGGAAAGGAAGGGAAGGAGAGAGGAGGAAGGAAAGGGGGGCGCCGCCCCCCTCCTTGTCCTATTCGGATTAGAGGGGGCGCGCGGCCAGCCCCAACCGCCCCTCCTATTCTGCACTAAGGCCCATCTTGGCCCATTAGACTCCCCAGGGGGTTCCGGTAAGCCCCCTGTACTCCGGTATATGTCCGAAACTCCCTGAAACCATTCCGGTGTCTGAACATAGTCAGAAAATATATCGATCTTTACGTCTCGACCATTTCGAGACTCCTCGTCATGTCCGTGATCATATCCGGGACTCCGAACTACCTTCGGTACATCAAAACACAAAAACTCATAATACCGATCGGACCGAACTTTAAGCGTCACGGACCCTACGGGTTCGAGAACTATGTAGACATGACCGAGACACGCCATCGGGTCAATAACCAATAGCGGAACTCGGATGCTCATATTGGCTCCTACATATTCTACGAAGATCTTTATTGGTCAAACCGCATAACAACATACGTTGTTCCCTTTGTCGTCGGTATGTTACTTGTCGAGATTCGATCGTCGATATCTCAATACCTAGTTCAATCTCGCTACGGCAAGTCTCTTTACTCGTTCCGTAATGCATCATCCCGCAACTAACTCATTAGTCACATTGCTTGCAAGGCTTATAGTGATGTGCATTACCGAGAGGGCCCAGAGATACCTCTCCGACAATCGGAGTGACAAAATCCTAATCTCGAAATACGCCAACTCAACAAGTACCTTCAGAGACACCTGTAGAGCACCTTTATAATCACCCAGTTACGTTGTGATGTTTGGTAGCACACAAAGTGTTCCTCCGGTAAACGGGAGTTGCATAATCTCATAGTCATAGGAACATGTATAAGTCATGAAGAAAGCAATAGCAACATACTAAATGATCAAGTGCTAAGCTAACGGAATGGGTCAAGTCAATCACATCATTCTCCTAATGATGTGATCCCGTTAATCAAATGACAACTCATGTCCATGGTTAGGAAACTCAACCATCTTTGATTAACGAGCTAGTCAAGTAGAGGCATACTAGTGACACTATGTTTGTCTATGTATTCGCACATGTATTATGTTTCCGGTTAATACAATTCTAGCATGAATAATAAACATTTATCATGATATGAGGAAATAAATAATAACTTTATTATTGCCTCTAGGGCATATTTCCTTCATACTATTCATCCTGCCCTCCACGGTGTGGTCCTGTTCATCCAGCCCAACCGGCTCGATCGATCGGGGTCCTGTTCATCCAGAGGCAACACCACGGGGTCCTGTTCATCCACCCCCACCGGGAACTGTTCATCCAAACCCCGTAAATGCTCACTGCTCATCCAGAGGCAGCATTGATCGGCTTGATTAGCAGCGATAGCGAAGGAATCGCTCGATCGGGTTCGATTAACGTACCATCGATCGATCGCTCGGGTTCGATAGCGTAACTGCGGTCTGCAATCGCTTGGGTTCGATTAGAGCCCAATGCCTTGCTCGGGTTGATTAGAGCCCAATGCCTCGCTTCGAGTTGATTAGAGCCCAACGCCTCGCGCCAGCGTGCGTGTCTGAGAAAGCAGCGATCGCTCGGCCCCGACCACCCGTCGTAACCGGGAACACCCCAATATTTTCCTCGCCCTCTCTTCTACCACGGTTTTTTCCGTCATGGACGGCCCAAAGAATGTCATGCAGCTGCGTCTCCGGCCCGCCCAGGACGAAAAGCCCATTTTCTGTCATGATTTTTTGTCATAGAAGTAGTAGCCCACCACATCTATGATGATACCGGGTTTTGTCACAATTATCATCATAGAAGTGTCATAAGTATGACAGAAAAAAATTCGTTCGGCCCAAAATGTCACGGATGTGTCTTTTTTTGTAGCGGTTGTAACAGATGATTTCAAACAATATGATCACAAAGTATAACATATAAGATTGGGTCGATTCAATATGATCGTTCTTCTAACGTCATACCCTCTTTGCATGCTGGTTGGTCGTGGTGAGAAAGTTTTTGATTTTTTAGAGATTAATTTTGGAAGATGAAGTAAGATTTTTTCCTTTTTGAGATTTTTCTATGTTTTTGAGACTTTTTGAAGTACCCTAGACGGAAGATGTCACCTTGGAGCCATACTCCATTGTGGTGAAGCTTGGTGGTGGTGTTGCGATCCTCCAATTAAGTTGTGGGGAGAGCCCCAACCTTGTTTGTAAAGGTCCAGTTGCCGCCTTCAAGGGCACCGCTAGTGGAATCGCGACATCTTCCATTGTGCAAGGGTGTGAGGAGAATAAGTGGTCCTAGTGATATCGTGGGGAGCATTGTGCCTCCACAACTCTTCAACTGAGACGTACTTCCCCCAAAGGAGGAACTTCGGCAACACATCCTCATCTCCATCGAGTTCACTTGGAGTTACTTCGTACCTTTAGTTTATGCAAGCTATTATCATGTGTTTACCTTATGTTTGTGTTTGTTGTTATTGTTGTGCTAATCATATAGGCTTTCCACCTAGTTGCATATCTAGACAACCTACTTTCTTGTCGAGCCTAAATTTTTAAGAGAAGTTAGAAATTGTTAGTCGCCTATTCACCCCCCCCCCCCTCCAGTCGACCATATCAATCCTTTCAATAGGGGAATCCTCCTGCACAACATAGTATCATCAAAGGTTTCAACCCCGGTCAAAATATACTACTACTACTTACATACTTTAGAATCCGACACTAGTACTTACATACTTCAGCGGAAAATCTCGCCGCCTAGCCATGGGTAGGGCAGGCATACACCCAAGCAGTGGAGGTGTCGGAATCGTACATCTTCACGTTGAAGCCCATACTCTCCATCTTCACGACGGAGGGGTTGGCATCGGAGATGTTCACCATGAAGCCCCAAGTCGCCAACTTCACGACGGAAGTGTCGTCCTAAGACACATGGTGCTTCCGGACGAACTCGCTCCAGTTCTAAAACATCACCACATGCGACCACTAGCATGAAACGCGGAAGGGGTGGGTTTTTAGTCAGTCTATATGGGTTTCCCTTATTAAGTCGTAGACTATGCATAAGTTGCTAATTTAGCTTTTCACAAATTTGCATAGAATAGTTCTAACTTTTGTGGGTAGTCAACCAAAATATGGCTCTTCGTTAATGCCCCCTTGATGAACGACACCCCATGCAGATGCGACAGTGACCACAAGAAAGAGATCAAGAACATCAACAACCTCTGGCAGTGTTCCTCCCAATTGCCGCCACTGCCACCAACAACAACAATGACAACGAGCTCACGAGACGGCTACTAGAGCGTTGGGGCCTTGAGAAGGCAACACACTCGAGATCATAAGAGATCGAGAGAGTGAGTGAGAGAGGGGTGGGGAGAAATCGGAGGGCGAGGGGGGAGGGAGAGAGGAAGGGGAAGAGATCTTGCAGGTACACATTGATAGGACAACCACGTTTTGAAATATATATGGGATTTGGTGGTAAGTCAGCATTGTGTTTGTTCCCAATCTATCACACACTATAACTTTTATGTCAAATGTGTTGTAGAAATGTTCTTCGATAAATATATTTTTAGCTCTTAATATTTAATATGGGAACAAAAAACCTAAACTCAAGAGTGAGCGATTAAGACCCAACGAATGAGCGAAAGCGAGCGAGCAGCGAATAGAAAATAACCATTGAAACGGGCTGGCCCATTAAATATGCGAGGCGAAAACCTTCACGCGAGCCGGGCGCGCGGGAGCTATGTCGCGCTTACGGTGAGACGATAGTTGCCCTCGCCCGAGTGAATATCGCTATGGCGTTCGCATTGGGCCGACCTATTTTCTTCTCCTCCCTAGCTTGGATCGATCAAGCTCTCTCCTACTTGCTCGCCCTGCACCGGTTCGGTCCAGTTTTATTCTGTCTTTTTAAATCTTTTTTTATTTTTCTTTGTTTTTCTTGACGGGGTTTCTTAGGTTTTATGCTTTTCTTTGTTATTTCACCAATTTTTTTTAAAAAAATTACATGTTCTTACCTATCTTGTTTGCCTCCTCAGTAGTAAATGCGTACTCATTGATATCAGACAGGAAATTAATTGCACGTTGATATTAGGCAAAAAAAATAATTGCACGTAAACATTAGCTGGGATATCAGTTATGTGTCAATTACATGGATAGTCTACATTTGGTATGTTATTAATTGCATGTTAAACATGTTGAGCGATCACCACTGAAGCAATATGATCATCCGATTGGCACTGTTTGATGGTTTAGATTTGTCCGATATGACTCCTTTGATCCTTTTATGTTGGGAGATTTACATTTTCCCCGTAACTTTGTCCTGACCTCATCTTTACCCCTAAATAAAAATAGTACTCAGCTTTGCCCCTCTTCCGTTAAGTGCGCTTATAGAAATGCCCTTCCGTATATTTTTCGTCCAGTCAAAGGCCTTTGACCGTTAAATGCGCGTATAGAAAAAATCTAATGGTCAAAGGCCTTTGACCGTTAAATGCGCATATAGAAAAATCTAATGGTCAAAGGCCTTTGACTGGACAGAAAAGGTACGGAAGGGCATTTCTTAAGCGCACTTAACGGAAGAGGGGCAAAGTTGAACAGTGTTTTTATTTAGGGGTAAAGATGAGGTCGGGACAAAGTTAGGGGTGGAAATGGAATTGGCCCTTTTATGTTTGTAATTATACATGGTTTAGTTCAATTTTTTTCTTTTCTTTTTTTCTTAGAATTTCTTCACTTATTTCTTGGTTTTCACTTGGTTTTTATTTAGTTTTTGTTTCTTTATCAATTTTTTTGTTTCTTTGTTTCCTTCTTGTTGCACTGATTTTCTTTGGTTTTTCTTGTTTTCTTTTCTTTTCTATTTTTCTTTGGTTCCTCATGGATTTTCACGGTTTTCTTTGGGTTTCTTTATTTTTCTTCATTTCTGAGGTGTTTCTTTTTGTTTTCTTCTTCCGCTTCTTTGGTTTTTTTATTTTATTTTTAATTCAACACATGTCTAAAATTATTTCATGCAAATTTGTACACTTTACTTATATAACAGGAACATTTTTATATATGTTAACAGTTTTTAGATAAAGATTAACTTTAAAAAAATTATGTTTGATCACTAGCATTTCTTACACGGTGTACATTTTTTGTATATATCAGGAATTGTTTTAATACAAGTTTAACAAATTTGAAATATACGATTAAGATTAGTATCCTTTATAGTTTGGCTTTCGCCTGCAAAGTCAATTATCACCTAACTTGGGACTAGTGGTAGACTGGTAGTGCGTCGGGTTCGTTTGGAGAAATGGAAACAGATTGAACTGTCAAAACGTCTTAATTATATTTAGAGACATACTCCTTCTGTTTTTATTTAGTCCACGTATTAACTTTGGTCAAAGTCAAGCTTTGTAAATTTTGACAAAATTTATAAACAAAAATATGAACATATACAATAACAAATCAATATCATTGAATTTATTATTGAATGTACTTTCACTTCATATAAATTTGTTATGGTAAATGTTAGAAAAAAAATTGTTCAAATTGTGAAAAACACGTTCTTCATTTTTCATATATCCCTGTCAGACGCCCGTGTGTGTGTCAAGAAGCTCTGTCTTCGCACATGGCCCATCCAACTAGGGCGGTCCATTTGCAGTTCCAATAAAATGCTGGAATAGTGTAGCTGGACGGTTCTGTACCATTCGGTTCACTATAGCGCAACTTTTTTTGGTCAGTTTTATTTTCGAATATTTTGAAGATATGAATACATACGCAGAAAAAAATATTCAAATAAACATTAAATTTTTTATTGTATGTTGAACAATTTTCAAATATGCATTGAAAATTTTGTAGTGTACGATGAAAACTTTTCGAATACGCATTGAGCATTTGTGTAATCTACATTGAACAATTTTTTAATACACATTGATTTTTTTTGTAATATATGCTGAAAAAAACAAATATGATGTGAATATTTGTAGTATTTGTAGTATTCGTAGAACAAATTCTGAATATATGATTAATGTTTTATAATGCACGGTGAACCTATCTGTAATATACCGTGAACATTTTCTTAGTATACGATGAATTTTTAATAGACAATAAAATTTTGTATAATACATGGAAAAAGAAAAAAGGAAATAAAAGACAATAAATAGAAACAGGAAAAGGGAAAAAAAGAAACATACAAGAGAAAGAAACAGAAGTTGACCGTGGGCGGGCCCAAACTGTGGCATCGGGTGGGACGCCTTCAGCGAAGCCTCACCTCTATGACTCCCGCGGGTGTCATATAGGATTCACCCCTCCTAACATCGCTTTTCGCTCGACGCACAATTCCAAATGTTGCGAGAGCAATGACCATAGCTTCTCATAGCAATGCAGCCCAGCTGGGAGGCTGCTGGCCTGTTGGGCGCCAGTTTGTGCCGGCTAGTGGTAGCACAAATTGTACCACGCGAGACGAATCGGTTTCGGTGGCAACTAGGGAGCACCTATTCAGCGACCTACCGCTAGGAGGGAGCTCCTATGTGACACTCTTTCCGTCGAGGAGTCAACATTTCGCACTGGCCTGGCATACCTTGGCCGGCCAATCTAGCTTTCGCGAGATGAAAAAACACGAAAAAGGGAACACACTAGTGCTAGATTCGAGCCCATGACTTCACGATGTTGCGCGTGCTGTACTAGACGCTGTGGCCAACCACCTCTTGTACTAAATGTGCATCGCAACACTAAAAGAAACAAACAACAGCGATAAAACGTAACGTTTGCTAAAAAAACCCAAAACTAAAGTCCCACTAAGGAACCAGGTCGGTGGCCACTATAATTCCTGGGAATTTGTGTATAAAATTGCAGCCCGGTATATATGAACTATAAGCTGCAACCGATTTAAGCAATTTTGAAATTTCAAACATGATTTCTTTTTAGAAAAGTAAATATTTTGTGAAACGAGAACATTTTCAAAATTGTGAACAAAATTTTAAATCATCAAACATTTCATGAAAGCATGAACATTATTTGGGATTCTCAAACAGTTTCTTGCAAAAACAGGAAAGATATTGCAAATGAGAACATTTTCCAAAATTACGAAAACATTATCATGTAAAAAAGGAAACAAATTGCAAACAGAAATATCTTTCAAATGCAAGGAGGAATAAACATTGAAAATGAGAATATTTCTCAAAATAACGAATAATTATTTCAAAACTTGGCCATTTTTGAATTTACAAAGTATATTTGGAAAACTAAACGTTTTTTAATTTCAGATTTTTTTTGGAAAGCTAGAGAATTATTTTGAATTCCCAAAAATATTTTAAATTTGTGAAAAAAGTAAATACAAACATTTTTGAATTTCCTAGAACCTTATTTGAAATTCAGAACAATTTTTCAAAACATGAACAATTTTCAAATTAGTGAACAAATTTAGAAATTGTGAACGTTTTCTGAACATTTTTTGAATTTGCAAGCCAATTTTAAAAATATGATTTGTTTTCAGTTTGTAAAGAAAATTTTGTAAATGGGAACATTTTTAAATTCCCAAAAATTATAGGAATTTGTGAACAATTTAAAAAAAACTTGAAAAAGAAAGAAAAGAAAAACAGAAAAAAGACAAGAGAAACAGAAAAAAACTTGTTTAAAAACCATCTAGAAGGTTCCCAAAATAAATAAATAAACGGCGGGAACAAGGATCGGTGGAACGCACGTCTCGCTTCTAAACGGCCCGGGTTGTCTTGGTTTATCTATTCGATCGCTTGTCCAGCACGCCGACTTTTTGACGCAGAATGCGTCAAATAGGAAATACCAGCGGTAACCACCAAGTTTTGGGAAATTCCTGCAGGTTTTTCTTAATTTTCTGGACTGGGTTTTCGCCTGTTTTACTCTTTTTTTCTTTTTTATTTATGTTTATGCTTTTAGAAGCAGGTGAACTTTTTTAATTAAATGAACTTCTTTTTTCAAAAAAGGTAACCTCTTTTTCAAATTTTGTGAACTTTCTACAAAATTATGAATTTTTTGACAAATTCAGTAAACTTCTTTTTTCAAATTTGTGAACTTTAAAGAAAACTATGAGTTTTTGAAATTTGTGAACTTTCTTTTCAAAACTGATGATTTGTTTTTCAACATTATTGAACTTTTTTCTAAAATAGTTATTTTTGTCTTACAAAATGGAGGAACTTTTATTCAAATTGTGAATGTGCTTAAAAAATGATGAACCTTTCTCCAAAATCTCTGAACCCTTTTAGTTCCCTTTTTTTTCTGAAAACGTTCGTCATTGAAGTCCATGATGGACAGGTCAACCCATGACTCAACAAACTATTTTAATTTTTTTAGGAACCAACAAACCACACATAACGAAGCTCGGCCCATGAGGGATGGCGCGCAGACGCCCTTTCTCCTAACCAGCACTGAAGATGCCGATAAGGAGCTCCCAGACGTCCTAGGTGTCGCGTCAAGCGACGCATAAGGGGTGCCCAGCCGGGCATACGTCTCGGAACAAGCGACCTATAGCCCTGGCACCGCCAATGTAGGTTAAAACGGCAAAACCTGCTATCGCCCTTCAGACGAAATCACTAATTAAGGAGCATTTACAAAGATCATTCTCACCTCCTCAGGTTGCGACTGCCGCACTGCATGTGCATCACCTGTCGCAACATGGGAGGTTTCCTTTTTTTATCGGAGGTCAGTTTATTCAAAACGTTTTATCTCTTAAATCATGCATCCAACTCTCGAACCGTTTTCATCGTTGTATTCCTCGCGTTGAGATCTTGAAAACTAGAGCCCATGTTGATAGGTATTGACAAACTTTTTTCACAAAAAGCCGAACCGGGAGCATGTTTTTTTCTTTTCAAAAGAGGCACGACTATGCCTCTCCGGAAGCAAATTCATGCCTCTCGTCGAAGGAAAAAAAAGAAACACATTTTTTTTTCGTTTACGAGAGGCACGGACGTGTCTGCCTCTCGCAGAAGTAAATCCGTGCCTCTCGTAAAAACAAAATCGTTCCTTTCGTGGAAGGGAAAAAAATATGTTTTTTCGTTTTCCGATGCGGTGCCTCTCGCAGAAGAAAAATAAAAAAAACATATTTTTTTCCATTTTTCGAGAGGTACGATCGTGCCTTTTTTTCCTTCCGTGAGGAAAAAACGAAAACACAATTTTTTTCCTTTTCCGAATTGATGAATTAAAAAAAATTGACGTCTCGTCCGCAACTGTGTGACCTCGTCGTCGAGGACGTATCCTGTGCAACGAGCGAATTGATGCTACGGGTGCACCAATGCAATCTGAGCCGCCGATGCACAATAGAGGGACCAGAGTCCGTAAACAGATGAGCTGCTGGAACATTTTATATATTGGTCCTTAGAAAATCGTCCATTTGCACCAACAGTCTTTGCCCTCTCATCTCCTCTGCCTCCTCTGCTCCGAAAATGTCGTGCCTAACGCAGCATGGTACGGCTACAGCACGTGTGAGTAGAAACATGGAACAGCTCAGTATGATGCCGAAATATTTGAGCAATAGTTCTCATGTATATGGCCCCATGCACGTAAATTGAATCCATATACATGTACTAAGAGCAGACTAATAGTACAGGTGGACTTTAACTGTAATTAGACACTTAATTTGATAAGGCAATTCTTCAGTCGACCCATAACATTTTCAGGTCTGTCATACCTGTCTTGTTTTTAAATTTTCTGTAAGACATTTATATTATTAGATTGCAGGAGTGAAGCAATGGCAAGTATTGCAGAAATTCCCTACAGCATAAATTTAATCTCATCCAACCATGTTATTTTGGTGACCTCTCCTTTTTTCCTATGCATCTGAAAATTGATGGTTTTCGTGATTTTCATGTATTGTCTGCATGATTAGCTACAGGCTCGTCTATGAAAAAAACAAGTTTGCTGTAGAAGCTAGTGTTGTACTTGCATCAACTTGGTCTCTTTCAGAGCTGCATGGTGCTCATTCATTTGCCTAAAGCAAAGAGATACTATTATTGTCGGAATGCTTCAGTCGGGATGCACCGCTACCTCTGGTTCTAATCTGATTGATGTATGTGGAGGAACAATCGCATATAGAAGAGCTCGAAAATGTCAAAACTGAAAGCAGATGACATTCTAATATGAATTGTGTAGAAACAAGGTTTTCCTTATGAAAATATCTGGTGCACCAGAGCTTGTGGTGCTACCGGTGCACCGAACTCACATTATGCTTTTAAAATGTTTAAAAAATTCTAAAAAAGATTAACACACTCACACAACATCAATGTAGGTTCTCACAAAATTTCAAGTCAAAATTCGGAACATAACTCGAAAAACAAAAATGACAAATTCAACACTGAATAGTACTCCTACATAACATAAATTGGGCTTTAGATTTGGCCCATTATTACATTGATGTCAAATTTGTCATTTTTATATCTCAAAAAATATTTCAAAATTTTTTACAAATTTTTGTGACATCAAACATTGATGTTGTGTTAATATGCTAGAATTTTTTTCATATTTTTTAAAATATTCTATCGCATCTGATGCACCGGTAGCACCACAAGTGCGGGTGCACACATACATCCCCCTGCGTGCGGTTACCCCTTCTCCTTCGCGTACCAGACAGACACTCCCTGAGTTCCCCTGCCACTAGCGTCGCCGGCAGATATGCTAATATCACCAGCACTCGCGCCACCGGCGGCGTCTCACCCGTCCCCTTTCCTCACCGCCGCCAGCCGCGGCGACCGCGCTACTCTAGGAGGCCTCGTCCAACCGGCCGCAACGACGTCCAAGACCCGCTGCTACAGCCGCAGTCGCAGCCGCCCACTGCTCCGCTATGCGACCGCCGACGCCGCTTCTATTGCGGGCAGCGTATCGAGCAGAGACACCCAGTGCCGCCTGGACCGCGACGAGCTCCGCAGGGTCTGCCTAGAGCCCGACCTCGAGGGAGCAGTCAACCTGCTCGACGAAATGCTTCGCCGGAGAAGCGGCACCCGCGTGTCGGGTCAACTCGCGCCGGAAGAGCAGGCCGCGGTCCTCCAGTGCTACACCGACCCGCTGTCGCTGGCGTCACTCAGACGAGGCCACCGCCTGCTCGCCAAGTCCACGTCCCGGTACTCCGGGATCGCCGCGCCCATCGTGCACAGGATCGCCACGCTGTACTGCAAGCTCGGCGCCCCCACCGACGCGCGCCGCGTCCTCGAGGGAGCGTCGAGGCCGGCACCAGGAAAGCCCGCGGACGCGGCGCAGGCCAAGCGGAAGGAGGCCTACGAGAAGGTTCGCGAGCTGCATGAGGAGATACGCGCGGCGGGGTACGTGCCGGACACCCGCTTCGTGCTGCACGACATCGACGAGGCCGCCAAGGAGCGCGCGCTCATGTACCACAGCGAGCGCCTGGCCATCGCGTTCGGGCTGGTGAGCACGCCGCCCGGCACGCCGCTGCGGGTCATGAAGAACCTCCGCATCTGCGGGGACTGCCACAGCGCCGTCAAGCTCATGGCCAAGGTGACCGGCCGCGAGATCATCGTCAGGGACAACAAGCGGTTCCACCATTTCAAGGACGGCCGCTGCTCCTGCGGGGATTACTGGTGAGACGCCTCGACCACAACTGCCATTGGCATCCATTCCTATCTTAGCCTAGCTCAGTGTCTCGAGCATGCCTGTAAATTTTGGCAAAGGGTTTTGGTCTTGTGTAAGTGGAGAGAACAATGAAGCAATTTGTTTAGCCAACATGTGACATGATGCATTACCCAGCAAGATGACACTGATCGAAAGATTGTGCACTGCTACAACGAAATCTGATTGATCAAACATGATGAAGCTCACAATTCCTCCTAGGAAAACCCCTCGTATTTTCACAAATCGAAGCAAAGAATCAAGAGAACAAAACAAGGAAGCTGATGAAAGCTATCATGTGCAGTGGGGAGGGAGGAGGTATCAGGGCTCTGCTCAATCCGTGCCCGGCGAGGCCGCGCCACCACGGACCGCGGCTGTGACTGGCAGACCTGCGCCGGGAACTTGCATCCGAACCTCTTGGTCACCATTGAACCCCACCTGCCCTCCGCGGCCGGTGCCGCCGCTCCTCTATCCCCGGCGGCGCCGCCTCGGCGGTCTATCTTCTGGATGGCTTTCCTCATGGTGGTGCACTCGCGCTCCAGCTCCTGCACCCGGTTCCGCATGCTGTCCATGTCCAGCCTGAGCATTTGGTTCCCCCTCGTCGCCACCCGCCACGTCCCGCCGCCATCGCTGTCGCCGTCCTCCTCTCCTTGGCCCGCCGCACCGCCTTCATTCGCCACGATCGTCCGGGCGATGGCCCGGCGCAGCTGGAGCTGCTCGAAGAAGAGCACCTGCACCACCGTCCGCAGCGGCAGCCGCTCGTTCTGCGCCGCGTGCGTGCACGCCTCCAGCGTCAGCTTGCGCCCGTCCACCACGCCGCTCACCTTCTCCTTCTCCTCTTCCCTCAGCGCTGGATGTGCCTGCACAAAAGACACGGCGGCGGCTTATGAGCACCGGCATTGCGCCGCAAGCATCGATCAAGATGACATTCAAAATGTGTTCGGCAAATACCTTGATGTAGATGTCGACGGCGCGGTAAAGGCCATCGTCATAGACGCGGGCGCCGTCCGGCAATGCCCAGGCGAGGTCACAGAACTTGTCCGTCTTCAGGTTGGCGTCCGTGGCGATCTCCCCCAAGTAGGCGTCCATCAGCCTGCCCACGGCCAGCATGGCTCGTCTGCTGGCCTCTCTGCCCGGCGTCTCCGCCTCGCTGCCCTCCTCGTCGACCTCCTCGACGCCGCCTCGGCCGTCGAGGAAGTGCCGCACGATGCGCTCCACGCAGTCCACGTCGTAGAGCGTCTCCACCAGGTACGAGTAGCTCGGGATGAGCAGGTCGTCGACGGCCGCGTCGGGTAGCCTGGAGGCCACGCGCCGCTCCAGCATGTCACGGGAAGCCTCTGATGCTTGGAGAATGTTTGCCGTGCGCAGGAGGCCGAACAGGACGCGCGCCGTGGTGGCGCCCACTGCCGTGCCGGTGTGGGCACTGCTCTTGATGGTCTCCTCTGGGAGGTTGACAATGACGGTCTCGAGAAGCGCCTTCTGGTCGCCATCCGCTGACCGGGGGGCGACAGCCGCGGCGGCGGCGCCCCCTCCGGCGTGCCGGTCGGAGCGTGACAGCCCGGGGATGGACCGCTTGGCGTAGGCGATGAGAGCGCCCTCGAGGACCTCCGGGCCGACGCCCCGCTCCCTCATGGCCGCAATGACACGGGTGAACGTGGCTAAGGACAAGCCGGCGAGGTCGTCGAACAGCGTGGACGTGGCCCCGGCGCCGGCATTTTTCTTGTGGCGGGGGCGGTCGCCGGCTCCCGCGTCGTTGATGGGCCAGCCGAAGAGCGCGGTGGGCGTGGACGCGGCGGCCTTGGCCGCAATGGCGTCCACGCAGCGGGACACGAGGCCGAGGTCGTCGGCGAGGGGGAGGAGGTCCTCGCAAGACTTGAGCGCGCGGATGGCGTCCCTGGGGTTCCTCAGGACGGTGTGCGACATGAAGCGGTCGGCGCGGGAGACGAGGTTGTCCTCTGCGTGGTCGTCGGACATGCCTAGGCGCTCGGCGGCGCAGCGCAGCGGCGCGGCGGTGGCCGGCGTGAGGTCGAGCTTGACGCCGTAGCAGAACTTGGCGGCCAGCTCGAACGCCTCGGCGCCGCCGGGGAAGTCCGGGAGGCGGATGCGGTGCGCGTCGGCCTCCTCGTCCGCTTCCAGCACCACCTGCTCCTCCGTGATCTCCCCTGCCCCCTCATCCTCCTCCTCCTCCTCCCCTCCCCCGGCATGCCTCGCCAGGCTCGACTCCTTGTTCATGATCAGGTCGTGGATCTTCTTGCTCTTGGACATTAGCGGGAACTGCAAGCAAGGCATCAAACAAAACCTCAGCCGCCGGCCACTTTACTTTCAATTCAAGATCAAGAACCGCAGTGAAATTCCACGCTCGAGACAGAGCACGGCAGATACGCGCAAGATTGGCAGCGGACGGAGAGCAGGACAAACAAGAATGCGAGCTCCTGGAACTGTTGCTCCAGGACGAGGGACGGGGAAAAGCGGGAATTTCATGGCAGAGTAGAGAGTAGAGACAAGATTCAGCACCAACCAACCTTGTGGAGATGGAAGGTCATGTCGCCCACCTCGATCACGACGTCGCTGGGCAGCCCCGTGGTGCAGAACCTGCCGAGCACAAACGCAAAACAAAATTGAAGATCACGGAACGCCAAATGCAATCGCCAGGCGGAAGAGACGAGGAGGATCAGTCGCTTGCCATGCTTGGCCCTTGGGGCTGTGCTGCGGCTGCAGCTGCTCCTCCCGGGCCATCTCCCTCTTGCCCTTGGCCTTCCTGCTCCCCTGCATCATCGCGACGATCCCCGCAGACACACTCTTCTAGCTAAGGCATTCGGAAGTGATCGATGGAGGAGATGGATGGGCGGCTCGCGTGGAGAGAAGGAGCAGGAGAACGGGGAGCTCGCTCGCAATAATGGCGTACCCCTGGTATTCTGGCGCCTGTATTAGGTGCGGAGTTAAATGATTCCGATTATAGGAGGGAGGAGGGAGACGGAGGCAGGATGGCGTTTTTGGTTTTCTTTGGGCGAGTGCCACCCTGCTCTGCTGCTCCGCTTGCCTCAAAAGCACGTATCCTCCATCACCCCACCCCCCTTTGTTAATTAATTTCTTTATTATTCAACCAGCAGGAGGAGGAGGAGTACTCGCTTTCTCCTAAACTACAGTTTGAGCAGCCCCTCTCTGCGACTGCAAGACTGCCGTCCACTCTACTGACAGACAAAAAATACTCTTCTTTTTCCGGTGTATCGCCATCAGGATCGGTCACGGCAAGAGTGAAGCTCACGTAGAGTGCTGGGCCGTTCACGTGTTCGGTATGCCTCGACCTGGCCCTCCCAACCACCTCACATAAAACTTAGCAGTTTCCAAACGTATCAGTTTCCCGGGAATTCCGTAGAAACGCCAAGATTTTTACAGTGTATAACTCAACAAGGTAAGTAGATAACTCATCGACAATTACTCCATTTGTAAACCAGCTCTAGGATGGTAGTGATCCAGGGACTGTCTGCATCACGCGACAAGCCAAAAGCGGCATTAGATTAACCCAACAGGGCGCGAGCCGGGCTGATTAAGCGCTAACAACGAGAAGAATGAAGGGAATCTCGCGGCACGAGACCAGGTAAAGACTGTCCTTTTCGTTAGCACCAACGTCCATGCCACCATTACCATATGATCCAGCCATCTTTCTCTGTCAGAGAGGTCAAGCGACCAAGAACACTGCAGCCTGCAGGTTTTTGAACTTTGAACTCGCGCCGCTGCTGCTGCGTGCCTTGGGAAAATATTTGAACCGCCCAAGGGAGGGACATCATCGCCTGCCCCTGGCCGGGCTGTGATAAATGGGGAGGCGTGATCCGGCCATGAATGCCGGAGGAGCTGGCGTACCCGCCATTTATTGCGTAGAGGGAGGGAGGGATACAGAGAAAGGTGCAGGTTTACAGTGGTAGATAGATCACGACGCAGTGCCGACCCAGGTAACCGGCGAGGCGCCTGCTCCCTCGCCGCACCGCCTGGGAAAGGAGGCTTCGGTGTCACTGGTCATCAGCACTCGTGCCGGTGGGGGTGTGTCAGTCTGCCTCTGCCCGGTGCGTGGTGGGCGTGCCTGCGTCGGGTGCCGGAGATCAATGGGCCTGGCCACCTGGCAGTGCGCCACGGCGTGGCGTGGTATGGGGCATGGAGGGAGCACACGAAAAGGAACAAAAAAGCTACAGTCCCTACCTTAACTTGGTTCTTAGAGCAACTCCAACGCTCGGACTCAAACTGTCCATGCATGTCCGTTTGAATCGAAACAGACGTAAAATGATGCCGAAGCGAACGGAGCTGCAGAGCCGTTTGTTTACCAATCCGC